>CM036589.1:63925010-65175010 GCA_020745705.1 Hemiprocne comata | reverse complement strand
CTGCTAAACACGTCTAGGAAGGTGGTGATCCCGTATTACCCATATTGGATGAAGGCTGAGCCTCTTTTCTTCACCCACCCACACAAAAATACTCACTTTTCAATGAGTGATATAAATTAACAGATTCTATGCATCATTCCAAGAGAAACTTCAGAGGTTCATCTGAGGCCTTCATCTTGCTGCATTTCAATTTGACAGCGTTCCTCTCTGAAAATTGCATTTCACTGTAATCCTAGTGTGGAGCTAAGCAGAACTCCAGAAGGAAAGAACATCCAGCAGACTCAGACCAGAGTCATTTCAGCCACAGATGCTTTACCTATGAAAGGGCATGTTCAAATCACACATTTCTAATGCGAGATGCGCATTTTTTTGTGGTATCTTAGAAGCTCAAAATCTGAGGACCCAGTCCCAAGGCTTGAGGTGTTGAGCACCTTCAATACCTGTTGAGTTCAATGGGAATTGAACACACTCTGTGTCTAGCATAGCTAAGCATAAAATGAGCAAACGTGTTTGTATCAAAAAAATAAAAGTCATGAGCTTTAGCCAAGACATGATTTGAAAGGTCTACTGTTTTTTTACTCCCATACAGAAGCTTTGTTCTTTTATTTTTTTAGTTTTTGATTCTTCACTCCCCAAAGCCCGTGTCTTTCTTTAGGGCACTATACTGGATTGGATCTGTTGCCCTTCAAAAATGTTACATGGAAAGCTTTTCCCTTAAGTTTGGAAGATCTTGTCCTTTATGGAAAACTAGATGTCAAAGAGATAACACACCAACACATCATAATTTGTTGGATGTCCTTCCCCCCCCCCCATATCTAAGCCCTCTCTCACCTTTACTGTAGATGCTTTTTGCTAAAGGAACAAATTTTTACCAATCTCTTACCAGTCGCTTTATCTGCCTGTACACCTATGATGGAATGCATCCCCACTTCTTTTGTAGTTGATACCTCCCTTTGTAAGAAAGGGAAGAGTCTGGGGAGGTTTTGAATGTTTAGGGTGTTTTGTTATTAAAATTCATAGTTGAAATGTGTCAATATCTGGTAAACAAGCACATGCGCATCTTGGAAAGCATATTTTAAGAGTCAAAGGCTTTAGTTGATTTGAGCTAGTGTGCTGCTGCAAAGATACTTTTTGGCATCAAATATGCCCTCATTTGAGCCAGAGCAAACCTTTGCTGGCATGCTTTTTTTTCCCCCCTTCATTCTCTGTGTTCCCACTGAGAGTTATTGCAAAGTGAGAAAGATATTTTTTACATTAACTATTCTACTTTGACTAAGAACCAGTGAAAGATTTACAGGATCCCACATTCCCGCTTTACTATTGTGTCCTGTACACATGGAAACTGATCATACTATAGAAACAATGCCAGCCTTCGCTTTCACCATGACCTGCTTTCCACCAATTTGAAAGCAGTCAGTCCCATTAGCTTGCTTTTATAGGCACACTTGTCTTAAGAATATTGTCATCATATCCAGAATATTTAACTTTTTTATTACTTCTAACCAACTTTAAACTCAAAACAACTCAATGCTTGATTTCAGTTCCTGACTAAAACCTCCCTCTCTGCTACTGCGTTCTAAACTGCAACCAAAACATGATCTGACTGGGGCTCAGACAATAAAAGAAGGTCCCTCACTCTACTGGTTTTATTTTCCAATTAGTCACCTATTTTCTGGAGCAAAATATTTCTGCAGTGGGGAAACACTGTCTTCAGCCCCTGCTCGTCCCTTTTCGCAATGCAGACTCCAAAGAGTTGAAGACAGACACACCTTTTCCACTTAATTTGTAAAGGCAAATGATAACAATCTTTTTTTCCCCACACAGGTCCAATAGAGACATCAGTCTTTGCATTTATAAAGTAGGTATCCCTTCTCTAGGCTAAGACATATTCCAGCTAAAACCTTTTCTGTTTGAGACAATGTATAATTTCAAAACTATAGAACAAGAAATTTCCTATCAGACACTGTCCACATGATTTTTTTCATGCACTGTAAAATGCATTGAGACTACTGGTGTTTTCTATTACAACAGAGAGAAGCCAATAATTACAAAAAAAATCTAATCTGAACCCTGAATTTAAAAAGCAGAGTACCTGAACTTGTGGAAGGCCCAACTTCCCTCAAGTAAGCTGGCTGTAGCAGCATCTTGAAAGCAAGCAAATGAGACCCAAAGAACTGCTAATAGCACTGCTTGCACTTCAAAACATGGCTTTTAAATACTTCTGTGGTTGGATCTTTAATTAATCATAGTTTATAGAAAGCACAGTGAGAAATCAAACAGATACAGCTCCTCAGCATGAAGTATAACAATGGAAATGCTCTAGGAAAAAGCTATGATCAAACTGAAGAATCTTTGAATGAAGACATCCCAATTATATAAAACCATTTAAAAAAATCATCAGTTTTATAAAAATTGGATCTCTTGCAATTCTGCCTACAATAAAATGCAGGAACACTAGAATAAACATTATAAAAGCTTCAAGGCATCACAATGCTTGCTGTTTTAACCATTTTTATTACTTTCAAGGACTAGTGACTCCTCCTCCATGCTTACCTGTGCTCCTTGCTAATGTTACAGCACCTGGAGGTGCCAGCGAGACACCAGTGATGCAGCTCAGCATAGCACAGCCTCCTGCTGAGCCATGCCAGGTGCCAGCTGTCCAGGCACAGCCTTCAGTAGAAATGTCTTAGAAAAAAAGCTGGGGGCAGTTCTGAGTTCTCCTTCACCACACTGGTGAAACCTGCTGGCTTGCCCAGGAGAACAAATGAGACGTACGGTTACTGCAGAGCAGCCCTTGCAGCAACCAGACCTACCCTGCCCACAGCTCCGACACACCAGCTCTGCTAAAAAGAGGTTGAGGTGGTCCCAGGAAAAGGCAGATGCCTTCAAGGGCAGAGATGCAGCCAAAGCAGTTGCCTTAGAGGGAGGAGGGAATGATCCTTGGTGTCAACATCACATCTGAGGCCAAACCTTGCTATTCAGAAACTTCTAAAAACAATTTCTTACTTTCCTGATTTACAGATACTGAAGTATCTCTGAAGAAGAGCTTCAAGCACTGCTGCAGAACACTATTTCAGAAGGGCCCGGAAAGGAAGATTCAACTCAAACCCAAATATTTCTAGAAAGCTGAAGCTTTGTTTGACCTATGCTACTAGCACAATAAAAGCTAACTGAACAGAAATTGCTCTTCTAATGCACTTTTAAACTTCACCTACACATGAGAAAAGTAAATTGTAATTCACCCTTATAAATTATCTTCCATCTTCTCTCACATGAAACAGTGGGAAGTAATCACCCTATTTTGCTATCTTGATATATCCTTAAAGGCACTCATTAAGAGAAACATACATCCAGCAGGTGAACAGAGACAACTGGGCACAAGCGATGACAGGCAAAAATATACAAATATCTGATCGAAAAAAGGCCAAGTTGGAAGTTAGATGCATACTGAACTACCCACTTTACTTGCTGTTTATTCAGCTCATGTCAGGATGATTCAACGCATCTTTACACGCAACCCCCTATGCATACAGCATCTTCTAGTCACAAAACCAAGCATTTTCCATTTCTTTTTCCAAACAAAGGGTAGAACAGTGGAGTGGGAACTTGCCATTCAGCAGCGGAAACTATTTGTAAAGCTGGGAAGCTGGAGACACTAGGAAGAAAAAGGCTTTAATGAAACTGGCCACTGTGTGTGCCAACTGTCAAGACTTTTTATATGTTCTTCCAAGGAACACTGACTGAGGCTTTTTCTGTATTTGCTCTTTGTATCCCAGTGTATATAATTCTTTGAATGATGCAAAAGAATAAAATTCATGAGAAATACCATATGAGAAACAGGCAGGCTTTTTTCCCCCTGCAACCAGTCTGTAGCTGCACTCAATGACCCATTAACTTATTTTTGGTTCTGCATAAAGCCAGCACCAAGACATTTGCGACTCATTATCAAACAGGCACAGGAATTCACCACTAGAGCCTCAGCTGATCCAGATCCAAAGGAAATCCCCATATGCTTGGAATTTCTGAAATACAAGCATTACAGTTGTTGCCTGGTAAGAAGACAGTTTCCATACACAACAGAAGAGATGTTTATATTTATGTTTTTGGAGGCTTGTAACTCAGCCAGAGGCAGATAAATTTTCCCAGGGCAGCAAAAGTCCTATCACTGACATTCGGGTAAAAACATAGCACTGTTTCAAGTCATTACTCCAATGCATGAAGGCAGAAGAGCTGCAACAGTTCTCCAGACCAACATTTAAACCTGTGCAATCATTTTCCTTATTGCTTTTTTTTCATTAAGAGATCCCACATTTCTGCGGCAAAAAGATGTGCTGCACAAAACAGCTTTGCTCGCTGCACAGCCTGCCTTCATTCATTCCCAGGACACAGTTTGTCCTCTGCTGTGGAGGAGGAAAGCTTCTCTGGGTTTGACTTTGGTGTCCACCATGCCACAGCTTCCCAGAATGAGCCTGGAGGTGAGCCCAGACGCTGCTGCCGCGTATGGCAAGGTCTGACCCCATCCCTTGGACTTGGAGCACTCCCAGCAGTGCCCTCACCAGCCAGAGGTTACTAGCAGGCAATGCAGTGTTTTACAACATACCAGCATTTACATGAGTGTAAGTCTTGCCTGGGAGCATATCCAGTAACCAGTTAGTTGAGAAGGGCCTTCAGCATTACAGGAATCATACAAACACTCCACAGTCACCCTCTCTTTTGGACCAAGACAAAAGTGTAGTTTATTTCCCTGTCCTTGTAAACAGCACACAGAAAGACGGGGGAGCCTAGGCAAGCACATCACATTTTCCACTCTGCTATGGAAAAAGTAGAAGGTGACTATGTAATTAATGATGGTCTGATAATGCATATACTAGACTGGCTATGGTAAGGTGGAAGTTTTAATTCTGCTATCTCATACCTTTTAAGAGCTCGAATTGGCAACCTTAATAACATTCTTTGAATTTTTGGAGTAATATAATTACTTTCAATTAATCAAAATGAGGAAAGATTGAAATACCCTTTCATGAGGACACCGACATGAATAATATTCAGGGAGCAGAGTGGTTACCACTAATGTACCAATGCTTATTATAACTGCTAGGCAGCAGCATCTGAGGAAGTTTCTCCTTCTACCCAGGACAGGAAACAATTCTCTGACATCCATTGTTAGAAGCTGACTAATAGCAACGAGCTAGAACAGTAAGTGCTGCTGTGAGGTCGTAATTATGTGGAAGAGGAAAATATGAGCTTCAAAGTGACCACTGATTCCCTTGCAACTCCTCCCTACACTGTCTCAGAACTCTTTCTCTCCTCCCTCCATCTGAGGCTCTCTGTCATAATCCTATATGCAAAAGATCCCCACGGGGATGTTGAGAGGCCCAGGTGAACTGCCTTCACAGTATGGGGACACTCATCCCCACCTCCATCCACTCCTCCTGGCAGCACATCCTTCATGAAGCCACCCAGGATCGTACTAAGGCTCGCCCTTGAAGAGACCCTTCCCCTGGTAACAGTCCTCTGATGGAGATCTTGAAGGAAAAAAGCCCAGATTGTTTTCTGTTTTCTGAGCAGAAACACAGATATATCTCAAACATTCCTTTTCATAATTCCCTCCACCACTTTGAGAAGACTCAAGGGATGATATCCGCATGATACTTGATTTCAATTTTAAAAACACAATTCCATGCACTGACTCAGTGGCTGCTGCCATTTAGAAAGTTTTACCTCTGCTCCTGAGTATTTCTGTGTGTGCTGAACAAGCTCGGCTAAGCAGACTTCATCACTGACCGGCATGGACTGAAAATGAAGTTTGAAGATCTCCCCACGAGTGGCTGCATCTGGCAGTGGCACATAGATAATTCTGTCTATTCGTCCTGGTCTCAGCAAGGCCTGCAATGAAAGCATCAGGGGAAAAGTTACAGCACATGGCACAGCACATCAAGAAAGGAGAAACCACAATTCAATTGAAAACAACAATGCTGCCAAATAGCCAACAACTGCAGCAAAAGCAAGAAGCTGTATAGGAACAATCAAGCTATGTGCAATGGGGGTTATTCTCCTATGTTAGAACGGATCAGTCGCTGGAAAGACAGTAAGGCTCCTCAGCTGGAGAAATACCAGTTTATGGAAAAAAGGAATCATAAAGGAACCATAGTAATTTTCCTAAAATAATAATTTTAGGCTTGTTGCAAGGTGTGCTGGAATGTTAGGACTTGGCAGAAGGACAGGTGGCAATGGACACAACCCAAGTGCAGATCTTCAATCAAGACAACAAGTAGAGAAAATAAGTTTTTTTTGAAGTGACGCTTACATTCTGGATTCATGTTGCTTTATCCCAAATTCTTAGAGCTGCACATGCTTACAGAAGAGCAGACTATTCTGACAGCTTTTCATGCAAAATAAGGCAGCAATAGACAGAGGCCAGTGATGCTCAGCTTCAGAAAGGGGAAAAAAAGAACCACAGACTTGGAAAAAGCACCATAGTTAATACATTTTAGCAACAGCTTTGAACTGTTGGAAAAACCCTGCTTTTTCCTTCTCTTGTGCTACATGACAACTGAAAATTGAACAGATGAATACAGGTACAGGGTAAGGCCCCAACTTTGCAGTTTCATACACGTGTATTGGCCCTTGCACTTTGGTTTCCCAGAGTTACTCAGATTAAAAATACACTGGGGAGGTGGGACGGAAACAGAGCAAACTGAGGCACAGCAACAGACAATGTAAGAGGAGACAATGGCCTCAGAGAGCAGGGGGGAGGGTTCAGACTGGATTGGAGGAAGAAATCTCTAGAAAAGAAGTGCAGCCTTGGGGCAGGTCATTGGGGAGGCTGCAGAAACTCCGTCCTCGGGGGTTTTGCAGCTTGGCCAGATGGATGAAGCCAAGTCATCCCCGAGGTGGTGCTGGCGACAGTCCTGCATTGTGCAGGAGGGGGACCACAGAGCCTCTGGAAGCCCCCTCCAACCAGCCTTTCTGTGACTCTATGCTTTCTGCATGGGTCAAAAAGTCAACTTTATCTATATATAAAACAATTATATCTGATGCCTGGGAAAATACAAGATCTCAAATATATGAGAAGAAAGGAAGCTAGTTTCCCTACGTTTCTAAAAGTCCCCAAGATTTTAAAAAACTATCTAGTTAAAAAAGTAAAAATCCTCCTGGCCTTGACATTTGAAAAAAACAACCAACCAGACCTGTGCATAGCAAATGCACATAAATTGTATTTAAACTATTTTTTAAAAACTGAACAATGTTTATAAGATTCAGCATGTAGCCTAAATTGTTTTTATGTTATGGTTCTCCCTTGGGCAGAGTAGTTTGAGTTCCAGATTACTAGAGATATTGCATGGCTGTCCTGGGCTGTCAGCCAATAAGTCTTTTCCCAGCCTGATCATGTCAGTGAAAGTCATGCTGAAAAAATAGTAGGAAAGAGCTTTCCTTCCTGCACAGCATTGATCAAGTTAACACCCTTCCTAGAGTTTCTTTAAAAAGACTGTTGTGGTGCTTCAGAGTGGAAAAATGTATCCTGAATGTTAAGAGATGTCTTGTTATTTTTAAAACAGAAGATGAAAATGCTCAGCAGAAAGTGCACAGCACTGTGGTGTGTTGCATCCAGCTACTCAAGGAAGGCTGCAGAGGGAAGACTAAAGGTCCACATTGAACCTGGTCCCCTGTCCCTGGCAGTGGCCAACTCCGGGACTCTATGAAAAAGAGCAAAAAGCAAACCACCCATTGCTATCTCCTCAGCAGACTGTGCTAATTTCCATAGCACGCTTGATATTCACCAAAGAACTCAGCCCACTGATGATAACCAGTGTGTAATTCAGTGTCTAAATCATGTGTGTATCAGGATATTGCCATTTTGTGCCAACACACTTGAAAGAGAAATTTGCATGTTTCAAGACTAGGCTTGGAGGAAGAGGAATTATACTGCAATTGTGCTCTGCATGCTCTTAAGGAAATGCCCATAGCTAATTCTATTATTTAGAAGAAACAAGAAATGTTCACATGAGTACAGTGGTGCACATCTTTTAAATCAAGGCAGGTTTAATCAGGACACCTAGATAATTAGCACATTTTCTAGAGCCAGCTTAGCTTCCCACTGCTAAATGACCATTATTGCTGTGCAAGTGGGACAGGAAAAATGCTGGATGCTGGGAGCACATGCTGCCCTGCGTCGCATCAGCTTGCAGTTCTGAGATACAGTTTCCAGCAGCACAGAGCACCCGCACTTGCAAAGCACAACTGCAGATGGAAAAGAGTGAATTTATAAATGTTTTGCTCAGTTACTAAAAATTATATTTCCTCCAGTTTGTCCCAAATGCTTTATGTTTTATATATAGTCATAGCTGGAGGCCCAAGTTTTAAACACGCTATCATTACTGCTCGCTACAATCAGGCCTAGGGACCTTATCCAAGATGTCCAGATGTGCTGGGAACTGTACAAAAAAAGCACAAGTCGGTCTCTGTAGTGCTTGCTGCTTAAATAGACATAGACAAAAAGGAGAGGAGAGAAAATATTCTGTAACCTCACTTGAGAGAAGAGTCAAATTCCTCCCAGCCCCCAGAGAGAAAAGAGAGCTGGTCTCCACCAGCCCTCCCAGCTGGACAGGCAATGTGGTGACCCTGGGAGACCCTGGGCACAGCCCAACTGCTCCTCGCTCTGCTGTCACCACCCCTGTCCCTTTGGCAAGCCACGAGCCCCCTCCCCTCTATGCTCCTGAGGAACCAAAAGCAGAGGAAGAGGGTGAGGAAGGGGCCTTGCCTCAATCCGTCCTGCACTACTGGAGGGCAAATCCTTGGCAAGAGTCCGATGGTGGGCTGCAGAGCTTCTCTGAAAGCAATTGGAGAGGAACGGCAAACCGAGGCCATTTCCATTTGCAGAGAACGTTGCCCTCTCAGGTCTTTGGTTTCTGCATACTTCTCATGGAGATACTTTTCCTTTTTGGCCAAAATAATTCAGCACTCAGGACTGAGCTGCACGTAGAGGTCAGCAATAAAGGAACAAGATATCCCTCTTGATGTTTTTGCACACTCAAGTTTCCACTGGAGGAAAATTAGCTCTTTTTGGGTTGCTTAGAGAAGCCTACTGTGGCATTTGGTGACACTGCAGCAGCAGTGTCAGCTTGAACACCAAGGCCTGGGTCCTGCTTACTTCTGCTGCTGGCAGCAGTGCTGAGTTTGATGGATGTTGGCATCAACATTTCCTCAAAGCCCCTTTCTTTACAGACCTAGAAGTTATTTCTCTTCTTAGTGTGGTGCTGTGTGGTGCAGCTTCCCCATGGGAAGGGTTTTGGAGGTGGTTCTTCAAGCACACAATGACCTTCACAGGCTGTTCCAGAAGACAGAGCTTCATTCTTCCAATTTGCACTGTGGAAATCCCACGGAGAGCCATGAGGACACCCAGGTCACCTCCAGACCAGCCCTGCTGCCCGCAGGGTGCATTGGGGTCTGGTACCGACCCCAGTGCACCCTGTGGCCAGGTGGGACATGAAGCCATCTGGGATCGATCATTGCTGCTGAGCTGGAGGAGGAATTCTGCAGGAGAAGGCGGTGCCTTGGCTGTGCAGGAGGAGAGGCAGGTGGGGGAGGGTGAAGAGTTGAAGCTGGGCTGCAGGTTCAGGCAGATACGAGCTGCTGGGAGTACAAAATTAACTGCTCGCGGCTGGGAGATGCAGAACTGATTTGAGGCTGGGAGCACATAGAAGGTGGGAAGTTGATGGGGCCAAAATTAATTGATGTGTGCACAAAGCTACATAATTCATTGGTGGTGAGATGTAAGGGTAGCATAATTTATGTAGGCCAGGAAGGGCACAAAATTAAGTAATTGGGGTTTTGGTAGAAACCAGAATACTTCATACCATTAAGCAATTCTTTTATAAGTTTAGGTAATTTTTTTGTTGTTACCACAACAGTTAAAAAGGGGTCTAAGTGAACATACACTGAAAGGTTACTAGTGGTACACAGATAAAATATTCTTCAGGGAAGCACTAGGAAAGTGGAATACATAATATCAATAGCAAAAACAAACTTTAATTAAGAAAAAAATGTCCCCCTTTCAAAAAGAAATACTTCAATCCTTGAATAGTTAAAAGAGAGTATTACTTTATCATTGGAAAAGATAGCAGGTTCAAAAATACGTATTTTGTGTGCAATTATGAAGATAATTAGTTCAGGAAAGAAAACTTAAATAGGTAAAGCCAGGAAAATATTTGTGGTTCCTGTTAAGAATGGACTAGAATTAATCTTAGGGCTTTGCTAGTTTTCCTTCTTTTTTCTTTTTTTTTTTTTTTTTTAAGCATCCATCTTTAGTTAGTTTTTTCAAAGGATCCTTGGCCATTATTTCAATAGCTACATTGACAAACAATGCAAAATTGTAACACTAACAGAAGCATACCCAGCTGATGAGCTTTCTGTCGGATATAAAAAAACACTTTCCTACTGACATACTTCTACAGCCATGCCTAACTCATAAAAATCATTCCTAATCAGATCTTACAATAAAATGTCATACATAAATGGTGCAAGAAAGTAATGTGATGTTAGAAAACATACCATTCCAGAAATGTGGCAAACTTAAACAAAATTTTTGTTAGCAAAATGTAGCTTGCATAGCAAAACATAAGCTGCAGAGTAAATGGCATATTGACGTGTGTACGAGAGAGCAAGTAGGTTCAGCAGGTAACAAAGTTCATCTGGAGAATCAATGTTACTGCACGTTCCCTGCTGCAATCAATCTCCACAAGTAGGAACAGATTTTTACACTAAATTTAAGGCATTTCCTTTCAAGCAAATACATTTATTTTAATGCACAACCTAAAAAATGCAACTAAAAATCTAATCCTGCCTTTGGAGTCCATTGGGATTAGACCACAATTGAAAATGAGAGGACTGGAAACAACAGAACAATCTGTTTCCTTTGTAACTAAATCCTTCCAACTTAAAATTAACAATTGCTATTTCTGAACTCTGGTTGTGGTCCCTACTTACACGGACTCCCGAGTATGAGAGGTACTCTGTATCTTGTAATCTAATTTGGTAATGCAAATTTTTTTACTTTCATCATTCCAGTCTTTGAACGTAGATAAAGCATTTCAAAGTTGTATTTTTCCTGTAGTCTGTGCAAGTAAGAACTCTCTGTGAGACCCTTTCAGTGTTTTTGCTCACATGTCAGGACAGATGTGTTGCAAGCGTGGAAAGTGTTAAGGTAAAAAGGCTGAGAAAGTGCATTTGTTAACAATGATGGAAGGGCCACCTTCTGCCATCATATTTCTCTCTCGCAGGGGTGAAGTCAGCTCCCATAAAGGTGCTTCTCCTATACTTTCGAGGCTCACCTTGGTGCCTGATATTTTCATTTTCACTCTGTGCCAGAGCAGGTCATGCTCCACACACAACAGACCAGGAAGCACTTGGCATTTTAGGATCTTTGAGAGTTTCAAGCATGGGAAGCTCATCTATCCTGTTTGCTAGACAGGCTACTGGAGACTTTTTTTAACCATGGTTTAATTACCAAAATTAAAAGGTGCTGAGGGGAAAAGACACATAAGAGTATCACTGTTAAGGACTTAGAAACCACAGTTCAGTTGAGATGTACATTTTATTGTTCCGCGAGGTTTTTATTCCCCCCTCCATCTGCCATGAGCTGCTTCAGAAGGCAACCTGGAATCCCTCTGTTTCAGATGACATGCTTATTTGCTGTGTCACAAGGCTGGAGTCTTGTAATTACAGGCTCCCAAGTCAAGCCATACTGCTTTTTTCTTGCCAAGAGCCCCCCTTCCCCACACTCTTCCTCCTCCCCACCTTCTTCTTTCTTCTGTGCCAATGTCTGTCACCACTGTCAGCACATGCCAACATCTCTAACTAGTTCCTCTCTTTGATACCTTGTTTGCTGGTCACCACCCTAGTACTTCTCCCAAGATTTCTGCAGATTACTTTCTGTTGTCGTTACACAACATCTACAATTCCTCTCAGGGTGGAGCAGTTTGCTTCTTTAACCTACAGTATGTCCACTACTTCAAAAACTTCATTTGCAAACTGAATTTTATTAGATATTCTTGGAAACAAGCTCCTACAAAATGTTGCAGTCTGCTATTTTCAGTCCCTATGCAAAGACTTAACCTTCCACATGGATTCTAAAAACCAGGCTGTACAACCCTTCTGTCATGTCAGTCTTGCTCAAGACCTGGAGCATTGCGCAAGTTGACAAGAAAAGACATGATAGGTTTGACAGCAGGTGTTCGGGAAGAATGCACACTATCAAGTGGCAGTGAGCACAGCGGGAACATTTTACTCAGGCATTAACCAGAAGTACTAATTAAAGGCAGAGAAAAAACACGTGGTTTGATATGCTGACAAAAAAATAAACCAACTTGAACAGGGAAACAGTTTATATCATCTGAGTCCAAACCAAGATGAAGCGATACGGAGAGTTAAGCATCTGAAAAATAGGAACGCAATCTGTCCTTCACTGTGAAGCAGTCAAATGCCCCTGCTTGCAGAGGATTCATCTATTTGCTTTGCTTATCCTCCAGGTTTACTACTGTTAGTTAATCCTTTTCCATCAATCACTGATTTTTACCCTTTTCCAGTTCATCTCATCAACAGAGGGAAACTTTTCCATGTAATTCAATGTATCTACTGGAATTGCTCTCTTTGCTGGCTACCAGCAGGAACTAACACCTTCAGCTATTACTACAGATCAGTCTCTTATTTATTACAGCAAAACACAGTTTACCCTCCAGTTCCAGTATCCAGAAAAGTAACAAAATCATCTTTCCTTATAAAATGAAATGAGGGGAAAGAACTGCCTGGAATCAGTAGAAACCACTGGCATCACTTGCCTGAAGGACATGCTCTGCTTCTGTATGTTTCACAGCAGACCAGTCATTTACACTAAGAGCGGTGACTTTAAACAGATATGAGCGTTACTGAAATAACTGTTATAAACAGGCAGCACTAAATGTGCTTCAAGAAAGCAAAGATTTCCAGAGTTGATGTGAAAACATATTGAGCCTCCACACAGCCAAAGCATTCAGTGCTGCATTTCATTTTATTTTCTTTCCCTGACATCTGCTGTCAGGCATGGATGAGGTCCTCGTGTGAGCTGCGGCCCTAACCACCACCAGGCAGTGGCCTCATCTGCCCCACCACCCCGCTGTGCTGCTGGCAGTCAGGCATCTGCACACCAGCCTTCACCTCACTGCCAAACCACGGGGTTTCAGGGCTGCTCTGGGCTGCTGGAAGCAGCTGTGCCTCTGCCTTTGGGGATATGGCACCAAGTGTGTAGCTCCTGCACCTATTCAGCTGCCTTATCTTGCCTCTGCAACTCAGGGAAGAGACTGCTGTGCCCTCCTGCCTCCTCCTAAGCTCATCTCCCATGGTCCCTCCTGCAGCAGACAGCAGCTGTGGTCATGCATGGAGAAGGGGCAGCAGAGAGGATGGTGGTGGGTTTACCACCTCTCCACCATCTAAAGAAACTGCTTGTGGATGCAGAAGGAGAAGAACTCTGCAAAAAGCCAGGCCTGTATTTCCAAACCTGCACAAAGCTGGACACACCAAAACATTTTCATCTTTTTAATCATCAGTGTCCCAACCACTGTACATCACAGTCCTGCCACCGACAGTTTGATTAATATAGCTAATGCAAGGGGAATCGTGGAAAAAAGACTTGAGAAGACATGTTACGCTGCAGCAATGAGACCATGTAAACACAACTGTGAGGAACAATGTGCTCCTTGGCCCGTGCAGACAATACCAGAGCACGTTTTTATGTGGTTTTGTTCAGATAGGATTAAAATATCTCAAGCAACTGAGTTTCAATCACTTCCTTTGGCAGAAACATCTGGAGGCAGATACTCTGCAGCTGCTTAACCAGTATCTCCATGCTTTTTTCCCCTGATCTTTCAAAAAAGTTAAATTGGCCAGTTGGCACAAATGACTACAGCACTCACTGAGAGCCAAGCTTTGCCCAGGTCTCCATCTATAAAAGTCTAAATCCATCAGTAACACAGCAGATTTTCAATGCAGTAAAAGCAATGCAAATCCAAGCAATCCTACTGATATGATTCCAGATACTCCAGTTCGGCACCACAGAAATTCACCTCCAAATCAAGCCTCTTACATGTATTCAAAGGCATGGAGGCACCGACGGGGAATCAGGCTCTACTCCCCCCTGCTCTGTGAATATGGCCTCAAAAAAATAAAGCCATTTATAGCAGATTCTCCACAATCTGCCCATGCTTTCAGGACACTCAAACACATGTTTTCAAGGCACCAAAGTCTAAAAACCAGTGCCTGACCTTCCTTCCTCAGCTCATATGTCTGCAGCTGTGCTGTGCTCTCCTTGCGCCTGCACTGAGCGGCAGAGTCTCAGCTCAAGGTGGGGACTTCAGACACAACATCTTGTTCTTTCCCCATGTCCAACCCGAGCAGTCTTACTGCAGTGACATGTGGACAGAGGATGTCCCAATTTTTGGCAGTTTTCCTGCAAATTAGTAAGAAGCAGGAGTGATCTAGACCTTTGCCACTTGGTGGGTCTCACAGAGAGGTTTTGATGTGGCGAAGGCACTGGAACTCCCCCTCTTCTCCTCTAAATGCGACGCAGCTCTTCCTCCCCCGTTTCTAATAAAATGATTTTTAGTAAAGTTAAAATTAACTGAGGAGAAAAAAATCTATCATCAGCTAATAAACAATGTAACACACCCTCTTCAGCATATGTTTACATAAGAGAGTCCTCCATGCTCCTGTCTGAGAGGTGCAAAACCTCAGGAATGTCAGTTCTTTTTTTCTTTTCCCTCTTTTTTGGGGGGGTGGGGGTTTAATAAAAGAACCCCTTTAGAAAAGATAACAATTACATGTAATGGAACCTGGAACCAGACTCTTTTGGCAATTAATCACCCAGGAGCCGTTGCAATCCTGCAGGCTGTTTCTGACAGATTTTGAGAGCTTTACAGGAATCACTGGGATAAGATGTGCCTGGGCTGGCTTCTGACAGGGACTGATCATGTACAAAGTGGATTGTTGGTTTTGGGGTTTTTTTTTTAGTTTGTATATTTTATACACGTATATAAACACACACACACGTGTGCACCCATATACACATTTCCACAGGAGTCTTTCTTTACATACATGGAACAACTGCAGAATTCATTTATTAGCTCAGAGGCGAAAAAGATAGAAAGAAAAAAAAATTGAAAAGAAAAAAAGAAGCCTTTTCTTCCTCTCAGCAAAGTAGAGCTATCCATCACTTAACAGAGATACTTCCTGTTTTCAAGCAGTTGGGAAGGCATGACTTCCAACCCAAATACTTGGCTTGGCACACTATTCCTGTGTTGACAGATGCTTTTATAACCACTTCATTCCACCTGAAGTTTCAGTATAACAGGAGATGGTTTTTGTTGGTATTTTTTTTTCTTTTTTTCTTTTTTTTTTTTTTTTTCTGAGGGAGGAGAAAGGGAAAGCAGAAAGGAGAGGAAAGAAAAGGAAAAGGAAGGAAAATACCACAATTATAACAGCTGGATGAGAGAGGTTAGCATAGCTCTGACAGATGTTACCATGTAACCTCAAAATGACATGTTAGAGGAAAAAAAAACACCACCAAACCTGTTCCTTGTAGGAAAGAGAATTTTGAGCTCCTGCCAAAATATTACAATTCTCTTTAGAAGCTTTTGAAAGCTGTAACAATGATCTACCACATAATACAGTATTTGCCACACATAGGCTATGCCTTTATATTACCATTGCTTTAACTGATGAAATTACCAGCACAGGATAAGATTCTTTTCAGAGAGACAACTTAGCCTCAAATGACAAAAATCCACAGCAGGTCAGCTCTTCAGGACCTGCCTTGTAACAGTTTTTCACCTCCTACATTCTGTTTCCATAGGATTCATTAACAGGACATGCTCTAAACACTTCTCAAAACTGAATACTTCAGCACGTGACAAGCAGCAGTAAAATGTGCTGCATGCAAGAAGATGTATTTGTAAAGCTGCATGGTCCATTTTATATATAACCTTTTGTCATATCAGTTTCTGTACTGCTTACACCTGGCTACTTCAGTGACTACCCTAACACAAATATCTTGATGTATTTACCTTGCTTGTGACCAACATTTACAGACGTGTCTAACAAACTACAGATAAACAAAGTGTAAAAAACATTAACGGAACAAAACAGGTATGTGAAACAAGCTGCTTCTAAAGAAGGAAGAGAGGGGCAGAGAGGTAGGCAATATCAATTAAACGATTCAGAAACCGTTTCAAAAGGAAATCGATGACTTTCTGTCATTACAGCCAACACCGTGGCAGGAAGAAAATAATAGTTTCTGGTTTTCATTATTTGAAATAACTTATTTTACTACCATGGCTCTGGAAGACCATTTGAACCAATTAAGATACTGATTACAATAACTATAAGCTAAAGGAAAAGTAATTTAACTATTAGAGAGAATAAAGCCACAATATAAGAAATATCACTCATTTGTACTTGAAATTGGAAACCAACGTGATCTCGTCTTTTAAAAATCTGTCTTGAGGCTTATATTCCTAAAAGACAGGCAGTGAAACAAATCCTGGTTTGAACCCCTCTCTTTTGGGAGGCACAACCCTCCTGTCCCTTCATAACTAACACATACTGAGTACAATCCAGTACTGATAACATTTGAGACCAGCTAAGGGATCTTAGATATCTCCCTGAGGCTGGTGGGTAGTGCCAATGAGGCTTTCTCCCCACCAAGGGGATAGCTGGTAGCCAGGCAAGAGCCTGCTGAGCAGAACAAATACCACAGGATGCCTCTGTTCAGGCCACTGAACCCCAACCATGCTTTTGGTATAAACACAACCACAAGACACAGGATAGGTTTTTAACTCAATACCCAGCAGTTCAGATGTCTGAACATCAATGAAGCCCTCTCCCCTTTTCAAAACAGGCACCCTCTTAATCAATGTTTTAGTTATAAATTGAAGAGAAAAAAAGAAACAGATAAGTATATGCAGTAGGAAAGAAACCTCTAACCAGCATGTGCAAAGCAGTGCGAGCACGGCAAAGCACTGCTTGATTTAGGCCATGCAGCAGCAGACATGCAACACGAGTCTTTAAACACAGCCACGGAGCCCTTCTGGGGCCAGACGAGCGTATCAGGGAAGATGAATTCTTGGGAACAGCCAGACGCGGTCACTGAGGATGCCTCAGGTGTAACAGTGTAAGTGACACGGTTCCAGAGACTGAGAAAGTGCAGGCAATACCGAAGAACTGCATGCTTGACTATAAAATCCCAGATAGCTACATGCCAGGATATTAATCTAGTCAAGACATGGGCTAATTAAGAACAGTGGTGCTGGGTCAGAAGCCAAGATACTCTGCTTGAAGAAAAGGCCCCAGCAGACATGCCTTCTCTTATTATTGCAAGCAGACAATCACTGACTTCCTCCACCCGGATGCAGGAAGACAACCTGGTGGTTTTCTCCCTCATACCAGCAGAAACCACTTTGTGTGTTGATCTTAGAAACTTGTGGGTGGTGCTGAGTTTACATAAATTACAGTGCTCACTGCAGTTGCCAGTTGCAAGTGACAGATAGAGCTCGGACTCTGGGATTAAAATATGTACTTTCTAGTCATCAGGCCTGAAGCAGTGCTGATAAAAGTCCTGAAATAATTTTACAGGTCTCCCAAGTGTTTATAGCCCCTAATTTACATGAAATATTAGATGAAAACCTTTGGTAACCTCCAACTCACATTTTTTCCCTACACTGCCAAGAGGTCGTTCAAACATATGTGATCTGATGATCGCTGTCCATCTGGCTTTCTCCTTTGACTGTCCTCAACTTTGTGAAGTCACCAATGTTTCCATCTCACTTTTCAATGGAGAAATTATTTTGGTCAGCCTCTTTTACATGTTCCACAGGCAGCCTGAAGGCATTCCTGCCATGGCAGACAGTCTGGCATCAGATCTGGCTTCATTATTACCACATATCCTAGATATTTCCATCTTCATTTCTGGATAATTTAGGAGATTAAGACTCGTTCAACTCCCTGACGAATCTCAGTATTTGTTATAAATTCATTCCATTTAATACCTACTATTTCCCCGAGGCATTTACTTTCAAAAGCTTTTAGACATCTGTCTGTGCCTTTGGTGGATTTCCAACTTTCACATCCAACTGTTAAGGTGGAAACAAAATTTCAGTGGCAGACTCATAGATCGGTTTTAAACTGTGGAGTATCAACACCTAAATCTTCTTCATGTTGGTAAATGTAGCTGCTGTCTCGCTGACGTATGACACTGTTTCCTTCTGGACATCCCTGTTCATTCACATCTTAACTGCTGAGCAATGTGAAAACATTGGTTAGACGTACAGCTTGAGTTTGTATCACATTACTGGAGTAGAAAACTACTATGGTTCTCATGATGACTGTTTGTTGTTTAACTTACCTTTTTTTTTTTTTTTTTTCTTCCTTTTGTGCATGAGTGTCTGTTGGATCTAGATTACCTGGAAAACAACCTATCTGTGGTTTCTGTTAGGTAACATGATGCATGTTATGCCTGAGTCAACTTTTCCTTTCCCAGTCTTTCTCACTCAGACGAACAGTGGCTCCACATAGCAGAGGTGAAAGATTGCACCTCTACCTGATAACCGTGTGGGCACAGAGTTGTTTTCATCCTGTCAACGCGTACTTCAATCAAGTAAGCTGTACCTTGATCTAATGTCTTGATGAGGCAATTATTTCTCTTCACATACACTGTCATTTCAAGATGCTCAGACTAAATCCTGATGGACACAGTCAAAGATTATCTTTAAATCTATGAGCATAATCTAAGTTATAAAACATCAGAGGAGGTGATTCAAATGAGCATTTTGTTGAGCTATGGGTGGGTATTAGTTCTGATCAGCACATGATCTTCTATTCTAAGGAATTTAACTGATCCCTTTATTCTGCTGAAACAGAACAGGAAAAGACTTTTCTACCACCAAAAAAAGCACAGCATCACATTAATGACTACAGTAGTTCAAGTTATGTTTAATTTATCTTAATTTTTTTTTCCTCCCCAATTACACTTTTTCTATTTACCTCATACTTTAAAAATTCAGTTACTTTAACCAATGGCTTTTTTAATTTTCTGGGGCTGTATTCTTCTATAGCCATCCCTGTTTTCTGCTTTTGTATCAAGTCCTTCCCTGTATGCTGTGAGATTCATGATGGTATCTACTTAGACATCAATTATTTGCTGAGATTGATAGATTGTTCCACTGCTCAGCTGTTCAGTATTACCACGGCTTATTTTCTCCCCTTTTTGTTATAAAGATTTGGTTTATTCCTTAGTAGGCCTCCTGAAGTGTATAAACTTACATTGGCGAAGTGTTTTCCTATAATGTTTTTAACACTTGTTTATGCTTCTTTGACAAGGTCATCAATGTATCTCTTTTATTTTTTTATACTATGTTTACTTGTGGTATAATTTATAGAAACTCTTCCCCCCCCTCAAAGGGTATGTTTGAACAGTTAATTTGCACCATTTCCATAACCTTAACATATTTAAACTATGATTTATTAATACTTAAATGTCTAGAAAGATGCATTTATTGTGCCAGCTATGAAGCTGTCAGGCAGAGAGGACCCAAGCGAGCCACGGTGAGCTCCTGAGGTAAATTTGTTCTTCAGACAGGCTTTCATGTAAAGTGTTGTGGGTGTCTTACACTTCCTTAGTTTACAGGTGTCCAAATAGGTGTCAGCTTTTTAACTGAACAAGCCTACTCTCCTTATGGAATGCAAATTTTGGAAACCTTCCATAATTTCAAAACATAAATGCTTGATTTACTGCCATACCTGAGCTGTACAACTTCTCAGCTAATACAATGAGAAGCATTTCAGTCCCGTCCTTTTGCCAGTGTCACAGAATCCCACTCTTCAGCACTGGGGAACTGTAATATATTAGCCATGCAGAAAAAAACGCTTGCACCACCATTTAAAAGAAGCATTGTGTTTTTCCTACCAAAATCCACTGGTGACTTACTGCTCATTTGCAAAGTGGAAATGTAAAATATCTTCAGCATTCATAGGTAAGGTCTTCCTAGAATTTAGCAGTATTTGGTTCTGAAAGCTTATTAAGTGACTTGCTTGGGAGTCACTTTGAACTACTAGATTTACCTGGGGCTTTAATCCCTGTTTAGAAGTAGATTTGAACCGTAGTCAATTTAACATAACCATTTGATTACTCCATCTGTCTTTCTGTGGTAATACTCTCAAGGTGTCATGTAGGCATGCAACGTATCATTTAAGACAGACAATAGCGCAGTTCAGGATATGGTTTAGGAATAATGTGCCCAGAGCTTGATGTTGCCCAAGGGCAATGTGGCTTGTAAGAAGACACCTATCTCTATTTTCTGTTGATCTGAATTTTCCAAAGCATTTGCAAATTGCCAGAACTGTATTGAGACATTTTAAATTTAGAATAGTCTAACTTTCTTCACAGGGACATCAGTACTCAAAGCTGCTCCCTAACAAAGAGAAAATATGAATGGTTGCCCTTTGAATACAGACAACTCTTGAGCTCTAGGGTTAGGATTTATCAAAGGAACCTAAGAAAAAATAAATCCTACTTCATATTATTAGCTACATTTTGAACAGTAAGAGCTTCTAAGTATTGAAATTTCTTCCCACATATTTTTTAGCTTTCAAAATTAAACTCATATTCAATCTTCAAGTTTCTGAATCCATAAAGCCATGCTTTGGCTGAAGGCCAGAATATGCAGGATCAAACAGAGAATTTAATTTTATGCAATCTACTGTGATGGAAAAATTAGAGTTTCAGATTCTTTCTGGGGATGCAAAGATATAATCTTTTGGTACCAAGAGCATATGCACACAGAAATCAGTCTATGGGAAGCCTATGCCAGGAAATTCAGCTCCCCTCATGACAAGCACCAAAATCAAAACAATCACAGAAGCTGGGAGAATTGTCTGGCTGTTCCCTGAAGGCTGGCACATGTCCCCAAACCCCAGATCTGGCACATACCAAATCCCAGTGAAGAACTTTCAGCATCACCAGCTCAGCCTGTGCAGAGGTACTCTGGGTAAACACTGCATTAAAGCAAATGCAAGTTCCCTCTACAGACTTAAAGAGAAAACAGTGGACCTAAACAGAAGATGGAAGTCCCTTCTTGGCCACAATCACTTACCTAAGTGACCCTGTTTAGAGCTTCTCACACCAGATACCATCAGGAGTGAAGCATGTTAGTGTAAATTTAGTTTCTGACACAGAGCGCAGTGTACTCACAAGATGCCACTCACCCATGAGGTGTCCTATTTAATGGGGATGGGGCCCTAGTGTACAGTAGTTGGGATGTGCACAAAACATTTTGCATCCTGAGGACATGTGGGGATGGGAACCCAAAGAAATAAAGAATAAAGTTACGAAAAAAACAACAACAACAACAACTTTATCAGCGTATCCAAAAATCAAAGCCATGGTCATGATACCCCAAATTGTGAGTCTGACAGAAGTGTAATTCCCAGAGAAAAACAGGGTCACAACTGAAAAATAGTGAAATACGATTCTGGGACTCTTGTCTACTCTTACAAAATACTTGATAAGTGCAGATGAATCAGGCTACCATGAAACTGCTGAAATCTATTTGTAAGATATTTGACTGAAATGAAGGAAGGGTTTTGTTTCTTCATCTTCTTTTTTCAAAGGACTGGACTTGCCTTCCAAATTTTGAAAAGCCTGGTACTGCTGTACTGCTGGATCTTGGGCTAGTCACTATTTTATTGCAGACTTCCAGGCACCAAAAACATACTTGACTATGGAGCACCTTCTCACATGGAGTGGTAGAAGCTCCTCTTCTTGAAACTTTACAACTAAACAATATACTAAGATTTCCAGATAAAAGGTTCCTATATATACATGTACAGCACATGCTGACATTTCCCAGCAGTTACTCGTTTAGTCACTATCTGCACTTCTACCAGTTTTTCAATGCAGAAAACAGGAAACACTTTACTTTTCAACAGGAATTACTGAAGAGGTTCCTTGGTGCTGTAATTTCTGCCACAAAGGGTGCTGACAATGCATCAAACCCAATTTTTTAAACACAAAAATGAGGATAATTAAAATGTAAGCTGAAAGAAATTGTTCCCCAGACAGAGTTGGGGATTATGACTGTCAGATTTTGACTCAACTATGACTTCTCACCTGCTCAAGGTAAATTAAAATTCAGCTGTTGATGCATGATTCACATCTCCCTTTGCAAACCCACTTGGCTTAGCATCTCTTTTTCGAAGGCTGATGTTTTAAAAACAATGCTTGTATAACAGAGAATACAGTTTCTAAACTCAGAAACCTTCTGTTCTTAACCAGTAACTATAAAATTGCCAGCATTCAAAAGTAAGGAAACAAAAAAAATGCCACACTACAATAATCTACACAGATGGGTGTTGGGGTCTGCACTGGAGAACTCACTTCTCAGTCTAGTCTCCAGCAAAATGTTTGCAGACTTTATACTCATTTCTGGTACACCTGCATGTAGACCAACAGGAGTGTTTCATAACTCACAGGGTTTCGGAATTCCTGGAAGATTTATTAGCCAATGCAACAGCCTTCAGCCCCTCTGAGAGCACAAACATTCACAAAGAAAACTTCAGAATGGGGGGAGAGGTGGAAATGAATCTCAGAGTTAACATTGCTTTTTTTTATCCCATTCTGCACATATGAAATGCTTCCAGAGAAATCCTCAACATCCTTGCACACAATGCAGAGCCTACTCCTGTTGCACAGAGCTTCATATTTTATTTCCTTATATCAGTGCAGTCCTAAGATGGACAAAAGCCTGTTTGGCTACAGCTGTGCATAGCTGCTGGGCTTTGCTGGGTGAACAATCCAGGTCCTGGCCCTCTGCCTGCCAATCACATTAATCAAAGAGAAGAAAACATTCATCTGCAGAAGTTCAGGCAGCTCTGAAGCTAAACACCAAGCTTCACCTGTTTATAAATTGCTTGGATTTGAAGCATCCATTTCCCTTCTCCTGCTCAAGAGAAGCACTTCTCAGTTCTGTATCCATCAACCTGCTCAGCCAGGCTGAACAAGTCCTGTCCCTGCTTTCCCTGCCTGTGCCAACGTGATGGAGAAGTGACACCCAGAAAAACAGATTTTGCCAGTGAATTAAAAATGAAAATACTTAATTTGACGAAAGACCACGTCAACGCATCTCTGCCTCTGGAGATCTACGAAGAGACAGGTCTTTGTCTCAATTATTCACCTTTCTTTCTTATACTCAGACTATAAATGCTTTACATAATCCATTTTTTAAGAACTGGATTTGAGATTGGTATCATTATTGCTATAATGTCATAGAAACGCTACTGCTTAGAGAACCATGCAGACAGTAATACACACAAAGTAAACAGAAATGGTTCTGGTCCACCAGAAAAATCTACCTTACTCAAAATAAAACAGTAAGAAACAATTCAGTTTTTCCACTTTCTTTACAATACTCACCACAAAACTATACTAAATTTATCAAAATGAAGGACTATTTCTCACTTGTTTTTTAATTATGACTTGATAAACCTGGAATAAAACAAAAAGTCTTCTAAATTTCTATTAACTACTATATACTAAATGGATGCTAGATGATCATACTACAGCTGATGTTACTATTCATATTGCTGAAATGAAACTCAATACATCGCAAGTGGTATCAGAAATTATTCCTTTAACTTCCTGTTTGTATTTTTTTTTTTAATTAAGACAGACTATTGTAATACACCATAAGATTTTTTGTTTTCCAATTACACATTTCCTAATGTGTTTTCTTCAGGTTTTTATTCTTGTGAATTTCAGAGAAGCAGCTGTAAGAGGTACCAATTACAGCAAAAATGTTTAATTACCCAACTAGCTTTTAAACAGTACCTGTGGGCACACACAGTTCTCACACAAAGTTACTTAAAAGTAAACCCACAGGAATTACTGTTAAATAATGGTATGATTATCAAAGAAAATTATTCTCTGTGAGTCATTTTACATTAATTACAATATATTATTTGAAGAGTAAGGTAGATGCTGTTTATCCTGCAGTGCTGCTAGGAACGCTTAGCGAGCGATCCCATTAGGAACCACAGGCAGGAACTGGACTAACACGGCTCCCGCACAGACTCGCTGCCTGCACCAAATCTACATCAAACTTGGCAGGAATGGTCTGAAGCAATAAAACAAATGAAAATCAGTTACAAGAGGCTACAAACAGCTGTAAAATATTTAGAGAAAACCACAGAATTGAAGACCTGACCAGATTTCCAAATCCTGTTTTCTAACACTCTTAAAATACCCACTCCACTTTTTAAAAATCTCTCCAAACGATGGTTTAACAACACGCTCCAAATATCTGAGAATTAATTCAGAAAAAAGCTATTCAAATACCATTTATAAGTGATGGGAGAATATCACTTAGGCAACATTTATAAATGCATGAAGTAGAAAAGTAGCTGTTAATCTCTATGATTTTCGCTCTTCCAGTAGGAAACTGAATCATGCACATGGTTTTTTTGAAGACAAAAACCTCTTCTCCTACAGCAGCCATAATTTTAATATGAGATTTACCAATACACATAGTTTATGTATTACTCACGTGTGCAATGCCACGTTTGTATGCATTGAGTTCAATTGGAGTGTTGATTGCTCAGCTCTATGAATTACACTACAGAGATTTTTTTTTCCAGAGCTCGCTTCAGATGATTATTCATAGTGCCCTTCCATTACCCTCTCAAATTCTTCACAGACGAATCTACCAAAGGGAGAATCACTGTAACTTACACTTATTAAAAGGCATAGGAGCCCCAGCCTGCTGTTGTAAACGAGTGTAGCTCCACTGTTGTTTTCTGGCACTTTGCTAGTATTTACAGCAGCAGAGCCTAGTCCCAGAAATTAAACAGTGGCCACTGGCTTCTCCATGATATGAATCAGCGAGTTTATATAACCTCAAAATCCTAAAACTTGGGTGGTTGAATCTTATTCATTATCCCGTCACTGAGTCCTTTTGGCCAGCAGGGAATTCCAGAAGTCGGAAATTATCTCTAACTCACAGTGATCAACACACAAGGATTACAGACGGCTCTTTTCTGCCCTAGGGAATTAAAGCCCAGGTTAAAGAGCTTCCTGAGGAATTGCAGCTAAAATGTAAACCAGCACTAACTGTTTCTACCACTGAAGAAAAGCACCTGGAGTTGGAGACAGACCATGGAGGAGGGAACAAAAGAAAAGTGGAGAAAACAGAACAGCAAGACTAGAATAGAAAAAGCTAAGAAGAAGAAAGTAGAGAATATTTACCACTTAGACATGTCAAAAGAGCCAAAGGTGTCAATGGGATTCACGCACATGAGCGGTTCTTTAAAGAATCTGCCATAATTGGCACTGTGATAGTTTGACAGTGATTAGAAATAAACACCAGCAGCTAGAGCTGCCCAGGCTTTTATGTCCCTTTACTTTCTGGGGAAGACTTCAGGCTAAGAACTTTTGGGTCAGAAAAGCAAGTAAAAGACTCAGAAATTGTTATATGGTGCCACCCTGGAGTTTCTGCTTGGAAACTGTCATCTTTGGTGGATATCATGTTCTGCAAGCATCCTGGCTGAGCTATGTCCATTGGGATGCAGGTGGCTGTCCCTGCATGTGGGCTCTGGGGACACCTAGCACTGAGCAAGAGCAGAGGGGTGAAGCATCTGTGCTGCAGCACCCAGCAAGCACAGTAACAGCATTTTCAAACCAAAGTACTTCTTCCAGTGAACTGGGTATCTCATGTAAAATACCCCAGCTGGTTAGTAAAAAACCTCCTCATTTCTGTCAAAATAAAGCAAACAGAAACATCAATCATTCACATAAAAAACCCTAGTCTTACATTTTTTTACCACAGAAGCATCTTCAAAAACTTATCTGACATAAGAGGAAAATGAAACCTGGCTTTCTTCAGTCAGCTGGCTCTGGATATCTCAATTACACTTCAACTACTTTAGGTGAGATAAAGAAACAGCATCAGGTCTTTTCCATGTTAATGGGAACTATTAACACAAAGTTAAGCTGTCAGCTTTCTATAAATAGTTAATGGCTAAAAATTCTAGCTAGCCAAGGTCGGACAATTTTAGAAATTATTCTTGATAATTTTTGGGGCATGGAAACAATTTGGTAATATTTTATTGCAGGAAAAAATTATTTCAAGTTATCCCTCATTAATACATATTATCTCTTAGCACAGAAGCTCACAAAAGAAAGCAGTTTGGTATATAAGACCTGATCTATACAACCCTAAATGCAAACTAATCTGAAAGATGAGCACAGTAACAATGCCTATTCTTTAAATTCCTCTGATAAGCACATACTAGAATTCCTCCAGGGAATATACCCAACCTTCCCTGCTGTCTAAACATGTTACCCTGAAGTCTCTACTATCATCTACACATAACATACAATGACAGGTTATCTTTGTATAGTTTGACACAGCATTAGAAGCAGGTCTTGGGAAGCTAGCCAAACACCTGAGGCTAAATCCCTAGCACATTAAAAGTCTGTTTACTATTGCCCATAATGCTATTTTATATATAAAAATGCAAAAGGAGATCCATATGGAATTAACTGTATTGTTAATTCTTGTGCTTTGTTCTTTGCTTTTTTTTTTGTACATTAAAGAACTAGGTCAACATTTTCCAGAATTACTCAACTTGCTTTATATGATGAGAAAGGAAAACTTCCTATTACAAACATTGTTTGGGGGGAAACAGTACAACATTTATGGGAACTTTTTTCATTTTTTAGAAAAGGAATCATATTAGAAAAACCCTCCACCGTGTGCAATAATACAGATTTTTATGTGAAGTATCAGTAAAGACATCTACCACTGGAGCTAAAAAAGCAGTAGCAGTCTATTAGGTGGGCCACTCACCAGAGGAAAATGAAGAATATATCGTGCCTTTGGGTTTCACAACTCTGTTTTTATTTCCTAAGTATGCAAAGGAATCTAGATTCTATCTGACATTTAATGTACCACTTACAAGATCCATCTGCTTGATTTTACCAGTATCAACTTCTACATCAGTTCTCTCCAATTTGCTTAGCCATTTGATACCCAGCTACACAGGTCCCATTGCTCTCCACCCTTGTTCTACATCTCTGGGTGCCCTGCTCTCAACTTTCAGTCCTCTGAGCAATATGGGTGAGAAAACAGAAATGTCAGCAATGCCAGAATAGATCACACCCACTGTTTCATTTAGCTGCCGAACTCCATCAAGCCTCTAGCACGCACACAGAGGCTTGCTAGAAGTAAAATCTGCCCAAATTTGGACAGATCTTTCCCAAAGATGACAAAAGATACACACATAACAGAAGTTTGAAGCCTCTCCTCTAAGGTACAAGGGGTGACAGAGCTCCTCAACCAAACCACATTTAAAAAAAAAAAAAAAAAAAAAGGAACCAACCAGTATCAATATGGTCAAAACGAACAACTGAGGGAAGAGATCATTCCCCTGTTAGTTTTGTCCTGAGAAACACAAAAGTGTTGTTTTTGCTCACACAAAGAAAGTTTGAAGCAGGCAATGGTCCCAGTGATCAAACAATCAAAATGTATAACAATTCCTATAACTGAACCGTTTGACAGAGTTGGGCAACTTTAAATACAGGCGGCACTATCTAGATCACCTATGATTTTAAAAAGCACGTAGGACTTCAGCTTCTCTAAGGCAGGAGGCATGCTTGTGCCATCCTACTGTGTCAGTGAAGACAGAATAGTATTTTCAGAACAAGCTGATGGAAAGAGACTCCACAGACTTCATTAAATTGTCACATGGGTTGGTCAACATGGGTGCTACCTTCTCGTGAGTTAACAAATGGTGTTAAAAGAACGGGCAATCTCTCTCCGAACCCCATTGCTGATTCCACATTTACATTAATATCTTCACATTCATCTAATTCTGTCTTCAATCTGTTTGAAATTAATATAAATGGGATATTTTACAGTAAAAAAAAAAAAAAGAAAAAAGTGAATATCCCTTTGAGTAGAAGACAGCAGGCAAATTGGCAACATACATGTTCACTGAACCAAAGCACCTGGTGTAGGTCATTCCCAAGAGTCTTGCCCCACTTCTTTTCCACCCCACTGTCAGGCAAACGCTGCCCCAACAGTAATCAAAAGGTTAGATAGTGCAAAGAGGAACACATCATTGCCCAACATGCACCTCCTTTACTACCAGCCATTCATAAAAAACCAGAGCCTCCAGAGATGCCACGGGGTCTGAAGATGCCATAGTTCATATAGTTTATGACGACAGCTGATGCACGTTAACCGTAGCATGAGTGGGTACCCACTTTTGTGCACTGGTACAAACTACATGTAAGTCCAAAGAGCTTTAGGGGAGTTGAGCTTATTTTACGGTTTACTTTATTTCTTTTTCCAGCACACAGACATTCCAGCTGATAGCTCCAGAAGCATGTTCACATTCCACTATCTCTACTTAAAATATTTAAAAGGTACAGTAAGGGGAGGAAAAGGTAGGAGATAGAGATAAGTATAGTGAGTCACATACCTCAAGGAAAAGTATTGCTCACCTTTGATGAAGTAAAGTAAATAATTAACTATACTTAAGGCACTTCTCCTCCAGTCTCTCAGAACAATGTTACACAGGCAAAAGCCTTTGATGACTGTAAGAAGGGAAACACTCAAAATTCATAATCTCCCTTCATAACATGCCTGTCAAACTCAGCATCTAAACAAAAGATCTTGAAATATTAAACTGATTAATGATGGTAACAGTTTTCCTTGATACACTGCCTCATAAATAAAATCAATAATTTTGCTAAACCCAAAGTATTTCTCCTGAATATGCTCACTCTGATAAAAGCTTTTTACAAAAAATGTAAGGGCTTTGTGTCTTCTCTATTGAGAGTGAACTAATGCTATAAGTATGTGACACCAGGGCCTTAAGAAACCTTCTCTTTAGAATAATTCAGTGGGTTTTTGTGTTGTTGTTTTTTTTTCTTATTTAAGGGGAGATAGGTCAGACTGTAGTGTCACAAGCATAAATACTTTAAGTGTCAGATAATGAACCACAGTGAAATGGGGTTCATCTGGCTAAATATAGATACCTATCTTCAACCTAATCACCCCCCCACACCCCTGACAGTCAGAGGAATTTGAGGCTTTTTTTTTTTTCATTTAAAAATATACCTAAATAAAGCTATTTATGCCCTTAAATCTCTAATTTACTATAAAAGTGCAATAGACTATAAAGAGAATCAGCCTGATTAGCTTAGGTGATTCCTTTTCTGCCCTGCACTGTTGGAACATTTCTTTTTGTCCTCATCATCATTACAAACCCATGGTAAATATGTAAGAAAAAAGAGAATCATTTAGCATTACATGTTTTCACACTCATAAAACTACCAACTTATTTGTGTACCTCTTAACACTTACCTTTTAACATAATTTTAGCCTCTGGATAATGCATTATAATATAGAGCAAACAGCATAACTAAGAACAGACCCTGTTTAAAGGATCTGACTAGTTCCACAATGCCAATGTAACAACAGATGTTACATGGGTGTAATATTTCATAGAATCACAGAATCATCCTGGTTGGAAAGGACCTTGAAGGTCATCAACTCCAACTGTATTTTAATATTTTAATATGAAAAATACCGTATTATGAAAGGTCGGAAGCATAACGAATATAATTTTGTTTTGTGTAGTCACAAGATAAATTTATATAATTCTCATGGGTGTTTTTCCTCATTTTATTTCAGTTTTTACCAGCCAATTCTCTGGAATAACCGTTCTTCATTTAAAGATAATTCTCTATTATTTAAGGAAATGTTACTGAACACAAATACTTGGTAGTAAGTTAGAGAAGGCCTAAAACTCTGTGAAAACAAAGGGTGCTTTGAGGGTGCAAGAAAATTTGAGTCAAGAAAGAAATACTGGAAAGGATCAGAACAAAAACAAGTTATCAAGCACAGATATTAGCTGTTCAGGCTTTACAAACCCTGTGCAACCCCATAACCTTTTGCCTTGGGTGGCTTCTGGTTCTCTAGGAGCTACAGAAAGCACTTTTCAGCTCTTACCAACACTTGGTACTACAGACCCCAAAGCTGCTAAAGAATTTGCAGCAAAACTTGTTCCATTTGTTACTGACTGACTTTTTGTGTAAGACACTGGTTTTCACATCGTCTCTCTAACCACAAGTAGCATCTCACCAGTCTGAAATATTTTGGTGTAGGCAAATAAAATTATTTTATATACTTAAATCATTAAATGATTAAAAAAAAACAACACACCCCACCAAACTAATTAACATCATAGCATGATTTAAGACCAGGCAAGAAACATCAAAAGACATTACAACATTGTTTGATGCGCCTCTCTTGGCAATAAGCCTTCCCCAGTTTCACAAACAGAGGGAAAACAAATGTTTCCAGTTACACGTATGCTCACACACTCTTGGCTCAGGGAGGCCAGACCTTTCTCTGTTAACTACATTGGTATGCCTAAGTTGCCAACTGGCTTCAAATATTTCTCAGAAATACAAGGTTCCTCCTGCAGCAATGTCTAGATAACAAGGGACAATTATGAGATAAAAACATACTGCCTTCCAAAGGAGGCTAAATGGATATGACTACATTGCAATGAAGAATTTTATTCCCATATAGGCAATCACAGAACATAAAATCCTCCTCAAGGAACTAAGGTAATCACACAAAATGTATGGATTTCTAGGAAGAGTTGAAAGTCTGTCCTTAGTTCAAAGGAAAGTAAAATGAGACGTGCTGCCATCATTCATATGAGCAAATGCTATCAATGAAATGAGGGCCAACTCCTCAATACATCCCATCCTCTCTTATCACATCCCATCCTCTCTTACCACTCCCTCCCAGCCGGGTCACCTCCAGGCAGGCAGAGAGCTGCAGGAATGCACAAGCAGGACCCTTTCTGTGCTGCTGCCTCTAAGATAAAGAGAAAGACTGGATATCATATGAAGGAGAAACGGTTGTCAAAATTGTTCCAACAAACAGGTAGAAATCTCAGCAAAACTTTTTTCTTTTTCACTTTGTAGCATAAAGTCAAAGTCTCACACACATCAAACATTTTGAAACTATTTCTTAAAGAACCACGTTTTAAACTGGTTTCTGGCTATAAAATTGTGCATAAATGAAGTGGGAAAATAAACAACTAGGCAGTACAGATATTTACAAAGAAACAGATGTAAATACATCTCTATGGCAGAAGCAATGCATGCAGAAAAACTTCTCTGAAACTAAAAAAAATAAAGAGGATGTCAGAGGGAAACAATCAGGAAAACAACTAGAGAAATCTAATGAGATACAGCTATTTTCTGCGTATCTTCAGGTATCCAGAACTATCAAGTACATTTCAATAAAAAATTAACTAAAAGATATTTTCTACAGAATAACTGACAACAGAGTTTATATTATGGGTTCGAATTTCCTGAAATAATTACTGAAATGACTAGATTTTTGGAGACGGTTTCCAGCATCTGTTTGTTTATGCTGGTCTTTACCATAACACAGTGACAGGCAGCCTTTAAAAAAAACAGTGTATGGCCGAGTAAAAGTGTTCACACTCCCTGACCTGCAGCCCCATCCCAATGCTTTTAGCCCCTTTGGAAGCAGTAGCGGCGGCATAAGGAATGAGGAAGATAACGTACTTTTGGCCAATTACCAATTATGTTCTCTCACATCACCCAACAAAACACAGCAGTTGCTTCTCCTGTTTTTGTACCTATGATGAACTTCAGTAATCATCTCTCTCTGCGTACGAGGGAACATCTGAAGGCGCCTGAAAGCCACAAAAGTTTGGCAAACCATCTGGCTGTTTTAAATATTATGTAGATTATAGAGGACAGAGAACAAGTTCTACTTTGTAAATACAATTAACAAGTGTTACATCTTTACCTTTGCACTCAGGTTTTTCATTTTAACAGTTTCATCTCTGAGTCATACAAGTGTGTCCTAATTTTATTTGTCAGACACATAAATCCACACTCTTTTCCCCAAAATGTCTGGATTCCCAGCATCAGGCTCTTGTCATTCTGGGTTTCAGAATACATGGGCAACCTGGAAGACCAGACAGAGCTCAGGGAAGCTACTGCCTGCTCCTAAGTAAGGACATTGAACCGTCATCCAGCAAAGTCTGTGTTTAAAAGCTATTGAATAACCATAATTAAAATAAAGGATCTTGAAATTTGCTTAAGCACTTTGGTCAATCAAGGCCTAAGTATGATGTTAAGATTGCCATTTTGAGAATATTTTCCTCTCTTTTTCAAGCTACAACAGCAAATCTAATAGCACCCCGAGATCTCAGCAGAGGGTGTATGTGAGAATAAAGGACTCGGGAAGACATGTGGGAGTTCTAACTAAAAAACTCAATCCTTGGTTAAGTGTACGTACAAACACAGGAGGCTGCCACACAGGAAAGTGAACTGAACTGTCTGAAAGGAGTAGATGCAATAGCAAAAAGGCTGAGCTGGACAAAAAGTAAAATCTACCAACTATCTTCTCAAGGTAGAGCTGCTGGTAGCTGTGTGAACAAGCAGGAACCCTCTTGAGTGATAGATGATTAGCAGACGTAGTAAGCACAGTATGCTCTTGCACAGTCTTTACCTCTGTGGTTATAATGTGGTTTTCCAAAGAACCTAGTGGCTTTTGGTGTACCTAGAAGTCTCGATCACTAATCAAGCCATTTATTAAAATGTTTTAGATTGATTACTCAGTGCCTAGAATACTGTTGTCTAACTTTATATTGGGTAACTGAAGGTAAAGATATGAGTGTGCAATTCAACATCCAGGTTTTGGTAGTTGTAAATCCTTTCTTTCCACCTGCCTGGTTTAAATCTCTGACTCACAAAACAAAACTAATTAAAAAAAAAAATTCAGAGAAGGTAAGACTGTGACAGTCTATGCAAAAAAAGCAGAAGGCTTTCAAATGCATCTGAATTAGAGATGGAAATGAAGATAGAAATTAAGTAGTGGGTCTGTTTCCCTCCTAATAAAAATAAGTTAACTATTGATAACTTTAATGCATTAATCACCTTCTTGAAAAAAATGTTCTCCACTCAAAATAAAGTACAATTGCTTCTAAATCCTTCTGTGCACTTGCAGATCATCTTGGAAAAAGAAGCACAAGCAAAAGCAGTTTGTTCAGGGAAACTCCATAGTCCTGAGTGTTAAAAGTATGACAAAAGAAAGAATACTCTGCAATACACCAGCACTCTCACTCTGCTTTGCTGTGCAGCTTCCTGTGCCTAGACAAGATTGCCCTAATTGATGTTTGTGCAGAACACTGGTAATCTTGGTTAAATGCATTGTTTCAGGCACAGGTAAAATTAATCCATACTAGGTGAGGACAGACGAGATTTAAGTAGGTTTTTCATTTGTCTAACTGGAAGAAAGAAGTAAATAGGAAAAAATACATGTAGAGTCTCCAAGTATGTATTCAACATGATACAGCCTCTTTCCTCAAAACAAAAATGTTACAAGAAAGCCCTCCTTCCACATGCACCTTCTATTTTTGTACACACCCTCCCCCCATTTTTTAAATAATACTTTGGCAAAACATAAGAAAAATCCAAAAATAATCGGTTGAGTTTTGGCAAAGCTTAAAAAGTATAGGGAAAGTCTGGAAAATAGAAAGCTAGGCCCACGGTAATGATAAGTTTGTTCTTGTATATAGGGTGAGTTATTTATAGCTCACTAATTCAGTGTTTGCCTAGATTCACAATTCACAGGTTTTATACAAGAATTTGTACTTCTCTAGAAAGTTCAAGTCTGCAAGGTTTTTCTTTCCAAAAGGACACTAGCATGAAGCTGCAACGTAACTGAAATTCCCTTCAAGCAAGGTGTGACTTAGAACAATTACGTGTACCTGTTGTGTGACATCCCTCTGAAGAGGTGCCAAGCCCAGCCAGGCTAAATGTCCAACACACAGCTGGATGCTAGGGAGGTTTCTGCATTAGGCATGGACAGCACTAGCCTCCAGTTTGCTTCAACCACAGAGAACACTCATGCATGAGCAGGGAGGAGGCTTGCATCACCAAAGAGGTTGTTTTCATCTCTGCATTCCAACAGTGAAATTTAGAGATGTCCATCAGTAACCATGCATGCACAGGCACTTTTCCCACAAATGCATGAATTTGGCTCTGTGAATCTTTGTTTACTAAATCAACTACTTCCAGTATCTTCTTAAGGATCCCATATGTGTTAGTGCCTCTTCCTGCTTTCTACGCTTTAAAAATTCTGTTTACATATTAAAATAACAACTTGTTAGTAATTCAAATTCACCTAACTATGCACATGCAGAAAATGTTCTATATGGCATTGTCAAAGAAAATTAACTCCTCAACTGGAGGGAGGCAAAAGCAGGTGATGAATATGACAACCAATGGATATAAAATAGCAGAAAATACTGTTTTCTCCAAAGCATTCCACCAAAAAGCCAGCAGGGATTTTTTGAATCATGACCAGTTTGCTTAACTAGAATAAATCACAAAACATGAGTAGATAAGTTTGCTGGGAAGGTGTATCTAAATTGCATATCACATTTCAATATTTTTCAAGGTGCTTTAGGATTCTGAGCCCCAAATATCTGATTCTTTCTTCTAGTGACAAGACAGGTCCTCCACTATGAAAAAGTCTGAGCAAAGTACTTTGGAAAGCTTCATCTTCAGTAAGGCCATACCATACTGAATTAATAACACAATACAAAATATATTTATTACCTGGAGAAACAACTACAGCTCAGGCAATCCTTTGGGACACCTTCAGCACAGTACAAGCTCTTAAAGTTTCATGAGCTGGAGGGCAAGGGGGAAGAGACAAAAAGAAGAGTCCTTTTGGGAAAAAGCGATTTTCAATGATTGTATTGGCAATAACTCATTCTTGAGTGCTTTCAATCCAGGTATGTGCCACACATGATCTTGTATTTAAAGTGCAGTTGAACTCTGAAAGGAGATGGATGGAGGCTGGAGAGATTTATGTGGCTATAGACTTGTTGGTTTTCCTCTTAGATGGTGCAAAGCTCTGATTTAAGATGTGCTGAGCAGGCCTTTATATAAAAGAAAAACAAATTAGTGATGCACATGTAGATTTATGTGTCAGGAGTCCAGAGCACAGAATGCATGCTTAATGAGTTTTATCAATCTGTATAAATAAATGTAAATTAAATCACACAGTGGGATGTCCCTGCCTTCTGTCTCTCAATAGCATCTAAATTTGATACAGTTTATTTTCAACATGTATATAAATATACTTGCAGAAACACACTAATTATCAGCCTGTAAAATCAGCTCAGGTTTTGAGAGGCAATTAAGTTCCTTGTGGGTTCATTTTTGTCAGGAAAGTCAGCAGAGACAACGCAAAGCATACACAGGAAGTCTATCTGCTGCCTAAGAGGAGATTTGTACAATTGCTTTTTTGACCATAAATATGCTTACTTCATTTCTTCTTGCTAACATTACATTTCCCATATATGATTCATGGTGTTATGCCAAGGTCACCCAGGTCCTTGGTATTAAAAGGTTATATAAACACATCCCTGGAGTAACTAAAATGAATCAGATATGCAGCGAACAGAGTGCAGGCCTGAACTTGGAAAGGGAGGGAGTGGGAAAGCCAGACCCCGGACATTAAATAATAATTTCACTTTCATTTGTAACTCCACCCAAAACACAAAGAAATGTAGTATTACTGGGAAGATAATCAGCAGAAAATGTTTCTTTTGAGGAGGAGCAGGGAGGCAAATCCCCCAATATTTCCACCTCTAGGAAACTACCTGAGGATCTCTTGGTACTCTCATCATTCTTTCCCTCTAAACCCAGCACATATACAGATTACTGCCTTAAAGCCTGAGCACTGACAACGACTTGAGGTTGGAGCCTGGTCTCAAAATGTCATTTTGCAGGTGATTTGCTACTTCACAAGTGAAACACAATTAAAAGATGTAAAAGTTGCAGCCAGGACTATGAATGAATCAAACAAATTGTTTCTTTTTCTGTGGTATTTCCATTAACGCTACTGCACTTAGCTACAATCACTGACACCATGCATAAAAATGCTGGTAGAGGGGTAGTGCAACACACTAACAATAAGACTAATAATTTATGAATCTACATCTTCAAAATACTGTAATATTAACAGCAACAGTTTATGTTTGTAACATCTTTGCAAAACAAGGCACACAGCAGTTTCACAGTGTGGAAACTGGGGAGTACAGACTTCTAGAGGTTTGTGAGAAGCATCTTAGGAGGTTGGTATTCAAAATAGAATTAGCATCCAGTTTCTTGCTTCTAGTTTTATGTGTGCAGCTTTTTAATCGGCATAGGCCTCCAGCAATTCCTAAGTTCTTACAAATCTCTATGTCACTGCCACAGAGCAATCAGAAGCAACTCTGAGATAAAGCACAAAGTGGAAAAGCAAGCTGCAGTGGCTGGCTTCATAACAAGCTGCTGGTGAGCAGCTTGGTTAATAGCACAACACTGCAGGCCAGCTTTGTCCTGTATCACAGACAAAAATGTAACTTTATTGCAGAAAACACATCTTTCCCTGAAACATACCTCAGGCTAGCTCTATATACCTGAACTCCAGCTCCCATCTGCTTCAGACAGGTGATTTGGACTTCAGCACTAGACAGGACCAAAAAAATCCTGGCAGAGATGGGGATGAAAGCTCCATTGCGAGCCCACACGGGGTGAGCAACACATCTCTGGAAACATGAGCTTCAGAGCTTGAGGGCAGGTCATGCTGCTGTGCTGCTCATGGCTACAGATCCCATGTTAAAAGGAAATGCTTTCACAAACTAGTTGTGGAGAGTGTGTGTGTGTGTATATATATATATTATTTATTTATTTTTGCCAAGATACTAGTTGGAAAGAAGTAGGATGAAAAGGCTTTTTACATGCTCTGCGATTTCTGCAAGGATGAACCGGGCAGAGAAAAAGCACAGCAAGAATACCTGAAAGCTCAAGCACACCAGTTTGAAATTCAAAAAGCAGTGGAACATGTTACCCAGTACGCCCAAGAATAGTTCTCAGAAATCCCATTTCCACCAGAAAAGGAAACTGTTTGTGCAGAAAGTCTAGGTTTGATTATGGTTGAAAATATTTTAATACATTTAAGAGATTTTCACATTGTCCCCTGGTAAGCTTTTATTTTTTTTCTCACTTAAACCAATATCCAAGTATTTGATGGTCTCAGTAGATCCAAAATAGTTAGTGAGAGTTAATAAAGAATATATCTGCATACCCATGCAAATATTTTTCATGGAAATACATACTATTCAGTACTATTTCTTTCACTGCCTATGAGTAGATGGACCTCTAAAATTGTAGTAGACTGTGTGAGAGGGAGTAAAAGCTATTATTGTTTTTACAATAATAAAAATTATTGTAATAATTACAGAGAAATTTCCCAATTTCATTGGCTTATGTAATGGCAAGGTTCTGAGCACAGCTCCCTGAAAGACATTCATCTGCAATTCTTCCTGCCTCAGTACAGTCTTGCTGAGAATTCTAAACATCTCTCTCCTGATACTCAATTCTGCTTTGATTCGAATGCCTGCTCTTTCCACTACTCATCAAGATTCAAAGCATAAATAGAACAAGGTGGCAGAAACTAGCTCCCAGCTTTAAATTCCTGACAGTGCAAAGGGAAAGGGAAAAGGGAAAGGAAAAGAAAGGAGAGGGGAGAAGGAGGGAGAAGGAGGGAGAAGGAGGGAGAAGGAGGGAGAAGGAGGGAGAAGGAGGGAGAAGGAGGGAGAAGGAGGGAGAAGGAGGGAGAAGGAGGGAGAAGGAGGGAGAAGGAGGGAGAAGGAGGGAGAAGGAGGGAGAAGGAGGGAGAAGGAGGGAGAAGGAGGGAGAAGGAGGGAGAAGGAGGGAGAAGGAGGGAGAAGGAGGGAGAAGGAGGGAGAAGGAGGGAGAAGGAGGGAGAAGGAGGGAGAAGGAGGGAGAAGGAGGGAGAAGGAGGGAGAAGGAGGGAGAAGGAGGGAGAAGGAGGGAGAAGGAGGGAGAAGGAGGGAGAAGGAGGGAGAAGGAGGGAGAAGGAGGGAGAAGGAGGGAGAAGGAGGGAGAAGGAGGGAGAAGGAGGGAGAAGGAGGGAGAAGAAAGAAAAAAGAAAAAAGAAAAGAAGAAAAAAGAAAAGAAAGAAAAAGAAAGAAAGAAAAAGAAAAGAAAGAAAAAAGAAAAGAAAGAAAAAAGAAAAGAAAGAAAAAAGAAAAGAAAGAAAAAAGAAAAGAAAGAAAAAAGAAAAGAAAGAAAAAAGAAAAGAAAGAAAAAAGAAAAGAAAAGAAAAGAAAAGAAAAGAAAAGAAAAGAAAAGAAAAGAAAAGAAAAGAAAAGAAAAGAAAAGAAAAGAAAAGAAAAGAAAAGAAAAGAAAAGAAAAGAAAAGAAAAGAAAAGAAAAGAAAAGAAAAGAAAAGAAAAGAAAAGAAAAGAAAAAGAGCAATGACTTCTTCTTATTGTTACCTTTATTTGAGAGGTTACAGCCAAAAACTCTTCAAATTCCAGACAGTGAAGGAACAGTCACACTTTCTCCTGCCAACTTACAGCATGTTAAGACAGGAATAACTTTTTGTAAGAGGACAACATGGTTGAGGCTTTTTCAGAGCAACAATTTTCTAAGCAGAGAATTAAGAAACACTACCTATATCCACTGAAAAAGTGAAAACCAAACATCTGGCATGCAACCTGTGTGTTCCCAACCAGACCAACACCCATTTCCTCTGCTCTTGTTCTTGTGCAATGGATCATCTTTACTGAATATCTCAAGATCTGGCTGATGTCCTCCATTGCAAGTTCATGTCCCTTTTAATTTTTCTACCTTCCCAGCTAAAGTCAGTTCTGCTTTCCCAACTTCGGTGAAAACAATTTCCAAAATTCTGAGTCCCTTTTACCAACTTCCACTCAGTGCTCCTCCTTACCTTCATTGGCTTCCCACATACAATCTAGAAAATTTCTTCCCACAGAAAATATGAAAACATAATACCTTCATCTTTCCTTTTTCCACCATCATTTGTATCTACAAGTGTTTCCTCTTGTGTTTCTAACTGACATTTTCCACAACAATCTCTTTCACATACATAATCTGATACAATTTTCCTCACCAATACTCAAACTATCTTTCCCCATCTTCCAACAAAGTCACCTGACATCAATATAGGTATGTGTGTTTGTCTTCCCAAAACTTGGCTGCAGGCATCCCTTACAGCAGTTTCCTATATTTTGATCTCCTATAGAGGTCTGGCTGCTCACCGACTTTGTTTCAGTTCTCTGTAAGCTGTCTTTTGGCATACTTAGCTGTGAACGTAAATACAACTATCATATTCAGACTGAATACTCAAACTTACTTTCTTCACTCTCTTCTTCAAACTTTTTGAGCAGGAGCTCAAAAAATCCTTGCAGAGAGCCACCATCAGCTCTGGAATGACATGGACACAGCAGCTGATTTACCTCCACCACTTTTCCCACTCATTGTGAACCAGAAAATTACCCTGTTGATCAAGATTCTAACCTGATCACCTCTGACTCAGGGCATTTCCTGAGTTCTTCACACTTACGGGAGGATGCAAACATTGCAGGTTCTTTCTGCAAAACATTTCTAAATAGATTCACTTATTATCAAAATACCAACTCCTGCCTCACTTCAGCCCACATTGATGTTCTCCATCACTGACTCATTAGATGCTTGGTGTGCTCAAAAACAAATACCCAGAGCAAGATCAAAAACATGTTACACTGCCTTCAACACTTGGACTTCAGAGTGGGTTTTTTTCCAATAATCTTCATCCTGCCTGTCTTATCTGCACTTCTTCAGAGTCTTCATAGCTATGAAATACACCCACCCACCCCACCCCCAATAAACCCCATGATCTGGGGGGTTTCCAATATTTGGTCCATTAACATGCTGAAGGTAGTGCACGATGTCTTAGTTGCTCTTCTTTTTTTACCTTTCTACCTGTAGTATTTGTTGCCTCATCTTGCACCAAAATCATCTGCTCTTTCAGACAGAAACCTTATTGGCACTCTGCCTCTGAGAAACAGGCTCGAGACCTCAAATAAAGTCCAAAGGCATTACCACTTGGTAAATAATGAAAAATTAAAGTTTATGTCCAACTATAATATTTCAAAATTAATTAATTTGTAGTTCTCTCTTCTATGCTAGCTACTAAAAGCCTAACCAGAATCTGCATTTCTGGGATTTTTGCAGCCCTTTAATACCTGTGTTATGCCTCTTTTTCCTACGGCAAAGATACAAAACCAAAGCAAGTATGCCACTTACTGTTTCACACTAATTAAAAACAAGCCACTTCAGTTTTCTAAGCATATCAGCATTTTTCAAGGAGGAGAAGTGTTTCTAAAAACATTAGAACTTTGCAAGCAAGGCATCTGAAGAGCAACAAAGCCTCTTCTGTCCATGCAGACTGAGCAATCAGATGAAGAAATATCTTCTTGATCTGCTGATTCTGATCAGATTCTTTGCCAATTAGCACTGGTAAAACAAACTAATTAGTTTTATTCTAAAGCAGAGTTATTGAGAATGAAGTCCAGATTACTAAGAATATTCTCAATTAAGTTAGTGAGAGTAAAGTGTAAAACTTAGGTTTATAAGTGCTTGCTTATAATTGAGAATGTAACATTACAAGCCGTGCTTGTGCTTTTCCATCTACCAAGAAGCAACAGGACCTTGTAGAAACAACTGCACAGTCAAGTACACTTGCAGTAGGACCTACTAAAAAGCAAAGTGATGCCTCATTTCATACTGAGGACTCCTAAAGCACGAGTCACTGCATCCGGTACTAAATCACAGCCATCTCTAGAGCAGAACTTACACCAATACAGTAATATTGCTTAGGTAATATAAACTAACACTTTCCAGTGAAACAACAGCTCCTCCAGCACCAGGTTGCCACTGCAGTCCAGACAAGGACCTCAGCTTCTGTCAGGGACCCACTGGGCACCTTCTGCTGGCCTCCCTCTGTTTTGTACTGTACTGTGCTTTAAGGACAAGACTGGAAGCTTTCCCCTTCCTGACAGATGCCCACATAGCATCGAGTGTGTACCAAAACAGAACCACACCCAGCTGCAGGCACTGCTGTGCAAAAGCCTCTGGCTGCCTCCTGACAATGTCATCAGGTGAAGCAGGCACTCAGTGCCCTGAATAAACAGAGTGGGATGAGGGAGTGAATTACTGACATTTCCGGGCCTGAGGAGAGACCTCTGGAGCCTCAGCTCCTTTCCAGGTCAGACTGGCTGCCGCCACGAATGCTGATGGAGAAAGGGAGAGCACTGATGCTCTCCTTACAATGACTGAGGGCCTGGGAGACAGGCAAAGAGAAGGAAAAACATATTTCTCATACCTCACAGACTCCTGGGTTAGAGAAACCTGTTAGCCCAGCTTTTTTTTTTTTTTTTTCTTCCTTTTTTAAAAATTTTATTGACAGGATTAAGATTCTTATCTTGGTAAGCTGTTCTCTTAAAGCTGAAAATCAACGTTAGTTATGGAACCTAGGAAGAAGAAATGGGCTGAAAAGCTTGCGGGTGTTCCATGCCCTGGCTGATACACCCACTGGGACTACAGTGCACCTACAGTGTCCTCTGGCTGGCCAGGTGGGCAACCCCCTCTGCAGGCAATTACCAGGTTTGATAAGTTATTCAGAAAAACTAATGAATGAACAAAAGATCCTATTCCACCCAAATCCAATTCCTCTATTCAAAATGCAGGTTTCATAAGGCAGAAAGACTGAAGTGGAAGAAAAATTACACAGTTTAGGGTCCTCAGGAAAAAGCCAACCTACTGTATAACTAATTTTAATAGCACTTTCAGATTAAGACATGGTATTCAAGGCTTTCCAGTGTTCCTGTGAACCTTTTGACTTCAAACTGCACAGCCCTTACTTCTCTATCTCTGAGCATTTAGCATGAAGGTGGAGAGGAATCATCCCAGGAAAAGAACTGCAGTTCTCAGATGCAGAGATATGTCTCCCTACTCCTGGACCTGGACTTCCAAAATAACTTACGAGAAGACACCAAGTTTCTTCAAGCTACAGAGGGTTAAATGGAGATAATTTCATCTTTTCAAAGTCCCCTCTTCTCCCTATTTTATTTGCAGTGTGTTTCAGTCTTCTCGTCTCAGGGGATTTGCGAAAGCAGCTGGCACAGAATGTGGCATGGCAGGCTGGACACATCAGCTCACTGGGGCTCTCTCCTTGCTCGCAAGAAATTGTTAAGCAGGAATTACTGGCAAGCTTAAGGTCCTTACAGAACCAATTATAACTTCTCATCTTCAAGAGAGATGTAACTCAGTGTTGCCAAACTCAAATGCACAAAATATCACAAAACACTTTCAATAAACTGATCTGTTGAAGTGTTGAGATGTCATTAATAAACAGTTTGTCATTTCCAAATTTGTTTTAAAGGAGGAAGAGGAGGGAGCCCTGTTAAAATGCTGAACATATGCTACTTTTTTCCATGTCATGTAGAACCATATACCTTAGCTGTATACTTCATTATTAGTTATGAAGCCTGTGGTTTTTCATCAGCTATTTGGGAGCACCTATGTTTCAACAGTTATTTACAAAATTCCACTATTACAACTAAATCTCTCTGCTCATTTGAACAGGTGTCACTTTCTAAAGTCTGTTGCTAAGTCTAGAAGAAACAAGTGTGAAAAATGCAGGCTACTTCATCTTTTCAAGAGTTGTTTCCACTAGGTGCAGCAGCACTTAGGAATTGCATTTTATTGAATGGAGAACAAGCAAGCAAGTACAATGCAGCTGCCATGCTCTAAAGGGCTTGTCACACCCAACAAGTCTGTCCATGTGCTCAACTAACTCCTTGAATTGCAGTTTTGACTGAATCCTTACCTTAAATTCAGATTCTGTTTACATTACCCTACTTGTCACAGCCAAACTATGATCTTCCTGGGACTAGACAGGTTTCCTTAACAAGGGAGAAATATTTACAGTCTCACACCTGGGACAGAAGTAAGAGACGGATGGGAACAATCTTGCCCTGCTGCCACACACCCTTCCAGTGAAAGCCCTTGGGACACCAGCTCCCAGACCACATGGCTTTGTTTTAATTACAGTCTTCTGCATGTCTGTGTAACAAGAGTATGAGTGTGTGTGAGGCTGAGGATGGTAGAGTTTACCTAATGGTATAGAAAATGTATACACGTCTTTGTATAATATGACTTTTTAAAAATTATTTTTACGTACTACAGGTGTGGAGGCAATTTAGTTTTGTTTTGTGCTGTTTTTAACATACCACCACTCTTCTACGGTTTTCCCCTCTGAGTTGTCTTGACTTGACAGCAGAAGTAACACTATTTTTTCAACAACAAAAAAAATTCAGTCTCCCATACTCTTTCTCTGACCCAGTGAACCTCTTCTGTAACTTTACACCAGAGAACAGCCCTGCTCTGTGTTTCAATCTTATTAAATGCTTTTAAGATTTTAATCATTCATTCATTGGCTGCTAAGTGAATATTATATCCCTTTGCTGTAGGCAATCAGATACCGTAATGCTTTAATGTTAAAACTTGTTACTGCTGCATACAAAAAAGTAACAAATAGTTTCTTATTTAGTGCTGGATTGGTACCCAGAACACCACCCAACTATCTGCAAATATCCTGAAGGCACCTTTATTAATAGAGCTGATCCAACAACACTTGAAAACAAAATTGCAAAAGACAATGCTTATAATGAAAAAGCAGACAGAGTTGTAAAACAGTAACTAGCAGTTGTGACTTTGCATTTTTATGGGCAAACACAGAAACTGTACCAATGCAGTCTAGTGACATTTTTAACAGTCTTGGTGAAAAGCTCCACTACCATCGGGTTTTTTGTTTAGCAGTTATCTTGGTGTATATATACCATTTGGTTGTCTATATTGTGGCAATTCCTCTAATACGTGAGACAAAAAACAGAGTAGATTATATTCTTGGTAAACGTGCTGGTGCTCTGTGCCTGCAAGGAGGAGCAAATTGGGAATTTAAGTAACTTTTTATTGTTTCTTAGAGATCTACTTTTTTGGCAACTGCTAGAGACTGGAACTTGGACTAGATGAATCCTTAGTCTGGCTCCTCTTACACTCCCGAGATTTGAAAATATGCTGATAACTTGGTAGAGCACAACAGGTAGCATGGTGGGTAGGTACCTCACTAGCTGCAGTGTCAGCTCAGGAACCCACTGCTGCTGCTCCTCTCCTGACCAGACATACCCACACCCCCCCAGCCCTCTGCTGTCACAAGCACTTGGGTGCTCCACAACAATTAAATTTTTCTTTGCTAGGCTCTTTTTTTACCTGAATTCCTCACTACATATTACCATGAAGGCGTACAGATGCACATACAGAGCAGGGGGCAGCACCAAACTACGAGCAATCATGTAATCATAACCTCAAGTATTAATGCATGCTCAGTTTCTTTTCAATTAATACCTGTTTTAAAATACACAATAGCCATCAATGCAAGATTGCATTTCAAGTCTTTGAAATCCAAAATTTTTCATATTATGATTATTCAGTAAAGCTTTCCTTTATGGAAAAATGTCAGAACTATTTCTCCTTACTCAGGGTTAAAACACTCACTCTGAATTAAGCTATAATTTCATGCAGTAATCAAATAAGTAACAGAAAATTCTTCTTCATCAAACCTCTGGCTTTGTTTTCCTTTCCTGGATTTTTTTCAATCTCCAAGGATCTGACCCCAAGCATAACAAAGTCAATGAAAATCTTCCCACTCTCTTCATCAGGTTTTGGGTCATGACCAAAGCTGGCTTCCCCCACCCTGCTCCTTCCATAATAGTTATTGGCAAAATAGACAGAATAACAGCCTGTTGACAGGTAATACTAATTTACAGTCATACAAGAGGTAGAAGCATCACACACAGATATGCTGCAAACCAAGCTCAACACTACTGGCAACTTATATAACTTCACATCTCAGGTTTCTTTACAATAATAACTTTTTTTTAAAAAGACAATTTTCCTCCAAATTATTATGCACTTTAAATCACTGGGTATCTTCTAATCTGTCATCAGATAATAAAGAACATGATACACATATAAAAAGTCAGAAAGGAATCCTTTAATGCACTTTTACCAAGATGGTTCCGTCAGTTTTGCAGCTCAGATCACGCACTACAGGTTGATAAGACAGAGAGGCACATGACAAATTTTGAATTATGATCTTTAAAAACAAACTGTTTTAAAATCCTTCTTGCTGCACTTGAATTAAAGAAGGAAACATGGAGGACAATGAACAAGCCTTGCCCTACCAGCAATTCAGGGAAGGTTTTTCCTTCAACACACCCCCAAGCATAATAATTTCCACAACATCAATATTCTATGAAAACAAACAAAATAAAGCATTAGCTGATTTTAAACTCTGAAAAAGTATATCTACTTATGAAGAATTTATTGGCTGTATTGCATACGCACAAATACAATTTCTAAATTTCACTATGCACTACAAAATTATAAAGAAGGTATTGCTATGTAAAACTGTATACTAAATAATAATTTCCTTCATACCAGATGTACCTTTATTCTAGCAATGGAGTATTTTTTATCTTTCAATAAACTATTAAACCATTACAGCTAGAAAGCCAACCATAACTTCTGAGGAAGCTTACAGCATCACTTACAAACAAGCACCACCAGGCTTCTTCCTTACACCTTTGTATTATTTTTTGTGTATGTTTATATACACGTAGATACATAGTTTGGATACTTAGAAAGTTGAATATATACCAAATTATGCTTTATGGCCTCTAAGTTCACTCTATTTAAGAGGAAAAGTTAGTTAGATAGTAAAGGTACCATTCAAAATATCTTCCTTTACGCTGATTATTTAACATAAACAGGAAAGATGCAAGTTAGGATAGAAACATGATGCTTCAAAGTAGCCACTACCTTGCAATCAGAAAGAACTTTTAATCATTACTACTCCTAGGAGCTAAAGCTGGTAATAAATTCAATGTAAACATTGGTTACAGGTGATTGTCATCCCGGGCGGTCTATCAGTAAACTGTTATCAGAAAGCTGACATACCTGTAAACTCAAATGTAAATAACTTAAATATCACTGAGAGTCACTAGGCCTTTCTTTTTCACCAGTTCAGGAAGTTGCAACAATGTATTAATTGGTATTGATTATTAGAGCATCTTGGACAGGTTCACAAGCAATACAATTTAAAAAAAGCTATTAGAACTACATGCTGAAAAACCCAAAGTCAAAAGGCCAGCAACATGGGACTAAGTTTCACCCCTCAAAAAAAACAGAAAAAAAAGACACTTTTGCAAGGCCAGGCGCCATAAAAATAATCTCATTTACTTTCATTAAGAAACATTCTTAGCACAGTATTTGCTTTTCTGAAACCACTGACTACAATATTTTGAACTTAAGCATCCATACATGCATATAATTTGGTTAATCAGGAATCACAAAATCAAAATGAAAATAAATTCGGCGAGATAACAAAACCAGAGTTCTTGCCAACAACTACACCTAGCCCACAAGATAAACCAGGGCAGACTTTCAGACAGATTTACTATTTATAACTGAAACGCACCTTGAAACAATGCAAGGTAAAGATGCAAACTTAACCTGAAACACACACAGGTTTTTAATGAACCAGACATTCGACTTCCTTCTCTTCAGCAAGCTGTTTTGCAGGACATCCTTTTGTGAAAATATGTACACTGAACAATGGCAACAAAATGGGCTGTGAAGAACTTTGTGGCTTAATTTTTCTACCTGTAATTGTCATATTGCCAAAGTAATGGGAAAGGTATGAGCAATTCTTTAAACAGTTGTGTTTTAATTCTGATGCCAAGACTTTTGGTTATGAAGAATTTTTTTGACCGAGTTGAAAGTCTATCGCAAGTACACAGAAAGACCTAGGGCAAGAACAAAGGTGCAGGGCAGAAGCTAGTTTATTCAGGCTTGTCAAGTTAAATCTTGTAAAATATGTACACATTTAATTGTTTTCATCATTTATATATGTTTCAAGCATGGAAGGGGCCTCCTGAATCATTTAGGCAGAAGGCAAGCACCAATTCTGGAAGTCCCGTTTGATCAGCGAAGTCGTCACTCATTTCTGGCACAAATCTGAAGCTTTAAAGTTTGGTTTGGTTTTATTTTGTTTTTTGGTCATTCTAAATGCAGACTATTTGGAACCATTTAATTTATTTTAAGCAAAAGTATCTCAACAGCAGCCTGAACTTTGCAAGCAACCCTAGCAGTGGGTCAGACACGTTATAAAGGATTAAACAAAGCAATAAAGTAATGGGGAATAAAATGAGGGGCAATGAGCATGTGGGAGACACTGTAATTGAGAAAGGATTATAAAATGAAGTAGCAATTGGAAGAACTGCAATAAAACAGTTAATGAAAGCACAGCACAAGTCTGGTTTCTCTCTCTTGTTGTCACTTATTTCTTTGAATGACTGGATTTGCTGCCCCTTTACTTCTAAAAAAAATAATGAGAGATTACAAAAGGGACACCTGGAAAAACACGGATGTGATCTTTTTAGCTCCAGCCTACCTCCCTGACACCCCCACCCCCAACACTCATCGCTGCCCAGGCTCCTCCCCATCTTCTTTCTTTCCTCAAAAGCAGTTCCTCTCAGCCACAGGAATGCCAAGCCATTCTTTCAGGTAACTCAGCCTCACCACTTCTCCTTTCACATGTCAGGATGTGCCATTCGACAGAGCTTTGTAGGTACATGTTGGGAGGGATTTTTTTTTCCCAGTATCAGTACCAGGACTGCACACAAATGGTTTAAGAACAAAACACGGCGTTCTCTGTACCAGCCTACCAGGTTCCCAGAGACCTTTTATCACTTTTACTCCAAGATTTTTCTCTTATGCTTGCTTTTTATCATTGTTTTGGCAAATGTTAACTACAACATATCCCAGGGGGGAAAAAAAAAAATCCATATGTTCATTCACCAGTAACACTCTTTTAAACAGAAGAATGACAATCTCTGAGGAATCTTTCTTACACAGGTTCATTGAGTCTTGAGTTGACCAATTTTAACACTGTAGAAGATAGGAGGGAAAAAAATATGCAGTGCATCCAGTATGTCCCTTCCATCAGTCCCTGTGTTGATGAGAAGAGAAACATAACAGCCCACATGGAGTTTTCTGGACTCTGAGCCATTAGTGGTGTTCACAAAAAATACCTTTTCTTCTAATATCCTAAAGTGAGGCTTTGGGCAAGTCTCCCATCTGCTCCCCTATACCTAAAAGGGAATACGAGGACTTACCCCTGCTTGGTAACCTAGCTTGCATTCTGCAGCTAAGGAAGCAAGCATGTACAGAGCTGAGTGGAAGAGCAGTAGCTAAGGATCAATAAGGCAGTGTCACTATATGCTTAGGATGCTACTGTAAAAAATGTAGTTTAAAAAGTTTATTCCCAAATACATATTTCATGTAGTTTCTCACAGTTGGAAGTAAATATTCCGGAAAATAGCAGAACTGATATGTCACCCCTCGGTTATACGGAATTTTAACCTTACCTGTGGCTAAGCCAAATTGCATTCAAGAAGTAGGATACATAATTGAAATAATAATTTATATTCTCAAAACTGACTAAACCATTAAAAGAGGGTTACTTTTGGAACAAATACAAAGTAATTTTTAAAAAAATCTCTCTCAGTGGATTCAGCAAAGGAAAATCATGCTTGACCAATCTGATTGCATGCTATGACGTCGTAACTGGCTGGCTGGATGAGAGGAGAGCAGCGGATGTCATCTACCTTGACTTCAGCAAGGCATTTTACACTGTATTCCATAAAATCCTCATTAGGAAACTGAGGGAATGTGGGCTAGATGAGTGGACAGTGACGTGGATTGAGAGTTGGCTGTGTGACAGAACCCAGAGGGTTGTGATCAATGGAGCAGGGTCGAGTTGGAGGCCTCTAACCAGCAGTGTCCCCCAGGGATCAATACTTAGTCCAGTCTTGTTCAACATATTAATTAACAACCTGGATGAGGGGATAGTGTATCCTCAGCAAGTTCACTGATGATACCAAGCTGGGAGGGGTGGCTGACACTCCAGAGGGCTGTGCTGCCATCCAGTGTGACCTGGACAGGATGAAGAGTTGGTTGGGCAGAGAAGAACCTAATGATGTTCAACGAGGGGACGTGTAAGGTCCTGCATCTGGGGAGGAAGAATGCCAGGCACCAATATAGGTTAAGGGTGGACCTACAGGAAAGCAGTTCTGAGGAGAAGGGAGTCCTGGTAGACAGTAAATTATCCATGAACCAGCAATGAGCCCTTGTCGCCGCCAAGAAGGCCAATGGAATCCTAGGGTGCATAAAGAAGAGCGTGGCCAGTAGGTCAAGGGAGATCATTCTTCCCCTCTACTCTGCCCTGGTGAGGCCACACCTGGAATACTGCATCCAGTTCTGGGCTCCCCAGTCCAAGAGAGACAGGGAACTGTTGGAGACAGTCCAGTGGAGGGTGACAAAGATGACTGGGGGTTTGGAGCATCTCTCTTATGACGAAACGCTGAGAGCACTGGGGCTCTTTAGCCTGGAGAAGAAAAGGCTGAGGGGAGACCTCATTAATGCCTGTGAATAAGGGTGGGTGCAAGGAGGATGGAGCCAGACTATTTTCAGTAGTTCCCAGTGACAGGACGAAGGGCAACAGGCACAAGCTGGAACAGAGGAAGTTCCGTTTAAATATGAGGAAAATATTTCTTTATGGTGACAGAGCACTGGAACAGGCTGCCCAGGGAAGTTGTGGAGTCCCCTTCTCTGGAGATGTTCAAAACCCACCTGGATGCAGTCCTGAGTAATGTGCTCTAGGGTATCCTGCTTTAGCAGGGGAGTTGGACTAGATCATCTCTAGAGGTCCCTTACAACTCTGACAATTCTGTGATTCTGTGAGTATACATTACTGGAAAACATGGATAAAATTTTTCCATGGCATAAAAGATTGACTTTTTTTACATAACCAAAAGTTCTGTAACATCCACACTGACAACAGAATTCAGTTTAGGTATGATGTCTCCTAATTCAGGGATGGAAAGGATGGTCTAACTGGGAATTATTCTGGGGCAAGAGAAGCTTCGGGACAATCTTCTGCTCTAAAAAAAAATTAAAAAAAAAATCACTGCAGATGTTTTGGGAAGGTCTGATTTGGTGATGTTTTTGAAGCAGCAATCAGAAAGCATCAAAACTTTGGAGGATATTCTGGGAGATCAAATGCACACCAGGAATCATAACAGCTCACTGAAGGTACTCCTGGGACAGGTGTTTGAAACAATACTTTTGTTCTTTTAAGCATACCAAGGAGAATTGAAGGTCTCTGAGCCTTTTCCCAAAAATGTAACTAACAAGATTATCAGCACAAAACACAATGTAATGACAAAATAAGTACCAAAGCGATCAGAAAGAAGTATTCCTCTCATTATATCTGCTGCTCACAAACCAAACACTAAGAAAGCTTTGAGCCTCTTCTGAAATGATCTGAAGTAGTGCTTCATGGTAGAGCCTTGGTCTCATGTGTTCCTTCAAAAAGCATTCCACAACAATCCTGAAGAATTAGACAGGGGATTTCTTCCCACAACATTACCCAATAATAAATATGACATGGCAAGCACCACCAACAGTATCACTCCCATGTTAATTGCTTACCTTGCAAAGAAAAAGACGTCTGTTTTTTCGTATTAACAAGAGAACACTAAAAGGGGATCCTTGTATTATGTCCTTCTTCCAAAATTAAAAAAAGCTGCCAAAAGTATAATCTGCGTGTCATTAGCAGAAAAAAATTTCCCTGGGGAAAGGTAGCATCCATGTAGTTTCTGCTGTCTACCACATGGAGTATTTAGGAAACAAACATTCTTTTCCCTATAATGGCAAAACAAGTTATGTGAGCAAGATGAAATGATTGGCAAGTTTGGGCTTTATTCCAGAACCCCTATATATTAAACCATCACTTGGATGATCGTGCCTGTTTTCTAAAGAATATAATAGATGGAAATCTGCTTCTTAAACTATTTTTCACATAACAGGAAACAGACAAAATAGCATCGCAACAGTAACATTCACAGAGGCAAAAGAAAGTACTGATCTTGAAATCAGAGCTCTTTCTTGCTGAATGCTTTTCTCTTTAACAGAAATTGAAAGCGTATCACTTTCATGCAGAGCTTAGTTGGAATCTGTATTATTAATTGTATGTATTTTGAAGGTATTTATAAAGTAAAGACAAATGTTCCATTACAACATGACACACAAAACTTTTTTACAGTCCTGGCACACCAGTCTAAACAAACACACACAATATACACATGCATCTACATGCAAGGAGCACACACACACACAAACAAGGCTTAAAGGGTTAGAATGTTTTAAAAGATGTTTTTTAAAAAAAGTAGCTTCTGCCATTTATGATGGAGAAATATAAACCATTTCTGAATGTTTCCCTCTCCCATTTTTTAATTTAACAGAACTTAGAACTATTCATACTTTAATACATAGCACTAAAAATAAAAATGGTTTTTCTCTGAACTTTCGTTATAATGGAATTAGGTGATCAAAATACGCATCTCACTGAAAAGCACAGATTCACTTGCCCCAAAATAAAAACTGTGCAGTGGACAAAAATCAACTAACTTACCAGATACAATCTGGTATATCCCCAGCTTCAACATTCAAGTTACCAACACTATTACCCTCTTGAATAAACACAGCTTTTGGAAAGGTTAAACCTGTGAGGTCCTCATCGGAAAGTCCCTGAGTAAATTATAACATGTGATGATGACATTCCTGTGTCTTTTGGAACCAGCCAGGGGAAATAAGGGTAGGTCATTATAAGCCACTTGCCTTTACAACTGGCTGTAAAAGACAATGAGGACAGGAAGCTTCCCACCGAGATCAAGGTGCACAATCCCCAGCTAAAAATAAACAAGCCCTGATAGTCACATCTGCTGGAAAATATCATTGGAGCCTGAATTCCCAGGTGCTGAAGCGACGGGAAGAGAACTGCCTCAGTACAGCAGGCTCCTGAAGGATCACAAAATAATAATCACAGGGATTGGCAATGATCGCTGTTCGTGTTAATGCTGTAGATAAAAGTATCAGAGCGTGCTAACTTGTTTTACCAGGAAAAAAAGCACCCTGAAATTAAAACAAAAATCAGATTAAAATATTTAAAATTTACTTTAAAATTATCCTTGCCATTCTTCAGCTCCCAGGCACAAGTCCTGGAGTTACTTTGTAGCAAAACCTTCTATCAAAAGTAACCAGAGCAGAAGAAAACCCATAAAATTCTACCCCTTCTCATCAGGTGTCTCAATGCTTCCCAGGTCTAAGTCTTCCAAACTAAAACAGATGTTAGCAGCGTGGCCTCAGCTAAAGCATTTCTGCCATGTATGACACACCCTGCTTTAGTCAGCAGCACTTCTAGGAGCACAGACACTACAGCAAGCTAAGCTTTTGTATTCTCAGCAGATGGTGATCCTTTCCTCACTTAAGTTCACTTATTCTTAACTAGTTCAGCCACCAAATTGGCCAGCAGGGATTTAACATGACCCCCTGCGTAGCCTCCAACCCCTGCTGACACAGCCAAGGACACAGCTGAAGCAGGAGAGGCAAAAAGGAGCACTGCCACATCCAGCACTTACAGCCCACTTGCCAAAATTAAACTCCACTGTCACAGACCAGTGCCTTGCCCATTAGACACCACCACCTCCTGCATACACTGCCCACTACCAAGGACTCCGCCAGGCTAATCCCTTTGGTAATTGCTTTGGGGTTCAACAGCCAAGAGATATGTACCCTTTGCTGAGAGAACAGTTGCCATAGCTGCTGAGATCTCCTCCCATCAAACAAGCTACACGCAAACAACCAGGACCTCTGGGCAGGCCTGGCACAGCTGATCAGCAGTGGAAGAAAAGATGGATAACGTCACAGCCCTGTTTTGGTCAAGCAACGGAGGGAGAGAGTCCTCTCCCTTAAATATTTTCTTTTTTCTTTTTTTTTCACAGGGAGCAGAGATATTTCAGAAGCTAGGATTAAAAAGGGACCTCATAGGGAAGCAGCAATCCTGTAGTTTTCTAGCTACAGTGAGATTGGTGGACACAGGAGCATAAAGTCCAGGGGATAAAGTCCAGCATAAAGTCAACCACCATGGGTAGCTGGCAAGCTCTTAATGCACTCCAGCTCCTCACGCAGAGGGAAGACACATGCCTGGTGGTCGGTTTGGTTTTGATTGTCTGTGATTTTTGTTTGGGTTTTTTTGTGAATAAAGTCAACTTTAAAAGTAGCTTTGAAAAAGGAAAAGGCAGTCTTCTGCAAACGGTGAGCTGCAGCCCCTTCCCTGCCAATTCTTGCTCTGAACTGAAGTACCACCCTTGAGGATTGGCATGTCATTAGCAGTTTGGCTTCAGAAACGGGCCTGTGAACAATGTGACTACAACTTGAGTCATAGAATTCTTTCCTATTCTGATTTTTTGGCAGCTCTTTCTCCACAGAAAGTCCTGGTGATAGACTATAGTCTAGAGACTACAGTGGGAATAACGGAAATTCAGAATGCTCCAAAAACCTAATTCTGATGCCATTAATGAACACATTTGTTAGACCTGAGGCAGTTTCATTTAATTTGTAGACAGCCTAGAAAAGTTTTAAAAACAACGGATTGGAAACCATTTCTGGCTGTCAGTGCTAGGAAAAACTATGCACGGGAATGTACCCTGAAACCTGATAGAAAGATTACCTAAACAAAAACAAGACCTGGGACCAAAACACAGAATGAAAAATACTCCAGTTGTGGGAGGGCAGAAGAAACATCATATTTCAGGTCCTTACAACGTTTTCACTACTCACATATCATGGTGTACTGCTTGAATCTCTCCTCTAAATTCGCACTCCCAGTACTCCTCCCCTGTATGCTCAGTGGTTCACTGTTTCTTCTACTTCTTCAAACAGCTTTTAAAAACGACCCTCTTTTTCAGTGCCACTCAAAACCAGCTACAATTGGTGTGAAGGAACTACTGCTTCTGACTGGTGGTAACCATACATTTGCTATATAAGAACAGACTTGCGTAATTATGAAGATGAGCTCTTTATAAAATAGAGTTCCCACATTCTAAGAATCACCAGAAAGGGGTAAAAAGTAGAACTCGCAAGGGGAAAAAAAAGTAATTAGCCTTCTCTGTTTACTCTTCTTTCTAGCCGATAACTATTTTTGCAGGACTAATTTCTGCAAAGTATTAATGGCTAATACATGTTACACTCCTACAGACTCTGCTGCACACTGTAACCTGAGAGTTATCACACACTCATGCTCCTGGACACATTTTCCACATTATTTGAATATATCCTACCCTTAAAACTATTCTGGCACGATATTAAGGAAGTTGTGGCTCAGGTGGTAAATCCAGGACCATCTTGAAAGGCAAGATGGTAAATTAAGCTATATTCAAATTAAGTGGGAAACCACTGGTTGTTTATAAAACTATCCCTAAGAACAAAAGGCAGTTAAATTTTTTGTTGACTGCCTAATAGCAGCAGCTCTATTCTGGTTCCAAAGCATTCATATTACAATGTAAGCAGCCCTCACATATCCCCATATGAGACAGAGTTCAAGCTGTAGCAGCTTGAAGTCCCTATTCTGCCCCAGAACCAGATGGGTTTTTCTCTCAGTAGGCAGTGTTCTTAGAAATGGAACTCTTGTGCTCCATGCAGTAGCACTCTGTGCATATCACCCTTTGGTACTCAGCTCTAGTTTCAACCAGCATTTGCATTTATCTTGCAGGTGGGGTACAGCTCTATTCCCCATATTCCCTTTTGCATCTCCTCCCAACAGTCAACAAAAGCAACGGAGCAAAAAGGAAGGTTCAGTTTGCTCCCAGCCATACTCCTGCAAAGCATCAGATGTTTTAAAGCCAGCCCACTAAAACCCAAATATTTCAAGTATCAACACAAAATTAAGTTCTTTAGCTGAATTCTTCCATGGGTTTGCTTCCCCCCCACCCCCGCCAATAACTTTACTTTTGCAGGATTCAAATCTGCTGCATAGAATAATCAGAGCATCACTTCACAGCCTCCAGTGGAGCCCAGGAGTGCTCCTTTCAGCACGGCCCAGGCTGACAGACTCCAGGTTAGGGAAACCAGAGGGGCAACTTCAGGCCTCCCCTAGATCAGGATTAACACCCAGAGGGAAAGTAAAGCTTACACAGAAAAGAAGCAAGTTACCCAAATATTCTGCCAAACCACACTGTTTTAAAAAACATTATTTTTTTTAATGTCGAACTTACCAAGATCCATAGTACCTTGGCAGTCTATTATATGAATATGCAAGTACAGAAAAACAGGTCAAGCTCTTTTTCTAATGCTTAAGATTTTTACAGCAAAAATCTCTGCAAAATAACTTTGTGTATGAAAACTTCCATCCTGGAGATTCTATGGAAAAAATGAATTTATTGAAACAATAACCCATTTAAGTATTTTTGTGCAAATCAGCATGGTTGCCTTCACAGCTCAGTTCAGTTCTCAGCTGCTTTTTTTTTTGTTCCCTGCTCCTCTCCTTTTTTTTTTTAATGAGAATAATATTACAAAGGATGGACCAGATGCAGGAAGAAACTTCCCTAAGCCAGAATGATTTGGAGGGCAGACCCTTTAGTTGAATTACTGCAATGATGGAGATCAGACATACAGCTTTGGGGGAAACATCTAATTTCACATTTTAAACACCTGCATAAAAAATTTCACTGATCAGAGGAATCAGGGGACTGGGATTTATGAGTAAGACTGTCAAGAGTGTAAGAAACAGCATACAGTATTTCCAGCTCCTTGCCAAATACATATTATGACTTCAGTTCATTTTACATAGATTTGAGCAAGCAATCAAAAAAAAAGAGAGAGAAATAAAGAAAAAATAGTAATTTGTCTCACAGTCTATAGAAACATCAGGGATTAAATGTCAATAGCAAATCTCTCAGTACTTCCTGCCACCATGCCAAATAAAGCCTGCTTCCAAGCCAAACATCTGCTTTGTCTGTCCCAAACAGGAACTCATGAGAAGGAAATCGAGCACCCTTTACCACTGTGGTCAAAAGACAACATTTTTTAAATTCCACTCTATTCAATGATACCTGTACAATCTCTGAAAGAGTAAGTATTTTAAAAATGATTCTATTTGTACTCTGTTCCTCAAGGGCTTGCATGACCAAGACATCATTCAATCGTGCAAATGTTGCATTGGCAAGAATATTCACTCAGGCTAATGCTTTTTACAGAAGTTATAGTTCTGTATATATTAATTCTGAAAGAATAAACCATACTGACATTTATGATGTGCACATGTATATAGAACCCTCTCTCTCTTTTTCTCTCTAAAATATGAGACTATGCAAAAATCAGGTGTTTCAATGACATTAAGACTACTTTGGGAGTACAGTTCTCCCTGTGTTTAATGCTATCAAACCTCCGTAACACCTACAGAGGATTCCATAGTGTTCCTATTTTCCTGCTCTCTGCTCCAACTAACAATATTATTGTAAACTAGAGTAGGTACTGAACATTGATATGGCAAATTAAAATATATACATACAAATAATTTTCTAGGCCAGGATTTCCAGTGGACAGCATCGAGGCTTTTGTAGGAGAGTATTTTTGATGTCCTGGGCAGTGGAGGCCTCTTGGGAATTGCATGCAAAATTCCCTGCTGTCATTTTTGAAGGCTGATGAAACATTTTTCTGATACATAAGACAACGCCAATCTCTATGACAAGTTGGATCTTTTCAAGTGAATACAAGATTTTTACAATTTCAGGTAACAGACTGTACCCCTCCCTTTTAAAAAGAAAATCCTACTTGGATGCCAAAACAGGTGCAGGCAAACTTTGAAACCTGGTATGTATTCTGACACTGAAATACTAGTGAAATTGTTCCTCTGCATTTTACAGAGCTAAAATTTTTCCAGATATCTTTCCCTCAAACATTACATGGTTTTTGGTAACAAAACATGAATTTTTATGACGACACACCAAACAGTTCAAACAAATGGTGAAGAATGGTAAAATAAATCAAATTGTCTTTCACTTACGTTTTGAGCTTGTTTCATTCAGCTGAACTGTACCAATACACATAATCACCAAATCTTGCCAAAACATTCCTAGCATCCACGTAATTTGTGTATGTAGCTAATTAACCCACACCCCAGTTTGTTGAGACACTCAATTCAGCTTTCTCCTTTTACAGATGTATCAACTAGCCTAAACAGGAGGGTCAGGAAGGGGCAAAACCCAGTGCAGCACTTCTTGTTCCCTTATCCTGAGGTGAGTCTTACAGACCACAGTGCATTGAAGAGCCACAGAGTTGAAGGACACAAACTACACTACTGTTCAGAAAATAATGAACATTTAGCATAGTATTATTTGGCTATGAACTTTAAACAGAATTTGAAACAGTAGCGAAAACGCTGCCACGCCATGAACACTAAAACAAGGGAGGGGAACAAGAAATAAAAGAGAGAAAACTGAGATAACCCACACAAACACACCAAAAAACTCTCAACAAAACATAGCACTAGCAACAAATGAACAAAAAGCTCAGTAAATATAGCATCTGTTATGACTGTGAGATCTCTTTTAAAAAAGACGACAGTGAGTTCTCAACAATGGAAGTAAGGAACCAGAAGTTTGGGGTAGATTATTTCATAGTTATGAATATGTGCATAGCTTCTTTCCGTTTGGATAAATCAACAGTGAAATAAAAAAATCCCAATTTTTTCATTAATATAAATCTGAGATTTTTTTTTCTCCTAGCAAACAGAATTAGCATTGTTATTCAGATCTTACAGAAGTAAATGGCAAAAATAGATTCTAATAGTGAAAGGGTTTCCAATAAACAATAATATTTACTTAGCGTGCATTATTTAAAGAGAGCACTTTGTTAAGACTTGCTGGAGTTTTCAGTTGTTTTATCTTGTAAATCTCTTGTATCCATTTCAAGCCAAAGTCATGTTTCCACATGAAATACTAATATTCTCATTTTACACTAGTGGGCATACTGCATTTCAACAAGCTGCAACTTGCTGCCAAGTGTAGCTTGCATTGCTGGGGAAATGTTATATTTTTAGGTCAACATTTGAAAGAAAAACAGCCATTAAGCATCTCTGTGTAATACAAGTCAGCAGACGGTCACCTTCCCTTTGCTTCCCTTAAAACATACAGCATGATTATTAATCCTTACACACTTTCAGAATTCAAGGATTACTAGGAGATATTCCTTCTTAACAAGGAACTACTCTGCGTGAATCTATATGCTGTTGGTGGAAGTTCTTTGACTCTGCTCTTGATCTAGATAATAGAGAAGCAGACAGGAAACAGAAACTGAGATCTGCAGAAGAACTGTTAAGCGATGAGACACATTTAAAATTAAAATTAAATCCTTCACGTCTTCAGTCCTGTTTCCTCAAATTTGCTGCTGCCATGGACATCAGAACATAGGGGACTTAGCTCCAAGTCAGACCACCTGGTAGGCTGCTGAACAGCCAGGAAGGCCTGGGAACCTTTGTATCTCTGTGAAATGAAAGACTTTTCCCATCCAGCCACTCTTAATTGCTCAGTGTATTTCCTGGTGATTGCAAAGGAAATGAGTTGCTGCTCAATTCACTAGGGCCCTGTTCTATAGCTGACTGAAAAAAAAAAATAATCAATGGGGAGGGGAAAAAAAAGCATAAAAGAGTAGTTAAGCAAAATGGGTTACTGCTCTTAAAGAAACTCAGATCTAATTCCTAGCTCACTTTTAGTTTCCCATATGGTTTTGAGCATATGCATTTAACCTGTGCTACCACAGCTGCTGTTTCACCTGTTCCTTAGGGGTATAAACACCATTAATGACTGTGGCCTTCTCAGGTATTTTGGTGGAATGTACCATCTATACCTTTAGGTACCACCCTACATCCACTCATGTGCCTTCCAGTATTGATTTGTGTCTTTTCTGCTATTTAGATTTATTGTTTCATAAAGGTTTATTCCAGAATACAGTCACACAGCAGCTTCCTAACAGTTAAGACTGCAAGTGCTTTTCCATAACAAGGAACACCTGCAACCTCTTTACCACTTGCAGGAGAAGTACACAAGGCTAAGTTGGCATGTGCTGGAATTAATTCAGGGGTGTATTTGGTTTTAGAACTCCAATAAAGTTTCCAAGGCACAAGAGAAAAGAAGATGACCTTTAGAAAAGTCAAGGAGTTAGTAATTTACTTTCTACTGTGGGACCAATTTTATCAACTTACCTTGCCATCAAACAGTTCCCTCTTTTATGGGAACTTTATTACCACATCTCATTTTTAATCTGGCCTTTGCCTTATTTCCCAAGAGTGGTCCCTTGTAACTTAAAAAGCCAAACAAACAAAAACTTTGACCAAACTGGGAATCAATAAGACATCCTTTCTCAGTTCTTTGCAAGTGAGAACTAACCCGGCAAATGTGAATATTAAGGAAATTAGGACATCTAAAATGGAATGAATTCCTGAGTCTTTTAACATGGCATATATTGAAAGAGGTTTTTCAGAAGTGCTGTTGTTAAACTCACAGAGGACACCTTCACTACTATAAACAAAATAAGTATTTTTAAATGGTACATGGCTATTACTCTGAAGTATCTTCACATGATGGCAAGTAGGAAGATATTATTTTCTAATTAATATAATTATCAAATTTATTGAATCTGCTTTTAGGAGACAAATCTTCTAAGAACCAATAGTTTCCATAGGACTTGGGCACCATTCACTTGATAATTCCTCAAGTGTTTCAGTAAAGTATCAGACACAAAACCCTGTTAAACCGAAATCTGACCTGTTGTCACACATTTATTACTAGTAGCTTGTGAGGGGAGTAATGAGAGGTGGAGAAAGGGAAAGAGGGAGATAATGGAAGAGCATTGGGGAATGAAAAGACATAGCAGTAACTCAGAAAACACTCAAATTATAGTAAAATGTTCACAAAAAGGAAAACTAAAGTTAGAAAATGTGAATGTGTTTAGCTAAATCCAACAAGTAACTTAAATTGTGTTCTGAGAGGCACCAATCACATCCCACTCTTCTAAGCAACAACTTGGTTTCAATGGTAGATTCTGGTGTTTATTTTTAAAGAAAGGATTTTCTCCAACTGCTATAAAAAACTTCCAACACATTTTATTTGAGGAACACATGATCCTTCTGCAGCTGGAGTATCAAGAATGCCAGCCACAAAGAACTGATTTCACAGGCGAGGAAACTGGCACAGTGGAGCATGGGTGACAGTAAAATGCAATAAAGAGTTAAACATTAGGCTAGCTTCCCTTCTTTCCTGGTGTGTGGATAATTTCATCCTCTTAATTAACCACACAGGGCTGAGTAAATGAGCAGCTCTACATCCTGTATTGTTTAATGACAAGTAATAGACATGCAATCGAGAGTCCCAACACAAAAAATAAACACTCTTGCATGGGTGCCTATATGTTTTGGATCTACATCATTGTCTAAAGGAGGAAGGCGATGGAAACAGTTTTAGTTTATTTGCATCTGTTACTTCCTAGTTGACTAATTGATAAAATCAGAATTAGATTTTTTACAGATGCCTTTCAAGTAGTTGGGAAGATCTTCAGTAGAAAATTCTGATTTTTAAGATAGAAAAGAGCTCTGTTCATCTGGGCTGCTTCTGTTGTCTGGGTACTGCTGTCAGGAATAAAGAGAATTTTCAAACCACTATACCGCTATGAACAGACCTGTCCTGTTTGGTACCCCCACTTAGAGCAACTTCTGAAATACAAATACAGCTGATCAAGCAAAATGTTCAGAGCTCTTTCCTCCTCTCATGCAGACTTAGGATTAATGAAATCAGTTCAAATATTTTTAGGACATTTGATCATCTAATACTGAATATAATCTAACTATATCACTATCAGATTCAACTGCAGCTCCAGTTTGCCTATCTCATAAATCAAATGACACAACACAAAGGACTGGCACATGAAGTTACCACCTCCTCCAACTCCTCTTCTCCTTTACAGGCTGGAGGAATTTATAGGACAACCAAAAAAAAAAATAAAAATCGTGACTAAAGCATTTGGAGCAAGAAAGGAGGAATGGTTATTTTCCACTTCAGCAACCATCCAGTCCTCAGCTTCTTGTAGATAAGCCCACCACAGCTGAACCAGCACCACTCTCTTAAGAACCACCAATGCAGGCATATGTTACTACACTTGGCTACTTGCAATATTACCATAAGGTTGGAATTATAGAATATGCTGAGTTGGAAGGGATCCAACAGGATCATCGAGTGCAACTCCTGTCCCTGTGTAGGGCACCCCAAGAATCACACCAAGTGCCTGAGAGCATCATCCAAACACTTCTTGAACTCAGGCAGGCTTGGTGCTGTGACCACTTCCCTGGGGAGCTTGTTCCAGTGCTCAACCACCCTAGTTAGTCCAGCTTTACCCCACCTGTTTATCAGTATTCATTTTGCCACACCAAAATGAGGATAGCAATTTTCTTGGGGCGAGAAGTTTGCCTATACTAGTACCAATAAGAATCTAGCTTAGTTTTAGGCTTTAGCAAAAAAAGGAAAATACAATTATGACACTAACATACACATTGAAAACCTAAATTCCATTATTTTACAGTAATTGAAGAGTATGTTTGTAATATTTTATTTATTTTTTTTACACATGGTAGCAGATAGACACCAGTAAGAAAAAGACATACTTGTGAAAGATTTAGTTAGTATTTCAGAATCATTAAGATTAATGGAAGGCTTCCAAACAAGCTCACTAATGTATCCTGCACAGCCTATTAAGCTTGACACAGTAAGCTTTTTCTCATGGCCTTGACTTCAATGGCTATTTAATGTATCTGGTGTGTGCTGTCCCCTAGGACCACAAAATAGATTTTATAAACTGTTAGGACAAACACTGACGTGCATCTAATTTTGTTTATCGCTGAAGCCAGGCCAAACAGTGCTAATTGGAGTTCTTCTGCTAAACAATGTTTACGTGCTAATTAGTCCACTTCCTAAACTAAATGTTCCAAGAAAAACTAAGAATATATGGCAAACTGCCACAAAGTTTCAGTCTCATCAAATATGTTACTCCACAGACAAACACGGACAGGTAGCACAGGGTAAATTCAAAAGCATGAACCAAGGTATGTCTCTAATCAATGTAAAGAAAGTCTTCACTATCTGAGAAAGGAAAGCAGTTTTCATTCAGATGGAACCAAAACATTCAACTCCTAATGGTGGAGGAAAAAACACTGTTGTATGCAATGAGACAGAATGGCAAGAGTGAGAATGTCTCCAAGAAAATCATATGTTGTACTTTGATTGCAAATGCATTATACTACTAGTATTTGTAGTATGGACTACTAACAAAAACCCTGAAGAGGATATGTCAGCCAAATTATTAAGAATGCTAAATTATTCAAACCCTTGAAGACAGCAAATTGAAACATGAAAGAGCCAAAAAAAAATCTGGTTGTGTTTTACAGAACAGCAGCAAGTCCATTTTGCAGGAGGGTGGAGAAAAAAGGCTAAAAAGAGGTAGCTCCTGGGCAAGGAGAGGACAGGAGGATGAAATGAAGAAGAAGAGATGCCACTGAGAGGAAGACAAAGCTACAAGATTGCAGTAAGGAAGGAGGGGGGAAAATGCTCTCAAGGGGAACATGCCTCTCTCTGTTCCTGGATAGCTTTGGTTATGAGACAGTGGGCTCTGGAACATACAAGTTTTTTGTTCACCTTGCATATGATCAAGTCTTTTATTACATATATTTTAAAAAGAGAGTCAAAACATTCAGATATGAAGGTTTTCAGTGCTTTTTCTCTTCTTAAGATAAGTCACAGGCTACTTGAACATAAAACATGGCACTATGTTTTCGTGCATCAGTTTCAATTCCAAGAAAGTTCTTCAGAGCACAGGCAGCCAGTGCAAGGCCGAGTACAAGAGAACTTGCATCTCTAGACACTACAGCATCACTGGTAATCAGAAATGCCTTTTGCTCTGTTTAATGAAAGGAGGAAAAACTCTTGACCTGGAATTTCAAGCTAACTTTGCAATTTTTGTCTTCTGACCCCATAGTCTCTGACCTGCGTTTCATTTCACTGTGATGCTGAAAGACTTCCTTGCGCCGTTACAGCCTGGTGCCAGACATCCAGTCTGATCTGGTCCGGATCTTCAGAAACCTTATCTCCAGCCAGCAACTTCCTCTGCAACTACAAAGGAGACCTGGACCATGGCTGACTCCCTGCTGTACCTCCAAATGGGGCCAGAAGGAGACAAATCCAATGAGCATGCCTAACTGGTCCCAGATGCCTCAGAGTTCCATGGCTTTGCCTCCCTGATCTGCAGGGTGGCCTCTTGCTCACATACTTGGGGCTAAAAGGGGGTCCCTCCCACCATCCGTGCCTTCAGAGCCTCTGACCATGCCTAGGAAACACATACCGAAGTCTCTAGAGAGTCTTTTTTCCTTCCTACACACAACCTCAAGTGCTTTCCCCCTCTATTGCCACGTACTGTGTGAATTTCTGATAAGAGCCACCAGCTCTGAACTGTTCTTCTCTTAAGGAGGGAAATGAGGGGAAGAGGAAGGGGAAAAGGCACATGTCCCCTGAGGAGCCAGGAAGAGTAAGCACCCATGCCACAGGAGATAAAGCACCCTGCAGCAAGATAAAATTCCCTTCAGGATATGAAAAAGCACATGGTGGCGAAGGATAAGTGGACAGGCGAGAGACAGAAGTAAGGTCCATTAACCAACACCTGATTGTTTCTAGGATGCATCCAGGAGCTGTTCTTGGTTTCGCTATTTAAACTTTCATGTGGCTAAACACCTAAGTTGGCCAAAGAGGTTCGTTCACTCAGCAGTACGGCACGGCTGCAAAATATCCTTCCTGCTGGGAATTTTTTTATGCCACTCTAGAAAAATCAGCGGTTTCTCCTTCCCACAGCTTGATCATTTCTAAACCACAGGATCTTCATATGGTCTTTCCTAAATCACACATGCCCACTACTGGAGCTGCCTTCTTTTTTAGTTCATCAGTTTCTCTGTTACCAAAAATCAAGGGCAAAGTATTCTTTAGAGGTTATGATCATAAGAAAACCATCACTCCCAATAGTTTAGCACTGTCAAAAAAAAAAGCAAACAGCTTGCAAGCTATTAAAACTGTTCCTTCAAAACCTTCAACTGAAATGACCAGTAATTTCACTTATTTATTAACAGGTTCTCATATCAAACCACACTTTTTCTTTCATTCAATTCTTAATCTCCAGTATCATTAAAGGAATAAATTGCCTCTAAAGTCATGGTGAAACCCATGTAGAACCCCAGGCTACTTATTAATTCACAAATACACCACATTGCTGGTAGAGGAAAACAGTGTCTGCAGCTTTGTTTATGCTTATGGATGCCAAAGGATATACTCAAAAGTTATGTATAATCAGCAACCTGCAGAGTATAATTAAGAATAAAGGACAAGGCTCCACACATAGTATATATAACAAATGTAATCAGCTTCAGAAGACTTCTTTCTTAAAACATGAAAACCTTGAAAAAATTCATGCACTCAGTATACCTGAATTTGCCACTGAAGTTTTAAGAAGGCTCCCATGATTTACTATGATGATTTATTCTGTCCTTCCTTTATAAAGCAAGAATATTGTTTTGCCTGTACATGAGTTTGGGAAAGTATTTTAAAATTTGAGCTGTTACTGTTGAGGATCCAATATTAATTCCTACAGAACTAGCAGTCGTGCACAAGTCAGAATGTCAACTATAAAGCAGGGTGGAGACTATTTCAGGGTAGTAGATGCTCAAAAAAAAGTGAACAGTAAGCTTTATATTAACATCATTTGGGGGGGGAAAAAAATTACCAAGAAAATACAGCACATTTTAAACACTCAGGGTGTGATTTTCAGAACCCTGCTCCCCTCAGAAATACTTTTGGAAAAGCAACATTGCCAGCAGAGAATAACAGCAATTAAAAAGAAAAGTAAAGCTGTCGGCAGCTTCCTTCTTTTTAAGGCCACTTCTGTCCTTAAGAGCACATCTTCACTGATGAGAGAAACAAAAAAGAAAGTCGACAATGATTGTACATACTTAATAACCTCAAGCTCTAGAAGCGAGGCAGCACGTATCTCATCTTACTTCACCTCACAGCAAACACTCCCTGCCAAAGTCTGATTATTACAGGTGAACAGGCAGCTGCAAATTCTGGGTATATGTATCAGGGGGAGGCTCTGAGAGCCCTGACACCAAGCTCAGAGGTCCTGACCCTCTCCCATTCTGGTGCTTTTGGAGCTCCAAGCAGCTTCTCACACCACTTCGTAGCAAAGGTCACATTTCAGTAGACAGCACCTCACCTCTCCTGATATGCATGAACCTCTTTGGGATACCCACAGGGATGGAAAAATTATCCCAGTGAAGTACCCCTCAACTCTGAACTTTGCCTCAGGCATGGTAATGAGTGTTTTGAACTTCTAAAAGAAAATTAAGAGAATACAGAGAATGCTCCTCTCAGGCTTGTCTACAAAAACATTAACGGCTATGCTAATCCTGTCGGGACACTTGTATTCCGGGATTAATGCTTTGGACCCTCTTCTGCTTGTATTTTGTACACAGCAGGAACAGAAAAAAAGGGAATCTTCATCCTGGCACACAAGTGTCCTTGTGAGGAGTTACACTGGGATAGCCACCACAGGATCAAAGAACTTCCTTGGAGGATAAAGGCTTTATCTCCACTGCTCATTTGTTCCTTTCCTGTAACCTTGAAACAAAAAAGCTAACACCAGCAGTTCTCCCGACTGCTGCTTTGGGAACCGCTGGACAGCTCAGGGACTACTACATCTATCATGACATTTTGCTTTCTCACAAGGTACCACAGCTTTCTATGATTAAGTCATGTCGTTTCTGGGCCAAATTCACCCCCAGTTTTCAGTGTAGACTCAGAAAATCCAAAACATCTGGATGCATAAAACAAAGACTAGAAATTAGCCATCTGAGTCTGAGAAATACTGATGTTTATCTCCTCATGCTTATGGGTCCAAACACTCAAGATTATTTTTTTAACAACTACACCTTATTTTATAAATTCAGACTATGGGAGAGACTTGCCTTTTTGAACTAAATTAAAAAAACAACCAAACAAAAAAACCAAAACAACAAGCCCCCCCCCCCCACAAACCTTCCTCCCCCCTGCAAACAAACCTACCAAAAATACATCTGTTACTTGCAGTGGGAAACAGCTACTGTTTCATTCCACTAAAAGAGAGGTCTGATTCTGCCATAAACTGACAAGATATAGATTATTTCTCATCATTGCAGCTCTAATTCTGTAGATGTCATATCCATCAGATTCCTCCTGCAACAACTGTCAAGAACTAAGACATTTACTAACAGAGAACAGGATTTGCTTTGCTGGGCCTTAAGTTAATAGAAGTACTGAATTTTAAACAGGCAGTGCTTTAGGACAAAACATGTCAAAAGAGCAGAATTTAAACAATGACATGTAAGGAAAAATGAAAAACCAATCACTTGCAATTAGACTCAAAACATGTTCAGTCCCCGTTGCCCCCTGCCAATAGCTACAATAAATGCAAGGCATAAAAGCGTGGGTTTAACAACGGTAAGAAGTAACATTTAATGGAGGGGAAGCCTTATTTGGTGCAATGGCTACAAACAAAGTAAGGGAGAAAAACGTTCCGTGACCTAAATAACAGTTATTTCCTCAACTGCCAATGGAATTAAAAAGTGCCTAAACATTAGTTATTTCTGTGGGGAGCATTCTCATGGTTTAAAGCTGCCTGTAATTTCAAAGTACCTGAAAGCTTTATTTATGTAGCTCTGGTAGTAGGTTTACATGAAAACTCTAATGTTGGTGTTCCCTGGAATTAATTGGTACAGGCTGATACTAAAGAGCAATTATGTGCTATTGCTCATACTTTCTTTAATCATTCAGCCTAAGTTTTAACATTTTTATTTCTGCTAGCTGCAAACAACAGTAGCTGGGGTCCAATTTTCTTCTTTAAGTATAGCAAATACTGTACATTCAAGCAGAAAAATAACAGGGCTTTAAATAAAAAAATATTTATATTTAATACTCTAGTTTGTCAGCACAGAAGTAAAAAAAAAAGTGTTCAGAGAAAATGCTTCTTCCATTTACATTACTGACTGAGTACATTAGATCAGAAAAATCAATGCTTACTTTAACATTATTATGTTGTGATCATATCCAGAACTGTTTCCTAAGGTTCCCTCTGTAGGCAAAAATAATGAGATTCAAAAGTACAAATAAATGAAATACAGTTAAGTATCTATATAAGTAATATAGCCATGAAGAAAAGAAAAATCACATTCTTAAAAGACATATCCTGATTTTATGCTTCACCAAGTATATATATCCTATAGAGCAGGAGGAAATCACTGTAATTCGTGAAGTTCTTTCCCTAATACATATTTTTTTTTCTTAGTGCCTTTTTCTCCATCCAGCCCAAGCCATTGTGCCTGCTCTCTATACAGGGGTAGCTGTATTTTCCCCCTCTTGACAAATACACTAGTTCCATTAACACTTGCAGAGCAAGTACAACAGTCTCCTGTGTACCTCTATAATGCACATTGTCCATAAGCACTTGTGGAATTAAACAGCGAACTTTACCCTCAGGGCTGTGGCTGACTGGAAGGCAGCAACTGGATACAGAATGTTTTTGCAAACAGGTCAATCAGGAAGGTTAAGAGAGCAGACAAAAAACCTGATAGCTGAGAAAAACCCCATGACACTGTTGCCAACTTGAGGGAACCAATGATATATTTCACTAGATGTCTTTACTTCAATCTCTTGATACTTGCACACTCCGTGCCAAAGTGGGCAACTTCATTTCTATGGCAACCAAAGCAGTGCTGCTACCCACTTCTCCCATCACAAGTTCCCTTCCGTTCTTCCCTTTGTGTAACTTTAATTCACTAGGTTTTTCACGAGAGAGAAGGAGAAGCAGGAGTGGCATCACTGCTTTTATTACTGAAGAAACCACTTATCCATTTCAGAAAGGGATCTGAACAGTCAAAAGACAGTGATAATGTGAATTTAAAACACAATGACTTTGCTTTAACAGGCAGCAGGGAGAAGCAAGGAAGAAGTCACAAAGAGTAGAAATCAGAAAATAAGAAATTAAACTCACTGAAAGAGTTCTGGAAAAAGAACAACAACACAGAAAGGTTTGATATAGAACACAGCAATTGTCAGTGCAAAACATGAAATACCGGGAAAAATGTAGAAAGGAAGTGCAGAGGTGGGGAAGGGACAATATTCCATAAAGAAAGAAATGCAACTGAAGAGAATTTTGGAAATGGCTAAAAGGAATGAGAGGAAAACAGAACTTAGAAAAATACCCAAAGCCTTGGAATTTGGACCAAGACACTTTAAAAAACAAACAAACAAACAAACAAACCCACCCAATATACATCAGTCTTCAGCTTCCTGAGCCGTACTTTGCAAAAGCATGAGACCATCGACATATTTTGGTCTGGTTTCTCCAGGAAATTAGGTCTATGTCATCACGCCACATCCAAGGATAACTGAGCCAATATCATCCCTACCACTGGCTCACATTACCCATATACATCAGAAGGGCAGAGCTACAATGTTTCTGCACATGCCATGATGGGAGGAGAGAGGAGAGAAGATAGCAATCCATCAGCATCACCACAAGGGCAAGTGTGGAACACCTTCCCACCTCTCACCAGGTGTCTGAGACCTCCCGTGGCAAAGGCTTTTCCAATACTAAGTGCAAGAAGGTGGTTAGAGTTGCCTAACTAGATAGCCCTGAACTTGCTCTAAAGTCACCATTTCTCTGCCATGCTAATCACCTAGTGTCTAGACTGGCACTAACTCCACGTAAGGTGTTTTTTTTTCCCTGCTGATGGGGAATAATGTTTCTTTCCTGCAGTGGGTTCCATGGTGTCTAAAACACTTTAAGTTCAGCTACAGCCTTCCTGAAATTCAGCAGCAGTAGTCAGTCAATCAAGAGACAAACAAATTCATCAGAATCATAGAATCACAGAATTCTTTGAGTTGGAAGGGACCTTAAAGATCATCCAGTTCCAACCCCCTCTGCATGGACAGGGACAACTCCCACTAGATCAGGTTGCTCAGAGCCCCATCCAACCTGGACTTGAACGCTTCCAGGGATGGGACTGCCACAGCTTCTCTGGGCAACCTGTTCCAGTGTCTCACCACCCTCACACTAAAGAATTTCCTCCTAATGTCTAACCTAAATCTCGCCTCTTCCAGTTTTGTTCCACTACCTGTTGTCCTCTCACTACAAGGCCTTGTAGAAAGTCCCTCCCCAGGTTTCCTGTGGGCCCCCGTCAAGTACTGGAAGGCCACTAAGTTTAATTAGTTTTTGCAGCTTTGTGGAACCACTTGTTTTAGCTCTGGGAGGAAAGGACGTTGATGTGAAAAAGCTGATTCTGTTGTCATTAATTATTTTCAAGATACATTTTTTTCAATTTATCATTTATTTTCACTTTTTGAGAATAACGATTCTGACTCAATGCCTCTTTTGTCACTAATTATTAATTTGTAAAACCTCAGATAGCAAATGATTACTGGAAAAGGCGCAGGATCAGATAAACCAAATACAAAGCAAAAAACTGAAAAGGACAATTTTGCCAGAAGTGACAAAATGAGAGGTAGCTAACATAAAGAGGAAGGGTGGGACACACTAAGACGGAGAAATACAGTGACAGGGAAAAGACAAGAGAAGTATAAAAAGAGAGGGAGGAAAAGCAGGCGAAAATTTGAAAGCATGAAGTCAACAGAATGAAGAAAGGTCAAGCTGGGAGCAACGGAGAAATTCAGCCGTTGAATAGGCCAGTGTTCACAAAAGGAGCAAGTCAGAAGGAAAAGCATCATTAGTGGTGGAAAAGGGCAAGTTGTGGTTCAAAGAAAAACAATTGAGAAAGATTGGGAGTGGGAGGGGGGAACTCACACAGAGTTTGGTAAAGACTAACTCAAGCGGATGAACTGAAAAAGTGAACAGGAGATGCCGTCCAAAGAAAAGCAAGATGGCTCAAACAGAAAAAAAATATTCCAGGGGCACTGGAATGTAGTTGATTTTGACCTTGGAAATGGAAAACTTGTTTGCCATCTTTGAGAAGAGTCTCAGATAATTTCAGGCATGAAAGTACAATTTGGCTTCCTTTTACAGGACATAATGACTTTGTCCAATTTTTTTTTAACTTACAAGAAGATGAAGTGTAAAGACTGACTGTGAAATAAATGAGTTTTGAAATAAAAAACCCCAACAAACAACTTCTGAACTTTGTATCATCACAGTAGTCTTGGCTTCTCTAACATTTAACATTTCTGAAAGAATTCTGCCACTCCACTGCTTTTTGCTTTGCAAGCAAACCTACTCATACAGACCATAAGCAGGAAAATGAGAGTGTGTAGAGGAAAAGTGAGCACAACGCCAATCATACAATATCATTACATTTATACACACAAAAAAATGCAGTCTTAGAATTACAGCATTGAAATTCAGCAGCTACTGTCTGAGAAATGAAAGAACATTTCCTTCCACCAGTAAACTGAACACCTGATATGATGATTCTGAAAGAACAATGCAACACAAACATCAATCTTCACTACCCAGTGCTAGGATTGCTACAGCCACTCAAAATGCAGTTTGTTAACACCCTCTTCAACAGGATACAGGAAACGTGCTATCTTTTGTGAATCAGTAGACAAAGGAAAAATGAAAAGAAGGTTCCTGGCAAACATATTGCTCTCTAGATCAAGAGAACATGTGCCTGAAAGTTCTTCCATTTATTTTAAAAAAAATAAATAAAAAAATAGTGTAACAAGTACTAGTTTACAGCAGTCCTTACATTGTGAGCAACACCACAAGAACTGAAATTGCTCTTGAACATTATTGAATCTTTTGAGCTTGTCAACTTATTCCCATTTCACAGAAACCTGATGACCTACATAAAGAAACCAGGCTTTGGAGGCAGAGGACAAAACTGAGAAAACATGTATTATTCTCCAAAACAAAATGTTTAGTTAGCTGCAAAAGAGGTAATTGTAAAATTCTAAACCAATTAGTTCAGATGTATCTTTTATGCTACTTCAGAAGTATTTCCTGGCATTACTGTATTGAATACATTTAAGAAAATTAAAAGGAAAAAAAGCAGATAGAAAAGTAGCTAAGAGTAGAAGGTGCAGTAGTTGAAGAGATCCTTATGAAAGAGCTGCAATAAGAAGTTTGCAGCTAAGGTCTAATTAATACTTCTACTTTTTTTTCTTGTGAACTTCAACATGGCACCAAACCATGTTTGAATTACAACCTGCTGCCATTGAGGTGGGCTTTCATCCTGGTAAGCTGTACGGCAGACACAAAGCCTTTGTGAGGATTTCACTTCACTATGAATTAGTGTCTAACATTGAGAACGCCTTTCATCATCGGCTTGTATTGCCTTCAGGTGCCTATAAATTCCTCTCAGTCTTTATGTAGCACTTGTCTATCAGACCATGTCATCAATTTTACTGCAGGCAACAGGCAGACACACCTCTTCCTGAGACACAGACAACACAAGTTACCACAGCCACTCTTGAATTATCATTGCCAACTGCTAATCACCCACGACTCACTATGGAAAACACGTCACACTTGCTAGGTTCTCTTTATATCGCTGGAGCTGACAGCTGAAGGCTACGATGGTCCCTTCACCACCACTTGCTCTGATGCCACTCACCAAAACACATTTGTGTGGCAAACATGCCCTTTCCTCTCTCTCTCTCCTTCCGCTAATATACTATGATAAACAAACTATAGTCCAAGAGAAAGATTTTATTTTTTTTATTCTGACTTCATTATTAATGTATAGCCTTTTTACTCATTGAGCCAAGCCTACATGAAAAAAAACAGGCCTTGCAGGCTATCTGCATAGAAACCAGTAGCTAACACTTCTTCTCTTTTGAACATTAAAAAAATAATGTATTAACGCACCTATCCCTCCAGGGACAAGGCAACTCAAGAGATGGGATAGAGAGTGCTTAATGTGGAGGGTCACCAACTTAGTCTTGCCTATGGTCAAGAGAAAACTAAAGCTGTAATCATCACCTCAAAAGCTGGTTGAATATACTGGTGCTCAGTTCAAAAGCTAGTATGAATGGCTGTTCATTCATACCCTCCCAACCATCAACCAACTGTGACATTCGTCACTTAGACACAACAATCAAAGAAGAGGGATCAACCAAAGCATTGTCTGCCTGAAGGTACCATTCTTCACCTAAATTCACACTTCAGGGCCCAATACTGATCCCGGTTAAAATCTGAACTTCCACTGATAAACACGACTCAGGTCCCAGACTTGGATCCTAAACTTAACACTGTGCACACAGACATACTCCAGTTAAGGAGAAGTATTTTTCAGTTTAACTTCCACTACTGGTGAAGGCAACTGAGGTAGGCTGAATGCATGGATAAAATTAAACTAGTAGCCCCATGCCAGAACAAGAGCCTAAATACAGGAGACTACAATGACAAGCCTTCCCGTATATTTGAAACCTAAAATGCATCCTGTACAATGCAGGAAGCAGTCTCCTCTAATTAATTTTAAGACTCATTAGCAGAGTTGAGTGACAAAGGCAGAGACCTGAAGAAAAGGCTTAATTTCACACGGCTGCTATTTTACATTTTTCAGAATTTAAATTAAATTTTTCTAAAACATTCTTCACCATCACCACCAAAAGGAAAATGAGAAAAAGGGCACATTCCTGTGCAAAGCCTAGAAACACTTCTCACAGGCTGTAAGATTCAAACCTCAGGTGCCAGCAGCAGATTCAGATCTTAATTACCCGATACAAATACAGACAAAAAATGAAAAGCTATTAGAGTTACTGAGTCTCAGTTCTTCCCCTTTCTCAGAAGCACAGTGATTGACCTCATCAGTCCTAACCCACTGCAATTAATTCCAAGTAAAATGAGATCAGTTAAACCACCATCATGGCTCAGGTTATGATGCTTGCTTTGGCACAGAAGAACTCACATAATTCAGTTACTTCATCTCAGCAGCAACTCCTAGCTCAGGGGTAGGAAAGTCACACAACCTGATAACTCCATGGCTTGTGACTGCCAATCCATACTTTTATTGCATACAGTATCATATTGCTGTAGTCATAAGACGCAGCTAATCTGTGCTACCAAGTACCTTCTTTCTGTATCATGGAGAGGCATTTCATAGAATCACAGAATGGTTTGGGTTGGAAGGGACCTTAAAGATCATCTAGTTCCAGCCCCACTGCATAAGCAGGGACACTTCCCACTAGAACAGGTTGCTCAGAGCCCCATCCAACCTGGCCTTGAACACTTCCAGGGATGGGGCAGCCACAGCTTCTCTGGGCAACCTGTTCCAGTGTCTCACCCCCTCACAGGAAGGAATTTTTCTATTATCTAATCTAAATCGAACTTCCTTCAGCTTGAAACTGTTTGCTCTTGACCTATCACTACATACCCTTTTAAAAAGTCCCTCTCCAGAAAGATTTTTTTCAAAGAACCTAATTGAATGCAGTCTACATCTCTCTCATGTTTTAGTAGAGACTGTGTCCCCTGTAGAGATGGAGCATCCTGCTGTGTTTCCTCCTTCTGAAGAGCACACCCCAGCAGCTATTCCTCTCCAGGTCCCCACTGCATGAGGGAACAAACCCACACCATTAGATTATTCTTACAAAACAAATCAGTCTTCAAACTTAAATACCATCCAAATGTGCATTTTGCTTGTCACTCGTTTTATTCTGCTTTCATAGGAAGGAAGTAATGATAAACAAATTACTGCACAAAAGCATGCGAGCTCTGGCAGACAGTTTCAAAGCTATTGACAAAAAACAGTCTAGTCAATGCAAGCGTCCTACTTTTACAGTCTCACTGATCAGGATGCAGAGGACTAATTCAATAGTTTCCGATGGAAAAATACCTAGTGGGTGTGTTTGAGTTTCAGAGACAATGGTTTGCCATGTGGAGCTTTTCTCTACCTCCATCCCTCTATCCTGCTCTGCCCACCCTCCTGCCTTTTTTTTGTTTGTTTGTCTTTTAAGATAGGAACAATCTGCTCTGAAATACCATAGTAATACTTCACTTCCACAAAACCTACTTAAAAAAAAAAAAAAAGAGAAGAAAAAAGCTGGGGGAGGAAGAAAAGCTTTTCAGGAAAGCTGGGACCTTACTAAGTCCTACTCAATCAGGACAGGCTGCTTCCCACAGATAAGTTCACATTATGTGGACTACATATGGTAATGAATGTCAAAATATATCCTATGTTTGTCAATTAAAGAGAATTAGGTTTAAGGCAGGACTCTAAATTGGAGTATTTCAAAACTCCTAGAGTAACAGGCTGAACACAGCAGACCTCACAATAAATACTGCTGAGTTCCCAGCAATTCATACACCACCTGAAAGCTGAGCCCCTGGCGCTAGAAAGCTAATTTGCTCGCTGCTCTTCAAACTGTGACAAGGATTTTCATCCATGAGCCACCAGGCATACAAAAAGAGCATGTGAAAAGTTACAGCAAAAATTGCATCTTCCAGCATCTCCATCTCCCAATAGCTCTGACCACAATTACAGTTTCAGTACCATTCACAGGCCTTTGACAAAGCAAAGTTTCATGTTTCAAACAAAGCTATTCCAGCCACTGTTTACACTTTCATCAAAATAGCACTTTTGTTGTCCTCCTTAACAATATTGCTTGTTAGGGGTGGAAGAAATATCTAACACAGCTTATTTATGCATATTCCATTTTGGCTTCCAAAGGCCTGCACCTGCTCTCTTTTGCAGCTGAGCTTAATTAGAGTAGTAGCCTGAGACCCAGGACATATTGCAGGTCTGAGTCCAAATCAAAAGGCCTCTCTCATGTTTCTGAAAGCTACCTAGTTTGTTTTACTTTTAAGTTTTTCTTCTTTTTCTTCTTTTTCTCTGCCCTCCCATCCCCCCTCCATGGCACCTTGACATTTCTCCAATTAAAGCATGTCTCTAGCCATAGCCTGTCCTTTTCTTAGCTCTCCAGAACACATTCTCTGAAAGGTGTTCCTCAGCCCTTTCAGGGCTTCAACAAGACCTTTAAGAACATCGAGCTCAACCACAACCAAACTCTACCAACCCTTAAGCTAACTTTTACCGAGTCCTTACGCACTTTACGAAGTGCTTAAACCATGTTCCTATACATCTTTCAAACACCTCCAGGGATGGTGAATCAATCACCTCCCTGGGTAGCCTATTTCAGTGTTTAATTACCCTTTCAGTGAAGAAGTTCCCTCTAATACCTAATCTAAACCTCCTCTGGTGCAACTTGAGATCTTTCTGCACCAAGCGAGCCCCACCTCTCCAGAGAGATTGCTACCAGAGAGAGCTACAGGTTCATCGATGGGGATGGGCAGGCAGAAAAGGGTGAAAAGGTGAATGAATACAACCGAAAAGAAAGAATTCCAGCTGTACAAAGGCCATCACATTCCCATCAACCTGGCAATTTTCACAGCATGTCAGAGTTATAAACACTGAAGACACAAGAAGGAATTTTCTAAACTGTCATCCTAAATGGTAGACTTTTTGTAAGGGAATCTGGCGTAATTTTGAGTTTTCTTCCTTCCCATAATCAGCACAGATAACCAGTGAGACACTAAAGCCTGGAAAGGAATGGCTGTATTCTCTCTTTCTTTATCAGTAATGAAAACTGATTTGAACCTGGGGTTTCATCTTTATCTACTAACTCTTACAATAGAAATGCTCCTTTTTAAAAAATGAAATTATTGCCTCAGATTTTCTGCCAAATTAGCTTAATGCTTCTTATTAAATTGACACTAGTGAGCAACTAATGTCATCATCTGAGTATTGACCATTAGGGCTTTATGGTTCATATTTACAACTTAACAAAACTAAGCAGTTAAAAACCTTCATCTTCTAAACATAAACACTAAAATCTTAGTACTTCAAAATTTAGATCATGCTCCCGAATCTAAGCTGATATGGGACATTCAGAAGACTGGTGGTTATGCAGGCATTTTCAACAGCATTACTTCTTGGATTTTAGACAGTTTTATGTGGATGGAAACCTGTTTTGGCTGTATACTATTTGTCAGAGCAAACCTAGGAATAGACTAGCATATGGGTCTGAAAAATTACCTTTATTCAACTACATATGTAGGGATTCTAAAGAGGGAAGAACCTCCTTTTTAATATCAACAGTTTTATATTCCTGGTAGAATTGCAATACTATGAACCCATGTTTCAATGTATAGAACAATTTGAACAATTTTCTTCCCGTGGGTACCACTACATGAGAAGTCTGGTGCATATTAGAAGAGCATAGATTATTAGAACTCAGTAACCACAACAGAGAACATGAGCAACTGTACTGGAAAAAATGGAATTAGGAAGGACTACCATCGACAAGGAAATCACCATCTTCTCTATACATGCACGTATATACACACCATTGTGGGATTTCTTGCACTTTGGCAACTTTTTTGTTTCAACAACAATCTGGACGGAGAATAAACAAAGCTCTCCCTCCTTCACCACTCCTTCCCCACAAATTATCTACTTTTAATCACAACAAACAATTAAAACAGACATTAGAAAAGAGAGGCTACCCCTGTATAATTACGGAGCTTGATAATTACCTGGTGACTTGTAACAGATCCTTTCTCAATGCATCTTCCTTCCTCTCCCCCTTGATAATGTAATCTAATCTCCTGGCTATGCTTTCATCTGGCATCCCATGCTGCATGTTGTTTATTGAACAACAATCTTTTCTTAGGTAATGACAGAATAAAGGCAAGGAAGAGCAACTGTGGCAATACTACAGCACTTACCACTTCAAAAGCAACTGCGCTGGTATAATTTACATTGCCTGTGTACTTTTTTTCTTTTTTTAAATCTAGTATTATCTCCTCTATGCAAGACCGTGACCTACCTTCAGCCTCTTACTGGACTCTCTCTCCATTTACACATTACAGAAGCTATTGTGCTAAATGTCAACAGTGGAAGTACAACTAAAAACACAGATCTCAAATACAGAAAGCTGAGACGTGCCATTTATGTCTTCATATTGGAAAGCACAGGCATTTTCTATGACAAGAAAATTATGTGCTTTATGTTACTGGATTATCAAAAAGTTTTATCAATAATGTATAATATGATTTCTTTAAACACATGTTTTTGCTCTCTCAGTAATAATTTAGAAATTCTGATAAGACTCCAAACACAAGTTAAATTTCTCAAAATTCTTATACCTCAAAATAGGAGAGAGGTCAGGCTGCAGAAGTTTCTGCTTGGAATTTTCTGGGACAAATCATCCGGTTTCCAAAGAATACTTGTACTCATACGCCCTGTGTGCCTTAATTTTCAGTAGATCGTCACATCCACAAATCAGAACAGGTTGATCTTTGCAACATCTCACCTGTGCTATGTTCAAGACACAATTCTGATGTAATGAAGGACCAGGGCCCCAGACCCCTAATATTTTGACAGTTTACAACAACGACTATAAACAGTAGCCCAATAGCAAAAATAGACTTGCTGTCAGCAATTAGCAGCTTGGTATCACATCAGACAGAAACAGCTGGGTTCATCTGTATAAATGGTATCTGCAGATCCCAGATAGTACTAATCACTGAATCCCAAGCTTGCTCACTCTTATCAGGTGTCTTTCACCACAAAAAAAAAAATCTGGGTGAAGAAAGAAATAGGATGAATATGAGGTTTACAGATACCACATTAATCTGAGCTTTAAGATTTTTGTACCAATAGAAACTGAAACCATGCACTGTTATAAAAAAAAGCCCTCGAGTACCACGCTTAGAGTTACATCAACATAAGCCCCTTCACAACGGTGAAGTGTAATACACCCTGGCTTTGCTTGAATTTATGAATGATTACCAAAGGATAATAGCTTTATGGTGCATGACACTGAGCCAAACTACTATTATTATTAAGATTATGATGATACACTTCTCCAGCTGACTTTTCATGCGATTTGAACAGTTTCGGGGAGAAATTTCTTCTTCCCTAACAAAGCGTTGAAGCACTCAGCTCTTATGATGCTCTACAAAGATACAGCATAACCACCTACTTACACAGGAATGAGCCAATGAAGGACTGAGATTAGTAAGTCAAAAACCACAGAAAAATGGGGTTGTGTGGATATGAGGATGCTGCCAAGCTGTGAGGTTGTTTCAGCCTCTGATTGAAAACACTGTCCTGGGACAGGCAAATCAGGTCAATTCCAGGACTAAAGGTAAGGGGAAAAGGGTAACAGCACTGCAAGTCAAGTGTGGGCTTCTTCCATTATTCATCAGGTAAGACATCCATTCCCTGAAGCACCGAATTACCTAATTACACCAAGTTAATCAACAATATAAAAAATAATAATAAAATAAAAAAACCCACATTTTTTCCTGAGAGCGCTTTGCTTACTTAGTGAAGTAAAAAACCAAATAAATTAGATCTAAAAGTTGTGTAAAATGCAACTATATTTCCTCATAATATGATTTCAGAGGCCTTTACAATAATGGTCTTTGCAGATGTTCACATAGTCATAAGGAAGCTCATGAGGACAAGCCAAAAAGAGTTACATCAAAGCTTTGCTGACAGAACAGAAAACTGTTCTGATTCTCCAGAAAGAGGAAAGGCCTCAGGACCTAGTTATCCAGCTAAATTAATACTTAAAATAAACAGCTCACAGAATATCTTTTTCATTGACAGTAATTTTTGCAAAAAAACCCCAAAGCACTTCAGGCAGGAAGGCAGAATAAAGCCACTTGTGTGTTATGAAGCCATTTCTTGAGCTATAAAACTACGAGCCGATTTCTTTAACACCAGCGCTTAACCCGAGTGCTTTTACTGACTTACAGACATTACGCCTCTGGCAATCTTGAGAGAAAAAGTAGGGCACCTCGTTTCCCCTCCGCTGCTCCCCCCATGAGCAAAGGAAGTTGTTATGACACAGAACAGGTGTGGAGCTTTGACTCAACAGCCACGCACGACTTCCCATTATATACCTATCACTTATGGGACCACTTATAGTGTCTTCTGCCATGAGGTTAGGCTGGAGGTGAAAGACGACGTGCCACATCCTATCAATCAGGCAGTGTGCACACAAAACCTGTCTCTTTGCATTTGTTACATGAAGAGACCCTATAGGTGCTGTCCCTCCCTGTGCGTTCCTGCTCTGGCCTCTTCTGCTTTAGAGGGAAAGAAAATTAAAAAAAAAAAGAAAAAAGGGCACACTGAGAACCTTTTAAATAAACAGAATAGATCCCAACCAAAAGAAAAGTTTCACCAGCATACTAACTATTTGATTTACTCCCAATCACCTGTGTAACAGCAGTGAGTAATTAGATGGATTTAGGTTGCTTCTAATGGTACTTCTTTTTAAGTGGTTACACTACCCAATCACAATGCAGTAACAGTGCTGTAGCTGGGCTTTAACAGCTTTTGCATCTGAACCTTTCAGTGACATCCTCTCACAGCAATTCCACTTACATCCACCCGGCAAAATACTGGGCCATGAGAAGATACTCAGGATAATTCAAAACAAGTTAATTTAGATACCAGTCATACAGCTCGATTAATTAACCCTCAGACTAAATACAGACCCATTTCTCCACACCACGTGAAGAGCTACACTACTGCTGTTGTTGCTACCGTACTGTTCTCTGATCCCTGGTCTAGGTCGTTCAGATCTAGTTTATCTCTGTGCAGCCCAATGCCAGGTCAGACAAACACACTGATTGTCCTGCTTTTAAGTCATCCGCTTCTCCTATTGAATAGTGCTTCTCACTACTGCAGATAACAAAATAGTTTATACAAGAAGCACTGCCAACACATCTCTCGAAAATCCTTCAAGTTATTAAATATTTACCCATTGTCCAGCTCACGCTGGTTGCTACCAATAACAACCTGAATTTTGGAGCAGCTGCAAGTGTGAAACTACTTTTGCACCTGTTTTTGCATCTAAAACCCTGGCGTTTTAGCAGCCCCAGCTTTAGTTCAGTCCTGGGCAGATCTGATGAGGGTGAGGAAGGCAGGATGCACTTTGTAAGGGCTCCACTGCTGCAGAGTCAAATGGGAGGGAGGAGAGGAACCTGCACATCTTCAGTTCCCTTCTATATTCTGTAATTAAAAAAAAAATCTCTTTGTGATGAACCCATTTCCATGAATATCACCCATTCAACAAATTACTGCTATTCCTTGCAACCTATACCACTGCCAATAATTCCTGGTAAGCACAAAGGTTAACAAACCTGCAATAGTTACTGGATAGGTCTTGTAAAAATGACAAACTGTGAGTGAATCATGGCTTTATTAGCCAGCGATTACCCCAGTCTGTAAGAAAACTGCCATAATTAACCTTCCCATCACTGTTTCTCACCTTCCTTACCTTTTGTAATAAAATCTTAGCACTGCTACTACTGCTATTTCACTATAACAGTCATGCTATGAGTTTACTACAAGAGAACATTTATCAATGTGTGTTTAAAAAAAATAAAATTTGTTATTTTTCTCAGTTTTCTAAGAAACTACTGTAACAGCTGAATAAGGAAAGGTTATTTTAACCTCCAAAGGCTATTGTTCCTTTTTTTCTCCAAAAACTTGTCTGGAGCCAGACAACACAAGGCTGCTATGCCCTGGGCTAGAATGAAAGGGGGGGGGATGATAGAAGGGGGGTGCCTGTTTACAATTACTCCATTCCTGGTTTTAATGAATCTTTCTGAATGACCACTAAGTGCTGTTTTTGTTCTTTGGAACAAGGGAGCTATTACTGGAGGACTAAAAAAGGAAGGAAAAGGGAAAGCAAAAGGAAAGCTGTCAAACTCAAAGGCGTTTCAAACATTTCAGCTGTATGTCCGGAGGTAATCTGCTCCACAGGCACAAGGCTGTCTCTACACATTTGCAGTCTCTTTTCTTCCTCTTCCTTGACATGCTAAAATGAAACAGCTGAGATAGGGGGGACAAGAGAACGTCAAAACTAAAGTAAAAAATCAGATAGCTACTAAAATATGAAGAATTATTCAAATTTGGCTACTACTGCCACTTGCAAGCATATCTTCCAGAACCACTTGAGTGTCTGACTTCAAGAGGAAGGGATGGGTCACATTTGTCTTGTACCATCTTCTGCCTTCCCTAGACATCATCTCATAATTGCCCTCCTCAATAATTTCATCTGCCATTCCAGATAGCTACTGCTAACACCCAAAACCGAGCAAAACCCCTGCTCCATACACACCCTTCCCCTCCACTTTGCAGGGGCCAGAACTTCAGAGATTGTACTGTTAAATACTGGGCCAGGGATTTAAACTGAAGGACCGACAACGTGCAAACCACCACAGGTAACCTTGAGAACATTCACTGCCTGTCCTGAGTATTTCAGTGTGAAACTTGGCTTTCTGCATTTTTTCCTAGGCTGGTAAGGTTGCAAAGCATCAGACCTTCTTTGTCAAGCAACCTGATAAGCAGAAAAGGTCTTCTAGATTTAGTTCTTACTGTATCTTAGTTAAATACTGCCTTTTCTTACAAGCACAGGGAGGAGTATATTTCATGATTAACCAGAAAGTATCATAACAACATCTAATACCTTTTCCTTCAGCAAAGTTGATTCAAAAAATTATATGGTGCAGACATACAAAAGTGGCACTACGTGGTTTGTTTTGTGTGGTGTGGTTTAAATACTCTGTTGACACACATTCAGAGAAACCTCCTTACAGCCACAGTTTGAGTAATGTAAGCCATGTCAAATTTACGCCAGTGAAAACACCACGTACCTCAGCAAATTGCCACGTTTGTCTATATGCATAACTGAACGTGTCATCAACCCACTTTACTGAAAATGTTGTTTAGAAGAAAATAGCTTTCTTCTAATTCTCAGAAAAAACATGCAATGCTATATGACTTCATTATTTATGCTATATAACTATATTATTTACAAAAGGTACTGGTCCTCTGCTGTGTATGAAACTATCAAAGTTTCAAAAGGGATGTTAAAACATGATGGCTGGGATCTCACTTGTCTGTAGTGCTGTTCCTTACTGCACTATTCCAAACATCTTCAAAGACCATCAAATAAGAGTTGGGCTTGTATAAACAGAAGTTGTACATGTCTATACTGTGTAGAGGTATTTGCACCTAAAACAATTATGCTGATATTTGCCTGCTACACACAGGGCAAAAAGGGCAATAGCTTTGCATTGCTCTTCTGCCTGCCTATTCACACTGTATAGAAGCTGGTTTTGGTTTTGCCCCTGTTAATGGTCACTGTGGTATTACAGAAGAGGCAGCTCCAAAGCAGGAAAAGCAGGAAAGGACAGAACTTCATCCAGTAAAACCACAGTCTTTCAAAGTACAGGGAAAAAGAAAAGAAGGAAGAGAATTAAACAAAACAGGAGAAAGTAATTTACTGCTTGGACTTTTCTGACATTTAGGGAAGCAACAAATCAACAAAAAAAAATTGTTTCAGTTTACCTTCACAGTAAGTGTTAGACACAGCAAAAAAAAAATTACAGAAAATATTTTTTTAAATGCAATCATAGTATGATTTCTACTTCTGGGAGAAGTAGCAGTGCAAAAGAAAACTTTCCTTGAACACAGTTAACTGGCATGCCCACATGGGATTCCTACCCTATAAAAGCGAACTATATATATTATTTAGCATATTGATTAATCCCATGTGTTTTTGATAGAGCTCACCATGAAAAAATTGGCAATACTTCTGCAGTGAACGTGATAAAAGTAGTAATAAAAAGAAAATAATAACAAAAAAGCTTGCAACAACATATTCTCTCATAAAGTACTGTATAAAGCAAGACACTGCTCTAAACTAAAAAATTAGCAGCCATTACTATACAAAAAAAGTACCTGTTTATTTTAACATCTCATTTCACACTTATCTTTGACAGAAATGTTGTAATCTGCTAAGAAACATTACCTGTATACTTTTCATCCTTTGAGCTGAGCATGTACTTACAGACTTGGAACACCCATGATTCATTTGATGACAAGAAATTTGCACTACCCTTTACACTCTGTATGTGGCAACCACGTTTTGCCTTTTGGCTTCCCTGCAATGGTGGCTGCAATGCACATCATGATTCAAATCAGGATGGGTAAGTTACCACACGTTTACTGCAGCAAAAAAAGAAGGAGGTGCCATGCAAAGTAAGAGTCAACCCAATGCAGACAGCCACCTTTGCCCCTGTTCATGTGTCAAAACCTTCAATCTCCACTTGGTGAGGATCCTTCAAGCTCCAGGAAGAAGAGGGTGACTAATATAATCATTTATAAGGACTTGCATTAATTTTAAAACATAGACATGACAAAACACATTTATATAATAATTCTTCTTCAAATCCAGAGAGTTTTATTACCCGAATAATTAGAAAACCCACTGTGCAATCTGGCTAAGATGCTCATTTCAGTGACACTGTATGGCAGTGATCACTATGAGCTGTTTTTCTCTTCTCTCATACTTTTTAAATTCAGTCCTTTCATTAGCCACTTACTTAGCACTGATAGCCACCAGTTAGCCATTTATCTACTCAACATAACTATCTCCTCGAAGTTACAAGGAATAGAAACAGGTATTTCATTTCATCTTCTTTCCCATTGACTGTTGCATTCGCTTTTGCCTTCTTTTTACTCACATTCAGCCAGGATTAAAATCCTAACAATAAGAGACATGTTCCCTTATCTGAAAGTTGCTGTACTCCCTGAATGATTGAGATTGTTGATCTCTGAACCTCCTCCGCAGCACCATATCAGCACTGCCCACATTGTTCCATTTGAGAGCATAACAACAAACTATTTTAGTATCATCCCTATACTGCTCAGCATATATCTTAACACTTTGTTTTTTGATTGTTGCTGCACTCAGAGCAGATATTTTCACTGGCATTGAGCCACCCAGAAGTAGTCCCTCAAACAAAATACTATGCACTCGTGAAATCTCCAGCATGACCCTATAACATACACACAAACAACAACAAAATAAGGTTGCAGCTGCCCATGCAGGTCTGGTAAACTCTCAGCATCTGGCTTTACAACCTTAAAATGTCTTTTATCAGATTCTCTCTACCTTTTTTTTTTTCTAAGCTTAAAAGAAGAGCTATCTGCAAGAAAAACCAGAGTCTATCACATGGCACACGGCTGACAAAACAGCAGCTTGGAGTCCTTACCTCTTGTGGTGGGCTGGGACAGGATTTTCTCTGTACAGTGCCCAATACAATATAGTCCTGGTCCATCACCACGGCTCCCAGAAGCCTTTCTCCATATACTAACATAAATAGCCAATCCACAGACCAGACACTTTCCATCTGGATGAAGAGAACAACTTGCGGTAGCAAGAGGATGTTATTCTGTATGTGGACCAGCCACTCAAAAGCCCTACCGCAGATACGTAGCCTGTGGGTTATCTACCATTTGCAAGGCAGCAGAGAAATTACTTATTTTAAGACTTGGCTTCTTTTTCAGGCCCCTAAGGAGGAATGTGGTCCAGTGGTTACCAGCATCACAACCAAACACAGACCTCTCTGAAAGTCTGGGTGACTAAATGGATACTATGTAAGAGCTCTGGTACAGTTACAATTAGGCCTTTGCTTCTCCACAAGTATCTAATATTACCACAAGCAACATCTCAGTCACATCATTTGCAAACAGGGTGAGCGCTCCTTGCTTGCCTTCTGTCTGCAATGACATAAAACACAGAGAACTAACATTCCCTCAAGAGACTAACACACATTTTGGGTGTTTTGGATACTTTTGCCCTGTTTTTACCACAAAGGACAGTGAGGGAGCCTCTGAATTCTCACCTCTTCCCTCTCCCCAAGCCCAAAGTCTAGCTTTGTGCTTTGAAAACATGGAAGACAAGACTGTGGTTGAAATTCAGAAAGCAGTATGTTGTCCAGACTACCCAAAAGACAGAGATGTTTGCAGAGGTTTGTGATAAGCTGATTAAATTTGCTGAGCAAATATATTTTCCATGGCCAAATCTAGGTGAATCATCCCAGGGAAAGCAATTCTCCCGTTTGGATCAACACCAATGCTCCAGAAAGAGCCTGGAGTTTTTCAGAGACTTGATTTAATCTTGACAAATTATCCCCTTGTTTTGGTTTGTTTTTTTCTTTCTTTTTTATTTTTATTTATTTCTTAGAATCTGCTACAGCACTGTCATGAAAGCTTAAAGCAACAGTTCAGCCCAAAGCAAAGAGTAAGCCCAGAATATTTCAGTGAGCGTGGCTAATGTCAAACATTATTTTCTTAAATGTAAAGGTTTTGATACCACTACATTGAAAGAACGAGAAAAAATTGAGGCTTTGGGGTTTCCTCCCTTTTTTACTTACACATACACACAAGTGGTTAGGTTTTTTTTTTTGTTTTTTTTTTTTTTTTTGGCTTGGCTCACATCATTTAGGGAAAAGGTACAGCTACATCAGCAGAAAATTTCCTCCTGTTAAGAGTATGTTGCCACTCCACCACAGCATTCTGCCACCTCAGCTAGAGAAATACAGCCTCTTGGGGACATTCAGCTACACCAGCACAGTCACAACTCTACAAACCTTGTGGGCAGACCAGACACAAGCAGGATTTCAGACAGGTAAATCAAAATCAGTGCACAGGGGAGATTTATGGCCATGTTACTTGGATTTCTGTTAATGTAAGTTGGTGTCTAACCTGCATTACATTGTACAAAAGAGCAACAATTTAATTTCTTTTCAGCTCAGGGCCTTCCTGGACAACAGTGCTCCTGCTAGCCTTTGCCAGCTGACATTTCTCTAGGATGCATATCTGGTATGGAGATTGAAGAGAAAGCAGGAAACAAAGGTATCTTAAAAGTAAATTCCCCACATTTTTTTTCCTCTCAGACTATAAAACAGGACAAAGATGATTTCAGGATTAAACACATTGTATCTTTGGGGTGTAATTTACAGATCAGATGGAAACTGAAGTGAAACTGAGAACACAGGAGAATTTTTCACAGTATTTTCATCAGAGATTTTTAACTGGCGAATAAGCAAAGCAACAGCTAGCAGCCTAAATTTGAAAGAGAAAAAACTATCCTCCTGGCTATTGGTTTACTTTTTCTATGCATTTTGGAATGCAAAAAAACCACTTCATGCATCCTGGAGAGCAGTTGTGTGCCTACATCATATGGCAAAAACTAATTAAAAGATAAAGAAAACAGAACCATTGATTTGGCCCAGTCTAAACAGCGTCATGTCAGACAACAGCAATATTCCTGTTCTAGCAACTCTTACACTATTTATTTTCTGTATTGTCTATCCCATACTTCCTCTTTCTTTGCTTTCTCCTGCAACTGAAATTTGGGTACACCTTACTGCCTCACGGCCTCATCTGCATAATGCAACATTTCTGTAGATGTAAGTGCAGTACTTCAAAACACAGCCATAATGGCAACACCATCTCCCCACTGAAAGAAAAGATAACAATTTCTATTTTCTTCCAATCACTCTTTCCCTTTGGCTCATCTTCTCAGTTCTGTGTATCTTTTCTCATTGCCACATGACAGGAACTTATTTTAGAGGATCTGTTTAGATCAGATAACCTGTTTAGAGAAGATTCTCACTGCTGCCAAATGATTGCGTGGAGAACACCAGGCAGCCACTGCACACTGGTGAAAACCCTTCCTGTGCTTCCTCAGCAAGAGCTTGAAGGAGAGCAGGAAGGGAAGGATATGGAGGGTATCACTTGCTTTCAGGGTAAGCAATATTTGCAGTAACTGTGGGCAATTACAGTGTGAAAAGGTGTAACCTTTCCATGTTACACAAGTATTGGTCAGAAGTTGGTACATGAGAGATAGGCACAAGTCCTTTTCAAGCCTAGTGCAAGTGGCCATTATGCGCATGCTTTTCCAGCAGTCTTACATTTATTTTGCCTTTCTTCAAGGAAGAAAAATTGCAGGGATTACGCCCAGAGCACCCACACTCTTGAGTCTTATTTTCAAAATCCACAACAAGCTCATAAAGATTTTTCAGAACTTCAACTTCCTTGTCATTCAAGGCACAAAAGCTGCACTGCATTTCTCTGGCAATCCAGGGTGGCAGAATTCAACTAAAACACATTTTCCTGAGCAAAAAGTAGCTTTCAGGTTTTTTTCATTTACATAAACTGGGCCGTCCTGGAAGAGTCAAAACATCCTTTATCTACCATCACAGAAAACAGTCTTACCAGCCTTTACAGATCACCATATATTTTTGCTAAAGAGATTTAGGACATGCAGAGGATCAGAGAAAATCAGGCCCTTCAGCAGGCTTTTTCAAGTCAAATAAATGGGTGTTTTTCACATGTTCCCAGCACACTGTTGAGGGTTGGAGGAGAACAGTGCAGAGAACAACACAGGAGGGGATGGAGGGCCCATAGAAGCTGCCAGCACCAGGGCCTTGTCTCTGCTCAAGAGAACCAGTTTGCCATTGCCAGGCACATTGCAGTCCCAGACCAAGGGTCACCTTGCACAGGAAACATTAAAGACCACCACTTTATGCTGGGCATAGCTTACATCGCTGCACCTTTGGTTTGGCTGAGGTGCAAGGCAGATTGCAAGCATGGCCCAACTTCACCAGCAGGCATGTGGGACTGGCTTTCATCCCCTGAGCTATTCTGAAGAAGAGGAGTGTCCCCCCCCCCCGTGTTTTCCTCCATACTGCAGCAGCTGTGCACCACTAATGCCCATATAAGCTCAGATGGTGCAAACAGGAAGTCTAAATAATACCTAGGGGGGAGATAAAACTTAGAAAGGGTGATTTGCCAAATTATTCTTTTAGAGACTCCAGTAAAGATGTAGATTTTCTGCATTCTAAACAAATAGTAAATGTAAACATTATCAGAGGACTTTCAATCCTTTAATAGAGGCTAAACATTTTCTATTAATTTCAACATTAGTATAAAAAGGTCCCTATTACTGTCATAGAATCATAGAATCATAGAATCCTAGGGGTTGGAAGGGACCTCGAAAGATCATCTAGTCCAAACCCCCCTGCCAGAGCAGGGTCACCTAGAGCACATCACACAGGAACGCATCCAGGTGGGTTTTGAATGTCTCCAGTGAAGGAGACTCCACAACCTCTCTGGGCAGCCTGTTCCAGTGCTCTGTCACTCTTACAGTAAAAAAATTTTTTCTGATATTCACCTTGAACCTCCTATGCTCCAATTTGCACCCATTACCCCTTGTCCTATCACTGGTCATCACTGAGAAGAGCCTAACTCCATCTCCCTGACACTCACCCCTTACATATTTGTAAACATTGATGAGGTCACCCCTCAGCCTCCTTTTTTCCAAGCTAAAGAGACCCAGCTCCCTCAGCCTTTCCTCATAAGGGAGATGTTCCACTCCCTTAATCATCTTTGTGGCTCTGCGCTGGACTCTTTCAAGCAGTTAAGTCTTTCAAGTCATCTCTAACCTTGTTCTCCTTCTCTAGAGACTCAAAATAAATCTCAGAAATAACCAGATGGTCAGTAAGCATTAGAAAATGGCTTTTGATAATAAAACCTAATTAGTTTTGACCTGATCTCTATTGTGTATTATCAGCTTTGGCCATCATAAGAACTTTGCAGTTCCACAACCCCTACAGACAAAACTTGGATACAAAGTCTGGAGAAAACCCTTACTCCCTGGGTTCCCTCTGGCCCCCTTATTTTCTGCAGTGACTTTAAATGGGACCAATAGATCTACAAGGAAACTTGTACTTGCATTAACAGCTCAAGTGGATTCTGAAGCTTTCAACTCCTTTTAACACAGACACATTCTGCAGATTTCCTTTTCTGTATGACAGCATTTCAGGCTCACCAGCAAAGTCGTACAGTTGCAGAGAAGATTCCCTGCTGAAACTACGGGCTTCCCTTTATGGCTTCTTAGAGCCAATTCCAGCCACAATAACAAAAAGCAAAGAAACAAAACAAATGCATAGCTGTCATTTAAAAGCATATATTCTTGAAAGGCTTTAGGGGTATCATTTATGAAACACAAAGAGATTTCCTTCTTCAGCAGTGTTCCAACACATTACTCTCTCGTGCTTACTCCAAGACATGAATTTACTTGCCTAAAATGTCAGTGAGGTATTTATACAAAGGCAACTCTTCAGAAACCTATTATTGTGAATACAAAACAGGAAGTACAGTAATACCACCAGTATATGTTAAATAATGCTTAGTATAAACTGTGCTCTTCAATTAATAAGCAGAGTTAACCCCTTTAGGGGAAAGGAAGATGTGAAAGTGTGAACTGAAAATACTGACTCATGATAAAACCTTTGAGTATTTTTCCCACAAGGATTTTTGTTTCATTGGCTTGTTTTGGTTTGGGTTTTTGTCCCCTCCCCTCCTAATAGCAGACAGAACACAACAGAGGACAGAATTTGCAACATAAAAGAGAAAATGAGAAGAAAAAATGAAAAAAGCAAGGATTGAAGTTTGATGATGGGTTGAAGAGAGGAAAAAAAGAAAAACATGAAACCAGAATAAAACAATAGAGCAATAAATGCTTAATGATGGTGTGTAGTCTGCAACTCCTTGCAGTTCTCATGCTTACACTAAGCCTTGTAACAACCACGTCTTACGGAAGGTGCATCTTTAGGAAACTACCCCATCAACTACTCAAATACATCTGTACTGGTGTACAAGAGTCACAACTACTTAGAACAGGATATAAATAAAAGTACCATATGATACCGGCCACTTAGCTGGTATTCTACAAAAAAGCATTATTGAAGTAAAAGGGTTTTTTTAAATTAAAAATATTTTTATAAGCATTAATCACCATGAATTAGAGAATTTATTTTAAACAAAAAAAAATAAACATTACCCCATTTGCATAAAAGCAAGCTCTGTCCTCACACATGATGAATAAAAAATGTTTTTAAATGGACAGATTTCTAGAATACAAGTGAGACAACCTAATCACCAGTTTGTTCTTTTGAAAACATCCACAGCTGCAGCCAAAGAAATTCAAGAGCTTCCCAAGTAAAAAGACCTGAAACAAAAACCACATGTAAATCCCAGATGGGCAGAAATCAAAGCTCCTCTTTTCTAAGGTCTAACAAACCTGAATCTATTTACAAATGTGTAAGAACATCTCATCTGACACAACTCAGTCACACAGTCTCTCTCTCCACTTTCTCCTACAGCCACAGTATTTTGAAATCTTCATGCAAGCTAACAGATTGAACTTTGGTTTGACTGCCATCTGCTGATCCCATGTTTTGGGCACCTGAAGACTCATTTAAAAACACGTGCACAAAGCTTTCAAAATAGTCAGTATTTTTTTCTTCCAGTTCTTAGTAACAAAGACATTAGAGAATTAGTGGTAACAGATATTTATGTTTCAAGAAATCAAATTAGACAAAATGTCCTGGTATTTAGCATCCTTTAGCTAATTTTCAGATAAACACAATGTAGTAATTCTGTGTGCATTAATAAGATGACAATTGAAACAAAACCACGTAATGCACAGGACCATTGTGATAGCAAGAAACAGCGAATCAGATACAACAGCTGCCTCTTAAAGAAAAGAGAAACATAGCTGAAGCAACTACTAAAGCACCAAGAAAAATATAAAATAATAACAGGCTACCTTTATTCTGCTCTGCAAGGAAGAACATCACAACAATCCCTTTTGCCACAGAAATATTTTATATTAGGTAAAGCCTTTGCTTCATTGCGTCCCATTGAAACGCACACACAAAAGAAACCAAATTCACTTTCAGGACCCTGACATTTTGCTGGTTTCTTTCCTTCAAGATAGCACATAGTTCACACAGGGCTGAATGGATGGCTGATAGCGAAATGATGGCATGAAGATGTGAATACAGTCAAACCTACCAGCCTCTTTGGAGCTGACCATACTGTGGGTGAGGACAGAACTTCAAGTGATTTATTCCCCTGTTCCACACAGGAATAGCTGTCCTTGTAAAAATAGCTTTAGCTTGTATAAGTGTCTAAGATAAGAGACTGGGCAGCCTGTGCATGTGCAGAAAGTTATCATCTCAGGGCACCAGGATCATCTGGCTGAGAAAATACCTGGTTTATTTTCAGTCTCTCCCTCATCTTTCATGAGGCAGGAGAGCTCTTATATTCCACTTCTCAATGTGTTCCTGCAGCAAAGCTGTAGTTCTTTCTTTCCTCTATTATATGAGAAAAGTAGAAAAATCAAGTGATCATATTTACCCAAGCAGACAATGTTAAAACCCAAAGGGTTCAGAATTACCAAAACAATGACTGCCTCAGGTCAGCCTATATCCATGGCATATTTCTGTCTAATCGGTAACTAACTTTAGTCACCTTTTTTGTAGTTCCTAAAATTTAAATTCTGCAAACATTCAAATACATTCTTAGCTTTAAAGTGTTGGAAACAATTGCAATCTTTGGCTTATGAAAAGAAAACAGTTATAAAGGCTTGAGTGTGGACTGAAGGAGTTCCAGCAAACCTACTCAAGTTCCAGGTTAAGATCTTTCGTATCAGTATTTTTATGAGAGTAAGATCCACATGAATAAGAAGTAAACCCATGAAAATCTCACCACAAAAAAACCCCATTGGGCTGCCATTTGAATAATGAGTTTGGATTTTAATATGAGCCCAGAACTCCAGGTGGCACGCCAGATACACAGATCCTGGCAATTCTGAATCTAACCACAACTTTTACTCTCTTAGAACAGTACTAATTAAAATCATTTATTTTAAAATATAGTCAGCATCTCAGAAGGTTAATGGTTCCAATTCATTTTTTTCTTTCCCAAGAACTTACATTATTTGTCTTCTGTCACAGCATTGCTGGCAGACCACGTCAAAACAGGCCTTTATTGTGGAAATGCATCTGCTTAAACAGTTTCTTTATTTGTGATGTGGTATCTTCTGTGAAACATAGTCTATTTTCACATGCAAAACAAAGACAGAACAAATTCCTATTCTCTACAAAACCTGTAAATGATCTTGTACAAATCCTGCAAATGACCAAGACCTTCAGTGGTGGCTTCTTTCCTTTTCTTGCTCTGTCTGCTAGAAATAAAAATAACCCAAAAATGAAAATAACCCAAAATAAGAAACAGGAGACTTCCGCTTCTATCATACTTCTTAAAAAATCTTCAGACACAGTGGGGCTGCACAGTCGTGAAAGAGGGAAGAATTGTGTCCTCTGGGAATGTTAATAAGCAATTTTCTCAAGAAGCGGTGACAGAAAAGCACCTCATGCCTCAATTACAGTGCCTACAGAAATTACAGCTATTTTACTTTGCTTCCAAAACTGTTAGAAGCAATCTTGTTCATGGTGCACAAAGGATATAGAGATCTTCGATAAGAAGGTGACATTGGGTAGTAGGCACTACCCTAGCTGTAATTGCAGTGAGGAGCACAACCTATTGCTACTTCACACCGATTCTTTGCACCCTTCCCTCCCGTGACAATACTTTTTCTAGAGAGCAGGCAGACAGTTGAAGCAGTATCATAAAATACCTCCTCGTTGGCGTGGCAAGTCTGTGTTCTGCTAGCAAAATGCACACATGAGCAAGACAGAAAACCCACTAGTTATTTTCCAAACAACAAAAGTGCATTATCTAAGCACATCCAGTACTGCTGAATCTAGCTAAGACATACCTTTCATTTAAGAAATTAACTGTGTATCTTCTGCTGCACAGAGCCAAACCTTTATTTAAAAGTGATGTCCTCTGTAGTCAATGTTTCTGGGTTAAGAATAAAATTTCCACTCTAGCTCCCCTGCGAAATGCATTGTTTCAAAGTCCAGGAAGGGAAGCTCAGACGAGCACAAGGAATAGGAATCAGTGGGGAAATCTAGGATGGAGCCAGTTGCATTTCCTCACACCCACTCAAATGGCATAACTAGTGCATGAAGACAACAGAAAAAATCAGATATTGGATCAAAATGGTACTAAGCCAGGTATTTAAAGACTTTAACACACTTCAGTATTAAATGTATGAAAGAATAGTGTTACAAATTTATTGGAAAAAAATTTATAAGCTAGCACAGAGTACTTATATTCCTTAATAAAACTAAAGTAAATGGCCATTTTATAAGTGCAGTAACATGTTCCAAGGTGTGTGTATTTGCCAATTACACACACCTCATATGTTGACTGATGAACACACACATACCCTGGCGTGTGTTCTTGCTTACATATCTCACGTGCCTCCCCGTTAAGTAATGGAATAAGACTTGCCTTGCAAACTAGCTAATCCTGCCTCTTCTCGCTCAGTGACTTCTGCAGAAAATATTCACTGCTCAGAATAACAATTTCTGAAACAGGGTGAAGCTATTTGCAACCTTTAGTACACTCTGTCTGCAAGACCCAACTCTTGCGATAAACTCAATTTTCTGTATCATGTCAGCCATGTGTTTTCCCCCAGACAGGGCTGGCATTCAGCATTTTCCTGTGTGCATTGCTGCCTACTGTAAAGACATGGTCCTCTTTTCAGATTGCATTTTTCACCTTTCAGATTGCTTTTTTCACACCAGCTACTCTCCATGACTACCTGTTTCACCATTTTCCTATTTATAAGAAAATGGGCATGCTCATGTTCTTCACATAATGACAAAGTACATTGTGGTAAGGAAATTGCCTACTTTTAGAATTATTTTTCTCTTTATAATTTTTTTTTACATTTTGTTTTGCTTTTACTTGCTTATTTTGAATAAATGCTGACTATTGTTTAATACCTCTAACAGAAAGGCAAAACAATAGATTTATCAGCCTGCTACAAGTCAATCCGTGATTTGATTTTTTTTTCTCAGTCACAGGGCCTAATTCCACAGAATTACCAACACCAGGGCGTGCAGCTCACCTATCATGGTCATTTCTGACAAGGTACAGCAAAAACAGTGCCATGCTTATTGTTCTTCCCCTTTTCCTCTTCAGAACCAATGTACAACAGTGCAAAGGAATTCAGATGCTGATGTTATTGTGTGATACTTTATCTCTCATTCCTCTGTTTTCAGTAAGAGTCCAACTGTGCTTGTGAGGATCCATCTGTGGATAACAGCATGTACTGACAGGGTACAGGCCTTTCCTGTGTTACCTTTCTATTGTGACACAATTAGACCCCTTCATTTCATCTTTTTTCCTGTATAAAATTTGTATGTCCTTTATGAGGTCTAATACCAAAGAAATTATGTAATACAGGAGCCGTAATTTCTGATGATATAGTTATTCAAAGCAACAAGGATGAAGACTGAGTGTAAAGAACTGTTCAAGACTCTCAGGAGACTTAGCAACGGAATGATACTCAATGTAAGTAAATGCAAAGCAATGAACATGGAAAATTGAGTATTTCCTTCATATGTAAATGGATGGGCTTTGAGATACATCATTACCACTTCTAGTTTTAATAGACAGTGATGAAAACTTTAGCTCAGTTCTTGGCAGCAGTCAAAAAAGCAAATGAGGTGTTAAAAATTCAGAACTGCTAATAAACGAGTAAAGATCAAAATAGCATCATTATGCACCCATACCAATCCATGTTGCACCCACATCTTGGGATACTATATGCAGTCCTGAGCCCTTTCTCTGAGAAAGGATATAATAGATCTGGAAAAGGTTCAGAGAAGGGCTGCAAGTATTATCTAAGGCATAAAATAGTTTCTTCTTAAGGAATAGCTGACTCTCATTCTGCATAGGACCACCTTGTTCACCTACTCCAGTTATTCAGAAGTTGTTTTAGTTTTTGTTTGGGATTTTTTGAAGACAAGATTACATAGCTTTGTAGCAAGGTAGAAGGGTGCGCACCAGGGAAAGGTTCAGCTTCAAGTTCACACATCAGTTGTTTTAAGAACCAGCTGCTTTGGCAGAAACAGAGCACAGAGACTCATGCAATGGGGGCACAAAGGCATGACTTGGCATGAAAAGCATCATTCTTCTTTATTTCCTGAGAGGATGTGAAAAATTATCATCAGCTCTGTTCAGAAACAGGTTCTAAAATGCCCACAAAGTTGTTTTGACTTGTCCCTAAAATATGCATGAGAAAGCCATGCTGATGGTTCACTTTGTCCTCTTCCATCTCTGAAGTGACAGCTGCTTCATTTGCCTCCCCTTCTCTTCGCAGTGTTTTAGAAGGTAGCACTGCAGGTGACACAGAAGAGAATTCATGCAAGCCATAACACATAAGCCAGCAGTGGCTGCAGCCCTCTGAATAAACAGCCCAATGTTTCAAGAGGTTTGATTACCTCTGATTATTTACCTTTGTATTCCATTAGTTCTCTGTCTCTTTGTCTTCACCTGAGAAAAAGTCTATTGACATTGACACAAAGTTCTGACATCTTTTTCTATCATTCTGCTAACTCACTTCCCAAACACAGTTTCCAAAGCAGAACTCCCTGTACAGGAAGTAACAAAGGGGATGTGGGGGTAAAAAGAGAAACAGGGGTTAGGGATGGAAATTATTTGTTATAGAGAATTACTGCTATTCATGTGAGGTTACAGGGAAAAGATACCAGAGTAACTTGAATGTATGTATTTAATTTTGTAATAAGATTCTTCTATTTTTTTTTTTAAATCTATTTTGGTAACGGATTTTTTAAATGTTGGAATTATAACTTTGAGTGAGACTACTAGTGGGAAAATGGAACACACATCCTGTCTGAAGTAGTGGCTAGTAAAACAGAAGCAGCTCATTTTTACATTGAAAAGAGATGAGTAAGACAAAGCAAGACAGGAGGATGACCATGAGCCAGCAATGTGCCCTTGTGGCCAAGAAGGCCAATGGCATCCTGGGGTGCATTAGAAAGGGTGTGGTTAGTAGGTCAAGAGAGGTTCTCCTCCCCCTCTATTCTGCATTGGTGAGGCCGCATCTGGAATATTGTGTCCAGTTCTGGGCCCCTCAGTTCAAGAAGGACAGGGAACTGCTTGAAAGAGTCCAGCGCAGAGCCACAAAGATGATTAAGGGAGTGGAACATCTCCCTTATGAGGAAAGGCTGAGGGAGCTGGGTCTCTTTAGCTTGGAAAAAAGGAGGCTGAGGGGTGACCTCATCAATGTTTACAAATATGTAAGGGGTGAGTGTCAGGGAGATGGAGTTAGGCTCTTCTCAGTGATGACCAGTGATAGGACAAGGGGTAATGGGTGCAAATTGGAGCATAGGGGGTTCAAGGTGAATATCAGAAAAAACTTTTTTACTGTGAGAGTGACAGAGCACTGGAACAGGCTGCCCAGAGAGGTTGTGGAGTCTCCTTCACTGGAGACATTCAAAACCCGCCTGGACAAGTTCCTGTGTGATGTGCTCTAGGTGACCCAGCTCTGGCAGGGGGGGTTGGACTAGATGATCTTTCGAGGTCCCTTCCAACCCCTAGGATTCTATGATTCTATGAACTGTCCGTATTACGTGATCATTAAAACAAAAGGACAGTTCCCAAAATCACCTTTTTCAGCACCTGACAGGGAACAATAACTCAAAAAGATGCTGTAGGCAGTAGAGTGTTTGTTATACAGTGTGTAGAAAGTACAATTAAGAGAGGACCTTTTAGAACATTTTTTTCTGTGCATGTGGGATATGCTTCTCTATAACACAAAGCTTAATTGCCATGGAGGGAAGACATTTACATTTAAAACAAAGAAAGAAGTAACTACACCCTGTTTAATTAAATTCCTCAACTAAGTAAGAACATGTAACAGACATAGCCCCCTAAAGGAGCCATCACTTCAGATTTCCAGAAGACCTGCTGAGTCCTGGCACCACCACTGCTGTCATAGCCTGGCACCACTCAATCAAAATACTCATTTGACTTTCAGACCCTTCTCTCTCAATCAGCTTCAAAAACCCTGCAGTCTACACATTCTTTTAGGTTATCCCAAAGATCTAGCAAACTGTCATGATTCTGAGCCAAGTCTTACAGTTGTATATATATCAAACCATACAGACCTTTGAACAAGCTTGTGTTATTAAATTACATTGGCATATTCAAACCTGAGGTACTCCAGTGACCCAAACAGTCATCCACCAAGTTTCCACTGTTCATAAGAGATGATAATGTCTCATTTGGACATGAATATAGCCCTTGCTCTGCACTCCTGCCCATATGCATGGCAATCCTTCCACATGCCTTATTAAAACAACATATTATGAATCAATGACCGCACAGATTATTCCCTTTTCTCTTATGCTACATTATTATAGTACTGCCTTCATTTAGCTTGATTTTAAGAATTATTATTTTTTAATAACTAAAGTCATACAGAAGAAACCTGTTTTTCCTGAACAAACTTATTAGCTTTCATTATTATTTGTACTGCATATGAATGGTATTTTTACTTACACCTAAGCAGTACATATGCCACGTGTGCCAGACATCCAGCTTTCATCACTGATGGAGCAAATAAAATGTAAAGCTGGATCTCCAACACAAAAAAGCCCACAAAAATAAAAGCAACTAGTGGAAAGTCTGCCTATGATGTTTTATTTTTCATTCCTCCCCATAGAGATTTCACAAACAAAAAAATGGCCCAAATCAACTGAACAGTCTAATATCCATAAAGAACCTTATGCAAAAGATTATTAATACCCTCATACTGAGAAACAAGTGCATATCAGGTAATCCCTAAATTCAAGGGCTTTTTAGACTCATTCACTAGAGAGCTTGATCATATTCTAACTTGCTCATTATCAAGCTCTGAGGTTCAGAGGTTTTCTAAATCTAAAACTGAAAAGTTCACCACCTTAACGTGTAAAACCACACAGTGAAACTGCACACTGGCCACTTCATCCTCCCAGGCTGCACCCCATTACGATCGATCCTAAAACAGAGATATATGGACAATGCTGGGCTTTCTATTTCACCACGACTTCCATTTTTACTGAAACACCCTTCAACCTATTAGGGGGAGATAAGTATCAACACTTCATATAGAAGTCACTCAACATTTTACATTATGAGATTATGCCCTTAGTAGCATATGCTATTCTGAGTTTTGACCTTCTTGTCCTTTCCAAGCTGGCTGGCTGCCTTTGACTGATTTGTTTTGTAATGTTCCAGTCAAAACATTTCAGCTGTTGCATGAGAAGGAGACCAGGAAATGTTACTTTATTTACAATTTTTAAAAAATTAATAAAACTATTTCACCCTAACCTTTGGAGGGAGGTCTTGAGACCTGACCACATTAGAAGAACTTGAAACATTTCAATTTGAAAAAGCTTAGTGAGTTTTTGTGACATTTTGCAGACACATTTCCCAAGGTTTGACCACTCAAAGACTGATCCTAACAAGATTCAAGGAGTCTGCAAGCCACGCTGGATCCAGGCTCCCAAAATGACAGCAGGCAAGTGACCTCTCCTCTTACTGGAGTCACTTGAATCTGGTCAAGCAGGAGGAGGAGAAAGAGGACACCAGAGCTGTCTCCGCAAGAAAGGCAAGCCTGACATGAGAAGTGAACACATTGAAAACCAAGAGTCTGAACACTGGGGCAAAACTGATGCTTCTTGAGAAAGGACTCTAGACGTGGAAGCCTGGGAGAAAAAAGAAGATTGGGGAACCCTAGCTGGGCAGGAATACATCCGATGAGAAGTGCAAGCATCAGTTCATGGCAACTGAGCAAAAAGACTAGAAGCAAAAATCATTATGAGATTAAATTAATAGTTTGCTGAAGATCATGAAGTCAGTAGACATAGGACGTACAAAGAGGATAGTGCATAGAGAGCAGGCAAATTGAATAAGGAGAAACACAAAGGAAAGAATATAAGGAATGAGCTATACTTATGGAGAATTTGAAGAAATGTTGCCACTGAAAAAGTAATTTATTTACCCATTCTTATGTTGTCAGAAAATATCCTGGTAAAAGTCCCACTCTTGCCTACTAGACCCCACAAAGAACAGCAAAAGAGTTTAATATTGTTGTCAATTTACCACCTATTTCAAGCAAACAAGTTTTCTATGGCAGATCTAGAGGGTCCTGTTCTGCTGACAACCATGGAGACCTCAAGATGACACCACATGATGGAATCTGAATACTCCCCCCAGGAACTAGTAATTGCTCATCTGATTTCCAAGGCTGTAAAACAAAACCTCTCAAGAGTAACGAAATATGAGTATTAAGGTAATTAGAGTAGAGCTGATCATAATGACTTGTAAAAATAATTTTCTAAATTAATGCAATTTCATTAATAATGCACAATGAATACCACTTTAATTAACATAAACAAAGATTGCATTATGATGCACATACATAAATAATTAAGATTGTACACACAATTTTACCTATGGCAGTCGGTAACTTATGGGTGCTTGACAAACACTCTCTATAATGCTATTTTAATATAGTATATACACAAAAAATACATACATACTGTGCATTTTGCATTCACAAAGAGGAAAGTTGGGCAGAAGACCAACTGCAAAGCAAGCCCTAAATGTGTCCATGGCTACAGCCCAACTACCATAATTACAGCCAATCCTTCAGCTTCTGTAGCTCACAGTACTACACTAACATCCTTTTCAGTGTCACTCCCATAAATATTTAAAAAACAAGACTTTTTGGAATGTCTCTTCCTTAACTGTTATCACTACCCTAATGAAGCTTATTAAATATAATAAGACTCCTGCCATCCAACACACTGCCTGTGAAATATGCCTTGCTACGCTTTGCTTATCTGCCATAAAGCCCAGTATCCCCAAGTACAAGCCACCAAGGGCCCTGACAGCTCCCAAGGATGCTCCCATGGGAACTGAGCCAAGCCACAGGTCTCTGGAGAGCTCTGCAGCTGTACCCCTCCCCTGCACAACCCAAACACTGACACACAGAGTGAACTGAAAGGAATTAGAAGGAAGAGGTTATCATCACATAGAGTGTTCTCAAGTAATTCAAGTAGGAAATGAAAAACGTATCTTTATAAGCACACAAGTTTTAGCTGTTCAAACTTGCTGGGCAGGTACATGAAACTGTCATAAAATTAGTGTTACTTCTCTAGATAAAGCTTGTTGCTTTGTCACTAAACCCAGATGAAGAATAGAGTTGACCTAACCCAATACTTAGGCATTTATACCCAGTCTACACATAATGCTCAAATACACCTCATTTTCAGACGCATGATTCATTTGAACCCCTATGTTCCCATGTTACCTTACCAATACAGTGGCATTTCCATGTTACTGTTAAAAAAACCCAAGCCAAAACAAAACAAAAAAAAAAAAACAAAAAGCACCTGGTATCACAGTTACAGACTCGCTGAACTGAGGGATGGTATTTACACAACAAACATGAATCTGACAGCCTTTTGAATTTTCCCCCTTAGTTGATAATCTGGAGGCTTTCTAATACACTGTGCTCCTCATCTGGACTTTGTGAGTCTTGGAGGTATGAATAAGAACAAACTTTGGCCCTTGGCCTTTACTTTCCCATCTTTGTACTTTTCCAAATGAAATAAATACACTTTGATACCTTCAAGTAAGTTTTCTGGCATGTGTTGCACAGAAGTTTATGAAAGTATTAGTGATGCTAAAATACATGACTGAGTCAATGTAAGGAATGCTTTACGTTATAAAGAATAAGAGCAGGCATATTTATTTTTCTGTTCTATTTGAAGTATTGCGATTATATTTTTACGTACATTGTTTGGATGTGTATTTTCACAGACAAAAATAAAGCCAACTTATCCTGGCCCTATAGTATATCTGTTAAAGTAGAAAATATGCAGCCCAGCAAGTTTTCCCTCCAACCCTTCTTTTCAGGCAAGTAATAAATCTTGAGTGAAAAAGTCACTGTGCTCTTCAGCTGTCACCACTAAGATTTTGTTTTTTAAAACCATAGCAGCCTTAAGGCTGATTTACTGCTCAGCCCTCCACACTCTGACAATCGAATAGTTGGAAACAAAAATCACTTCTGCACACCTGGAAATATTTTATTTGCTGTACTCATGAGAAAACAAAGTTTTCATTGGTGAGGAAGGTGGAGAGGGGACGGGAGACAGAGATTCAGGTGAATCTTAACACCTGCTTCTTGACTTAAAAAAAAACTCCACACACATGTACATCAAGACAGAAACTACCTCTGCATTCACACACCACGGTCAGGCTCTTTAGGGACTATGGGTTCACTATGCAACCCAGCCTCAAATCATCAACTTGGAAGTCTTGGCCAGTAAACAGCAGTGCTCATCAAATATGTCTATTTTGTCACTTCGGTTTGGCAGGCAAAAAGAATGTGTGACAACTTTTAAATCATTTCGTTCACCCCTTCTCTTCTTTATGCTCTCAATCACCCTACAGTGTAAACATCTGATATTAATAAAGGCAAAATTAGATGTTTGAGAAACAGCTACTTTTCAGAGCACCTCTCTGCGCCCTATTCAGCATTGCAAGTTTAACAAGATTAAGGGTAATAACCCAAACACATACCAGAGAAAATCAATTGATGGAAAATGTGATGGTGCCAAGATTGTGACCCTATTTTAGAATATCAGATCCTCTTTTCAATGGCATGTAGTTTGATAGCACTTTTCCTTAAAGCTTCATTTTCTGAAAATTTATTATATGCTCCAGAACAACCTTGTCTTCAAAAGAAATCCCACATCTTCTGTTATTTCAAAGAACCATAGTTGCACCTGGGCAAAATGATGTAAGCACTTAAGGTGCTGCCTGACTGAAAAGGAGACCCACAAAATCTCGCTCCATTTTTAATCCCAGGGCTTTACAAGAATATGAGGACTGCCCTTTGACAAACAGAGAGACATTTCAGGATTTAAGGTGAAAAATTAATAATTAGTGGTTCAGCAGTGTGGTAAGACATGGCAACTGCATTTCTGTACTTTGATTCCTACTCAAATACTTTCCCACTTGTTCTGTTCTCATGATGCCTGCAAAGCCCATCTACGAATGAAGTCTGACCTCAGTAAGAGGGCAAGTAAATTAGCTGTTAGTTATCTCTAGCAGTCCTGAGGTTGGACTTCACCTCCACTAACCTAGGAGTGCCAAATTAAGAACTTAAAAACATTTTACCCTAACTATAGTTCACTCACTACTAATTTATTCAACTGTCACAAAATACTTGGCCAAGCAGTAAGTGCCCCAGAACCTTCTTCTTCTAAAAAGCACCCAGTCTTGTGCCCTTTTCTTCCAAGTTTGGATAAAATCTGTATAAAAATAACACTGAGAAATGACAGCCAGAGATATACCCCCCTTCTTCTACTCATATTGTAACACTGCTAGGCCAAGGGACACATGACTGCTTATGCATGAGCCAAATTCAACGCTGAGCAGAACAAAAAAATAGATATTCACATTTCCTCCTCCAGATCCCTTCATCAGGTGGGACCTGGGACCTTTTTTCAGGCATGGCTTGATTAGGGGGTTTCCCACCTGAGTACTAGGTACAGTAGAGAAAAAAATATTAAAAAAAAAATAAAATCAAAGTTCTCCTTCACTATTCCAAGTACAAGTCTATCTGTGCTCATGTACCTAAAGCAGCAGGGAGTGGTGGGAAGGTTTGCTGAGGAGACAGAGCCAGGCCCTTCTCAGAGGTACACGGCAGGTACAAGTTACAGCAAGCTAGCCTGTTAGATATAAGGAAAAAAATCTTCCTGGTGAAGGTGGCCCAAGAGTGCAGCAGGTACCCAGAGGCTGTGAAATCTCCATCCTTCCAGAAACTCAAAACTCTCCTGGACCAGCTTTGAGCAACCTCACCTAACACTGAAGTAGGCTCTGCCTAAGCAGAAGGCTGGACCAGAAGACCCCCAAGGGCCCCTTCCAACCTAGAGAATTTTACAATCTTCGATCAAATGGGGGGGTTGGGGGGTGTCACAGAGGGAAACATAGCATATGACTGATGGACTGTGCGGCCTGTAACTCCGCAGTCCTCCAACATATTGGGGAAACCTGAAATGCTACTATGTCAAAACTGTAACATAAGAAGGACCTTTAATAAGATATATCTGACAAAAATGGAAACCACAAAGCAGCAAATATGTAAATAGGAAAATATATTGTGTGGTAGCAAGTTTGTGCCACTGCATCTGACTGCTAAATATGCTTGTAGCATCACCTGCTTTTTAACAGAACATATACATTTCAAGACAATAATGAATATATATACATGCAAGATTCTTTCCTATTTCTTTTAACCTGTAAAACCACAAACCTAAATATTTGAATTCCTTCCATAAGCCTTCAGAAAGACAGAACTTTGATGTTTTTAAAGAGGAAAGATTATTTAGTTTTGCTGCAGGCAACAAATAATAGTTTCTTCGCTGATTCTGCCAAATGGCCTTATCATGCATTTCTTATTTTCATCAAAACAAGCCACTTCAAATTAAGGTTGTCCCATAGCTATACAGCAATCAACATTTTGAGGGTCAGATCAGCCACGGGGAAAGGGAGTTTTGTTCCCTTTCCTCATGCTTGGCAGTTGCTAAGAAGAATGTAGGCTGCAGTTTTGTTTTATTTTGTTCACATAAGCAGAACAGACAACACAGTAGTATCCACGTGGTTTTAAACTAAATAAGCTGAATTCAAACCCAGCGGTTAATATGCTGAAGCCAACAGAGCTTATGTAAGGAATAGCAAAACTTACAGGTGAAGGAAGAGAGGGTGGAAGAGGAAGAAAATGAGGAGGGAGGCTAGAGAGCAGAAAGTTTTTAAAAAGCAAAATAACTATGCAAAAGGAGGCAGCAAAAATCCTCTGCACTGGTACAACCCACAGAACACCTGTTCTTATACCAGCAGGCAAGACGCTTCAAGACCTCCTGTACTAAAAAAGCATTGGTAAAGATTCAGCTCTTCAAGTATTACACATACCAGGATGGTTTCTGGTTTAAGCTACACTGAAGCCCATGAATGCAGACACAATCCAGACCATCATCAATCTAGAGACAATGGGCAACACTGACAGCACAGCATCTCATTAATCTTCATTTGTCCTATCACATCCTGTCATTCTTATGCAAATAGCATATTTGAGGATACATCTTTTCTGCACCCTCCGATAAGGAGACCTGAAGCTGCGAGGAGCACCAGGATGTCATCCTATACCATCGGGCATCACTTCACTCAGCACCTCGTGTTTTACATCACAGCTAATGTGTTTGACATTCAAATTTGACCCAGCAGGAGGTAAAACCATCTGATGCCACAGCAACATGCATCTTGCTTCCTGTGCTAAAACATTCACCAAGATCCCTGGGAATTTGTCAGCCTCTCTTCCTTCGCTGTACCCTTGCTAATGGAGATTGAAATGCTGCTTAAGAGGGAAAAAAGGTATCTGCATGGGCAGGTAATGATAGCAATTCATCCTTCTCACCCAAAAAATTAGCTCAGTACTAAAAGACCAGGAAAAGAGCTTCCACTGAAAAAGAGAAAAGGATACACAAATCCTGATGAGCTGGTCTAGGTTTTCTTTTATGGAAATCTGTGAGATTACACTGCAAAGCTTGTCCACATGTATGTCTGAATAGAACATTTAATTTTAAGCTAATCAAACACATAGTGTTCAAAATATTTGATGTGAGGTTTGCAGGGATGAGTGATCCCTCTTATTAGGCCAACTGATACATGGGAAAATATGAGCAAGCTTTGAATCGTAAGCCACTCCACAAAGTTACTGCAAAATATTTTAGTGAGAAATATTTTAAGTGGTGAAGTTACCAAAAGTGAAAAGCATTTTTCCAATTAACACTCATGTTCTACTTACAGAACGAAGAATACAAGGGAAGTTTTTACTGTTATTCACTCAGAGTGTTTTCTTTCTGTATGACTTTCAAAGAATGTTCAGAACATCTTGTTCCAGAATATTACCCTTCCAAGAGCAATCACTTTTTTGTATCACACATGGCTGAAAACAGTACGTTCTGGTTTTGTTTTCTTCTGAAAAATAGAAACTATCCCAAAGTATTTCCAGCATCACATGAATGGGATGCAGAGAAGCTAAGTACTACAAACATGGGACACAACTTAAGGCTGGAATATTTCACTGCAATCATGACATCTTAGAGAAATTACCTTATTAATAGACAACTGTAACAAGTCAAAACAAATTTACCATTAAACAGAACTTTTAAAAGTCTGCCTCAGAATCTATTTGCTACCTGAAAACAACATACTGTAGCGTTTGGGGGCTGATGAAGTCTGCAGTAGGCTCAGGGGAATACCCTTACATTTGATATTCCCACATGCTGTTTTCAAATTATGGAAGATGGACCGTCATATATCTGTCAGTTAAGAAGCAGCCGCATAAATAAAGATGCTGAATGGATCATTACTGATTTTGTAAGCAAATAAAACTTACAAAGCATTCATTCCTCAAAGATATTTTCATTCCAAATGTTAAAAGATAAGTCACAAAAAAGCATACGACATCTTCCCAGTCCCTGGAACTAGAGAATACAGACTGCCTTGTGCCTTTACACCATATGTAAAGTTCATGAATTAAAAATTACTGTATAGTCATCATACATCTATGAAAACACGACACACGCTTATTGTAATACATAACTCAACTGATAATTCCATATAAAATATTAACATTATTTCACAAAATGTTACCTTTTCAAAAGGATCACCAATCACAAAGTAAACTAAAAGCCCATCCTGAAAGACTTCCCATTAAGTGACATTCACAGTACAAACACTTTCTAGTGTCAGTCTTCTTTCTTGGGGGGGGGGGAAAAAATGCAACTCGTGCACTGCAGATACTGTGTAGACCCAGGAGAAAATGCTGGCCTGGTATAGCCTGTCTGGTCTGGATGAAGCATGATGTGAGCAATACCAACTCAAATATGATCCTCCAGTCCCTTTAAATCACAGTTTAAAATCCTCCCTCCTACAGACCAGTGAAATTTTGCTCTGTTATTCTGTAATGAATGCTTTCTACAAAGCTACCAGAACTTTTTCTTTTTTTTTCCATTATATCTTGGTAAAAAAATATTTAAATAAAAATATGAAATATCCATTCATGGTTTCTTGCTAATAAAATTCCTGTAATCACAAAGCTTGCTACTGCGGGGGCACTGTCTCATGCAACTTCTTCCTTCACAATTAGAGTGAAGACTAGCTGCTTTACTTGAGCAAAGAATACATAAGATACATAACTGTGCTGTTAGCTCTTAAAAATTCACCACCCCCCTACAATTAGGTACACAAAAGACGTCAAATTTTTACCCACCGTATTAAAATGAAAACTTTCAGTCCCAGGCTAAGAGGTCTGGATTTGCATCAGTGATGTAGGTACATTTGGCATAGAGCTAGTAATTTAGGTTCTCTCAAAAAGTTCTCATTATTGCAGGGTGGCACCCTTAACACAGTACAGTCCCAATAGTGCAAATACTACAAATAATATGCCAATGTTTCAAATAATAGCTAAAAATGTAAGAAAACAGCATTCACTCTGGGCCCAAGAGAAAACCAGCAAAAGGGAGAATGATGGAGAACTGAATTCCCAGGAGGTGATAGAGATAACAGCACACTGGTGAACTGACTCAGAAGGAAATGTCCTTTCTATTCAACAAACAGAATTTTTTCAAATTCAGCTTAGTTTGACCCCAAAGAAAAGTCATCAAAGAAAAGTGAAATCAATATGACAAAAGTGGAACACTGAAAATTTCGATTTTGTACAAGTGTATTTTTCACTGATGAGTTTGATCGTCTTTTACAGAAAGCTCTTTGCTGGCTCTTCTTTGCCATGGCAGGCACACAGATAAGCACGTGAGCTCCAAGTAAGCCTTCACCAGGATACCATCAGCTGTGTGGCTTCCCTCAGTTCAAAAAGGAAGAGGCTGTGTTCTGGAGCCAAAACACAAGTTTTTTTTCTCAAGACTTCATGTGTCTATGAACCTTACTTTAAAATGTGTACCTCTTACGCATTTTATGCCTGAATTTTCCAAGATAAACAGAAAATACTGTTCCAGAAACAGCTTAAAATGGGACAATTTGTTAACATTAAAAATATGTAAGAAACTTTTAAGAAACTCTAAGAAAGATCAGGAAAAAGACATTTCATTAGCTTGTCATCAAATTCATGAATGTTATGAAGATGAAAAGTTGTGGAATAAAGAACCTTTCCAACACTACAAAATGTATCTTAAAGGAAATCACTTCAGACTGGTCTGTCTACTGTACTTAGCTCTGAGAAGACACAGTAGACTGTTTTAAAGTGGTTTTTCTAGAGGGCTGCTGGGTAGGTTTTGCATTTGGAGGTTTTCTGCAGTGTTACAACCCTCCCATTTTTACAAACATGAAATGTTCTTGAAACTCCAGCAGAGCTGCCTCAGGATCTAAGAAGAAATTGCACTGTTTACAGTTGGAAACCATACTGCTGGCAGCAGGCTAACAGCACCGAGGAGATATTTAATCTTTTGAAAGGAAGTAACTAATGAAACCAACAAACTCCAGCAAATTCCTGCATAAACAAACACAACGGAAGCAAAAACCACAGAAGCAGTTTGACAGAAATGTTATTGTACAAGTTCAATGAGCTTGCTTTAAGGAAAATTTCTTCTAGGAAATAGATACTTCAGGTTATCACAAAACATTTTGTTTCTGTCACAACTTCCATACGGGGGGGGGGGCGAAAAAGGGGGGGAGGACATAGTCCTTTCCTTTGCCTTGTCTTATTTTCAAACTCCTACTCTTAATCATCAAATTGATTAGTCAACAGTTTGGAGAGCAAAAGACAATAGAATTACTCCAAAATCTGGTCTTCTCAAGAGAACAGGATATATGACAGCACATCTATTCGTACCTTGTCTATCATGTCCGGTCTGTTTGTTGCTGCCAAAATTGTCACGTCCTTCAGCTGTTCTATCCCATCCATTTCCGTTAACAACTGAGCCAAGACACGGTCTGCTACATTTCCAGCACCTGAAGAGCTGATTTAATAATAAATAAAAGTCACAGCATTAGCTTTCCCTTCCTAAAACACTGCAAAAAGGAAAGAATATACTGTTCTTTTCAAGTTATAGGAAGCCATCTTTTAATCTTAATTCTTTCTGGCTTTTATTTTCACCTTCAATCACCGAAACAGTGTCAGTCATACAAAATGAGCAAAAGCAAATCAGAAAATTAGTCCTTCAGAAGATTTCTTGGTATTCAAAAAAGCAGCTGAGGTTTTTTTGTTTAGTTCCCTGCTACCTAGGTTGTAAAGAATTTAACACAATGTGGATGTCTGAAATAAACATTTTTAAGATAACTGAATCCATGCAGCTTCCTTAGTAGTCAGAAAACCTTCATTTTTAGCACCATCCAAGTTAGTGTTTAAACCACCCCAAGCAGTATAAAAAAGTAGGTAGTTACGTATTTTGCAGAGTTGGTCTGCATTATGTTATCCCCATCAAATGTGAATAAATTGACTGTTGACCAACTGCCTCATAATAGCATTGCCAGTCCTTTAACTCAGCTGATTTTCCAGTTACCAGGAAAAAATACCCAGGATCAAGAAATTGAAAAGTCAACTTTTGATATCACCAATATGGGAAAAACCTAAATGGACAAGGCATAAACTATTCTAGGCTTTCTGGTTTTTTACACTTTGGAAATAACTCTGGTAATCTTAAAGTTTATGGAAAGTTTGCTTAAATTGCTTAACTACATGTAACAAAAAGCATTATAAAAGTAACATGTATTCTCTTCATTAAAGCTTCTAATATTTTTTCAAGAGTAACTAAATGATGCACCACTTTCTTCCTAGACAATTCTTTAACACAAATATGTGTCTGCATACATAAGTATGCTTGTGTGCATATATTCTCGCATATAATGAAGAATGTAGAAATGGAAGACAATGCATAAATCAAGAGACCAAGCACGTATGTTGTGATAAACCATACATCTCATGAACAGTTATTTTCTTTAGAACATCCTTCTAATCCTGCATAAAGAGGCTTTATTTCTGAAACATTATTAAAAAATAGGTGATCACACAGCATCTGATTTTTTTTATTTTTGAAAGGATAACAGACCTAGGAGGTACTAGGACCATACACAGATAAATGTATACACTCCTATGTTGGCAGATGCACTACACAAACTATGTATACGTGTCCCTTGTAGCACTCAGCTCTATATAAATGCAGGGTTGGGGTTGGGGCAGGGGCAGGGCACAGGTCAAGTATAGGCAACGGTTCAGCTCCGAAGTTCCTTTTGCTGACCAGTGGCAGGGAAGCTGAGGCAGGCTGGGAAAAGGGGCTAGGGACTGTCAGATAGGGCCAAAAATACAGGTTTCTCCTCCTTTGCCAGAAACCAGGAGCCCTGCTCTTGGCACATGCCAAAAACCTCGCTGTTTTCAACACAACCTTCCCCTATAGACAACACATACACACCTACATCTCCCTTCACCCACAGGACTCTTCCAGGGCTATTCTCCCCTCCACTGCACACAGGAGGGTTTCATTTCTCTACCCTTAAACAGACCCTTTTCAATACAATTTGAAAAAAATTAATCTCTCCAATCCAGATGCCTCTAACTTCATACTAAGAAGTAAAAAGAAGTCCGATCCTTAAAATGAGGCTGGGTTTCTCCCTACAACGTCCATTTTTCTATTGTCACCCCAAATCTATACAGGATTAAGATAATATTTTAACCTCGCGTCTTTTTAAAGTCCTTTTGCAAGATTACTCTTAAATGTTTATACAGATATACAGGCACCTACACACACAAATGCAATGCAATTATCCTGCCAAACACTCGTTTCCAGAAAGAAATATTAGATCTTAAATATAAGAGCTCCAATTATTTCCAACAGTTAGAGAAGACAAACATATATAGTGTCTATATGCTATTATGCACGTACATGGCTGCAGCACTGCCATCCACCACCAGCACACCTGCAACCAAAGTGCTTCCTAAATTTCCCAGAGCCAAAGGGACAGCAATGACCCCATCACTGCTGCATAGATCTCCTCCAAATAAATTCTCTAACTTTCCTATTCTACAACTGGTTCTGTAATTTTCCAGTGCACAACAGTTAACTTATCAGACCTAGTCTGGAAAATAACTTTGAGAAGCTATAACAAACGTTGGCTAAAAGAATATTTAGGTTGCTAAGATATATTAGAGAAGGGACTTGGGTTAGTTAGTCATCTGCTTTTCTGGTTGCTGCAGCCACATGAGAAATTCCCAAGAGATATTAGAGCATTTCTAACATACCCATGGGTCATGGTCCCATTGACTTACAGAGAGCTGAAGATGATAAAACACTTCAGGTGTTGGACAAGGATGTTGAACATGCTTTTCAAAGGACACAGGGCTGAAAGGAAATTAAAATCAACTTCATAACAGAAGTTAGTCTCAGTAGGGATTCAGGCCTCCCACTTGCCTAAGTTTCACATTTACTCAACTTTATACTCCACAGACTATACAGAGAAAAAGCTCAGCAAAGGAAAAAAAATAATTGTAAGACTGGGACCAAAATGTTAACATTATATGAGATGACCTGAAGCTAGAAGACTTTAGGTGAGATGCCAAACTCGGTGTTTTTTTTTTAAGGAAACAAAGAAGAAAAACTTGGTTTCAAAGAGAGGTGGCTAGAACGGATATTACATCTTTCCCCAATATAAACATTTCTCTTACACACTTCGGATTGGGAAAAAAAAATAAAGAAGTGTTTATTCTAAAGAAACCCCCCAGTGTTACAGAGGAATGTATATCACAAAGACTTTCATGCAATCAGGGCATAATCAGAAAATGGCAGTTAAACGATCACTGATTGCATAATGATGAAGGGGGATACCAATGCATTATTAGGGGCTCCATTATTATCTGTTAAAAGTGAAGTAAAAAATTTTAAAAACACACATGCAAAAAAATAAACAATAAAAATAGTATGAAATGAAGAGGTGTCTGGGACCTATGACACCAGGAATTTCCCATTTCAGTGCTTTTATTTATATGGTTCACTAAGCTGTCCTATGAAGCCCCATTTTTAGCACAGAGACTACAGCAAATTAGCTTTTGGCTTAACAGGATACCCTACAAAAATCCCAGGCAGGCACAGGTTTACAGTGAGAGATCTCTTTACCAGCTGCTCGGAGCTGCATCAGAGCCACCCCATGTGCTCTGAGAGCTCTAGCCCTGCTCAAGCTGTTAATCTGAAGGGTGACACGCAAGTATGCGTTTTTCCATTTTCCCATGATTTCCCAGCAAGGGTTTCAAATTAACACAGGCAACGTTCATTAAGGCTGCCTGGACTTTTGACGCAAACGGCAGCCAGAGAAACAAATTCTGATTAACCCTCCAGTCCCAGGGAGCCACTGCCAAAACCAACTTCCAGCCAAAGGGCTATCTTTGCCCCCCCTCTGCCTGAGCTCTGCTCGTTGATGTCATCATCACAACTGCATGGAAATAGTCCTCAAAAGGCACGTCCTGGTACAAACTAATTTCCTGTCAACACGCCGCCTGCATATCCAGGCAGTCAGAACGAAGCCCCTGACACACTCCACACAGGGCCATGTGTGCACGGGTGTGCGTATGCAAGAGCCGTGCCCCAACCAGAAATACCTTGAACTTCCAAATAAAAAACGTGTGAGCGAAGAGGAGTCTGGCTGCTCCTAAAGGGCCTGAGAATTCCAAGTAATGTCTTGTGTTCTCCTAATCAAATACATCAGTCTGTAGGCTATGTGTTATTTTAATCTTTTTGCCAACCTTTCTTTCTTTAAAATCCTCTGTGAAAGAGTTTTAAAGGCAAAAAAGGTCTTTGCTTACTAGTTTGTCACATTAGTTAGCACCAGATATCCTTGCCTGTGAGATATTTCACCTAAACCTGCAAGTGTCCCACCAGTCTCAGCCCAAGCACGCATGAACTTGTGCACAGGGCACTTCACTTGACCATCAGAGAAGCTTTCTGAATGGCAAACACCTGTCAGCTAAGTTAAAGCAGACTATTGAAAGTGAGTGTGGAAAATAAAGCCTATTTCTTGGTATTTTATTTTAAAGACACTTCCGATACACATTTTGACAGTATAAAATGTGTTTTGTGGTGTACCAAAGCCTCTGAATTAATTCTGGCCTTGTCTGATGGAACTGAGAGACTACGAGCCCCAGCTTCAAATTCAATAGAGCAGATGAGGGGTCTCCATAGCACCTTTTATTTTTCTTATCTCCTTTAACCTTATCCAATGACTGTTTTAACCAGCTGGATTCAGATCTCAGTGGGCACCATTTCCCCTTGAATATCTTAAGCCACTCTCATACTTCTTCCTGGGGATATAAAAGCAACCACAGCCTGACTCTACCAGTGCACCAAGGAGTACATATAGTTCACTAGCTTATACAGTTCTTCAAGCCAAGGAAATTTTGTTTCAAGACACAACCAGATGTATGAAATCACCAGTCTGAGAACACAGTCATTACAGCTTCACTTTGTGATGAAATTTGGTAAGCATCACTATTGTGAGCTAGCTAATGCAAATGTACACTTGCATCATCTGACAACCTAGAACACTTCCAAAGCCAATGGAATGAATGTTTTTTCAAAACACCAGATGACATTTTCATTGGAAAATGTATTTAAGTCTCAGTGACCATTTAAATCCTGTAAGGGAGAACCAGTGACTCTGCATCCCACCACTGACTTCATTCAATGGCATTGAGGCCTGTCTGAATGCCTTAGCTTCAGAACCAAGACCTTAATTTAGTTACCCTGCTAAACTGTAGACCTGGAAATGCAGGAAATATTCACACAGTAACATTTTGAGCACTATTAAATTCACAGCAACTATGAAGCTACAAAACCAGAAGGTAGTCTGGGAGGGCCCCTCTCCTGAAAAGCCCCATTTCTGCTCAGATGACCCTACCTCAGGCAGATCTGTGAGGTCAAAAAGGCAGACCTCAGGAGAAGCATTCAGGATAAATTACTGCAGAGGGATTAATCTTCATGCAGCTGAAATCTCTAATTCAGGTTTTGTGAGAAGGGAGTACAGCCCACCTTCTTTACCAAAATGTTGTATCAAGCAAGATTTACATCTAGCTTCCTAGATGTAAAGCTGCCTTTGTTTGTTTTTTTCCCCTAACAAAACAAATGCAATCATCATTTATGGTTTTAAAAATACATGTGGACGTGATATCATTTCAAATAATTATTTCACTGGAATCTCTAGAAATAATTTCGTATCAAAACAAATGTAAAACTCATTGACATGACAAAATGGTTGGTATAAAAAAAAGTAATATAGGTTGAAACAGTCCTTTCTGGCAGGACTCTCCACTTCTCCAGAAGCTAGTGAGGTAAAAGGTTCCCGAAATACCAAAGCCCCCTGCCAACACACTCCCATGCGAGAGTCGCCCTGATTGCAGTCTGAAGGAGTTTTATTGAGTCTGACATTTTTGTCAGGGCTTTGCAGGGGTAACCTGTCAGCAAGGAGCACCTGCCAAGTCTGCCTTTTCAGTGATTGTAATTAACTGTCACACTGTTTTATTTCCTTCCCTCAAAAACTCTGGTGAAACATAGCTTTGTCAGTTCAAGGTTTTCCACAGCATTAGGAAAAACAAAATAATTATCTGCTCAAGTAGCATTACCAGAAAAATAATTGCAGCATCTTCCCAGATATCAAATTTCACTCACAAATTCTATCAGTGGGGCATTTTGTTCAGCTGAATGGACGCTGCCATGCCAGTTAGAAAAAGCAGGCTCTTCCACACAGATATACTTTGCTGAAATACTCATTCAGTCAGAATATTCTTATATCTAAAGATAGCAGAGCAGGCCCTTATGTCAGCTTTGAACTTTGTTTCCCTTCAGTGCTACTGGGGCTTCAAAACCCAAACTTTATTAAATATACTATGTTTACAGAGACACTCACATTTACATAAGCAGCACAATATCACCATTTTTTCCTCTCGCCCTCAAAATCACAACACCTTTTACATCACACTTATTGCTGCTTACAAGCACAAGTCCTGTTTTGAGCTGCAAAACTGTTAACCACATTTACTAATCAATTCCTTTATGTACATGTGCTCACAACAAAAGAGGCATTTCATGAAACAAAAAGGCACAGCAAGCATACCTATGCCTAAGCAGTCATCATTACAACACTGGTCCCAGTTAATGTCTGGCACACATACAGAACAACTTGTATATTATTAACAACAATGCATATTATTAATTCAGACCACTACACATACTGCAGGCTTGGATGTTATTAAAAAGTTTAGGAGGTAGGCAAATCTTGTATGTTATCAGTTAAATATTCTGGCTGTTCATTAAAAAAAAAAAACCAACAACAACAAAACCCCAAAACAAAACACCAAGAAAAAACAAAAAAACAAACACCTCTTTGGTGCTAAGATAACAAAAATTCCCCATAGCCTGTCATATTCTATATGCATCTGTATCAGCTATTACCCTCTACATTGTTTCACATCTTCCCTGTTTCCTCAAGAGCAAAATTCGAGCACTACAGAAGGGGAATCTCCAGAGGAAACCTGGGGAAGTCTGGGAAATTCAGAGACTGGGTAGAACATTTGGCTTTATGGTCCCCTCCAGGCCAAAATGGTGTTTTTCCAACTGTCGATTTGCCAATTAAGTGCAGTTCATGTCATTTGGTTTTTAAGGTATCAGAAAAGGACAGAAAAATAAAAGAACTCCTAGTAGTCCTTAAGTGGCCTCCAACTTCTAAGCAAGCTTCCTGAAAAGAAGAGCTTTGTGAAAATAGGAAACAGTGCTCAGCTGTCAGCACGTAACTTTGAAACAAAGGGCCTATAGAGACTGCAGAAACATCCCAATTATCCTCCATAGTCATGCAACCAGCCTCTTCCATTTGCCCAAATTTCTTACTATTGCAGCTTCCAGAAGTTAGTGAAGTAGGCCCAGATAAATGAAGCACAATCAAAGTAGAGAAAAGGAGGAAAGGAGCCAGTTTAAGATGGGTTTGGAATCAACAGGCTTTCTACCAGAGGGCTTTCCCCAAGCACATCTCCAAATCCTGAAGTACCTAGGTAGTGATCCATTGCCCATTTCCATCTGCCTGCAACTAATTCCAGGCACACGTCCATGAAAGATGGACATTAGACCTTGTTTTCATCTGGCCCTGGCACTGTCCAGCTGAAGCAGGAAGGATGCTAACATAAAGAGTTGTCCTATTCTGTTAACATTGACATTGCCTTAAAAAAAAAAAAAAAAAAAAGCCCAAAAAAACCATCAGCAAAAAAACCCAACAAACACAAACCTGATGCACAGTACATTTTCAATTTCCTTTCTTTCTGTTTTCCTCAGCATTTCTCCTCTGCACATTCCTGGAAGTTAATCAAGTTGAAAACTGTAATCAATCATGTCTTCCAGGGAAAAAAAGTACAGTTTAAGTTGGAAGAATCACAGACCTAGAACTAACTAACTAGACTGGACTGCATTTCATGATAACAATATTTAAGTATTAGAGGTCCTCTTTCATCTAGAATAAATTTCATTTAGAAGTTTTAATTACAATTATGCTCCCCTTCTATTTAATTTAAAATAAAAATAAATATAAGTAAGACTTTCAATGGTTATAGTCCTAACCCTGCAGACAGTTGAAGTCTGCTTGGGCCCATTTAGTGTGGGTAAGCTGACCTTTTTCTATAGCCAATGCCATACTGGGAATTGGTCACCACATATCCACACTTCTGGTCCCTCTAATAATGGTATCTGTTTCAATTGGGCCTCTGGCAGGAATCCAGACAGGAGCTCAAATTCACATCTTTGGCTGAAGCATCTTATTGCAGGTTAACTTGGCCACAGCAGTCATTGCACTGCAGAACAGATTTACCCATATTAACAAACTTGATCAGTGGTTCCAAACCCTGCACATTTATCCATGCACTTCAATGTCTTCAAGAAAAAAAGTTTAAAGATCCAGTCCTGCTTCCACTGATGCCAATGAAAGTCCCTACTGATTTTAAGTGTCCAAATTGTACTACAGGCTGGCAAAGTTACAAATTATTGTGTTTCCCTTTTTAGAAAGGAAGAAATGCAGGTTTAAAACACATTGTGATAAAGGTTTCTTGCTAGACAAGAAGCATTAACAAATGTATTTTAAAATTAAAGGGATTGCAGGCACTTCTCATACATACACACAACCTAAAGGGATTGCAGACATTTCTCATATATATACACAACCTATAGGTATTAGTTAAAACTGCTATTCCAAAGCAAATTACAAGCTTTACTGTATGATTAAGTAATTTCAAACTCTACCTTTTCACCCCTCCTTGCTAGGCTTCCAATACAAAGCTGGCACTGGACAGGCAGCTTTCTTTCCCAGACAGTATTTCTATTTGGATATCAAATTCCAAAACTGTAATTCAGACAGCAGTCACAAACATTTGGAATGCCTCAACTCTCAATCACATCCAAACACAGCTCAGATATTGCAGGGAATCAGCTGACATTCCCCAATTCAGGGACAACCAGTGCCCACCATAAGCCAGAAATGCAAAGCTCTTTGCCTGAGCCAGCTGCTAGAATCGGGTTCCTCACAACACAAGTACAGCACAGGGAAACTCTACTTCTGCCATCTTTTCTTTGTTCGTTTTCTTTTGCCTTTGCATGAGTAATATTAGGGTAACAATACCTCCTCCAGCTCTACTGCAGGTGATTTACCACATGAAAGGTGGTTTTTTTGCTGAGAACCTCTATTCTACCTAATGCCACTTTGCTCTGTCCCTGTAGGGTCCAGCCTGTAGGTTTCATTGCAAGGATGCAACACACTGAACCTCCTTCATGACAGAGGCCACCAATTGCACCAGGGAGTTTGCATAGATACAAAAATGCAATAGTATGTTCAACTGTACAGTGAAATATGTGCTAAAGTGTACAGTATAAACATGTGCTAAACTATTCCAGACAGCTTGGTTTAAAAACAGAAGATTTATGACAGTCCCTATTAAAAGCAGAGGTGGCAAAATGCAGAAGAAGCTGCTGTTCTTCACAGCTTCATTTAGAAGCCTGAGGGCCTCAAAAGACTGCAAATATTTTAATACCTACAGTGGAAACACCACATCTTTTAGAGGTTCCCAGCATTTGAAGTTGTGTCTTCAGAAAGTAACTACCCTCCCCCTTAAGTACAGGATAACGTAAGTCCCCAGAAAAGCATCATCATATTGTAGTTTCAGTGAAGTCCCTTCACTTTGCCACTTCTACTTTCACTCTGAAAAAGTTAGCATTATTTATCTAGCACTTGTTTTGGCCTCCAGAAGTCACATACTAGGTACTGATCTTGTCCCTTGTTTTTTTGTTTTTTTTTTTTTCCCTTTTGAAAATGGAATTTATCGGTGTCTTTCACATCAGTCTACAACATTTTCTATCTTACATCACAAAGACTTGCTGTTGAAGGGGAAAATGCTTTGCTTCTGAAAAACAAGAAAAGGAACAAATATGTCTCTTGCCCAAAAATCCTAAAAATCCTACTTATATAAACAATGTCCCATTTGCAAAGCAGAGAGATTTCTTAAGTTCAGCAAACAGACTGTCTGTGCTGCATTTACACAGAGCCATGTTCATTCATCACTTTCAAGTCTAATTACCAAGCCATTTCCCTCTTGGCAACCTCTAATAGCCAGAAGAATTAGGTTTTACATGGTGAGGATACCAGAGGATAACAAATACCCATAACTCTTTGCAGCTGTGCAATTTGTAAAGCCTCTCAAGCTTTGTCCAGGGAAAGGATTACTGCAAGGCAAACTTTCCTTCCAATCTGCTGCTGTATCTAACCAGTCCTGCAGCTCTTGCTTCAGCACAGTCTCTCCTACTAAAAGTCATAACATCTTTTACAAGGAGAAAGAAAGAGAAGTCGTAACATGCTCATAGAAGGAAATGTTAGAACCACAGAGAGGTGGAAAAGGCTCCATGCACTGTGTAGTTCACCTCTCCAGGTACAAAACTGCTCCTCACTGCATGTTTATTTGTGAAACATCAGCTTTGTTTTAAAGATGTCAAGTGGTAGGTTGCTGGAGCTCCTCCCATACAAGTAACAGTGAAGGAGAATTCTCTACCAAAAGCCTTTCTGGTTTGCCTAAGTTTTCCCGTCTCAATCATTTTTCCTCATCGAAACTCACCACGACACCTCTACTTTCTACCACATTTTCTGCCACAGGTTTATCTTCTACTCTTTACACTCAGTTCTAGTGAATGCTTCCCTTTTTCTTTATAGACAGCCCATTCAGCACCTAATTATTTTTTTTTTTCAGTTCTTTCCGAACTTCCTCTAACATCCCAACACAAACCAGACAGACAATGACAAATATCCCAAGAGCATAAGGAGCACAGTGTAACAGATCAAAATGAAGAAATAAACACAGCTCAAATGATCTATCTTCACTACCATATTGGAAACTCAAATCCATTCAGAATCATGCTCTCATCTTTTTGAATCAAAAATCTACAGGCTTGTCTACTAAGCAACTGCTCCTCACACTGAACTATTTTTCTTCAGGGGTGCAGGATGATATTTTTGTAAATTCTGTTCCAGGCTGGTATATATCTACCCCACGTTTTTAAATCTTTGGTTAATATGGATTAGTTTGTTGCCTACATGCAAAATTGGGAGGCAGGCGTAGATGGACAAGAAGAAAATCCCAGGAGCTTAGTTTATACATTTTGACACTGAACGCCAATGAATATAACTTTTGCTGGCTTGACGGTATTATTTCTTCTAAATAATAAATGCACACAAATAGTTCTGTAAAACAAAACTGCTACACAAGGCAGTTACGTTAGGTAGAGCGTCAGATATATCACAATTATGGAGTTATGGCTTGGGAATGTATAAAAAATAAAACACTGTGACACAACGGAATGCAGCTACGGTGTTTGCCACGGAGCCACAGCTTGTGCAGGGACAGACACTCCACTCCAGGACGCCAAGACGACATTACATTGAACGGTGTAAAAAAGAAAATCCCTTAGCTTTCTTGACCTACCTGTATTACAATTAACTACAAAGTCTGTTACTTTGTATGTGCCTGCTGGGGAGAATGGGTCGTTTAGGGATCTCTGCAGAACGTTGGAAGCAAAACATTTGTGTTCTAAACCCACAAGCTTTAGTCAAATCTAAACAAGTCATAATGGGTTAATGAATAGTTGGCTAAGTGCTTTGAAGAGCAAAAGCATTAAGCAATTACTCAATGTTATTTCACATCTGTAGTTCAGATATGAACTAGGCATAAAACTACTCTCACAACTTAACAGTTTAGGCTTCCCTCTATCTCTGGACACGTCCTGTTAGGATCAGGAGACATTACCTACCCAGGAGATTTGGGATGCAGCACATTCTGCATAAAGTCCACAGAACCCTAACAAGGATTTAAACTGAGAGGAAAAACTTTCACAAAGCTGTATCACAGAGTGTTTTTCACTGCCAAGGCAGGGAAAACTAATCCAACCAACAGAGGGAATAGGGAGACAATATAAACAGGTGTTTCCTTGAAAACTTCAGTATGGTCAGTAACAGTACAGGAAATGGATCTCCAGAGGCCACAAATCGTTAGCATCTCTAATGCATTTGCAAATTCCTACTGTGCGAAGTCAGCCTGTAAAAAAAGGCCATTTCTAATAAGTGCCTTGTCTGGTTTCCTACACCATTTAATTTCAGATGAATTTTATGAGAACTCTGCTACATATTTTACCTCCCATCTGGTTCAGATTTGACAATGAAATATTTGTGTGTCCCACCCTGTTCTTTTTAAAGCTCCAAAACCAGATGTCTCCTGCACAACACAACTGCAGCAGGTCATACCACATTCTTCAGCAAGCTGTGCCAGGCCTCCTACCCCCCACAGACAGTTCCAGGTAAGGTAAAATTGGATTGTTTACTCCCTAAAAGAATACAGCGAGCAAACAAACAAACCTCTAGGGCACTGTGAGAAAAGGCTGATGAAAATGTACTACAGTTTATTCTTCCAAAAGGTTTTATCTTGATGAAGTGGTGTTTCTGAAAGCTAAACATAATTAAGAATTGCAGCAGGGGGAGATATTTTTTCCCCTCTGTCAGTTTGATTTCAGCACACATTTTTGCAACTTCTCTATTGTGATAAGCAGGCAGGTGTTTCAGTGCCTATCACAGGACAGAGAGCACTTCTACGAAGTTTACAAATTTCACATCTGCATACACTGCATACAAGAAGGATACCCATGAAGGCACCTTCTATCAGATTTTGCATTTTCAACAGAAAACATGCTCATTTCTTAGCAGTTTCACAGCTCTATCCTGTACGTGATGCCACCTCCTGTATCATAAACAATTTATTTGTGTCACTGAGGTGTCAGCATGGCACCTTTTATCCCTTCCTGCAGCGACAAATGGCCCTTTCCGAATACAAAGGAACCTGTATGGATGTTGCAGTAGCTTCTTATCCAAAAAAAACTGTGAAGTTGCAATGTGCCTTTAAACTGGACAAATAACATAGTTGATAGCTTTTAATGCAAAAGAAACCAGAAAAAGAAGTGCTTGCTCACAAAGAGTAGGAGTATTTTATAAGAAGGTATCCCCCAAGACAGACCACTTACAGAGCCTGTCAAATCTTAAATGCTATAGTAGCAACTAAAGCCTGCTATAATCCTCCTTCAGACAAGAGCTAAACATCTCTAGGAACCATCACAAAGCAGACTATTAAAAAAAACACAACATTTTTAGCTGCTTGTACAATAATCCCTTTTTAATGTCACATATGAAAGGACATACAAGCTCCCAAATCTTTCCAGGAAGTTTTTCCCAGTGTGGTGAAATGTTTAAATAAGTGTAAATTTAGGCATATGAGTAGTCTCCTTGGAAATTTCGGTGTTATATACCATATGATCATACTGTTTGCTTGATGGAGACACTACATTAGGCCAGTGGAACAACCCTGGGAAAAGAAAGGAGCTAGTTACTGGAAATAAACGCTAGCTAAAACCACAGAAAAGAGCCAAAGGGCATGAGAACCAGTGGAATCATTCCTACTAATGAGATGAGAAAGGAGGAACTCCACCAGCTTACCTGTTTATGCCAAGTTAAATAAGCTTGAGTAGAAGTCACAAATGCTATCCTTCTGCATATGGAATGAATATGTTTAATAAAATAATTCCAGAAAGGTAATACACTTGCAATTGCACAACGTAAGAGTAATTTATCAGAAAAAAACATCTGTGTTTTTTTTAACAGGATTACTTACTTTCCCCTTTCAACTGCCAACGCATCTATTTCATCAAAGAAAAGAATTGAAGGAGACACCGCTCTGGCTTTCCTAAAGATCTAGAAAAACAACAATGAAGCATTCAGATTTAAGGGATGGAACATTTTTACAGAATGCTGTCACCTCCTGCACACCTCAAAAGCTACAGAGCATCACAGAACAGACATAAGCCTTATCTGCTCTTTGAAAAAACAAAACAAAACAAAACACAACAGACCTTTTAGAAGTTATTCACTGAGCAATGCAGGCTTATAGTGAAAGCTACTACTGGATCCCAAATTTGACAAGCATCACTAGGCCAAGGCAGGAGGAAGTTAAAAAACACTAAATATCCCTTCTGCCTTTTTTTTTTTTTTCCCCTTTTCTTTTTTAAACTTAAACCAGATGGAGTTTTGTTGGAAAGTTTAATGGTAACCTCATAAGCAGAGAAGAATTTGAATGCCAAGAAAGCTGAACATATAACATTATGTTTAGCTTGCCCTTTCTCACCTCTCTCACTGCTCGTTCAGATTCACCAACATATTTATTCATCAGCTCAGGTCCCTGCAAAATTAAAAAAATAAAAAATTTAAAAGGACATTACATTTACATACAAAATTACTCAGACAATCTTCCAGTGCTACATTACCCATGCTCTATTACCAGAATTACCAATAATTTGTCAATTTTAAGTCTTACTTGTGCCTTTTTAGACTCACCTTCTACCTGTACCAAGTTTTCCTCCATTTGTTACAGGTACTGTGCATGCCTGTAGGTTACTACTCCCATAATAATTCTTTCCCAATATTTTAATGAGAAATTGAACTAAAAAAAACCAAACAAAAAACACTTCAGGGTTCTTAATTTCTTGACTCAACAACAGCAACAAGGGTGCTGCAAATTAGCCAAAAAGATGACAGAAATTACAGAAAAGCATTTACTTGTGCACTCAACAAGCATTCTGTCCAACCAAGCACCAAAATAGTGACTTAAATAAATGTTTAACAGGGCCTCTTTGAACTTGACAGTTTGCAGATTCATGAAGAAGTGGCTGCCACAGCAGCACACCTGAAACCCATCCACGAGGCACTCCATCCCCAGAAAGAAAGCTGTTCAGTGTCTTAGCTCATTCAGATTCCTTCTCCTCTCTACCAAGACTGCCAAGCACCCTTATTGGTGCCAGCTGCTGCAGTGCCTGTTTATACTCACAGCCCTGTCCACTGGGAACAGACCAGAAACCATGGGGTCAGCATTCAAGTCTTGAACAAGTACTCACAATTATAAAAAGTAAAAGAATGGAGAATTCCCAGAGTATTTTCTGTTCTGCTATAACCTGTAGGACAGGTGGTTAAATAATGCTTCCTAATGGGACCAAGATTCTTGTGGGACTGGCAATGACTAACTGACTTTGGTCTGGTTTGCACCAACATTGACCTGCAGCCACAACCAATGATGATTATCCACTGCCCTCAAGGAAACGAGCCCATGGCTTCAATCTGTTTTCCAAGGAACAGGTGTCCCCATAATTTCACCAGCAAAAACAAGATCCTTCTTCACAGTCAGAAACTGAACCACCTTCCTATGCTTCACAGCTGCAAATACCTTCAGGTAACACTGGGCTCAGAGCAGTGAGGCAGCATTAAACAGCAGGTACAAAACTAAGAATGTGTGGCAGACGCACATTTATACACTGGCAGTGAGAGAGCTTCTGTTCCAACCCCTCTGAATGGGACCATCTGGACTTTCTACCCAGAGTGGTAGAATACAGATTCATTGCTCTAAAAAGACAGCACACTGGTTTTTGCAGTCTCCCCTCTCCACACTCATTTTCCCTCTTGCAATAACAGTTAATGCCTGAACTTTAACTTGACACTGGCACCATTGGAAGTACCCGCATACATGCATAGGAGAAACATAAACGTGTGCTTTTGTTTTTAAAAGTAATCTGGTATCAGCAAAGCATCCAGGCTATGCCACTAATTTCCATTATCCAAAGGACCAGGTGAGATACTGCAGCAGCCAGACCTCGTGTACCGCACAAGTAAAAGCAATCATATAAAGGCTGGAAGAAGAGTACTGCATGCCTTGCCCACGGGAAACATAAATGATACAGTTAGGGTTGCTTTCTTTCATCAGCATCCACCCTTCAAGCAACTGCTGCAGTAGCTAAAATGTCCCCTGCAGGCTTTCAACAACTTCTGAAATTGAGTCTGTTGAACACTTGGGTGGAAACAGAATTACTCAGACACATAACTGAAGAATGCAGGAAAGACAGAGAGAAGGAAAAAACATGGTAAGAGAGAAGCATAAAGCCTGTTCCAACTATTCACTGTGGACACCCAACAGGAGGAGCATGCAGCAGTTTGTGCAGAACAGGCTTGCAGCTCAACAAGACAGCACCCAGCTGCTCCAGGCACTTGCCATTCATCACTTCCAGTGCAGATGAGGAATCTGATAGCATAGGCCTAACAAATCTTTAAGGAACAAGAGCACAGTCTTCTCTTTCTATCTAGCTTTCTGTTAAACTGAGCTGATCCACTGAGAAACCTCTGCAGATTCTACCCATAATCATAGATTTCTTCTACTGATTTTTTTCTTGGATCCTGTGGACCTTCTCTTTCATGCCCTTATTCACATAACTAATCTTCATTCACATCAGTGTTCTCATAGAAGCCAACATCATCTACATCAGTGCCAATGGTGTACTCCTCTAGTATGACACAATATCAAGTAACCTGACATTTTCTTTTCTTTTGTCTGAGCAAAAAAATCCTTAAAACCAAAACTATTCTCTTTGAGCTTTAAGGTACACTATTTCAGATGCTTGGAGTTTTATTTTTAATTAAGCATTAAAATAGGATCAAGGCAACATCAAAGCAGTAAGTATTGTTTAAAATGTTTCCAAAGATAATTCTTTTGAATGCATGGTTTTCCTGTAAGCTTTCACATGAAGTTTTTCTCCATTTTTGTCTTCATTAAGCAGCAACTCCACGTGAAAGACCACTATATACTAATGATGCGTGCTTCTTCATGGAGATTTCTTATGAAAATTGATTTGAAGGTCTCCTAGTTCACCACTCCTGAGCAACACCAAAACTGCCATTGAGAACCATGATCTTTATTGCAAGCAGCTTGGAACTGCTACTATATTTGGCAATAAAGGCAAAGACTCCAAACTAAGAGAAAGCACACACAGAAGAGGAGGAACTGGTATACATTTCATCTCATGCAAACACTTAAAACCACAAGACAAAAACTAGAAATGTTCAGAGAAGCTGGATATAGAAAACTGAACTGGGTTAGTTCTGGTCCCACCTGAGCTGAACCTCTCTCTGCCTTACTCTGTCTGTAAACAGGCTCTCCTTTTTCTGAGACTGGTGGCAGTTCTTTCAAAAGAGAGATCTTCATAACAAGCAGTCTGCAGGCCACCACAAAGTCACCTGCTGACAGCTGAGATGGTTTCCAATTTTCACAAAGCTTACCTTCTCTTTTTAGGAACTTTACTTTGAAGTTGGAGGCCGCTCAAGAAATACCAGGAGGGTGTTTTTTTAATTATTTTTCAGTGCTTTTCTAATGCTTTAAAAATCAAATTACATGAGGCAAACTTAAGTCAACAAGTTGACATTTGTTGAAACATCATTTTTGGCCCAGATCTGAGCATAATTATTCCTTTAAAAGCTGTTTACAGCTGATCAAGAACTGCTACTAAAAAATCGTCCAGTTTAAATTTGCATAGACAAGCTTATGGACACGTGGTTATGACGGAAGTTCTCAATTTTTAAACTGCAAGAGGAACATATGGTATGTCTTAAGTTAAAGAGTATCAGTAATTTTTCAAAGCAGTGCTTAAAACCACTTGCAGATTTTTTCCACCTGAAAAAATGGGCAGTGACTTCAACTGATAGGAAATTTAGTCAGTGACTTCCCTCTAGAAATAGTTTTCTACTGTTTTGACAAATCAGGTAAGTTACACACTTAGGTTTGTTGAGCCAGGTGGACACAGCTCTGTATCCCTCCAGCATGCAGCTCTGTATAGTCCCTGCAAAAATACTGTCATAACCTCACACACAGGTTCTGGGCTCTAACACAAGACACAATGAACTAGCTCAGTCAGACAGTATGATTCATATCTCTTTTAAAATCCAGTTAGAGAATTTATATCACATCCTACCGATTATTACTCTACAATATATAATGCACAATTCCTTCTTTGCCACATTCAAGGTAGAAATGATCAAATGGACATTAAAAAATCATTCATAATTAGTATTTAATTTCAAATGAAGTCTCTAGAAACTGAGCTCTCTACTGTGGATTTCAAAAAGGAAATTAAAAAAAGACAGGGGTGCCAAAATTAATCCTCAACTGTTTACAATGTGTATCTAGGGCAGTGTTCATTGCCCACACTCAGACATCTGCATCTGAGTTAGACATTCACACTAACTGATTTGGACAGACCTATGTCTACCTCGCAGATGCAATGAACCTCACTCTGATGTGCTAATTTCTCATCAGACTTCAGGAGAAGCATAGACAACCAGCCCAGAGGAGCTAAGTTTGAGCCCACCCCTACCAGTACATCTCTTCATGGAGTTAAAACCAGTATTCTAGCTTCCTTTTCTTTTTTTTTCCTCTTTTCTCCCCAGTTCCATTACAAAGCAGATGAGATTATCTACTATATCAACATTAACTGATTTGGAAGAGGCTCAGAAATTAGTTACTTAGTCTTTTGATGCTGTAATCCCAACAGCAAAATGCTATCCCATCCCTACCACAGACAAACCAAAGCAACATATGACTCAAGCTGGCTGCAGGAAAGAGAGTTAAGACGACAAACAGTGAGACTTCCTTTATTTTAACAGTAGGGCTATTTCTAATGCAAAATGTGTGATTTGGTAATTAGTTACGTTACATAGAAAAATATTTGCTCAGAAAAGGCACTATATTTGCTTGTTAAGAATAAAGCCTACTTCTCTTTCAGTGCTGTTTAATTATTTAATCTGCATTACTCCCAGCTTCTCAGCAGATGTAAACTCCAGGCTGAGCGCCATGTACCATTTTAATCGCTTCCTCTCCTTCTGCCCTGAATTCCAGAAGACCTTAAAAACTTGTTGACACCTGTCTGGTGTTCTAAAAGCTTCAATTTTAACAGGTGTTTGTGGTCTTCCAAGTAACTAAGGGACTAGACCGGCAAAAAATTGTCATTCCCAATCCTTGCAATGAAGCTGCTAAAAGCAGCATAATCAAACTGCGAAGGCCAATATAATACCCATTTTTATTTATTGGCATGCCTCAGAATTCACTTGTTTGCCATTTGCCTTGACCAGTCAGCTTGAATGACAATCTTCTGAGGCTTCTTTACACAATACAGAAGCCAGTATTTGTAGTGTGGAGTGAAGTGACTGGAAACATTGAATTAAATTCACTGTATGCACCAGTGCCTTCAGAGAAGTCCCTCTTCAGCACTTGGGCACAGCTGCCACTCCAATTTACCAGGATTTTGCATGCTTACAGTCCTGCACCAGCACAGGCACAGCAGTATCAAGTTGGAGGTGAAATTTTATCGTGATAGAGTTGAAGCAGATCTAAAAGTAACTCATCCCACTCACCTGCCCTGTCCACAGAGAAATCCCTTCGCAAGTCATTCCCATGCACCACAGATTTTCAGTGCCCATTCCTAATCACTACGGCTTCTAGCTACAGGCTAAACAGCTGCCATCCATTGCTCTGCCTAGGACCAGGCTTGACACCATCAGGGAAGTGTCCTCGTGGAATCAAAAACCACACAGCAAGACGACACAAAATTAGCCATGCACACTGCAAAACTTACTCATCTGCTGATACCTCATTTCTCCAGTGACAGCCCATTCTACAATTGGTATTTTTACCTGATTGCTGACAAACCCTTGGTAGCTTGAAGGGAGAGAGAGAAAAAAAACTAAGTGCTAATAAAAATTAATTCTCCAAAGTGATTGAGGAGAGACAAGAAAACGGAGATAAGGGATTATCTTAAATCATTCATTGCACATTCACTTTTGGGAAGCTTATGGTAATAATGGATGAATCCCTTATTTTATTTTTAGTTGGGTAAAACATACAGCTAACTTCAGGATTATAAAAGCTCATTAAAGTAACATTTAGAAGGGATCGCAATTTTAGGTATTTTTTAGATACAGTTAGTATCACTGTCTGCTAATTAACAAGTTACCATACATGTGTTACTATGGAACTTTTTGGAAATTTTGTCAAATGTTTGCTAGAGTTTCTCATAAAATAACAATACTACTTCATCTTAAATATTTTGCTTAGCTAGTTACAGGCACAAAGCTTCTGCCTACTGAAATCCCCATCAAAAGACAGAACTATCCCCCCAAAACTCAGAGACAGCTCTTCATAAAGCAAAGCAGTCGACCTTCCCAAGCCTCATTAATCTCTCTGAGCTGCCACAGCCAAGAGCTGAAGGGAAAAGCAGAGGAAACTTCAATTGGAAAATATTTTGACGTAATTGACCCAGATGACAAACTAAGCTTAAGAACATGTCAAGCAGGAGGAGTGGTACAAAAAAAGCATCCACAGGGTGATACAGGAAGTTAAATCAAGCCAAGGTTAAGTCAGAGCTCTGAGAACAGTGTATATTTTTGTAATTACTGCTAATTGAAAAAATAAAAGATTCCTTCAGCCCAGCTCCTAAGTAACAGCAAATAAAACGTCAGGAAGATTTAATCTTTTTTTATTTTCCCCCCATCATAGCTGGAGATCCTAACCAATACAAATAATATTTTAGAACAGTATAGTAAACATTGTCTGTACCATTGGTTTGCTCAGTGTTGACATCCTTAAACATTACTTACTGTCATGGGTGGGTTTGGGGTTGATTTTTTTTTTTTAATATTGCTTCATCATGTTTACAACAATTAGTGTGTCTCACTCAGCTGACTTCCAAGGAATTCAACTTTTGGAGACCTAAATTTTCTGAAAATTTAAGCTGTTTTTTGTCACTATCACTAGGTGAGTTTTTGCCTTAGTTTTTATTTTAACCAGACAAATATTAAAAAGCACTAACAGCAAGAGGAAAAATTAGGCTTCCAAAACCATTACAAGAATATAGAAGTTCTATAATTTTTCCTGTTATTAATTTTGTAAACTCAGGTAACCTGCTTGTTGGACAGAAAACAGACCTCAGTCCTCTGTTGATATAACCCTGAACAAAGGCCTCCTGAAATTAGCAGAAAGTCTCCCTCTGGTTGTAGCAGGCTGAGTAAGTAGTAGGTAATGCAGAGCAGGGGACCATCAACAACATACAGCCCCTCTAGTATGCAGCATCCTGGGCTTTAGGGCAACTAGAGGCAAAAGGATTTTTCCAGTCCCTGTGGCCCTTATAGGACTGTCAGCTAAGGAATGCACTGCAACAGGGTGATGGAGTTTATTTGGGTAGGTACCATAATGGTGTTGCCTCCCAGCTTGACAACGGAAGAACAGAGATTCTCTGCAAGTTGTTTTCCAGAAAAGCCGCAGAAAATCCATGAAGAAAAGTTACATTTTGCACAACACAATGATACAGGATTTCCTAAAAATAAAATTAAAAAAAATAAATCTAAGAGGGTAGTCATAACAAATCTAAATAAACTAAGATGCAAGAAAAATGCAGATATAACTATCTATGCCATACAGTCAGATATGGAAGTTTCCTCCAAGAATATTCTTACAATATCACCATAAGATCTTTGTGGTCCAATCAACATGTATCTCAAAAAGCAGCCAGTCAAAGCTGACCCTAAGAGCAAGAAATGTCAAAACAGTACTGTGAGATACCTACCATGTAAACAGTCAAAAGAGGAAAAAACCAAGAGAAATAACACACTGACAAAGGGTTTAATTTTCTTCATGTTCAATTTCAGAAAGCTAGATGACATCTAAAGCAAAAATGTCACAGAGACAGTTGTATATAACAGAGGTGTCATCAGCCTGGCAGAAGCTGAAAATTATATCCCCCATCCTATTAATATTGTTAAGTCCAGTATCTGTATAGAATTTTCTTTTGCTATTAGTAAAAGAAATGCATACAATACATTTCAGAAGAAAATTACAAACTTTTGGGCAAGCACAAAAGGAGCGTGAAGAAGTACAAAAGTGCATAGAAGCCTGACTGAAGTAAGTCAAGACTGATGTTCAGTCCTGAAGAATGAAAAAATTATCCTGATTCATTCCTTCACACAGTCTTATACTTGCTTGCATCCGTGATCGTAAAACACTGAAAACTGTCCAAGAAGTTGAAAACAATTCAGTTGTCTTTTGTAACAGAGGTTTGGGAGGGGAAATCATCAAGATGACCACTAAAACCCTGAAAAGCTTCAATGCAGCAAGAGATTTGGAAAACTGGGTGGTAGAAGGAAGCAAGAAGAGCCATCTCCTGGAAGGTAGCTGACACCCTCCTCCCCAGTAAATTTAGCCGATACATTGTTTTAGAGACAAAGAAAGTCAAGCGAAGGAATAAAAATAAACAATTTCCCCTAGGAATTATATGCAAAATTGCTTTGTAAAACAAACCAACCAACCGCTCTTCTCTGGAAAAGCAAAAGGTCACCAATCTTGGTGAAAATACTGCTATAAAAAGTTTTGGCCAAATATCAAAGAGCTTGTTTACAAAAGGGCCACATTCATTGTAACACTAACCATTCAAACTTCACAATAGATTTCAGGAGAGAACAGGATGCAACGTCAAACATCTGTTATCACATTATTTTCTTCAGCTCCTGTGCCCAGAAATTACTTCTAGACTTTGCCCATCTTCCCAACTTTATTACAGGCAAGTCAGACACAGGCTGAAGGCCGTGTTTTGACCGTACCTCATACAGCATTATGACAACCAGCCCTACCCAAGACACTTGGAAATGTCACATTTTAACAGATTACATATAATCCAGCTGAAGTACCTCATTTAACAGAGTCAGCTAGCCAAACTGCACAAACGTTGCACAGACACATTTGAAAAATGATGCAAAGCTTTCCTGGAGCCAGGCTAGGGCAAGAGCAATACCTGTTGCACCCAAGCAGGGCAGCCAATGTAGACAAGTCGAGTACATTCAGCACGTCTTGAGAGAGTTAGACTTATTGTGCCCAAGTCCCTTAAATGCAGTGTGCAGACATAATAGGTCCATCTTCCAAAAAATCACTGGACCAAGTAAGCACTGCATGTAACCTACTCTATTTCCCCTCAGGTTTCAGACAAAGAAAGAGACAACATCCAGCAGCAGGCTCCATAGTTGGAGCTATGCCTCCTGTCTGCAAGCCCATCCTCGAGAAGGACCCAAGTGAGCCACCTGAACTGTCCTGAAAGAGTACACACGTCCTACAGGCTGTACAGCAGACACTTTTCATCAAAATTACTTATTTGGGGCAGGACAGACAGGAAGGAAAATGCAAGTCTAAAAAGTAAATTATCAATAAACACACTCCCATTTCAAACAGCCTGATATCAGTTCCAGGGACAGATATTGGAGACATCGTAGAGAATGGGAAAAATAATGGGGCTATAAGCATGAAAAATCCCCTCTCAAAAAAAACAAAAAACAAAACACAACCCTCCAAAAACCAAAAAAACACATTAATCTACTTTGGATTTAATGCAGGAACACATGCAGTGGAAATTAATTCATGCCCGTTGTGCTTTAAGAAGTGCTATAATGATGTTTAACACGTTTAATACATGATGGATGTCGACTTTTCTGTCCAGGAAGCAAATGTGAAGTTAGAGAAAGTGGGCTATGTTCCCTTCCTGGAGTCAAAATATCCAAAGCTGGACATGTTCCAGAGATGTGCTTCTTGAAACATCTGTATATTGAATATTCAACTAGTTCCAGGACAAGGGATTTAAACTGACAGGGAATAAAAGGCAGTTTCCCCAAGCCAGCCACTTCTGCTGCAGCTTGTCAATGACAGGGGGGGTTGCACCATCAGAACTCCACCACGAAGAAACACTCCATTATGTACAAAAGCATGTTCTACCAGCACACCTTTGGGTATCTCCTGTTCAGCATGAGCCACCTTCTACTTATGGAAAATTAACTGCATCAGTAAAAATATCTGATGTCACTATGACTGATGAATACAGGACAGCGACAGTGTTAACTTTTAACTGTTGCTGGGGTTTTTTTTTTCAGACTGCAACCTTTTCCCCACCCTCTCAGGCATCAGTGCTTTGGGTGAGACAAAGCGGAATGTTTTAAGCAGTGTTGGAAGAAAAGGTTACCTTGTTTACCAGTAACCCTGGAGTACAAAGAACTACTTTGTCTTGATGGAAGAGGTTGTAAAGGTAGTGTTTCTTAAGGGCTGAGGTTTCCAAGGCTGCTCTTGTTGACGTGACCATGACCCAGAGGCCTGTCTGCAATACCGGGAAGAACAGGCAAGGAAGGGCTGCTGGTTTCAGGGTCAGTGCAACTGCCACTGCTCCCAGAGAGGACAGCAGCCAGAGCTATAGTTACAGTGTAGCTGAAAGGACAGGCAGAGGAGGAAGCTGTGCAGAAACTAACAACACAGAAGGCTTTGTGAGTAAAGAGATGGTCAACAGACAAGACTACGTGATCTCACTGCTGAGGAGGGGATACTTTTAAAATACTTAAACAAATGTTTTTTCTTGCACTTCATTAACATTCTGACACAGCTGCAAGACTACCCCATGTGGAATCACTCTGCTATCTTTTTTTTCTTCCTATGTGTTGAAGCTCAGTATTATTATTAAATAACTTCGATTCATGCATTTTCCATACAACCCACAGTAATCAATTAAACTGATTCATAGGCAATGAAGTCCAAAATTTTTCTATACTTAAAGTGTTTCTTAATGCTGAGAGAATATCCCACTTATCCAAGAGTACTCCAGATTTAACTGGTTTTGCAAACTTTCTAAAAACTGATGAAGTAGAACTATTTCCCCAAAAAATGGCAAACAGGGCAAGAAAAATCTGCAATGAAGCATGAACGGTAAGATACAGGAAGCAAATTTCCTGAGGAATGAAAAGGAATGTAAGAGATGAGATTATATTTCCAAGCAAGCAAGTAATTATTACAGTAAGAAGAGCCATGCACTATCCAAAGTTTTATTTCATATATACTGGTTTAATAATTTCAGTTTCCATTTTAAAAAATATTTTTAATAATGCCAATAATTAACAGTTTACCCACCCATTCAACACAATTTCTGCGCTGTGATAAAATAAATAGATTTTTGAAAAGCATACATGAAAGCACTAGTCCTTTTCATAAGAAAACACAAACTTTACCCGAAATTTACAAGGTGCCTCCTGTAGCATATATAACGATCAGAAACACCAAAAGCCACTGGATTCTGCACTGGAAATTGGTAAATTATTAATTTTTATGTGGGAGTTAAGAAAATTTAAGACAAGATGGCCTACCTTTACTGCCAAGAAGTTGAGACCACTTCCATGAGCCAAAGCTTTCGCTATCATGGTTTTTGAGCAGCCAGGAGGTCCATAAAGCAGCACCCCTTTTGGAGGCTGAATCCCCATTCGGATGAAGGAGTCAGGATGTTTGAGAGGCCATTCAACTGCCTGCTTCAATTTTAGCTTGACGTCTTCTAGTCCTCCTATGTCTGACCAAGATACCTGCAAAGCAGACCATTTTGCTGAATTCAGACAATGAAGCAAAACTATAAAAAAAAGAAAACAAAGATGCTCTATAGAATCTGTGATGGCAGAGGTCATTGCTAGGCCACTCTTCATCATCTTTGGTAAGTTGTGGGCAACAGGAGAGGTGTCTAAAGACTGGAGGATAGCAAATGTCACGCCAGTCTACAAAAAGGGCAAGAAGGAGGACCCAGGTAACTATAGACCAGTCAGCCTCACCTCCATCCCTGGAAAGGTGATGGAACAACTTGTTCTTGGCACTGTCTCTAGGCATATCAAGGTTGAGGGGGTCATTAAGAGCAGTCAACATGGTTTTACCAAGGGGAAGTCATGTTTGACCAACCTTATAGCCTTCTATGAGGAAGTAACTAGGTGGATAGATGATGGTAGGGCGGTAGATGTGGTTTATCTTGATTTCAGTAAAGCATTTGACTCTGTCTCCCACAGCATCCTCGTGGATAAGCTAAGGAAGTGTGGTCTTGATGATCAGGTAGTGAGATGGATCATGAACTGGTTGAAAGGAAGAAGTCAGAGAGTTGTGGGGTCAATGGGACAGAATCTAGTTGGAGGTCTGTGACTAGCAGAGTCCCTCAGGGGTCGGTGCTGGGACTGGTACTGTTCAATATTTTCATCAACGACCTGGATGAGGGAACAGAGTGTACCCTCAGCAAGTTTGCTGATGACACGAAACTGGCAGGAGTGGCTGACACACCAGAAGGCTGTGCTGCCATTCAGCAAGACCTGGACAGGCTGGAGAGTTGGGCGGGGAGAAACTTGATGAAGTTCAACAAGGGCAAGTGTAGAGTCTTGCATCTGGGGAAGAACAACCCCATGTGCCAGTACAGGTTGGGGGCTGACCTGCTGGAGAGCAGTGTAGGAGAAAGGGACCTGGGGGTCCTGGTGGACAGGAGGATGATCATGAGCCAGCAATGCGCCCTTGTGGCCAAGAAGGCCAATGGCATTCTGGGGTGCATTAGAAAGGGTGTGGTTAGTAGGTCAAGAGAGGTTCTCCTCCTCCTCTATTCTGCCTTGGTGAGGCCGCATCTGGAACATTGTTTTCAGTTCTGGGCCCCACAGTTCAAGAAGGACAGGAAACTGCTTGAAAGAGTCCAGCACAGAGCCACAAAGATGATTAAGGGAGTGGAACATCTCCCTTATGAGGAAAGGCTGAGGGAGCTGGGCCTCTTTATCTTGGAGAAGAGGAGACTGAGGGGTGACCTCATCAATGTTTACAAATATGTTAAGGGAGAGTGTCAGGATGATGGAGCCAGGCTTTTTTCAGTGACATCCAGTGACAGGACAAGGGGCAATGGGTGCAAACTGGAGCATAGGAGGTTCCATGTAAATATCAGAAAACACTTCTTTACTGTGAGAGTGACAGAGCACTGGAACAGGCTGCCCAGAGAGGTTGTGGAGTCTCCTTCGCTGGAGACATTCAAAACCTGCCTGGACGTGTTCCTGTGTGATGTGCTCTAGGTGACCCTGCTCTAGCAGGGGGGTTGGACTAGATGATCCTTCAGGTCCCCTTCCAACCCCTAAGATTCTGTGATTTCATGAAATCATTTTTAAAGAGCCACTTCTTCAAAAAGTCTTTTTAAACAAGATGGAATTATTAATAATGTCACACAAAGTAAAAGGAGTTTAGACTTGCTTTATGTTGGAGGCTGTCGGTAAATTATTTGTATCTACTTCAAAGATTAATAACAAAATATAGAAAAATAACAATAAAATGGCAGCCTGATCATACAGGCAGCAACACTTTGTGTGATCACTAGCAAAGTCACAAATCAGTTCTCTTGCTTTTTAATGTGATGCTGATGCAGAATTTGTAAATTTCTTTGATACATTCCCTGAAGGAAAGGACAGTATGAGCTCAAGCTGGTTTTCTTAATAGCTGCAGTGTAAGGCCCTGATCCCAGCTGTATAATCCCACTAAACTGAACAGGACTGAGTGTTAGAAGTTTTAGGGGTTTCTTCACTTGCCAACACTATCACTCCCATATAGGACTTGGGCACTGGAGATTTGTCTAGAAGCTTGAGAACAAACAATCCTCCAAAGTATCTACAGAAAAGAAAAACCACACACAAAAAAGCAACACTCAAACACAACCACAATTAAATTTTCTCTGCTGAAGACACAAGACAGGCTTGTCAGGCATACATCAGGACAGAACTAATACATCCTACCCGAAACAACAGACAGATCCAAAACCTGTTACACCTCTCCCTTTATCCCTGTCAACAAGGCTGAGACTTTTCCCCACATCCCCGGCCTGTTCATCGTCCTGTCACCATCCAGTCCCGTTCACTTCAAATATTAAACATGTCAAAATGTACCTAAATCAAAACATCTTCTGCTTTAAAACACTCTTCCAAAACTGTACTAGACATAAATCATCGTTCAGTTTTGGAAAGTCAGCTACACTTGAAAGGCAAGGAGAGTATTACTAAGAGGCAACATATCTCCTTTCTCCTGACTTAAAATCTGGCTTCTCTCCTGGCTTGTTCCAATTGCTGTTTTCCTGATACCAGCACACAGCCTGGAAAGTAGAAGTAGAAAATCCCTGAAAAAGGCAATTCAGTCTACCATTAAAGTGGAAGAAAAAAAGCATTTGGATATGGTGCAAGCACTTTTGTGCAAGTCCAAGCAAACTGCAGACCACATGAAACTTCTCCTTTACTGTCAGTCTTTGACATAGAAGAAAATTACAAAGACAGGGGAGAGCAAACAGGAAAGATCAAAATGCATGGGTCAACCACTCAAATATTCTGAGTTTAAAGGATAACTGGAAGGTGAGAAGCTGCATATCTGCTGCCTGCAGAACACCATCATCTCTCTCACACCAGGAATATGTTACAGGAGCTCGAAAAAAAAAAACACAAAAAAACCAAAACAACAAACAACCCCAAAACAATTCTGTCTTGTTCTTAGTGACCAACAGCTTCTGGTTCTTAAATAATTGCTTTATAAGCCTGGGGAAGTATGGAATATGTCAAGCTGATCACCATTGCCTACTAAGAAGAACTTAAGAGGAGAGGGATCTGCCAAACACAGGATTTCCTTATGGAAAAGGGACAACGGAAAAACAGAAAATAAATGCAAATTCAGTAAAGGTCAGAGCAAATCAGACAGCAGAGTATCCCAGTAACAAGGGGAGGAAAGGGTTTTGGCAGGGGCATCACCCAAGCAGCATGCCATTTCTGGTACTTGTAAGCCAACTTGTGCAACTTGCCAATATTCCCTTCTGAAGTGTTGCTCCATGCTACAAGCACAACTAACCGCACAAATTGGATTAAAGGAATGGTAGCAAACAGATGGAAATGGGATGTGTATAAGCATCTAGTCTTGAAATGAAAGTGTTTGTATGAATTCACCAAAAATGGTAAAGGGAGAAACTCCACAACACTGTGAAAAGGAATAGGGAAACAAGAGCATTAATTCCTACTGACTGACTTGGAGCTGGGTATCTTGGGCTATCAACACAGTCAAAAGAGAGAGGCTTCGCAGAGCAATTAAACTATAGTTAAAAGTCTCTTTCAGGCATCAGACAGGTAGTATCACACCCAGTTTCTCTATTTTTCCTTTAGAGGGAGCATATGGTGAGGCTATGTCCAGTTTAGACACCTCAGTTACAGTGTCTACCACTTAAAGGTAAGAAGAATCCTCCCTTCCTGCCTGTGTTTTCACAGTAAGAGATAGAAATCCACCTGTAGATTTTTTTATTACAATAAAGCAAGTATACAAGTTTATAAAAAGTGAAGACGTGTCAGATACCTCACTTGCATCTTGTCACTGCTCCACCCCTACAAACCACCCCTTTTCACTCAAAATTAATGGTTGAGTAACATTATTAAAGACAGTTAATCCCAATCTTCTGTTATTTCAAAAGCTGGTGTTTCTGACTCAGATCTGAAAGAGTGTCAGTGTTGAAAATTTCTTTTAAAAAAATAAGTATTACCTTATTACCCTTAAATTCTAGTTAGCAGCTCTGTGGACTGCACAGAACTGAATCTCAGTACTTACAAATATTTTTTTTCTTAGGGAAGATGACATTTAACCTAAGTTTATTCCCATTCTTCAGTATCAGTCCTTACTCATATCTGATAAAGCATCAACTAGTCCTTCCTACCATCATGTCTTTCTAGCTAGACAAAGATTTTGACAAACATGAACAAAAACGTCTTAAAATTAACTAAGCCATCAGAAATTCCCTGTAACTTTCAGCAACAGAAGGCAAACAACATTAGCAGTACTTTGCACACATACAAAAAGCTGGGAGAAAACATCTAAACGTCATCTTTATCTTCTTGCAAATATTCAGACTATTGCACAAGTCTTCTGAGGCATTATTCAAATGATTTTTCAGACCCACTACATGACATTTAACATCAACACAAGTGACAGAATTGTACTGAAAAGGTGAAGTAGGGCCACCTTACATAAGGGTTGTTTTCAGTAATCTGGGGAATTACTGAGTTTGCTTACATTTAAAATTGGGAAGGGGAGAAAAAGAAACAGCTGAGTTGGAACATACGAACGGGGCCACTAAATGTGAGCTTGCCCATTATAAATTAAAAAAGAAAATAATTCATCAGTCAAAAATTCCATTAATTTATTTACTATTTCTATAATACAAGGTGTGGAATTCAAGAAGCAATGGTATTAAAAGCAAAAATAGCTAATAAAATACTACTTTCACATTCTGGTCAAGTCCTAAACAAAACATGAAGTTTTTTTCCTCATTTCAGAAGGATAGCAATAAGTGTGGGGGGGGTGAGGAAGGGAACAGTCCACCACCAATAAAATTCTTTTAGATTCATATAAGCTTGGAAGAACTAGATGGATTGGTTTTGCACAGAAATCCTCAGTAACTTCCCAATTAACACAAATTCTAGTGTGCACATTCAGCCAGCCAGCTACACTTCTTTTACCTGCAACACGAACTCAAAGGAAAGGCCTTGGAACTCAAGCAATGAAGTGTGATATTTTTGTCACTGTAGAAAAGGTTTTAAAGACCAACCTTGGGGCTGAGCTTACACATACAGAGACAGTGCTCTGCTACAGTGTGTAAGGCACCAAGATTTCATTACTGCCCTAATCTTTAGGTCTCCGCTGGTCAACAGAGCTCAGAATATGATGCAGACCAGCAGGTCCCCAGAGGTTGTTGAGCAGCAGCAATAAAGAAATAAAGCAGACGTGCAAAGGATGTCTCATCCAGAACCTTTTGGCTGCAAAGACACAAATCTGAGTGTTGAATTACCGTAAAGAGAGTGAAACAGGCAAAAAAAACCCAATAGCACTCTACAAAAAATTCAGAAAGACCCGTAAGAGAGGGAGGAACAGCAACTACAGTGCAACTCTCCAAAGAACTGAAGTATTAATTTCCTGATTTATAATGTGCATCTCTTCTCTCCTAAATCCCTGCTGCAGAAAAAGCAACCTTCTAAAAAGGTTGTAACACATAGCAAAGTTCAAGAAAGGTTTTGAAAAATGGAAAACAAGATGCGAGGTGGAACCAGGCATTTTGCATTTGCCTCGGTCACAGCCAACACGCATGGCAATCCAGGCACAAGTGAAAGGACAAAAGGGTGCAGAAAGGAGGAACACCAGAAAAAAAAGCACATAGTGGCACCTCCACCTCCAACAGCTCCTCCTGCACACAACCTCATTTTGTCTACCACCCCAAACTCGCTTCATTTTAGCTCTTTTCCCCACCAGTAATATTTAATATGTTTGGAACAAAAAAAGAGAGCTCAATTTATGTCAATAACAAAACCCCTAAAAACTAGCTGGTCATAGAGTACTTTTCAGAAACAAACCGCAAAGCATTCTATAAAGGTTACAAAATATCCTCAGCACCAAGAAGTTACTTGCTCAAGGCCACCCAAACAAGTGACTTCTAATATATCTGTGTTCTTTAGCTACTACCCCAGGTATATGGCTAACAAGGTTTTTCCAGGTTTTAAATAAGACAGACTGTGACAAGCAATTTAGCCTACTAGCCAACAGCCAAAGCCAAGCAACTAGTGCTCAATTCTAGGACCTAAAAAGCAATGACTGATTTGAAAATTAAGTTTTCTTTACAGTCCACGCAAAGTTCTGCAGCTTTCAGAGAACACACTCTGTGTTTATGAAACAATTTGGAGTTCATGATAAAACAAGTATTTAATTTTATTCAGTATCAGAGGTGATACCAGCCCCAAAAACCAACAACCCATAAATGACAAAGGTGTCATGACTATGAGGGAAGGAGAACTTAAACAAAATTAATTTACTTCTGGTTTTGTTTGTAAGTTACTTTGAATTCTTGTCATTGAATTGACACATGGCTAGTACAAAGGAATGAAATATGAAAAAAAAACCTCACCATCTGAAAACCGGAGTTAAAAATCACAAAAGTCTCAGTTTAATTTAGCATGTACATCGATAGTTTTACTTGTAACTAACTGCATAGCCAAAAGTTCCATCCACACCAATGGGGCTGCCAAGTGAAGAATATATCCGCAATAAACAGCAAAAGAGTGGATACTATCAATGCAGCTCAGACTTCTGTCTTCTCTTTGGTAAAAAAAAATATAGCTGATCATTTATTTAGTGCTTGAAGTTATTTTTAGCAAGGATTTTTTAGATGAACAGTGTTAAGGTCAGACTTCAAAACGTGAAGGAACGTAACCCCTGATTTTCTAACAAATTTACCCACACAACTGTCTAGCTGGAGATCTTCTGGGGCAAGGAGAGCTGGGGAAGAAAAGCCTGTCCTTACAGATGGAAAGTATCTGGAGACTAATCAATAAAGATGATTGCACAAAGATAACACTAGCCAGGAAAAACCAAACCAAACCAAGTTTTAGGTTTATTGAATACAGCTGGACTCCTATCTGGTTCATGCTTTCTGCTTCTTTTTTGTTTCACATGCACAGAGCTATAATTTTTACATTTTTGTAAGAATGCAACAAAAGGTGTAAGAAAGACAGTTTCTGTTGGTATAAATTACTGCAGACCAAACATGTAACATGTCACAGTATACCATGGCCAACAGACAACTCAGTAAAATGTTGATTGGGAAACAATCTTGGTACAAGTCCACAGACTGAAATCACTGTATTAAAAAGAGGTGTAAATTAGTAAAGAGGAAGAATTTATTCATGAAACTGGGACTATTAGCATCAGTTCTGTGGCAAGCAAGTGATTTTAAGGTTTCCCACAGGTGATGCAGGAGTGGACATTCAAGCATACCAATATTAAACAGCAAAACATTCTAGGACACAGCATCATTAACACAAGATGATGTAACTGATTAGTGGCTCTGTAGTTGCATTCATTTGGCTTCTTAGATACCTGGTTTCTGCTGAAACCAAGTATTTCAGCATCCAATTAATTGCCAACGCTAGTGCAATCAAACCTGCAGCTTCAACCAGAGCAGTTAAATACACAACTTTAATGAGAAGAGCAAAAATTAGCCTGTGAAATTAGATTAAGACCTACATAAAAATCAATACTAGAAGCATGCAACATAAGATGTTGCATATTCTTCTTAAAAAAGGTATCCAAGGAACTAGAGGCTGCATTATGTCTTCTGCTACAGTCTGTGCTCAAAACAACAAATTGACCATGTAAATCCTCTGGGTAACAGTACATGAAATGCTAAGTGACCATCACTCAGACACTAACATGTGAGAATAAGACATTTATTTGCTAATAAAGAGCAAATTACACTGATCTAAGTTAAATAGCAACAATAAATATACTTTTTTTTTTTGCTTGTGCTTGTCTATAAACCACACACTGGTCAAATTTTTTAAAATAGCTACACTATGCTAAAGTACATGAATGAGTTTCAGGTGTTTGGAAGAGTTCCTGCATCACATCCCAAGCCTCCAGCAAGGAGCCCTAACCAGGGGGCTGCAGTTTGAATTCCTGTTGCTTGCTTTCCCTGCACTGCTATCCCAGTCACCTAGTCATACCATAACCAAGTTCCTTCATCTAACCCATGGACTTGAGATGACTTCGGGCAACTGCTTCTGAGTTGGCACTTCTGTTTTAGTAGGCTGGTAGCACTGCAGCCCAAAATCATGGTTAAACTGAATTCCAGCACCTCCTTTGGTAGGTGATTTGGGAAGACATCAAAACTGTTGCATCTAGTACTTCAGATTCCACTTTAAACTCACCCCAGGCATGAGGCAGATGGCCCAAAAGTTACCCTACATCTTCAGAGAATATGCATTATTTTGTAAAAATGCAGGTCCTGTCAGCACAAAAGGAATCTGCTCTAGGTTATCTACCCTTCAATAAGGAATGGATTTAAGTAGCATCCACAGAATGGATTGGAAGGGACAGAAAAGGTCATCTAGTTCCAACACCCCTGCCGTGGGCAGGCACACCTCCCACTAGACCAGGTTTCCCAGAGCCCCATCCAACCTGGCCTTGAATGCTTCCAGGGATGGGGCAGCTACAGCTTCTCCAGGCAAGCTGTTCCAGTGTCTGAGCACCCTCATAGTGAAGAATTTCTTCCTACTGTCTAATCTAAATCTGCCCTCTTTCAACTTAAAACCGTTCCCCCTCTTCCTGTCACTCCATGCCAGTGACTCAGCTGGCATTTAACAAATAAAAACAAGTGACAATCAAGGAAGCCACTGGCAGGATGGTTGAGTGGGTAACAGGAGCCTAAGCAGTAGGTTGACCTCAATTCAGACGAGATTTCCTCCAATGCCTCAAGACCTTGCTGCTATCTGTCTTTATTGTGCTGTTTAGCAGCACTCCATCTGGCTCCAAAAGGGCTGGGATGTCTAAAGGGCACAGCAAAGTGATAACAATGTGAGCCTAGCCCTTGTGGATATTGATGCCACTACACCACTTCCAGGAAAAGCTGTCTGGGGCCAGCCCAGGCATTTCCACCTAGGCACTTCGCTGCACAGCATGGAATCTTAACAAGCCAAGTGTGATATCCGAGCTGGCTGTGTGCAGCATCCTGTTCACAGATTTTATTTCCCATTCCTATAGTTTGGGAATAAGGGTCTACAGTTGTGCAATCTAATTCCCAGATGACTCATCTTCATGTGATGACACACAAATGTTTTCTCCTAGGGCTTGGAGAGCTCCTGAGAAACACCAGCACAACGGCTAGCAGAGTCAAGATTTAGTAAGATTAAGCACAACATTTTCTTTTGCTGAAACTTCTTAAGCCAGATCAAAGTCTTCTTAAATCAGATCAGCTTCCCAGCCCAATTTAATTGTGCCTGCTATGGAACTACTATAACACATAACTGAGAGGGCAGTGAGTGGGGTAAAGATGAACACGGCATCACCAAAAGGACTGTTCATATAATGACAGCCCCTGATGGGTAACCACTTGGCAGTGATAACCTACCTACAGTATCTAATTCTGCCCTCAGTTAAAACCATACCATGCCACTGAATACATTCAGGGCACAGCAGTATGTAGAACTAGTGAACTGCTTTACATAAAATCACAGCAATCCATCTCTTCACAGCTTTGTTTCAGTACACTATGTTACAAATACTAACAGTTGGTTTCTGTTTAGGTTTGTGCCTGCTTTACAAAAGGCTCCAGCTTTCATGGCTATTCAGGATCTGCTTCGAGCAGACACCCTAAAATTTTTACTCCAAAAACCCACTCAGCATATAAAACTACAGATCAGGAGATATGCTCCTGCACTACCAGGAACTTAAGCTTCTGTAAATGGGGCTTCGAAATTATAATCAAATATGCAAATCAAAAGATCATGCACAACATTTATTGACTGCTCTAGGCTTTCACTTCACTAAATTCCACTTTTGGTCGGGCATTTCAACACCTAACCTCAATTCTTAACGTGGCTCTAACAATGTTGCTAGTGTATTGCAAAAAAATAACTTACTTTTGGCACATCAACTGCCACCTCCCTCATGGCGCTGGGCCTGACATCATTCATCCCCTGCAGGAAGTCATTGAAAGCAATCATCACTGACCCAGACACCTCGTTGTCCAATAGGTTAGGTCTTTTCCCCAGCGCTCTCCGCAATGCATACAGACCTATTAAAAAACAAAAAAAAAACCCACATGGAAACATGGAGACTTCCTCCTGGTTCTCAAAAATGTAAAGCATACAACACACAGCAGCACTGGAAAGGAAATTGTGTTCACAAGAATGTCTCAACGCTGGGCCTTAACTAGGTCAAAAAACACAAAACACTTCTGATGAGAGAGCAAGAAAAAAGGGGATTTAATGACCACAGAAAGAATATAAACTAAATCTGTTCTACAAAACAGAATGAAACAGCCTTGCTCCTGTGTTTCTGGAGACGAAGCTAACAGGGCAAAACCTCCAAATGTCCATACATTGAACTGAACACACATCTGAACCACAGAGGAAGAGGGGTAACAAATATTCAAGGCAAAGGTTGAATCAGCTCACTGCAACCTTGCCCATTCCTCTACTATTAAGACTGCGTTTTCCAATCTGCTCTTGAAAACAACTGATGAGATTCCTTTTACTTCCATTAGAACCTTCTTCTGCGATCTAGTAAGATGCCAAATGCCTTTATTTTTATTGACATGCAACAAACATTCCTTGCCACACTCAATAGCCTTTTGTTCCCTTCAGCAGTCACACTTTCCAAACACAGGCCTAGCTTTTACCTTCTCCTTTGTTTGGCCAATACAACTCACACACAATACCTATACATTTTTATACTAATTCCTAGCTTCCCCCTATAATTCAATCCTTCAAAAGCCACACAAGTCTCACACACTTGCACATCAATATATCAATACTCCTGGAGCAGGACCAAGCAGTACTATCCACAGGTCCCAGGCATTCCCCAGCAAAAGCAACTACAGCTCCAGTTGTGTAAGATGCCCAGAAGCATCACAGTTTTCCCATAAATATACCTTTTAAGCTCTAATATATTTTGGAGTTCTACTGCTTCTATTTTCAATCCTGTTGTGTGAACTGAAACTGTCAGATATGTCAGTTAGTGTATTATTACATGATGGGTATAGTCTTACACAGAGGTACACACACACCCATACACATGCAGGGGCATTTAGTACGACATCAATTCGCTTTGCATGACCATAAATATTTGCTAAATCTTTTATATATTTAACTAAACAAAACATCAGTTGGAGCTCCACAAAAGGACAACAAACAGGATAAGCTGCTTCTGAAAACAGACACAATTTTAACTTTCTGTGGGTTGTCGTCTTTTTTGTACAGAGGTGATGGTAGATGCAGACATGCAAAGTTTCTGACAATGACAGGAATTTTGCATTTCCTACAATATATACAACGTGTGAAGAGATATAATATCTCCCCTGTGAAGTAGTGCAGCTGGTGTCTTTCCATAAACTGACAATTATGGCAGAGTCTGAGCACCTGCATTCAATACCCAGGCTCTTAATGCAATAATGAAAAAAAAAAGTTTGTAATTCAGGTTTCCCCTTGCACAGAACATCCAGAACTAATAAGATATATAAATAAAAACACTCCATGAGGCCAAAGAGAAAAATTAAAATCTGGTCACCAGAGGACAAGTATAAAATATAACTGATTCATTTTAACAATCCAGACAGTTTTCATGTCATTCCTCCCCCACTTCTTCCTTCCTCTGAAACAGATCATTTTAAGCAAATAAAAAACTCAAGCAAGACAATATAGATTCACCCCCCAGATTTAACATTTACTTCTAAGCAAGTAACAAACTTGACATCTTATTGTAGTGTCATTGAAGCTAACACTTTGGGGAGTGGGAATTGGGGTTGAGTCCTACGTTTTCTTTTTGGGCAAGGCAATTCACACAGCACTCTCACTTTTTAAAAAAATGAAAGACTAAATAACATAGCATGAAATTAAGTCATAGTGAAAGCAGGTAACAGATATAGATCTCTGCTCCTCGTTTCTATGCATATCTGTTCCATCAAGTTCCAGTTTAGCCCAGTGACCATTGGATGCATTTCAATTGTGTCATGGTTATCTTTTTTCAGGACATGAGGAATTCTTAAAAACAAACAAGTTTATTTTAAAAATTGAGAGAGAACGGCACAGAAAAATGCCCTAGGAGAATACCACTCTTAAGGTTCGTTGCTGCCAGTGCTACTAGGAACTAGTACGAGTGAAATTTCAGTCCTCAGCAGTGGGTTTGAAATGCAACAGCCTTGATCCAGAACAGGAATAAAGAGGTCACAGCTTTCCAAACAAAGCCTGAATTCATTTCAGCATGTGCACACACATGCCACTGCACAGGTCAGCGTTTAATTGAAACAATGTTTTACATTAAAACAATAATAAAAAACAGATTGAAAAAGAAAGCATGATTCTTCCTGTTTCCTCCTGTTACCATAATCATTCTTTCCTCCACTTTAGGCTGACCTCTAACCAGAGGAGAGGGAAAAAAAAAGTCTTTTTAACAGGAGAAGGATACGGCCAGTGGCAGAAAAACACATCCTTGTCTCAAGACACTGAAAGGTGTATTTAATGTAAGGAAATGCAGGCCAGGGTGCAAAACATGCTGCTATAGCAGAGGCAAAGGAGGTGAAGCACCACAGCAAACTCAAGTTCATCACTACAGAAGTTGTAACACAGATAAGACTCGGACACAGTACCTCAGAAAACACTGAGCATCTCAGCTTAGCTTTTGGGTATCTTTCGCATGGATTTTGGTTTGAGTATATGTCTTTGCTGTAAAATGACTCTGAGTACTGCATTTGTTTCAGCTTTGTTTGCTCCTTTTCAGATTTTACTTCATTGTTAAGGATTAATGAATATTGATAGCCTTTTGGCAGTGACTGATGAGGCTCAGAAGCAGGCGAGTGGGTTTTCACTGTTTTATTCCAGCAGGAAGGGGAGAAAGGACACAGATGTAGTCACCCTGCATTATGGTGGATGGGACTGATTGGACAGGACACCAATTTATAGTAAAAGGATACATGGCTGGTCTCTAGGACTATCCTATGCAGAGCAGAAACTTAATTCGGAAGGCAGCCTTTGTAATAGTGAACAACACTGATTCTCAGTGGAGTATAAATGGAAAATCCCAGTAAAAAAAAGGCATAATAAATCACGCATGATTACAAACAATGGAAAATAAACAATTTGTTCCAGTCCAGCAACTGTGTGCTCTACCTCACCAACTCATCCTGTCTGTCTAGAACAGAGGAAACTAAGTGGACAGAGGGGAAAAAAAACAGCAGAACGCTCTGTTCTGGTACAGATGATCCTTCTTTGGTACCAGGCTATGCATGAGGTTGATAGCATTGTTTCCCTGTAAGATTTTCTTGCTCATAGGTTGGCTAAGCATTGGCACATTAGATCATAATCACAAATGTCTGAGCCTAAAAATAGACTCTATGACACTGCCGTATTTGTCAGAGTTTGTGTATAATTATACACTACTGTAAATAATAGAAAGGATCCACTCCAAATGACAAACATATATACTGTAGGTTTCAAAACCAGAATATACACAACACTTATGGAAATGAACTGAACAAAACAAAACTGTTAATCATGCATCTTTCACTCTCCATCAGCTATTTCTTCCACAAATTCATCTTGTCTGGACTTACTCTACCAGAATCCTAATACCAGAATTTTTAAGTAGCTTCAAAGGAATTGTAATCTTCTTGTAAGATTGTTTACAAGAGGAAATATTTTTTCTTTCCTTGCTAATCTGGTATTTCCCTTCTAAGTTACCATGGTCAAAACCAGAAGACCCACACCATTTCTCCCCGTGACAGCTGTCAGATCCAACATGATACTCTCCTGCATGGCTGGCAGTGGAATGCTCAACAGCAAACAGAAAAATTTCAGCTTCCTAATGGCACTGGATGGAGCATCATCCTTCTAGACCTTTACATGCTGCACTTCAAAATTTAACAGTCATAAGCATGGAAAAAGCATTTCATATAACTTAAAATCAATTTTGAACTTTAGAAACCATAAGAGAAGCATATCAGACTTCACAGGCAATGGATACAGAAGTTATTCCAGTGTTTGATATTTTTGAGATAAGGAGCTCTTCTGCCTTGTATTTGGCAATTTTTAATCAGCATGGCTTTCTGCAATCAGTCATGATAACAATCCCAAAATTATACCAGGAAGTCTTTAATAGAACTTCAAGTATCATGTCCCACAAATCACACGTGGCATATAGCCTTATAAACAAAGGGGCTTTATGGGATGTCATTACATCAAGACATTGGCTGGTCAAATCCAAGAAAAAAATAGAGAATGTGTATATATGTTGTTTGCAGTTATGCATAAATACACAGTAACACATACAAAGCCTGTTTGCCTAGCAGACAGAAGCCTCACCATCCCCTGGTAAGGACCACTGCTCCACTGAGAATGTCCCACAGACACATCCTCACCTCTTCAGTCAATCTTCCATCCTGTGCAGACACAGCACACCGGCTCTCCCACCCATCACGGCCAGGCAGCACCAGATAGTAACAAGAGCAGCTGCCACAAGCACTGCGGGACAGCAGGGATGCCTCCAGGCCTAGGCTCTTTTTTCCTTTAACTACCCAGATAATGGAACAACAGCAACAGGCAAGCACCTGATGCCTGTGGACCACTAGCAAACTTTCCTCGGACCTGGGGGCAGGAACACAACAGCTGAAAAACTCAGCTGTGTTCTTCTGTTTGCATCCTAGGAAACTTAGACAATTTGGAGGGGGTGTTTGGTATGTTCTGGTTTGGTTTTTTTTGTTCTGTTTCACTGGTTTTGTCTTCCCCCCCCCCCAATGTACAAAGCATGAAATCAAACATCAACAAATTTACCAAGGAAAAAGAAAAAAAAATAAATCCATGACCAGATTCCTATAAATATACACTTTAAACTTAATTGATTTTTATTTCATCTGTGCATAAAGTGCATGCCTATTTAGAAAGAAATCAGGAAGCAGAAACCCTTACTTTTGTTCTTGAAATCATATTCTGCTTTAACTGCCAGAGCTATATGGGAAAATCCCTATAGAACTTCCATATACTGTTTGCACAGGAAGGATAATGCCCTTGAAACCCTTGTAACCATAAGATTGCAAATTCACTCGGCTAAGCTGAGCACTAATCTACTGTAGGGATTACGTACACGATTTATAGTCCTTCATGAAGAGCTCCAGTGTTTGCTAGAACATGTCTATGGAGCTGACTAAAAGTTGCTGAGAGGTACATATGACAGGGGAAGGAAGGAAGGAAGGAGGAACTGTATTTTCAAAACTTCTTTCATACAGGAAACAGTTTATTCACAGATCAGGTACATGCACATCATCTATCCTCAAACAACAACAGAGGGAAATAAGGAATACCAGACTGCCTGCTTCTAGCCCGCTCTCCTACGTAAACATACCTAGGCTGAAGTTCATCATATGTGCATTAGAAAAAAAAAAAAAAAAAAGACTACCAGGCTATCAGAATAGCAAAGGCAGAAAGACAAGAAGCAACAGTTAGTGGCTAAGTGTCAGTCTACTTGTAATTAGGAACGTTGTCAAGTCAGAATATAGCTAGAAGTTAAAGTCAGGAAACCTACAAAAACTTTGCCTGAAAATATTTAAGCTCTGTCCTCATAGCACAGTAGCTATCCATTCTGTGTACAAATGCCTAGTGCTAACTGATCTTACTCCTGCAGAACTAACACAAACGTACAAATTCAGTTAGTTTTCACCAGAAGATCTTTTATAATCTTCTATCAATTAAAAAAAGAACTACAACTGCTTTTAGATCCTAAGTTTGCCATGATATATTCCTGGAGCCAGAGAGGGAGTCAAAAAAAAATGGAACTTTTCTCCTATAGTACCATTTCTACACAGATAGCTTGTCTGAAATACAGATGATGATAGCTTATTCAGGAGAAAAAAAAAAGCACAGCTATGGAAAACATCATTTGTTACTCAGATACTGAGAAACTTACAACTTTGTAACCTGAAGATGAATATCTACTCTGCACGTTAGCTCAGATCTTTCTAAAGCCAGCAGAGCAAGATGGAGTGAGATGAGTTGTAACACATTCAGTCCCTCCCTATGTACTATGAAGGGAACAAAACTCCTACAGATTTTTAGTACAGGAAGTATTGCAGCACAAATGTATCTGAAACAGTCTATTATCATTGCCATTCAAGTTACATTTGAAACCAGACTCAGCACAAAATCTAAAAGGAAAACTAATATGCATACCAATTGCTCCACATAGATGACACCATCCTTCAGCTCTAAATGTTCCTACATTATGGGCACTGAAAGAATGTAAGAGTAAACCAACTGATGAAACAAAATTTGAAGAGAACTAAGGAAAGAAGTGTTAGCCAAAAATCAAAAGGTATCCAATTCTAGAAACACAATTGTGTCAAAGGAAATTCTGCCTAAAACAATACAAAGTAAAATAAATGAGTATCAGACACACTATGAAAAAACAGAACAGAGAACAAAATGAAAAATTACTGACTTTCCAAAATTTAGGAAGTTACTAAAGGTTTCTTGAAATGCAATACCCTTACCAAAGAAGTAGTTTCCCAAAAAGTATTCTTGTATCTTGGAGAAAAAATAGTTCTAGTCTAAATACATTATTCCAACTCATAACCAGAGCCTGCTCCAGAACCAGGAAATAGAATAAAACTTTCCGCATCACGAGGAACCAAGTCTGAACCAGCTGCCATAATTTAATGTCAGGTTACTGGAAGGCTGCAGTGAACATGTACTCTGCTAGTAGGAGACAAACACTACAGTGCTTGCATGCTAGCTGGCATACTGAGCATGGTTATCCTGCTTCAGCTTGCAACAGGTGGAAAATTAGAAGAAACATGATGGAAGAGGAAAAAGGAAATGTGTAAGTCTGCAGAATACCTTCAGTTAGGAAAAATGCCAGTTAAGATGAATGACACTGTGTACAGCATGTTATATTACCAAGGAAACAGTCCACAGGGTTTGCTAAACCCTTCTCAGAGATTAAAGGTCAGGAAGCGGTCTTTGGATCTTAAATGTGCAAAACCTTTAAAGTTAACACGGGAGGAAGCAGCTCAAACGATTGTAGAGAAAAAACAAACCCACAGACCTACAGGATAATTTAAAAGATAGTGGACTGCAAAGTGTCTTCAAAAAATCAATCTAGTTTTGGTTAAATCATTTTCATTCATTCAAAGGTGCTATACAGGCAGCTGACAATTTCTTCTGCTGCTACAGAAATAACACTGCCTGGCACACAGCTCTCATCCAGCTTTGCATCCAGAGAGCTGAAGCCCCTGAGAGATGCAAAACCCAGTAAGCAGAATAGTGACTAGCACACCACTCCTGTCAACGTGACTTAGAGCTGGGCTTCTGAAACTGTGTGGCTTCGCAGGCCTAGGAAATAAACAGGGACCACACAGAACCGTCTGTTCCCACCACAGCTTGGCCAATAACCCAGCCTAAGACAGTATCTGCCCTAAATTTATTCCGTTCTTAAGCAAAATGACATAATGCTCTATTTTCAGGATCTGCAAGCTGAGGAACAGCATTCTGAGTGCCATTTCACAGCCCACCAGCCTGCACTGGTAGGGCTGCACCAATACGCAATACTCTGGCATCCTGCACCCCCTCACTCTTCAAACCAAACAACTTGTTTTGGGGCTGACCCTGTAACCCACTCACAGAAGTTTCTATATGTATTGCCACACATTAATAATATTTTTTCTGTACTTCTTAAGCTGCAGAAGCAAGACACAGTGTCTATCTGCCATGAAGGTTAATTTATAATATTAATGACAGTTATTGATCAACTGTTCTGAAAATATTCTTTATTTCCTGCTTATACAAATATCAGCAGACAGAATGGGATGTGCCTTAAACAGATTAAGTACTCAGCCAACAACTGTGTATATGAAGTCAGCAATCCCATCATCCAATTAACTGCAAGCCAGCTTCAGATAAAAACACACTTAAAATTAGTTATGATGAAAACCAAAAGTTCACATGCCCTGACTGCGGTAAGTGCAACATTCTCCATACAAAAACAAAAATCAAGTACCATTACAAAACACAATTAAAAAAAAAAGCCCGAACATTTTATACAAGAAAAATTAACTACAAAAAGCAACAATGTGCACTAGCATTGCTTCAGAGAGGCAAACAGAAGAAGACATTTTCTCTCTAGATACAAAAACAGTTGCACTAAGGAAACATCTGTGCACTCAGTGTATGTAAAGACACAGGGAAAAAAAAGATTCAGAACTTCTGCAATCACATCAGAATGACACGGAACCGAAGTATAAGGATGACAATCTAAACCCATGCAGCTAAAATAACACAATTTTTGTGGAATCTTAGGAAAGTAGTTGAGCTATTTTAAATGTCTAAGACAACAATTATAAAATCAATTCTAACCTCATCTTTGCCCCAGAAGATGTTGGAGGGACGAAATACTGAGACAGAGGGCAAGAGATCCCACAAACAAGAATAAGGTCAACAAACTCCACCCAGTCTCAAGCATGTTTCTTCAAGCCACTCAGCAGCATCCAGATGTAGCCACTTCTGTATGAAAGCCATAATTTTCAGTTAGTGCTCTAAGAAACAACCAAAAAACATGTTACAATCCAAGTCCAAAAAAGCCACATTGCTTTGTTATGTGAGCATACAAGCAAGGATGCATTGCTCATAACCTGTTAAGATGGCAAACCAGGAAAATTACTTTGGTTTAAAAACAGCTTCTGTATTAAAGACCCAAATTTAGCCTTACAGACCACAGCACTAACTTAACACTCATCAATGATGAAGATAGGGATTGGATTATTTTGGTCTTAGAGTGATGGAACACAATGTCAGAAAACTCAATTGTTTCAGTCCAAAAATTAATTTGTAGCTTTACTTCTGCATCGCATCTGGACTTTGCAGTGCATTTCAAAATTCAGTGTTCTGACATTTCTGCAAAAAAACTCTCAATTTCATAAGAATACATTTTCTCATATTGACCATCTGACTAAACACATTATTAATATTCCCCTAAAAAACACACATTTTCTACATGACCTTTTAGAAAAAGGCAAGTGGCCTTTCCCACCTCATTTTGAATGTCGCATGGGAACCAGCGTTAGAGAATGCAAGAGCAGATCGTTTGCAACAGCATAGCTTCAATCTTTTTCTGTGCTACAAAAAAGTAACACCACAGGCATGGTATCTCCACAGTCTCTTTCCATAAAAAATAACTATAAAAACAGCTACTGCATGTCAAGCAGTGCTTTCCCTTTAAAATCCGTAACTGCAATCAGTTAATTTGAAAATAAACAAAAAAAAAAACCTGCACAACAAACAATCCCGTTGCCTTGGTCATCAACTGCCTTTATCAAAATCTACACTTCCAACAGTGTCTCAGACCACATTCCTACATTTAGAATTGTAATGCCAGAAAAATATTTACATTTATTTTAAATCCCTGGCAGAACTCAGGTACAAATCATGTTGGGAAAGGTTCAGACTAAACCTTTATGGCTTAAAAAAAGGATAGATATTCTTGGTGTCCGAACACTAGGCTGTTTCATTAAGACCATGACTGAGCTGAAATGAAAAGCTCAGATTTGAGACACAAGCCTGAGAAGCCACACATTGAACTCAGCGTTTATCTAATTGAAAGAGCACTCAGAGGCTGGTCCTCAGGGTGCACTGAGACTCACTGTTAATCACATTAGCCCAAACAGCTCACGTTTCCTGCAGGTGGTCAGGCTACCAAAACTGCAGAAGCTGGAGGAAAAAAAAACACATAGATCTAACAAAGAGACATTCCTGGGTTTCAGGGGAATTGACTTCCCCATCAGTTATAGGGAAAAAACAAAAAAACTGGGAGCCAGCCCTTCACTTATTATTTTTTTTTTCTTTTTAATGCAAGAGAATTGCAGAAATTATTTTTTGGATTGTAAAAGATACAGCAGGAAGTTGCTCAGCTCAAAAAACAGCCAAGTACAGTATCTCCCTAAATAACTTTCACTTTTATAGATCTAGTATCTATGTATGATCAATATACAGAGCTATTGATTAACCAGCAAAAAGACTCTCCATCTTAACTGTATTATTCATCAAAACAGAGGTGTAATAAAACGGCCAAATAAATACCACGGCCAGTAAGATCTCCACACAACAGAACTCTCAAAATTATGAACATAAGACAAGAGACCATATCATATGTCTATGCAAGTGGCTTCACAGATTCAGCAGAGTAATGCCGATTCACACTGCTGAAAGATGTAGCTCAAATTCTTATTTGTAAGAATAAGAAGCCAGTGAACCATTATAATCCTAAAGGCTAAGCAAGGTGATACCTTTAACTGTATTACAATCAGGCAATTTAAAACACTTTGATGCAAAACAAGTCAGTGCTTCTCTCATGTAAGTCTCAAAGTTTCAGTAGTTGAAATGCAGCATCCTCACTAGAACCAAATAAATGTTATTGCAAGAGAGACCACTATTTAAGCAAAAACATTTGTTCTTCCTCTCCTCATGATGCTATCTTATCACAGCCCAAGTGTTTTATATCAGCACACTGAAATTATGTGTAATGAACAAGGATGTTCAAGATAAATTGAAAGAGTTACAAAGCAAATACTTCCTTTCTCTATAAACAATACGACTGAACCCACTTCTTGAAGAAATCAAGCTATATTTATATTCACCCTCTTGAAATGCTACAGGCAGCCATAGAAGGATAAGTTTATAATAAATTGCTATATTTGGAAACCTTTGTTGCTAAGCATCTTCTAACATTCAGTACAGTTTATACCATTCATGTCCCTGCTACATAATTAACATTTCATGTGTTTTTCCAAAAAAAGTGCAGTGCTTATCTTTGTTGTTAAATTTAAACCATTATAATTTTGGGGGGAATTAATAAAAGATTGGGTGGCCAACTAATTAAAGCAGAAGCAGTAAGATCTCAGGGGCATACAAACACTGACATTATATATCCAAGGACATGGCAGAGTCTGTCTTCTAAACACTGCCTTTGGTTGAGATGAAAATTCAGAACACAGCTGCTCACACTAAAAGGTAGTCTACTCAGTAATTTAGGACACAACAGGCCTCTCGCAGTCTTAAGAATATTACTTTCTCAGCTGCACACATGCCTAATCCCTTTCCTTGTCAAGAATTCTGTGCCTGTGAATCCCTCAGAGGGTACTCAGCTCTTCCAGGGTCTACCACGAGAAGCCCCGCTGCAAGCTGATGTCCACAGAATGTGGCTCAGTGCCCAACAAGGTATTTGCAGGTTTTCCATACTACGCTGTTAACCTACACGAAAGCACGCAGTTAATTGTGGAAATCACAAGCCTATTGCTGGGCCACAGAAAATCACAGCAAATCCCAGTTTCTCCGCTATAATCATTACAGATAATATAACCTTGAACAGACATAAGGTAGACTAGTTCTGAAAGCATTGTACTGGCCGGGTTAGAAATACCAGTTTTACTTTTAATTTTCCCAGAATGACTGTATTATTTGTTGTCGCGGACGCGCACATTTGTAAAACAGGCAAATAATATTTGCGTAACGGGAGAGGGGGATACAAATACTCTGCCCAACAATTAAGACTGAGATGGATACACATGCAGAGCTGATGTCTGTCACCCTGTTGTCGACTCTTGCAACAACACTGTAAGCTTGATGACAACTAGCATTTTTCCCATCGTCACAAAATTTTATGGTTCATTTTGTGAAAAGCTGTAACTGCACCTTTAGTAGAGGAAAATAAGGTATTAGAAGAAAAAAAACACTAATGTTTTTAAAATTCAGCAGACCAAATAAAAAACACCCTTTATTATTATATCCTGATTATTACATCCATCTATACATAAAAATTTCACCAGTGTTTGGTCATAATACCCTGTTTGGAGAAGTCCAGACCACACTGCACAGATCTTCCATGTTTCTTGTACACACCACACCCACAGGGGCCTAGAAACATTCAGCACAAGTGAAAGCTTTGCCTGTCATAGTGCTACACTTGTTATAATTGCCGTGTTACATTAATTACTACACCCTTGGTTTATGTAAGAAGTATCTACACAATATTACATGTGTTAAGAAAACAGAGTTGAAGCATAAAGATAAGGAAGGATAAGTCCTTTGGAAATTATCTAAACATTGTATTAAGAAGATAAAAATATTTAGCCCGTAAACTTTCAGGTTGCCCAGTCACATATGAAGTACCCAAAGATATAAATGGAGTAACCAGGAGTCAAGAGGCTCGCAAACACCATTACTGCAATATGATTAGCAAGAGACAATCTCACCAAAATCTGAACATGTATTTCACCTGTACTTACACACACATCATGTGTGAAAGTGGCACAAGTAACCTTAAAATTTGTGAAAGAACTCTTAACTCTGATGTTGCCTGAGTATTAAGCATTTTGGTTATTTAGAAATGCACACCAGCAATCTTAACTATGTGTTTATATCATGTTTTATGCTGTAATAGATATGAAATATTACGTTCAGTTCTGAGCCCTACATTGCCAAAAGGTTATTGACAAACTGGAGGGAGTTCAGAGAAAATCAACATAATTTCTGAGAAGGCAGGAAGAACTTATTTATGAGAAATGATTAAAAGAGCTAAATATTTATAGTTTGGCTCGGTAATGAATGAGGAGGTAGGGGACATGAGAACAGCCTGAAGATATCTGAAGGGTGTAAACACTAAGGAAGGAGAGTGAACGTGTTATACAAGGATGTAAATAGAAATAATGGGATAAAGCTAAACAAGGAAAACTTAAGCTGAATATTGGAGAGCATTCCTGGACAGCAAGCTATCTTGGCCCATGGCGCAGTTTCTTAAGTGAAGCAATAGAAGCCCATTGCTTGGAACAAACAAGACTAGACAAAACAGTGGAAAATTTTCCATATGGAATAAACCCCAATCTGCAGAGGAGAAATATTACCTCCCAATAGCTAGTCTTTTCTAAGTTTAACCCTAGTGAAAGCAGTAATATTTTAGAAGGTGGTGAAAATTTAATAGAAAATATATTCAAGAAAAAAATAATCCAAGTAAGAAACCTTAACCACAAGCAACTTAAATTCAGTTTATGTCATACTTCAACCAAGTCATGCTTCTGCAACTCTTTGAAGACAAAAAAATACATGTGGGCTGCAAAGAGTTAATGACGCTGAACTATATTCTCCCCAGCAGAGGTCACTCCAAGTTAACAAATGACAAGAAATTTAACAGCATGGATTCAAACTCTAGGAAAGAAGGTCAACAGAAAGGAGACATCCTCCTCCCCTCATTCCCATCATTGGCTTTGGATGGAAAGCTCCCAAACAACAGGCATGTCCTTCAATCAGTTGCAGGTAGATCACAGAATCACAGAATCCTAGGGGTTGGAAGGGACCTCGAAAGATCATCTAGTCCAAACCCCCTGCCAGAGCAGGATCAAATGATGAAAATATAGATGAAAAATATAGATGAAAATGGATGAAAATATAGAACAGTACCGGTCCCAGCACCGACCCCTGAGGGACTCCACTAGTCACAGACCTCCAACTAGATTGACCACAACCCTCTGACTTCTTCCTTTCAACCAGTTCATGATCCATCTCACTACCTGATCATCAAGACCACACTTCCTTAGCCTATCCACGAGGATGCTGTGGGAGACAGTGTCAAATGCTTTACTGAAATCAAGATAAACCACATCTACCACCCTATCATCATCTATCCACCTAGTTACTTCCTCATAGAAGGCTATAAGGTTGGTCAAACATGCCTTCCCCTTGGTAAAACCATGTTGACTGCTCTTAATGACCCCCTCAACCTTGATATGCCTAGAGACAGTGCCAAGAACAAGTTGTTCCATCACCTTTCCAGAGATGGAGGTGAGGCTGACCGGTCTATAGTTACCCGGGTCCTCCTTCTTGCCCTTTTTGTAGACTGGCGTGACATTTGCTATTCTCCAGTCCTTAGGCACCTCTCCTGTTGCCCACGACTTACCAAAGATGATGGAGAGTGGCCTAGCAATGACCTCCACCAGCTCCCTCAGCACCCGCGTTTTGATGCCAGTTTTGGATTACGTAATACATAATGTTCAATTTGCACAACGTGCAAAATTTGTTTTCTAAAAGGATGAAGTGGGTAAGTATTCCCTGCTTGCAGCTGGATTATGAAGTGTCCAGAATTGGTGTGCACATGCACTAGTAAAGCCTAGGCTGGGTCATGTTTGGAGTTGAAACCACAACACTTTTCACTGAAAATGGTAGATTACATTAGCTAAGTACTTACTATGTGAGGACTGTGACACACAGACTGACAGGCTTCCAAAACCAAAGAGAAACGAAAACAAGAGTTTATAGTTTTTGTTGTTGTTTGTATATATTTGTTTTAAGAATAATGTTTTCTAACTTAAAACAGAGCTTAAAACACAACTGAAGCCAACAGAAGAGTGCTATGAAAAGAATAGTCTGTGTCTGTACACAGTTTTTTAAATTCTCGATCCATACAAAAGTCCACAAATCCATATTTGAGGACTATCCCTGGATACTGCCGAGTAAAAACCAGGTGCCATCACTCCTAATAAAACTTCTGTCTTCTTCATAGTTAATTCTGATGCAGGAATTAACCATGCACTGTGCCACTGCCAGAAGAAGCTGTCCCAGTGCCAAAGGAAATAAAACTAACCAGCACATACAGCAAACATATTTGCCAACTACAAGGGAGCAAATACACCTAAGCAGAGCTGGATTGTCATATTTTGACTAGACTGTTTTAAAAGGCTGCTCATGGGTAGATTTAAGGTCCAACACTTAAACCACGTAGACACATTCTAGCAAACTGTAAGAATGATACAGCTTACTTTTAATATTTCATCCAAAGAAAACAAAAGTGAACTCGTGTTTAAGTATTCCGTGGAACATATTGAACCCTGGCTGCCTGATGTGTGGATAATTCTCCAGGGCTATGCCTGTATCAGAGGCCAAGGGACACTTTCCAGCCCCCAGCTCAGGGTGTGCTCTCCAGCTCTCCCAGCCCCCCTGCACAATCCAGCCCAGGTGCATACAGTCCCCTAGCCTCTGTCACAAGCTTCTCATCTGCAGGCAAATGAAATACAAGCACAAAAGATGGCAGGGAGCCACAGTAAACAGCACTCAGGCCCACAGTCTCAACATCCTGGGAACAAGGACCTGCAGGACAAGCTGTCTAGCCTGAGTGACTTGGGATTTTTATACAGAAGGGTTGGCTCCAGAGTCAAAAAACTCTTAGGGGTATGCCAGATAACTCACTAAACCATTTAGTTTACTAATAAGCTAGAAATGACACCAGGGATTCCCCAGTGTTAATAACCTTAATATTTGATTCTTAAATCTATTAATACTCAAAAACTTACTCTAAACTGCCCAGTAGCAGACCAGTGACCCTCACATTCACAGAATCACAGAATGGTAGGGGTTGGAAGGGACCTCTGGAGGTTGAGTCCAACCCCCCAGCCAGAGCAGGGCCACCACAGAATCTAGGGCAGGTCACTCAGAAACACATCCAGATTGATCTTGAAAATCTGTACAGAAGGAGATTCCACAGCCTCTCTGGTGCAGCCTGTTCCAGTGCTCTGTAACCCTTTCAGTAAAGAAGTTCTTCTTCATGTTGAGGTGGAACTTCCTGTGCTCTAGCTTGCATCCATTGCCCCTTGTCCTATCACACAGCATGACTGAAAAGAGATTGACCCTTCTTTCTTGACACCCACCCTTTCAGATATTTATCTACATTAATAAGATCCCCTCTCAGTCTTCTCTCCTCTAGACTAAACAGCCCCAGGTCTCTCAGCCTTTCCTCATAAGGCAGGTATTCCTGTCCCTTAATCATCCTCCTAGCCCACCACTGGGCTCTCTCAAGTAAATCCCAGTCCCTCTTGAACTGGGGAGTCCAGAACTGGACACAATACTCCAGATGTGGTCTCACTAGGGCAGAGTAGAGGGGGAAGAGAACCTCTCTTGACCTGCTGGACACACTCTTCTTAATGCACCCCAGGAAACCATTTGCCTTCTTGGCCACAAGGGCACATCACTGCCATTGCTTGGCTAAATTGTTCTCCACCAGGACTCCAAGGTCCTTCTCCACAGAGCTGCTTTCTAGCAGGCCAGCAGCAGGCCAGCTCCTAACCTGTACTGAATCATAGAATGGTTTGGGTTGGAAGGGACCGGTTCCAACCCCCCTGCACGGGCAGTGACACCTCCCACTAGATCAGGTTGCTCAAGGCCCCATCCAGCCTGGCCTTGAAGACCTTCAGGGCAGTGGCATCCACAACCTCTCTGGGCAACCTGTTCCAGCATCTCACCACCCTCACAGGAAAGAACTCTTTCATAATGGTGCATGTTGTTGTTCCTTCCCAGATGCAGGACTCTACACTTACTCATATTGAACCTCATTAGGTTCCTCTTTGCCCAGCTCTCCAGTCTGTCCAAATCTTGCTGAATGGCCACACAGCCTCCTGGTGAATCAGCCAATCCTCCCAGTTTTGTATCATCCGCAAACTTGCTAAGGATACACTCTGTCCCCTCCTAGAGGTCATTGATGAAGATGTTGAACAGGACTGGACCCAGCACTGACCCTGGGGAACTCCACTAGTTACAGGTGTCCAGCTGGACTCTGCACAATTGATCACCACCCTCTGGGCTCTATTGTTTAGCCAGTTCTTAATCCATCTCACTGTCCACCCTTCTACCACACACTTCCTGAGCTTGCTCACGGGGATGTTATGGGAGACTGTGTTAAAAGCCTTGCTAAGGTCAAGGTAGACTACATCCACTGGTCTCCCTGCATCTACCCATTCAGTCACATCACAGAAGGCTATCAAATTAGTCAAGCATGATTCCCCTTGGTAAATCCACGCTGACTACTCCTGACAACCTTCTTCTCTTCCAAGTGCTTAGAGATGACCTCCAGAATGCTTGCCTATGTTTTCTTTACACAAAAATGAATTAAATCTTGTTGTTTTGAATGCTATCAGTACAGACTGTGGATTTTTTTCAACAAAATAAAGACACTAACAATAAAGTAAGATCCTAAATAAGATACACAAAGTCTTACCTGCTTCCTTGCACAAGGCTGCTAAGTCTGCACCCACATAACCATGTGCACTATCAGCCAGTTGCACCAACTCTGCTGCTGTGAGCGAATTGGGAACTTTCTTGAGAAGCTTTTGGAGTATGTCCAGACGGTCTTGGGCATTAGGAATTCCAATTTCTATCTCTTTATCAAAACGTCCAGGTCTGCGCAGCGCTGCATCCAGTGCGTGAGGACGATTAGTGGCCCCAAGTACCAAAAGCTGCCCTTCACTCTCTTCCTGAAGGCATCAAAGAATGCAACATGTTCATGTTAAAATGCTATTACATGTCACCCAGCTTATAAATATACTTCTTGCTCACTTTTCCCAACTATTACACACACTAAAATCCTGATGCTAGCTCTAAAGGAACAATGGAAACCTTTCAGAATACATACCCCACAAGTGATCCAATCCAACCTATCCTTAATTGCAATTTAGCATTACTATAAGGTGCACGCACATGTAGATAATTCAAGAGAAACTTTACTCCAAGTTGTCCTCATCCCAGCATCTCCCACTTTAATCCCCAAGAACCTGCTTTCCTTTACCAGGAAGTCAAGCACCAAGAAAAATAAGTGTTTAAGCTAAAAGGCAGCACTGGCACAAGAACAAAAAGGTGTAAGGCAGACCTTGAATAAACAAGTTTGGGAAACAAATCCTTTAAGGCATCAAAACCAGCAGAGTCAGGAGGTTATAAAGCTTCCTGCAGGTTTCATAGAAAAAGCAAGGTCAAAAATCCGAACCAATTTCCTCAAGCTCTGCTTTTTTCACTTTTAGAGTGAGGCAAAATCAGCGGAGAGGCCTCTTGCTATTCTCTTTTTGTGAACAAAGCACTTTTTCCTGGGAGAATATTCATCAGACTTTGCCATTATAACATAATTTGAAATAATGTTCTGCCTGTGAATAACTCCAGACCGGGCAACTCAACTATCATGCAGGAAAATAATTAGAAACTTGCAGATTACAAAAAAAAAATCAGAAACTCATGTTCATACTGTGGACAGATTTCGTTAATCTTTTCTGCTAATAATCATAAAATAATAAATCAAAGACTCACAGACTTTAGGGGCTTAATCTGTAATGTACTTAAGTAAATTAAATTCACAGTTTCTTCAGCAGGCTTTCGCTTATGTCCAAAATATTACTATGGCAATCTCGAAATAGCTGTTGTTACCTTTAACAGTGCAGCCCACATATCACCAGAAGTATTTTGATTACTTTGAGTTCAGAGCAAACAAAAATACCTGGCTTAGTTCAGTGATGGGCTATCACTAAAATTTCAGTTTTATCTCCAAAACTACAAGAGTGGGAGAAGGCAAAGGAAAGAAAGTAAAGAAAACTTTCTTTCAATTTCACTGTTATCAGGAGCCATTCCCTTCCTATGTCTTCTGCTTAGCATCCAATAAGGCATTAATTACTTTATAAAGTCTCACTGAACCCTATTTTCTTTTCCCCTCAAATGACAAATCTAAAATTGGCTGCATTCTACAAGCAAAATTATTTTGCTCAGCTAGTCCCCATACATGTTAATTGTCTCAATACCATCTACTTACTGAGCCAATGCCATCCATTAATGTCAGCAATGAAGCAACAACTCTCTTTTCAACTTCATTCTGAGCCCCTTCTCTCTTTGGACAGAGTGCATCCAACTCATCTATAAATATAATGGAGGGGCGACTGGAAAAAAGAAAAAAGGAAAAAATAAATGTTAAGGTGTTCAGAAAGATGTAGAGGCAGAGAAGTTCAAAGCTGTTCATGGAAAATGTCCAGTTTCTACAAAAATTAACAAACATCCCACTCGTTTAGGCAACTGAAAGTTTCAACCTTGGTTAAAAAAATGGTGTTACTTAAAGAGGTAACTTAAATGACTAATATATTAGACAACTAATACCTTTAAGATGACCTCTCAATCTACTTTTCTATGACTCTCTCCCAAAGACTTGACTCCAAATACACTGATTTCACTAGTAAAAAGACAGCATTTTATTTGCTACTTCTACAAATACAGGATGTGACAGTCTTTTGCTGATGTATTATGAACACCAATCATCTGGAAGTCTGAAGTCTGCCTCAACCAGGCCTAATAAATTTGGGCTGAATGCCTCTCTAATCCAGAGGCATGCTATATCCAGTACCAACACTAACTAGGCTCCTTTAGAGCTGACTTCCATGTCTTAGCACAGTACTACATTGGTCTCCAAAGACAAAACTAGAGAGGAAAGTTTAGATCCAGATAAAACTCTGGCTCATGCTTCCATCTGCTGAAGTAAGTCTACAATACACTAACGATACAGATTGAGAGATTTGGCACCAGCTGTAACAGTCCCTTAAAAAAAGGGTAGTGTCCAAAAGCATTTAATAGGCATACTAGAATTTCACTGCTTTCCTTGTAGCTAAGCTCTATATAAACAAATTTATTTCCTTTCAAAAATCACTGCAGGAAAAAATTACGATTCAAAGATTCTTGCAAATGTTTCTCTTTTAAGTACATTTAACACTGGAACCAATACTGCAAATAAGTGAGCACAAATAAAATTATCCAAAAGAACATACCACAGAGAAGCTTCAGCAAATATCTGACGCAATCTTGATTCAGACTCCCCATAAAACCTATAATAATTCAAGTATTTTAATTAAAACAACTTTTTGGTCTTTTCCAGGCAACTTGGAAAATTAGTGCTTTTATGTTCCAAAAAGCCATACCGTAGCCTTTCAAAGTACAAGTATATGCAAATCTAGAACAATCTTCATTTACACAAGGACAAGAATTTACGGTAAAATGAGGCACAGACAAAGATATAGCCATCTCGCAACTAGAAAAAATATGAAAGGGAAAAGCTTCTCTATTCTGTGTAAGAAACAATCTTATCTATATTTTTAAAGAACAACAAAAAATAAATTCCCTGGAGACATTAATAAGTGCAGTATCTTAATTTCACATATGCTTTATCAAGTCACTTTTCTTGTTGCAGAATTAACATGCAATTTAGTCTCCTCATTAATTTAGTCCATGCCTTACATAAATTTCTTGACTAAACCGATAAACCTCTTATTGCAAGAAGAAACATAAGCCCTACTTACTAAACCCCTTCCCATTTGTTTTTGACTCTCTTGGGCAGATAGCCCACAGCCAATTCTAAATCTATATCTATCCACAATGGATAGATGCCAGGACAGGGGGGGCTAATGTATTTATAGAATTAATGAAAATAAATTGGGTGGACTTACTTGCTTATTATTTCAGGACCATTAATAACAGTAACGTGAGCGCCAACCTCATTTGCAACGGCTTTGGCAATCATCGTCTTCCCGGTACCCGGAGGGCCGTATAATAGCACTCCTCTAGGAGGAGGGATTCCTTTAAACAAGAGCACATGCACACAAAAATAAAGGAAAGTTATTTGTGATAAATGCCAAACAACCTGTATTTGCATATTTTACTGTCCCGATTATTAGAGACTGCAACATGAGCTTGGCGTGAACTTTTTTAACAGACATACCATTTTGATAAAATTGTAGGCTTTAAGTGGCAAGAGCACTCTTATACAGGACATACATCTACATTCTTTAAAGTCCAAATTATTGTTTAAAAAGCAACCATTTAAATTGTTATATTTTTCAGTAGTTCAACATTATCATTCTCCCTGTGCTTTGTGGTGTTTGGGGTTTTTTTCAAAGAAATTACTGGACTGAATACCTAACATCCATGAATGTACTTTATTAAGTTATTCATTAGTCTTACAGGTTAATTACTATAAATTTCCAACATCTGAAAACCACTTCTCTTCAACACTCCAAAAAAATTTAAGAAATACCGTGAGGCTTGATTCAAGAATACTTACAAAAAGATGAAAAATACATATCAAAATTATTACTTTGCCTCTTTAATGGCAAATGTCAAGAGCCAAAACAGACAAACACCTAGGCATAGAACATAATGGGCACTAGAAGAACAAGGTACTGTTGAACTGAACTGCATACAGTTAAAACTGAACAGAAACTACAGCAACTGCATGAGGCAATGTTACGATCCCAGGTAAAGAGCAAAATAAATAAATAAATTTCAGACCAGCAAATGTAAATTAAATGGGCACAAAGCTAAAAACAGAAGGTGAGAAATGAGAAAGCAAAAAGAAGAGACAAATATTTGACAAAGTACTGACCCTGGCACAAAAGACACTGCTGAAACACAACCAAAAAACTATCAGCTGGGTACTGTGATACCCAACGAGGAATGATGCTCAAAGGGCAGGTGAACATCCCAGTGGTGACAGACAATAATATAACTGGTGTGGACAGGAAGTCCAAATCTTAGGAAGTAATACACTCAAAAAGAAAAAAAGTTATATGCTAACTGATGGAGGATAGAAATAAAGTGTCTTTACAGACAGGTTACTTCATAACTGTCCATTGAAGCATGTGCTGCTCCCTCATGTGGTGCTTCTGGTACTGGCAAGAAATGGAAAAGGTGAACCAAAGGTCTCGCTTCCCACAAGCAGACAAGGAGTCTCAGCATTTGGATGGTTACTAAAGGTTTGTAACTGGTGAGGAAACATCTCTCATGTAATTACAGAGAAGGTGATCAAGCCCTTTTGGGACTAAGCATGAAGAACACTGATGCTGAAGCAACCTTTCAGCTAGCACAAAACCATGTGGCGATGCTGAGGTTGGCGGTCAGCGAAGTGTGCTGGACCACACACATGGATGAAGACACCTCACACCATCCCACTGACACCAGCCGATCACACCCAAGCAACACACAGTGAAAGAGCCACCTGTGTCCTATGGAAATCTTCCCAGTGATCACCAAAATCACCTCCTCTCTAAAGCATATGTGTGGAAAGAAGTAAGGCAGAGAAGTAAAAAGCCTCAAAGACATGATATTAAAGAAACCTTTATAGGTAAGAGCCCTGTCTCACAGTGATGCACACCTATACAAGTACAATGAGCAGACATGCCTGCTTTATGTACATATCCATTAGTGATAAATACACAGTACAGTTTTATCTTTGTCACAAAAATCCTCTGAGTTCATATATGATGTTGGATACAATTTTAAATATGGCAACAGTAATTGTGATAGTTTTTCCACCCTATAAATCCCTATTAACACACCGAGCAGTTTCACTAAACAGCCTCATATACTTCCTTAAAATTTTGCAGGAATCCTACAACACACAGGGTTAAAAACAGCAGAATTAACCTGCCTGTGTTTTTCTCAACTTAAAAAATAGAATTAGTTGACTCTACCAAAAGAAATTACACTCTTGTGACGACATAAACATCTGCACCTTTCAAATGCCCAAGTACAGAAAAGTGCTTCCTATTTGCTATAAATTCTGCTTATGCATACCTGAACTTTCTTTCACATATTGTCTATTATCTAAGACAATATGTGAATTGTCTTAGACACACATATTTCTTTCCTACTCCTTTTTTTTTTTTTTTTTCACACAAGCTGTTATAACATCTTCATAGTATCTGTACAGTATAATCATAAAACAGTTTGACATTGTTTGGACACATAAGTATAGCAGACCAGTGTTCCATAAAACTCAGTACACATTCCTGGAATAACTTAGTTTTAGGGGAGGTGGGAAAGACAGAGGAAAAAAACTAGTATTAAATGAAGAAAGCCAACTCTTAGGCATCATACCGTAACTCTTGAATAGTTCAGCTTGCTTCAAGGGCAGTTCAATTGTTTCTCTAATAGTTTTGAGCTGGCTGCTTAAACCTCCTATCATATCATAGGTGACTCGGAATTCACAGTCACCATCTTCTGCAATGCTGGTCCTCGATTGAATAAAATTGATTCTAGTTCTTGAAGAAATGAAATAAAAAGCATCTGTATTGCTTATTGCTCCAGCGTTGCCAGTTAGTGGAAGTCCCTCACCGCCTCCGTTCCCAGCCAGCTCTGATTCATTGGTGAGGTCTGCACCATCTCCCTTGCCATTGATTTTATCTTCCTGACCAGAGCCTTGACCACTGGCTGCCACAGCAGAACTGGGTGTGAATGGTGAACCAGGATCCATCAGTTTCCTTGGTGTGCTCACAGATGCAACCACTGGACTGTCATCAATGTCCATCTTGCTGAGCTGCAGCGACAAATCTAACGTACTCGTCTCCAAATCTGATCTTTCAAGGTCTGGCTCATGCATGTCACTGGGAATGGCACTGCCCTGGGCAGTCAGCTCTGCACCATCAGTTCCTTTCACTTTCATTACCACGATGTTACAAAGTTTGCCATAGAAAGTGAAAGCCAAGAGGTTTCCTGGTAAAACTATTTTCCCATCTACAAGAAGATTAAAAAGGGAAAGAAAAAAAAAAAGAGGAAATTTCAGTATACTTTGGCAGTGATAATATTCAGACATTTTTGTATCAGAATAATTCTTTATCAAGAAACCTAAAGAGTGCTATCAATTAACATAACAAAAGGTAGTTAGCTAATTTCAGGTAATTTAGATGATCCTTTTGTACAAAAGCAGACTACTGGATAAACATTTGTCAGTATCGTATGTAATCTTTCACTAAGCTCATCATTACATTGAGCATTTTAAATTTCACAGAGCATTCAAAGGTAGATTATGGAAATAGTATTGTAAGAATTAAACATTCTGTGTTTGATGTGTGCCTTATAGGTTCACAATATTTCATGTTTAGCCGACCTTCCCTGAGAGTCTTGGCCTAAGAAGGGTAAGGTTTCAGCCTTTGAGTTGACAGAGAAAATTAGGTAATGTGGTCTGAATGCACCCTACAGGCACAAAAAAACAAAGGCAAAAATGTAAGCAAGATTTATTATTTCCAACCAAACTCATGAATTTGGAACGCAGTTGTCATTCATTCCTAGACCAGAAGATTCCCTTTGAGTAGAACAATTTGTAGTGAGTGCTTTGAGTGGCACTACCTTGAATAACTTACCTTGCTTTTCTGCCTCATTTATACATATCTACCACCCAATGAACAGCAATTTTGCTTATTTACCACCAACATAAATAAAAGATTCAGAGTATGGGATTTCATTTTAATAGTGATCCCTTGTCTTGTTTTTAATGCGTGGTATTGCACTTTTCTTCCCAGTGCAAGTAAATTCTGAAGTGCATCCCAGTATAAGCCAGAAGGCCAGCAATGACTGCTAGACAGCCATAACTTGAAGCAGCAATATGTATAATGGACAGAAGGAATGGAACCAGGATTAATGCAAAACCAATATTCATAGCATGGAAACATTACTTAGCCCAAAGAAAACAAAGCCCTAAAAGAAGCGTGAGCAGAACAACATCCTCTATTTTGCCACAAGCTCTTGATTAAAAATGTAAGAGGAAACTGTTTTCTTTTCTATCCAAAACTTTATGATCTACTACAAAAATTAAACAGTTAAAAGAGAAGCATCAAAACTTATACCTAGGTTTCTCAGTAGACAGACAGACATTTCTTCAGCATTAACAGTGGCATCTCTGTCCCTGTGGTACAAAAAATAAATAAATACATTTTCCAAGCAGGAACTATTTCAAAACCAATAGTCCACACCACTAAGGCATCACAAACAGAAAAGATAGATGAGCACTTTACAGTCTTCAGATGATTTCTTCTTAACTCTGAAGATATTAGACACATAGTAACAAAAGAACTGTACATATTTAATTTTGGGTTAGTTTTTCCATACAAAATGCTGTAATAAACAATATCGTAAGTTATATTTATAATTTCTTAGGATTACAAATGTAGAATGATGCTTGTCATCTCAGCAGGCAGAATGGCTCTTGCTACATTTACTGAATTGAAAAAAACTGCAGATAAGATAGGTCTCTTCCAGCCCTGCAAACACAGATACACATCTTTTATTGATTAAACTAGCACCTTGAGCACTTGCAAAACTGAGCATGTCTTAAGCACTACACATACACTATCAAGACAGTACAAGTCTTCCTCATAATGCTTTTTCTAGTCTTTTAATACAGGTAAAATGACTGAACAGATAAGCCCTAAGTTACTTCCCTCACCAGCCCTGGCCAGGCCCACAGCATTCTCTCAAACACAGTCTCATCACTGAATTTCACACAGGACTCAACACATGTGCTCTTAGCCCAAAGCAAATGAAAGGTGAAAGGCATCTTATGTCAATGTCTTTCTCTGGTGTTCATATTAAACCATTTTACATCACATTTACAACTCACTGAGAGCACAACCATCACTAACTCTCTCTGCTCCTCAAATACACTGCACCTGTGGTCATGCAATCATTTTTCAGTGATCGTTTATCCATAAGAACTTCCTGTTTAATTTGGGGCCTTACCTTCTATTGAAGCCCATTAAACCACTTTTTTTAATTCCTTAGGATTTACCCTTCCAGCTAATCTGTATGAGCCTCACACATCAGTGCTTCTGTTTTTACAACAAAATAAAGGTTTCACTACCTCCATTTTGCAGACGAATGTTCACAACCTTCGTAAGCACTTACACTCGTAGTGAAAAGCATTACACCAAGAGCTGAACAGCAGCAAAGGCATTCAAAGCAGCCGTAGCTGCTGCAAATAAAAGTATGATCAACGGGGGGGAGCTCTAAACCTAGAAATAAAAACCCGTTTCCCAATTCGAGAGACCAAGCCAGCAACCCTCGGGAAAGAGGAGTACTATGCTAATTTAGAGGACAGCTCTCAAAATATCATAGCCGTTCCTAATAAGTAAACACATATACAATTGCAATATTGGGGTCTGAAGCTGGAGATTGATTTTTTTTTTTTAACTGGGAGAAAAAGCTAAATTATGCATGCAAGCAACTCCCCAGAGGTATTAATTTGCAGAGAACCGACTACATCTGGTAAGGCATCTAGAAACTTAGGCAGTACTTCAAATAATGGGATTTCCATTTATTCTTTTAATTTATATTCTTACATGATAGACTGGAACTGTGGTTTGTAGTAAATTAACAGGCTTAAAACAGACCAATTAACAGTTTTCATGTTTTCTCTCCTAGAACAACTCTAGAAAAACAGTAATTTTAATCTGGTGGTGCATATGGACAACAATCCTCAGAGCCTGATTCCTGACTGGCTGTGAAGGAAAACTCTGGCTGTGGAACAGTTTCCAAAAAAATTACCATAATCATAAATATTTCAGAAGCTACATGAATTCCTCTGACCTCATCCTTAGTTTCTATTTCAGTAAAAGTCACAGCTTTAAAGAAAGAATGTATTGCATGTTAACTAAGGGAGATATAGATAGATTAGGTTTAATTTAATGTGGGGTAGGTTTTTGATGAAATTAGTGTTTTTAACCACCTCTATAACCATACAGTATATAATAATAAATAATAAAACTTCCTAGAGGATTAAACGAGCCACAACAGAAAGCTGTGAAGATAAAATTTTTCTAAACTTTCTTGTGAGAAGAGAGGCATGGAGGGCAAAGCAAACTGATGCTAGGAAGTCAGCATACAGTGCACAGCCAAGTTAACCAATGAAACTCTAATTAAAGCTAAACAGGTTATATTAGTGTCAAAAAGCAAGATTGCCTCACCAACGTTTCTGAGACAGCAAGCTGGAAAACAGCATCTCCCCCTTAAAATGGACAATGACAACGCCATGTTTGAAAACAGAAGTTTGACAGGGAAGTTAACTTATAGAAATTAAAGTGTTGAGACACTCCCAAAAGTACACTGTAAAATAACTTTATTTAGGAAATAACTATAATCAGATTCTTTATCAACCCAAATGCTGACCAGGGAATGTTTTGAGAATCATAAATATAGGAAGTCATTCAGCACACCAGTAAACTGCTAATATCTCAAAGAATTAATGATTCCAAGACCACTGTGATTTGCACCTTTTGCTCCCTTTTTTGGGTGAATTTAAATTAAAAAACAAAAAAAACGCTGCTGAGAGCTTACAATCCTAAAAAATACTCCAGTAAATAGAAGCGCAGCACAAAATAATGCGTATACAAGGTGAAGTTTTGAAGGGAAGTGGCTAAAAAAACCCCACAACTTTCCCTAACCTGTCAGCCAGTAGTTCTCTTAAACACAACAGGACTTTTCAACAAGAGCTTCACAAACAGCAATTTGCAGTATACTTCTTAAAGACAACAGCGGGAACATGGGCTCCTTCTAACTTTGCCTTCTCCTGCCCACCTCATCCTCCTCCTTTACAAGTTGAAAGAATCTGCCTTGAGCGTGCAGTTATATGCCCTTGCCAAATGCAAATGCAATGCAAGCAGCTTGACCTCTGCTTCAGGAAGCACTGTGCTATCATTACTATTAATTAATTTAACAGAAAAGAATCATTTAAGTCTAAGGAGCTTAGTGTCATTATATTCTCCACAACAGCACCACTCCTCAGCTGAGATCTTGTACAACAGCCAAGCCACTCCACTGCCCTCAGAGGAGGTAGCAGTTAGGCACTAGTTACCAAACTTCAGTCTTAACCCTGCAAACATCTGCACACATTTGACTGTGGGTACTAATTCCATCAAAGCAAGAGAGAAAAATGGCATCTTCGAAGACGTAAGTCTGCAGTACATAGCAGATGCCTCACGGTGCATCACTAGATTAGGCCAAGTTGCTTACCTCAACTTCACGTCAACTTCCTCTGCCTGGATGACTGCACCAGTCACGGGCTGTACAGTGACAGCATCACCTGGACTTACTTTCAGGTTCTTCTGGGTGGTTTCACTCAGCCCAATTCTCCCACCTGGAAAACCTGTGGTGGGCCAAGCAGTACAGACCTAGAAGAGTTTCAAAGCAAACAACTATCAGTTGAGATTTTTTCCTCCAAATATCCAGCCCTCCAGATAAAGTAAGCAATGTTTTGTTACAGAAAACATGGGCTGAGGGGGAAGAATTAGGTTAAAACTGTTGCCACAGAGTAAGACACACTTTTCACGAAAGAAAGGGTTATATTTTGCCTACAAGGAAATAAAATTCAACCAGGACTCTACACATTCTGCAGATGACACAAAAGCATACCCTGTGCTGATAAGAATTCTACCAATCAATGAAGAAAGAAGAGTAAATGGCTATATTATTTTTTTGCAAATAAAATACGTGCGTTCATGTACAATATATAGTACGTGCATTCACACGCATAACTTGAAAATTTATTGAAATAAACCAGCTGCACGGATTTTTTCCAGTACTGAAAATAAAGATGTAACCACAGCATAGAAAACATGGAAAAGCACACTCATTATCTTTCTCAATGCAGGCTCCATTTTGCTCCCTAGTGATTACAACAGGAACACACCGAAAACACAAGAAAAGCACGTGTAGGAACAAGAGCGAGCCTCACCTCCTGTCGCCCATCGGCAGAGGTAAGCAAGACCGGACGACCTATGCATAGGTTCACAGACTTCATGCTGCTCAGCGACAACTGGGCGAGGCCTCTTCGCAACATTTTTGGAACTTTGTCATCTCCTAATGTTTTTAGGAGAAAAAAAAAAAATCACCGTTTATTCCTACCTACCAGGCGAATTCAGTATTTCGCACGCTTTCCAATCAGTACAGCTAACAAAAGCCTTCCAAGCCCTCAAGGGAGGCAGCGCCCAGCCATGAGAGAAACGCCGAGACCCTCGTGGGAGGGAAAACTGCGCTACGATGGGACAGTGCTCCTAATAGGCCTGAAAACACCTATGGTTACACGCTGCTACTTGCTAGATTTTCCACCCTGTTTTAGCTACCAGCGGGACCCTTCTGCGGCGGTCCTTGCTCTTCGACGCCGTAATAAAAAGCAAATTTCACAGAAGCTCAGCCGACCTTGCCTCAGAGACCCTCCCTGTTCGGCGAGGCCCGTCTTCGTGACGGGACGGGGCAGCCCCCCGGGCCCGCTCTGGCGGGAAGCGGGAGCCCAGCTCTATAGGGACTCATTTTCAAATGAGCCGCCCTCAGCCCGAAGCCGGCTTAAGCCTGGCCCCGCCGCCCGCAGCCTCCTACCTGCTTCCACAGAGTCGACGACGCCCATCGCCAGCGGCCCGCCCTCGGCAGCCCCGGGGGGGGCAGCCCGCGGGGAGCCACCGCCGCCCGGGACCGGCCGCCCCTTGCTCTTCCTTCTGGAGGAGGCGGACATGCTTCCCCGCCGGCTGCCGCCGAGCAGTTCCGGGAGCAGAGGCCGGCACCGCCCCGGGGGCGGCCGCTCCCGTCACCCTTGCCTGGCTCTGCCCTGCGCAGCGCGATGGGCCGGGCATGGAGGGCGCTACGCTGGGCGCGCTGCTCGGGGACTCTGACGGGGCTGCGGGAGCGGCTGGACAAGTTCGGGGGGGTGACCGTGGACCTGGGCGAGCTAAACCGCCCCCTCCGCCTGGAGCCGGCCGCTTTCGGGCGGTGGTTGCGGGGCAAGTGCCGGGCAAGGGGCCCCCGGGGCAGCGGGGTGGGGGGGCGGCGGGGCTCCCGGTGGCGCCTGAGGCTGTGAGTGGACTCCCCTCGGCCGCCTGCGCTGGCAAACATCCATTTTTATGTGCCTTAGGGCAGATCCTAACATAAAAGCCATCATTTTGTGTGGAAACATAAAATCGTACAACATGAAATGCCGAGCTGGCGGCACCTCCGGTCACTGCTGATGTGTTTCTCACACTGATGGTAGTTTGGCCTGTGGTAAATGAAGTGAAAATACAGATTTTCACATATCATCATGTCCAGTTCTGGGGCTTCCAACACAAGGACATGGAGCTGTTGCAGCGAGTCCAGAGGAGAGCCACGAAGGTGATCAGAGGGCTGGAGCACTTCTGCTGTGGAGACGGGTTGAGAGTTGGGGCTGTTCAGCCACCAGAAGGCTCCGAGGAGACCTTTTAGCATCTTCCAGTACCTGAAGGGGCCTACAGGAAAGCTGGAGAGGGACATTTTACAAGGGCATGGAGTGATAGGATGAGGGGGAATGGCTGTAAACAGCAAAAGGGTAGATTTAGATTAGACATTAGGAGGAAATTCTTAAGTGTGAGGGTGGTGAGACACTGAAACAGGTTGCCCAGGGAAGTTGTGGCTGCCCCCTCCCTGGAAGTGTTGAAGGCCAGGTTGGATGGGGCATGGAGCAGCCTGCTCTAGTGGGAGGTCCCAAGGCCAGGGGGTTGAAACTAGATAATTTTTAAGGTCCCTTCCAACTCAAACCATTCCGTGGTTCTGTGTTTCTATGATTAGTCCTGTCTGTCACGCATGACAAGGTTGAAAGCCAGAGGGAGCAAGCGCAAGGGGAAGCTCTGAGGGGTGGCAGCAGCCCTTACCCTCCCGGCCTTGCTCTCTCTTGCAGGCGCAGTGGCCCGGTGGCAGCAGGAAGGCCGCATCGCCGTCTGGCTGCATGTCCCCATCCTCCAGAGCAGTTTGGTGGCGGCAGCCGCCTCACAAGGCTTTGCTTTCCACCATGCCGAACAGGGCTCGTCCACCTTGACGTTGTGGCTGGGAGAAGGGCCCAGCAGGCTACCGGGCTACGCCACCCACCAGCTGGGGGTTGCAGGTTAGTTACAAAAGCAGTTGGACCCTTTTGAAGGAGCCCTTGGGGCTAGGTTCAGTAGGAAATCAACTGTTCCTCTGCACAGCCAACGCACAGGAAGCAGCTGCTTACTGTTTGGGTATCTTTACAAAGTGAAGCGTGTCCCTCATGAATATGCCTGTACAACCATGTGTGTTGGTAAAAACAGGCCCATAAAGCGGTTTTGCCAAAACTATTCCAGTTTGACAAAGTTGTAAACAGCTCTGGGAGAAGAAAAGGTGGTCCTGAAGCTTTAAAATTTACCTCACAAATGTTTTTAAACACAATTTTGAGAAACATATCTCACCTTGCAGGTGCAAGAGGTAGAATTTCAAGGTTCAATCAGGTTTTTTTAAAGTAAAAAAAGTCAGACTTCTAAGAAAAAAAAATAATTTCTCTGCTCCCTGTCTTTATTGTAGATGCTTAATATATGCATCTGCCTAAACTATGTTCAAGTTAAGATATGTAAAGGGGGCAAGCTTGACCCAACAGGGATTGTTCAGGCTCCAGCACAACTGTTAGCCTAAATTGCAACACTCCAAAAGATGCTCTAAACTGCCTGAAGGTCCACAACCCAAACAAGTATATTTTACAAACAAACAGACACACATCTGGACACCGTACTCTTACCCATCTAGACCTCCCACAACCACAGGTGGAAAGCAGTTGCTCTAAAAACTGAGGAGATTGCCAAGGAACTAGATAAGATGGTGTCCCATTTTTTTCTGCAGTGCGGTAAAAGAAACTGCTGATGGGTGAACTTGAACTCAGCTTCACCAAATTTCAATGTTTTTGCCCCCTCTCTCTCAGCAATCTTCCACAGATATGCAGTTACCTGTCCCATCACTCAGTGATCACTTGTAATCTGGAGTAGTACTAATATCCCTCGCGTACTGGTAAAGACTGTATGTAACAGCAGTTACAGCAGAGAGACAGCAAACCTCTCCTGTTACAAGGTCTTGTTTGTCCTTGGCTTGCAGGGACGTTAATTCTTCACTGAGTGGTGTTAAGACCCATAAATAGCAAGTTGAAAAAATCTAGTTAGGAAGGACTCATAAAAGCTGGATTATTCTGTATCGCAGCAGGTCAGGTGAAAGTCAATTTTGGAAAAACGAAACCCTCAGTTACAAAACAGTGCTGCTACTACCGGTAGTGGGAGTTTTCAGTTACAAAACCGGCAGAGGGCAGAGTAGAGGCCGAAGACAGGCTTGGATTTTTCAATGGACATGTTAGAGCATGTTTTCCGGAGGTATGAAAGCCTCACCATTAAAATATGTGGTCTTAAACTCGAGTAAGATAATGCATGCTCCTAGAGAAGCACCATGTTACTCCTTACGGTTATAACTTGCATGTTTGGGGAAACATGACTAACTGAAAGGGGATTTTTCTGAAGTAGGTTTTGCATAGCTGAAAGTGCTATTTAAAAGACAGTCATGTAATAGATGTGTTGTGACCCTGATGGTTATCAGGAAGAGCTAAATATAAGAAAAATCGTAACTCTGAAAAACTCTCGAATAAACATTTGGAAATATGAAAAATACACCTTCAGAGCATGATTTGCTGTTACACTTTGAGATAAACACTTCACGCTCTGTAATAGGAAAATATTTTGAGGAAAGAAACAGTTACATAAATGCAGATGTATGGATTTTATAATTTATTACAAAGATTTTAAAATTGCACAACATCTAATGTATGTATTCTTTGCTACCACTTTTCAAACCTGTGCGTTTTTCTTCATTGTTGGGAGTTGCTTTAAAAGAGGTAAAGACTTAAGGAAGGCATCTGTGCAGGTGAACTGACAGATTTCTGTGTGTGAAATAAGGGCTGAAATATTTTTTTTCCTTCTGTTCCACTCAGTCTCAGTGGATCACAGAATCGTTGGAGCTGGAAGGGACCTCTGGAGATCATCCAGTCCAACTCCCCTAGAGCACATTACTCAGGACTGCATCCAGGCAGGTTTTGAATATCTCCAGAGAAGGGGACTCTACAACCTTCCTGTGCAGCCTGTTCCAGTGCTCTGTCACCCTCACAGTTAAGAAGTTTTTTCTTATGTTTAGATGGAACTTCCTGTGTTCCATTGCCCCTTGTCCTGTCACTGGGCATTACTGAAAAGTCTGGCTCCACCCTCCTTACATCCACCCATTATATATTTATAGACATTGATAAGGTCTCCTCTCAGTCTTCTCCTCTCATCTAATTAGCCAGTTATGACATCATAGAAGGCTGTCAGATTGGTCAAGCATGATTTCCTCTTGGTGAATGCATGTTGGCCACCCCCAATAACTTTCTTTTCTTCCACATGTTTAGAGATGACATCCAGAACGATTTGTTCCATAATGTTTCCAGGGACAGAGGTGAGACTAACCAGCCTGTAGTTCCCTGGGTCCTCCTTCTTACCCTTTTTGAAGACTGGAGTGACAGGCACCTCTCCTGTTCTCCATGACCTTTCAAAGGTGATGGAGAGTGGCCCAGCAATAACATCTGCCAGCTGGCATCCCATCAGGGCCCATGGACTTATGGATGTCCAGTTTGGCCAAGTAGTCTCTAACCCGGTCCTCCTCTACCAAGAGAAAGTCTTCCTCTCTCCAGACCTGGTCTGGGATTCATGAGGGATGGCTTTAGCAGTGAGGACTGAAGCGAAGAAAGCATTCAGTAACCCCACCTTCTCTGTGTCTTCCACCACTAGGGCACCCATCTCATTCACAGAATCACAGAATCACAGAAACTTAGAGGTTGGAAGGGGACCTGAAGGATCATCTAGTCCAACTCCCCTGCCAGAGCAGGATTACCTAGAGTACATCACACAGGAACACGTCCAGGGGGGTTTTGAATGTCTCCAGCGAAGGAGACTCCACAACCTCTCTGGGCAGTCTGTTCCAGTGCTCTGTCACTCTCACAGTAAAGAAGTGTTTTCTGATATTTACATGGAACCTCCTATGCTCCAGTTTGCACCCATTGCCCCTTGTCCTGTCACTGGATGTCACTGAAAAAAGCCTGGCTCCATCATCCTGACACTCCCCCTCAACTTATTTGTAAACTCTGATGAGGTTGCCCCTCAGTCTCCTCTTCTCCAAGATAAAGAGGCCCAGCTCCCTCAGCCTTTCCTCATAAGGGAGATGTTCCACTCCCTTAATCATCTTTGTGGCTCTGTGCTGGACTCTTTCAAGCAGTTCCTTGTCCTTCTTAAACTGTGGGACCCAGAACTGAAAACAATATTCCAGATGCGGCCTCACCAAGGCAGAATAGAGGGGGAGGAGAACATCTCTTGACCTACTAATCACACCCTTTCTAATACACCCCAGAATGCCATTGGCCTTCTTGGCCACAAGGGCACATTGCTGGCTCATGGTCATCCTCCTGTCCACCAGGACCCCCAGGTCCCTTTCTCCTACACTGCTCTCCAGCAAGTCAGCCCCCAACCTGTACTGGCACATGGGGTTGTTCTTCCCCAGATGCAAGACTCTACACTTGCCCTTGTTGAACTTCATCAAGTTTCTCCCCACCCAACTCTCCAGCCTGTCCAGGTCTCTCTGAATGGCAGCACAGCCTTCTGGTGTGTCAGCCACTCCTCCCAGTTTAGTGTCATCAGCAAACTTGCTGAGGGTACACTCTGTTCCCTCATCCAGGTCGTTGATGAAAATATTGAACAGTACCAGTCCCAGCACCGACCCCTGAGGGACTCCACTAGTCACAGACCTCCAACTAGATTCTGCATTGACCACAACTCTCTGACTTCTTCCTTTCAACCAGTTCATGATCCATCTCACTACCTGATCATCAAGACCACACTTCCTTAGCTTATCCACGAGGATGCTGTGGGAGACAGAGTCAAATGCTTTACTGAAATCAAGATAAACCACATCTACCGCCCTACCATCATCTATCCACCTAGTTACTTCCTCATAGAAGGCTATAAGGTTGGTCAAACATGACTTCCCCTTGGTAAAACCATGTTGACTGCTCTTAATGACCCCCTCAACCTTGATATGCCTAGAGACAGTGCCAAGAACAAGTTGTTCCATCACCTTTCCAGGGATGGAGGTGAGGCTGACTGGTCTATAGTTACCTGGGTCCTCCTTCTTGCCCTTTTTGTAGACTGGCGTGACATTTGCTGTCCTCCAGTCCTTAGGCACCTCTCCTGTTGCCCACGACTTACCAAAGATGATGGAGAGTGGCCTAGCAATGATCTCCACCAGCACCCGTGGGTGTATTCCATCCAGACCCATCGATTTATGGATGTCTAAATTGCTTAACTGATCCCTAACCCAATCGTCATCTACCAAAGTAAACTCCTCCTGCATCCTGACTTCTTCTGGGGCTTTAGGGATCTGGGGCTCCTGGGGAGAGTCTGCAGGATTAAAGACAGAGGCAAATAAAGCATTCAGTACCTCTGACTTCTTTATATCATCTGTCACCAGGGCACCCACCTCATTCAGCAGTGGGCCTATATTGCCTCTAGTGTTAGTTCTATCTGCAATGTATTTGAAAAAGGCCTTTCTGTTGTCTTTGATGTCACTAGCAAGGTTTAATTCCAAGGAGGCCTTAGCTTTCCTAATTGCCTCCCTACATCCTCTGACAACAGTCCTATATTCCTCCCAAGGGGCCAGCCCCTCCTTCCATGATCCATAGATTCTCTTTTTTACACTTTAGTTTGCCCAGCAGTTCCTTGTTTAACCATGTGGGTCTCCTGGCTCCCTTACTTGATTTCCTACCCATTGGGATGCTCTGATCCTGAGCTTGGAAGAAGTGGTCCTTGAATGTTGACCAACTATCTTAAGCCCCTTTACCACATTTATCAACTTTGCTCTTCTGAAGTCCAGGGTTGTAGTCCTACTTACTTCTTTACTTCTTCCACGCAGCATACTGATCTCTACCATCTCGTGGTCATGACAGCCAAGATTGCCCCCAACCTTCATATCCCCAAAAAGTCCTTTTTTGTTCGTTAATACAAGGTCCAGCAGTACACCCCTCCTCATAGGTTCCTCCACCACCTGTGTTAGAAAGTTATCCTCAGTGCTCTGCAGGAATCTCATGGACCAAGTGTGTCTATCTGTGTTGCTTTTCCAGCAAATACCAGGGTGATTGAACTCCCCCATGGGGACCTGGCCTGTGATTGTGAGGCTACTTTCAGCTATTTGTAGAAGGCCTCATCAACCTCCTCATCCTGATCAGGTGGCCTGTAGTAAACACCCACAACAGCATCCACCCATGTTAGCCTGCCCCTTAATTCTTACCCGTAAGCTGTCAACTGGTTCTTCATCCTCTCCTAGGCAGAGTTTGATACATTCCAGGTGCTCTTTCATGTAATGAGCCACTCCACCACCCCGCCTTGCTGGCCTATCTTTCCTGAACAGTACGTAGCCATCCATGACAGCATTCCAGTCATTCGAGCTATCCCACCATGTCTCAGTAACTGCCATGAGATCATGGCCCTGTGACTGCACGTAGATCTCTAGTTCTTCCTATTGGTTCCCCATGCTGCATGTGTTGGTGTACGGGCACTGCAGAGAGGTAGTCAAGCACACAGGTTTCCCTGGAGGGGGATGGGAGGAGATACCATAGTCGTACACAGCCCCAAGGTGCTTAGCCTTCTGGCTCTTGTCTTTGGAGGCAGCTAAGGAGCATTTGTTGCAAGTCTGGTCAACCTGGTTTATTCTCCAGGAGGATGTGTTGACATGAGCATTTCCATTTCGGACCCCACTCCCCAAATGCTTCAGTTTAAAGCTTTTTCACTAAGCTGGCCAGCCTGCTACCAAAGATTCCCTTACCTTTTCCAGAAAGGTGTATTCCATCCCTCCCTAACAATTTATAGTCATAGAATCATAGAATGGTTAGAGTTGGAAGGGACCTTAAAGATCATCGAGTTCCAACCCCCCTGCATGAGCAGGGACCCCTCCCACTAGACCAGGTTGCTCAGAGCCCCATCCAACCTGGGCTTGAATGCCTTTAGGGATGGAGCCTCCACAACTTCTCTGGGCAACCTGTTCCAGTGTCTCACTACCCTCACACTAAAGAATTTCCTTCTGATCTCTAACCTAAATCTCTCCTTCAGTTTCAAACCATTACCCCTTGTCCTATCACTATGTGCTCTTGTAAAAAGCCCCTCCCCAGATTTTCTGTAGGCCCCCTTCAGGTACTGGAAAGCCACTATGACGTCCCCCTGGAGTCTTCTCCAGGCTGAACAACCCCAACTCCCTCAGCCTTTCATCATAAGAGAGGTGCTCCAGCCCTTGGATCATTTTTGTGGCCCTCTCTGGACACGCTCCAGTAGGTCCACATCTTTCTTGTGTTGGGGGCTCCAGAGCTGGACACAGTATTCCAGGTCAGGTCCCACCAGGGCAGAGTAGAGGGGCAGAATCACCTCTCTTGATCTGCTGGCCACACTTCTTTTGATTCAGCCCAGGATGTGGTTGGCCCTCTGGGCTGCAGTTGCACAGTGGTGGCTCATGTCCAGCTTTGGATCCACTAGTACCCCCAGGTCTTTTTCCACAGGGCTGCTCTCTACCATGTCTTCCCCCAGCCTGTATTGATGTCTCTGGTTGCCCCGGCCCAGAACCCTGCACTTGGCCTGGTTGAACTTCATGAGGTTCACTTGGGCCCACTTCTCCAGCTTGTCCAGGTCCCTCTGGATTGCATCCCATCCCTCTGGCATATTGACCGCACCTCCCATATTGGTGTCATCAGCAAACTTGCTGAGGGTGCTCTCAATGCCACTGTCAATATCGTTAATGAAGATACTAAACAACACAGGTCCCAGTATGGACCCCTGAGGGACACCACTTGTCACTGTTCTCCATCTGGACACTGAGCCATTGACCACTACCCTCTGGATGTGACCATCCAGCCAGTTCCTAATCCACTGAACAGTCCACCATTAAAACCCGTATCTCTCCAATTTAGAGAGAAGGATGCAGTGAGGGACCGTGTCAAAGGCCTTGCAGAAATCCAGAGAGATGACATCCACTGCTTTTCCCTTGTTGACTGATGTAGTTACACCATTGTAGAAAGCCACTAGGTTGGTCAGGCAGGATTTGCCCCTGGTAAAGCCATGCTGGCTGTCTTGAATCACCTTCCTGTCCTCCATGTGCCTTAGCATTTCTTCTAGGAGGATCTGTTCCATGATCTTCCCAGGCACAGAGGTGAGGCTGACAGGTTGGTAGTTCCCAGGGTCATCCTTTCTGCCCTTTTTAAAGTCGTTGAAGAATATCCCATCGTCATAAAACCCAAAAGTTGATGTGCATTATACCTCTATTTCTGGCTACCTCCTTTCCTCCAACTGGTAAGATAGCAGAAAAGATAACTTGACCACCACATTTTTTCACCTTTACCTCTAGGGCTTTATAGTCCTCCTTAATTCTGCTCAGCTTCTGGTTTGCCATGTCATTCATGCCCACATTAAAGAGAACCAGGGGACAGCAGTCTGTGCATTGGCTCAGTTGTGGCACCCTCTCAGTCATGCCTCTGATTGTAGCTCCCAGGAGGCAGTAGACCTCTCGTGACCCTGCCAGGGCTGCAGACGGGTGTCTCAGTGCCCTTTCACAGCAAGTCACCCACTACCAGGGCTCCTCCTTTCTTTTTGCAGTACCCACTGCGTGCTGCCATTACAGTTACTTCTTTACAAGTTACACGTTCCAAGAGTACACTGAGCAGTGTGGAGAACTGGTGTATGTTTATTCCATTATCTTTCCACTTCAGGAGGGAGACCCTGGGTAGTGGAAGGACCTCGTTCTATTTTTAATTAATTAATATTAAACTATTTAAATATGTGTTCTCAGTTCAAGAAGGACAGGGAACTGCTTGAAAGAGTCCAGCGCAGAGCTACTAAGATGATTAAGGGAGTGGAACATCTCCCTTATGAGGAAAGGCTGAGGGAGCTGGGTCTCTTTAGCTTGGAAAAAAGGAGGCTGAGGGGTGACCTCATCAATGTTTACAAATATGTAAGGGGTAAGTGTCAGGGAGATGGAGTTAGGCTCTTCTCAGTGATGACCAGTGATAGGACAAGGAGTAATGGGTGTAAATTGGAGCATAGGAGGTTCAAGGTGAATATCCGAAAAAAATTTTTTACTGTGAGAGTGACAGAGCACTGGAACAGGCTGCTCAGGGAGGTTGTGGAGTCTCCTTCACTGGAGGCATTCAAAACCCACCTGGATGTGTTCCTATGTGATGTACTCTAGGTGACCCTGCTCTGGCAGGGGGGGTTGGACTAGATGATCTTTCAAGGTCCCTTCCAACCCCTATGATTCTGTGATTCTATGATTCTATATTGTATGTGCCAAACCATAGGCATTTTTATTTCCTGAAAAAAAACACAACCTGTATTTTAGAAAGTTTCTGCAGTAAAGAGGAGCAAATCTGCTAATGAGAGTCTTACTCTCGGCCAGTCAGTTAAGCAGAGGACCTAGTCCCTTGAGCATCCTGAAAATAAAAGGTGGAGACATTGAGGGTGGTTTGCTAGCCCGCAGGAAGCCAGCACAGGGAGCGGGCAGCAGGCAGTGAGCCTGCATTGCCAAGTAGACCAGCAGCTGGTTTCATCCTGTCTGGAGTTTCCCCACACGGTGAACGCTGCGCAGCCAGGGCTAAGTGCCTCAGCATCATCCAGCCGAATGATGACAAAGGTGTGAATAAGCAAGGTCAGGTCATGTTTTGCCAGACTAGATCAGAGTTGCCAAGCCAGAGAGTAGCAAACGTTACTCATTGGGCTTGGCCATCATTGTTTAGAAAGAGTGGAATATGTGATGTGTCTTCCAGCTAACTTGCTGCATCTGTTTGTAGGCGGCAGGATTTTCCCAATATGTAAAGGTACGGAAAAGCTCCTGGTATATGAAATGATTAAGATGTTTTTTTTCCAAAATTCCAAAATTCTCCACCTCCTAGGAGGAAGTGGTCTGCCATCCAGAAGGTGCCCTGTTTATAAATATGCCATGTAACGGTGGCATAGAAAGACAGGTTGAGAAAGAAAGGTGAAAGGAGAGGAAGAAAAGTACAAGTAATTCTCTTCTTCCTCACATGTAGTATAAGCTTTACAAAACAGCTGTTATTTTCATTGCTGCCGACCTTAACCTAGTTGTTGGAACAAAGTCGTCGGAGTTGAAGAGAGAGAAGGGTCTCCATGCACTCATGCATGCATAGGATCATCAGCCTTGGCCAGTCCTGTTACTTAAGGAATTGGGTAAAAAGAGCAGCTGTATAAATGTCAAGACTGCACAGGAAGGCAGTGTTAGGTTATGATGGCCCAAGGAATCAGGAGTGATTTAAAGCAGTTCCCAAGGTGTTTTACACAGGAATACTTATCCCTATCTGCTGATGTTTACAATGCAAGCAGTCATGTGCACACTCATTACATGGATGACAAACGTTTTTCAACTCAGGACTTCTTTTCATACACATTTACATCAGTCATAAATAAAACAGGTAGAATGAAGATATTTTTCCCCTCCATTACTCATTGTCTGGAGTTGTCCAAGGGATTTTTTTCTTTTTTTAAAAAAATAATTTTCTTACCTATTTCCCAAAAGAGAACATTGAAAACAAAACAGTGTTGTAATAGCGATGACTTGGTTAGGCTCCAAGGGTAAACCCTTCCGGAAAGTCACCCTGGCGTTGGAGGATTTACAGCTCCAGGTACCACATTTGTAGCAAGACGCAGAGTTTTTAAAACCACAGTTCAGAGCCTGCAGCCAAGCTCTGATCTCACTGATACTCACCAGGTGTGGCCCAGAGAGCTTCAGCAGAGGGACTCCTGAGTTACACTTGGGAAAAGGAGTTTAGACGGCAAAGTCCTGTTAGTGGTTTCCTTTTCTTCTTGCTTTGGATTTAGGTATCATCTAGCAGGGATTCTGGACATCTCATAGAGAATTCCACTGACAAAAATTAAATTCACAGGCATCGATTTCTGGGGAACAGAGGAGAGAAAATGTTCTTTCTGTTTGACTCAAACTGCAGTTTCCTGGCTTCAAAGCAGGCCTCCATGGTCTAAGCAAACCATTTGGCTGAAGAGTGTTTTTTCTAGAAAAATAATCCCTGTAATTACAGCATGCCTCCAAGCTGTTCCTGCTTTCCTTTTGTTCCCTCTTTTAATCATTACAGTATTTGAACCTGGACACTGCTAAACAGTTACAGGAGGAAAGAAATCATTAACTCACAAGCCATGGGGAGGCAGATCTGTGACTACCCTCTTCAAGCATGTCCTTTGACATATCTTGGAAGACTGGTATTTCATCTTTTAAATATTCCTCCTACACAGAAGTCTGCCATGTATTGTTAAAAAACAGAGCATGTTCTGAGCTGAGTTGGCCACTCATCCCTTAATAATTCCCTTCTGTTGAAATACTTCCCCATAGCATTTTAAATGTGCATATAATCACAGAGCTGCCCGTATACTCTTCCTCCTGCTGTAAAATGATATAAGCATTTTTTTTTTCATCGCCTACTAATTTGAAACCCATGCATGACTGATGTGGAAAAGAGCCTGGTTAAATTGCACCAATGTACTCCCTCTGCTCACCACATCACACTACAAGATCTGAGGAAAATACCTGTTTTAAAAAGAAGACATTTTGAAAGTATGACCAATGAGTGGGACAGGATGATTAAACATGAAAGCACTTGGGTTTTAAAAAGTAGGAAAGGTTGTAGTCTGCAGGACAAAGTCATGGGCTGAGCATGAGGACACAAGGAAAAGCTGAACTTTTCAGTAAAAAAAAAAAAAAAATCAGGATGCATGAATCAAGTGAAAGTGTCACTTTTCCAGTTGGGAGCAATGCTTTTTGATTAACAAACTGACTCAGATTACTGTGTAGTTCCTACTATGAGTTGTAAGTTGGGTAGTACAGTATGAGTTTATAGTCAACCAGTTGAACATTATCAGTATAGTCAGCCCACTGAATACTAAACCTTGTGTATTATTAACCAGGAAACACTCCGGCAGGAGTTTTGTCATGACTTTCACTGGAGAAGAAACTGAGTATCATCAGGTGTTTGTCATGCTTTATCAAAACATGTTAAATTATGTCTGTTAAGATTGAACATAGTTGTCTAACACTGATTCTTTTTCAATATTACCTCTCCACTAGGTGCTGTTCTAGATGAAAGCACTGGAAAGGTGTTGGTTGTACAAGACAGAAATAGGGTAAGTTTGTTATGGGATTATAAAAGAGAGAAGTTCATTTAGATAAACCTAATCTGTAGTATAAAACAAAGACCTTTTTCTTTTCATTCCAGTCCAAAACTGCAATAATTAACTTACATGTGTCTCAGAACATAGCTATCAACAGATTGCTGTATTGCATTTGAAGGGCAAAAAAACAAAAAAAAATACTTTGGAAATCAGCAGCTTTGTTGTTAATTGTAACTGGTGATTGAATCAGCAGAATTAACTATCCTTTCTGTTTAGAGTTTTCTGGTTTCTCCTGTAATTGACCCAAGAATCTCTGATCTTTTGTTTGGCTACATGCAGACCTCTGGAAAACCCCGATGGTTCAAAGTAGATTTTGGGAGAAGGATTCTGATTTTGTTTTCAAAAATTCCAGACATATCTGTGGCTTTAAATAAACAATAATGTGGTTAGCCATGACCCAGAGACCACCTTTGTACAGCAGGTGTAAAGATCATTGATTTCTCACAAACTGAAGAGTTTGACCTGGCTACTGAGAATGGCAAACCAGAGAGTGTTAGTGTGGTGGTGATGGTGGGTCGTGTGATGTGGCTTGAGGTAAGCAAGCATCCATCACTGGTGATGTCTTTCAGCCTCTGTCAGGCTAACCTAGCTAGGTTTTAATTCAGCAAGTGCAGAAACCTCACTAGCTCGTGTTGTCTGTACTATTCTGCTTAAAATATACTTGGCTTCCGTGAGGCTTCCATTTGCAAATTAGTGTCTCTCTAATACAGTGAGATTCACTGCAATTTTACTGTGAACACAATCAAAACTTACATCCACTACCTGAAGTACACTTGGCTGCATCATCTTCATTTTACATAGTTAAAACTAAATCTCATTGGCTGCATTTTTCTGTCTCTCCTGAAAGAGATTTCTCCTTAGCACCCAAAACATGACTTCAGCTCATTGGTAGCTACAACATGGCCTTCAGTGAAAGGCTGCTTCCATAGGCAGGTTCAGTCGTGCAACATGTTGACTTTCTAACGCCAGTTCAGGAGAAGAGAAACACCCTTTCCTTGTTTCCTGTAAACTATTAATTTTATGTTGTTACTTACTCTAAAGGACTTTACAGCAGGCCCTTCAGGCTTACATTCAGTAATTACCAATTGAAGCATAAATCCAGCATGCCAGCTATAGGCTCCAAACGCCATTCCAGTTCTAGCAAATCTCCAGGAACAGAACAGCACACTGTAAACTTTCAAAATGTTACCTTCATTTTTCCTATTATGCACACAAAAATGATAAAACCTGCACTTTTACCTTTTAGTAGATGTCTTAAACAGATCTCAAAGAGTAAAAATGGAAATTGCACATTCTGCCTATTTAGAAGGAAATAGTCATTTCCCAAGCCCAGGAGGTGTAAGGTTTAACTTCTTAATGCTGTGGATTTGTCAAAGCTCACCCACAGCCTTTTCAAGCACAGATCTTTCTATCCAGTTTTACAGCGAGACATCAGGTGCTTGGTATAATTCCATGCTCTCCAGGCTGGACCTCCTCAGCCTCTGGTCCCAAACACAGGAGGACCAGCCTAGCAACGCTCTTGGCTCCAGGTCCTTCTGAAAAGTGGGATGGGCATATTCCAGGTCAACTATTTCAGCTTACCTTTCCAGAGCAAAGCTGACACCTGGCACAGTGAGTCAAGAAGGTGAAAGGAAAAAAGTTGTTTCTGACTCCCCTCTTTACAGGTCTCTTTTATTGGGTGGATAAAATTAAGGATAAAAATTGAAGTATATAAATACCCATACATTTCTGACTCGGTGAACAAATAAAGAGTGCAGCAAATTGCCTCGGACAGTGTTTGTTTCCCACTGTCAGTTCCACCACTCCTCTCTTTTCTCCTCCTGCATGAAATGAACAGTTTCCCTGAAATGGTGACTTTTGCAAACGCAAATGCAATGCAAATTGTGTTTCTCAAAGCTTAAAAAAAAACAACCCTTTAAAGAGCTACTGGAATTTTACGAGCTGTTTGGGTTTAATGATGAAAGGGGAATTCCACAGCACACAAAGAAAGATTTCCAGGAACCAAAAGCAGATATGAATGCCAATAGACAAATATATGTATTTTCCATCTGCGCTATTTTTTAATGTATTGCTTTAAATTCCTCTCCAAGCCCTTCAAGAGTGCCCAGAAAAAAAAAAACATTTTCCAATGTAGCCAGTGAAGTTTCAAATCACTGGAAAGTACACAACTTCCCCGTCTAGGCTACATACAAGAGAAAAGCTACCTCTTTTTTTTTTTTTTTTTTCCAGAGCATACCTTTTTACCATGTTAATTTCTAGCTGAAGGGTAACTTCTTCCTACATAAAGTTTAAATAAGGAAAGAAATAAAAAGAATGGTATGTAGCTGAAAAGGTAAAGCCTACATTATGGTGGTGGTGTTGCAACTGGGACTCCTTTACCTGCATCGGTAACAGCACCAAGTCTGCACTTCACATTCTGTTTTTAAGAACTGAATTTTATTGCAATTCAATAAATGCTTCTATATATAAATCACACTCAGGTTTTGTATTCCATGAAAACAAATGACAAGTTACACTAAATGGTTATTACAGACACACAAAGTCATCATAAAGCCAGTGCAGTATAGAACAGTACTACAATCATAATACCTGTTTGTAAGATTAAATATATATACATTTTTTTAAAAGCCAAAACCACAGAAGTGGAATACATTAGTGATTAAATATAAGATTATATAGTCTATAGCAGCTTTTAATATTCAACTACTCTAGTTATCTAGCAGCAACATTGTCTAATGACTGTTAGACAGTTTGTATTTTCAATCAGTAGATGTTTTGTTTCACCATCTCATACAGACTGTAGATATCTCTGATCATCACATTAGCAAGAACAAAGAAGTTCCTACTTAAAGCCTTAGTGATGTTTGTAGAAGTAATTACAATACTGCAACAAAAAAAAGGCACGTGTTAATTGCCTCCTTCATATTAGGGAGTAAAATGGAGGCTGTGTACTTGATTAATATTTTTTCCCTCCAATACAGACTCTAAATGCGTGGAAATTTCCAGGTGGTCTGTCTAATCCAGGCGAAGACATTGGTAAGTCCTAGGGTAACAGGTCAGACATCAACAGAATTACAAAGACACAAACAGTACTGAAATGCATCGTGACCTGCATCACTCCTATGACTGTTTCATTGAATTAATGGTGAATAGATGAAGTGACACGACCCCATGACCTTAATGGCAATGGGGTAACATTATGTTCAGGGCAGAGAAGCTTTGTATTTGTTAGTTACCCTTTTCCACAATTTCTTTTCAACGAGTGCTTGAAGCCAGCTTATTTTTTGTAGGCTTGTTGGATGTGCTGTAATAGGAGCCAAAAGAGCAGAGGATTAAGGTAATCAGTATATAACCCAAATAAAACTGGAACAGCCAGCTCACACTGGAATCCAGGGCAGTGAGCTCAACGATGTGTTGAGCAAGAATTTCCAACTCTCCATTTTTATGTGCAAAACAGAAATAAATACACTTGCTTCCTTCCACCCTTGTTCATTTGATTTGTTTAGACTAAGAGCTCTTTGGCACGGGAGCAGCGTTAAGTGCAGTGCCCGAGTCTTGTGGGCATCTACTTCCAAGCAGGATCACAAAGCACTTCTGTATTAAAAAACAATCCAGATTTGAGGAGACTTGTCAGCTCTGCCCAGCCTAGCACAGGTGATGGTGAACACTGCTGCAGTTACATTCAGAGGGGAATGAACAAGGGTGTTCACGAAGAGACAAGAAAATTGTGCTTTTTCTCCTTGTACCTCAGCCCTTAAAATTACAATCCGCAGACTGGCTGATGCTGCAAAAGTTCCATTTGCTCACATCAGTTTAGCCTCACATCAGTATTCAGGTATGAATATATTCTTCCAATAACTCAAAAACTAAGAACTCAAAAATGTTGCCCAGAGCAATGCAGCAGCTCTGGGAAACTGGGTATTGAGGCCAGGTTTCCTGGCTGTCTTATACCTTAGAAATATCTACTATTTTTAGCAGTCTTCCTACAAAATGTGTGGAGACCTTCTATTCCAGTTCATTATTCCAATATATGGAGAAGATTTCTAGTTAGCGGGATATGGCCAAGTTGTAGTTCTTGTAACTCATTAATCAAATTTTAAAGTCTTTTTGTCAAACATGGTGGTAGGAATCAAAATTATTTGCTTAACAATGCAAACACGTATCTGTGAAATGGATTCATGTTTTGGGAAGAATCCCAAACGCCACGTTTTTTGTCTAGCCAAGCTCCCTTTCACTTCTAGGGGATACCAGAGGGATTTTTGTACTAAGAGAAAAGAATAACCAGCACTGGCACCAGCTTCCGCAGAGGAACACTGAGCGTGGCCATCCCTCAAGTAACAGATGAGGTTATGGCAGGAGCCTGGGATGTAGGTATTGAGAAACATGGGGGAGGAAACAAGTCTCTTACAGCCCCTCCTCCTGCCACTGCTAAACTAGGTAATAATAAAAGTTACAATTCTCTGCATCACATCTTAATATTACAAGAAAATATAAATTAGTGAAGCACAAAATATAATAGAGCTTAATTTTACTTTTATATCCTTACATCAAACCTTATAAACTCACAGTCATTCAAGGGACTAAATTTCAAATTACAATTACAAATTGCAATTACAATGCTTGAAGATCCTGTGATTATATGAAGTGGCAAAATATATGGCTGCCTACTTTAATGAGTACAAATTCACTTGAGCAAGTAATCTAAATAGTTTCATAATGCAAATTAAGCAAAGTGCATGCAGTTTTGTATTTGAGTTTTTCTGAAACTCAAGCCCTAGTGTTTCTTCTAGTTTAACTACCATTATATATATTTTTATATATGTATATACACATTTAAATAAAAGGGAAACTGAAAAAGGCACTTTATGTAAAAGCAAAGCTCAAAGCTTAAATTAAATCCCTAGTTATTTCCTTTTTCTTACCATAGCCTCCCTCAGCATTCCTCATTATCTCAGTTTACCTTCTTCGACCACTTTTGTGTAATACAGCCCCTTGCCTAACAACAAAACCACCTGCCACAGGAGTCTGCTTCTCAATCACTATTTTAACCCAGAGGACTGTAAAGGCCTCTCTGGGCAACATAAAATGCAGTTTCTCCAAGGGCTGGTAATGGTAAGTGAGCGTCTTCCCCCATGTACTTCCTCCCCATCTACCTTTCAACTAATTAATACTATAATAAAGTCACAAAACACCATGTTTTAACAGGTCTCCAGTCCCACAAAGACCTCTATGTCCTTGGTGTAAACTTTACACAGCTCGTTCCGTTGCGAGATGGAGGCTGAGCAGAGGCAGAAGTATGTGCAGAGTCCAGGCCATTAACATACAGCTGTTTGGCTTCTGCTGGATAAATTACTTGTTTATATATTGCTACCCACCGTATGTCCTGAAATTATTTCCAACACTTGAAACTACCCCTAAAACATCTCTGTTGTTCACCTCTGACACATCAAGACGCAAGCTTGCAAGTCTTGATGGAAGGCAAATCTCTACGAGGTCTTGTAAAACACACTTTGCTTCTGAGAGTAAGCCAACGCACGCATTTCTTAGCGAAAATGAACTCACTGAAGCAGGTCACACTGCAAAGCAGCTATAAGCATTTACCACTCAAACAAGACACAACTATGACTTGACACAGATTTGGAAAAAGCTCTTATTTTACCAATAGTTACCCCAGGCAAGTAGGATTTGACTTGACTACAATGAAACTGCGGAATTTAGGGAAATAAAGCAGAGTATCAAAAATCTCATATGGGCCGTTCAATTTAAGTTATTGTTCAAGTGCAAATCCTTCTCTTTTGAAGAGTACTGGATAGATGGGTAATTGTCTGGCTGTAATTGTAGTACACAGACCCTTGAAATTACAGCTACTTTCGTAATGAGGAACATGAACACTTCTATCACTTTGGCTGATGTACACAAGATAGACACCTGCAGCACGGATGTGCAGCATGTGTTCTGCAAGAACAGGCTACGTGTTACACTGGTATTATGGCATATTCCCAATGTCACTAGACACTCCAAAAATTCGCAAAAGGACTTAGTGCCAACTTTCACTTTCTACAAACAATAGTTTTACCCATTTTGTTGCACCTTGTGACAAAGTGTAACGAAACTCAGTAATCTGATCAAGTGATCTGCCGTACATACCGGTGTTCAGCTGCACAGGGTCTGAACCTGGAACTGGGTAAAGGCAAGGAGAGGGACAGGGTCTAAGACTCAAAGGATGGAAAAGAGGATGCAGCACTGTCTTGGGTTAAGAGATCAGTGGAGCCAGCAGCCATCAGAATGTCCACTTCAGAACCACACCTTGTACAGTATTATCTAAAGTTTCTTACTTCCATTATTTTGTAGGATATAGGCATTAGTTTTGTTCAGGGACAAAAAAACTAGCTTGTCCTTGTGTCAAAACAAGCAGGCTTAAAAGCTTATGAAGCAGAACAGAGAACACAGAGTTAGAAATTTTCCGTGATCAAAAAGGTTTAGTGTTAAGCCGTTCTTCTATGTATTTTAAGGATTGCTCTTTTCATCTAGGAGACACAGCAGTTCGAGAGGTTTTTGAAGAGACTGGCATTAAGTCAGAGTTCAAGTCCATCCTAAGCGTCCGACAGCAGCACAAACACCCTGGAGCCTTTGGGAAGTCAGATATGTACATCATCTGTCGCCTGGAGCCCTCCACCTTCAACATCAGCTTCTGCCAGCAGGAGTGCCTGAGGTGTGAATGGATGGACCTTCATCAGCTTGCCAGGACAAAAGACACTACTCCCATCACCAGCAACGTGGCAAAACTCTTGCTTTATGGATACCGGGAAGGGTTTGATAAGATTGATATAACCATGAGAGAGCTCCCAGCTGTCTACACAGGCCTGTTCTACAAACTTTACCACAGGGAGCTGCCTGAGTCCTATAGAAACATTACATGATAGCAATACATTTCACATTTCGTTATAGTAATAATTTAGAATTGTTATTGTAGTGTTATTTAGACCGTATTAAAATGATCTACAGACTTATTTTTAGGTAATTATTAGAAAGTAATTATTTACTCTATTCTCTAACAAGCTACAGAGATATAAATTATTTTTAAAGGTAAATAATTGCTTTAAGTGTGCATCAGATTTGTTTTCCTTTACTTTGTAAAGCAAACATAAGGTAAATAAAATAGCTCTACCTAGGTATCTAGCAGAAAACGGAAGTGTTATTGATCCTGAAAATACATTTTCCAAGTAATTTTACCTCCACACACACTGGCACAATAGCTTCAAAAACAATATAAAGACAGTATCAAACATTCATGTTTTAATCTGGTATTTGCAAAAGTAGTTAATATCAGCAAATAACTGCTTATATTTTTTCTACTTCAGAAAGGCATAGGAAACTTGACATCTTTAGTGCAGTGTGGCAGATGTGCTCAGAATCCGCCGTGGAAATCAACTTTTAGCAGACATGGGAAGAAAAAGGATAGCTTTCTGTCCAGGTCCAGTTTTTGGTCCAGGTTTGTACTGTCCAGTTCTTTTCAGTGCCACATACCAATCCGAGTATTTCCGTGACCGGTACGTGTTATAGTTATTAGATTCCAAGCGCTCAAAAAAGAAACATTCTTCTGTTGCACATTTCTAAAAGGGGGAAAAAAAAAAAAGGATTCTTGATATTCCATCACAACAAATCAATTATTCAGATTCATCGGAGTAACTTAGCAAGAACGTAAGTTAGCAATATGTTTGGTTTTAAGAAATTCACATTACATGTTTCATGTTTAAAGAAAGAGTTATTGTTAAAGGAGAGATTTAACTATGACTCAGTTACTGTCTTTAACACAGACCAAGCACATTTGTTTTCACTACGTAATTCTTCTGATCTGAAACTCAGTCAAACAAATGAAGAGCCCTGCCCCTGGGCACTTACTGATAGAGCCTCACTCCCAAGCTCAGCAGTTTGGCCATTTCAGGGTGTGAGAGAAAAGGAAGTACTTCCCTTGCCTTCCTCAAACCAACCTTTTTATCAGTTGGAGAAACAGTATGGCGCAGTTTCAGCCTTTGCCTAGCCTTTTCTCATTTGGAGATTTAGCTTTCCTAAGGCTAATTCCAGTCCATATTTAAAGCACCCTGAAACAGTGGCAAGCCTGCCTCTGGTCAAGATTTTTTAAAGTAAAAAACTTTTAAGGTATTTTGAAGAGAAGATCGGATGTATTTCACACAGAAACCACACGCTCTACTAGTGTTTAGAAGTACATCTATGAAATTATTCTGCTTCTGGAAGAAAGTCTTCAAAAACAATTCCACCTACATGGAATTAACATGCCTTCACACCTAACAAATAAAAAAAGGAGGCAGTTCTTCACACAATAGGTAAAAGTTGAGCTGTGGAGCTCCTTACCATAGGAAGTTATTCCTTCCCTCAGCTTACATGGATTCAAGTCACTTTTGCACAAGTTCATGGAAATGAAATTCACTGAAATTTACTAAATAGGTAAAAACCATTCTTGGCTGAGAAGACCCCAAAGCTGAGATTGTTTGTAGGCTGGGAGACCAATACCAGGGAATTACTATGTATGCCTTGTCTTACACTCTGCATTTGATCGCCATCAGACAGAAGGTACCCAGCTGCACACACAGCCCTCAAAAGGTGTGCCTGCCATTAATGAACGCAGTGTGATACACTGTCTTCCACACAGCTTTGCACAGAGCAGAAACCACCACTCCCTTGAGGTGACCAGACTGAAGAGAAAGTCTTCATTTTCGAATTATCCCATTCCTGTCAGTAAGACCATGTAAGGCAGGCATTATCTATTGCAAGACTTTAACCCACACATTTTCCTGGGGAGTTAATATGGCCTGGAGGACTTAAAACCAAGCTAATTCAGCTATGACTAGGATTTATAGCTGTTCATAGCCATCAGGAATCAGGAACGTTTATTCACTTTGTGAAATCCACCACCAAGGAACCACATGGATCATCTGTATCAAAAACATTAGAGGACATCCAAACAGCTTCAAGGAAGAAGGCACTTTCTTCTCATGTACATCGTCTGTCAGTCCATCGATTCAGTCCCACTTATTTAGCCAGAAAATTCTGGGGAACACCAGAGGAGAAGAAAAGCTAGTCATTAAAAAGAAAGCATGTAAATTCTTGGAGAGGAGATGGGGAATGTGAAGTGATTCCCTACAGAGCAGGTTACTACTCTTTGTTACCATCTTCTGTTAATATTCATATAGATATAAAGTAGCCTACTAGAAATAAGAAGTGAGCTTGGAACAACTAGACTCCATACAGTATGCATGAAAACACACAAGAGAAGAGTAGCTCTGCCAAGTTTCTGTAGCAACAAGCAATTAAATCATTGGAATGTGGTCTGGCATAAAGTCATCTGTCTTCAAACATATGTCTTGAAATAGAAGGTTATTTCCTCTAACCATCTTCAGATATGAATTTTGGATTCTAAGAAAAGGAACTTTGAAAACCTATGAGCAATTGCTCATTTCTATAGCTCATATTTTTACATTTCAAATAGCAGGAATCAAATTAACAATTTCCAAATCATTTGTGTTTTAAGTAAAATTTCTCAAGATAAATCATGTTTTGTTGCCTTTCAGTCCAGCAATGTGAAACAGATGCATTCATCACCTCAAGCCACAGATCCACAACTGAAACGGATTACAGCAGCCTTAAGAGGGCACAGAAACAGCATAAAGAAGCATTTAACAACAAAAACAAACTCTGCTTAAAGCAGAGTTTAGACAAGTTCAGTACAATTGCCCAAGCTGGAAATTCTGGCAAAGAGGCCACTGCAGCCCCCTCACCCTTGCCTTCATCTCCTGCCTGAAGCAGTGGCATCTCTGGAAGCACCTCTCATCTCTCAGGTAAATTAGATTAAAATAATCAAATAGGTTTTCAGGCAATTTATGGGTGTTACAAAATATAAAAAAGGCATGCAATAAGAAAAAGATAGATAAAAAGAAAAAAGTGTTGGTTTTTTTAACATTCATAAAGAGATTTTGAAAGGTGCCATGCAATTCACTCTGGCCACTCAAGTCCTTATTCCTCCACACAGCATCCATGATACCAGTGCTCTCCTATAGTACGTTGCCAGTGTAAATATTTTTACATAAAGTGAACAATTTGGTGACAAATGATAGTTCAGGCTTCATGAACTAGGTAGTCCTTAACATCTGCTAAAGGTGACATTTCAGCAGCCAAACTGCTGTCCATCAGAAGCGGGATGCTGGCCACCGCATTGTGAACTTCAGCCCCTGGAAAAACCCTGGATATCAATGTTGTTTGTAAATACACTTTGATCTAGGCTGCATTCGGCGTGGTGATCTGGCAGCGCAAGCTTTCACAGCACATCATGAAATACCTGAACTCTACAGCCCTGCACTGAAAGGATAAAGGAAGGGAAAACACTCGGGGCAGCGGAGGGGAGGGAGTGCCACTTGGCACCTGCCCTGCCAACAGGCAGTATTTTGCCTGCTGCCAAGCACAACCTCCATCCAGGAGGAGTCTGCGCAGCTAAATAAAACGCCTGGTGCCAGAGTTTTAACATTAGCAATGTTGGTCATGGTCGTGCTTGTACTACAGTCTGCTGTGTGCTCACAGCAGCCAAACCATAATGACCACCAAAATCCTCAAGGTGATTCACCCAGGGCAGATTAATTGAATGAGGCAGCAACTTCATGCCACAAAGTTCTTCCTCCCTTCTTTGTGCAGCCAAACACCACCCCGTGATTGACTTTTCAATGCAAACTGCATCTGCCTTAGTACCACATGATGCCAGTTCAATAGTTTGGACATTTTGGACTCAGATGAGGAATTAAAACTCTTCAAGTTTGTTCATTCTCAAAACTGAAACCAGAGGGTTAACCTGTAACTACCAGAGCAGATGAGTATGACCCAGGAAAGGTGATGATCATATTTAGCCTTTTCTAACTAGGAAACGGCCAGGAAATGCAGGTTACTCTCACAAATATTCTCGTACCACAGTTTTAATGCCTAACATCAAAAAAGAAGATCTTTCCTTCAAGCCAAGTCCTTCAGTCTGGCAAAACCTGTCCAGCCCCATCAACCTAAGCATGACAGACAGAACGAGCAGGTCATATCCTTAAATGACAAATTATTTCTCATGAAATATAAAAGTTAGTCAAAAGTATAATTCTTTCTTTCGTGGGAAATTTTGAGCACTTTATGAATTAAATGAACAAACACATTTAATTCCATAAAGTGAAACTATGTCATTATTTAATTAAATGAAAGCAGAAAATCAAAATTATTCCAATCAGAAGTGCAATGTTTTGATTTTTCCATTAAAAATCTGACAGAATAGTTTCATTTCTGCACAAATATTTTTAGAAAACAACATTTTCCAAGGGGAGGTTTTGACTGGCTGCATTAATAAATCAGCCATTTCCTCCAGTGACTGAACTGGTGAAGACTGCCTCTCCCCCACAGCAACTGAGTCTGTTAGTAAACACAACATGAAGCTGTTAAGTTAAAAGCCACATCAACCAGCTTTCAAGACAAGAACACGGCCCCTGCACCACCACGCAAATCACCAGTTAAGCAGTGACAATGCTGGCTACACAATAAATCATTTTGCAAAAAACAACTCAGAACAAACCATGAAGAGATGTCTCAACAAAGTAATTACAAAAACATCCAACCAGATGAAAACCAGGACTGAATAATAATTTGTGAAAGTATTTTTGAAAATGTTGATACCTTTATAAAACAAGGACACTATGCATATTGATCCTTGACACTGCAAAGGAATAAATAAGAAACAAAACAGATGTTAAAAAGGACAGAACAGTACTCGAGTGACTAGAGGATTAGAGAACTAAAAATTGAAGTTCCATGATGTTTTAAAAGAAACAACAAAGGTTTCAACATATATAAATTAATGTGCACTGATGAGATCACTTCACCACAAAGATTTCCAGCATATGCTCTTTTAAAGCTCTCACTGAAATGCAACATTGCTCAAACTAAAAAAGAAATCCTGGCAAGTATTAGGAACAGTTTCATGAATGTGTTTATAGGCAGAAAACAGTAGAGGCACAACTGGCCCCAGACTGTTGGAAGTCATCATACAGAAATCCTCATGGAAAAAACATTGCCTGTGCTGCAGAAAAAGATCATGACATTGCAGAACAATTCGTTAGGTTGGGTGAGGAAAAAAAATCTTACGAGTTGAGAGTTTTCACCTATGAATGGCAAAAATGAAGCACCGTAGGAAGCAGCATTTGCAGTAAACATGATTCAAGTCATACCCAGTTCCAGAAACAAAGCAAATGTTTATAAGCTCAGGTGAGAAGCACAAAGTGACCCAACTTCACCAGACTGTGAGAATAATTCCAAATGAGCAGCAAATACTTTACAAGTACATCCCCTTATAAGAACTACGCAGATAAAATTGCTGCATATAGCTGCAAGGGAAGCACCCTCTACAACCAAAACCCACCACACAACAGCAGGTTGGAAATCCCAAATATAAACGCACTCCAGGGTATATAATTTTACAAATGGTGCTAAACACCCTATTTTCACCACTCACTGTCACTCAGGGTAAGGAGGGCAATTTGAACAGGAAGCCAAATGCCACCACACCAGCACCACAGGAAATTCCCCATTATCCTTAATTCAAGAATAGCACAGTGGATTACTCCTCACATTTTCTTCAACTGAGCTGTCACACAATATTGGAGTAAATAATGCTGTAACTTGAAACAGGTTCTTTCACTGTATTCACAGGCATCAACAAAATGGGCCTGCTGGAGGCAGAGAGACACGGTCCTGAGGAGCACACCAGGGATGCCTGCTCATGTGGAACTGCCTAAGGGGTTTGTTTGCCTTCACACTAACTTCACTTAGGCAGAACTGAGGGTAATCAGAAGTAATTGCCACAGCCCCTTGGCACAGGTCTTTCATGAGCTGCAGTTCAGCCGAGGTTAGGAATTTCATCACTATCAACTGTTACTGGTGGGGCCTTGCACAGAAGCTGAATGGGGCTGTGCTCAAGACACTGAAGCATCAGGGATTATTTCAAGCTAAAATTCTAGAAGGATGCCCTACAGTGGTACTTCACAAATGCTGAAAGTTTGTCTGCACCAAAGGTTATAAATATGGGTAAGAGATTTACATTGTCTACATCTCATAAGAAAAATGAATGTAACTGCAGCTCTTAAAGCACCATCTATGACCTAGCTCTAAGTGACCTTACTAACTTTCAGAGTCTACTAAACATATTTGATTCAAAACACACTTAAAAATTAAGCTGATACCAATAAAATGCATGGAGTTTAAAACAAGTCTCATTAGAGACTCATTTAATTTACCAACATTTAATAACTTTTTTATTTTATCATCACATTTTCAAAAATGTTTTTATTGCCGGTTTTCTAGTTTGGAATTACACATGACCAAAAAAACGTGATTGTTTACAAAGAGGAAAATGAGAAAACAATATATACAGATTACTATCAGAAATAGGAAAGTCAGAATTTTTACAAAAAGGCTTTACTTTCTACTTCAAAAGGGTCTTTACCATCACTTTACGTGAAAGTATGTGAAAGAAAAAAAAATTACTCATGGGGGGGGGGAAAAAAGGCAGAGGTTTCATTCTTCATTTGTTCCTATGGTTTCCTTCTATATATTATCACTATGATTTTTCTCTCTCAGGCCACTCCAGTTAAATTTTGCAGCTCCTAGGTAAGGGCAGACATACCCATCTCTTCTAGTTCATACTTCAGTTAATTGACAGAAGTAGTGCAAAGCGACTTTCTCATGGACAAATCACACAGAGAAGTTGTCTAAGTCCTGCTGAAGGAGAAGGTGCTCAATACAGAGCAAGGAGAGGACCTACCAATACAGACACACACATCTAGAGATAGATCAACATGAAAAAAACGCCGCTTACCAAGGCCAGCAACCTGCCATCCTCCTTCATAGCCAGAAAGCGATTTGCACTTAGACCTTTGATCGACACCACTCCTCTTTCTTCAGCTTGCAGTTGCAGTTTGACTGCAAAGAAAATAGACAAAAGTAAATTGTCACAGCCATCGTGATACTTCAGCACTTGACAGTGAAGCCTGCTGCTCCAAACCTAAAACCCAAGAAAGCCTGAGCTTCAGGCTGCAGCAAAGATAGTAGATTTCCCATCTTTACCTTTCTTGTCCTATTTTTCATCAAACAAAATGCTTACTACGAAGGAAGTAGCTATTGTCAATCTGGCAACAATAAGCTTGAGTTTTTCTTTTATCTTCATTTTACAAAAAAGCAACTTAAAAAACATAAAATTCCATGAAGGACCACTTATGGCACAGTCAACTGCTCACAGAAAATAGGAATTTTTCATGGCAGTTTTCTTACAGAGGTGTTTCTTAATGTTTATGAAACAGTATCAGACACTGAATGCAAGCAACTCAATGCAGCTGGATTGTCAGAGAGGCACGAGTCTGAACTATGATGAAGACCGTTCTGGACCATCTCACATGCTAAATGTTGTAGCAGCTCCCAACAGAGAAGTACCAATGGGTTTACATCAGACATCCAACAAGTGTTTAGAATAAAGGAACAGAAAGAACTGCAAAAGTAGATGAGGACAGTGAAGACACAAGAAATGGTGTAAGGTTGTATCACACAGCTTTTAGCTACTGCCTGTGAACTAGCACAAAGTCTAAACCGATTTTTCTACCCACAAATCACATCCAGCAGTTTAGCTTAACACACAAATGTTTTCCCCTTAGCCCGAGGCTGGTTTCAAGCCATAAGCCAAAAGAGGCCTCCACCTAAATCCCGAAGAGCTGTTTGCTATTTTTCTTCTTTTTTCATCTCTGATTATTCCTGTCACTGCATTCAGAATGACACATGAATCCAGCTTTTAAGTGGTTAAAACAGCAGAGCCAGGAACTTACATCTCCACTGCATTTCAGTGTAACCCTGACAGAAGTTTCTGTGACATTGTACCTGAAAGTACAATGGGGACACAGGATGGGGAATACTACAATGCAAGAAACTACATTTCTATGTAAATACCATAGAAAAAGTCCAGCAGATACCTTCTACATGACTTAGGTATTTGTGGCTCAAAAAAAAATGTAAACACTGTTGGAACTGCCATTTTTCTGGAGAAGAGGAGGAGGAAAGGAAAGCAAAGCTCATCTTGTCCTAAACCTTACAGAAGATCCTGTTCTATTCCACCCATTTTAGAACATCTCCCTCTGAAAACCTAACTTTGATTATTTAAAACATCACTTTAAAAAGGGGGAAAGGCCCATACAGCAACTTATATGAACTCTTTGGACTGCTTGCAGCTTGACGTATGATGTTTCCTCCTCCTCCTCACAGAAAATATATGCTCATTCCCTACAGCTCCATCCCATCAAGCCAGCTTGCACAGGCAGTACAATTAAATCTGACTTCTGCTAAAAACACATACAATCATTTCAGTAACAGTGGAACGTAAGAAATTGGATCACCCAAAGTCCCTAAGTTTTCCTCTGTTCTGGATGGCCATTATTTCCAGTTAAACCCTCAGTTGTAAACCCTCTCACTGAAAATTAAAAAAGCAAGTAGAAGCAAGCCCATTGGACTACTTTTTAGTCCAATAATGTGCTTTCATCCACGGTTCCAATGAACAGGGACTTTTAGAGCAACTCTACTTCTGTAGCAGGAAGTAAGATCATTGCAACACAGGCATCAATGAGGAACAGTTGAGAAACAGCTTCTCACCTTCTTGGGATGCATAAAGACAAAGATGACTTTTGCCAAAGAATGGAAACAGCTAAAGAGGGAACAAGCAGGATGTCACAAGCTGCTACTGGTTATGTGTCCATCAGGTGTCCTAACAAAGGATATGATTCATCTGATGTGAGACTATCAAGTGTTGCCAAAACCAAACAAGACTGGAACTTCTCCTTCCTTCTGCTTGCATCCCAGAAATGATTTTGGGAATTAGTTAAAAACATTTTCTCTTTGAACCCACTATACAGAGATCTGACCATGATAAAAGCCCAGCTCAAGGACAAGATAGCTGTGCTCCACTCACTCGGAAGAGTCGGCCAGGGACTTGCATCAGCAAAGTCTGATGGGCAATACTGGGATAGATAATCTCAGACATGAGCTTCTTTCACCTACCTGCTTTTGTGGAGTATATAGTTTTTTCTATTTAATGATGCAGTTTTTAAAAGCCTGACCTTTTAAAACCACCAGAATAAACATGTGAAGTTGCCGTAAATTTTGGAGCAGGAGCATCTTTTGAAATTCAGAGGGAGGTTGCTGCTTATTTGGCTTTTTGTTGTGGGGAAAAAGATTTTTGCAGTACAAATGAAAACTTCCTTGGTTTACTTCTGTTGCTCCTAAAGACGTGACTGAAGAAATTCCAACAAGAATACCAGGAACATGAAACCTTTGGGTTAGTTGCTGCAAACCCTTTTTTAAGCATTAAAATTATTTAATCTGATTTTTCCCTAGATACAGACAGACATCAATACTAGTTGCTCGTAAATTCACTAATTTCTATATACAACTGAAGCTGTATTAATACAAATGCTGCACTCCAAAGAATATTAAATAGTTTCCTAGGAATTACATGTCTTTTGTCATTTTGCACCAAAAAAAAAGAAAAAAAATCTCTCATAATTCACTAATAACTTCCAAGAAATACAGAAACCTCTGTAGTCATAAAAAGTTCTGTGAAATGTTTCATTTCATCCCAGAATCAAGTCTCCAAAATACAGCCCTCCCAAGCTGTTAGGCCAAAATCAGTCTTGTGAGCAGCTTCAAAAAACTTCTGAGCAACTCCCTGCCCTCTGGAGAAGCAAGAATGTGGAGACGTGCTCCAGGCAGAGATTGGGGGAAGTGGACTTTTGAGATGTGCCCAAGCATACAGCTTTCACCGTACACTTAACAAGAAACAGCTGTGGGAAATAGCTGAAAAGTAGTATTAATTACTGCAGTACAGAATTACTGTGCTTCATTACTTTCTCTTGACAGGGAAAAAAAAAAAAGCACACCAACTCCTACAGCATCATACCGGGCCAGAAGTTCAGATTCTGTAAAAACAAACTTTTAGCAAAGGTTTTCAAAGCCTGTAAAAATATTTGTATAGTTTGGAGAAGTTTGTGAAAAGTGTTACTCTTTAAAAAGGAGAAAAAAAAAAAATTCCTGCAGAGTTTGAAAAGCTCTGCAAAACTGAAAGCCCCCAAAGCAAAATCAGCTTCACTGGATTTTCCTCTCCAGCTCAAAAATAAACAAATAAACAGAGACAGAATAGTACTGTAAGTTTTTCAGGTTTCAGCATTTATGGCTTTATTAACACAAGGTGCTCGCCACAGCGTTCACGTGGATCTGGAGATGCCAAGAAACAGCCTTACTAATTAAACACATTTGACCACGCAATCATCACCAGAAGCAACAATTTTAGGTTTTGCTAAATGCAACTTGGTGCAATCAGTCATAAGAGAAATGTAACACCTGACACTGATGATCCGTGTTGTTAGGTCACGAGCAGCAGTAGTTCAGACACAGGCCATCCTTTCAGATCTACCTGTCTTCGGCACACTTGAACCTCAAAAACAGTTCCATGAAAGGAAACTAATTACAAAGGTTGTAACCCAAAAACGTAGCACAGATTGTTGTGAAACAGCTAATTAACGAACTGAGGGCCAAAAAGGCATGTTTTCCCAGTTACTCCAGCAGGCCTTTGGGAGGGTCCCCCTCCAGCATGGCAGCAGGTTAGTTCACTGTTCATTCATGTCCACCCTTTAATGGGTGATGGACGCCAAGTGCGAGGCTACGGTCAGTGGCTGCTGGTTTGTGACAGAGAACTCAGCACACTGAGCAAACATCTTAAGGTCTGAGGCTAAGTCATCCCAAAGGTATGAAATAAAAAACATCCTATCCCAATTACAACCTGCACAACCTTTATGCACTGACAACTAAAAAAGACTCAGTACATTTACTACTACTATTAAGACTTTCTTTTGTATCTCTTCATAATAAGCTCAAGTATTATCATCTTCCCTTTTTCTGTTGAGTAAGAAGGAATGAAGTGCAAGACATACAAGTTTAATTTCACACCAGGGCAGAAACCCTGAGGAAGAACAATAAAGTTGTATCTTGGGGAAGATATAAAAAGGCATAGAAAACATGAATGGAATAATGTTAAAACAGTGAATTCAGGAGATGGATTTAAAACTTTCCTCTGACACAAACTTCTAATACTGTACAATAAAATTATAAAAGCATCCTAAATAAAACTTCCCTTTGAGCCATTTCCTTGTCCCTGTATTCAGCACAATCACAAACCTCTTACCTGAACAAATAAATCTGTTAACAAAATGCAATGTATGGATACAACAGGATGGTCCACAATACTGCAGTGAAGATTCTCCCAGAAGAAAAGATACCAAGCCCAGAAGAAGCCACCATACAGCCCTCTGACAAGCTGTACAGTTAGAAGTGCAAAACCAGATGTGGCATCGTAAGGCAGAAAAGAGAACAAGCTGCATAAAGGCAAAATTCTTACACTAAAATTAAATCAGTAGGTATTTATAGCCTGCAGGACAGAAGGCATTAAACAAATTTTTAACCAGAAAGTGATTGTTTCAAAGCTACCTGGCTCAAAAGCAAGAAATACCTATAGATGTTCCAATTACAGGGGAAAGATACCTAGTATCTAACAGTACACAATGAGTAAATCTCTCTGTGCTCACACTGCCCATGACATCAGGAGATCCCATCACTCTCCTCTCCTCGGAACCACGTTTTCCAATTCCTCTGTACAGGAGTAAAGTACCACTGGCTGTGCCATGGCCCTTCCTCAGTTAACTCACCCATGCAGCAGCACCACCACAATCCCCCAGGCACAGGAAAAACATGCAAATGTACAAATCAGAATTTTTTTTTTTCATTCTGTTACGATAATGGGCTTTTCCTCAAGTTTTGCAAAAGAATTCCCCTCCCAAAAAATCACAAGCTATTTGTCATCCTCTTGAACTGCAAAATGCTTTCCACAGGCAGATTGCATCCAAATCCTGTCTCCAGCTGCTGGCTGAGGGGTGGTACATCCTATTTCGAGAACATGGGAATTCTGCATCTTACAGCAGCAGAGCTGAGAGAGCTCATTGAGCCCCAGCTCTTCCACCAGGAACCATGGCAACCTCTGCATCTAAATGCAACAGCCAAAACAGAGAACATCAATGGTTTGTCAATGGTTTTCACAGCAAGGTTGGTGAACCACAGCTGAACCAAAAGAAAGGAAGACTAAATCCTGTGACAATTTTGACCATGTTAATTTCAGACAGGACATGCAAAAGGAGTCCTAACTCAGCACCCAGTTGTCTAACATTGTTAGAGCTACAGTTAAAGACTGTTACACATACACAGCCTTCTAAAGCTGTACAGATAATCTAATACTCAGAATTTCCAGATTTTTGTTTATTTTACGGTTGTATGTCTTCGTGCTTATAATACCATCTACATCTCTATATGGCAGATTATCCAAACAACTACGTTCACCTGAGGACATCATCATTAACTACAAAAAAACATTACTTTGGATGTAACTTGAATGAACCTACTATGCCTTCCAGTAGTATAAAAAAGGATAGAAGGGGGACATTTTTTCTTCACAACACACAGAGGCTGCGTTATACATATTCACTCATGTCTTGGTTGCAGATCAATACAAGCTACAGCCTAACATGAATTTCCACTGAAACCAGTACAATTTGTGACACTGAAGGATACTGAACCACACTGCAACGTGCACCAAAATGCCTGGCAGTTTTCCCCACCTCCTGCTACACAGCCCCTCCTGGACAAATATGGCTGTTCTGTAGAGATACACACAAATAATCATACAAGATGAGCCTGGGGTTTTCTTCCAGCTTCGTTTCTGTTAATTAACCCAGGAAATCTGGAGGTGCACTCCTTCCAACAGTGACACTCAGGCAGACATTCTTACCAGCACCTGAATGGCAGAACGACTAAACAGTAATTTTCCTTTTTGCTGTAAGACAATTTGCAGATCAAACCTGTACAAGGCCACTCCCTGATGTGTATGTTAAACGGCTTCAAGCAGTTTTTAGGTGTCTTTTTTCAGACTAGATCCTGATCCTGTGAGACATGTTAAACACAGACAAAACACAGACCCCACTGATGTGTTCCTCCCCTGCAGCCAGCAGAGCTCTGCAGGCACAGATTTCACACATTCATGTCATTACTGGATTGCAGACATAAAATTAGTTACACATACGTGACTACCCCTCTTTCACAGGATATATGGTCAGGAGCCAGCTACAAGTTGCAGGTTAAACGAGCCAGCATATTTGAGAGAGTTACAAATGGGCATTTATTTCACAACTTGGAGAGACTTTTCTAAGAATATGGAAGTTAAAAAGTGGTATTTAATAGTATTGTGGTTGGCAAGGTTTCAGAATTCTGTTATGAACTGGATCTTCCCCATCTTTTCCTAAAAAGCTCAGCAAAGTATTTCCAAAGCAGTTTTGCATTCACCAGTGGAGAAAATAAGTTTTTCAACAAGTAGCACAAGACGGACAGAAAAGATGCTGGCAAATGCAGAGAATACAGAAAATGTGCACATTTTCCAAAAGTTCTTTTATTGCTCTGAGCACTGGAACTGAAAAATTACATGTACAATGAAAACTCCCAAGTCCTTTTACAGTTCTCCCAACCCAGGAAAGCGTTTGTAATGGCCCAAACTAAACAATACTGCAGCAACTTAAATGGTCCCAAATGGTTTAATTGCTCTGCATCACAAAGGGTTCGGCCAAAGAACTCCTTCAAAATTGGCTTATTGGGAAGATCTTGGCAAAATGTAGCAGCTTAATATTTTAGGAGAAAAGAGCTGAACATTTTGGAAGTTCCTCACTGCTGAGCTCGTACCACCTTTCTCACACGCTCCCCGGAGAGCTGTTGGCAGCAGCAGACGAGCAGGGCCGCAGCCTCCTGCATCCCCAGCCCTGGGGCACCCAGCCTGCACAAAGCCGTGTGCTCTTCTTCTACTCATAGCAGCGGCGTCGGCCAAAATGCTCTGGGGCAGGAGTAAGCCACAGTATCACTAAGGAAGAGGGAAAGCAAAGGTCACAGCGGGGCAAGAAAGGGACAGAAACACCTTAGGAAAAAAGAAAAGATGAACCGAGACATAAAGAGCACAAGCAGCAGTGAGGAAGGAGCATGAGGCAAACTCCTGCACCTCAAGTAGGTGGACTCTAAGATGCAGCTACATGGATTCATAAAATCCCCATTTTCCTACTCTTCCACAAGGAAATAGGAAATCTAACCACTACATCAGAGAAACCCTAAAGCAGGGAGCTCCTGGCTTTGGATACACTTACACAGCAAAAAAAGGTCTGATTAAAACCTAAGCTATGCTGCCACCATGATCTACCTAGTACAGATCCCTACAAACAAACTTCAGTGCAGACTAAAACCATGAGTACCCCGCTACGGTCTCAGAACCACAAAATGTTCAGGTCAGGAGGGCCCTGTGTAGTCCAGCCTCCTGCTCCAGGGTCTCCATCACTTCACAGTGAAAACCCTGCCACCACATTTTCACTGCTGTCAAACATACATGCAAGCTAGACCAAAGCTCACAAGGGGTCACCAGTGTTTCCCGCAGTCAGAGCTCTTACTGCAGTAAGGCACAGCGACAGTGCGGAGGCCACTCTCATGCTCTGCAGAGTTTTCCCACCGCGCCAAAACGCTGCTCCCAGGGCAGGAACATGCAGCCTGGATATCCACTTTCAGTACCTCCACTCTTCCCTGCAGGACCACGAATGCTGCCCTGAACACCCCCAGACAAGATGCCAAAATCCTTTCACTGTCTGCAGTCTCTCCATGCAGCTCTTGGCTACTCTGCCTCTCTCCCTTAAAGAGCCTTCTTAAGGCAGCAGGAAAGAGAAGCGCTTTTCACGACCCTAACACCACTATTGACACCCTGCAAGAATGTGGTGTGAAAAACAACATTTTACCAAGAGGACTCTGGGCCAATGGTCAAAGAGATTACTTGGAGTTTGTGAACATCTCAACAGCAAACACATGCAGTACCCAGACCCAGCAACTAACAGAGCAGCTTAAGGACCCTAGAAAGAGGAATCTGATACTATTTCAGCCAAAGTTTTCACTAACATACAGTCGGTTTATTCCAACTAGAAGGTCATTAGCAAAACACCTCTCGCTCACTTTACAAGACGGGAGAGTTTATGTACCCCCTGAAAAAGCCCCGGCTGCACGTCTCTGGATCAATGAATAGCGTTACTACAGTCTCTGCTGTGGAAAAGCTAAACCCAAGCCAAAGGCTCAGGGCCCATCTCCAACATAACTTGCAGAGGCCCTGTAAGGAAAATCCTTCCATGAGGCCCCAGAATGACGCTGCAGTGAAGCTATTGCACCAGCTCCCCATCACTCATCCTCCTGCACCCCCCTACCCATAGAAGAGAACAAAGCAGCAACTTTTTGCAGTCACTTCTACAGAGGTGGAGCACCTCTGGAGAGAGTAAGTATCAAAAAAGTTCATTAAAAAGGCAGGGGGTGGGGGGAGAAGAATCAACAGCACTTCACAAACTGCAACACCCTATGCCCCAGTTCCCACTCCTGCATATTCTGTGGCTGAAGCTGGCTGATTCCTTCATGCTTGGGGGCAATATCTATTCCCAGCCAGGTGTCCAAGCAAGACACAGAGTTATGTGTGCTTGCTCCACACCTAACAGAGTGAACCCTCCCAAACCCAAGGGCTGGTTCATCAAAGATACACGTGCATGTAAACACACACACAGACACATTAATACCCCCATTTTGGCATCTCCAGAGCCAAAGCTGCCTGCCAGGTCAGATCCAAACCCCAGCCCATAAGCTGGTGATCCTACTGTAACTTATCTCTAGGAATTAGAAATATCTTTGGCTGTCTCTCCTCCACATCTAGTCTCTGAAACTTTTTGATGCCTCTTTCTCAAAGACATACTAAGCATGTGACATCTTTCAGTAACTGGTAAGCTGCATTGACATAGAAGGCATCCCCAGTCTTGAGACTGCCAACACAAAAACAAGTCTTTACTTGCTTTCATATGCTTGTCATAGAACAACTGTGCTATCACCAGAGCTGAAGTACAGGCTGCCTAAAACCTGCAACACATGTAGGGGGGAGGAAAGGAGAAGCAGATGAAAAGCAGCAAGTGAACCTTTGCAGAATGGGTGGTCTTTTAATAAACAAAAATGACAGAACAGCAACAAAAACAATCAAACAAATCAAGTGTCACACTTGAGAAATAATGAGTCACACTCCCACACAAAGGCACATTTCTCTGCTTTTGCATGACAACATTGTAAGTGTATCTTTTTCCTTTTTGCCAGCCAGAGGCATAAAACCACTCACAGACAGACCTAAGGTCTTTAAAAGGTAAACATCTACAACAAAAATATACAATTCTGAAATATGAACACTTCAAAAAGTTCCGGTTACACTTAAGAGCAAAGCCAAGGCTTTAAACAGAATAGCAACCCGTGTAACTGTTTAAATATCAACCCACTAACCTAGTTACTTGTCACGGGCCGATATTAAAGGCTATCGGCTGTCAGGATAGTCCGTTCCCCACATTACTGAATACAATTACAATTATTTTCCCACTCAAGTTCTCCATCTATTCGTATTTATATCTTAAGCCTCAATTCCTACAAATATCCAAACTCCACCTAGCATATACCTATCACACTGGGAATCCTCCCCAGGAAACACAGATTACCAAATTCACAGCATCCTCAAAAGTTCCCTACAAATTTCATATAAAGGGCAGTAAAGTCACCCTGCAGAAGAAGAATTTCAGAACAATGTGACATATCACATTTCTGGCAACAGTCTGGCTTAGTGCTCCTATGGGCTCACATGTAAAACACGCACAATTACATTTCTCCACACAGCTTCCAGAACTGGTTGATCAAACTTCATTGAGCCCATTAAAAGTACTAAAGTTTCTGTATTCTGCTTACGAAACACAACTTGGGTATTTTGTGCTGCCAAGCAATAAAGGAAACAGCAACTGCTTGGCATTATGTAAGGATTTCAAATGCCAGACACTGCAAGTATAAAATTCTTAAATATCTAGCTGCCACCCTGTTGTCAGTCTCCTTGTCATTGCAGGCAAGCTGACTGCATCATTTTAAGTGAAGAGGGCAGAACCAAGCAGAAAAAAATTAACAACTTTACCAGAGAAGAACCTCTTTCATCACTGGGTGCAGATAATAAAGTCCAGTCCCTGAGTTACCTATACCTTTACCCCAAATTCTTCATTTAGACCCATGTTTGAGGGTTTCCTTATAAAAAAAATGAATGCATGTTCACACGTGTTTTATAGGGCTTTTCTTAACAAGGGTAAAAGTAATCCAACATGTTGCTTTCAACTACTTTCATTTCTGTTTAGTATTCACTACAGTAAATCACTGAATAACCTATTTCAGTTGCTCAGCTTTAAAGCAGAGCTGGTGCAATGTGATTAGCCAACATAACAATGTAACTGACTAATACCAGAAGATGCTTATAGAACTTGCAGAATTTCAGCCCTTTATGTTTACCGTGCATTCACTAATCTCTTTGCAACTTTTTCACTTGTAGCAAAATAAACACACATAAAACCAGGGACAACCTGAGGCAAGCCCAAGAATGTCACGTCAGAAGAAAGAGAAGGTAAACCATATAACTTAAAATATATTTTTAGTGCTCCTTTTTCACGTACAACTTGCACAAGTATTCAGTAGTATATAGTATTTTAGGGCTGTAACTGATGGCAAAGCAGTAACAGATTGGGTGAGATGAAAGGAAAAGGCTGCCAGAGCAGTGATGAGCAATTGCCAACCCATAGGTTTAATTGCCAACCCACTGACCCTCAGTGTCACAGATGGCAAGGAAAAGCTGGATTTTAGAAATGCCAGGAAGAATCAGCAAATCGGATTTTGAGAGAGTCTGATGCACAGTAACAAAAATGGAACTGTTGGGCACCCAGGCTGCCAGGGAGATGGAATAGTAGACAGGAGTAGGACGAAATAACAAGCTGATAAGGAGTCCCTATTAATTAAGTTGCCATTTAGAGCTGATTGCTCTTAGTCCGGCCAAAAAGTTAAGAGACAGTGGCTATGTTGGTTTCGCATTTCCCCCATCCCCAATACCAACGACACTGAATTCATCATTTGAGTATTTAATAAATATTTTTGCAAAAAGTCAACATAAAAAAACAATCAAAATCCATACACACACCACACAGTATTTCACTGGTGACTGTCTACTTCGTTTATTGCAAGGACAATGCAAAGAAAACATTAAGAGTGGAGACCTACTTACTCCATCTGTTTTATTCCCTTCCATCAAACTGTGTATCCACCCTATGTTGACGTTTAAATACTGCATCCACAGGGAAACAGCATGAGCTGCAATGAAGAACAAGAGCTGGCAATCACTGCCAACCCAGAATAGCAGTGAACCAGTCTTCACAAAAAGGCTGCTTTTGAACACAGCCCTACTTGAGGAGAGTTGTTCTTTGTAAGAAACCAAATTCCCTAACACCAAAAAATAAAACACACAGTGCATATATAGACTTTCCTTCAAATATCTGGGTAACACTCTTCACTTTTACAGCCCCCTGTGATTGCTCTGAGGAAGCAGACAGAACATGTCATGGGACCCTGCCTGTAATGGGGAGCAAGAACATGGGTCAGCAGGACCACGGGGAGAAGGATCATCACTTCAGCCTCCAACTCTCTAAGTAAAAACCCACTGCTTACTCTGAATACATTCACACCACACCAAGAAGGGACATGAGTACTTTCCTGGCAACGAAAGAGAGACCTTAGAATCTGCAGCTTGGAAGAACCTACTTGGCTCTCTCCTGCTTCAACCAGACCAGTACTAGTGCTCGCTCTGCTGGTTTAAATCTATTTGCTGGTTTAAATCTCCACACTGCTCCAGACTTCACTGCAAGAACATACTCCCAAAGTATGCCATGGATAGAAGCACCATCAATTGCACTGCCTCTCCTAACACCACATCAAACTAGCAGGGAGGCCAGACGTCTTTCACTCCTAACAGCCTTTTCTCCTATTATAATATCCCATAGACATTATTGGTGCTTGATCACTGCAAATCAGCCTCATTTTGAGACCCCTTGCTCTGCTCTTCAATTTCAAATAGTCACACCTTACAGTCATTGGTACTAGCTCAGGCACAGACCATTCAATGCTCTGGAACATTGTCAAGGTTTGACTCAGAATCGAAAACCCAGGACAAACATACTGCTTCCTGAAGCAGTAAAACAAGCAGAAGGTTGGGACTGAAATAAATAAAACTGACAACATGGGACAGTTCTGTAATTCCCTTCAGCTTTGAGGAATCCCTGCATTTCTAAGGACACAAGCATTGTAGGTCTTTTTTCTCAATTTTAATGAATGCACTACATTACTGTCAGTAAAACATCTGCAGTGACTCTGTAAACATCTGTAAAACCACAAAATGAACCCTTCATATTTACCTACTCAGAGGCATGGCCAGAGACACATTTAGCTATTCATCCCAACTGCTCCATTACTGCTAGAGAAACCCAATGAACTGAATCCATGTACTATTTCCCAGAAACTGCTCAGCCTAACAAGTCTGTGCAGCAGGATACCCTAGGCAACTTCCAGGCAGCCTATCCCCATATGTCCTCTATATGGCCCTCACTGGCTGCTTCTCCACACTAAAAAATGCTCTCATTTTGTATCCATCTCTGTTGCTACATGTATAAACAGCACCAAGGAGTAAAACTACTCTGCAGGTCTGGTTCTCTACAGCCACAAGCCTCAGGCTCACTATCGGTCTTCCCAGAGATTTGGGACTGTATTAACTAATACTCATGGTAATATGGTCCTAAAATTACTATTCTAACCTGAAATGTAACATAGGTGATGAGATGGTTCAGGACATGGTACCACGAGGCAGGCAGTGACAACTGAACGGTGAGCTGCCACTGGAATGGGGCAGTTCCCATCCCTCCAGCCCATGCTTCCAGATGCACCTCCCTCACACCAGCTCTGGCACTTTTCTTGACACCTCAGTGACCTGTTTCAATGTATTAGATGCACCAGAACCTAGTGCAGCGGAAGGGCGAGAGAGCGCGCATCTTTCCTGCCAATTCAGCAAACCAATCTGCCCTTTGCTGAACTCAGGGCTAGAGGCATTGCCAACTACAGCACAGATGAGACTGGGGAAAGGAAGAGACCATCCCACCATGCCCCCCTTTTTGGGAGCAGAGACTTGTTAGATCTGCTGAAGTGGCTGTCCAAAGGATTCCTTGGACAGTCACCGACAACATAACAGGTGATGTTAAAACATAAAATTGGGGGGTTTGAGGGGAAGGCACGAAGGAGATATGTGGATAGAAATCAAACACTTCACTATTTGTTCCCCAGTTCCTGGAAACACCAAGAAAAGATCCAGTCTGCCAAAAAAATTATGCCAGTCCCAAGACACGCAACAAACTTTTCCCCAAAAACAGTGTACTAAGAGCAGATGGAGATGCTGTCATGCCTGTAGGCTTGAGGATGTTAAGGACGTCCTTTTTATCAGCAAAAATAACCACAGAGCTACACCACCACAGAATGGCAACAGAACATTTAATAAAACACAGCCACACAGTAAAGGTAAAGGTTTGCAGATGGAGACCAGGCATTCTGGGCACCAGGTTGGGTCAGCCTGAGAGCAGAAAGAGCCAAGAAACAGATTGCATATATTTTCAAGTTATATCACAGTTTATATTTATAATTGCTTCTAAAAACACAACTCAGTATTTCATAGCTGTGCGTATCAGAATTTTGTGACTTGCACATTCCAGTTGGGATCCTAATGATTGCTGTTTTATGAGATCTGCTCAAGTCCCATCACAAGATCAAAAGCAAGCAAGCACCACACTGCCACTGCAAACAGTTATGGAGTCTACTTCCTACTTCATCCTTTCCTAGTACCTTTAGTATCTTTATCCTGTGAATCACTCAAGCAATGTGGTTTTCAAGCTCTAAAAGTCAAACATGAGTGATAAGTTCATACAGAATCACTCAACCAGAAGTGCACCATGACAGTTTTTGCAAGACAACCTCCACCCAACTTTGTAGACATCATCTCATTTACATTCTCGGACAATCCTATCAGGCTCCAGTCAAAATCTGGCCCTACCCTGAACAAACAAAAAACTACATAAAATAATAATCCTGAAATGCCACCAGCACTCCAGAGAGTCACCCTTTAAATATTTTTATTGAGGAGTCTGGAGGCAGCAGGACAGACAAGAACTCCAGTTTATTCATATATTGTCACAAAACACACTACTGAAAATGACACGTGATGAGAGTTGCTGTATTTTGAAATGCAGTGTCTTAAACAGAGATTAATAAAAGTAAAGGCTACCAGTTCTTTATCAGGATTGAAATGCTATCTCATTACCAACTTTTAAGGCTTCGAAAGTCCTGCCATAAACATTTCAAATACCACCCAGTATAGATATTCAATTTGCAGATTTCATGCAAGTATGTATTTTCTTCAGTAACAGTAACTTGAGCATTCTCAGGATAACCTTTGTCAAAACTGGATCACCTTGAGGCTATGTAGTCCATTTTGTTTTTACTACATAATTGCACTAAGGTTGCTGCCACCGGCAGTCAAAAAGCTCCATTGTTTCCAGGGTTATTAGCCAGGTTAGCACAATCAATCACCTCTAAAATATTTTTAAATAACAGACAGCGAGGGAGCCCCGGGCAATACTCCCAAGAGTGCTAAAAACCTTAATGATCAAAATACAAATTTCAGTCTTCTTTGGGTTACATCAGAAGTTATGGATGGATTCGTGGATTTAGTTCCAAATGCTTTAACAAATGAGGGAATATATATATATTTTTTTTTCCTGAGGAATACAAAGAAAGAAAAAGTTAAAAAAATATTAAGCTTGGAGAAAAACTTTCAAAGAAGCTCCTGTTACGTGTTTCAATTCAGTCTGATAACAACTTTAAGTATCTAGTAACCACTAAAAAATATTTTTTTAAAAAACTGCTTGCCATACATGTAATCCAAAGCATATGGGAAAAGCTTACAGAAACATCACTGAAAAGATTATGATTTAAAATTCAGGTTGAGACATGAATTAAAAGGCAGTTAAACAGAATTCTGCCCAAAAAACTGCAGTGGAGCAGGTCCCCTTTCTTTTAGAAAATACAGCAGGCATATATTTTCTGTGGAAACTGAACACGAGAACAGGCCATTTTTCTAGGGTTTATCTTCAAGCACCTTCTGAACCTTGTGACTGTTAATTCTACTGCCAAAACCAGCATTACATCTCTTCTTGCCCATTCAACTGTCTGCACATTTGGCACTTCTCTCGCTTGTATTACAGAATACAGAACCTGAACCTGCTTTCATTGCAGAAGATTAATCTGATCAACTTTTAAAAATCTTCAGTAATATACTTAAAACACGCTTAAAAAAAAAGGTAAAAACCCACAGGTTTTGACTAACTGCAATTTAGTCTCTCCATCTAGTATGTCAAAAGAAATCATATTTTAAAAAAAAATCACTAACATAATGTAAACCTTTTGTAAAATGCTTTTGAATATATCTCCACCACAAGATAAACATTTTCCTAGAACCAGGTGCCCAAATGCCATGCCTTTATTAGACAAATAAAAGACACCAATAACCACCAGATCTCATTTGCCTGATGAGCAATTCAGGAATATGTGGTTCCATTTTATCACGATGACAAACACCCAAATCTTCATTCTGAGCTCACTAAATGCCATATGTGCATTGCTGCAGTTTTTACCAGAAGTTTTAATCTACCCACATAAGGGGATTGTAAACACAGCTTTTGCAAGAACTTGCATTCAAATCACTATCTCCATAATTTCACTGTATACTGTCAAACTACTTTATGTTGTCTGTATTTGTCTCATTCACTCGGCTATGGCTGTTCAACAGCTCAGCAGGACTATGCCATTTTTCTTCTATAAACAAGAATATCTAAGTACCTGTAAGCGCTCCTGATTTCTAAAGCCTCTGAGAGTATTTAAGGACTAAATCCTGCCCTCTAGTGTACCTGTGGATGGTGGTGCCCTGGAAACCTTTCACACTCTTCCAACAGCCGTTTCCAAATCGGGCAGAAAACAGCTGGGAGAGACAGGACAGTTCACTGCCCACTGGAGACCTCTTGTATTTGCTTTGCACCATCTTCAGAGTGTGACTCTGTGCTACTCGGTCACACACCTTCAGGTGAGTAAGACTCACCGAAATCTGGGTAAGAGGATTAGCAGACATGATGGCAGATCAGACAGCATCATCCCCCAAGCAGCACTGTCCCTCAGTGTGCCCAGAATGCACAGGTAATTTATTCAGTCAATTTAATTAATCTACCCCCCCAGGACCATGCGGAAAACAGTATGACTGACAAAATAAACGAAAGATGCAAAAGAAGCACGTTGTCAGCTTTTTTGCAGGGGGGCTCTCTGCTACCTCATTCCCCAAAACAGCTATATCTGAGAGCTGGGAGGAGTCCGTTTTCAGAATGACTTGGGTAGAAGAAATACATCAACATATTTACGGCCAGGTTGGTTTCGTTTTTTAAAGAAAAGCACTCTGTAAAAAAACAGGTTTTTTTTCTTTTTTTTTTCCTTTTTTTTTTTTTTTTTTTAATTCAACTCTCACCCAGTGCTAAGATTTGGAACAGGATGCTCTTTCAACAGCTCTGGCCATGTCTGTGGGACACCAAAATGGGAGAGGAGATCATCTGAGTCCCAAATAATTTAGGCACCTATAAAACTAAGCACCAGCTACTGAACCTTCATACTAAAACACTTCTTCACGTTTGCTTGAATTTTTCTTTCTGAGGATCACAACTAGTTTTCTTTCATGTGCATGAACAGTGATCAAAATTCTGTTCTTGACAAGCTGGTACACTCTAAATGTCTGCATATACTTTTCAAAACATACACAGCATAAGCCTTCAAATGTTGTGTATGATACAACTAAAAATCAAAACATTAACAACTACTTAAGAAAGGAACTTTCCTATGGACAAATTTTCCTGGGCCACTATTACCCTGTTTTACATTTTCGTCAGATATTTGTGGCCGGTACTGAGCAGGAAGAAGGTATTTCAGACATCTACAGGGTTGATAAAAGCTCATGCTGCTGAATCCTTTGTAAGTTACAGGCTGGAGCCTTGTCACTTCATTAACAAGTGGACGAGAATGGCTCAGGATTCCTTGGACGCCTTGGTTTATACTCACCATGAAATAAAGCTGCTTGAGAAATTATGGAAATATGTAAATGCCACCCATTCCTCAGTGAGGGAAACTGCGAAGGGAACTAGCTGTGCTATTAGACATTTTCTAAAATAGATGGGTAACATTCCTTTTCCATTCCCCTTGCTTCTCCCTTTCACCTGCACTGTAGCCTCTTCGAGACAAACACCTCTGGAGGGCTTCTAAAAATCTTTCTGAAAACACAGTGTGCTTTGTATGTTTTCCAGGGCCTAAATCAAAAGTTGTTGATCGATAACAACAACAAAAAGAAAGACATTATTTTCGTTTTGCTTTAAACAACAAAACTCGAAGTGCTTTCTGTTTCTTGCTTGTCCCAAACATACCTCTTCAAGGGAAAAGAACCTCAACAGAAGTCCCCAGGGTGTGTCCAAAGGGGCACTTCACTGAAGTCACACATCAGATGTGGCAATATCGACCACGTAAGACATTGTACTGTTTTCTAGCTGCGTGAATCATATGACTCCAATCCTCTGGCACACAGGAAGGACATCAACTTCCATTCCCAATTTCACTAATGACACAATTAAGAATAAATGAAGGTAAAACGGTCAAAACTCTCGGTGCTATGAAATAAAACAGACTGAATACTCTGAACAAGCTGTCCTTAGTAATAGAGGCAGAAGGGAGGGGGAGCAAAAAAGGACAGGGATAATGGAAATTTGTTTACAATACTTGAAACATAAGAGGACAGTAATTTGCATTCTAAAATAAGAACTTCCTTTAAAAGTAAAAATGAGGATGTGCTAATCAAATGCTATTTTGCAGAATTAATCCATAAGAATAGCAACTACCACAAGAATCTCTCCCAACTATTCTTTAATTAGATTCCTAAACCAAATTCTCTGCAGCCATTATATTTCTTTTCTCAAAACCATCTTACAAAACCGTTTACTGAAGTAAGAAAAACACCAGGAGTTAATATTTAAGGTGTATATTTTATTTGTTAACTTTTTAAAGTCTTCTCACGTTGTCCAAGATTTTTTGCCATCTGCCATGCCAACGAGACCTGCCAGGCATACCACAAGATTTCACAGGGACTGCCACAGCACAGCACTCACCAGGTCAGAGTTCAGCGTCGCGCAGATTCGTATTGAATGACGTACTTACAACAAAGATGCTAAGGATGTGAACCATGTAATGGCATAGCAACATGCCTCACTGACGCTTCAAGCACTGATTTCTCTAATTCTCAGAACCAGAGCTCTTCCAGGAAAAAAAAAAAAAACACAACAAACAACAAACCAAACAACATGGGAAAGGAGAGCGTGGGACAAGGGAGCAGCTCAGGTGTGGTGGCACTCCTGCAGCAGTGAACTTCACCAGCTCTCCAGCTTTATCACACTTAAAAGCTTCTCTTTTTAAACAAAGGGATTTTCTGAAGATGGCCTAAGAGTGCCAAGCTGATGGGTACCTGAGGAACTCCCCAGCAGCTGACTTTCTGCAGCACAGAAAATCCACAGACTAATGGGCAGAGGCCACATCAGCCATTTATAACTCAGGTTTTCCTTTACCTGTTGCCACCATTCACTCAAGAGGAAAAAGGGGAGGAAAAGAGAACAGCTTCAAGAGAGACAAGTGGCAAAATAAAGGGGAAAGAGAAGTGATCTGATAGTACTAAAGAGAAAATACAGAGACAAAAATGGAGAGCCGAAAAGAAATGACAGCGAAAACAAAGCTACAGACCAAAATAGAGTAAGTTGAAAGGGAAAGAGTAAGGCAGTACCACCACCACCAGAAAGATTTTCAAACATCATTCAGTACTAGGAAAGCAGCATAGGAAATCAGTTTAAAACTTCCTAGCATTGATAAGGCTTAACAGGAAGAAAAAACATATCAGACAGACTCAAGAACATAAAACTAGTACTAGTTTTCATGGTGAAATAAGGTGGAGAGAGGGGGGACAGATGATTATAGGTGAGCTCTATGATGAAAAAGATTATGACAATGGATACCACCACTACTGAGGGCAGCTCGGCACAGCTGGGTGAGCACAGAACAACACACACTACTACTGGCATTTCTCACCACAAACAGCAGAGTCCTGAATGAGGCAAGAACCTGATAGCCATGGCAATGTCTGGAGACGCAGCTTCAGCTAGAGGTGAGATTACATGTTTGATAAACCAATTAATTAGACATATTGCCTGTAAGAATTGCCTCACTTCACAAATAAAAAAATACTAAAGCAAGCTGAACATATTATTGTATGATTTCCAGCACAGACTTGATCCTGTGCAATAACCAACTGGTATGTGTAAAAACCAAACCACTCATCTATATGGTAAATTAAAGCTTTGCTTTAGGCACCAACATCTGAAAAGCCCACATGCAATAAGTTACTGTACTGTATTAGCAATAAACATATTTTGTTACTACTCGTACAACATCGACTATGCTTCCCTTCAAATCAGTATCTGAGAAAAAGAGAAATGCAAATGCGTAGGACTCAGTCTGAAAGCTTCCTAAAGCTCTTCCTAAGAATACTAGTTGCTCTAATAAAGGATGCTAACTTTCCCCAAATAAACTGTTCCACATATTTCTTCAGTCCATCGTATGTACAATATTTCTCCCAGAGTCACAAAACAGAATAGCCTCAGACTGAAGCTCAACTTGGCAATATTGTTATTTGAGGACAGCCTGTAACAGTATGTCTTTGGAAATGTTGGAAAAGCTTTTTTTGCAAATGGTGAATGTCCAAGGAGGAAAGTAACATTAAAAACTTTTATTCTGTCTCCTCACTTCCTTCTTCTCCTCATCCTCCAACTTTAGTCCTGTCTGCATCCATCACTCAGAGCACAGGTGTAAAACTGGTGAAGAACCACAGTAAAACATTTCACCTTCTGTTTATGCCAAGTGCCTGAAGGCAGGCTGCTGCCTGATTGAGGTGCACACCTTGTACAGTAACAAGTTTTCTCAAACCAGGAATCACACTGGGACAATCTATCTGACAGACAGCATACAGCAACTCCCTGTACCTGTTTTGAAGGAAGTATCTCATGAGCATTTAAAAAACTTGCTGCTACATCCACAAAAAAACTCCATACTGAGTACTGTCAAAAAACCCTGAAGTCTGCGAAAAGACGTTTTGTTCCTGAGACAAAGAACAACCTGCTTTGTAACAGCAACCTGCCCCACGCTCCCTGCAAATCTGTCAGGGAGTGGGCACCTGGCACTGCAGAGGCGAGCTCGGGTCACCAACCCTCAGACCACACAAACCACTCAACCCACGGGCTGCTTTCCCAGCTCAGGAGCCTCTTCCTCCCTCAAAAGATCAGATAACAGAGGACAAACTGCTTCTGCTGGAATCCACAGGTTTTGTTTTATCTGGTCTTAATTATTAAGTCCGGAAAAAAACATAAGAAACATGGAACGTTTTAAGTTAAAAACGTGCTTTGACAGTACTTTTGTTATAAAAACCCTTTTCTGAACAAATTCACACCTCTGTCCCTAAAAGTACTTCTATTCATGAGAACTTACCCACAGTGGCAAAAAACCTCAACTTTCTTTTTACCTATATGGAAGTAACGTATAGTGCGAAGCAACGTACCACTGCCATGTAAAGCAGCCAAGTACCATTACACCTACTTAAGAGCTATGCAAACAAATTCAGACACCTTCAAGCACGTAAGCAAATCTTTGGGCGTTTGACAAGCTCTGTGCCGCTGCAGGTTGAATGAGGAGACGCCAACGATTTTCACCGGGACATCCCCCCGTTGGCGATGTGGTACCCGGCGCGGTCTGGAGCCACCAGAATAAATAAATACATTAATAAACCATATGCCGGTACATACAGACGTTTATTTATACCCGAGTGTATGCATATTTACAGACGCCTCCAAAGGGAAGCGCACTGCCGATGCTGCAGCAGGGCGGGACGACCGGCGTCGCGCCGGCCCCTCTCGGGAGCCCCGCTGCCCCGGCGGAGGGGGCCGCCCGCCCTGTCCCCAGACCCGTCCCGTCCCGTCCCCTCGGGACACTCACTGTGGGGATCGCTCTTCTCCCGGACGCCGTCCACCCTGCCGTCGGGGTTGATGCGCAGGAAGAAGCCTCCGTTTTTGCAGTAGAGCCTTTTGGGGTCCTTGAAGTGCCCGGGGGGGAAGGCACCGCTGCCCCCGTCGTCGGGCAGCGCCGGCAGCGTGGTGATGCTCCCCGCCGCCGCCATGCGCCGGGCCCCGCCGGCGTCCCGCCGCCCCGGGCCCCCACCGCCCCCCGCCGCCAGCCCCGGGCGGCCTCGCCCCCTGCCGCGGCCGTCCAGCCTCGCCTCGCCGCCGCCCGCCTCGAGCCGAGCCCTGCTCGCCTGGCCCCGTTGCCCGCCGCGGCCGAGGGTCACGTCCCGTCCCCTCCGCGGGAGCTGCGCAACGGCGCTGCCGGCCGGCGAGAGGGAAGAAGCGAGGAGGGCGGGCAGGGAAAGCCCAGCACGCCGAGACGGGCTCCCCGGCGGCACCGGGCTGCCCCCGCCGCCGCCCCGCCCCCGACCGCCCCCACTTCTTGACGGGGGCCGCTCCCTGCCGGCGGGGCAGCGGGCGGGGGGGCGGTGGCGGAGCTGCACGCACCTACTCGAGGGACCGGCTTGTCCCGGAGGGACCGGGGGTGGGGGACATGACGAGCCCCGTGTGGCGAGGGGCGGCAGGAGGTCCCAGGGCCGAGGAGCCCCAGCCTGGGTGGCGGGCGCTTCCTCGGGGGAGAGAGCGGTACCGCTGCGCATCGGCCCCCGCTGCCTCGGCAGCACTGGTAACGTGATGCAGCAAACGTGCCAGCTTGAAGGTCAGACATCTTCCCTCTGGTTTTGTGAAGAAAATAACCAGAGAGTTATTTTGAGCCATTAGAAGTTACGTGGCCTCTGTACCATATTAAATTGTTTAAATCACAATATAATAAAACGTGTTGACCTGTTAGAATCCACGTGGAAATCATTTCACGTCTGAGCATTTACCAGCAAGAAAATAGTTCTGTTCCAATGCATCACTAGCAAACTGATCAACTGGTATCTACAATGGGCAATGGGAGAAAACGCTTGCACTAGCCTTCTAACAGCACTACTACTATTTCTAAAACACATAGTTTACAAAGTGTATTGACTCATCAAATAGATTTTGTGCTTGAGGCTGACAGCAAAACAGTGAAGAGGTCTCTTTGCAAACCCAAATGCACCGTCTAGCAGCATAGTTCATGCCTGCACCTCAGGAAGGTCGCCGACTTCAAAGGCAGGACAAGCAGCCCCAGACAATCCCAACCAGGACGGCCAACACTGGGCTGTTCGTTTCACACAGCCAACACACCGCAACCGCCACAAAGAAATAACACGGAGGCAAGACACACTGTCCAGCAGACACAATTTGTAATCTTCTTGTTGCTAGCATGTATGTGAAGGAATTCTGTTGCCAGTCAGCTTCCCTACCCAACTCTGACTGCTTGCAAGCCATGAATTGTAATTCTTTGCCAGAATCAGAGACAATTATACTGCTTCCCACACCCACACTCCAGAGGCTTACTGATGATGGAGCTGGCAGAGCATGGCGTGGCCTGGCCCAGGGCAGGCCCGGGTTCACCCCATCTCAGCCAGCTGCCCCCTACCAGTGCCACGAGCACCACCAGTGTCACTCTCTTGCTGTCATTCTCTACACATGCAAATTTCAGCCCCATCACTCACAGGCACCCCTCCTTCCTGCTCACATTCTCCAGCTTCTTGCCACCGGTCCACTTACTATTACACTTTCTGCTATTTCTCCTGGAAATCCCACTGTTGTCACTGTACCTGAGAGTTTTGGACGGTCACAGCCAACAGCGAAGACCCTCCTCCTTTCTTCTTGCTCTTCCTCTGCAACAGAAGTTGTGTTCAGGACATTTTGTCCCCTTGTGCTATAGAGTCTTCCAAAGCCCTGGCCTCTTTCTTGGAAGGGGGATGAAGGGAAGATGAAGCTAGATTCAGGAAGATGAAAAAAAAGGGGTGAAAACACAATTCTTAAACCTGTAAGAAGTTTGTTTGTTGGTTGGTTTTTTTAAAAATAAAAAACAACACAAAACCCAGAAAGCTTTTCTAAAGGCTAAACATCCACAGTTTTGCTCAACTATTTCTGTAACTCTGTCTTCCCCTGTACACACGGCAGGCCATTCACAGCTCTCACATATTGAACCCTGAGCACTGTCCCAGGAAATCACGTTTCAGCATCTCACAGATCAGTGCTCCATCTTCTGGGAAGATGAACACAACTGGCAAGGTTGGAGCAAGCCCCTGTACCCCAGCAGCAAGCACCCCACACAAGCCCAGCCTTGGCTGGCTGGAACCCCTGTCACTGAGCTGCCTGCAGCTTAAACGCCATGTTTCACAGGATGGGGCCCTGGTATTTCTCAGATTCTTCTGAGCCCTGGCCCCCATGATGGTGCCCCCATGATGGTGGTGGGGAGGGTAAGGTAATCCGCTCAAATTCCTTATCAAATGATCCTTTTAAAAACTCATGCAGCTCTAAGTGGCTACCAGTAAAATTATGGGGCTTGAGAGGTCTTCAGCAGCTTGTCACCAGCGCTTGTATCTGTGGGGCCTAGAAATAACAGACAACAAAGCTAAAATGGAAGGTCACATTCCTTAAGCTGTCTGCTCTCACCTCAAGATCTGCCAATTATCTTTTTTTTTTTTAATATATTTTCCTTTCTCTTCTTCAAATGGAAAATATAACAGTTTTTATTTTCTCCATTCCACTTTCTTCTGCACTCCAACCTCTTAATACTGTCATTAATATTCCTCTTAACATTGACTAAACCAATTTTGGCAGTAGCATTTTCCTTTCTCATGGCCTCAACCACATTATACCTACCACCACCCTTCCCTAACGCAGATCTTGTGCACAATTACACCCATACAGCTAATTCCCCTCCACCCAAACCATTAATTATCCCTGCTTCCAACCCCCTTCATAAGCCTTCTCTTGGCCTGCATAAAACATACTCCATGTTAAAATGCCTTAAACCCTACCTTCCTTCTATTTCAAAAATAAATCTTAAAGACCTATTCTCTAGTTCTTCATCTAAATTACCTACCTTTTTGTGTTTGTCTTGCATTGTTTTGTAACCAGCTAGATTTTTTTAATAGAATCATAGACTATCTCAAGGTGGAAGGGACACATAACGATCAAATTCAAATCCGTGCTCCTCCCAGGAACAGCTTCCCTCTTAGAGAGAAAAACCTGGTCTATCCAGTGCTGCTCCGATACTTAGGGGTCATACTGAACACAAGGTGCTTTGTAAACAAGATAGACACTCCATTCCAATGGCAGGTAGCTGTGGATCATCTGTATGTCAAAACATTGCCTTTATTCAATATATAATGCTTAAATTTCTAGTGACCCTCAGTAGCATCATACTCAGAACATGGAAAAAAAAGAAAAAAACAAACCTAAATTATACTGTTAGTCAGGTTACAAAAAACCTTAAAAAATGCAAGAGTAATTTTTGAGATATTTCAAATTAGGAGTAACAAACTCCATTAGCCCAATCAGTTTTTAATTTTACAATTCAAACGGCAAGAATCCATCTTGTAATTTTCCCAGACTTTCCAGCAGCTACTACTACAAATTCTGCCAGATGACAATCCCAGAACATTTCAATCCTCTTCCACAGAAGCTGCTTTTAGAGGAGTTTCAGCTATATATCCTTTACAGTTTGCTAGGACTATGTCTCTATGGTGTGTATGGTCATGAAGATGGTGTTTGAAAAGCAGGCTACATTAATCTGCAGAAGACCTGATTTACTGTAAAACAAAACAAAAAAGCCCTAAATTTTGAAAAGCAATTAAACCTACAGGAAAACAAAGACACACAGTAACACTTGGGCCCATCGATCACCATTAAGACACATCAGCAGGTGGTCTGTATCACTATGGCAGCAGGAAATGTTTCCAACTATTAGAAATATAACATCAGCCCAGACTTCTAGCCCATCACCGCGCCTGGCTTCTTGGTTTCTTGGCTTCCCAATCCCTCTCTTTGGTGCACATCCAAGTAGCAATTAGCCAAAAAGAGATGGATAAGCTGTGTGTCCTTTGAAGTCTTTCCTGTGTTGTCTAGCACTCAACTAGCAGTGGAAAAAACATTCCTCACTTCACCGGCACGAATCGGTGCTGAATACCTCCCACCAAATACTCAGACATTCACTTGTCAAAGACAACAACCTCCACAGAGTTGGACACCCGTGGCCAAACCTTCTGTAAGAGTCTTTGACATCAGCATTACGCTAGCACACGGCCTGGCCCTCCATTTATAGGAACACGGGAGCTGCCAGACAGCTGGTAACACCCACCAGGGAGTGACAGGTCTTGGTGGGAGCAGGGAACAGCATCCGTGTCGCCCAGCCTCGCGCAGTGCCGCAGGGGGAGCCTCCAAATCATCGATATGTATCAGTGCTACAGCACACACCTCTCCTGCATCTCAAGAATGCAGTGATAAGAGACCTTATGTACCACCAAGATGTAGCTAGGCTTCCATGCAGTGGATTGCAGTTGTTCTAGTTCAGTCTTGTAAATCCTCAGCATTAAGGAAGGCTGTTCCTTCCTCCAGATAACCCTGTGGGAAGAAGGGCTTGTGAGAAGAAGACAATTTGTAGTGCTGGTGTTTTGTGAAGAACAGCGTTGTACCAGGATCAGAAAGGGGAAAGAGCATTCTCTCTCTTCCTCTCTCTTTTTTTCTTCTAACTTTCTGGATGTTGCAAATCTCTGCTCCAGAGGCCTTCCCCAGCTTAGAAAAATAAATCACAGGATAGGCATGATGTAGATGGCTCTTGAATAAATCCACCTCAGTGCTCACTCCAGGTAGAAGATAACCTTACTGTGAGAGAATGGCTTTTGTGCTGGCAGTCCAGGCAGACATCTGGATAGATGTTTTAGTGAATTATTTCTGTTTGAGAAAACACACTCTGGGGAAAAATTACTGCTTACTTTTAAATATATTTCTTCCCTTCAAAGTCTAAGCATGAGTTTAAGAATTCAGTAACAATTTATTCTCTGGAATTCTTAGTTCTTTCACCATAAACAGCTCATATCTGTATTCCAGGTCAATATTCATATGCTCACCCAGCATCTTAAATGCATGTTTCAGCTGCTTTGTATGACAGAAGCATACAGCCACAAATCTGTCTAGTCGCTATAGAAAGCAGTCTCATTTTTTGCTCACCTACTTTTATAAGTGCAGTTTATGAGAAAAAGCTTCTGTATTTTAAGTATATATGCATATTATTAAGTGGCTGAGAAATTCTTCTTGCACGGCCACTTTTAAAAAAATCTGTAACAGAAGTTCAGTTTTCCATTTCGGATGGCTTTTTGACACTTCATCAATATTTCTTGTTTTCAAAACAAAAGCTTATTTCTTTCCTCTTCATCTTTTTTTTTTTCTGGTACAAATAGTAGAAATAAATTATATCAACAATAGGAAAAAAGTTCCTCCGAATTCTAAACCTCTTACAGTCTCCATTCCAGTTCAGAAGAGTACTTTATTCCTGTAAAGCACCACCAGACACTTGTTTATGTCTTTCTAAAGTAAAATTTTCTCAAGATATGCTTCATCTGAATATGACCACAGATGGCCAAAACTTTGTTTTGGGTTGTCTTTGATGGTTGATGTTGGAACTTCAGCCCGGGATGGCTGAAGATAAGAGAACTTACAATCCAGTGAGGCTTAAATTGGAAGTAAGTCAAATTTGTTATAGTCCAAAATGATTGCACTTGGAAGAAGAGCAGAACTGCCTAGAAGCAGGGACAGCTGCTGCAGATATAAGAGATACAGTAGTGATCTCAACTTACGAGAAACAAGAAATAGTGTTTTAAGTAAAAATATTTATGGAGGTTAGAGTTCAGAATTAGCAAAACCATCACTCTCCCTCCCTCTAATGTATATACAAACACATATACACTCTCTGTATCCACATTATATAGTCTAATAAATATAAATGAGCAAAATTACTCCAGGCTAAGAAAATAAACAATGTCAATATAAAAACTGATAAAATTAATGAAAAAAAGACAATAAAAACACTCCGAAATTAATCATCATGAACCCAAAGAATTTAAGTTAATCTTACATTTCAAAGAAATCCAAATTTATTAAGGTAAGAAATTCTTCAGTGGGAACAAGCATAGAACAAGCATAAACCCACTTTTTTTTTTTTTTTTTCTTGCAGCTTTGCATTAGAAGATCATTATTTAGGTATTTATCTCTCCTGATCCCATGCCACTGGAAGGGCTGAAGAGGTCAGTGGTCTAGCTGTCCTTCCTGTCTCCAGGGCAGCAATGGGTGAGCTGCCCCAGCGCAGGCTCTGCGTCAAGGCAGTTTAAAGACCCTTATGTTACGTCAGTAGTCCCGTCACTTGTCCCTGAGCAACTTATCCCCTGCTTATGTCTCAAGACACGTTTCAGTTTCATTAGATCACTACAGGGCAACGCAGTTGCTCTTGCAATAGAAATGTTTGGACAAACGTCAAGAGATTATTAAGGAGATCTTTTTCCCTATAGTCAGAAGAAAATCAGTGCTCGTGAGGCAGATACAAAAATGCAGCCAATGTCTGTCTGTGTTGTTGTCATTTAAGAAACCCATTAACTCTTTTGAACAGAGCGTACACAAACATTTAAGAAGTGGATCTTCACATAAACACAGAATAATTGAGGTTGGAAGGCACCTCTGGAGATCATCTGGTCCACCCCCCCTGGCTCAAGCAGGGCCACCTAGGGTGGGTTGCAACAAGTCTACTTGCAACAATTCTAACAGTGTTCCACATCAATCACAAACCCCTCTGGGTCAAAGATTGTCTCGCTGTGTTACACTGCCTAGCAAGTGATCAGGAAATAGTGGATCTGTTGCAGATTCTTCTTTATCCTCTTTTAAATTAGGTCCTCGTCTTATAAGAGTTCTAAGATTCATAACTTCCATATGGGCTAATTCTGAAGAATGCTAAATTATTCACAGGACTGCAGTTGGAAGTTAAAATATATGTGGAAGTGAGGAAAATACTCCTTCCATTCAGTGATATGTTACAGTACAAGGCCAAACTAACTTTATGGAGGAATATAGCAAAGACAGACTATTCCCAAGGAACAGGAGCTACCACATGATGCAGCTTTCATCATTTCACATTTACGGGCAAGGAGGGATGAAATCAGTGAGATGTTACAAAGAAAAAAAAAATGTTATTTTACTACATCGTGAAATTAGTTTCTACCAGTTGCTCAACCGAAATCTTGCTCTGCATTATTTCTGTAGAATATATTAGCAAGAATGAAAAAAACAAAACCAAAGCCCTCTCTCTTGGTAACAATGTGTACTGATAGTATTCCAGAAGAAATGTCACAACAGCTCTCCCATTTGTTTTCTCTTTGTTTCAGGACCGTTTCCATGGATCCCCAAATCTAGGCCCCACTGAAGGGCTCCCCAGAGCATGACACCATGTAGCAGCAGGTCACAGACCTGCATCACATGCAGAATGCAAACAGAATGCCAGTAGCACAGTCAACACGTTAAACCTCTTGCAACTACAGCTTACTGTTCAGGATACCAGCACACTAGCCTTTGAGAAAGGAGAGACAGGCCCTGGAACACTATTAGAAGCACAAATAAATTATGCAATCCCTTGTGCTGTATTAACTTTTAGTTCTAGGGAGGGAGAACTATCCCAAATGAGACTGAGGCAGCGTTTAGTGCTGGGGTGGATATAGTTATTATTGCTCCACCACACCCCAATGCGTCCATCCATGCCACCACTAACTTAGGTGAAACACTTCCTGCAACTCTGCCCTTTCTTAGCCATGAAATCATTCCTATATGTCTTTAAGTTTACCATTACTGTACACGAACCTACACCTCCTACAATATCTGAAGTTACAAGTACTGTAAGTGCAACTTCAGCCAACTGGCTCTTGTGAAATCTTGTTTGTTTCTTGGAGAGATGCTTAGTGCATTTCTTCGTGGTAGTTTAAAAAACTGTAATCTGCTGTCCACATGCCAAAATACAATTTGTTATCTGCCAAAAAATGACTTTCCCAACACTGTCCAGGCTATTACCTCAAACCTGACTTGCAATAATTAACTTCCAAGCATCTGGGAAGTTAAATTGCTCACTGATCTGTCTTTTTTTTAATGGAAAAGCACTACTTATTACATGAGAATCACTAGTTTACATTCATCTTTTCCCCCTCAGGAAAAATTAGAGAAAGAATGCCTGCATAAACCACTTTGTTACACCCTCATTAGTTTTATCAAGTGCAGTCTTCCAATTCTGGGAGAAATTTTGTGAGAATATGCACATCTCTGAAAGCAACCTGAACAGAAAAAAGGTTTTTATGTTGCTATATAATCCTTATCCCAGTGATAGTAAATTGATGTGCAGACAGATTTTGCTTTTCCACCACTAATCAGATATCTATGTAAAGATACCACTGTTTACAAGATATGACAGCAGACAATCTCTGGTAGAAGGACGTGCTCATACTTTACTGGTTGCATGTTAATTTTCTCTGTAGAAGCTGTATTACCCAATTGAAAAACCATCAGCAAATCACAGAATCATAGAATGGTTAAGGTTGGAAGGGACCTTAAAGATCATCAGCTTCCAGCCTCTCTGCTATGAGCAGGGACACCTCACACTAGACCAGGCTGCACAAAGCCTCTTCCAACCTGGCCTTGAACACTTCCAGGGAGGGGGGGCTTCCACAACCTCCCTGGGCAACCTGTTCCAGCATCTTAGTACTCTCATGGTGAAGAATTTCTTCCTAATGCCTAACCTAAATCTCCCTGCTTTCAGTTTAAAACTGTTACCCCTTGTCCTATCACTACCCTCTCTGATGAAAAGTCCCTCTCTAGCTTTCCTGTAGCGCCTTCAGGTACTGGAAGGTGCTCTAAGGTTTCCCCAGAGCCTTCTCTTCTGCAGGCTGAACAAGCCCACCTCTCTCAGCCTGCCTTCGTAGCAGAGGTGCTCCAGCCCTCAGATCATCTTTGTAGCCCTTCTCTGGACCCTTTCCAACAGTTTGCAGCTGACATCATTGTGGCCAACTACTGACTTCTGCCTTGTTCAATTGTAGCCACAAATTCCAGCCATTTTATACCTCAGATGACATTTGGGAAAACTTCTCCACAGACCCCTGTAATGTTACTACATGCAAGAAAAGCTACCTGTACCTTGAAGGGAATGCTGAAGGTGCACACTCCAAGCAACAGATTTCAGGGTGAAAAGTAACAGTTACAGGTGCCATTACCAGGCTGAATGTTTGCTCTGAAGCCTTTGAGGTCTGTTAATGTGAATCCTGCACTACTCTAAAACTCACAAATGCTCTACTGATACCCTAAGGGGGCTATCAGCTGAGAATGGAGATAAAGCTGGACCCACTAGCTTTGCTATGGGCCACAATTACTCTGTGACTTTAACAGTAAATGGTTGTCTTCTGAGACATTAAGCACAGTAGTAGGGGTCAATGTATGCACCTTATCAGGGGATTTCATAGTCTTCTGGCAGCTGAGGAAGGGAAAGGCTGTGTAATCCTCCCCAGACCCAGGAATGAAAACCAGGAGAATACTGAAATAGACACAGACTCATCTTCCTTTCTCTCCTCTGCCCCACCCTCCACCCCCAGCCTGTCTCCTCATCCTTTGTCCCCACCCTGTTCCTTTCCCTTCCCCTGCTGTCAGGCACAGGTTTCTAAATCTTTCCTCAGAAACGCATGCCAAGCTCTGTCCTCTGGACTCCTTTTCCTTTGTATCTCACGATGGCTCCTAGCCATGTGCTCCATAGCTAGGTTTCCTTTCCCTCCTTCTTAATCCCTGCCTCTTTTCTTGAAGTTCAAAGCCCATGTTCTCATTCCCCAGACAATCCTCATAACCCTGTAGCTTAGTTTTTCCATACACTTTTTCCTTTCCCCTAGCATTTTCCCTCTTCACAGTAGTTTCCAACTGCCCATTTCACTCTCCTGGTAGGGCAGTAGCCTCCAGTCCCATCAGATTGTCCATCGCCATCATGCCAGTATGCCTGCTATGGATGACAGGTAAGGCTGGACAATCTTCAGTCAGCTCTGCTGGGACCCCTGCTCCTCAGGTCACCCCGCAGCACTTTGATCCTGGCACAAACAGCCCAGGGGACCCAACACCACCCCACAATGTCACAAGACTTCAGGTCACGCTGTCCCCAGAAGGTGAAGGAGGGGGCAGAAGAAAAGGGAGGCTGTTTTGCCCTGCTTGGCACCTCCCTTTCAACTGTTCTCCAGCCCTTTGATATAGCAGTTCTAAGTGAAGCTATTCTGAAGCATTGGGACAAGTTTAATGGTTGTAACAAAAACCGTCACAAGGCTGCCTCTAAAATTTTGTGGAACCTGACAGTATTTTAACTGATCACTTTCAAGCTCACATGAATTCCTTTCTGACAAAAAGGCTGGAAAACCAAAACATTTTTTAAAACTCATACAACTCTTATCACAAAACTCTTATTACAAAACTCTGTATTCTTCTTTAAAAAAATACTATTGAACAGATTACCTCAGCAACTGCAACCAATCACAAACTCATACATTGTCTAGGAGTGCTTCACTGCAGGGAAAAAGAAAAAAAAATATGTGGCTAACCTTATTGCCACAAATATTAAGGGCTTTCATTCTGACTAATTGCACACCTTGAGTCATTTCAGTGAAGTAAACAAGTAACTTGTAAAACCAACAAAAAACTCAATAAGCAAATAATGATAAAATCCTGTTCCTCAAAGACCAGCAAGTCAAATTCATTGCAATTAATTATATTAATGAATTAAATAAAATCAAGGTGGCCAGCTAGCATTTTTTGTGCATATGTTTGTGTGTATATATTATGCACATCAAGGTTTCATATAACTGAGTGTTGCCAGAAGTCTATTTTGTAAAATTCACTGGGTGTCCTGGCGAAGAAGAATTATGGATTGTAGCTGTTATTTCCATTTAGAATTGAATTGCAATTTTTCAGACAGAATAATCTCAGAGTTTCATGTGAAAATGGCAGCAGTTCATGAATCAATTTATGGGCTTTGTCATCTAATGATTCATTTAGTTTTTTAAAAGATCAAATTAATACTGATGATTCCTTTCATTGGGGTCATGCATCACATTTTATGTCAGCTGCTCCTAATACTAAGCTGGGCTTTTCTTTTTATTAATTTCTTCCCCATTGTTGCATTTCCCACTGTTGTTGTTGGAATACAAACAAGTAAGTACACTCACCTCAGCAGTATTAGCCTTTTCTTATGACATCAGTGTGTAGGCTGTGCAAAATCGAGGCATCAGTTAGTCACTCACACCATCTGTGTGGGCCTGGAGAAAGTAAGATGTAATAATCTGTCATGTGGTGAGCTTTGTACAAAACAGCAACAATCCATATTCAGCTGCGCAGATGAAATGGATCCCTTGGGGAGCTTCAGTCTGCCAAAGCGTGTGCTTGTGGGTGTCAGCTGCTGGGGGTCAGCTCCTCATAATGCAACGAGGGAAAACTTGCTATTTGTCCAGACAAGAACTGGGAGGGTGGTGGCAGTCAGTTTCACACACTGGAGTTTCCTAGACAAACTCTGGTGCTATTAAGTAGCACTTCAAAATTTCATAGCCAACATCCTTTCTCATTTTTACTGATGTAAGAAAATTTGCTCTGGGATGAGTTTAGTACAAGAAAAGAGAAAGCAATGAAATAGTTAATTTTCAGTTTTTATTTCCCACAGGAGTAAACCCATTGTCTTCCCTGGCCTCTATTAAGCTACCACAATGCTGTTCCTCAAAGCAGGGAAGGCAGTGGTCCACCAAGCAAAGGAAAAGGCTAAATGCATAGTTAGCCAAAGAGAGGCAAAAGCCTCCCTACATAGCAGTGTGCAGGACGTGCACAGGATATAGCCCCAGGCTACATCACCTACTTGGCTGGAATTTACCATAACATTATTTTTTACTCACACCCTTCAAATAGCACCTGTCCACTGACTTCTTTGGCAGTTATCTCTAGATTTTATTTTTAGTGCATACAGATGACAATTACATGAAGGTACAGCAATATTTTGTTCCCAAATCCACAAGAGCCTTTACGGACCCTACATCAAATTACTTCAGCTTGTGCAGAACAGAATTCCTGTCAGACATGTTTTCACTAAATAGGTGAAAACTTATTCCAACCTCCTTTTCACAGTGGTACCAACTAGCCTAAAAGGCATTATTAGTTGCTGAGCAATGGTTCTCCTTTCTTCCTTACATACTGCTCACTACTTTTTTTGGACCTTTTTTATTTTTTTAGATGTAAAGAAAACTGATACTTATTTTCAGATTAAGAATGCAATCCCATGCACAAATCTATTATTGAGCCTAGTTATTTTTATGGAACATTGTTTGTTTGGTTTTTTTTCCTAGTGGCTAATTTCACCACAGAGACACAGATGAGCATAAATACTTTCCCAGCTGTGGCTGGGAAACGGAGAACAGAACAGAGCAGCAGAGAACATTAATCTTTAGCAAAGAAAAGACTCCAAAATTCTGAGGGAGGAGGAATGCAGTCTGTCTTCTCATCCCAAAAGTCACCAGAAGGGGAAAACCAAGCTTTCTACTGTATTTGACAGTAAAGTAAAAAAGAAGAACCTGCTAAATATAGCCCAAAGACAATTAATTAGGAAAACCAGAAAAGAGCCTTTCCATATGCTTACTCTGTGAGCACTAGAACCAACCCTCTTCATGTTTTGCTGCATCTAATAGTGTGGGCTCTCATTGTCTGGGTTCTAGAAGTTGTCTCCATGCTCCATAAAGGCAAAAAGGTGAGGCAGTTAGAAGGATCATTAACAAAACTCTCAGGAGCTAGGGCTAGGAGAGCAGGGAGAAGTATGTATGGGAAAAAGTGGAAAATGCAATACACGGAATGAATTATAGAATCATAGAATGTATTGGGTTGAAAGAGACCTATAAAGGTCATCTAGTCCAACCCTCCTACAATAAGCACGTCTTGGGAGAGCTCCAACTAGACTAGATTTGCTCAGAGCCCTATGAAGCCTGACCTTGAACGTCTCCAGGGGTGAGGCCTCCACCACCTCTCTAGACAACCTGTTCCAGTGAGAGGTGGTGGAGGCCCCTACTAATGGCAATGCATGTTTTCTCCAGAGCCTATAAGAAACATAAAGATAGGTTCATCACCTAACAAAATCTGTGATTTTATGAAACAATTAGTTCAGCTGTTATTTTGAACTCACTTGATTCCATGTTTAATGCAGCCCAGCCAGTGTCACATGATTGGCAGGCAGACAAAATTAGCGAATGTTTTCATGAGTCAGACCAATTTGGGAGCTCTATTTGAAACTTTTTTTAAACTTAGTGGATGATTGCAATCAAATTCACTTCATTGGAGTTGCTAGCTTGATGACAAACATCTTCAAATCAAACCTCTTCTGTCATTCTTCCTTACACTCCTACCTTCGATACCCTGAGGCTAACTTTCTAGAGAAATTAGTATTTTAGGTTATCTCCATTTTGCCTACCATTTTTACACAGCTGATTCCCAGACAACATATCCCATGTTCTCCATGTTAAGCATGAATAAAATATCTCAGCACTCTAAACTGGGAGTCAGTTCAGGCCTTGATCTAAATCCCTTTTGGACTCTTTCAACTGATCATGGTAGTCAAGACATTAGAGCTCCCAGTCAGTTCTAGCTAGAAGTCATGGCCCTATGTGTGACAAACGTGAAACCGCTTGATTCTGGGACATGCAGTAAGGACTACTGAGTAAAGACGTGACAGAAATACTGATGAAGTGATTTGCATTAAAAAAAAAAGTCAGCATAATTTGCAGCTTTATGCAGTTACTTTTTAAGCAATTGCATTAGGCAGATGGAAGTAATCTTTCTGAAAAGAGGAAGAAAAAGAGGCCCCTGAAATTTTGTGAGAGGATGAACAGACGTATTTTGGCTGCCACATGCCCAAGACAGATTCCTACTGGTCTAGGAAAAAAGCCACAACATGCATGTCACTGTATCACATGTTAGGAGGTGACAGATGTGAACAGTTTTGGTTGTTAAAATTAGTAAAGCAGGCTACCTTTGTTCTTTCATTCACATAGAAAATAGATCAGCACTGAACACTATTTTTATTTCAGTCTCTTTATGTCAACTTTGTGTACAGCCTTGAAAAAAAAAAAAAAGACATATATTGTGATGTTTGGTTTACTACCATGTGGCGTAACTGAAAACACAATTGCATTACCTCTCACACACAAAGCTTTTTTTCCAGGATGGTTACATGCAAGAAAGGCAAAAAATGAGGAAGTATTGAGATGAAAAGACAGGAACCAACTGTATGGAATTAGTTTAGCAGACTAGCTGGAACTATCCAGAATTCATATGTGGTACAAATGTGTATAAATAAAGGAGTTATATTTGCTTACCTTATGATTGAATTTGATATACTGGTCTTAGCATATGAAAAGCAGTGGTAGTGGGAGTAATTTAGCTGTAATTTTTGCCCTGTTGTAGTTAACAGTCATTGATGTCAACCTGCAGAAGATCAAGTTCCGAATGGTTAAGAATTTCCCCACTTTTAAAAGCATTATCTTCAACACATTACAAAGCAAACTCAAGACAGACAGGTCTGATACCAATTGCCTGTAAAAGAAAAAACAAATATCAATATGACCTTTGCTATGAAACTTCAGTGGAATTCAGATTAAGGTTCTAGGCCACAAGAGAAAAATCACGTGTAATAAAGTAACACTGTACTGTTCCAGACTAGTCTAAGAAAATCCTACTATAGTACTTCTGGTGTTTTAAGACAGACCAATGAAAACTTGTTGAAAAAAGTCCTTATAAGTGTGTCAGAACAGAAAACAGCATTCAGAATGAGCACAACTCAGAGGAGAGTTAGATGCGGCAAACAAATGATGTTCATGTTGAAATGCACGAGATGTACTTTCTCTCACTGGAGCACCAGCTTGTTTTTTCAAATCAATCTGTTCTCACTAGAAGTAACTCCATCTTCACTGGCCATGAAGTATAATATCAAAACATTACTTTTTAAATGAAAATAATTTGTCAGAAAGAAGAAAATAATAGCTGTTCTTTGACGTAGTACCTGTTGCTAAACCTTTCTCAGGGTGCAGCTGCTATTTGCATGGCTAGTGTACCACTCTATAGGTTAGGGTACAGCCCTAACCACTCCCTTTTTTTTGTAGTCTCTCTTTGGTGTACTGTTGTCCTTGTTAATCTTCAATTCCCAAGCGTTAGGGAAAGAAGAGATTTTTGACTGCAGGGACTACAGCCACAGCCCATGGAAAGCAGAAGCAAGCAAAAGTCTTTTGGTACACCCAAATTCCTCCCCGAGACAGACAGACAGACATCATTTTTTCAGATGAGACACGAGCCAGCACTCCACAAAACAAAAACAAACAAACAAAAAATTGTTAAAAGTGTATGACACAATGGAGGAAAGAGGTTACTGCTGAGGGTAAATTCCAAACAGCTCGGTATGTTTTCCTGGATTGTCTCTTACGTAACCCCCAAAATGCAGTCTCGCAACAGCCTGCTGGGAGCAGAGGGGAGTGGGTCGGGAGCTCATTGACAATACATGTGCACGTACACACACAGCCACCACACACACAAAGCAACAAGAATTAGCTAGTCCACTGCAAATGTCAGCCAATTTATGTAATATCCTTTCACTCAGCATTTCTTATTCACTGGAGAGTGAAAAATCTCAATAGTCTCTGAGGAATTGAAGTAGAGGAAGTTAGTTGGATTAATAGTCTTTCTCTAGTCACTGCTCGTGTTGGCTGCTTGATAGTCTATATGTTTCTTCAGTTAAGTAACCAGTGAACAAGCAGGCATTTATTTCATAAGAATCACAAACACAATTGGTGTTAACAGTTCTAATTGTTATTAACAGCAGCTGTCATTTCAAGTTGATTAAGCACAACAGCTCTGGGCTGCTACTGTTAATGTTATCCCATGAAGCGTGCAGAAGACTTAGTCCAGAATCCAAGTTGTCCAGAGAACAGTTTTTCAGATGGTAGGGAGCCAGAAAGTACAGTGCAGATGACAGCAGTGCTAACACTTGCTGATTTAACACACCTAGGAAACAAAGGAAGAGCTGAGAAGTGGAAGGAGAGTTTGGAGATAAAGAGACTAGATAAAAATAATATCAATTATTTCCTCAGCCAACCCTTCTAGTAAAGAAATACATTGGTGGTTTATTTTCACCACCTTGGAACAGGACCAAGAATCTCACCTGTTCAGTGCTTCGGAATTATATTTGGCAGATAATTAAATGCAACCTTTGTTGCTAGACTACATTACTTTTCTATTATTTTTTAAAGTTACTTTCATTTCTGAGCTCTAATTTCCTGTCTTTCTAGGAGAGTGAGCCGTAATATGCTGTTATGAATGCTGCAACTTTTTAAAATAAACAGGAAAGAAAGAGGAAGAAAGATTTTCTACTCACCACAAAACAAGAAATTTCAGTTAATTGGCTTACAGATACAAAAGCTGGTATGATCAAAGTAAAGCTTACAATGCACTTCAGACAGAATTCTGAAAATAAATCCTATCCCTTTACAGGTATTGAAAAATCTAAGAAAAAGTTAGGGTTGAAGTTCCAAAACCAACTACAGAAATTCACATTGAAATGCACGGTCTCTTATTTCTATAATGATGTCATAAGGAAAACCAAAATATCTAATTCAGCAAGCACAAAAGCTTGACTTTGTTACAGTACTGGATTTACCGCAAACACCTTTATTGACTTGGAATGCCATTGGTTTATGCTCCTCTTCAAAGCACAAGATTCAGTTTTTCCTACTCAAAACATCTTAGTAACTGATTACACATTTAGGATTATGTATATGAGGGAGAGGATTTTTTTATTATTATTTTATTTTTTTTAATTATGTAGGTTCCAAAAATTGTGTAATGTTTGGTGTCCTATTTTGTACCTAACTGATCAAACCATTTTCTCGCAGCTATTTTGAACCTCCATGATAATCTGTTTATTCACTCTCACGATTGATCTGATCTACATGAAGAAATTTTATTCTGGAGAGTTTTGTTTTATTATAGTCATCTTCAGTTCCAATTAATAGTTCTAGATTTGATGGAGAAGATATCTGTTTAAGATATACATCTAACCTCTAAAACAGAGTAAAATTATTCTTTGAAAGACTGGGGCATGTGTAGAAAATTAAATCTGGTTTACATTGAAGAAAATGTTCAGCAATAATATTAAACATTGTGTCAGCATCCATTTCATTTATTTACAAGATTTAAGTTCTTTTTCTGGCTTGCCTTTTTCAGTAACTAAAGTTTCCATTTGTTACTCTTACTCCTGCTGAAAATACATCAGCAAAAGAGAACATAAATTATTATTACAAATACTTAGATGACTTTGCTGGAAGAGTATTTACTTCGAGCATGTCCCAAGTCATCAGACTCATTTGAGTTAAAAGTTCTGTTTAACATTAAATGCAAAATGTCCCTTTAGATAAAAGTAAAACAGGGACTACATTACTAAAAAACCTACAGGAAATGAGAAAGTATTAGAAATCATGTTCTAGTTTAAGTGTAAAACGATTATGTCTCAACATATCATCATCAATGACCCTTTAAATGAATCCAGTTGGTATGAACTGAGTAGAACATTTTCTGGAATGAGGTACATTTATATATGTCGTAAACACAGAATAGAATTACATGCCATTATGTACTATCTTTTAAGAAAACAAAACAAAACAGTGAGTTCCAGACTTGCTCTAAATCTTCCTGAATTCAGTCCCTTTTAACTGAAATACAGACTTGAGCAATGCTTGAAGAGGTGCCTCCTTCAAGAAATCCCACTTGTAGAGAGCTTGCAGACACCTCAGACCCTGCAGTGTGCAGAACGATAGATGCTAATTTCTAAAACTGATTATTAATATGATCCTCTACCACAAAGAAATAAGCAGAAGTGATGGATTTTTATTCTATTTTCAACTTGGAATTTGTTTTATTTAGAGATGCTTAATTTAAAATTATATCATGCTGGCTTAATGCTTAGTTGTGTTATGGCACACTGCCCAGAGCTCCTCACAGATGCAGCTTTTAACAATTTCTTTGTGTTTCGCATATGGTCTGTATTTGCCTTTTGCCTTGTTTTTTAATATTAATTGCATGATTTTAAAATCAAAAGAAAAACCAATAACCACAGTGGAACAGTTTTAGGTTTCAAGCAGTCACTTGTCTCCAGGATATCTTGTGGAACTGAGCTGCTTCAGATTAATGCAGTCTGCAACAGACATACCAGTCTCTAATAATTTGAAATATTAACAATATGTAATGCCTTCAGAATTATGTCTGATGTAATGGTAATAGATCATCTGTTGTAACTGCAACAACTATGAAAAATCTCTCATAAGGAATTGCCACTTATTGTGAGTTTGCTGTAGTGCAGCAGATCTTTTCTGCCCTGTAAGGCATACATACCTGTAAGGCAATGAGCAGATATTCATTATTACAATGAAGTAATAAACCTTTAAAGACCTACCTTGAGGCAAGGAGTGAGATGGGAGCTTGCTTGGTTAACAAAAGATACTTAATGCTGGAAAACTAGAAAAACGGGAATGAAGACTTTCTGCAAGGGAAGAATGACAATACATCCTCCCCCACAGTACTTCTTTCTGTGACTGCACAGCCTATGTGCCGTTCCCTATAGGGTACACTGGAATCCCCATAGACAATGCAGTAGTTTGAGAAGGTCAACTGGTTCCTATGGGTATCCCAAATATCAACTGTAGCCAACTTCTGGTAATCAACTCACTAAAAAAACAAACCAGAACAACAGCAACAAGAAAACTGACTCATTATGTATTGCTCGAGATAACATCAGGGAGCTAGTCACATCCATTGCTGGTGCTGCCTCCCAGACAAGGCTGCACCCTGACTTGGTCTTACATTAACTGTTTTCTGTGACATTTCTTTTATAGGACTGGAAAGTCCTGATTTGATTGCAATAAAACACAAGTTCTAGTTCTTCTCAGAGGCAAACACTAGGATCTTGATCCCAAGTATTTAGTATTTGAGGATGTTGTGGGGTTTGGCTTTAAATCCCTCACTTCCCTTCCAATTTCAAATGTGATTCAAAATGGAGTTAATTTTCTTATCTGTTGCAGTCATTCTCACAGGACTTTGTTAGAAGCAGCATATAGAGGGGATTGTAAGAAAACAAGTTGGAAGAATTTCTGGAGCCGGCATGTCCAAAAGGATTTAAGAGGCTAGATCAGATAATGAGGCCATCATCTTTATATTAATCCCTTCCTTTCATGCACATTTTGGAGGCCTAGGAAGAATTCTCTCTCTCCTAATGTAAACACAACCTCTACTGTAGAAGATTTGCTTTGACTGCTTTGCCACTAATGAACATGAAATTATCAGTTAATAAAAGATGGTGACACAGTAAAGCAATCCAAGAATAAATCCTAGACCACTTGTGACTCCTCCCCAGTAAGTTAAATTTCAGTGGCATTTTTGCTGTTGTTCTCAATGGACCGCAAAGAGAAACTCGGGCTGTCATCAGCAGTGATTTCAAGGCAAATAAAAAGGAGCAAATAAATGCCACAAAGAATCCTTCTTAGGCTGCTGGCAACAACATGGCTACAAAATTAGCCTCTACTTGTGACATTCAAACAGATGGGTGTCACCCAGGTGGAACAGATGACACATTAGACAACAGTCTCTCGCTCTGTCATATTTGACCCCAAAAGAATGACAAAGCTAATATTTAAGGAAGAAATTACTGATCTGCAGTGCATATTATGTAAGTTATCCCATGTGCATTTAGAGATATAGGTACAGAACAGATTGTGTCATATAAGAGTTTTACCTACACTAATTTAACCTACAGGCATTATGGAAAGTTTAGTCTGCAGTAGAGCTTTCAACACTAAATAAGATCTTTTTGATCTGTCTGTAAAGCAGGTATTTGTACAAAAAGAGGAGGGAATATTATAATTAGTTTCATTTACAAACAAAGCACAATGGAGAAATAAAGTGCAGTGAAAGAAGAGAAACAGGCTGACAGTAAAGTTACCTCAACCAATTTACCATGCTTCTCTCTTTATGAAGAGGTATCAGCAGAGCAATGCACGTGAGCTTAAAAACATGAGTTTACAACTGCTGAATGCATGGGGAGTATTATGGGGGTATTCCTGTGTTACTGTAGGACCCACAGAGATAGACATAGAGCCTAATAGTTGATCAGATAGTTTATCTGATTATTATTATTAATGGCACAGTACAGAATATTTCATTAAATGAGGTTCCTTACTGGGGCAGGTCCTGACCTGCAAGGCTGCCCTGGGGAATGGAGCCATCCCAGTGGGCTGACAACCAACCTCCTGGGGACCCCAGCAGAAACTCAGCACAATGCTGACTGTGCAAGGAGATGTGCTGTATGGCACATACAGGTCCTAGAGGATAAGTCACATTTTAAACAAAGCTGGATCAGTTCTGTTAAAAATTGATTTAAACCCAGTGAAATTCCAAATATGTCAAGCCAGGTAACTCCTCGTGTATTTTCTCCTCAGGAAATTTGGAGTTTTTTCAGATAAATATTTAAGGTTAAGCAGATAGATTTTAATCTATTTAGGATTCCTGTTGGAAGCAATAAATTAGCAAACAAGGGAAGCAAAATAGTGTATGAATCTATTTTAAAGGAAGCATAATTAAGAGCACTTTATTTTTACAGCCCCCTGTAAAAACCTTCAATAGCTAGAAACATTTGCTGTTTTTCAAAGCTTGAGTATTTCAAAAAGATTGTTTTCCACCCAACATCACAAGTGGGAAATAACCAGAACCAAAATAATGTCTCACAGATTTTCTTTTATGTATGAATCAACTAGTCTAAAGGAAAAACTACCTTCTTTGACTAGAAGCATGGAAGAGTTCAGGGATACACTATGTATTTTTAAAGAAAAACCTAATACACATGTTTGGAAAGGAAGAGGACAAGACTTAAGCTCCTGGCAGTATTTGCAGACATCCACAGACATTTTGAATAGAGGTATTCTTCTGGGGGCTTTCACCTTGTCTGAAGGTTTTGTACTTGTTCCAGGTCTTGCACTGTTTATTACATTTTTAAAAGTCAAGTTATTCTTTCCTACTGCACTGCAAACTAGAACATTAGTCTTGCTAATTTTGGGGACTCAAAAGCAAACAGAGCAGGGGAAGAGCCAAACACAGATGAAAGCATTATTCTAAAAAAGCAATTTAAGTTTCCACTTAAAAAAAACCAAAACAACCAAACCAAAAAAACAAACAAAAAACCCCAAAACAAAAAAACACACAAAAAAAACCCAACAACAAAATCAAACAACAACAGAGGTAAGAATTCTCCTCAAACCTGCAGCAATAAAGTCTGTTAATTTTCTGCTTGCAATATTAAAACCATTCATGTCAAAAATGCCTGACCCAGTACTGCATCAGCAATACAGGAAACATGACAAGGGGCAACTTTTGTCAGAACAAGAAAAGTGAACAGACATCTGACACTGGAGATTAATCTGAAAGCCATAAAAAAAAGAGATCATATGTAAAATAAGTGATTGTAGATTATAAGGAATTCTTTAAAAAGAATTAGTGTAACTCAAAACACAAACCCTCACACATATACTGCAGTCTTATTTAATTTCTGAAGTATTTAAAAAGATATTAATTCCATCCTGGCAGTTTGCCAATTGGTACGTAGAGAAATTGTTCTGCTCCACTGAGCTTGCACTGTATGTTGTATGACTACTTACAGCTCTGCTTGGCACAGTCTAACTGCTGAGGTTTAATCTTCACCCTATATTCCAAAAAAGAGCTCCCGTGTTCATTGGCAACGTTTAGTATTGCCCTCTAAGAACTACTCTGTCCTAGATATTATCCTTACAGAGTCCAGACTTGTGGGAATTCTGTATGGCCAAGCAATGCAGGACACTTTTAGACAAGTTCCATCAGCTTTATCAGGATCACGAATCAAGGAAAATTCTTTCAAGGTGAAGAAACCAATCTTAAATGACATCAAATATGCATTCATTACTGGAATAATTCTAACTCCTATTCATTATCTAAGGCCTCGTTATCTCACACCCTATATGAACAGAATAAGGAGTTTCTTCTTTACAGTTTGCAGGTTTAAAGGTAAGAAAAAGATTGATAGTGCTGGATATGACTGTCTCCAAAGCTGACCGTTCTCCCTAACTGACATTCCCTGTGGGGCACATCCTTTAACTATTAGGGATGCTGGGCTCTTATTCCTCATCAAATTCTTCAATGGAAGGGTGGCTCAACTTACTGCATCACAGGAGCAAATCTTTTACAGGTCTTCAATAAGTACTCAATTGCTGTTGATGTTAAAGCTTATTAGAGGTTCATCCAAGAAAGAGCTGCTTTTAATGAAGGTTGCACTCCTCATCAGCATTAGCAGTCTTCAATTTCACAGTTCTTTCCACTAAAAAATTATCAGAAAGACACCCTTTTCCAGCATTCAGAAGAGTGAGGAAGGATGATCATGTTTTTGCAATAATCTGTTTCTTAGGGACAAAGGCTTCTAACTCCCCAAAGCAATGGAAATTTCACTGACGTTTTTAATGAAAAAGGGAATGGTTTGTGTATTAATTCACAACCAAAGCATGACTTCCCTTCCTCTCAAGTCTCCTGAGAATAACATATCAGCGAAATAACATCTTGTCACACATGCACATCAGCAAAAGCATCTGCATCTGTAAATTCTCATTCAAGAACTGAATTTATGGTAGTGACTCACAGCAACACATAAAACAGAAAACAGCTTGATTGGCCTTTTAAAAGAAAATCCAATTAATAACAAATCCTATTTTGACTTGTTAGCTGAGGGAAATGGACGTGAGCATCTGAGGGAGGGCAAGGAATGGAACATCATATTAGTATAATGCCTCTTCACATCATGGCCATGTGTTAAATTCCAAGAACCATGTTGTAGGGCACTCAAGTTCTATTTTACATATAAGCGACACAGTTAATTAAAGCAGCACCTCTTGGCACAGACAGAAGTCACATACTTTTAAATTAACCCCTAGATTTTGGAAGACCTTCCTTCAGCAGTTTAATAATAGGCCTTTTTAATGATCAGTCTTGAACAAATACGAGCCAGTGGAATAACCAACTTTAAGTAGTTCCCTCCAGCTTCTCCCGGCCTTGAAACTCCTCTCTTCTTCCACAGTTTCACTGGCCTTATGAATGGTTGTGAGAGGAATCTGGAAGATTGGAGGCCCTCCTCAAGCTCTGTTGGGAAACAGTCCCAAGTATACATCACTGGAGCTGAGACTGTGGCATATTAGCCACAGCAATTCCATGTATAGTAATTACTGACCTGACATTTGGCAATTCTGTTGAGCTTATTTACAGCACTGCTCTGACATGTCAAATACTTCAAAAATACAAGCTAGAATAATTGCATAGCCAGGGTCAAACATAAAACCATTTTTTAAGTTAATTGCCTGGTACTTCACATGAAAAATTTGGGCTTCTTTTCCAGTAAAGCTCTCTTACTGCCAATTACATACGAGTTTCCTGGCTTCTAGCAGCCATCAGTGTACTGTGATAGTTAAATGGCTCCAGAAAACAAGTATCCTTGAACGAGAACTTGAATGATGTGCTTGGGATGGTTATTTAAAAAGTGCTTACATAAACTAAGAGATGAAGGGCAGTGAGAAGTGAGGTACTGAACACTGACTGCCCTTTACCTTAAGCTAGGAATACACAAGGAACTGAAGTACTGTTATATTAGGAGGACTTTGCCAGTTAAACTGATCTAATCAGCTTATCTATATTGCTGCAGGTGTACTAGTCTAATTTGCATCACTGTAAGGAATCAAAGACACTACAGTGGTAAACAATTCTACACATGTAATTGTGTTCATGAATGGTTCCCTTAAAATTTTAAGTGCATGGGATATGCCTATCTTTGAGCTGCAACCCACAGACAGAGCTGCAAATGCAGGGAGCAGCAAATGAAAGCCAGTAATTAATATTCAAAACAAGAGATATTTCATTTCTACTTACTGGAAGGGTTCTTTTTGTAGAAGGCTGTTCTTCGACAAAATTAGGATTTACTGATAATAGCTATTTTGAAAAAGGAGAACTTTTGATAGTTTTATTCAACGTAAACAGGAGGTGAACAGATTAACAGCCCTAGGTCAGGAAGGTATGACTAGACTACTGATTAGTGTTGCTGAGAAACTGTGCCTGCTCTGCTCTACAATGTGCGTATGTCTGTAGATATATAAATAATTTATTAACTCTTCTGGAGTTATTTTGGCTCTTCATTTGAACAAATAGGGGGTTTCTGTTGTTTGTTTTTGCTTTGTAAGTTTAGTTAGTGAAAGCAGTGACTCACATTACACCTTGGAAATAAATCAGTTCACCAACTGTGTTATTTTTAGTCATCTCTCCAAATCGGCAACACTGGTTAAATATTTGGTCTCACAACACAGCAGACAAAAGTTGCCAATAGCACTAAACCCCAACCTACTGATTTGACCTGAAATAAAAAGACAGTCAGGGACCAATCTTCCCATTATTTCTAAATAAAAACTGCACGCTGTCTTTTATATTCTTGCAATAATTAAGAAAAATAATCCTATTGTTTGGAGTAGTGCTCGGTCCCCAAGGAAAGAATTCCTTTTCAGCTAAACAGATTTTTACTTTTGTTTTGAATTGCTGCCAGGCAGGGAAACCAAATACAGGCCTTCCTCACTTGGTTTCCCCTCCTTCCTAAGAGCTCTTCCACCATCAGTGCATGACCATGGCCCAGCTTTCCTTTCCACCTCTCTGAAAAGCACACAAAGATTGCTCCCAAACATGTCTCATCGTGGGAACACGTGGTGCTGCGGATGGTGCTGGTGAAGTTGGAGTTATATGAAATGTGACATGAAGCCACTCCCCAGGGGCCACTGGGGGCCTGATGTGGACATTACTTCCTCTGATTACACATTCCTGTCTAGTCCCTGCTGTATCTGCAAGTATTGCAAGCATTTCTTAGGACCTGCAGGAGTATTAGCATGAGTTCCAGCTCAGGTTATGTTTTCAAGACTTCCTGTAATGTACATAACACAGGTCCAGCTCTGCTGGGCACTGTGGAATACACAGAATTTGCAAAACGTGCACACGTGGACAGCCACAAACACTAACTGCAGCTTTCAGAAGGGAAACAACAGCAACAATAACAAAGATTTCAGGAACATAAAGCAAAAAACTGAATTCCAGTACTTACAGCAAACCATCACTGAAATGCAATGGTGTCTTTAGATGCCACTATGGGTGTGTTTCAAAAGTCTAAAGAAATTGGTATTACTAACAGAATATAAAGACAGGAAGCCAAAATAGATGGAGCTATTACTAACAGAATATACAGACAGGAAGCCAAAATAGATGGAGCAGCGTGTTCTTCTCTTCCTTCCTTCCAGTCAGGATCAAAACCAGTCTCTAGTTTGTGCACATAACTGAGCTGCTCTCATTGTCGCTTCAACTGTGCTAAAACAGTCCCTGTGGACATTAGTTTTTCAAGCAATGTTACCTACAAACAAAAAGCCCTTTAAGACTGCAGATCTATTCATACTTGGTTAGCACACCATCCTGAAAGAAAAGGGTCTTGGTCCTGCAGCTTTGCAAAAAATGTTTAATTGATGCAGCAAAGCTGGTGGCAAGTGGCAGAATTTTGTCTGCGATTTTTTAATTTTTCCCAATTCATGTCATACAAACTATACTTTAACTGTCCCGGTGTGGAATTGATCTCAAAAGTATTACTGATCAATGGAGAAAGAAGAATAAAACTGGAATATGCTCCCTCTGTTTCAAAGTGCTATCAGTGAGTTCCGCTTCTGCAAGTGAGTTTGAGGAGAGGGCTGTAGAGACAGCAGCACAGATGGACGCATTCTGGAAGTTACCAAAGGCTAAAAAGTTTAGCTGAACTCCCAAGGTAAAGAATTAACACAAAGCATTCCAAACTATCTTGACTCAAAAAAAAACAACCCCAACTATCCATGATCCCAGACTGCCTGGCTCAGAGAGGTTTAGTTTTGCCTTTGCTGGAAGACCCCCAGCTCCTCACTCCCTGCCTCCCCGACTTGGGCAGCCAGCTCACAGCCAGGCAAGGCAGTGGGCAGCCAGGGTGGCAGAGCTCACAGGTGGGATGGCTGGGGCAGCAAGCTGACACCTGCCAGGCTGCTCCACATCTCAGTACCACATTCGGCCTGCTGCAAGCACCAGTCACACACATCCTTTGCTAGATATAGGCACACACATTACTTATTCTTACTTCAGATTTTCCATTTGAGAATTTAGAGGGAAGATCCAAAGGGATTGAGAGGGAGCCACAGCAGAACTCATCTGAGACAGCCTATCCCAGTTCTCTTTCCTGTGCTCTTTCTTTTCTTTACCCACTGTGCTGTAGCAAGGCCAAGAAACTAATAAAACTTCTGTGAATGCTAATGGGTTACTTTACAGTAGACATAAGCCTCGGGGAAAACTCTCCATAATCAAGACTGTCTTCTGCCTTTGGGATTAAAGCTAATCTTTGCAGTGAGACAATGAAATTTCTCTTCAAATACTGAGAAGAAATGCAAGGAAAGCTTCTCACTGCATGGAGGGGAGCCAGACAGCATTTACACTAACTCCAGAAAACTGGGCTTTGCAACACACACAACAAACCTCCTTCCAGTAACCCCTGATGTGCTACTTGCATGGTAAAGACTAGAGGAATACAGCTGGGAAAGCAACTTCAACAGCACAGCTAAAACATGCCTCACTGGTTTCTTACTAGCTAGTGATCTGTAGCACATTCCTACCTCTATACCACCTGTGGTTATGCCAACTGATACATACAAGTAGAATTTGGCTTCAGGAAAGCTCTAATTTTATCACAAAATACAGGAAGTGACAGAGTGAGGGTGAAAAACACTTGAACCATGGGTTAACTCAGATTCAGCATGGGCACATTTCTGTGAAGGTCAGGGGTTTATTTCATTCACCCAACACAGGCAATGCAGCCTGTTAGCCTTCTTGTAGCCTGCTCTGGTCTCCCATGGCAGGACATCTTGCCCCTCATGGCAGAGATGCATCTTCTGCATTAGTCCTCCTTCAACTGATGGGATAACTCAGGTCTACCAGTCATTTTGTCCTTGTGAGCAGAGCTGAAAAACTCATGTCACTCTGTAACTTTTCTAGATTAGATCCCTCTCTCCACCTCCCTCCCCTAAGAAAAAGTGAAATCTCCTCCCAGCCTCTTCAGCAGTCCTGGCCTGGGATATCACAAGGACGTCAGTATAAATAAACTGCCTCAACTCTCACAGCTCTCTTGTGAGCTCAGGTTTTCAGCCCTTCCTGCTCCTTTTCTACCTTAAACTTCCCAGCCTCCACCCTCCCACAGTAATTTCTTGGCTTGCCTAGGGGCCACCGCTTCCTACATTTCCTAGCTCATTTTTTTCAGCATGCCTGGTAGCAGGCAAACCATCAGATCCTCCTTGGTGGTCACTGAACATCAGGCTATCAGTCCTTGTGGGACAAAATTTGCAAGCAAGCTGTGCCTTCTAGGCTAGCTCAGCTTGGGATGAGGGTCTTGTTGCCTCTACTACATTTAAGGAAATAATGAAGCCTAAAAAGTTAGCTTTATAAAGACAATCATTAAATAAAATGGCATCAGCCCTAAAAAGGAGTGAGCTGGGAATGATGATAACTGCGATGCAAGGGAGAAATGAGGCACCTGACTAGGACAGGGTTTCAGCAGGGAGAGAGACACTGCCTACTCCTTGGGATAACCCCTTCCCTAAGATCTGTGCCATTTCACAATTTCCCAGGCACATCAAATGTAAAAGCTTAGAACTCTTCCATCACATCATACTGTACACAAAGGGCCTTCGTGTATCCTAGGAGGAGCCTCTGCCCAGAAGAAGCTGAAATTGCCCCTGTGTCAGTTGCTGAAATAATTCCCCATGCTGGGAGCCATGGGAGACATCCACAGGACCTCATTATATGTTTCAAAGAGGTTTGAGAAATCTGAAGCTGAGGAAGCCACACATGTATATTGTATTTCACATTGCAGCAGGAGTATGCCTTCAGGACAGCACACATCTTTATCTTCTATGCATGTCAAAGAAATAATCTTAAGTAATCCATGATTCAATAACTAGCTAGTTTATAAAATGTTCCATTTTGTTGGCCTGTAGAAAAGTGAGTGTTAAATAATCAAAATGTAATGTCTGACAGCTTTTTAGAAAACCTCTGCATCACAATATTTAAATATAACATTATGTGCTTTTTAAAAGCCTGATTGGAAAAATTACATCATTTTGGATTTTCTCAACATTTGGTGCGTCAGCTCTCAGTGTCTAAGAGCCCTATAAATAGATGTTTGGACCACCTCGATACAATTCATGTGGGCAGTTTTTCCATAATCCACTTAACTCTGTTATTCAAATGAAGTGCAACTGGATCTTTTCTTGGGAACAGGGATTATGCAATGCTCAGTACAGGAGGTTCAAGAAAAACAGTATAAAGCCAAACATGAGCTGCACACACTTGCAGAGCAGCAGAGTTTGTTCGTATTTATTTATATGCTGTGTTTCCATTTCTTTCTCATCTAATCGGAGCCACTAGCTCCTTTTGTCTCTTTTGTTCTACCCAAATCTTTCTCTCTTACGTCTTAGTACACCAAGAGTGAGGCCAACCAGTTAAACAATTGCCAACTGATTAATAATGAAAATATAATTGCAGAATGATCGAAACTTTAATATAACTAGATCCCAATACTGCTAGGAACTACTATTTCAAATTAAAATTATAAACCCCTATTCTACTGATGAGATTTTGCCAAAACCCACGGAACTCTGGAGTTTGTCAGAAACCTAAAATATTTGGTTTCAGGTCAGAGGTGGCTGAATGCTATGAGCATAGCTTCCTACACACAGAGAAGTTTTCTCTCATATTTCTAAAATGCAACTACTATTCATATGCTCCCTTAACCTCCTGAAGAGCCTTCCAGTTACATGCGAGTAGAATACAACTATAAAAATAAGCAATTCAGCAATGAGAACTCTGAATGAAATTTTGAAACATACTACATTAATACACACACATACATGCCTACATGTAGCTAAACCATATTTGAGGATGAATTTTGTTATCTATGTCTTTCTTTTCCTTGTGTACCAAATATACTCATTATTCACCTAGTGGAACTACTTGCGAAAAACAGCTCTATGAAAGATCTGAGTATATAATTTGATAAAACATATATTAGTGTAGAAGAAAGCCCCAGGATAAAATGCATTTAGATGGATTCTTTCCTTCATAAAAAATGGAGTGATAGCATCTGGTCAGTTCAGCACTCAAAAGCTGTTTCCAAGGGTCCCTATTTCATCTCATGGTTAATCTTAAGGTCAATTTAGAACCTCAGTAACCTCCCACATCTCTCCAGGGAACTCCCAGCTATGGAGACCCATAAGCTGTAAGAAAGTCTCAAAAAGGGCTATTTTTAGCAGAATGCAGTACAGGCTATGCAGTTGTGTGTTATGAGGAATGAAGACATCAAAGGAAGGAAAAAAAAAAATTAAGAACATGAAGGAGGTAGAAAGTATCAGATACTGTCAAGTATCTACTGACAAATACAATGGGATATAATGCCCAAGTGTTGGGGGAGGCATTTTAGAGACTGTCCTTTTCGTTAACTCAAGCTCTCTGGAATTAGGCACTGTGAAATGCAAAGGAAGTGGGGAAGGGCCTTCCCAAGAGGAAAAAGCATCTCCAACAGGGAACAGAGGCAGAGAACAGTACAAGTCAACTAGGGGACTGCCAGTGGTCACAGGGATTTCAGGCAGCTGATGGCTCTTCTCTGAGATGTCTGTTGCAATGCGGAGATAGCACAAGAAAAGTAAGTCCAGAAGAAAAACCAACCACCTCAAATAGTAAATAAGTAGCAGCGAAGGCTCTAACAGTAAAATAACCACTAGGTTTTTGTCGGCCTTTCCACTGAAGGGCAACTCAGAAAACACTCTTTAGCCCACCCCAGTTCTTAGCTTTGACCACCGGACTGCCACCAGCATCAACAATCACCAAGAGTAAGCCCCTCAACCAAAGTACTGCCAGCCATTAGCATTTTAATCAGAAAGTTCCTAAAAGCAAGAATCCGCTCTGGTATCACCATTTCCATCTTTTTCCATTCTGTTTTCACTGGACTGGTGAGACGTTTCATTTTAAGAGTGATTCAGAATTCCAATTTCAGAAAAAATATCTCCATAGTTACACACCTCTTTCTTGCATCAAAGTGCCAGTTCTCCATGGCTTGGCTTCTAAATTTTGAGTGCTGAAACACAGTAAAAATGCCTTGCCTCAATCATCATGATAGATTCATTTTCAGTTTTTAGCCACCAGCTAAAACATACACCACCTTTCTTCACTGAAAGAATAACTGAAAGAGTCCAAAGGAAAGAATCTAAAAACCCAACTCCTGATGTAAAACAAAACTTTGTGTAGAGATACATCCATTCTATAATGCCAAAAGGGAGGATTACGCCTGAATTTATGTCAAAACAAGAGACATTCCAAAGGGTATATATATGAAAATAGGAGATATATGGCCCATAATAAATATGCAAAAGTAGAATCTACTAATACAATCTCATGGCATAAAATGTAACACTCATAAATTGCTGCAAGTTTAACTCTTACATTGGCAATGTACAGAAACTAAGAGCAAGATATTAATGAAAAAATAATTATGATATATAAATTATTTTGTTTAACACAACGTATGCCGATGTTACGAAACAAATCCCTACCCTTCTTTAGAAGACATTAGAATACATTAAACAACAATAGTTTACAGAACACAAGCCCAAGTACCTTGTACAGACAGTGCATGTTCAGAACATAAGCATACCCAAGGTACCAAACTTCTCTCCAACTTGACTCAGCACATACACACCTGCCCAGAGCTCCTCCCCGTAATGAGAAAAATACCTGCACATCTGCTCTGCTAAGTAAGATTCAAGAAGTCAGTTTGTCTGGATTAATCTATCCATACATAATCTATCCAACATGATTGGTTAGAAATGCACAGCTGGGGTTAAAGGTAAGCCCACAAGTGATTTTTGTTTGTTATTTAACTTCTATTTCTAAAAATGGTAAATTATATCTACCTTGTGACTGCCTTACATTCTGATTTCCACTGTCACACTCAAGTCATAATCACATTTAAATGTTTGCTTCACGAACTACGAAGAAATGTAGGTTGCACATGGACTTCTTTCACTGACTCGTGGACATAAAAATAAAAGATGCAAGTCCTATAAAAACATAAAATCACTCGACACATGTGAGTTCAATAGCTGATTCCTCTTGGGACCTGTGATAATCTCAGCATCGGTTTGAAGCACTAGTAGCACCAAATCTAGAGCTCTCCGCCATGCCTCTGTCTTGGCTGTAACATTATTATAAACCTTTAAACACTCTCCGTGATCAGGGAAGGGGCCAGAACCACAGTTGAGCAGACTGCCTCTTCTAAACTCTTGCAATATATATGCTGAGGGAGAGCCACAGTCAGCTGCCTTTTTGAGGTGATGATCAACTGAGGTACACGCTTCCAACTCTGATGCAGCTTTTGCAGTGTTGCACATAACCACTGAAAGATACTGCTTCCAGCCACTTGCTAATGCTTGGAGCACAACTGATTTATACTCTGCCATGGGTGCTGCCAGCCGAGGACTGTGAAACTCTTTCACAGCATTTTTATTTGCTGCCTGTAAAGGCCGTTCCGCAAGCGTCTGAATGTGACTAAGGCACAAGAGCTCCACTGCACCACCCCCAAGAAAAACCTTCTCATCATTCAAAGCATGATGGAGTCGATACACTGAAGTCCAGAACCGGTCTTCAATGAGCTGCATCTTTGAGGCTACAGTAGTGGTAAGCACGGCCGTGAGCAGGGGAATTCCTTGCATTTTTATCCTGACTGGCACAAGCTCACCCAAATCCATCGCACGCCCATCGCAGGCCGTCCACAGCTCCGCCTGGGCCCCGCTCCCCACACAAGAAGGATTCAGCTGGGTGAGGTATGTCACTGGCTGGGCACCGGTGACCTGCCCAAAGGCACGCAACGCATCCCGTGCCACAGAACCAATTACCAATATACCATCTGCTATGCATCTTGCCATTAAGTTTTCACACACATTTCCTTTGACCAAGACCAAGTTTACTTCAAAGCTTATCAGAATATCTAACATACTGCTTAGCCATGAGTCTCCGGCTTTGCCTTCCTGTAGGCTAGGATGCTTCAATATGGTCCTTACATTACATGGCCTATTAAAACCTAAGTGACGATATTGTTCACTAAGGTCACCATCCATTAGCAGAATCCGAAGGGGTTTGTCTTTCAAGTATTTGATAACTGTGGCTTGTCCTGGTGACACTAACGTGACAAAGCCTGGGGAGACACAAGAATAGCTTTCGGGCAGACCCAGTAAACAGCATGTCACAATTTCTGCAATATTAAACTGGGAAGATCCACTGGATTCTGCTCTCTCTCTTTGATGTGCAACAACGCTTTGTAGCAGTTTCATGCTAGTCTGATTTCCAGGGCTCAGCGCCATTGCCAAGTGTCCTAAACCATAACATTCACATGGATCTGCTGATTGTCCTGAAAGGTATTCCTGAAAATTACTTTGCTGACTTGAAATATGGCTTTTTCCTAGAGTGCTGAAGTATCTGCTATGGGCAAACTTCTGTTTGTTACAGCTGGATGCTGTAACAACACTTTCAGAAACCACAGATGTACTTTTGTCACCTGCTGGTTTGACAAGCGAAGCTGTTTCACCAGCCAACGGTGAAACCAGGCACTTGTTAAAATTACAATCATCATCTTGATGTGAAGAAGAATTTATTGGAATTGCTTCTTCTGGTGCAGAAATGTCTTTCTGAAAACGGAGAAAAATCTGAGAATTTAGAAGACTGTCACATCCAATCTGGCAAGTTTTGCGTTTAAGAGCATTTGGCCCAACTCTGCCAGAACACAGCTCTTTGTTTACATCATGTATTGATATTTGAAGACACTGGACTCTCTCACAGCAAGAGTTCAAGCCCTCAGACATCACAGAGACTATTGCTGAAACAGGAATGTTCTGCTCGAGGCATTCCAGTACAGCATTGCTCCATGCACCAACAAGAAACAACAGGGTACTCATCCCAGTCTTAAACTCCTTGTTTTGTGCTTGAATGGTTTCATTAAGAAGCTGTCCGGCAGCACTAGTTAAATCCAAATTTTCGATCAGTCTAACAGCAGAACAAATCAACACGCTTTGGTTGGTGCTTTCATCCACAATGAATTTACATGATTTCACTGGCCCCAGTAAGGTTCTTCCAGATAACGCTAAGGAGGAGAGTTGCTGAAGTCCAATATGTCTTCTTGCATTCACATCCCTGAAAGCCATGGGCAGCAGGCAGCATCTGTGAACAGAACACAAACTTATTGCCCCATGCTCACAGCACTCCAGAGCACGGATCACCAAAAAAATAAATTAACAGTCTAACATTGAACAGAGCTCTCCTGTGAGGCTGTCTGTGTAAGACAGCTCTTCATCCCATGCACTTAGGATGAGGTATCAATGCACGTAGTTGCTGAAATTGTTGTGTTTCTAAAATACCATGACATTTTTTTTCTTGCTGGCAGATAGTACAATGCTGTTAATTCCAGCAGTTTCTTAAACAAGAAGCAGTCCAGATTATACAGAACTACCACTTTTCTCCTGACGTGCAATCAGCAATTTCCATTATTTGTTTTACTTAGAGCAGAATGGACAATTATGTGCTAAACCAAAGTGCTGTGTACACAGCCATCGTGGTACCAACAGTTGTGACACTGACTTTAGCCTTCAAATGTGGAAAAAAATTTAATCAAACTTATTTTATTCCAACTCTACTTCTTCCACTCAGCAGACATCAATACTTAATTAAATGTGCAGGAAAAGGAATGCCACATCTTATACCTCGCAAAGCAAACTGCCAAGACTTTAAAAGTTTTGATCAGTTTTAACAAGCCAAAAATGGGTCTTCTTTCCCTTGAAATCCCTTCCACACCACACTCCTGTGGAAGACCACATAGACTAAACTAAAGTTTCCATTTTTAAATGAAAAAGTATACACACTAAGAATTAAGAAGCCTTAGTCATATACCTTTTATGCTCAGATTCGAATGATTTACTTAATCTCACTAGAGGTCCCTTTGCATATATATTCCAAATCCAAAAAGCTCCCAGTGAAAGTCCACCTGGATATCAACTCAAATGAAGACAAAGTATTAATTTAAAGAGCAGAGCAGGCTGTCAGAAATACCCTTTATATACTGACAGACTTAAGAGTTCTAGCCTAGCTCAAACTGAAAACAAAATTTCCCTTCAATCACTAGAAGCATCTTGAAGTACCAAAAGTATCATAAACCAATAAATTATTTTCGTCTATAGTTACCTGTAATCAACAATTCAAGAAAAGGACTTTTAGACAAGCAAGTGCTTTTGACTTTAAAACTGCACTGGGAGTGCACATCTGAAAACCTCTATTCAAGCTGCTTAAGTGTTTTTCTAGAAATTTTTCTTGGCAATCTCTTGTAATGAGGGTCTGGCTATGCTATGCATTCATATCAGTACTTCCAGCAGTAACAAAAAAAAAAAAAAAAGGCCTCTTTTTCTTAACTGGAAACCTTAGCTTAATATCACAGGTAGTTTCTCTCAAAACAAACACAAGTGATTAAATAATTATCATTGGTTCATGGAATCCAATTTGAAACCTGTTTCCCCCACTCCCCCAAAAACTCATTCCATCTGATGCCTCTAATGGATTTACTAAGACAGTACTTTGGGGGGTTTTCTGGTTGTTGTTTGTTTGGGGGTTTTGTTTGTTTGTTTTATTTTGGAGGGGGGGGGATATTTGGGTTTTTTCTGAGATCACTGTTTCTGAATTCAAGCAGTTCACAACTAGTAACACTCACTTCTCAACCTGCTCATTTTGATAGAAAGAACAAATAACTGATTTGTGGTTTTCTTCATAAAACTTAGGAAAGAACTAAATTAGCTACCCTGAAAGGCCAGATAATGCTCTCTCACTACCCAGGATGTCAGCATGTAATTCTGGGCAGAAGGCCATTTTGCTGTTTGTATGGGAGATAACTATGGAAGGACTGGTGGGAAAGGGCTTTCCATTTTCTAGTAGTGAACTTCTTATGCCCCAGGCACTCCCAAATAAGGGTTCAGCTCAGCAGTAAGAGCCACTGTCTGATAAGACAGTGACATTCTTATCAGAATGGCATTTTTATTTCAATGAATGTGAGAGAGACTGAGACTGGTTATGAGAGAGATTCAGTTAGTGCAGCACCTTCCACCAAACCTCGAAGCAGTCAACTATGAGTTTCTTAGCTAAAATTTTCTCTGAAATTTAAGTTGAAGAATGTTCCCCTTATGTTCAACTTGAACGCACACTTTAAAACTGTTCTGGACACCAGCCTGTACTCCTGCAGACCCATAAACATGAAGCAAATGGACCCACGGCTTGGCTGCAAAACCAGATGCAGGGCATGCACTTAGAGGAATGTTTTTATTTCGTTGCTTGCACAACCTCTACTATGTGTGATTTATGATTTTGTGATACTTCCCCCACCCCCGCTTTGTTTTATTCATGTTATTTTGGCAAGAACATCACACTATCATCTATGCTGTAGGAACCAATATCCAGCAGCCCCAAAATTCAACTTTTCATCTTCCCCCCCATCCCCTGACCTTTTAATTTTTTCCACCCAGTCTGAGGTGGAAAAGCTAAACGGTCAAGTGGAAGTACATTTGAAAGTCAAACAGGAGTGAGGTCAGCAAAGTGAAGGAAGCACCCTGGAGAATAAATGAACTGGTAGTGAAGGACAACCATGCATGAAATTACTGGTAGCTTCTGCTGAGCCAACTCGCATGCTGACCTGCTGCTGCCCGCCTCATCATCCATCTCTGCAAGTAAAATAAAGTTTGCCTTTATGTTCAGTTTATGTTTACATACATGGGTTTTAGGGGTCTCAAGTGAAGAACTCTGGGATACAAGAGGTATGCCAAACACTCCTTACTCACTTTGTCTCACCTCAGCCACCAAGGCAGAACTAGTAAACATTTTAAATCAGTTTGATAGAAATTGATGCCTTTGCTGTGCTAAGTTAGCTGAATGGGTAACTTTTAAAACAACGTGTAGTTATGCCAAGCATCCTGCAGGTAGCGATAACATCAAGTCTTCTAAGACCTGTCTCAGACAACATTCATGTTGATTCTGGACTCACCTGGCTAATCTACCAGCGGGAGACTGGAGACAGGACCAGGATGGGAGACGGGACAAAGACGACAAAGGACTAGAATCAACAAAAACCCCCACAGGAGACCCTCGGGCATGCATAATTACGAAGATAGCTAATTCCAGGAAATAAAATGACTATGTAAAAGAATTCTGGGAACTCACTGACAGAAAACTGAATATGTATGTTTTTGGTGTATATTAGTTGAGGCGTTCTGCTAACTCGTCGGAGCATTTATGGTGGAGAATCCCCAATTCTGCCCAGCGCTGCAATAATGAATGCCTGCTCAATAACAGCTAGTTTGTTGTTACTGGGTTTTTATCTCGGAATCCTTACCCAGCCGCACCTAGCCTCCTACTTCGGTGAGGAGTGTCAGAAAGCAAGGGGGTTTGGAAGCTCCGAACTTTGTTTCAAGTTTTCCAAATGAATGTATTTCCATGAAAAACGGGGGGGGAAAGAGTCTTGCACACATTCTCTTGAGCCACTGCTGGTGTACAATGAACGAGAAACAAGTGGAAAATGCTCTGCTGGCAACTAAACTATAAAGTGTTTCAGGTAACTGTCACATCTTACCTGGTCTACTTAAGAGCCACCACTATTACTACTAATGTAGGCAGAGCAAGCTCCCTAGATTAGTGCTGCCGAACCCAAACGCCCGTGGTGAACCACCCTGGCCTCACCTGCGGCCTGGAAGCAGAGGGCAGCCGGTACACAGGCGGGGAGGCCACTGGTACCCCGGCAGGAGCCGAGGCCGCTCAGGAGGCGCCCCGGAGCTGCCCTGCTCAGGCCTGGTGGCGGCCCAGCCACTTGCTCCCGGCTGGAAGGCCGTCCCAGACCTCCGCCGACCCCGCAGAGGCGGGTACAAGTTACTCACCGCCTCGGTCGGTGTTTCCCGTCACTCGCTGCGGTTGGGCTGGGCTGAGGTAAAATGAGATGAGGCGGCCCCGCCACGCGCCACCAACCACCGCCAGTACGCGCCGCGTTGCCAGGACACGGACACCGCTGGTTTGTACACGCAGGGGGCAGAACGGGCCCCGAGCTCTGGCCGGCATCACGAGTCCGCCGGGTGCCATTGGTCCGGGCTAAGGAGAGGGGCGGGCACTGCGGTACATCCGGCACGCTTATTGGACGTCCCGTGTTGGTTGCGCGCAGCGGTGGGTACACTCGAGGGCGGGGTGGAGCGGAACCGCGAGGAAGGCGGCGCGGCAGAGCGGGCCGGAGCAGATGGTGAGCCTTTTTGCCCCCGCCGCGGGCTTCCCTTTCCCTCGCCACCGCCTCCCGCGGAGCGGCTGTTGCAGTCCCTTGCCTGTGCCCGCAGCGGGGCTCGGCTTTCCCAGGGCCCTGAGACACACTGCCGTTGCACGCCCTTGGGCGGGCAGGCAGGCAGGCAGGCAGGCAGCCGTTGGGCTCGAACGGCTGTGGGGAGCTGGCGTGGGGACGGCGCAGGCTGCGAAGGCCGCCTCCACTGCTTGGTTTCCTCACACGACGCGGAAGTCAACGTCCCAGTCAAAAAAGGAAAAAAAGAGTTCCTCCCCTTCAAACTTGACACTATAAAAAATACCTCAAAAAAAACACCAGGAATTGCAAAATATGTCACCTGCTTTCAGGGTGTGGGGTTTGCCAGGGAGGAAATCTGCCTGCTTTCTAAGTCAGGAAAAGGTCTCACGTGGGTTTCTCTCAGAGGGGAATATAAGGAGTAAAAATGTGATCCCGGTGTTAACAGAGAGGAAAAGTCAGAGGTGTGCCGGACAGGCGGGTTTGCAATCCAGCCTGGGAAGGGACACAGCATGCTAAGAAAATTCGGATCCAAGCATAACAAAATGGAATCTTTGTTACACATTGGGTATTTAAAAGAGAGATCCCAGCCAAAAATGGTAACAATTCAGAGATTTGGTAAGAGATTGCCCAGTAATAGCTAGAAAACAAATTCCTTTATTGGCTTTTATTTACTTTTATAAAAGCCCAACCAGTTAAAGTTTGGGGTGGGAGGGAAGATCTTCCCTTCCTTCCATGAATTGTGCAGATTCAAGACTAAAGGATTAAAATCTGATGCTGGATTAGAGGAAACCCCATACTTGAGGAAAACATCTTCCCTGTTCAGTAGGCAGATGACTCTCTACTGCACTAGCTTACACCTGAAGCAGAAAAGGTCTCAGAAGTGTCCTGGATAATAATGCACCAGCTCAGCACAAGCAGATGAGTTCTCTTAATGAGAAAGATTTTGTGTTGATCTCACTGCTACCACGGCATGTTGCTGTGTAGCACCGACTAGTTTGTGCACAGGCAGGCTAGAGCTGCACAGCTCCTTTTAAACATTGTTCCAATAGAGCAGATGCTCTCAGACATCCCATTTCAGTGCCCGCTTTGAGGCGGGATGTGAGTCCTATTTACCATCAAGACCCTACAGAACCAGCCTTTTTAGCTGTGAGGGTGATTTACTTGTGTTTCCCAGGTAAAACCACTCCTGACACATCAAAGTAACTGGCAGGAGGTGCAGAGCATCTTAGTCACCCCAGTGGAGTGTTCATGTTCAGACTGTCTGCCTCTCTCTGGTATTACTCCTTTAATTGATTGTCTTCCTGGTTAAAACAGAAAACATGAAGCCCAAATGCATATTCCCCAGTAACAAGTTCTTCAGCTTGTCTTTTTTCTAGAATAACCTAAGAAGATGAGCATAGAGACCCAGTAGGTACTACTTGTAGCAAAGAATGTCTCTCACTTCTGCTACAGATTTACTGTTGTTACATACAATTTTTTTGTGTGTTGTATTTTCCCCAGGGTGGGCTATTCATTATCTTTTCTCTCCTTCACTTTCTGAAGGCATCCAGCTATAGAAAACCGGGCTTAAATACAGCCCTGCGGAAGAAAAGTGCCTTAAAACCTGAACTTACAGAAGAGCAAAAGCAGGAGATCAGAGAAGCTTTTGATTTGTTTGATACTGATGGATCTGGAAGCATCGACATAAAAGAACTGAAGGTTTTCAAACTTCTTTTTCTTGGATGGAAATATCTTTGGTCTTAAAATTGTAGATGCTTTTTCTCTTTGTCCAGCCCTAACAATTTTAAAATAGTTTTGGAGTATGAAGAAGGATAGTGGTTTGTTGCCTGACTGAATTTGGGGTGCACTACATGGATGACCTGAGAAAGCTCTCTGTGCAATACAGAGCAGACAGGCTTCTCTAGTACATGGAGAGTAGGTCGGGTAGCTTTGAATATATGTTCCTCTGTGTAGGTACACACAGGCCACATCCCAGTTGTCGTAACTTGCTAAGATCATTGCTTCTTAGAAGTGGACTTTGGTTGCTTTGTCAAGAATGTCAAAATATCAAATTTTTTCTTCATCTCAGAACTAAACACACAGCTTTTGCACACATTCAGGAAAGACACAAACATATTTTCATATACATAATCAAAAAATTACCTGTTTCTTAATTTAAAAAGGAACAAAACATCTGAGTTGCATTTCAGTAGCAATTTAGATAGTCTGTGGGTGTACATGCATAAACACAATAGTACAAGGGGGAAGATAATATTCTCAGGTCTCTCTCCATGTTCTTATGTCTGATCTTTTTTAAAGTGTGACTTTTATCTTAACTATCTGCTTGACCTTGAATTCTCATACACTCACTCTGCCTCAGTTTCTGCATGTGTAATCCAGAAGCATGAGTTACTTAAGCTTATGGCTTATCTCAGGTTTTATTTGGAAGTGTTTATGCTTGATTAAGGAGAGTGTGTTGTCTGAACACAGAGGATACATTTAAAAATACAGTTCTTAAAACTGAAGTGTTTTAGCATCATCCATTTAATGGTATGCTTTTCTTTTTTTTCAAAATTAATTCAAAATAATGGCTATTTTACAATAGAAAGTGTTCCCCTCTGAAAGACAAAATGATACACTTTAATTTGTCCTATTGCAAGAAACTGGTCAAAAAACACACTTCAGTTAAATACTAAATTCCTGGTGAGTTGGCACTTGGTAGTAGAAGAGCATTTAGCCAGAAAATTTCTGCCTAATACTATTGATTTCCACCAGAGCATACAGGAAGAACAAATGTTCACAATTCAAATCTTGCTCTAGGTGCATGTTCTTGAAACTTTAGTCTCTGAATTAAATATGCTGTCATCATCTGACACACCACATTGTGAAATTACTAATAAACACCCTAGTAGCAAAATTCCTGTTCTAGATCAAGGTGAAATGCCAGAGTCTGGTTTTAAACAATGTTAATATGAAGCATTTATACAGCAATCTACACAACTGTTTTTACAGTAATAACTTTGCTCAAAGAGAAGGGAGATCACATCCTTGGTCTCCAACCTCCTTTGAAGTCCCATTTTGATAATCCAGTTCCATTAGGAACTGTGTAGATTAGAACCTTTACCTAATTCAGACACAAAAAGATTCTCCTTGTTTCAGAAGTATGTGTATGTTCCACATGGATCTAAAGAGAAAATACGTGTGCATTTTAAGAATATCAAACCTATACCATGACTGTTTGGAAAGATGAAACAAGCTGGTAAGTGATACCAGGATGTTTTCATTGCAGTGAGTTGTTGTTATTTCAGTTTTGGACAAGGAAATTAAACAAGCTTTAGTGCAGCTGCTGACACTATAATTCTGGTGGCCTCCTAACAGAAGTGGTTTTTGGCACAGGTTGCGATGCGTGCTTTAGGCTTTGAGCCAAAGAAGGAAGAAATTAAGAAAATGATAGCAGATATTGACAAAGAAGGAAGTGGCACCATTGACTTTGAAGACTTTTTGGCTATGATGACACAAAAAATGGTAAGAATTCTTAACAGAAATTCTTATGAAAGCATTAAAAAAAAATAGGAGTACCTTGGTGGAAGGTGTTTTCTAATTAATGTTACGTTTTGTTTTAGAGTGAAAAGGATTCAAAAGAAGAAATTTTGAAAGCTTTCAGATTATTTGATGATGATGGTACAGGAAAAATTTCATTCAAAAACTTGAAAAGGGTTGCCAAGGAGCTGGGAGAAAATTTAACAGATGAAGAACTTCAGGTAAATTATCCCCTGCCAGAGCTTTTCTAACAGGCACAAATCAATCCTGTAGCTCCTAAAGATAAGGTGGAAATTTATGCCTATACAAAAAAAGAGCTGGGAGGTCAGAAAGACAAAGATCAAGTACGTAGTTTTGTTTTCACATGAAGTGCTTTAATTTGTTTTAATGAGTGGAAGACCTTTGGTTTAGAGTCCAGTGCCTGATAAAATGTACTATGTGTTTTGTAGGAAATGATTGATGAAGCTGATCGAGATGGAGATGGAGAAGTAAGCGAGCAAGAATTTCTGAGAATCATGAAGAAAACTAGCTTATATTAATATTTGTTGCCTTGCTGTATAGCTGCTCCAAAAGATAACCTGGAAAAGACTTAAAACCTGGGCTTGTCTCTCCTGCATACAAAGAAAGTCTCAAAGGGCAGATTTTTGGTTCATTCTTTTTCAGCAAAGTTAACTGGGGAAGGGGGGCTTCAGTATCCAGAACTGTTAAAATGCAGTGTTGCAGAAGTGAAAAGGAAGGATTGACTGAACCTGCAAGGCAAGGGTCCCTTCCCCTTGACAAATTCACTTATTGCCATTTGGGGTAAAGAACACTGTGTTTCAGCTATTTAACTAAAAGACATTTGACTTGAGATGTGAAGATTCCCACTGCTGCTGGGAAAGGCCACTTTTGACTTTCCTAAGGCTACGGAATGAAGGGACAATACAAGCACAGTATTTTTATTCCTATTGAGGCTTTTAGGTTATCTTTTGGTATTTGTCTCCTTTTGTTTATTTCCACATAAGACTCTAAGACCAATTGTGTATCTGTCTTTATTTCTGTGTGAAACACTGTTTTCCCATGGGAAGTTGTTTTTGGACATAACAGGAAACAAGTGTAGATAACCAGATTTGGTTCTTCATTGTGCCATTAGTAGATGTTCTTCTGTTTACCGGAGAATCTGAAACCCAGTTTATTTGAATGTAACCTGCTTAGACTATCAAAGTTTATTGTATAACCAGTCAGCACCATGTGCCATTTTTCTTACTCCCAAGACATTATAGAAGCTGCTGTTACACCAGGATTTTAGGTATGTAAAAAGTTCAGTTCTGTGGTGCACTAGGGTAGAATTTGTCTTTGGCTGTTTAGTCAAGTTGCAGGGAGGACTCGCATCTGAAGTGAAAAAATAGCTCACCTTGGACATCTGTGAAATACTTGAATGTATTCAGCTCCATGCAATCCAAATTAATTTCAGTCACCGCAGGTTTGTTTGTTGTTTATTTGTTTTAGGAGTACCTTCATTTTCTTGAATGTTTCTTGCATATACTGTCAATCTAGGGCTCACTGGAGAGCCACATTTTCTTCTGTATTATGGCAACAGAGCAGTGACACACAACATGACATCCGATTATGTGGTCTGCAGGAGGGTTTATCCTTGGGTCCTGATTAGACACTCAGCTTCAAAACTGCAGGGAAATTATATAATCCTAAGTCACAACTTTCTCTAATAAGGTGCCTGAAGGAGAGTTTGTTACTGCTTACAGGAACATGGCAAATAGGTAGCAAAGTATCAGAAGGGTAAAAGGGAAGAGAAGGAAAAGAATGGTATTTCACCAGTATCTGTTAAGTTCCCTCTTTTCTTCAGACAGCTTCTGCTGCTTGACAGCACTAAGGAGGTTTGTAGAAGAAGGGAAGAGCCAGCTCCTGGCTTAGCTCCTGGTAATAGCTGCTTCAGCCCATATGAGCTGTAAGGCCCCAGCAGAAAGGAGAAGTGTTCATTTATGTATCTTCCCAGCACGCAGATGCCAACCTGGCACGTTCTGCCCCAGTCCCCCAAGTTTTGTACTCTGAACAACTCTAAATAGTCCCTCTCTAACCTGTACAGAAGTAGGCTTACCCTTGTGGGAGAACAGGGATTGCGTAGCATCCTGGAAAACTCAATAAACCTGTGAAGTCCCTTATTAACATTTTCAGTGGCAGTAGATGTAACCTGTACTGTAAGCATTTTAAATTGTCTTATTAATTTTTGTATGTGTGAAATAAAACTGTTTTGCAAGTTAAGGACTTGGTGTGCTTTATAGCTTGGTGTGCTATGAAAACGAAATTTTCAAAAATAATTTTGAAGTGTTTAAATGGTTCGCAAAGTACATTTTCAGTTTCATTTATCTTTCCTTTCTAAGAGAGAAATTCTTAGGTGCAGCAGTCTGTCACCTAATTCTTCTCCCACTTCCACTATGGTGATTAAAAGTTTCTAGTACTAAGCACTTACATTCAGAAAGGGAAATCTTAAGTTGCAGTTGATTATGGGAAATTTCAGAGTCTGTTAGTGACTGTATTTTTTGTAATGCTGTCACAGGAAGAGATTGGTGACTGTTGGTTACCTATGATGCACATCACTTCTCTCTTCCTGTTCTAATCCCATTGCCTGACTTCTGAAGGTAGGAAAAAGACACACAATCATACCTACCATATACACTACAACAATGAAATGTTATTTCTGGCTTGCCCCTTACTCTCTTAAGTCAGGAATATTGAGCAGTGGCTGAATTACCACAAAACTTGAAAGTGTTAATGTGATAGTGTCTCATGCTGCTTTAGTTCATGTCATAGTGAGAGACATCTTGTCCCTTCTTAATATTTTCGGTGCCCTTGTGATTCCTTCCTGTCCCTTCTAGAGTTTTATCTTTTACATTTCTATACATGGTAGAGGAAAAGGAGCCTGACTGAAGCCCTTGGCAGAACTCAGAGTTAGGTTTGTTGTGAGGAACGCTTCAGACAAATGAGGAATGCTTTTAGTGTGCTGGAGAAAGTGACTTGGATCAAGGAACCGGGAAGGTACCCAGCAGACATCTTTCCTGGGCTCTGTTCTAGTGCCTACTTGAGTAGCTCACCCTAAATGAAGAGGTTGCACTAGAGGAGACAGGTCACTTGCACCCTTCTCCTCCTCCTCCCATTCGCTCTTTTCTCTTCCAGGAAGCCTTCCAGAAGACTTGGATTCAGCTCCTTTGCACTAAAGCACCAAAAAGGAGGCAAAGCAGGGATTTGTGTTGCCTTGCATGAAAGGACCCATCTCTCAAGGCACCTGACTCCAAGTGGTCATGAGTGTGAGTGCACACCGACAGGCACCTGGTGCAGAGGGGAAGGCTTTGATCCCAACTTGCTTCAAGTTCTTCACAGACTGACCCAGGCAGCTCCGGGTGCAGTGGGAGTCTGATGGCTGTAAACTTCATTCTTTGCATCCCTTTTCCCCTTTGTGCTGACAGGGAGGCTGGGTTCTCATCCTGGCATTTGAAAATTCCCCTTGGATGTCTGTGAATCAGATGCTGCAATAGGGGCATCCAGCTGAGACCCTTCCTCCTGTAACATCAGTGAAGTCTGGTTTTCAGTCTGAGTGCTTGTGCTAGTCAGATACTGTACAAAAAGGAAAGTGGAACTACAATTTGTATTTGGCAAGCACCTAAGTATCAAAGCATTGATATGGGTGATAAGCTGCTTGGGAGATAATATTGCAAATGACTTCCAATGAAAAATGTTTTTAGATTAAAGTATACTGGGCTTTTAATAAAATACAAAGTAGTTCAAGAAAAAATATTTACTTACAAGTTACATTCCAAAATATGCTAGTTGCACAACAATTTTAAACTAACCTTTGCTATTACCTCTCCTGTGCAACTTCAAGTTCTTTACTGTCTCTCTGCCCCACAGTAGTCCCACATGCCAAGAGTCCTAATAATAGAGCTCAGATATTTCAATAAACTGAAGAGGCATTTAATATTAAAATATTTAAATTGGTCATTTACAGTAACTCACGTCCTTCAGACTGCCTGGTGAAGCCATACCACATATTTGAAATGTTAGGTAGTCATTCACTGGAAAGCTTTTCACTGAGTTCATATAAATCACATATTGTCAAACTACATTTGTTTTTGAAACAGCTCTGGACAGTGCAAGCAGGTTTTGAGAGAGACTCTGGCAACAGAAAATTCTCTGGGCCAGAATTCACCATTGCCACACTTGAGACACAGAAAGGCTGGCAGAAGAGATTTTTCTGACACGGGATAAATCTTTCTGTCACTCCAAAAAAAATTCTACAGTACCATAGAATTTACATCTATTCCATGTACTGGCTGGTACACGTGGCAATCTTTGCCAGCCCATCAGCACGATGTATTGCCTTGAGGTGGGGTATTTTTTGCAGACATCTGTTCTCCCCAAGTATCCACATTGAGATTAAGGCTGAACCCAGGTTACTGGATGCATTAAGACTGCATCCAGGTTATTGCTGCCAGTGACACCCCCCCCCTGCTCAGTCAGAATGTATTTTCCCTGCTACAATTTGCTTGAAGATTATTTTTGGTTTTCTTACACAGATAAAAATGAATGAAGATGAGAAAAACTCTGCTCCTGAGATGTTTCAAAACACAAGCTTTGCTTCAAAACCTAGTTACATATGCCAACAGAAACTAGCCACAGCTGTCTGGTGCATCACAAACATCAGGCAGGGAGAGTAAAAAAACAGATAGATAGGGAGCCAGCAAAGAAACTGCCCTGTCTATAGGCTGGGATGGTCCTTTACACTGGAGGAAAGAAACCCTGTGAGGCTAATTCTGCAAAGACAGCTTCCTTTTTTGTGATATATATATATCACTATAAATAGCATAGCTGTGAGTGGACAGTGTATGGCAGTGCCCAGGGAGATGAGGCACACACACACCTCTCTGAACTGCTCCAGAGAGCAGGTGACTAGGACTGCCCCTTCACTACAGCCCAAAGTTTCTGCGAAAGTCTCTGCTGAGCAGGCATAAAAAAGCTGCTTTCAGTGGGCACTGTGCAGTCTGCCTAGCTACAGGACACACTCCTAAATTCTTACAGTAAGGAAAGGTGTAGAAGCCTTTTCTCTCTCGTTTACAAGGGAATAAAGAACTGATAGGCCTGAGAGCTGACAGCCTCGCTAGAGGGCATCCAGTTACTAATGTGTAAGATGAGTGATGCTCATTTCCTCCTCTGTGGCTTGCAATGACGATCGAAAGAGGGTAACAAACACCACCCAGCTGGGGCCTGAAATATGCGGTTGGATACAGAATTATTTTTTTCTGAAAAAAAGAACACAAGGCTTGTCATACAACTCCAGTGCCAAATGCTGTAATTATTAGTTGGTTGTTCAAAGCTAAACCCCCAAACCACACTTTCTGAAACTCCCACTCTGTATCAATAATTACAGACACCCTCTCAGGGAAGCGGAGAACTGAACTTGCCTTTCGCAAAGCTCCCCTGAGTGCTCTGACCACTGCTCTAGAGAGTTATTTTCTCTCTTTGGGAATATTGTTATCAAATGGAATCACTCCAAGCAGAGAGACAGAGCCTGACCCGCTGCAGGATGTTTGTGGCCCTGGAATAGTGGCCTTCCTTCCAGTCAAGAAGAACGAGGATTTGAGAATCAGTCTCTTGTCCCCAGGGTGAGTGACTTGATCTTTAGGAGACTTGTCTGCATCGGGATGTGTCTTATTCCAATGCCCTTGTGGCGTAGTGCGTGACCAAGAAATACATTTTCAGGTAACTGCCTGGCCAGAGGTCAAAAGCTTGATAGATGGGACATCTGCCTTCACTCAAAGTTAGCTCAGAATATCAAGAGCTTTACAGGTCATATCCACTGCTGGGAAAAAAAAAAAAAAAAAAAGAGGCCTGTGAGGAAGAGATGTGGAGTTAGGGTAGAGCAAGACAGAGGACCTTCAAAATTTGATGCTTCAAAACCTGACTTATACAGGCCCAAATTCCTTAAGCAGTAGAGAGGGAAAGAGGGTCTTAAAGCAATGATCCAAATCTCTCTGCTGAGTTAGGTATCCAGCAGAGCTGGCTCATAGCAAACCTGCCTTTGTGCAGTGCAGCAGAATATGCACAGGCAGTTCAGACTTCATCCCAAAGGGGACCAACATGGTGCCTACCTTTAAGAGCCTCAGCCTTTGAGGGGTCCGCAGGCATGGAGTTGGGGACCTAAAACTATAGCTCTTGACCTCTCTGGAGTCCTGGCTGCTATTAATTACTAAGCTTGAAATTGCTCAAGTAATTTTTTTTTTTTTTTCCTTGTGTGAACTAGATTTGACACAGCAAATAAGAACAAAGTGAAGCTGTCAAACCTGATCTGCAAACGTGCAAAATTCTGGGCACAGCTGTAACAGTTTCCCATGCCTTTATTATTCCTCCCACCTTGCAATGCACACACATGCTCTATTTGCACATGCAAATCTTGCAGTCTTATTAAAAGAGTTTCAAATACTTTTGACGTGCAAAAAGTACACATGCAAGCATGTGTACCTTCACTTGGAAAGAGAGGGAGGGATTTGCTGTCACATTTTAGTCTGAAATAAGATAGGATCTGTGTACTGTAGAGTTATCATGGGGCAGAAGTCTAGCCCTTATTTCTCTGGAGTGAAAATCCCACTGGGCCAGCAAGGGCTATGGGAACTCCCTGCACCAGGTTCAGGGTCTGGTGCAGTCTCAGTGAGCTGGCCCTTGTTCTCAAGGCTATTTTATTCCTTGGAAAGCTTCTGACTGTTTCTAGTAGTGTTATGTTACACTATAAAAAGCCTCCCCCCCAACATTCAATAAAGCAAATAAAATAGGTTGCTGTAGGAAACAAATGCAACAACTAACCTAGAGCATTTCCAACATAATTTTAAAGCACTCTCTGCCCAAAACCACAGCTTAGCTCAAACAAAACCAGCAAAATTTACACATCCATGCTATTGTAGGAAGTTCCTTCCTAGTATGGTTCCTTCTTCACCTGCCTCTGCTCAATTCCCTCACCATAGAGAAAACAGATACAGTCTTTCCTGTAAATTCTTTCAGACCTCCAAATGAGAAGTACCATGAAAGATCTAAACAGCAAGAAAAAACTGACTGCAAACATGGCAGATGTGATTTATAAACACTGGAAGTTATTTCAGTACAAACAAGCAACACTTATACCCACTTCTAAAAATGTGGTATGGGATCATCTCAATTTCAGCTTTTTGGAAGTCTGTGTTCCCCATGTTAAAACAAAAGCTAAGGTGGCAGGTCCAGATGTTTCCTCTTTAGATAGCTTATGCCATGATCAGCCAAAGAAGAAATCCACAGAAGCATGGTTTCCACACATCCTTTCAATGTTCTGTTTCAATCAGTCCATACAATGTAGTCAATTATCTGAGGTTGAGGATGACTGCTGCAGAATACCTCCTTTTGGAAAGGAAGGTATACAAATTTTTAAAAGTTGGGGTTTTCTTCTTCCTATGAAGTTAACTACATTAGTATGGGACCCACATATTGATGAGGTCCGAAAAATGGGTCACAGAAATATCCTTTTCATCTTAAAAAGGAATCCACCAAACCCAACATCTGGATTTTTTTATTCACTCCATTTCGGATTTCTGGCAAGGCCTCTGTGCAACTTAGAGCAGGCAAGACTGGTGGTCCTGTTTAAATCAAATGTTAAAGCCCATAATTTTTGAAGTGTTTCTCCCTGTCATTTCCCATTTCCAAAACTCTTTTTCAGTTACTCAGTTCTTGGTGGCTAATCAGTTATACAAGGAAACAGAAACCAGCTTTTGCTTAAAACTCCAACAAAAGAGCACAGTAAGCAAACAGATTTTTTTTAAAATTACCTTTGCAGCTCTAGTGGTCTCCTCTGTTACAGGCACATTTTGCAGAAACAGAAGGAAATTGTTTTTCTAGATGAAAAAAATCTTTGTCACAGGAGGTGTGGTACAGTCCGTCTAGAGCAGACCTATGCTTTTGTAAGTAACAGGTAAAACACGTGCAAAACCTACAATTATTTTCTCTAAGTGAGAATAGCATTTGGTAAACATATTCCTTACATGGCCATTTTTCAGCTTCCTCCTTCATATTAGGAACCAATGAAGTATTCAACAAAATGGCCGACGGGTTTGAATTTTATTTCTGTTCATGCTGCGAAATGAATAAATATTCTTTATCAAATCTTGATAAAATAGGCCACTACCTGGGTGAACTAAATGCCCTCTGCAAAAAATACTTTTATTATTGCTCTACAGTATTAAAAATAGTAATAGTACAAATCCAAGAGAAAATGTGAGATTAAAATTCTTACGTATCAAAATTAAAGGAGCTTTTCCCAGAAATGAAACAGCTTTTAGAAGGGGGTGGGAAGAAACGAGTATTCTTATTCTTCCTAGTACCAAAACAATATGCAATAGTTGTATTAAACAGGATATTATTTATTAAGTGGGGATTTTTGCGCAAAAATTCAGAATTCTCCAGACTATCAAATGCCATGCAATACTATGACTCAACGAGTCAAGATCTAGGATGGTTCAATCCTGACCACCTCCTGCTAAGGGCTCAGCATCATCTATTCCCATTGCCTTCAGCAGAACTAAGCACTGGTGCTTAGCACTTTTGCAAAACTGGGCCCTAGACAATGAAGGCTTTAGGTACAGGCTTCCTATTTCCTGCAGTGGATTTGTGTAGGTGGCCTTGTTACCAGAAATCCATACTCCTACACGGCAACTTCTGACTGTGTTTCTGCAGAAATGACTACGATGAAAGGAATGAAGTATTTCTCAAATAAAAATCATCTGTTTGCTTCTCCAAACCAGTTAGGGTATCTCCTGCTGGCGAGATCAATTTCTTCACCTTTCGCATGGCAAAATTAAGAGCAGGGTGGAAAACCAAAGGATCTGGGTTTGCAAAGACACCGTGGTGTGGGCTGCCGTGCACACCAGAGAGGGGAGAGCCCATCTGTGCTGTCCCCTGCCCATCACCGGTGGCTGAGTCACTGGCCCAGCCCGCAGAGCTCCTCACTGCTGCCTTTCGCAGCCGTGCCCTGCCTTGCAGCCAGGAAAATCCCACATCCTCCCAGTGGGTGTAGGAAACGCAGCTACAGCCTCTGGATGTGTCGCCACCAAAAACAAAGGGGAGACTGTGGTGTGGGCGGTGTCCATGGGCCCAGGGCCAGCGTCCCGGGACCTTGCTGACAGCATCCCAGCTCCTGGGGCACAAGGAGCTGCGAGCGCGGCTGGTGGCCAGCGTTGCCTGCATGCCTGCCCGCTGGTTTGCCAACCCCAGTGCTGTAAGGTGCATGACTGGTGCTACCTGCCAGGGGATCTGCCAGGGCCACCAAGAAACCACCTCTCCTGCCCCACCTCATCCTGTCTTTCTGCTCTTTGGCAAGGGCTAGGTCACACCTAACCCTTACTGGTCTTCCCTGCAGGCCATCTAGCCCAGGGCCTCACTGAAGTCACTAGTCTTGTCATGCTGTGGTGGCCAGAATAGCCCTGATGGGCTCCAATGAAAGTCATCAGAGGTGCTCCTCCCACCCATCTCTTCTCCCTCTTAAACATTCTCCATGAGCAGATGACTGCAGAGATGGGTGCCTTTCCCAATTCTGTCTCAGCGTGTTTCCATTTTCTAGACCTTTGACCCAGCCTGATGGGCAGACAAGAGAGCCTGCCTTTGTAATCCATGCCAACAAGGGAGAAACAAGGCCAGATGAGTCCTTTACCATGACTGGGTCACCATTTTCATGTTTTAACACTTCAATCTGAATTTGCTGATACCAGTTGAATACTGCCAGCACTGCTTAAGAAGATGGCTCTGCAAGCATACTGCTTGGAAAGCAAATGAAGACATTGCTCACAGATTCATATTCCTTCTACAAGTTCCTTGTGACACTTGCCAAGCTTATGTTGAGGGTGGTGTTATTCTGAAAAGACCACAAACATCCTGGGTCAGGCAGCCAGAGTCTGACTCTCCACTCTGAGGTTGACTATTGCTCTTGGGAAAGAAAACACATGGGCAGACGGACATGGGTTTGCCCAGCTGTCTGGGCAATTGCTCCACACAAAAGTTCTTTTCAGAAGCTGCTCCTGTAAAGTTGATGAGGCCTGTCATTCCCAAATGTGTGCCCACACACAGAGATGGCAGCAGGGCTGGCACTGGGAGAGAATGCCTTCAGAAAGCAATCAAACAGCCTCTGTCAGTCCTGTGCAGCACAAGACTTCACACTTTAAGTCTCCAATGGCTTCTAAGTACTTAGCTCACAACTGGCATCAGCTCCCCAGCCAACCCCACAACTCTAACACAGTCCTTCTTTGCCAGCGCCATGCTTCCACGGAGGCTTCTCCTCCTCTTCCTCATGCCTCCTTAGCAAAGCTGCTGCCCTTGTGCCTCCAACACTATCCTCCCATTCTGTTTAGCCTCCTGACCTTCTCCTAAGAAAGTTAAGAAGTGAGACCACGCATGAAACACAAAAGAGAAAAATGATCTTGGCATCCATTCTCTGTCGCATTTGTTCATTGCTCATATTGACCAAAACAGGAAAACACAGACAAGGGAAAATAGCTACACGTCAAGGGAAAAACAAACCAGCCTTTCCTGTATTCATTTTCTAGACCAAGTGCCTCTGACCCAGCCTGATGGTCTAACAAGAGAGCCTGCCTTTGTAATCCATGCCAACAAGGAAGAAACAAGATGAGTACTTTACCATGACTGGGTCACCACTTTGATGTGTTAATGCTGGTGTTCCACACAAACGTTTTCTTCAGAGGAGGTATCACAGGGGTTGGCTCTGCCATTGGCCTGACTCAGGAAGGAGCTGGTTACACCACAGGTTCCCCCTTCACTGACTTCATCATATCCCCTATCAGGCAAACTATTTTATAGTGATGGTCAAGTAATTATTTATGGGTACTTAATGACCAGCACTTGGGACATTTCTAAATATCTACAGCTGCATTCTTGGGGTGAATTTTCTTTTATGGGTTGAAGTTAGAATGTATTTAAATCGACGAGTAGCATGTGAGCTGCTAGCTCATTATTCTGGAGTTCAAAAGTTTAAGGTGGTTTTTAAATACCACCTGAAAATGTAAAGGTGGCAGATTAATTTCTTTTAAGCTACAAAATAATTTGTTTTTAAGAGTGAAGCACTGATTCAAACTGAATCTAGGTATTTAATGGAAAATGGAGTCTAGGAAAGTAATTTTTGTGGCACTGTTGCCATCCTGAAACTTTCATAGTTCAAAAGGTGGCATAAGTCTTTGACAAAAATGAAATTGTTTCACACTTATTTCAGCAGTTTCCATTGAGAATTTGGCTTGTTCAAGGCACTGGCTCTTAAAAAACATTACATCAACTTCAGTAGATTTTACTTGATAATGCTCACTGAGTTCCTAGCAATTACCACTGTTTATTATTTGCTTATGAGATTTTTAGGGACTATCCAAGCAGAACAGTAATAGCACCATGCTCTAGAAAGCTTTCAACCTCAGAAGACAGCTGATAACAGATAGGTAATACATAAGGGAGTATTGGCCAGAAATGCAAGGGATGTTAACACCCTTCTGATAGTAATTTCTTAAGAGAAGGGACATTTCCCAAAGCCATTTCAAAAAGATCAAAATTGGGATGCTTTGCGAAGACAAAAAAATATACACTCTTAAATATGTAACAGGAGGGTGGTAGAGTCTTGAAGCACAGGTCAGTGAGAGGAAGGGAACGTACCCACAGCAAGCTGGAGACAATAGTGAGGCTGAGAGTACATCACAGCTGGCCATGGATGAACAGGCATTTCACTTGCATCTAATCCAGCAGAGTAGAGAGACAGCATAGAAAGCAGAGGTAGGCTTCAAAAATTAGATTTGCAGTAGCGGGAAGGACTACGTGAAAGCCAAGAAGAATCCTGCAATAACAGAGATACAAGAAGAAAGTTTAGTTCTGTGAACCTGTGAGGGCTCTCCAACAAATACCTCCCTCTCAGCTTGATGGAGGAAAACCACTGCCCTGCTATTTGCTCCCATTGTACAAGCCAGGTGAAAATGGGGCTCAGTGGAGTTCAGTTGGGTGTAACTCATTTAGGATGTCTCCAGGCTAAGAGCATAGGGCTGATCTACCTGAACTGCAAAATTACTATTTGCCAATATATTATCTACTCACCTCAGCTCAGGAATCTGTGAATCATTCACAAACCAAGACTGGTTTCTGTGAATAACATTCATCACTGTTTTTCCCCCCTCCAGAGGCCATTTTCCTGGGAATGGATCACAAACAGTTCATGTCAGTCACTCAGCCCTTGAGTTTACAATGACTAGTGTTGGCTGGCTATGCCACACGCTATCATTTCCCAGTCTGCAGCAGAGTGACAAGCTTGCTGGTCAGAGTATCAAAACACCAAATGGGAGCTAATGAATGCATCATCCTTCATGGCTTCAGAGACAGAATAAGTTATGTTAAAATTCAGATATGCACAAGCCAAACACAGAGAAACAGCACGTTTTTCTGAAACTAACAGCAGCCATACATCTTCAGGAGTTGGCTTTTGATCTTGCAGCAAGCAGAGGTGCAGTACTATTCAACTCATTTCTTGAGCATCTCCAACGACACACATTTTCTTCTTTATTCATTTACAACAAGCTGACAGCTCCACTCATGTACAATAAAAGGTTTATCTTCCCTATTGAAGGAAAAAGGGTCAGGGAGCGGGCTTTTGGTTACAGTATTGTTAAAGACCTAGCACAAAACTATACACAATCCTTTGATCTGTTGGCTCAGACCACCAACAGACACCTGTGTGGTACATTTATATCAGTTATCAAGCTTTCCATTTGACCTTTTAAGCAGTGGCATGCAGCCTTGGTCCTTTTACAGCCCGAGGTGTGACGTTAGTGACTAAGCAGCTCATCGGATGCCCAGCACAGTCTGCAGGCATACAGGACAATATGGTTTCCAGTGATGATTTTCCATCAATGCTCTTTACTTCCTTTCTAATTTAAGTCAGTCTCTTACTATTAATGATCAAAAGATGGAAGCCCTTGATAATTTCTTCTTCAGCAGACCAGACAAGGTATGTTAATTACAATATGAAAATCATGGTGTTAAGCGAAGGCATATCATGCCATCTTATAACTGCGTGCCCTCCTTCTATTAGTTTTTTAAATTCTCCTCAATGCTTTTTTTAAGGAGCATTTGCTGATATTTAATGGCTGATAAAGCAATGATTTGTACAATGACTGCTTTAGTCATCTCACACCATAGCACTTGCTGTCAAATGCAACTTCCACAGCATAACTGAGAATGCAATAGAAGAGGAAAACCAGGATCCTGTGGGTACTACACAGCTTGCAGCACTTGCACAGTTCAGTCACTGGTGGTTGCTTGTTTTATGTGGCTGTGGAAATACATCTGATGGATTATTTTTGGCAGATATTGATCTACTTCAATCAAAGGATTCTAAGTGGTTCAGAAATGCTCTTTTGCGTAGAAACCCTGTGAAACTGTTTCAAGCACCTGCCCTTCACCTCTATCTCTTAAACCAAAATTTGCTCTGCTACAAAAGCATGGGAAGACGAAGGAAAACAGATTAGCAGTGAGAGACTAATGCAGAAAAAAACTTTTTAAGAGGAGACTGTGCAGGCATACACCACAACTCTGCCTCTGGCTCTGCTGCAGATGTGGTTAGTCCTTCCACATCAGACAGCTTGTAAAGAAAAATCCAGATACAGAGCAGAACAGCTGCGACATGAGCAGAATCTGTCTGGTTCACTACAAAGGTATTTCTATAGCAGCACTGGGTCATGTATCTGGAGGTTTTGGTTTTGCAATGGATGAAAGCTGTGAATGCACAATTTTTTCCTACTTCCAAAGAGGACAACTCTTGTTTCAGAGCTCCCAGACCTAGGAGGACTCTGAAGTCAGCACAATGCTTCAAGTTTTACTTTAGGGACTTTGAAGGACCCTAAAAATGAAATTTCTATGACTCTTTAACAGGAATGACAGAACCTGAATAATATAATTAAAAATGGTGGAGAGGTGGGAGGAGTTCTTGATATTTTGGAACAGTCCCTATGAAGAGCAGGGACAAAAAAAGTATAGGATTTCAAGAATATACTTGCCACTTTGACAGATCTCATTATGCTACGATCTGATAGTACAGGTTTTACATAAGAGAACACCATTTCAATTTTGGAATAAAACTGGAATCTCAAGCTAATCTCTCAGAATCCAAGCATGGCATGGCTAATTAATCTCCTGTCTTCAACAGTCAATAGCTCTCTGGTGGCACATTAATTGCCAGGAAATGGCAGTACACTTGCAAAGCCAAACTTTCATAGTTAGAAGAGCAACACCTATATTTTCTTGCTCAACATCAATTCAGTACGGCACTGAATTCCATTATTAGTTTTTCATTACATAACCTTGCAGATTTTTCCATAGGATTCTCTCTACTGACAGAAAAATTGCTGAATGTATTGATCTTCCACATTCTTTGTATTGTTTTGTACACCACATAAATCCAGCACAGGTTCTTAGAAAAAAAATCCACATTCTTTTGTGTGGTGTACTCATCCAAATCTCCTCATTTCTTACAAACATGTTTACTTTCAAACAGCTGAAAAGCAGCATTGCACTGTTTCCCTATTTTATTCATAAAAAGAAGTCCAGAGAGGAAGTACAGGTTACACAATATAGAAAATTAGTGAGTTTTGCATGCTGAGAGCCTAAACTTTCTGAGTATTTAGCATTTTGTGCCAATACCTCGCATAAGGCACAGCTTTTTGACAGCTGCTAGTGCTCACCTTTGTATCAAGGCCCAAGGCATTCTGAGTTGGACACCTTGAAAATGCACAAATTCTGGCTCAGCGTTGCAAAAAATCTTAAGTCTTTTCAGCTTGCAAGGCATTACCTACAGTCTATTAGGTGAAGGCTACGAGCCTGGAAGAGCAAAATGGCTTCTAAAAATGCCTTGTTAAAAGAGATCAGCAGAGGACGATCAAAGCGGGGCAGGATTAATTGCTGGGATGATGAGTGACAGGTGGGAGAGGAGTGAGAGGACACAGCCTGACTACAGGTTTGGTAATCTAGGGAGCAACTAAAAGCCCCACACCATCAAACTGACAGATATCCCCTACCCACAGGCCAAAAAACTTGACACTGTACTGCCCTATGCACACACACAGATAAAAGGTATCAAATGAGTGCCATGTAGATTAAAAAAAAAAAAGTAATAATCCCCCTCCTCACTCTTTTGAGGGAGCCTGATTCATGACTTTCAAACTTTTGGAGACTTGTAAAGGCTTTTCTCACAGTGCAGGCCGTAGCCATAGCCTTAAAAAGCAAAGGTGGGTGGAAAGAACACTACCAACCTTCTGCAGAAAGGAGTTGTAAAGGTGTCAGGGAATTTAACTCTGAACACATAATTTTGAACTCTGAAAAAACTTTTACCAGCGTTTATTTTAGGGCAGGTATAATGTGATTTATTTATTTGATTTCTAACATTTTGTGACATTAGTATGGGTGACACCTTCCCTCTCCTGCAGACACATGTGACAACCTTGTTCCAGAGGTTGGAACTGTCAGAGGCTCTCAGTGAAGGAGCTGTAATGATTAAAAAACAAAACAAAACAAAACATAACATACTATTCTAAGAATTTGATCAATTCTTGGAAGTGAAGTGTAATAATAGTGACAATCACTCTGCTGCCTGACATAAAAACTTCTACTAGTCTGAAGTGCAAATGAAGTGCTGGGCAGAAGTAACTGCAAGCATTTAATCCTTCAATCCACACTCCAGAGCAACACACCCAAAAAAACCCACCCCTCTTCTTGCCCACCAAAGCAAACTCCTTATTTTTTATTTAGAATAATTCACTCCAAAGGAGGCATAAGGCTTTTAGGAAAAATATTTCCTGAGGATGACGCCAGGTTTTCTCAGCAGGTCCTTGACTATTAACTCCTTTCCATTTGATATGAGTCCTCAGCTCTACAACTTCAATTTCATGCAAATTTTGGAAATTTTGAAGCTCAACATTGCAAATTTGAATTTAGAGGAATCAAGTACAGTCTATTTAAGCAACAAAATATCTGATCTGTAGCTGGAGACTTCTGAAGTTATATCTTCTTGTACTGATTTATTTTCTTTTTACATCATGTTTTTCAGTGTCATACCATGTATTCCTTCCAGCAACGTGCACACTTCTGACCTGTGTCTATTTTTAGTCTTAAAGAATCCTTTAAAAATATGCTTCTACCCTAATTAATGTATCGGTCTTTCTTTCTAATTTAGTTGCTGTGGCATAGGTTATATATGGTTGATCAGATACCTAGTAAACAAACACTACTGTCAGTCTCAGTTCAGTTCTGAGTAAGAGAAGCCCCCACAAGCCAACAGATGTTCTAATAAACAGGCGGAACCAGCGGTTAGGCTGAATCTTTTTTATTTTAAAAAGCCTCTTTGCAGACCTGTTTGCTTCCTATAGCAAAGAAATGCAGAAGTGCAGATATGGGCTTTCATCTTCAAGCCATTTACAGAGGCAAATGGTTTAATAATTATTTTTTTTCCTTGAAGAGTATTCATTTCAGTACTGATGTCTGAATTTTTATGGATGAGTAATTTGGAGGGACAATGCACACTAAAAAGGTAAGACTACAGAACAGTGTCTTGTTTAATTTTGGGAAGACTCCATCTCTTGTTTAAACTGATGTTCCTGCTATGCTTTTCTGAGGGTACAATCTGGATAGCCCCATGTGCAGACAGATGTATTCTGGATTAAGAGTGATGGGTCACCATATAGTTTATGCATGTTTATTCTTCCTTCTGTAGATTGCCAAAAGTGAGAAAGATCATCCTGTGGGGGTGATTACTTCTTCTAAATACTGAACTTCTAGGATGCATAAGCAGACTTTGCCTAGCATGGCAATTCTTTCTGCATATTTCTGATAGGAAAAACAGTCCATAGACTCACGTAAGACTTTCTTTTAATAATGTAACATTGTCCAGATTAAATATTAGACAGTGCTCTGCCTCTCATGTGCCCTTTCAGCAAGCCATATTCCCCTTCATTATTCAATCAGAAAATGATTGTTTGGGAAACTGCAGGGTTGTACTTAAAGATGCAAATCTCAATGAAGGATCTTTTCCTCAGTCAACTTTGACCAACCCTTCAACATACAGACTGAGTCCTCTAACACCCTTTCACAACCAGTAATTTCAAAGATACTACTCCTTCTAGTAGGAGCTACACCCTCTGCTCTTGGCTTGCCTTGGCTTATCTCTGAAAAAATAAGTATTCTTAATTGAAGCTGACTAACTCAAAGTGAAATCCATGTGGAGATTAGGCAGGGTCTAGCTTTCTTATAAGCTAGTACCCAGAATTAGGGTCTTTGCAGTGGCATATTGATAATAACAATGATAAATCCAAATGGTTGTATGGTATGACTCCTGATTTATATAAATATGCAGCCAGACTCTGTGCAACATTAAGTAGTAGAAATAAGCAGCCAAAACCCATCTGATGTGCTTGGCTGCCCACACAAGTCCCCTGAGTGTGCTAAGCACCCAGAACCTGTGTGCCACTCCTGGACATTAAGCCTGAACCATGTGCCAAGCCAAGTCCGAGGGCAACCTCAATCCCTGCTGTGGCTGTGGCCTCCAACAGTCACTACAAATGCTGTGGTGTCTGCTACAGTCACTAAAAAAGCCACAAATCCCCCCTGCTCTGCTGCCCTGCTGCAGAGGTGCGCTGCAATATATTTATGCTGGGGCAACCCTGCTTGCCCCAGGAAAGTAACACTGCAAACAAAACCACCCTGAAACATCTCCAGCTGCTTTTGCAGCACATTGATTGCCACTGGGCAATTCCACTACTGCTTAAAAAGAGCATCCTATGAAATGACAGTCAAAGCAAAGGCAAACAGCTGCCCTATACGTGCCTGAATATTTCTGCGTGGTGGAATACTCCCTAAAGGGCAAATTTTTCCATTTCTAAGAACAAGAATTCTGCTCTTCTTATTCTAGGTCATTTGTGGAACTGCACAGATAACAGATCTCAAGAAAATGTCACTAATGATAAGGTCCGGGGTTTTCAGAACTCTGCTTCTGCAGGCAAGCACTTTATTTAGGTGTCTAAAGGGAGGGGACAATTTTCATACACAATTTCCAAGACTTACTATTGAAAGCACTGGCCCAAATACCACCATTCTAGTTGGATATTGAAAAGTTAAACAGGCTAGTCTGGGTGTTGCACCAGTGAAAGGAAAAGTGATGTGGTCAGTTTAAGGACTGATTTGTTGAATAGGATGGGGCTGGCCACACCACCCTGCGTGCCACAAACGTTGCTATTTTCTGAGTGACTGTGACCGCACAGGACTGAGTCACCGAATTCATAGCTGCCAGTGCAATGAAGCCAGCTCGCAGGCTGGAAACATCAGCTTGGCTTTTATCCCAAAGCATGCTTCCCTGCTGCCTTGCAATATTCATTGCAGATGAACAGCCTGCAAATAAGAAGGCCTAACATGCACAACATACCCCAGGCAAGAGAAGATTTTGCAAAATGCAGGGCTGATCGTTGGCTGCACCGTAGCTTCTGGAGCTTGGCACCTGCATGCTGCTTTCCCACAACCACCCTCATGGTTCAAAGGCTATACCCAGGGGAAAATTCAACAGCCACTGTTTTCAGCAGCCAGTTGGTGAAATAATTGCTTTTGCCTGAAAAAATTAAATATCACTGAGCCATAATCAAAATATTGTTTTGTTTTTAGAAAACGCTTTAGCTTCCAGGCCATTGGGCCCATTTCTGCCCATGCTGAGGTGGTAGCCGTGCTGCGTCTCCACATGCAGAGGGAAAAAAACATAGACTTGTTTCCGCTTTTCTCTGTTCTCACCTGAATGACTGGATCAGGGTTAAACAACCGCAGACAGAAGGAAAAAAGATCACTGAACAGAAATGGAAACGTGAAATACGTCAAATGATACTCGTCTTTTTTTTTGTCGTCAGGAGGAGTGCTCAGGGGTTGTGGCCAACAAGGCAAGAACAGACAGGCAGTCTGCAGAATGGGAGATTTCTGACGGTGAAGTCCTGTTGGGGTTTTTTGGGACAGTTACATACCAGACACCAAAGGAATGGCTCAGAACTGCTATCCCCACCTACAGTGTTTCTTTTCCTTTACATTTACGGTAACAATGTTTGGGCAACAGTTTGGTTTTTTTCAGTTGCCACTTACTATTCATTGTGAAACCTGGTAAGATTGGCCATGTTAAAATGTTACTCCATGAGTATGTAGATAAAGACATTTTTCTTCAATAGTTTTTGGCTGTATTTATGAACCTATCCCATTGTTTGGGACATTCCATAGGGCATATAACATAGCTGGCATTGGTCTGGCAGAATGCAAACCAATGCTATCCCTCTCATTTTTATTACTGTATGTATGCATAAAATGTGTGCAAATGTTTTCTGATACTTTGTCCAACCACTTAGACACCAAGTACCAAAACTAATTGCAGACATTTTTGTCATTGCTACAGCAAGTGACCTAGGCATGATTTGGAACAATGGGCAGATCTGTAAGAACCAATACTAAACTCCACATAATACTAACAGCAGCCGCATGGCAAACTACAAAGATCAAGTTACAAATTTAAGTACTCCACAGTTTGTAGTGGCAGTAATTAGTCTGATTAGATTTAGCATTGATTAGAAATCAAAGTTTCTACTTTAAGCTTGATTATGTGTGCAAAGGACAGGGATTAATTTGGTTATGCTACAGAACAAGGAACCTTTCCAAACTTTACAGTGAGTGTTGCTATTCCTTTTACTTGATAAAAGTGTAGAATTCTTTATTTTAGGTTACATAGGCCTTAAATTCACACAAATGCAAATTTAAATTAACCTCACATTTACTGATGTTAAGTAGCTTTATTTAAATAAATTGGGAACTGTGTGGAATATCTGAGTCCTAGTCTGCTTAGCGAAACTTGAATTTCTATGATGGCAACCAAGTGAAAACCCCTCTTACGCCTTTCCAGTTGCAGAAATAATGCCTGAGCAAACATTATTGACAAAGTCTTCAGGAAGAAAATATTTGCAGTAAACAGACAGTATCATTTTAAAGGCAATCTTGAATGAGAACCTTTGACACCTGCCAACTTTTTCAGTATCTGAGACTTACATGCCATTGGAAAACTCTCAGGTGGCTGAATGCTGCTTTGGTAGACAAAGTTTGTCTTGGCCCACAATTAATGCCAAATTTACAAAATAGCTGTTTATATATTGAGCAAGTTTTATCCTCAGAAATTCAAATCTGTGAGAAAACTGGGATTAGAATAAAAATACGCTGCTATTCACGTATAGGATTGCAGAATGTTAGGCAAAACAGTAGAAGTGACAGAAGATCAGCCTACGTGTTTATATTTCACTTTGTTAAACCAAGGTATATTTAGATCCCTTATTATGCTGCCTTGTTCATAACAGCTCTTTTTAAAACACTGCCTTATTGCCCTTTGCATGCTTAATAGTCTTGATGGTTCAGGTTTGGTCATATCTTATCCATAATCTGCTGTTAAAGGGGTACATTCCTAAGCAAAAGACACCACGTGGGCACCCATAAATAGGATGTGTGAATGTTGCCTTTTGCCACAAAGCAGCACAAGTTTGCACGCTGACATCTGCATTTTGAAAACACTGACAGTGAACAAATTGACACCAGCATGTGCCCAGGTGAGAGCAGCTGCAACCACAAACCCCAGCAGGGTTTCTGAAGGTGTGGGTTTTGACACTTGTAGACAAGAGAGTTGTTTCTGGATATTCCCTGGTTACCTGTGACCAAGGAAAGGGGAGCTGATGTGTACATGAAAGGAACTGCTAGCACCCTGGTAGAAACTGCAGACCTCAAGTTGCTGTAGCTGTGATGACCTGTAGGTATAAGTGAATCCAGGTTTGTAAAAAGAAGCTGTATCTTGTCAGCCTGACTGAAGCTGTGTGGAAGCCTCTATCAGATCTCCTCCTGTTTCTTTTCAGGCTGAATAATTATTGCTTCTCTCGCCAGTTTTGAATCCTCCACATCTTATAGTGTGTGGCAACCCTATACACCATTTTTTCTGCCCTACAGTATATTTACTGCATATATAAAATTTGCTGTCTGAGCTCACCTTAGAATCTTTCTTCTGGGCCCTGCTGCCCTCCGTTGAGTAGTATGCCATTGTCTAACAGTGCTTTGAAAAAAACCACTCCGTCGGCAGCACAAACACATTGGGCTCAGAGCACCACACAGCAGATAGATGTTCAGAATTGCTTGGGAAATCCAGGTTTTAAAATGCGGCTGTAGTATTTGGATAATGGCTGTAGCTGATAGTAAGATCCAGTATCAACTGCATCTTAAACAGAAACCAGAACAGAAATAGTGCCTTTCTTGGGAAGTCAGAGGTGTTGGTGACAGGATAGAAATTTTGGCTTTGACACAGCCTTTCTCAGCAAGCCAGATTTCCCATCTGATACCCTAACCTCAGCCATCACTGCAAGAGAACCCACTGAGGTGGCTGTACCTCTTCATGGCAAAACTAGGATAGCCATAAAAAACCACACAACATCCAATACTTTGTCTTCCCAACAGCCCCCACTTCCTCTGGAAGCAGCTACCATCCTCTGCAAGCAGACCACGCTCTAAGCAATGCTCACAATTAAAACTGATTGTCCTAAGCCTGGCAAAAGCATTTGGCTGAGCATTACAGACTCCCATTTCTGCCCCCAAGAGATGGTCATTGCTGCTGTGACAGCTGACAGAACACACCAAAGGCATGACAATATATATATCTTATTTTCTCTCTGTGATATATCCAGCTTGAAATTAAGTTATGGATGAGGAATTTTAATTTTTCCCCACACAAATATGACTACTCCTAGTACACTAGGAAGAAATGTCTTTGAAAAGCAAATTCCCCAGAACAAAGCACAGTAGTTAACTCATATGAAATAATTTCTAAATAAATAATAAAAACCCCATGTCTTTTGGTGCCTTACAATAAATTTGGTTGATAGGTACATCAAAAGTAGCTCTAATAAAGTGTGTAGACTGTGAAAACGAGGTTAAGAGGCAGTTTGGTTGGCAATCCTAACAAAGTCTATCTGGGGAAACTGCCAATGTGTACGGCTTACATGCATGTGCAGGGAAAGTTGGTCCTGTCAGCAGCAGTGCTTCTGGCCACACTCAGTGCTGATTCTTCTTCATATTTCCCCCTCCCACCAGCTTCACAAGTATTAATCAAAAGTCATTCATAAAAAGCTTTCTCCATGCAGCAGTTTGATTTCTACTCCAGACACCCCTCAGCAAGAAAGAGTCAAAGATCTGGGCCATTAGACCTCACAGGCGTGGGTTTTTTTTTCAATTCACAGCATGCATGTCAGCACTGCCATAAATATCACACCTCGTATCTGATAGGGCTTCATGGCAGTCTTCTCCTGGCCGACTTCTGTGACCCCATTAATCACACTTCCTCCTGAAGTCACCCGGTGCCACACTGACCTGCAGGAGCCCAGGGCTGGCAGGGGAGCTGCCTTGCTGTGCTTGGGGCTGAGCCTGCAGGAACCATGCCATGGCGGGGCTTGGGAGGAGCCATAGAACACTTCGTAGCTCTTTTGCTCTCACCTGGGTAGCCACATTTGCTTACTTTGCAAGCTTTTTCAGAGTAATTTTTTAAAAAGCCTGTTAGGGAAATGCAAAATAAAGAGTATTTCAATACTGCACCTAAGTATTTTATTTAAAACCCGTGCAATTTGCTGTGAGCTTAGGAATTTCCCTTACTCTCCCTGACCAATCCCCAAAATGCAACCAATCCCCCAGCCCTCAAAACAGCTGCTGGGTCTCCAGAGTGCTCCCGCAGCTAATGCACACAGCTTGACCCACTGGTCTGATCTGACCAGAAGGCTGGGAATTCTGGTGTTGGTAGGGGCACCGCTGCCCCTCGAAGCCCCAAGAGAAGGCTTCCAGGAGACCTTATAACAGCCTTCCAGTACCTGAAGGGAACCTACAAGAAAGCAGGGGAGGGACTTTTTAGAAGTGTATGTAGTGATAGGATGAGGGAGAATGGCTTTAAACTGGAAGAGGATAGATTTAGGTTAGACGTTAGGAGGAAATTCTTCACTATGAGTGTGGTGAGACACTGGCACAGGTTGCCCAGAGAGGCTGTGGATGCCCCCTCCCTGGAAGCATTCAAGGCCAGGTTGGATGGACCTTGGGGCAACCTGGTTTGGTGAGAGGTGTCCCTGCCCATGCAGGGAGCTTGGAATTAGATGATCTTTAAGGTCCCTTCCAATCCAGACCATTCTGTGATTCCATGATTCTATGAACTGCAAGTCAGCCAATGGCCCACCACATCCAGGCATCAATCCTGTTGGCTGAGGAACCACGTTGCAGAGGCTGCAGAGGCATTGGCAGCCTTTGTCCAGGCCAAGTGATCTGCAAGGCTGGATCCAGCTTGAGGGGACTGAAAACCATCTGCAGCGCCCAGCCGAGGGAGCATTGGCAGCCCACAGCACTGCAAAAATACTTCTGCACACTAAGGAACACAAGGCCAGCATCACTGTACCCAGTTTTGATGTTTTCTTTTTATCTATTTTCTCTAATTCAACTGTAGATGATGTTATCAGTGTAATTGTTCTGAATCTCACAAAGGTCTTTCCCTTGATGATACTGAGGCAAACACTTCACAGCTTGATTATGCGTTGTGTAAAAAAAACGCACTGCCTTTCATTGGCTTTAAGTGTGCTGTATTTTTATTATACTTCTTGTTATGTTTTATAATATATTTATTGAAATTTTCCAAAAGTCTGTAGTCTGAAATATAACATGCTTCGCATGCTTCATTAAATAAGCAAAAATAGCCTTCAAATTTACCAACAAAATAAAGTCATGTCCCAGAATGAATCAATCAAACCGCCAGGCCATTTTCAAGTAAAATGATACCACACTGTAAGAATGACAAGCACAGAATTGCCTCACAGGTAATAAACCAGAACTGAATTTGAGAAACCTCACATAGACTTTCTACAGTGAATCATCTTTTTAAATTATTTTTAGCTGGAGGTTGAAGAAAGGGTGATTCATCTCATTCTGAAATTGTTTTCTGTTTCAATACAATACAACTTTGTTTTCTGCAACACCTTTTGAGCAATGTTGGAAGTACAGAATAACAACCAGTGAAATCAGTCCCAGCAGAAGAGAAAAACAAGTCTGGGGACAGGAAAAGGCATTTTCCATCTGAGATTTAGGAAGGAGTGGAGAATCAATGAGGCAGAGTTAGATTAAAAAGAAAATTCACATGTTTAAAACAGAAACAAAGCTTCTGAAGGCAGAGAGAGAAATGGACAGCACTAGGTGAAAAGAAACTGGGAGCCATGAGCTTTAAAAACTGTGAGGCATTTAGGAGCCATTTCTGAGCCATCAGGGGAGTGCAGGGCTTGTGTCGTGGACATGCCAGTTTTGTGACAGGCACCAGCTGGTGATGTCGCAGCCGCGCTGGGGTGCAGTGGGAGCAGGGGTGAGGGGCGGAAGCGGCGGATGAGGACACAGCGGTACCACCGAGGCAGCCTGTAGCACTGTGGGAGCACTGAGAGCTCCCAGGGCCAGAGTGAAGGGAAAGGTAAAGTCAAAGCCAAGGAGGAAAAAGATGCTAAAATAACAAGAGGGATATGTCAGGTTTGGGAGTGTGCCTCTTGCCCAAAATGCAGATGCCTGGCTTTGAGACTCCTAGCAAGGAGGCTGAAATAAAACCACAAGATTTCTTGCTCAGCCAGAAAGAGCAACTGTGGGTAGCTGCTTAGCTGTGACTAATGCCACAGAGATTCTTACCAGTGCTGAGAACATGGAGGTCCTGCAGCTTGCAGCAGGAGGTTCCTGCTAGGCACTAAAGTCACTCATCTACCTCTCACTTATAAATTCAAGGAGAAAAATATTGCCTGTACATTTAATTCTTAGAGCATTGGGTAAACTAATTTACTTGGTGAAGTCATCCTGAGAAAACTGTTTGCCAGGAAGGATTCGAAGGAGGAGAAGAGGATGGCTTGGCACTGACATTGCAGCAGCTATTCCCAAGGGTATTGGAGATGTTGCCTCCTGGAGAAGGGAAGACAAGCAGGCAGGGATTTGGGCAGGTGCAGTAGCCCAGTGTGCCCAGCCACAAGCAAGCAGGTGATGTCCTGTGGTCTGCAACTGCCCAGGGATGTGGGCTTGCCTGTGCCTGACAGCCTGCAAATCTAACTAAGGAACCTAAATTCTGAAGAACCTCTCTTCTCATCTAACACAGGGCTCAGCTTCTATGGTCACCTGTCTCCTACAAGTGCGCTCATGGGTCATGATGGTGTTCCACCAGGCACAAAGGATGTTGGACTCTGCTTCACCTCTCACCCTCTCTTCTCCACGACACCCACTATAACCATATCTTCAGCTCTTTGAAATGTGGTTTGAGGTGACCTGATCATTAGAGGTCATCAGAGGCCTGATCACTGGGTGTTGTTCCTCTCTCAACTGGTGAGACCCATGTTTGTGAACATGATCTCAGCTACACAGCTCCCTAGCAAACAATCACCACCTCACGTAACCCAGAGAAGACCATTTACTGCTTGGTGCAAGGGTGAAAGATGCCAGAGTGCCTCAGTGATGCCAGCATAACAGGAAGAGAACAAAAAGCAAGAAGGGAAGTCCTCCTCAAACAACAGAGAGCAGAAAGAGATGGAAGAAATTCAGGAGGATCCAAAAAGAGATCAATACATCTCTTCCTCCAATCAGAAAAGTCCCTTAAATCTAACCTGTAGCTCCCGTCTTTCCCTCTAGCCATTTATAAGGCAATAACCTTCATACCTGTGTACCTTGGGGAGCAGGGGCAGGAGAGAGGTGCATGGTACCCTTCATTTACTCTGTTAGAATTATCATGTTCCTGCATCTCCTGGATGGCTGAGAGCCCTGCTCCCTACTTTACATTGTCTGCTCTTGCCATTTATTACAAATAAACACAAGGAAAATGTACCAAGTATGGACACGGGCAAGAGGAAGTGACCTCTCAAGGTTCCTTCCAGTCCTGTACCAAGTCACATCCCAAACATTTCCAATGACATACCCTTTTTCTAAACAGGCATGGCAGCATCGAAAGTACTTGTGTGGGACTTAGTATTTCCCTTTTTGCCCCACATGTGAGCAAATAGGAGGAGTTTGGAGAGTGGCTTTGATGTCAGTCAGAACTATTTGTGCTCCTCATCACAGCTCTCAATTTACAAACTCTTGTCAAGACTGTCCAGCAAACCATTAACATGAACTGCATTCAGGCCAAATCTGTACAGTGGCTGTTCAGCTTTCCAACCAGATACTAGAGGATTATTTAACCAGTGGAGGGGCTGAGCTGCTTCTCTTGCACTGATGTGATGTTTACACTACTGCAAGCCAGCAGTTGGGAACCTGGTCCAAGACTGATTCAATTCTGACTATGCAGAGCTCTGAGACAAATTTCTGGACTACATAAAATCAGCACAGAGAGGTGTACAGGCTACTGGGGAAGGGAAATCAGAGCAGGCTCAGTTCCACACATCCTTTGCAGTATAGTACTGCCCAGAGGATTGCTGCAGATCATATGTTTGAGCCCTGCTTATTCTACTGTACAGCACATTGAAAGTTAGGATAACCACTTCAACAATACCAGAGTCAAGGCTTCCAGAAAGGAGGCTCCTTCTCTACGTCCCAAACTCAGTGCACTTCATTTAGGTTTGTTTCACAGTCATGTAAAAAACTGCCTATATTAATAGGAATATTTTTCACTCAAAGCTCTTCACAGAGGAAGAGAAGTTGCTTCCCCTCCCACAGCTCAGGGAACAGAGCGGCAGAAAAGGTTTGCTCTACAGGGTGGAGTGGCTCCATGAGGTGCTCAGGCATGAACCACCAAGGACTGTATGCATCCTGCACAAGATTTACCTGCTGCCAGTTCTCCATTATTTTTATTCCTCTTGCTGCTCATTTATTCCCGTGTCACCTACTAGGATTACTTATTGTGCTGCTCAGCATTGCGTGGTATACGGAGAGAACAACTCAGATGAAGGATGGTAATTCATGCTGCTGTCCTCCATCCTGAGTCACATCACATAAAAGAACACTCAGTGTAAATGACCCTCCTTCATTCCCGACTGCCCTTGCAGGCAGTTGTGCAGCATGTAAGCAACAACTACATCTGCGAGGAACAAAACACTGTTCAGATCAAAAGCACTTGAAAGGTCGAGGTTTCAGGTTATTTGCTTCCCTCCTAGATAATGGTCTATCAAAACATAAACCACCCCACCCTAGTTTCAAAACACCAACATGCAGAGCTAAGGTGGGGTAAACTAAGGGCATTCCCTCCCTAACGTTTGTTAAGAAACATTACTATTGATGTTTATTCATGCCACAGCAGTTAAGCAAAGAAACAATGTGTATCAGAGCCACCTCAAATAAAATCTTTGTTGCTGTCCACATACAGCATCAGCAATTGTCTGCATGAAGGGCATGTTCCTGTTATCCATACATAGTTGAGAGCCATCGAGTTGCACGATGGTGAACGTAACTACCAAAATGGTCCTACGGCTGGCACGCCTCTTTGCCCTTCCTGCGGACAGACAGACAGGGGTCTCTTGTCCTTACCTGGAAGGGAGCAGCTTGGATTGCATGAGGGTTTGGATGATGCCTGTGAGTCCCCATGATGGCAGCTTGGCCACACTCTCACAGATCACCAGCACCACAGTGAAGTTCTCAGGTGTAGGAGGTTGAGGGCAGCTTCCCTGTGCATCAAATCTTTTTATTTCTAAAAGGCAACTGAGCTTACCCTGCACTGCTGTACACATTCTGAAGATGCAAAGAAACAAAAAAGGAGAGGTTTGGGGGTTTTTTAAGCTTGATTTAAAATATCCTCAATTTACTAAGATTTCTAACGCAAATTAAGTGCTTTTCCATGACTGCTTGAGACTGCTTGTCATAGAAAGCATTCTCCAGAAGGGAACTTACTTATTAGCTTATGCCAGCTAAATTAGAGAATGGGAATCTGCCGGTGACTTATCTTTCCTAAGTTCCTAGGTAAATCCATCAAATCCTTCCCCTGAGCCTCACATCTCCCTCCAATCTCAGCCTTTGCAGGAAGGACTGTATATATATACATACACACTGCATGTATCTTATCTTTTGTAAAAAGACTGCAAGGATTTTGAATTTAAAGACTTCAAGGCATTTCATATTTAGAAATAAGAAGTAATACAATAGTGTCTTAAAGTTACTTCCTACTGTATCCTCTTGATAAAATGAAGGCCAGACGCCTTCACAATTTTCCATTGACACAGAATTCCACCACTTTAATCAAAGTGAAACATAAGGTACTGTTATGGTCCTTGTACCTTCAGATTTCCTTACTGATAACCCACATACTATCCGTTAACCCATTGCATCATTCAGAATAAACAAGCTGGGCTCAGCATACAGGAAGCTGAATAAAAAGGAAATAGAAAATATTAGGTTTTGTATATATATTTTGACCTCTGCACAGTTCAGACTGACATATTTTCACAGATCAAGGTTAGCCTTCAAATGAGCCTGTTAAGTTCACTACGGAGACAAAAAGCATTTCCTATTTTAATTGTTCTTTTTTTTCTTTTTTAATTTTTCTTTTAAACCACCATTACCTCAATACCACTAAACTAAAGGATGGATCTGGCAGTTAATAAAGGTAGCAAAAGTCAGACTTACTTCCCATTCTCTGATAACAGAATTACCCAGGCTATAACCAACACGAACATGCCTTTTTTCCAAGCATCTGTCTTTTAGCAAGATTCATACACAGCCCCCATTCAGTATGTCCTCTTTTCACAAGCTGTATGGAGTTGGGAAGTTACTTGCTGTAATATTGTTGAGCTGACTGTGAACGCAATCAGCTCAGAAGGCTGAAATCAATGCAATATTAATTGCCTTTTTATTAATTGGGAAAGTGTGGCCTCATCATAAGGTACTAAAAAATGTTTCTGATGTCAGGAAATGAATAGAAAGGCAGAAATCTTCACCCATAACTTTTTTCTGTTGTGCCTTTAAGATGTGGGATGTTGTCACCTCATATCTCTAATATTTTGTTTGGCATTTCCTAGCTAGCAGGCTATCATGTGTGCCACAGCTGGCATGGTTTCTGGGCCTGGAGAAGCACAACAGCCACAAGAGGAAAATCCTTGATGCCCCCCATAGCATCAGCTCTCATGGAGGGTCAGGGGTTCAGTCACTGCAAACAATTGTGTGCATTGCCATACCAGTTCAGGAAGCTGCAATGCTTCCCACAGTGAAGATAACAACAATCTGTCTGCTGGAGACAGCAGCCAATGCGTCGTAACATGGCATAGATACTGCAATACTATGGATTAGGTGTTTGTGTAATACCCAAAGATCTGCACCTCAGACACACATCTGCAAACATACACATAATGGGAGGGGCAAAGGCAAATATATGAGTTCAAAAACAAAATCCAAATCCATAGACTCAAAGGATAGTTGTGATAGACTTGTAATCCAGCAGAGAAGGGATGCAATAAAAGTTCTGGCAACCAGGCACAAAAAGAGAGGAGTGCTGCAATTAAGTAAAATGAGCAACATTTACTTAGGGATACAGACTCCAAAATCCTAATTTTTTACTTCTAATAAGGTAAGGAAATCTTTCCTCAGTCTGAATAAAAAAAAGGAGCTCAATGCCTCTGCTCAGATGCAGAGGAGGAAACCCTTCCAGACTCTTAGCTTAGATCCTCAGTTCAAGTACAGAACCAAATACCACCCTCTTTCTAGGTAAGTGCTGGGACAAGGATTCAGTGAACTCTTACCTGATGGGAGATGCAAATAATTATTAATGAGCAACAGATAAGCAATCAGAAATCCTAGGTTTTGTCCCTGCTAGAAAAGAATGAATGTGGTTTAGTATAATCAGCAAATCCATAATCAAACCAGTTAAATCACTGTGGGTGTACTGGCTCCAGCTGGGATGGAGTTAACTTTCTTCACAGCAGTGTGTATGGTGCTGTAGTCTGGATTTGTGACTAGAAGGTGCAGATAACACACCTAATAAAGGTATGCTCAGCAATACAAACTGAGGGTGGGGACTGTCTTCCAAGATAGCCATTGCCTGGAGGCTGGCTGGACATCAGTCTCCTTATGGGCAGGGGGGAGTGATTGCCTTTGCATCAGCATTCCCCTCTGCCCTTTAGTTCACTTCAGTATTAAACATTGTCCTAATACAGGAGTCTTTTTTGCTTTTGCCTTTCCTTTTGTTCTGCAGAAGAAGGGAGATGGAGAGCAGCTATGGGGGTGCTTAGCTGCTGGCTGGGGTCAGCCCACCACAGTGGAAAAGAGCTTGGTGTTTTGAAAAAGCCAAGGTAGGCATGCATATGTTCTGGGTGTTTGCTGACCCCACATAACTCATGTACTTCTGAAGGGCTGGCACAAGAAGGGAACGTAGTGACATTTTCCCCTTCTGTTTCCTTTTAAGGCCAATAAAAAAAAACACCTAGATACCAGATGGAGATTTCAACAGCACCTACCCAGGTGAAATTCCACCTGGACTCCCCAGTCATTGTTCAGGCAGCTTGTTCCTGGGCAACAGACCACTGGGGAGAAGGATGTCATACAGTTTTACACTTAACAGGACATGCTGGTATAACTACAGATGACCTATAGCTATACTGATGAAGGATATTTTTTGTTTATGCAATTGCATCAACATGGGGTGCTGTGTCTACTAAAAGTGACCTCAGCCCTTCCTTCTGTCTTCCAAACTTGTGTTCCAGTAGTTTTTCAAGTGATTGCAAGACAACATATACACTTACTGCAACATCTGTTTCCCATCATAGCAGGTACATACTGCTACTACTGCTACAACATATTCATGTAACACCACACTACAAAGCAAGTAGTATCTCGCTGAGTGACTTGATCCAGGCAGCATACAGCACTCTTCCTTGGAAAGGACCTGAGGACCACGAGAGGAGCCATTTACCAACTCTGTTCTTTATCATTCTTTTTTCCTGAGAAAAATTTTCTGGGAATTTTTTTTTTTTCTTCTTTTTTATAACTTTCTGTGGGCTAAGGTGGGTATTGTTAATTTAAAATGTAATTAGTAATACAACTCTAAATACATTGTCTTTACCGTTGCACCACAAAAACTTGTTATTAAAGTTGGCACACACACAAATGATTATGGTCTGTAAGACTTCATAATACAGGATACTCTTTTCACTTCTTCAATACTTTGCCAGACTTCTTTAAGGTGGGAATGCTTTTATCAGTAATTTAACTAAAAATCTAAGAAATGGGATGTCCAGGTTATTTCTAATACTGCTTTTAAAATACATACCACATCTTAAGCAAACCTTCTTGCATATATGTAAAAACAATACTGGTTTACCTACAGGCTATTTTGTTGCACTCATAATTTTGTTCATAGCATTAAAGACTAACTTTTTCAGTCACTCCCATAAACCTTTATTGTGCCTGAATCATGTTATTTGGTCTCTAAGTTATTTCAGGGCTGCTTATGGGGAAGTTACTGCAATAGAATGATGTAACCAATACATTTTTTCTGACATTCTTTTAAAGATTACCCATCAAGAAATCAATACAGGCAGAAGATTTTTCCGTTTTTTTTACGGGGGCATTGGGGTGGATGTAGAAGAACTTCTGGACATACAGTGGACAGTAGCTAAACACTGAGCCAGTGAAGCTGCTGAAGAGGTCAGGAAGAACTCTGTACAGCTGCCCTTCTCTGATAAATGGTTTTCCTAAGGTCTAAAAGACTTGCCACTCTTGCATGATGCTAAATGGAAACACTGTCACCTGCAAACAAAACCACAACCTGCAGACACTGAAACATTGCTCACCATAGCATTGGAGAGGAGTTATTTTTTAAAGCTGCTATTGCATTGTGCCACTTCCCTGTAACCCTGGTGTAAGTCAGCTACTTAAGGATGGGGGAGCCTGCAAGGCCATAAAGCAGCAGCTAAACTCACATGTGCAGACGTTTTTATGATCTGTCTCTCAGCAGAGTATTTACATGGTAATTTTCTGCGGATGTTAAGTGTAGTTCCATTTCTGACACTACTCACAAGTCCACTAGAGAGCAGCTATGCCTCACATTTACTGAGGGTTTTCTTTAATTAGTTTCTCCGACATTTATTACACCTAAATGACTAATCAGACCTGAAAAGCTTTCTAAGTACTAGACTGAGAAGTGATGGAGGTGTGGATTCAAGCTGCTCTGATTCATACCACTGTAATATCTCTCTCATAGCACTGACCTGGTCTTGTTCACACACAACGTCATTCTTACAGAAATCTTGGCTCATATTCTAGTTTGGGATATTTAATTTAAACTGAAGAAATGCAGGGCTGAGATACAGGCTTTTCCGTAGGCAATCCTCAAGTGTCCCGTGTTGTGAGAGCTCCCTTGAATTTCTTCAGGAAGGGAAGGAGTGGAGATTTTTTTGAAGAAGTCCAGAGGAAGAGGCAGCCAAAGGGCCTGGTCTTTCTAGTCAGTGGATAAAATAGGAACTGAAAAAGAAAGGCTAAATAAGGCTCTTTTACCCCATTTCCATTAGGTGCAAAGAAGTGCTTTGCAGGTCTAAAAAACTCATTAGGCCTGGCAGTCCATACCAGTCCATACTAGGCCATCTTCCACTAACTTATGGAAGATGTTAAATAACACTGAAGAATCATTTACACTGAAAAGAAAAATCTATTGTATAAAACACACTTTTATAGAGAAGACAATTTATTGTATAAAATACCTCATAAAACCCTGTAATTTCTTAAACATCAAGGAACAGGTTAAATATAAAGACACCATTTAAATTCCAAAAGTCTCATTATTTATCTTTCTGTGATAGAAAAAAAATAAAGGAAACCACTACCTGTCGTAACAGCTGGTAAGTCCAGATTCCCTAGCCTGGTCTGGTAAGTCAAAGAGAATTGCTCTGGCCCTGTTAGAAGCAGACAAACATTAGTAAGGCAGGAGGGCATAACCTTGTCTCAGGCCCCAGACCTAAGCAGATACACATTGGCTAGCTATTCCCTGAGCTGCACACACCTCCCACAGGTTTTCCACAGCTCCTCCTGATCACTCATACTTGGTCACCACACGTCACCCAGAGTATTAGAGGGAGGACTAAGAGCAGTGGCACACGCACATAAGAACAGTGCCAGTGAATTTCATGGCAAAGGGAATACACCTCTCCCCAGTGCACAGTTTCCCAGAGCCCTCTTCCCAAGAGTCCTTCAATTCCCAGCATTTTTTTCAACCTGCACTATCGCTGACCCTTATTAACTGCCTTGAAGCACCTGGGTAGTTCTACTTTGGCACACTGATCTGCTGACCTCCATTTTTTATTTCAGATCACTTAACCCTCATGCATGAAGTAGGAAGTATAAGGACTAATATATATGTTATATGTATAATGTATATGCTGAAGGTTAGGTTTTTCTTGTGTACTTTAACAGCTACTTCTTTGTCCTTCATTTTCTGGAATACAGATTACACACTGTATATAACCCTGGCCTTGTTTCCCACCTGTGAAAAAACAAAGAGCAAGCACAGAAATGTTTCAGGACCATCAGGCATGTATATTGGATCATAAAGATCAAAGAAAGCACAGAGAATGACTACTAAATGTTAGGCTTACCACCTAAAACAGGGCGAGCATGCTTTTTTCCCAGTTGCCAGAAGACATACAAAGTGGCACGAAACACATGGCAATTCTTGAAATCATTAAGCAAAAAAAAAAAAGCTCACTTCAGGTTGGACATTCTGCAAACTATGAAGAAATGTTTCTTTCTCAGCTTTTAAAACTATTTCAAAGAAAACAAAACCTAATAATGAAATATCGTAAATGGAAATGCTCATATGAAAATGTCAGCACGAAACATTTAGGTATTTCTACTTATTTATTAGTTTTGACAGAAATTGGACAAAATAAAAAAATGAAGCTAAAAGGGAAAATCTGTGCAGTTTGACCCTCAAAAGCATTGAACTAGATCTAGCAATAGAGGAGAAAACAGGGCAGCTCAAAGAATGAGTAAGGAGAGTTTCCATGGTATATGATTATATCAGAGGGTAAAACTGCCCAATTTAAAGACAATTTAAAGTGAATGGTGGCATTTCTCTCAGAAAAACTCAGCACAGCCAATCCAGAAATGCAGAGGGCAATAGCAAGAAAAGAGCCAAAAAACCAAACAGAGGGTCTATTGCTTCTCTGTAATACTCCATTTTTCACAGCACCTTTCAGAATAATGTTCTTCTTTAACCTTCTCCTGCAGATCCGCCACAGTGATTTGAAAGAACACCAGCCTCTTTTGATCTCTGGTTATTGTTTTGGAAACTACGTCTTTGACTCCTGTTTTCTTCAGGCCGTTTCTTGACATTCTCGTGAGTTTTCCTGTTCTCAGCTTTAAAGTTTCCATTTCCCTTCATGTTGTCACCCTCTGCACAGCAATATCAAGCATTTTGCAGCCTTTGGAGTCTAATTGGCATCTCTTTACATGCGGTGCATGACATGGACACACAATTCCAGGAGACCAAGGTGTTGTGGCTAAAAGCACTGGTACATGTGCACTCCTTGACCAGTTCAAAGACCAAGTGAAATGCAATCTTCCTAGTGATTTAAGCTCTTCACATTTTATTTTGCCTGTGGTTGGGCTACAAGCACATACACAGTTGCCAGCAGTGGCTCAGCTGATGGCAGGGGCAGGTGAAGGTCTGGTTTGAAGGTGAAGGCTGGGTAGAACAGAATCACATCCACCATCTCTTTCTCATGACTGCTGGGTGTCATAGCCCTCCATAATCAGTGGTGCAGCAACTGTCTGTGGTCCACTCATAAATCACCTGCCTGAAATGATCAAGGTTAAAAAAGAGGAAGGTGACAGAAAAGGTGCAACCTTCTAAGGCTGTGGGATAGTGAAAGATGTGTTTAGAAAACTAAAATTCAGAAAAATACCACTGAGGCAAGCCTCCCCTGTTACCTTAGGCCTGTGGTGTGGAGCAGCATTTCTCAGGTGGTTAAGAGCATGTCTCCCTGGGAAGGCATGGCAAGGTACCTGCAGTGTCTGTGTCCAGAGGGTCAAGTGCTTCCCAGGATATGTCCTGCTGTGACAGCTGGTCCAGCCCAGCAGCTCCCAGCCAGAGCAAGGGATATCTTCAGCTGGGTCAGTGACTTAACTTGTTCCCTGAGAGAGAACAAAGCTGGTGAATGGCTAGTGCTAGAAGGAGGGGGAAAAAAGTACCTCCTGTGGGTTTTCAGCTAGACCCTCCACACCAAGGGGGCCAAGCCTGCAGAATGGGAGATTTAAGCGGCCGCTTTTGCTTCTCAGCACCTGGGATGAAACCACCCTGGGAGGCAGATGGGGTGCAGCATGGTGTTCCACTGCCTATCCCTAGCCAGGTTAGGAGGAAGACAGGCTTGGAGATAAAGGAGGAAATGTAGTGGCTAAGAAACTACCTAAAAATACTGCCAAGCAGGGATCTGAAAAATTGTAGGCTTAGTTACAGAGAAAAAAGAGGCATAGATAAGAGTTTTTCCTTGGGTTTAATAAAAAAATAATTGTGTAATCCTTATGATAATCAGAGTAAGAGGACTGGGACTGGAAATTCAGCTATACAGAGAGGAATGCTGAATCTTACAATATTGCTTCTGGGTAAATTGTGGATGCCCAAAAAAGAGAGTTCATCCTTGGTTATCTGTATATCCCATGTTTGCAGTGATTATGGGAAAAATGTCATTTTCAAAAGCCTCCATTGATCTGGATTAGCATCTTCCATGCCTCCTTGGTTTTCTCATGGTTTCCCACAAGTTAGTTTAGAGAAACAGCACTGTGTGCTTGAGGAATGGAGTATAAGTATTAAGTCTGCAAGAAGCACATAAAATAACAGGCAAGAAAAATGTCATTGTCCAGAAGAATACTGTAGGACAGCAATTTTACTATTTTCTTGTATATTCATCTACAGATGCAGTCACCATGTGTATTGGCTCAGGTTTCTGGAAGGAAAACACAAGCAGGACAAGACACCTTAATTTTCCAGTCAAATGTACAACAAAACTTTTTCTTTTTTTTTTTAAAGCAACAACTCTATCAGGACCAATGAGACAGTAGTAAGGATTCAAAATCTATGGTTTTCTATTGATGTTTTGATATAGAAACGACTGAAAATTAAGATGAATCTTGCAGTCATCCCTCTGAAATTAATTGACAGTGGGTGATCAGACTTTCAATCTTTGCTCACACAGAAGTCTTTGACTAGTATTTTCAGACAGATTTTTGTACTCCCACAAATGCACTGAGTAGTTACTTGCACACAAGTCGTTATTTCACTTATATTTCAGCACGAAACTTTGTTTTGTACCTTGTTCTTTTTCTCCTCCTTTGTTTTCTATTCAGAGGTCTTTGCTCATTTGTAATACATTTCCGTAGGTTCACATAGTGAACATAGTGCATGCTTCTGTGAACTTGCCTGCCAGAGGCAAAATTGTTGTTGGTGAAAACTCAAGGTCTGGGCAGTCATTGGTCACTACAGTGAAGGGAATAGGATTTGCCAGTGTTAGAAGCTCAGGTATCCTGTACTGCCACAGTCCAGCTCTCTGGGGAGTTAAAGGATGGTGGGCACTCACCAGAGCAGTAAGAGATAAGAGCAAGGGAAAGAATGAAGGCTAATGCAGGTGGGTCCATAACTCTCCTGGTTCCAGTTCGGTGATGCAGACATGGATGTGTTTCTGCAACACCTACACAGGATTGCAAAGCCAAGAAACTTACTCTCCCCTCTTTCCAATTCCAGCTGTGCACACCTACCACCAACACTGGCATGTTTCACCCTTCAATGAACTGAATCGATTTACTGAATGTAGCATAAAACTCAACTACAGAAGAAAAAAAAGCACGTAATTGATCTAACGTTCAATTATGTTTTTCTGTGATTGCAACTGCTTCTATTGCAGCACAGTCTTTGCCTGACCTTTAGATTCATTAGTCTTGGATTTACCTTACATGTAAACTTGTTTATTTAGACCACCTGCAAGACTGCAGATACTGCTGGTTACCTTACATGATACCAGTACCATGGTTTATTCTACATTACCTTACTTAGTTGTTTGGGTTTTTTTTAATAAAATTCTCACTTGGAAGACTTTTATTTTATAATGTCTATGTAATTTCCTACGGTTAATTTGTCTGTTTGTCTTCACACTTGAGAAATGCTTTCCTCTCACCACTAACTCCCTGCATTTAATTTTAATTTCCTTCTTAGACTTTTAATCATAATCAAGAATATCTTGATTCTTCTCCCTTTTTGAGGTCAAAACAGACTTACAGTACATCTTAAAACATTTCCATTATTGTTTCCACTGAATGCAAGGAAAATATGTTGACTTCATTAAAACAAAAGAATAAAATTAAACCAGAGATAATTTTCATAAATCAGATGTAAAGATTTCACAGCTCAGAAACAAGGATGTCAAACGTGTCCAGCTTATACAGCCTCCTACACAGCAACCACAAGGTTTCAACGACAAGTCACTGAAACCACAGCATTCAGCTTTTTATCCAAGACTACCTTTACCCAGCGGGTGCTGCTGCTTCAGTGCGATGACTGATCGCACAAGAGTTTTTCCAAGGTTCGCTTAAGCTGCTGACCTGTGAAAAAAAATGAAACTCATTATGCAAAGCAACTGTGCTATATAGCTTTTCAAATCTGTATGCGTGTGCATATATAAAAGATGTATCTGTAGGCACAGGCACACACATTCGCACCTGTTATGTAAGTCTAGTTATAGATGAAGACAGAAACAGACATCTGAAAAAAAAAAATCAGCAAGAAAAGCTGTTTTTTCGAAGATCGTACATTAAAGTTTTATCTGTTAAGGACAGTATAAGCTAGTTGCCTCAGAGCATTCCCTAACCTGCTGTAAACAATTAAATTGCAGATTTATTTAAGTGTAAAGTCATAACAAAGTGTGTTATATTCACAGAGTAATTAATATAAAAGAAACAGATTAGTTAGTATTCCTATTTAAGATAATTCTATACTGGTATAGTAAATCCACATCAGAGATTTTAATGATGTATCTGCCAGAAAAATAACAATAAATACTGCCCACGTGATACTATTACAGCTGAAAGATTCTTAAATGTAGACCAGGCTCAAGCTGAGACTTCCCTAAAACCTCTTCCTTAAAATGATTCTACCAGAAATAGTGCTTCAGCCACAGCTAATGGGCTGAATGTTGTCCAGTCTCTTTTCCAGTGTCCAATGACAGGACAAGGGGCAATGGCCACAAGCCGGAGCATAAGTAAATACAAGGAAAAGCTTCTTTACTGTTACAGAGTGACAGAGCACTGGAACAGGCTGCCTAGAGAGGTTGTGGAGTCTCCTTCTCTGGAGATATTCAAAACCTGTCTGGACACGTTCCTGTCTGATCTACTGTAGGTGGTCCTGCTCTAGCAGGGAGGTTGGACTAGATGATCTTCAGAGGTCCCTTCCAACCCCAACCACTCTGTGACTCTGTTTGCACTGACACTAACCTGCTGTTCCTGGAATGATTCTGCAGAGTGAAACCCACTGGCCCCCTCAGCCTTGTGTGCTAAGGAGGTACTTGTTGTGTAGGCGATCCACAGCTGTGATCAGCAGTAAAGCCAGTAGGAGTTTCTGACTTCTAGCAACTCATCGCTAAAATCTGTCAGCTGTGCTAAGGAGAAAGAGTTGATAGTGAAATTATTCCAATCCAAACAAAGCAAAACAAACAAATTCTTAAAGCCTTTGCAATAGGAAATTTTAACCTGGATCATTTTAATGACCCAAACTGCTGCAACAGAAGCAATAACTGATGCAAAGATGCAGCAGAGTAGGAGTGACATGAAGCAGACAGTTAAATGGCTTTGCTGCTGAAGAAAGCACTTGCATGACTGTATCCTGAGATCTGCAGAGGTGGTTTCTACCTCAGCCTTCCCTTTTGTTGCGCAGTCTGACACCAGAGCCTCCTTTCCACTGCAGGAGCTGAAGTATAAGCAGCATCTAATGGCTGATCCAGTGGTTTGCAGCACACACAGTGGTAGAGCACAGGAGAACTTGAGAACTTGGTCTGCAGGCAGGTGTTTGTGAGTCCTCCAAGGGGAAGCAGACCACATCCTCCAGTGCAATCTCACACTGCTGCTCTGCCCTCACTACTTCTTGCTGGGTCACAGAGGTGCCCCAAGATGATAAGACATGACTCTGTCCCTGGGCCTGGGAAGACAAAAAAAAGTACACCAGAACAACGTGAATGAGTTTATAGAACTTGAAACCAACGTAATGATTAAACAATTAATTCTAATAGAAACTGTGTATACACAGTAAACATGTGAGTATATATATATGAAGGAGGATACAATCTGTAATATTTTGGTATTACCTGAGAACCAGAAAGTGAAACTAGTTAGAAATAAAAGTGGTAATCAGTCATCTGCTTCTACCAATACACTCCAAAACGTAAAGCATAATAAAAAGTGAAAAACTGGATTTTGTTTTTAAAGATAACTTTATGTAGAATATATTAGTAAGAAAGAATCATAGAACTGTTAAGGTTGGAAAAGACCTTTGAGATCATCGAGTCCAACCTTATCCTAACCCTATTACCCTATTTCTGATGACCCACTGCTAAACCATGTCCCCAAGCATCACATCCAGATGACTTTTAAACACATTCAGGGATGGTGACTCAACCACCTCCCTGGGGAGCCTGTTCCAGTGCCTAACAACCCTTCCTGTAAAGAAGTTTTTTCTGATACCCAACCTAAATCTCCCCTGATGCAACCTGAGCCCATTTCCTCTTGTCCTGTCATCAGTCACCAGTGAGAAGAAACCAACCCCACTCTCACTACAACCTCCTTTCAGGTATTTGTAAAGAGTGATAAGGTCTCCCCTCTGCCTCCTCTTCCCCAGACTAAACAGCCCCAGCTCCCTCAGTCGTTCCTCAGAGGGGATGTTTTCCAAACCCCTCACTAGCTTTGTTGCCCTTCTTTGGCCCTGCTCCATCACCTCAATGTCTTTTTTGTACTGAGGTGCCCAAAACTGAACACAATACTCGAGGTGGGGCCTCACCAGTGCTGAGTACAGGGGCAGGATTACTTCCCTAGTCCTGCTAGACACACCATTTCTGATACAAGCCAGGATGCCATTGGCCTTCTTGGCCACCTGGGCACACTGCTGGCTCATATTCAGCCGACTGTCAATCAATACACCAAGGTCCTTTTCTGCCAGGCAGCTTTCCAGCCACTCTTCTCCAAGCCTGTAGCACTGCCTGGGGTTGTTGTGACCAAAATGCAGGACTCGACACTTGGCCTTATTGAATTTCATACAGTTGGTCTCAGCCCATCGATCCAGTCTGTCCAGGTCCCTCTGTAAAGCCTTCCTACCATCCAGCAGATCGACACTCCCTCCCAGCTTGGTGTCATCTGCAAATTTACTGATGGTGCATTCGATCTCCTCATCAAGATCGTTATGAAATATGTTAAACAGGAGTGGCCCCAGCACTGAGCCCTGGAGGACACCACTCATGACTGGCTGCCAACTGGATTTAACTCCCTTAACCATAACTCTTTGGGCCCGGCCATCCAGTTAGTGTTTAACCCAGCACAGTATACGCCCATCAAAACCACGGGCAGCCATCTTTTCCATGAGGATGTTATGGGGGACAGTGTCAAAGGCTTTACTGAAGTCCAGGTAGACTACATCAACAGCCTTTCCCTCATCTACTAAGCAGGTCACCTTGTCATAGAACGAGAACAGGTTTGTCAAGCAGGATCTGCCTTTCCTAAACCCATGCTGACTGGGCCTGATTGTCCGGTTGACCTTTGAATGTTCTATGATGGCTCTTGAGATTATCCCTTCCATGACCTTCCCTGGCACCGAAGTGAGACTCACAGGTCTTTAGTTACTGGGATCCTCTTTCCAGCCTTTCTTGAAGATGGGTGTCACATTTGCTAGTCTCCAGTCCAATGGGATATCCCCAGTTAGCCAGGACTTTTGAAAGATGGAGACTGGTTTGGCAACCACATCTGCCAACTCCCGCAGCACTCTACGGTGTAAACCATCTGACCCCATCGACTTATGAGTGTCCAGTTTGTGAAGCAGGTCCATAACCATTTCCTCATGGATTACATAGGGCCTAATCTGTTCCCCATCTCTGTCTTCTATCTTAAGGGACAGTGTGCCCAGGGAACAACTAATCCTACTGTTGAAGACTGAGGCAAAGAAAGTATTAAGTACCTCAGCCTTTTCTTGATCCTTGGTCATGGTGCTTCCCTCTGCATACAACAGAGGATGGAGATTCTCCCTAGTCCGCTCTCTTGTTGATATATTTATAGAAACATTTTTTGTTATTTTTCACCACAGTGCCCAGGTTTAGTTCCAGTTGGGCCTTGGTCCTTCTAATTTTCTCTCTGCAAAAGGTAAAATCAGGGTAGATTTGTGGGAGAGGAGGGAAAAGAGGCCATAACCCCTCACTGGCGGCACCCTGTATTTTACTCTAGACTAAGAAAGAGGGGAACAGTTGTGCTGCTGAGGAGATCCCACACCAGCAGAGCAGCTGCACCAAACCCTGAGAGTGACTTTCAAAAGAATCTGGAACATCAAACCTTTCTTTTTAATACTGAAACACTGTAGGGTCACATTTATCACCATGCAAGGCACATCAGGAATAGCACCAGTGGAACAGTTATCTATGTTTTGCATTCCCATAGGCTGCCACAGACTCCGCACCAGACTTGTCCATCTGGAGCTTATAATGGTTTGGGGGTTATTTGTTTTATGCTATCTATACTGTAACATAGAAGTAACTCTCTACTGACTTCTGTTTCCTCTGTTCATTAACATTAGTAAATAAACAAAGGCAGCATTTTGTACTGTGCCATTCTGCTTCCTCTTTTCACTGTCCAACATCTCCCATGTCTCTCTTCAGTTTTCTTTCTGCTGGGCCAGGTTTCAGGAGACCTGAAGATCTGCAGTGCAATGCCATCGTGCACTAGAGGCTGCACAAGCTGCAACACAGAAGAGGAGCACGGACTTTTCTTGCTTTTTGCCCCCTCCTCTCCCTGCCTGTGGCTTTCAGCTGAAGAACTACTTTCTGCCCTCAAATTGCTAAGAGAACTGTGGTAGCTTGACTTCCTGTCAAGTGCTGCCTTGCCTTCTGAATGTGGCTGTCCTCTGGTAGTGGGGAAAGATTATTAGTAGTACTGTAAATAAGAATGAAGCTGCCCTATAAAAGCTGGAAGGCAGCTCAGGCACAAAAAAAGCTCTAAGCCCTTATTGTTACAGAGACAGAACTGATAAGGCCTTATGCAGGAGTTTTCAGCTGACATGTGAAAGGAACTATATGCTGTGGATGCCTGCAATGGCAGAAGATCAGACTTGGTGACCTGGCGAGGCTTCTTCCATCCTACATGCAGAGAAAGGTGTGACCCAGGACGTGTGAGGCTGTTCCCACATTGAAGGAAAGACTTGAAAGGACCTGGTCACAGGAGGACAGTTCTTCTGTGCATAGTGGGTCTAGGGTTGTCTCAGGCTCTGAATGCTGACAAGACTTTTTCTCAATATCATAGAATCAAAATAGTTAAGGTTGGAAGGGACCTTAAAGATCATGAGGTTCCAACCTCCCTGCTATGAGCAGGAACACTTCACACTAGACCAAGCTGCACAAAGCCTCATCCAACCTGGCCTTAAACACCTCCGGGGAGGGGACAATATGGTTTGTTATTAGTAGTTGATAAGGCTAGAAAATACATCAAACTACATGCACAATAAGCATTGCTGGTGTGAGCTAGGAGCAAGATGCACCGGGTATTTCAGGTATATACAACTGCTGTGAAATTGTTCCGCTTTATAGTCATAGTCACCGGCTTCTGTGGAAGCAGGGGGAATTAAGTCAATACGGGAATGCACCACAGGAACATTTGCAAATGGCTTTGCATTTCTCATGCAACTTCACTAGCGGCAGCTGTTTCTAAAGCTTAGATAAAACCACAAGCAGAGTTGTACTAGATTCTGTAGTACTAGTGTTGTACTAGTTGTACTAGTACAGAAAGATTCTGTCTGTTCTTGAGAGCAGGTTCTACTTTCCATCCACCAAGTCCCTTTCATTCTTACACTGCCCTTTTTTCTGTTAGGCAGCATTGCATCTCAGCCTTCATTGCAATTGAGAACCACAGATTATTATGCTAATGTCAGGGATGTTCACTGCTAGAAGTTTAAGATTTTTAAATCTGGTAACAGCTAGATGCTGAACACCAGCATGCCCACAGCACCCAGGTACCACTCCAGACCCTGTGACAAACAGCAGATGCAGGGGTTCTTTGGCACTCATGTAAGTTCTTTGAAGAATAGAACACTTCACTTTATAACCCAGCCAGTTGAGCATTTGTCATAATCTTCCCCTTGTTTTCCAGCAACTAGGAGTCTTAAATATTTTGTTCATGATAATTACCCTTATATGATATAAGAAGAATGTTCTATAATAACTTTTGCTTAGCATCCCTTTGATCTTCAGTACATTCTTTCAGGACAGAAAATGCACCATTCTCCTGTAAGAGCTGCTCCATTTATTCCTCCAATTCCTCAATTTACTGCATTTCATTAGCCGGTGCTAGACTCACTTCAGTATGGATTAGGAACTGGCTGGAAGTTAACTCTCGAGGAACATTATGGAGAATTTCAATGGTTCTATATTGCTGTATGCAGTCTATTTAATTTTTTATTGTCTATGTCACCACATTGAGAGTGGGCTTTACTCTGATTTTTATAGCAAATACAAGTTAAGAATAGATTTTTTTTCCCCAGGTTTGATTGTCTCTTTTCAAAACAAGGTTAAAAGACAAAAGTATTATACCTAAGCTTATAATAAGAAAATAAGACTGAAAGATGGTGCCACTAACTCACAAAGCTTTCAGAAATATGTTAAGGACTGGTTTTCCTAAATCTGTTATAGAGCTGTCTTCTTCCTACTCTCCCATTTTCCAGCATAACTCTCTCCCCCTTGCTTTAATGCACCCCCCCAAGTCGCAGATAACATTCTCATGAAATTTCACGTATGTAAGTTATAAAAATTCTTTGAAAGCAGCCCTGTATCTTACCAGTCTTTTTTGGCTGAGCCATAGCAATGACTAAGCTATGGGAAAAGCCTCCATTCAGCTATACTGTAAAGGAAAATGTGGGTGGGGGAACTGGGCTTTCAGGGTCGAAGTCATTCAGCACCTTAGTGTCACAAAGAGGAAATAGGAGGACTCAGCCTGGCGGGCCTGGGATGGGAGGTTTTTCAGATTTCCACTCTGCAGCCGTCCCTCTGGGGCCGGGCAGGCGACAGCGCGAGAGAGAGTGTCATTATTTGACTCAGCGTGTTCCTAAGCCACAAAAGAGAAGTGACGTATATAAAAAGCATGTTGCTCACTCTTATCTGATAAGAGGGATATCAAGGAGTTTTCTCCACTGCCTAGACATAGAGGAAGTTCTTCTTTGTCCTTATATTTCACTTTCTCTGTTGGTGTGCCCTTCTTCAAGCAATTATTGTCAATTTATAGCCTCTAACATGAAACAAAAGACTATACAGTTGTAGAGATATTAAATGCAACCACCCACTACCACAATGCCAAATACCTATTGTTTAGCTTCCCATTCTAGTTACTGCACCAACTTTAAAACTGATTCCAGATATAACAGATTTAATTTAGAAATATCTCTGATAGAGTCATCTTACCTCCCATGAATTTGGTGGAGGTTTGCTGGACCAGCAAATGAATAAAGTCCGTCGTATTTCTGTGATGCTTCTGGTAGAAAATGACAATGCTTCGTGTACTACTCACTGCCCAAATGGTCTCTGGTATTATTGTACAGCCATTCTTTCACACAGTAGGTTTCACTGTAAAATATGCAGTGATCTTCACTACAATCAATCTTTTAATCTCCTCTAATATCATAAACTGCCTTTTGCAGTGCACTGCTGTATAAGAAGGTTTGTTTTGTTAGGACCAAAAGCATCACACACAACCTGCCAGCCATCAGCAGGGCTCTCCCACTTGGACTCAGTTTGAAAGACTGTTTAGTAAACCTAAACGTGAAGGGATAACCACAGCCTAACAGAACAGCTTTGCTTAAATACCAAGCTTGTGATGACACAAACTCCTCAAAACAGTGCTCATCAGGCTTAAGCTTGGTTCAGTGGATTAAAAGCTGTCTTTATCTGCCATTATATTTCTGCATTTCCTGAAGCAACAGTATCTCAGGACTGTCCAGGCTAGTAACATGTTGGGCCTTGAGATTATCTCACTCTTTTGTTACACAAATTTTATCTTCAGATGAAGCTTTAAGATTTGGTCACTGCACAAGATCTACAAATATCACAAGCTTATGAAAACTAAAAGACGAAAATTAAAATGTTTGTTAGCTACACTGGTATGACTCTACTATAGAGTTGCAGGGTCTCATTATGTGTGGCCATATAGACCAGAACAAGTATCTGTGAATGACTCCCAGAGACATGGCTATATCCAAAATGCTGTTACGTATACTCTTGTCTAGCAAATCACCAAGGACAAAGAAAAATGCAATCTTAGTGTACAATAGGTGAAGCATTTATAGTTGACATGATAAAATATTAAAACCACTGTACAATGTGGCTGTAACCATGCCAGGACCAAATGACCTCTCTGTTGTCCCCTCAAGCCCTGTGTTTCTCAAAATACACAGACAGTCATATTGTGCATTACCTGAAGTTCCTGAGTGCTTGAAGTTGTCTGGTCAATGCAAACAATCTGCAGTGATATCTCTGCACGAATAACTACCAAACACCTAATAAAAACAGAACTAATGGAGTCTTACCCCACATTAAAGTGGAAAGTTTCCAGCCTATCAACCAAACAAAGATGCATAAAATAAAGGCTGACAGGGCTAGCACCATCACCAGCAGTAGCTGGGCTGAATGGAGCTTCTCAAAAATCACAGTTGAAATACTGACAAAAAGCAGAAGCAGACATTATCACCAGCCTGCTCCTTGACTATCAACACCTCTAACAGCATAATAAAAAACTAGATTGAGAATACAGTGCACATTCATCCAAGTTACTAGTCAATAAACTCCAGAGAAGATGAAGGTTCAGTTACAGTAAAGATGAGCAGAGCTAAGTATCCTCTTAATGTAAAGAATACCACTATCAGAAATAACCTCTCCATCCACTCAGCAGTGTCACAGAGGTTTTTAACAACAGATTAAAAAAAAGTATTTGCATGCTTCACATGAATGGGATGGGGACGGGGCGGGGGGAATAAAATGAAGTATTAGTCATCACAAGGTTTCTCAAACAAAGAATGGTGCTGATTATCATTAACAAACTTTAGCTATAAACACAACTTCTGAATAAAACCTATTGAGATACTCCCTACTTCACAGTCCAGCTGCGCTGCTTATCTAAAATTATTTCAAGATACGTCCATCAAAACAAATAAATAAATAAAATTTATCACACTACTTTTTTTTCAAGAACTTTAGACTATGTGGTAGAAGAAAGTATTTTTTTTCTTACTTATTTCAGTTCTCATTTCACAGGATTTCTGTTCTATCAGGTGCGATTAGCCATCCCTTTCACGAGGAGATATTTTGTGTGTACATACATGACAGCATGAATGCTATCTACACATACACCTGTAAAATCTATTCCTTTAACCTATGTATTTTCTGAAAGACTAAAAATGGCTTAAGCTCACAGACAGCATACAGTAAATCACAATTTGAATACAGAAAATAAACACACATTGAGTATGCCAGACCGAGCTCTCATCAGCTGAAATGCTCATTTTGAAATGAACAGTGAGAAATAATTGATCTAACTTGAGCACCCAAATTCACCTACTAGAAAGGAACATAGAGGTCCATTTTATACCAAGTCAGCATATTACACAGACCAGTATTCTAGACACCAAACTGAAGTCCAAACGCTGTGTAGATTTTTGCAAAGTATCTCCAGGGCTATCTGTAATCTCAGACTTCCAAAGACTTAATCTGAAAGACACTTGAGCATCTTTTCATTCACCACAGTGAAGGTGGCCAAGTGACTTTAGCTGACCTTTATTAAAAGCACACGGGAATGTTTTAATGGTAATACCACAGCATCGAAAACCATTTCTTCATTATAATACCTAAGAGCCATTTAAAGTAATTTTTATCCCCCTTGTGATGAAACAGAGATTTTACAATCAACTGATTCCTAGAGCTTGCAGTCCAGTAAGTCCCTTAATGAGAACAGTGAAGCTCAGTGCCAGAAACTGAGATTGGGCTGAAAGCAACTAATATGATAAAAGGAGTACACTCAAGAATAATACTTTCAAATACCTTTAACTTCAGTGGCAGAAAGAAAGTAACCATGGTAGTCCCCACAAGAGAACATTCCTTACTAGAATTTGCTGGAAAAAAATCCCTTTGCTAATGTACATCTTTTAATTATTAAATAAAGTTCCTCAAAAGCAGCATATATACCTAAATTACAACAGGCATTAATTCTGAAGGAAATCACAATAGGCTGCCTTATTTCTTAATTCAGGTCATTTTGCTGGTTTTATTCTGGTCTGGATTTCACACAAAACAAATGCACTTCTACATTCTCAAGAGAACCCTCAGGTCTCAGCATCACATCTTGTTTGAAGGGGTTGCATTAAATTGCAAAACCAACTTTAGCCTAGCTGCTGCAGAATATAATTGTGTTTAGCTGCCACAGGCACTGGACTGCTGCCACAAAGTGGTAGTGAACCTTGGGACTCACTAGGATTTAGTTCCTGATCTTCCAGTATTGCTCCCATGTGGGGAGCAGGATGGTTTGGGGATCCACCTCTCCCAGGGCAATGCACCTCCTGCAACTCTCACCTCCACTGGCCATACTCTCTGCGATGCTGTTAAAATACCTGGTACTGGCTCCAAGTAAATACAAAGTAAACTCCACCTAGCTTAAATACTAAGATGAACTTTTACTCATAAATGTGGCAGAAACCAAGCTAAGAATGTAAAAGCGGCAGTTGACAGACATCAGGGGGAACCAGCTAACAAACATTCCTTGGAACCATAAAGTAAGTAGGATAAATACATTTAAGTTCTGAAAAGAAGTCCTGTCATCTCTCCAGCATGGTACAGAAGAGCTTCAGATGGACTGGAGAGATTCGTTGCTGCAAGAAACAGGAAAAAAATGCAGACTCTTTGTTTACCTAGGACTGTGGTTTCTAAGTACCTACTTTTTACTACGTTCATTTCTTGACTCAAAGTGAAAATGGGAATTCACCCTTTTCTTTTTTTTTTTTTCCTGTCCAATGTGCAGATGGGGCATATTTTCATTCACTCCATCAATCCCTGCCCCCTACGCACAAACTCGCATACATGCACCTAGCCAGTGGAAAAGAAAAAAGGGTTACTCATTAATCCATTCTACAAAGCTTTCCAAACTGAAATGGGTGGGTTTTACATCTCCACCAAGGAGCAATATATAGGTAGGTACGTAGCATACCTGAGCACAGCTCAAACTGAAGTTTTCATCTTGAATAGCACAACTCTGCTCCTGGCACATTTTAAAACAAAACTCATCAGTATGGGGAGGATGATTCTTTTCTGTATGCTTTTCTTCTGTTCCAGTATGGCACTGAGTACAGCTCGGCACAAATTAGCAAAATACAAACAGCTTCTCAAGACAATTGAACAGTTAGAAACCACAGTGAAAGATAAGGTAAGCAAAGTATTTGTCATAATTCTGAAATTATTTTCAAGCCTTATGTATTGCTCAGAATATATTTTGTGAGGGACATCACTTTCGATGGTTAAACTTTTCTAACCTAGGTATGTTTTATTGTAGGGCGTTGAACTGCTGCATACACCAGAAAACCCTGTGGTGAGACTGCCTTAACATTTCTTCCTATTTATATCAATCTGATTTTGTACTGGTTTATTCCTCTGACAAATGGCACATGCCTTCATTTTCACATCTCTGACCTAGTACTCTTAATGCAAGCTAGACTGAAAAACAAAATACTTTAAACAAAAGTTTCTTATTTCTGGATTTTTAATGGCAGAAGTGTTTATATTATGGAATCTTAATTACTACTTTGCCATCATCTGTGTGCTCTAACACACCCACAGATTCAAATTTTTGTGTATTCAGTTTACTCAAGAAACAGTGCCAAAAGTGAGGATTCATAAAAAACCCAGACGAGCAGCAGTGCTCTCAGGAATGTAAGTTTCGGGAGTGGAAGAGCTTCCAGCTGCCATCAGCTCCAGCTGCACTGGGAGCACTGCCAAGACCCCCTTTACCTCCCACTGAAGTTAAATGCCAGTGGCACTGTAAATGTCACACAGCACTTCCTCTCATACATTGTCACACTGGTTTCCCTCAGACTACTGGCATGCAAGGGTTGTGCAATCAATGGGAAGATAAAGCTGCATTTTGCAAGTATTCTCTTTGGATTTATAACTAGTTAAAATTAGAAGAACAGGTCCCTATGAATCCCTTTTTAATAGAGATATTTATTTATACATTATTTAATACTGGTATTTTGTGTGTTCCAAGGCCAGGAACTTCTTATACATAGTACATTACACCAGAGTCAGTGTGTACATACTTGCAAGTAGCAGAATGAAGGATTTGTTGTGAAATTGAATGCTAGTAATAGCAACAACATGTCTTAAAACCTTAGAAGGTAAATGAATCATCCTGCTTTCTTTTGATAATCTCCAACATGCAACAAAGGTCTAGAGCTAGCCATGGCTAATCTAATCTTATACTTCTCCTTTTATCAGCTGTATTAAATTTACCTGCAATTTTGATTTTTGTGCCCTCACAACTATTTCAGAAAGCAAATTATTTTGATTGACATATAATGATTATGCATAGTTTTTTGAAAAATGTCCAGATCATAATGCTGTTTACTCAGGACTGTAAACTCTCCTGAAAACAACGACAAGAAAGGAAAGAACTCACCTCATTTCACATGGGTTTTGTTTGCCTCCTCCTAGGTCTTACAGTCAGGTGCATTTTTCACTTGCCAAGAACATACAGAGCATGACCAAAACAGATAAATTCCTTCTCATTGCTAGAGACAACTGCAGTGCAAAAACCTAATGTACCCTAACTAATTACTGGCGTTTTTTCTAACTTGACACTCTAACTTGTGGTGTCAAAGTGAAAAGAAGGAGATGATTAGCTGTCACTTTATCGCAGTGTTTTCCAGTACCTCCGAAACAAGGCAAATCAACTAGTGACTAATCGCTTAATCAATTTGTTGTTGGGTTTTTGCTTTCTCTCTCTAAAAACATGGTCACCTCAGGAAGGAAGACAACAGTTCATTTGCAGCTTAGGGCTTTACAGTCTGATTCTGGGAGGTCTCAAGTAGCTCTGCTGAAGACTAGAGGAGACAGTGAATTCACGTATTCAGAAGGTATTAAGTTGATACGGGCTCAACCTCTAAGGAAAAACTTTTAAAAAGTTATTAGTGTGTTTATAGCATTTATCACCAGCAACCACATTAACAAACTTTCTATCCTATGGAGTGAAATTTACATTTTCTGAACTGTCCAACTACTAAGATGCTAACTATGATAAGGTACAATCACACCCTAATGAAATGGGATTTAGTAAGAAGTCCTTCATATTACTGTACTTCAAATATTAAAATAGTGCTTCTATGATGACCTTATTGTGCTAGATTTATATTTGACCCTGAATAATCAGGAAGAAGACTAACTTTTATAACTTTCAGAAGTCAGTGGTTTATCACTATTTGCCTTGACTTCTTTGAGGTTCCTGTAAGTGGACTGGGTGTTCACAGAATCATAGATTCTGTGGACTGGGTGTTAGCCTCAGTTAAAACCCACACAAAATACTTGTGCACTCAACAATTATATACCTTTTATTTTTTAAAAAAGGGAGGCAAGAAGTTTAAAAGCTCAGAGAACAACAACTCAAGGGAAAACATGCTGAGGCTGAAAAAGTAGTCTCAAGGCTGAAGTGATTCAAGACTGGAGAGAAAATAAGATGTATTGCTGGTGATTGCAGCTGAAGCGAGTGACATAATGCTGACTGACATCAGATCAGCATCTAACCCTGCTGATCGCTAATTCAGGAAGTGAAGGCTTTTCAGGCTAATAAGTTAGTTTGAGTCAGATGCACAGTATTGCTGCAAATTGCCACTGATACAAAGATATTTTACATTTTTGTCTTGCCCCCCTCAGGCATTACTATTGGTCCATAGCTTTATAACGCCTCTTCATCAAAGTGCTTAACCCATCACAATGTAATGAAACTCACAACCCTTGTGGTCCTCTGATTATGGGCCTGCCTACAGCTCACCGCTAACTCAGAAAAAAAAAAAAAAGAAAAAAAGAAAAAAAAAAAAAAGGCAGCATACATGAGAAATGCTGGTTTCTCAGCTCAGCACGGATGAGGCACAAAATGTTTTCAGTTTCAGCTGGAAAACTGATCTCTTTAAATACGAGTATGTTTTTTTTTCCAGTAAGCAAGACTGGTTACGGTAAGAAGCTTGAAGCAAACATAAATGTGTGCTTTTTCAGGAAAATAAAATCTTATATGTAAGCAATAAAAAATACTGTTATTAAAATTTATTATAAGCAGCATATATGAAGGTTGCCGCCTTCTTGCCAAGGCAGCGAACTGCAGCAGCATCTAATAAACCAGATGAGATTCAGCTTTGGTAGCAGTTGATATGCAAAACAGGGATAATCGCTTCGCAGCCTAATATGCATAATCAGCAGTTCTAAGTGTTTCTTTCTTTGGAAACAGAAAGCTAATTAGAAATCGGCTTCAGTAAACATTGCTTTTCTTCCTCTGTAGACTACAGGTTAGTTTTATTTATGTAGTATTTTCCATAGCTGTGTGCCTAGTGAAGGATAAGAGCCCCTGTGCAGGAAAGGAGATTCTGGAGAAGTTGTGGTCTTTCTGTTAGCATCAGTAAAATTAATACACAGCTCCACCATGAAAGGAAAATGGCAGGTTGCTTTAATTCCAGATAAGCAGCAGTAACAGAATGTTTGTATCATCAGAGTAGATGGCTTCTTTTTCAAGTTAGATACAGATGGTGCTTACTTTCCCCAGCTTGGGTTTAAAGTGCACCTGAATTTAAAGCAACACAAGACAATTCAAGCCAGGAGCATTATCATGCCTCTCATCCTTAATCCCTCTTTTTCCCTTAGTAAAGCAACTAAATAACTTCATCACCTTTATTTCCATGCTGTCAAGTAAGAACACCTCAATAGTGTTTGAAAATATGCAGTTTACATCAATTCTAAGTATAGGTAATATTAGAAATCATGCTAAAATTAGGAGAAATATATTCCCACATGTAGTGCTGAAGATCCATGCAGAGTGATAGTCGTAATTTTTAAAAAATAAAATGCTCATGCCCATGCTTGTGAAAACTTATGATGTAATATCATCTACTCTTCAGTAGCACTTTAATTTGCTGTCATAATTTATATCCAAGTGGACATTTTAGGCACTTATTTTATGAGGAAATACTTAAGTAATTATCAAATAAACTAAAACTAATGTATTTAAAAAAAAGAGTACCATTGTATTTTCTCAATTAATATCCTGGATACTTCTGCACATGAACCACAACCTAACACATGCAGGAAAAATTACCACATTTGTTTTAAACTGTTCCTTCTTTTCCTGCCTTAGGATGGATGCCTGTTCACAGCTGTGACCTGCTTCCAGAAAGGCGTACTGAAATTACAACCAAAAAACAGCCAAGAAAATTCTACATTCACCCAAACCATTGAAGTCTTGAAAAGATTCACCTTCAACAACCTTGGAAAGGTAGGATTACCTCACAATGCTCATAATGGTGGTCACTGCTTCTTATTTTCTATAGCAGACACCACCTGCGATGGTGGAATTCATTACTTTGGAGATTAAAGATGTCCAATTTTCTGCACTACTGGGAAAGGCGTTCACTCTGATCCTGTCAGTCAGTTACAAGTATAGACTTGGCAATCACTCGATGTACTGGACAAAAGGACAAGGATTACTGCAAAACATGTGAATGAAAGGTGTTGCTACTTCATTTGTTCCCTTTCTGAAATAGCTTGTGTAGCAGCTTTTCCATTTGTAAAAGGAATCCATTTGATTACAACACTCTTGGTTTTTCAGTAAGAAAGCTTCACGTATTATTTATGATTCTGATGCACTGTTTAGAAGTGGCGTGATTTTCTTTATCTTTCAGCACTGTGAGTCTTCATGTGAATCTTACAAGAAAAAAAACCCCAAAGAATTTCTGAAGAGCTTTGCACAACTAATTCAACAGGTAATCAGAGCCAATTCCTCCTGGGTGCTTTTGATATTTTGCAAATGATTACAGAAATCCTATTGTACACCATTTCTAACACTGCATTGTTTTTTACAGTTATTCAAGAACTAATATAAGACACACCAGAGCTGAAGGCTACTGAAAATCTACTATTTAAAGCAGACACTATGTTATTTAAGACAACATGAAAAATGTAAATATTTTCCACTGCTACCATGCTGTGCTCTGTGTGTGGGGTAAGTGAAAGCTTCTCCCAAAGTAGTACGGAGTCTTATTTGGATGGCTATTAGTAAGTTGGATGCTGTTTTGCAAGGCATCCCCCTAGTCTCACCTTACAGTGAAAATCAAATTGTAATTTCACAAAAATACAGGGTTTTTTAAGGGACTTTACTATCACCTCCTGAACTAGACATACATAATGGCTAGTCCTGTATTTTTCCTTTGATCTTCAATGAATCTCATATAGAGATGTCTGAAACTTTTTAAAGAAAATGAACCCAAACATAGTAAGAGGCTTTGAACCCTCAAAAGGTACATTCTTGGACCAATTTCCTTATCTAAAACAATACCACACACAGAGTTTTATTTATATGTTCTTAGACTGCATCTTAGCTATCTATGGAAAAAATATCCTGCATTTAACTGTCCTATAAATACTGGAAAAACATTTACAAATCATCCTGTATGTCATGGGTCTGACCTGTGTCCATCTTGAATTTAATGGCACATTTGCCACACGTTTCAGTAGGGGGAGGAGTAACCCACATGGTTCCAAGTGCAGATACAGGACTCTGTGGGGAAAAACACGTTTCAGAAGATGGAATTCCACCTAGACTCCCTCAGCATGACAAATACAGCAGAGGCATGACTGGTCGGTATGACCCGCCACTGCAAAAGGTCCAAACAGTAATTCATGATTATTCAGAGTGAAGCAGCTCAAATGTGAATTGCTCTTTCTCAGAAGACAGTATTTTACATTCATAATAATGTACTGTTAACACTATTCCTTCTCTCTTGATTCATTCAAATGATTTGTTTTAATTTCAAGTTTTTCTTTAAAAACTGTCAAGTTTTTTGTTATATGGAAACCTGCCTGTGTAGCTTCTGAATCCTGAACGTTTCTGTGGAATTATGGCCAGAGATACAATTGAAACTTTTTAAAATAAAAGTGAGTATCATAGCTCCTAAAACTAGTTTTTAGCAGCTTAATTATATACCACTATATTCTGCTTGCAATGATTCTGTACCTCTACATCTGAGAAATAACTCCTAATTTACCCCCAAACACATTAGCCCCACATGAGGAAACTGATCTTGGAAGAAAGTGTAAAGCTTTCCAGTAAAAATTAACCTTTCATCTAATTTTCTCTCTACTTAGTAGAAATGTGGTATAGAGAGGAAACTGGAAAACTGCATCTAGTGTTATGGTGGAAAATTACAAGCTTAGCTACCTCCAAAAAGAATGAGGTAGCATTAAAAAATATTTCCATTCCTACCCATGTAAGCCAAAGGAAAACTAATACAAAAAGCTTTTTTGCCTTTGTATTTTTGCCGTTCTGAAATGTGAACATCCTCAAAAACCTATGTCACAGGAGAAAGGAAGATCCTCAGGGCAATACTGAACCAGATTTCCACAGTGAACTAACCTTCCCTGTTTCTGGTGATGACCATTTTGATTTATATCTTTTTTCTCCTCTTTGTTTTTGTTGTTTCAAAACCCACTTTTCCTTCGAGTAACGTTCTATCTCATACCTCGATGTTCCCACAATACTGAATGAGAATTAACATTCTAAACATGAGCTACCACTCATATGTAAGTTATGAAGCTACAAAGTTTAAAATGCTGTTTTGCACGTTTTATCCCTGTTTCTCTGACTTTGCTACCTGTAAAGTCCCTTAATCCCCCACTGGTAAGCCATATGCAAAGCTGCTGCTGCGACTGCAATGGATTTTAAAATTCTAGAAGTAGAGAAAGTTAAAGTACAATTAATTTCAGACTTGGATAAAAACTACTGGGAAAATATTAAAACCAAGTCCTGCAATCACAGAGTACCTGCTGATGTTTCTACAACATCACACTTAAATTTTTATAGAGGAGTTTAAGCCAAGGCCCTTATCATACAACGCTTTTTTCGGTGAGTCCTAGGCCAACCGATAAACCAGCACTTTTCATTCACTTCCATGGAACATTGGCCCGTGCACAGTTTTGGGGAAAGAGCTTGTACAAATAACATAGTATGCATTTATTGATTTGTAAATGTCTTTTCCAGTAATTTAAAATCAATATTCTAAAAGAGCCTGTTAAAATTCTTGTTGCGCAGATGAAATGTTATTAGCATGCCCTAACAAAGGGAACATTGTACATTACATATTTATTAGTAATCATTATAAAGCATTGAGAAGTACCTGGGATGGATATTTTAAAACAGAAAAGCAATTTCCTACCAGAATATTATAAGCTAACTGGTTACTCCTGCCTACACTGGAACAATTTCTGGGTTTTGTACACAAGGTAACATGTAATGCAGTATGTAATGCAGGTACTTTTGGTTAGTGACTTGCTCTACTGTTTTTAAACTATGGATCACCAACTATAGACTACCAAGCATAGTGGTGGTTTTCTTTGTTGTTGTTTTAAATGTAATATACTCATTTGTTAATGGAGGCTACTTCCTGTACCTGCAGAACAATTTAATCCAAACCACTCATTTTATAGGATTCAAAAAACTAGTGAGAAACTGTAACAGACATGACTTAGAGGGTTAATTGTTCTGAGATGTTGTAGAAAGCCGTATTTATTGGACAATCCAGCCCAGATATGTATGGGGAATATTAATCACAAAATTATCACAGCTGATTTTAGTTAACACCACACTTGAGGTCAGTGTCAGCACAACCACGGTGGGCAACTCTGTACTCTTCAAATACATGTTGATTTACAGGACGCTGAGGCCTTGTGCTAACTCTTTGATCTGTCAAGAGTTATGAAAGGTTGAGTGTATTATTCAGGGTGTGTTATTTGAATCCAAAATGAAGAAGAGGAAATCAGTGCAGAATAGATCAGTCTTCAAGAAGACATCATCTTGTTCTTCAAGGCTGTCCTCAGGAGAAAAAATGAAGATGCCCCAGGAGGAACTTGTAACCCTAGGAAGAACTCGTTATCCCAATTCCAGATGTGTACGCAATCTTGACTTATTCTTACTTGTAAGATGAACTCTCTGTTCTAATTGCACTCTTTGAAGAAACAATGTCTGTTTTGTTAACTGAGTTCATAGAGTAAGCCATAAAAGCTCATTACCTCCCAGGGAGGTTTTACAATGTATTTATGATTTTGGTCATAAGTGCCCTTTGCAGGCACTTCAAGATGTGTTTTAGCATGGTATATACAATTCTGTATAATATTTACTTTTCCTGAGAAGATTCTTTATTTTTATACCAATTGTCTCACCTAATTTAATTATTTATTGCATTTCTGTGAATGGAATGTTCATACTAAGGACTATGTGGTCTGATTTATTTATATGCCTGTGACATTAAATAATTTTAGCTAATGCAATTTTCTCTTGTTCTTTTCTTTAAAAATTTCTGACCATTCCTACATTGACAGCAGCCCTTAAGACCCCTCAGTGAACTCTATTAACTTACACCATCATAGGTTTTGACAGATCAGATCAGGGACCACGGTATACAAAATGTATCTTTTACCTGTTCTTATGTAACTATTAAGAAGGGGTCATTAATTTTGTATTGTTCCCATCTTATTTGAAAATATTTTTTTTAAAATGTTCAGCTTTTCAGGCTTAATAAATTCCTTTTGGCAAACTCATAGCAGGTTCAATCACATCACCTAGATTTCCTTAGACTGACATGAACAAAAATCAGGTAACTTCATGTCTTGAGTCTACACAGAATATATAACTCTAGAAGAAACAATTATCCAGTCTGGTTTTCACTGTTCTCTCTCCTCATCTTACTTTTCTCTTGCTTTGAAATGTCATTCCTTTTTCCCATTCCAATTTGATAGGATATGTTTAAGTTCTTAAAAAATGAGTCTTTTTAGCTATTATACTATATAAGAGTAGCTATGTTTTAACTTTCATAAAAATGCCTTTTCCCTAAAATGTAATGGACTTTGTTCCAACAAAAAAGCACAAAATTCCAACAAAAAACCAAGACTGAACAGTTGAAGAGGTATTCCTTCCCTTTCAGTCTGTTTAGAAAATACTGACTCACATACTATCTCCTTCCATTATGCTTCCTGTCATCACGTATCTGCACTTCTTGGGCCTGATTTTCTTTAAAATTAATAAATAAATCCTTGAAAAATGAAGAAAAACAAAAAAGTGTCATAAAACATTGGAGACTCCAGGCATTCACTGCTCTTATGTCTAGGACAGAGGTTGATGTGCAGAAAGAGACTGCTATGATCTCTCTCCTAGAAGAGAAGAAGTCCTGCTCTGCCAGGTAGGTATTCTCTCAGAAGAAAGAGCCAGCACACTGACTGCCAATGAACTGGATGTTCCACTTGCCTCCTGTTGGCTCCCAAATCGTTCAGTGGTGATGGACACCTGAATTTGCAGACCAGATCCCTCTGTAAAAGTGTCTGGAGGAAAGAGCAAAAGGGTAAGGTCTAATCCAAGCAATCCCTCCTGTATTTTGCATACAAGAATACCAAGGGATATGCTGGGATGCAACTGGAGTTAATTGTTAGGCAAATCTGAGCCATCTGTCCACTCAGTGAAGAGAAACAGACGTATTCAGGAACAAGTCCCTCCCACTCCAAACTAGGTATGTAATACAGGTGACTGGAAAAAACCACAGGGAATAGTTCTCACTCAGGTAACTATGTATTTGGTGCCTATTCTTAGATATGATAAATCTCACTCCAGCTACCTAGGATTTAGATGCAAGCCAAAATGCTCAGAATCTGTGGCTGATGCAGTGTCTCCAGGTGCATATTTGCTAAATACACTACAGCCTCTCTTTTCTAGTATAAGGAAATCCATATATCCTTATTTAATTTTGCACATATACACTGGTTTTATTTCTTACCGACATTTCTCAGTATTTCCAGCTACACCTACAATCACATTAGAAAACACAGGAAAGAAAACATTTGGAGTAGACATTTCCTTGCTTTTATAGTCTAAGGAAACTAAAAAATTAATACAGATTAAATGTGTAAGTATGATTTCAGAAATACTACCAGTGGCTGATCTTACAGTGCCTCTGCTGTGGGCAGCCAATTGTGTGTAAGAATCTTGACACTGCATTATGGGAAGCAAACAGACCCTGAAGGTACTTTGTCTTCCCATGTACATGGTTCGTTGTCTAGGCCTGTTCTCGTAACTCTGATTACAAGGCTACAGACCTCACAGACCTGAAATAGATTGCAAAGAAGCTTTAACAGAAGGCTTCAAGCTTCTGGTACATTCAAGAGTGTTCTTGGGAGCACAGAAGATACGTTGTTCAGTGTACAGGTTTCTGCTGCTGCTCCTGCAGAGAATAACAGAGCTCCCAAACCAAATTCAATCGTGCCAACACCAGAATAATTCAACTATTTAACTCTTCTGTGAAGTCTAGGTACAATTTTGCCCAAACTGACCTAGATATCTGTGCACTGACACTGCTGCATAGATGTAAAAGAACTCCCTTCCAGAGTTGGAACATCTCAAACAAGCTGGTTTGTACTGCTTGGAAACATCATGCTCTCTCTCTCAATATGGTGGTTTTTTTTTACTCCCCTGCATACTGACCCAACACCTCTGGGGGAGGGGAACAGAACAAAACTGTCCTACAGTGTTCTTTGCTTTCCACTTGTGCTGATGATCCATGTTGTAAAAGGAGCAAAGGTGAAAGAGAATATCTATTCAGCTTCTTCGGCCGAACTAGTGATCTGAATTGCTGTACTGCCATCTGCTGATAATTACATGGAAGGAAATTCAACACAGTTCCAGATACAAAATAGGTAAGCTTAATTATTCTCATGACAGTATGCTTTGAAATACACCACAGAAATAATAACCAAGTTTTTTGCTTCCCATTTGGTTTTCCCTTTTCCTGCTTACATAGCTGAAGGCCTCCCAATAAGACTTTTCTTGTCCAATTGTGCTACTGTTGTAAATCACAAAGTATATGTTTAAAAAGCCCAGAATGAAGGTACCTAAAAAATTCCTCAAAGAAGTTTCTATTTTCTAGGCTTCAGAGGTGTTAAGAACCCAAAAGACGGGGAATTACTCATATAGAGTAATTTGTTCATTTCTGATGGAAGCTTTGTTTCTCTCTTCTCATCCCTCCCTTTTCTACCTATTTAGGTACCACAGGAGTCCACCACTTCAGCAACTTTCTTGCGAACCTTTTCCACCACACTTGAACAGACTGAAGTATCAGCAACAACTTACAGAGGATGAAGAGTTTACATGGTAGCTAAAACTTCTGAAGGAACCAGAGAGGATGAAGATTGAAAGTATGACAATATGGAGTCACTGGAAAACAGAAAGTTAGTTTAAAATTAATGTAAGACAAACCACCTCAAATAATGAGTAAAATGTACAGGTCAAAGCATATTACCTATACACAGATGTTCTGAGGCTAAGTTACGGTTTCTCTAGATTTTTTTTTTGGACAAGAGTACGTTCATTGGGTTTAATAGCATTTGGCTTGTGTACACTGGTTTCACATCATTAGCTGCCTTATTTTTCCAAAGAATCACCTTCAAAATAGAACTGGAACAAACCTGGCACAAAGGTCATGCCACTTGGTGTTTATCCTGACTTCTGGGCAAATACTGTCAGTCACCTGCTACTGTTTGTTTTAAAATATTGTTCCACAAACTTTTTTTTAGCCACTTCAGTTCCTGAGAGATCTTTTGATGGTTTCCTCATAAAGAAAGTTAGCAACATTCTCGCTTTCTTCCAAACAGAACTTTTTGGTTTCTTCTATACAAATAATGAATTAGCTTGTCTTTGACAGTCTTACCCTCTTTTGTCAGTCCTTTCATAGCTGATCATCATCTTACAAACACTCTTGGAGCATTTTTTGCTCCTACATTAATTTAAAGATTTAGTTTTAACTTTTGCTAGTTCTTACCTCAAACTCCTTTTTTAGCCTATTTTTTATTTAGCAATTTTTTACACTATAGCTGCCAGTGTATATGGCAAATCTAAAGCACAATACAAACAGGATGTGGGCAGGCTGGAGAGGGTCCAGAGAAGGGCCACAAGAATGGATCAGAGGACTGGAGGACCTGCCATATGAGGAGAGGCTGAGAACACTGGGTTTGTCCAGCCTTGAGAAAAGAAGGCTTCGGCCATATTCCAGTACTTAAAGGGTGGCTACCAAGAAGATGGAGACTCCCTATTTAATTTACAAGGAGTCACATGGAAAAGACAAGTTGCTCCTGGGGAGATTCAGATTCGATCCAAGAGGTAAATCTTTCACCATGAGGACAGTCAAACATTGGAATAGTCTCCCAAGGGAAGTGGTAGATTCCCCCACATTGGACAGTTTTAAGTCTCAGCTTGACAGGGTGCTGAGCCATCTCATATGGACTATAGTATTACCTATTACGGTTGGACCAGATGATCCTTGAGGTCCCATCCAACCTGGCATTCTATGATTCTACGACTATCATCTTATTTTCTTCATTTGAATACATCACCAGTTTTTTTGAAGGATGTTAGACTCCCTTACCACAACAGCCTTTATAACTTCTCCTTTCCCTTTGTAAGGAGCTGTACAAATGGATGCTGTGTTTGTGCTCCCCTTCATTAACTGTCCAACAACCTATCAGGATTTCTCCTGACCCTTTTAGTTTCTTCGTGAAGAGCTTTTTCATTTTTATCCCTTTTCACCCTTTGAAGATGACCTTAAACTTTTCTCTCTACTGCTTCCTGTCCCCTCTCCGTGCCATTCCTTGATTCTCCTTCTTCGTCCCACGTGTCTAGTTTCCCACATCTGTTCTTCAACTCCAATTCACCTTCTCCTTTCTGTTATGCTTCCTCCAATTTTACTTTCTGTTTTCAAGGATTTCCAGACACTTACATGGTGCATAAACATCAGCTGTACAATTCCATTAAAATGGAAGAACAGAACTTTATAAATGCCACTATACATTAGCATTAAACTCCTTGTTCATCGCGGTCATTTATCAACCAGTGTAAATTCATGTAAGAAAAAATGTGGTTCATGAATTCCTGGTGGACTTTCTGGGCTGAATATCAAAGGATCATCCATGGGAGAACATTCTTACAATAAGGAAGTCAGAAAAGATTTTGATTTTTAAGCCACAGATGTGAGGGGACCACTGATTAAACAGATGTAATGGAAGATTGTTGGGATTTATGGAAAATTAATATGGGATTTATGGGAAATTAATATGCCTGAATTAAAACAGCAGTGTTGCAGGTACTGCTCACCAAATTGTCAGGCACCCTGAAGTAGCCCGTGAGATCAGTAAACAAGCTGGTGTCTCACAGCCTGGTACCCCACGGGACCAGCAAACAGCAGGTGTCCTATCTCACGGTTGTTATCTCATGAAGTAGTGAGAAAAGAATGTTGTAGCAAGAACTGAGAGGCACCGTCTGGGAAGCGAAACACCTTGGGTCATCATGACACGGACAGCAAGTGACAAGACACGTAGCCAATCATATATGAACTGTGTATGTATGTAACCAACGGGGTTTGTACTGGGGTGGAACATCTGGAATCAGAGGGGTATAAATTGCCACCATTTTAAATAATAAACGGCTTTCGCTTGATCACATTGGTCGTGGTGCGTTAGTCCGAGCTCTCGCCGCAACAGAAGATACAGTATGTTTCCTATCAAGAGCAGCTCTCTCCATCTTCCCTTAAAGCCTTAAAACAAGTGTAGTGACAATGAATGAAAAAAAGGGGTCAAGGCCAGAGCCCGTTTATATTAAGATAGAACGAAAGACAGTATCTGCAGGGAATGAAATACAGAAAAACATGTGTAGAACAGGCTGCCCAGGGAGGTTGTGGAGTCCCCTTCTCTGGAGATATTCAAGACCCGTCTGGATGCAGTCCTGAGCAATGTGCTCTAGGGGATCCTGCTTTAGCAGGGGAGTTGGACTGGATGATCTCTGGAGGTCCCTTCCAACTCTGATAATGCCATGATTCTGTGTGAGGCTGGCACACCAAATCCAACATTTCACCAAATCGAGCAGGAACTCCATGACTGCCTTTAAGGATGCCAAGTAAACACGCCGATGTGAAGACCAGACCATAGCACAAGAAGGCAGCAGATAAAAGAGAAAGGGAAACGGACCTTCCCCTCCTCCTTGCCCCGTCCCAGCATTTAAAAAAATTAACCTCACCAACACTCAAATGTAGGGAAATAATGTTCTAAACAGTAACTTTACTAAAGAGAGCTAAAGTTTCCTCCCTCCTCATTATTTCTCTTTTTCTTCTACCCTCCCTTTATCTTTTAGATAAAACCAGTTTAACAGAGCATGACATTTGCATCTCTTTTTGCATTAACACCACACAGCACAAAGCATTGGTAAACCTTGCCCTGCCTTACGTCACAGGTTCTTTAATACTCAGAAAAGCACTAAAATTATACCCAGTTGCCTCAGCATTCTACTTTTATAAAAGGTTGAAAATGTCACATTACCCGTACATAAAACCTTTGCTGTTGGGATACTGAACAGCTGAGAAGAATCTGTACCATTGCTAGCTTCTCAGCTAAATACAGCCTGTTAATCACCAAATGGCAAAAACCATACATAACCTGGAAATCAGCTGGTGGAAGTGCAGAAACATCAATGCCACACTGTCCCATTAGGAGAAGCATCACTTGAAAACAAATATATATAGAAGTCACAAACAACTAGCAGAAAAATGTATAAGCTCTTTGCTATCCCTAGATGAATTTACACTTCCCTTCTAACAGTTGCTAACACTTTTCCCTCTGAAAGCGATTATGACTTGCAGCACAAAGAAAGGGCAAATTTTTGCATGGAAACATCTGGCCCGTGGTCAGCCCAGAGACAGAAGGTAAGGCAGGGAGTCGATGGGGCAGGAAAAGGTGGGAGGCCTCCCTGTTTTGCACATCTCCCTTGGAGTCACCACTAAACCTGCCCTCTGTGGGACTCAGTGCTACACTGGTCACTTCTCCCATAGCACTGGGCACTGCTGCTCTCCTGGCCATGGAGCACTTGGCCCATTTCTGAAATCCTAACTTGGTATCTGCAGCTGAAGGATACTTCTCAGTATTCCTTATCTGCTCACTGCCTCCCTTTTTGGTGGACATGTCATTGCTGCTTAACTCTCAAGTCTCTTCAGGTGTCTCATGTCCTGTTAGACAGCTGCTACGCTCTACTCCCTGCTTAGTTTTTTCAGTCCCTACCTTTACAGGAGTATTTTTAGACAAACATACATGACAAAGTTTTGTTTGGTGAGACTAGTTTTAGAAGTTCTTGTTCCTTTCCCCATCCTCATCCCCTTTTTCGACTCAGTCAATCCTAACCCTTCACTATTGTCTTAGCTGGGCAAGTGTAACTGTAACTGCTCTTCAAACATGGAAAGAATCAGGTTAAAAAAAAGCCTTGGCCTACTCTCACAAAAATATTTTGGTTTATGGTGGTTTTTTAATGTTTTTTTAACCAATTTTTTCCATTATCTGGTTTACATCATGGCCCAACAAAGAGCAGACCAAATACCTGGTAGCAACCTGACCTGGCACCAAGAATTCTTTATGGCGCTGATGAACAAAGTACTGGGCAATTGTTGCCTCAAGCTCCTTTTCTATCTGTGTTTCACTGAGGCAGGGCTGGCTTAAACCATTCCCACTTCTGACCTCTTCTAGTTCCCAACAAGTTGCATTTTTTCGGGTGGGGAGGAGTTGGAGGAGGACGAAGAGACAAGTTATATTTGAGCTGGGTCAGTTCTCTGACCCAGAAACATGCACGGCACAACCACACGGACTTGCACAATGACATGGATAGCACAACAGCACAGGCAGCCAGAGGATGGGAACAGGAATCAAGCGTCAGGAAGAAGACAAGCCCTGTCAGGTCAAGAAGCTCCAACTGGGGGGAGATGACTGCCCCAGCCCGACACCTGTGGAAACTACACCACATTGGGCTGCTCACCCAACACACACAGACAAGAACCTCACCTGGATTTACTAATGATTAACCAATAACTGCCTTTAAAACATGTCTTCCTTAAGCATGAATGCTCTGCATCACAGTAAGACTTTCCTTAAAAAGATGTTGTACCAGGGAAACTCAGAAGTAGACTGGGCTGGGAATTTTTCAGTGAAATGTTTTTCCACTGGAGGATAATAATTAGTTGAAACTGAAACTTTTCTTTACAACTTTCACTGAAACAGTCTGACAAAACTTTGAACAAAACCAATTTCTCAGGTCCAGGATGGAATTTCTATTAAAAACAAGAGCATGTACACAAGAGCAGAGCAGACACCAGGGTTCTGGGATGAGCATTCACCAGGGAAGTAACTGCTGGAGTTGGGATCCAATCCTGGCTCTGCTTGATCTAACTTCTCCATTTGGACATGCCCCACCAAGACGACAGAGGAGGTGCCTACTCAACAGGCTACTGACTCCTATGGATCAGTCTCTCTCTTTCTTGAGTGTTTTTTATTAAAACAGTTAAAAGTTTTCAACATCATTTCTGTGTGACACGGGAAAATACATCAGAATTGAAAAAGTGACACTTCTGTGAGATGGGGAATATTTTCTAGCTAGTTCTATCTGGTCCTCCCAAGATTTATCTCAGTGTTTGAGACAATTCTCTAGCAAATTTCCCAGTCTGACACATATGCCTAATTTAGCCTTTAAGTAAACATCAGTGGGCAGCAGAGTAATGATGTCAGACAAGGAGCAGCAGAGGTATACATCAAACAGTAAATCCCTTTATGGAATAAAAGAAACTGTAGGTTGAAAAGTTAATAGAAGAACAAAAATGGATAATAATATCACTTAAAACTTCTCCCTCTATGGAAGTTTCTGTATGAGTACTGATCCATCAATAACCCATTTCACAATCAAAAGCACCCAAGGTGTTTTCCCAGCCCCCACAGATCTCCTTATTTTCCACCAAGACAAAGCAACAACACAACTAATTCACTTGAGTGAAATTGCTCTGCACCAACAGTCAGATAGCAGCAGTCACATGACTTTGGATAATTCATGCTCAGTTTTTAAGTTAAAGGAATGATTATTTATATTTTAAAATACATGATAAATATTTTAAAACTCCCTAAGTTTACGACTAATATGTAGTTCCATACATTTTTAACTATGTTTCGTAATTGTCATCATAAACTATAATAAAAATTGTGGTTTTTTCTGTTCTTCTATTTGAACGTTTCTTATATTTAAAAAAAATTATCCAGGTAAATGTGACTAGCTACCATCCCACAGTTCAGATGGACAACTAAATATTCATGTAAATGTGCATTATTTCAGCGAAAAATAAACTTGCCATTTAACATTACACTGCTGAAGCTGGCAGTTTTACTTATTGTGTTGCCAATGTCACTTTCAAACCAGCATATTTTAAGCACTGTCTCAGGCCCACATATAGTCTACCAACAGTGTTATATAGTTACCTGCTTGTGAGAGACGGACTCCATGATGGCCTTTAAGCCAGCGACGTTTGCTGGCCCTTCCTAGTGCTCTTTTAGTTTAACAGTGCAAAAAGGTTACATTCATATTTTCATAATAATTTCTAGCAGATGTTTCTAAGCTCGCTCTCTCTCTAAGCTTGCTGTCTAGGGATGTGAGTTTTTTATAGGGATAAAGGGTTGTTACAGGGGAACTTTTAAAACAGCAGAGTGTTGACCTAGCTTGAATTCTGTAGTCGGAATCCTACTGCAACAACAGCTGCAGAAACAGAGATTTGGTGCCAATTACCAACTTTATTTCTTGCATCCTTCTGACATGATTGAGTTTCTGCAGTTCCAAATTCCCCTTTTCATCAAAGCCAAGTTAATGGTCACAAATAACCAGCTAAAAATTGGTCATCTTGGTGAGTTCTAGCACATGACCTTAAAAGGAGTCTGACAGTGATAAGATATCAAAATCATACCAGATGTAGCCCACTTTTTAATTATTATTTACACAGATTTAATAAATATTAGCTGCTTTGCAACATAACAAGCATGAAATTAGCTTCCCTGTTACTCTACATTTATCCCTTATTTTGCACTGTAAGGCTTTTAAGTCCCACATTACTATACAAGATTTAAATGGAGAGAACAGATCCTCATTGGCAAAACAGAACCACTGTCAACACCCCTTATAAAAGCAAGTCTTAGTCACTGGTGTTAGAAGTACAGCAAACTGGCTATTTTCACCTGGCAAGATGAAGCAGAATGCTGCTTAGGTTTACTTGCTGCAGCAACATCTGTTTCTGCCCAAGACATTAATGAACACAGGAGGTGGCCCCGAGCAAGCCAAAGGAGACATTTGATGGAGATGATGTGTGTCAAGGCGTCAGTGAGGCAGGCTCGGAAAATCATCGTGCGGGACTGCCTTTGCTGCTTCCATTAACTGCATTCTCCACAGAGGCAACATCAACAAACAGATGCAATAAGACACCACTTTCAGCCTCAGCAGACTGCAAGGGGAGGGTGAGTAGCATGAGGGAGCTGTGCTGGCTGCACATGTCCTGTTTTGGCAGTTACGGGAACTGCACCTCACCAGCATGATGTGGTGTATGTACTGCTCCTTTGGAGGCAGCAAGGGGAGAAGGACTGCTCTTATCCTGTCTCAGTTTTTCACACACTACTTGCCATTGTCATAGTGAGCTCAAATCACAGACTCTCAAAAAACTAGCAATATGATTTAGTAATTGCTATAAATAGTTCTCTGCTGGTACGACCATTTAATCTAATATTGTTAACAAAAGCCTCTGGAAAGGCTATTCCAAAATTATCAATTTCATTATAGAATCATAGAACTATTCAGGTTGGAAAAGACCCTTGGGATCACCGAGTCCAACCATCATCCCTACTCCACAAAGTTCTCCCCTAAACCGTATCGGCCAACACCACATCCAAATGACCCTTAAACACATCCAGGGATGGTGACTCAACCACCTCCCTGGACAGCCTATTCCAGTGCCTAACCACTCTTTCTGTGACAAAAAAATTTCCTAATGTCTAGTCTAAACCTCCCCTGTTGGAGCTTGAAGCCATTCCCTCTTGTTCTGTCGCTAATTACCTGTGAAAAGAGACCAGCACCAACCTCTCTACAATGACCTTTCAGGTAGTTGTAGAGACTGATGACGTCTCCCCTCAGCCTCCTCTTTCTCAACCTAAACATTCCCAGCTCCTTCAAGCATTCTTCATAAGATTTATTCTCTAGGCCCTTCACCAGCTTCATTGCCCTCCTCTGTACTCGCTCCAGCACCTCGATATCTCTCTTGAACTGAGGTGCCCAAAACTGGACACAATACTCCAGGTGTGGCCTCACTAGTGCTGAGTACAGGGGGACAATCACCTCTCCACTTCTGCTGGTCACACTATTTCTAATACAAGCCAGGATGCCACTGGCTTTCTTGGCCACCTGGGCACACTGCTGGCTCATATTCAGCCGCTTGTCAATTAGAACCCCTAGTCAGACAGCTTTCCAGCTACACTTCCCCAAGCCTGTAGCGTTGCATGGAGTTGTTGTGGCCCAAGTGCAGGACCCTGCACTTGGCCTTGTTGAAGCCCATACCATTAACATTAGCCCAACGATCTAATCTATCCAAGTCTCTCTGTAGAGCCTCCCTATCCCTAACACTCCCGCCTAGCTTGGTGTCATCTGCAAACTTACTGATAATACACTCCATGTCCTTACCGAGATCATCAATAAAGATGTTAAACAGAAATGGTCCCAACACTGAGCCCTGAGGAACACCACTCTTGTGACTGGCTGCCAGCTGGATTTGACTCCATTGACCACCACTCTTTGGGCCCAACTGTCCAGCCAGTGCTTGGATCCAACATATCGTATGCTCATCCAGGCCATGAGCAGTCAAGTTTTTTTATGAGAGTTCTATGGGGAACAGTGTCAAATGCTTTTTGGAGGTCCAGATAGACAATATCCACAGCCTTTCCCTCATCCAATAGTCGGGTTATCAGGTTATAAAAGGAGATCAGGTTCGTCAGGCAGGACCTGCCTTTCATAAACCCATGCTGACTGGGCCTAATCCCGTGGTTATCCTCTATATGTCTTCTAATAACACTCAAGATGATCTGCTCCATGACCTTCCCTGGTACTGGGGTCAGACTGACAGGTCTATAGTTTCCTGGATCCTCCTTCTGCCTTTCTTATAGATGGCTGTTACATTTGCTACCCTCTAGTCCATTGGGACCTCCCCAGTTAGCCAGGACTTCAGGTAAATAATGGAAAGTGGCCTGGCGATCACGTCTGCCAACTCTTTCAGCACCCTTGGATGTAACCCATCTGGTTCCATAGACTTGTGTGCAGCTAAGTGGTGTAGTAGGTCTCTGACCACTTCCTCTTTAATTGTGATGACCTCATTCTGCATCCCCTCCCTGTCTCCTAGCTCATGTGGCTGTATATCCATGGAACAGCTAGTTCCACTGCTAAGGACTGAGGCAAAGTAGGTGTTGAGCACCTCAGCCTTTTCTTCATCCTTTGTTACTAAGATTCCCTTTGCATCCAATAAAGGATGGAGATTTTACCTAATCCTCTTTGTGCTGTTAATGAACTTATAGAAATATTTTTTATTATCTCTAACAGTTGTAGCTAGTTTGAGCTCTAGCTGTGCTTTGGCTCTCCTAATTTTCACCCTGCATAGTTTCACTTCATCTTTATAGACTTACTCTGTAAGTAATCAAGACACAGGTCTTATATGTGTTTACCAGATAAAGGTGATATTCAAAGACCTTGTACTCAGTAGAGGCAACAGAACAACACACTCTATATCAACTGCTCGGTTGTAACCTGCAGCTCAATAAAGGGAGGTTTACCTGATGGCAGCTGCTCCTGCACATGCCTCTAGCCTGAAGACTGCAGCACCTTACCTCCTAAGGCAAGAAAGTTGAAAAGTCTCCCTACCTGAAGACAGCTTGTTTCTGTCAGGAGACATGGTTACAGTGTTCAGAACATACAAGTTCTTAGGTTCAGAGGTTTCTTAGATTTTAGTAAATTCAGAGAGGCTTGACAGACTGGTATCCTGGTATAAACACAGTGCATGTCTTTTGACTCCTGTAAGCTGACATGAAGCAAGAAAACACAAGTTCTACAATTTGGGATTACAGGTTCCACAATTTCAAACTTCCCTGCCTGGTACTACATTCTGGACTCAAGCAGCAATAATTCTTTTAATCCTGTATCTGTATCACTATGGTTAAAAGACTAACTGGTAAAGAGCTCCTAGAACAGCTTTGCAGGACAAAGCTTAGTAAGTACCCCCTTCAGCAGGGGATCACAGCCAGGATAGTGGTATTTGGGAAGTGTCCAATGGTTAATGAAACATGCTGTATCCCACAATCTCAGGCTAAAGTGCTGTAAACTTGCTACATGCTTGGCTTCACAAGGACCCTTTGCTAACTTTCCAATTACATTAAAGCAGCCCTGTGAAGCCTCAATGGCAGTTACCTTTACACTGTTCCCCTTGAACTGCCCTCCTCACACCTGCTTCACGGTGGTTATTCTGTTTCCATTTAGTTCTTTCACTCTCAGCAGCAGGCAACTTCCTCATGTAACACTCTGACTGCCTAGCGCTCTTAAAGAGATTTCCAGACTGTCTCTGGCCTGTCAACCTCCTACAATATCCGGCCCTTTAGCACAAAAGAGAAAAAAGCAGCAGATTCATGAGTTGGCAGGTGCATCACAGTCTAAGTACTGTAACTCTTGTAGCAGCCTACAGTCTTACACATACCTCCCTCTTCCTTTTTGGTGATGCCAGTATGTCAAAAGCTGTTACACACAGCATGGAGAAGTCTACTGATTGTGATACCACATTTTTGCCCACTGGGGAGCACTGGAGTAAAATCTTCTGTTCCTCTCTCCTGTATATGCACTTAGAAAATAGGAAAACATCATTGGCACAATATATTAGATGACTGAAATAAATACATTATGGCCGTTACTCCTTTGCTGTGGAGCAGTCATGGGACATGGTTATACAAGACCAGGGGCAACATCAACCACCTTCATTGAAGGCAGAGGGATCTGACCTCAATGAGAACTGCAGGTATTCAATGCCATAAGAGAACATATGGACTATGACATAAATCCATATGCAGTAGCCACATGAGGAGGCACCAGCAGATGGTGCACCAGAACAGGTCCTGTACCATCTCCTGGTGTTTGCTGAGCTCCACACACTGGCTCAACCACAGCAGAAACAGCTTCCTCTGCACAGCTCTGCATGGTCGTCTCACCATTCAGTGTCCCTGAAAGTCAGGAGCAGATAGTTTCAGTTCCCATTATCAATTTTCAAAGTAGCAATTCACTTACTTTAAAAAATACTTTTAATAAAAAATACCTAATCTCAGGAAAAGCTTACAAACAGCAAAGCTCCTTTACAAGAAATCCTTCAGAGAATATGACTAATGTACCTGTACTTTTTAAATATAATAAAACAGAGTCAAGGCCTACTCATTTTCTTGCTCTGATTTTTTCTGTTGTTGTTTTGCAACCTTTGAATCATTTTCTGGATGGAAAAAAAAAACAGCTTAGTTTCTGAATACAAGTAAAAGTTCTTTCACTTCTACTCAGAATACAGGATTCTCACAAGCACTGCAGTGCAAGAGCCCCCATGAACCGCTCTGTCTATAGCAGCACAAGCAATGCTTTTCATTTCCAGTGCACTGCATGGGACAACTGGAGTTCTCCCAAACCCAATGAGCTTGATCTTGCTGGGCTGTTTCGCTTTTTTCTTTTTTTTTTTTTTCTCCTCTCTGCTTCTGCTGATTTGCAGAGAATCCATGCACACATAGATTTAAAACAAATATTTGGACCTTTGTGTTTATACATTTACAAGAAAGAGACACTCTTTTTAATGTCAGTCAACTGTGCATATGCAAAGAAATTGGTTTGTGAGCTCCTAATCACAGGTACAATGACAGTTACCCGAAGTATATTTTAGTATATGTTAAAATACACATACTAACATTCAACATTGTAGGCATCCCATGTTACCGTGGAAACACTGAATTGCATAGAAAAAGGAATACTAAAAGAATATTAAGATGAAAAGGGAAAGAATGTTACTGATTGTCAACTTCTTTCTTATGCATACATGCTAAAGAATAACCCTCCACTTCATCTCCTAGGAGTTGTCACAGCTGATCAGTGTTTCAGTCTTCACACCCAGACCCCTCATGCCAGAGCCCTTCCCAGTAACATTTTTCTGCCCAGCTACATCCACCGCTCTCCCCAAGCCTTTAGGCAGCCCCAGACATCACTTCTCTTGGAGCCAGTTGCCTCCTGCCTCATTCTGTCCCCCAGCACCCTACAGCCATCCCTCCAAGCCTTTTTCCTGCACTGCTCTTGCACCATTTCCTCTTCCAGTCTCAGCTGCTCTCTCAACCCTTCACTACTACACTGCATTGCCAGAGTCTGCTCTTACTGGCAGCCAGGCTTGCTCATGTTGTCATCTATATCTCAGCCAACGTTAACATGATGAAGAAATAATACAATACTTCAAACTGGCCATATTTTTTGAAGTGGCAGACCCATTCTTTCTTTTCGTTTCAAGTGCAGATCACCCCAGGCATTCCAAAGGTGCTAATCATCCATCAGGACCAAGAAATGGCACATACACTTCATCCTGGAACTATGTTGTTATAACACATCAACTCTATTCAGTTTTTCAAGCAAAACAACTTTTAGGTAGCTATAACTACCTATAAATAGCTGAACTACCAACACCAGGGTCATGTGATAGAAATACTGGGTAAATTTAGCTATAGTGAGTAGAAGCGCCAACCACTTGAATGGCTTCAAATTTTCTTCCCAGAACCTAAACATTGAAGAGAGTTATCACCCCCAATCCCTGTACAATTCAATTAAGACAGAGACTGTTGACATTATCTGTATTAGGTTACTCAGCAACTCAAATGCAAAACTGGCAAAAGAAAAATGTCCTGATGTCCTGACCTGTTTGTTCTCTATTACCAAATAATCCCATTCCAAATTCTCATTGCTCCTGCCGTGTTGTTCCGATTTCATTCACTCAGTATTAAAACTGACATTCTCCTCCATAAAATTCACCAGTTGAAAAGAAAATGCTCTTAAATACAAGAATTTCCTGATCTGTAGAAACTCTTTTGCTTCCATATAAACGACAAAACAGCATATCACAGATATAGCAACATACTCAACCTCTGAGACTGCTGCCATCTTACTGATTTTACTGCTGGCATTTCAGAAACTCGTATCACCTCTGTCCCTCATATTCTACACATGGCAAGCAGGAAAACCACTACTCATTTTCTTTGTAAAATGCACTAAGATTTAACACAACACTGCTATTCAAGAGTTGAGTATTATTTCAGAACATCAAAAATAAGAAGCTACAAGAAGCCGCCTGTACAAAACAAACATCAGATTAATACGAATGTTTAACACAACTTCTTTTTTTGCAGTGGCTAAACTACTGGGCTACAGCTCTGATTGATTTTCTTCCCACAATTATATATTTGGTAAACGCAAAGAAAGATTATTTCTTCCCAGTTTTGTAATTTCCAGTTTTAGTATTCAATTAGGTTAGGTTATTTTAAATTCCCCATAAATAAAATTTCAGGGAAAAATGAGAAAAATTAAATGTGTACATCTATATAGTTATTAATGATGCTTTTGCTAATGTTCCTGTTAAATATTTATGCTTCCTGTTTAACATCAGAAATTTGTCTCCCCCGGGTTTTGGTTTTACTCTTGGTCTTTTTCTTAGGCATTTAAATAGAACCTTTTGACATTTTTGTTTAGCCATACTGCTTTAGCAGATGTATCACAAAATACGCCATGTCTCATAAAACATTTCTCTAATTTCTCTGAATGTAGAATCTAAATGTGTAGATCTTCAAAGACACCAGAATTCATTATACTTCAGGCAGTAGCTGGAGAATTAAGTCTTGCAGAGACATTTAAAAAAGGGATTTCCACTCTCCTTCCCTAGGCACAAACCATATGTACAACAGATAGAAGCAATGACTTGTAATTCATAATTCAATCCCTGTGTATAATGTCAACTCTCATTGAATCAACAGGATTTGACAAACAGTACCTTGCAAGGGAAGCTCATAATGTCACTTGCTAGGACTATGGTCTGACCTCTGGACTGTTGAGGTTTGTTTTTTTTCTTTTTAAGCTATGACTATATGGACTCTCCCATGCAAAGGTTCACAACAAACAGTTTAATAGCCACTGAGCGAACTATGTATTGCCACACAAGTGACACAATAACCACTTGTAAAATATTGCAGGGGTAAAGAAATCAGTGTCAGGGAAAAACCATTTAGCCATGTAACAGAAGCAGCTCTGACAGCAACGTCATTAACACAAGACCTAGGCTGGGATAGTAGCAGCAGTGCATCTCTAGCCAGCCAACAGTCCCTGGATAAGGTACTAAGTTCTCAGTTTAAAAAAGTCCATTGATGGTCTGAAGATGGATACATACAACTGGCTGAACAGGTACAGTATGAGTGGCTTCAGTGCATACAAGAAACCTGCAGCACACTCAGCCCAGAGTTATTCCACACATACACATATACTTGTATATATAAAAGTATTTCTGGTAGTCAAAAACTATCTCATGCTGCTCAGAAACAGGTTTGGTAGCCAAGCTATAAATCCACCTTCTTTTCTCCACCTGCACTGCAAGTCTCAGGGCGTTTCCTTGAAAAAGATAACGCAGACTTCATGCTGCTTTCAAGTAGAGCCATAAACGTGCAAGAAAAGGCCATTGGAAGAGAGATGGAAACCAACAGCAGACCTTCAAATCTCTAAACCTTATTGCAAAAGCAGTGATTTCAAACATGAGGTGTCACTGTAAAAACTGTTCTGGAACACAATGCTCATTTTTTTAACCACTTCTATATTACAAGAGTCTTCATTAAAATATCACATACCGTCCCTTCCTTTTGGACTATGAACTAGAATTCAACCTTAAACGTTGACAGATACATTCCTGATTCCTACTTTAAAGAATCATTTATAGGACTGTGGAAACTTCTACACATTACCCTGGAAGATCACTACCTAGTTGCTAAAGCAGTAAGGTGTTGCAACCAGGATAATCAACAACATCTTAGATGCTGGTGTCTAAAATCCATTTTTATTACAGCAATTCAGGAGTTAAATGTAATTAAGTAATAAAATTACTTTGGAAATGAAAGGAGCGTATTGTTTTCAGAACTATGGGTCACCCTCACTACTATTATTAAGCCAAAGTGCATTATTTTGTCACCAATTCCACTGGGAAAAAACCTATGTCATGGTTCATCCTGGCTCAAACCAGGACAACCTACTTCCAAAATCAGGAGATATTTACAAGGTAAGTGCCCCAAAGCTGTACATCAAAATGAAGGAAGTTATCAATGCAAAGCACTTCTTGGTTTCTGTGAGATCAGGATTAGGACTGGATTATTCAGAAGTAGCACAAAGTTCCTGCAAAATGTAGTGGTGAGATTTCACTCTCACTTACTCATGAGGAAGATTAAAGCAGAAGTCAGCAAATTCCCCAGGTAACGGGGGAGGCAGTGTCATAGCTAGAATGACAACATGGGAGTCCAAACCACAACCCTACTTAAGTTTATACCACACTACACCAGGTAATCCTACAAAAACCTATCACGATCAGACAGAAAGGAAGAAATTAATATACAGCTGTCTAGGAGAACAGGAAGAATTAGACTATATACCCAACTAAAGGGGCAGGAGAAGAAAAACCCTGAATTACCACAAGCAAGGATAAACCATACACCATAGGGGGAAACCCCTATGTTCTACATATGAATCACATTTGTTAATAATGAAATTATAACCCAAACCACAGAAGGTATTCTATATTCTATATTCACTCTTTCTTTTTTTTCATTAAAAAGGTAGGAAAGGGGGTTGAAATTCCTATTGTTTCTCACACTGTATGAGAAATCTGTCTCAATCACAGAGACTTTGTACTGTAAGTCTGAGAGATACTGGGAGATCAATTTTAGCATGGGAAGATAACCTAGCATTCAGAACAGTATTTGGACATTTCTGAGTGACCTGCCCTAGATCCTGTGGTGGTCCTGCTCTGACAGGAGGGTTGGACTCAATGATCTCCAGAGGTCCCTTCCAACCCCTAGCATTCTGTGCTATGACACAACATTTTAGACATTATTTTCTTTGTGCTAAAGTCAATGATAGCTGTTTGGAGTAAACTACAAGAGAAAACCAAACCAAACCAAAAAACCCCCCAAAAAAACAAAACTAAAAGAACAAACCCAAAATCAAAACACCTGAATTGTACTAGAGCTACCCACATTACCTGAATCAGAAGCCCTTGGTCCTTCTCTCATTCTCGCTTCTTGTCTCATATTTGGCTGTGATGGCACGGGAATCAGCACTCCCTGTAGTCTCTACACATACCAACACAACTCAAGTTTTCTTGCATTTGCAGCATGAAGGAAAGTATTTAAATACTCTGAAATGGTTTTATATAACAACACTCATGAACACAGCTGCAGAGCAAACCTGCAATCCAGTACACCATGAACAGGCATGCTAGCCTCCACCTGTCATGGTCCTGGCTAGGACTCAAAGTGGTGCTTTTATCTCTTGAAAATACAGCCTATGAGATGAAAGAACCTATTTCCATCCCCTTGTTAAAACATCTCACCTGCACATTGCACTCCATACTCACACTACCCATATGCATATCCACTTCCTAAATGAGTTTACGGTCATTAAATAGGGTGAGATACGTTACATCGTTTTATTTCATTCAAGCTGAGATTCTCCACCTGAAACTTGATCTGAATTCCACTACATACCATTTCTGCATTACCACTGCCCTATGCATTATTAGTATTTCTCAACACAACAGGGTTCTTCCATGGATCTGGCAACATAGTTGAAGTCTAGGTTTAAAGAGAAGGAAGGCAACTTTCTTAAAGGCAGTAAGTACTCAGCCAGTATTTTCAAAGGAGTTACATTTTTTTGTTTGGGGATAAATGCAAAAAACCAAACCAACCAGCCAACCTACCATGACCTTTTGAAGTTTTTCTATAGATGTCACTTAGTGCCTCAAAAAAGCAAACTGAAGACCACACATCTCTCTTACTACTCTATTTTCTACAGTAGCTGAGTCCCCTTAGTTAAGCTGTCTTCCACATAAAGCAGAATCACAATTGTTCCAACATGACGGTCAATTTTAATATTTTTGGAAGCAATTGCAGTGAAAATTTTGCTATTGCACCCACAAAAAAATGGAAGAAAATAGGTGCAGTATTAGGACAAATCTTAAAAGTTAATGGCTTATTTTCATACCTCCTACAAACGAGAGAATGGATTCCTGGATTAAGTAAATTAGAGAATCCTCTTGCTGTCCTTTAGATATTGGCATCCTAACAAGTGACACCCTCCTAAGAACTCCCTTTCTTCCACTACATATGATTCTTGCCTCTACTTCTTTGTTTTAGGAAACAGTTGGTCACTTCAATTCATCAGTAAATTTCCTCATTTTCTTGAGTGCTTAATATGTTTAAGGTACTTTAATGCCTAATATTATCAGGTGGTATCAATTCCTTTTTTAAATGGTATAATTACTTGCCTCTGCCAACAGGGGAAGTAATTTTCAGCCATTAAGCATTTTACTGACTCAGAATTCCAAAACTCAAAACATTTCACCAGGAAGGGAAGAAAATCACCCACAAATACATGTAATTCTATCAGGTTCAATTTTCAGAAGCTTATGCTAAAAATGGACAAATCTTACACTCCATATTCAATTACAGTATCACAACAGGATCAGGAAGAACCATCAGCATTAAATCACTCTTTTAAAGAGCACAAATAAAAACTGAATGGTTATTTCATATCAAAATATGAAAAAAACCCCAAACACATTACATCAAAACATAATCACTTTTTTTTTTAATTGAATATCCTTTTGAATAGATGTTTCATTTCCTTCTGGAAATGTCAAGAGCTTTCCCTGGGGCACTCAAAGGCAGATCATGCCTCCCATTTTGCACAGAAAGCTTATTAGAAGAAAAGACTTCTGCAAAGTATGGAGCCAGTAGCAAAAGTATGCTACTTTATTATAGTATCTGGTTCAAATCTTTGCATTTCAATTTAGAAAAAAAAAATACTTTTATTAGATCACTCAGTTTATTAACGGCTGAAAATAAAAACGATTTGCAATAAAAAGAATACATAAATTCAACATAAAAATAATAGCAAACAGTTTCAGAGTCAAAATAATGACAATACTGCATGTTAACTTCTCTTCCTCTAGCCTCTATCTATCTTAAACAAATGCACTGAAAAGTCCTTTTATCATTACCGGGATAATGTACGGTAGGAGTTTCACACATTGAGCACCTAAGGTGTAACTATCCCGATATGAAATCCAGAAATGTCCAAAATATTTACATCTATTTGTATTTGCAGCATTAATGGGCTATACACTGCATCAGATTAAAGTCCTTCGCTTTTCCATTTTCCACAAGTGGAAGGTGCATCAATGTTATCTATTTTCATGTTTGGTTTTTTGTCCATCCTATTCTCCTCCCCCACCCTGGTTTCTCTTCTGGGCAGTGCTACATTTCAGAAAGCAACACCTTAACATTTGGATGTAAATGTCAGGTCTGTTCCATTGACAGCTCATCCCACAGGCCAAAGCATGAATAGGTGATTACAGTCTAGTAAGCTGTAGTCATTTTTATACTTCTTTCAGTGAGTGGCATTCTCTGTGGTTAAAAAGGGAACTTCTCACTGATCACACATTCACTGCTCCCCACTTTATCTCATGGAAGCCAGCCTTTCATGGGTGCTGTACACTAAAGAAAATCCAACAGATATTTTACTGAAACACTTTAAAATTGGATTGGCAAAAAAATACATGTGCAAGGACCACACCCTCTATGCACTTATAACAAAACCTTTTTATTATTAAAACTTTGGAACTTGGATCTGAACAGGGCAGGGGGACAAAATGCTTACTCTCTCACGCATTTGGTTATGGAATATATGACTGAAGTCACTATGATGCATCTGTCACCAATAAATCACTGTCAATCTTTCCTTCAGCAAGATATGGAAAGTAAAAAGTACAGTAATTTGAATAACGGTGGGAAGACAAATACCCAAGCAAATTTCTCCATCGCTTCTGCTTCCAAATTTGTCAATAAGAAAGTCCAGAGACCAAGTGAGAACTCAGCACTAAAATTTCAACCTCGCCTTCCACCGTATAGTCTACTGACCTTCCTTATCTAGCTATTCAACCAAGGAATTACCCAAAATAAGTTTACACCTTGTGCAGAGCTTGTATGCAATTTGAACTTGTACTTAGTGGTTTAATTGACTTCTTATATTCTAACAAGATTACAAAAACAGAGCAAGAAGAGAATAAACTCTAATCAGATTACCATGGTCCTTTCAGAAACCTCTAAGTACATGATCAAAGTTTCAATTTCCTGCACTTTTGTTACTGATGAGCAAAAGTAAATGGTAATATACTGATATAATGAGGTCAAATATCACGATTGTACGGTATTTGGATACTGTAGCCCACTTTCCTCACACTATAATCCACTGCTTCACAAAACTGTAGTTTCATTTGTGAAAATCAAAAATACTCTTTTTCATACTATGCTGTTCCAGTCTTGCCTCTCTGAAAGCTGCTTCCAGAACTGCAAAAATGTAAAGACATTCTTCCCAAACTCCAGAAAACTTATATTAACACCTGAACCCTACTAAACACAAGTCTTTCAGGAATTATTATTGCCCACCATTATTTAGGAGTATGTTTAATGTAATATGACAGTAGCTTCTCTCCTGTTTTAACGAAGCTAATGCAATGGATTTCGCTTTCACTTGTCATGCCTGGGCATTATTATAACATAAAAAACAAAATAATTCTGCATGCATTTAAGCAGAAAACATGTTCTAGGTCTGCAGGTTTTCACAACTCTCTCGCAATTTTGCCAGATAAGCAGTCTCTACTGATTTGGATTTAATACTCCCAATCTCCTAACTGGCTTAGAACCACAGAAACTTCCTCCCACCTTTCTGACACAAATCTTGGGAAAACTTGCCTTCTACCAAGCTCCTCCAGGGCATTTTATCATGCTCTTTAGGCACTAAAGGGAAGAATTACACTATAGTTTCTGATTTCTCCTTTTAGACCTGGAGATCGGCGTGAGCTGATATGGGTGCTACACTAATCGTCCAGATTACAACCTAGCTAGAATGCACAGCATCTCCTCTCCCGCCCACACAACTGCATTTCCCTTCTGAGAAAACCAAGGTACAGGAGGGAAAGTGACGCACATATGGGTCTTGCATGGGTATGGGGTCATGATGTGGCTGGGGCAGACATGCAGATCTAGGGGCATGTGCTTTTCTAGAATTACCACAGGACTTTTAATTGTGAAATATGCTGTTACCATCCTACGGCATGTAATTTTTATTTCTGCTGAGGTAACGATTTCATTGTAGTTTTTTCATAAACTTCCTGCTTTCCCCAGAATCAGCTGCACAGCATACCCTAGATATTGATGAATCCTTAGGCAGAGGCCTCTTCTAGGCATTCGTATCTATGAGGACACCTCCTAGCTTTCTCCTCCATCTCAGCCCCAAAGCTCTCCCCTTTGTTTGCACAAAGCTTGTAAAAAAACACTACACACACCTAACAGCTAACGTAACTATTTCTCATCAGTCCACTCTAGACATTAGATGTGACAACCTTATTCTCAGCCTCACAAATGCATGTTCCAATGCTCTTCTGTACTTCATTTTTGTACTCAGTTAACAGTGACGAACTCCTTTTACTATCCCTGTGGCTATTAAAAGGCTTCTTCAACCAAGGGAACAAGGTAAGCTTGGTCACAGACTAGTTGCAAGAGAGCTAAACTGGCAACACACACAAAAATCAAAGGAAAACGATCATTTCATAGTAGAAAACAGTACAGAATGACCACAATACAACTGCGGAAATCACTTTGTGTGAATCAACCAATATCTCTAATGACTCAGTAGCAAATGCCCTCACCTCCCAACACTGCACAGTAACAACTGTTCAAATATGTGAAAGTCAAGCCCATAGTTTAGGCTGTGTCAAGCTGTGCAAATGAGCCCAAGTACTTGTTAGCCCAAGGACTCTACAAATCAAACAAAATGAGTATTCCTAACATAAAGAGCAAGTCAGAAATTACATTAAGAAAACTAGAAAAGTAGGACTTTTGCAGACATTTCAATAATCTTAAGATAAAGTAAGGCTTTTACCCTAAGTTAAATTAAAAAGTCATCAAGGAAAATGGCCATATGTGTAGAAAGACAGCTAGAAGTGACCACAGAGCAAGATCAGACTGCACAAATAAAATTACAAAACTGAGGTCTATCTGCCCAGAAAGAATGGCACACGTTAGGCATATCCTCCTGCCACATTTACAAAAATACAGCTGTATGTGTAGAATTAGGTAACAGAAGGTTTTTCACTGAAGGAGGGTTCATGTGACCTTAACCTTGTGATGGCTACAGCGATTTCCCTGTGCAGGTAAAAAAATACCTTTGGTTCCTCACATAATCTGAAAATGTATTCCTGATAGGCTACCCATCTGATTGTATCTTTAGTGTTCTAAAAACCTATAAAGATTCCCCTATTAAGATTCTACTCCTCCTACTAAATTAATAAAAACTAAATCACTATTTCATTCACTGTATGCCATGACTGATTTTAAATTTATTTTATTAAAAATACCCATTCCATGGGGTACTCTGTTTTTCCTGAAACTGGTCCCTTGATTCTCTTGGTTCCTACCTCCTGTCCAGAGGTCACCAATCAACAATCATATCTGTGCAGCTGCAACCAAGTTTCTCCACACTAAGGATAACTGGCACAATACCATATTGTCCTTGCCTGGACTGCTAAGTCTCAAGTAATATGCTACAAAGTGGGGCTGCACAGCAAGATCTGAAGGAGGTGTCTCCTCCATTTCAGCCTTCTCTTTGAAACAGACAAAAGCAAGACAGAAAGTGGAGTGAAAAGAGGAGCTACAGACATTATTTGCTTTGGACTCAGCTTCCAGAAATTCATGGCTATCCAAAAGTATTGTTCATACTATGCAGTGAGAGACCACAGCACATGCATCTGGAAACAAAAACACTTCTGTGTCATTGCAAACATACAAAGAAGCTTTGATTGTGAGATGATAATATGCACATTATCTGGTTCACATCAACTGTTCTGTAAGGAAGGATATGCAAAATTCATGCCACATTAAATGTAATATACCTTCAGTACCTGCCCAAAACTTTGCATAGGCAGGTACAGGTGAATAAAAATCTGGTGAGGGGACTCTGCTGAACCCTTCCATCAGTTGGTCTAACAGAACACAGCAGTCACCACCCCTTCCACCCCATGATTATCGCAGCTAGAAAATAACTACGACATTTTATCCAGTGTTTGATTTAACAAGATTTGCCTTCTTCAACTCCCAGTGCTAGTATGAGTCAAACAGTGCCACGTCATTGGGAACAACTGAACAAAGATGATTCAAGATTCATTAATCCAATGGAATCAGAATGTGGAATATGTAACTTCTATCCTATCAGAAACACACAGTGCAGTGGTCCCAGTCAGCCTACATATGAGATGTACTCCTGAATACAAGTCATACAAGCAGCAGAAAAGCTGTTTCTTCTAGCTAGCTTCTGCCAGCACTTCAGAAACAGCTGGTTGAAATTTCAGCTTCTGTATCATCACATTGGAAAGAGATGCTTATCTTGGAAAGCTTATCAGTCTGTTTAGAGAAAAAAGTTAACCGTTACGGCAAAAGCAGAGAGTCTCAGAAATAACCCTCTGACTGGCTGCACATACCGCTTCACAGTGCAAAGGTGTCAAGTGTTGAGTGTTACCCAAAGAAGACCCAGTGCTAACCATTAGACTATCAAAACCATAAGCAGTATAAACATCACAGTACTGATGGCCTTGTGCCAAATCAACTGATTGTGTGATTTTTCTATACATAAAGAAACAAAACAGTTGTGTCGCGTTTACAGTTTTTCAATGAACTGGATACTAAACTGCCATGCCTAATAGGAACATATATAGAGCAAACTCATAATAACTGCTATCTAGACAGGGAAAAATATTTTAATATCAATAAAGCATTCCAAATTGATATGAAATTCAACTTGTCTATGACAACGCTCGTGTCAGGACTAAAGATGGCTTTGCTCCATCTATGTTTGTAATGATTTTCAACATGAGTGAAAGGGAAAGAACCAGGAACACTCCTTAGCTCTGAATCAGCCTCTGACACCCACAGAGGATTTTCCTAGCAAAAGGTGTTTTTTCTTCAGTCTTATATTCAAACGTATGTTGTGCCAGGTCACTAGTATGGACATTTGCCCTTGTAATCACTATTAAATTTGCATTTGTATTCATTATTTCTGAGGTGTATCCCTTAAAATTCCCACTCCTAAGGCTGAATGAAGCAAATCGCAACTTTTAGTTGGTTGTTTTATTTTGGTTGTTTTTTGTGGGGTTGTTTATGTGTGTGTGTGTGTTTGTTTGGTTTAAGTTAATAAATCAATCTACTATGAGAAGACTATAAGGCACTACCACAAATCTCACTTCTTGTCTTTGAGACAAAACGGATATACTTGCAAGGTAGAATTTTACACACCATCTATGCTAAAGTGGAAAAGAAATCACAACCTCCTCATTTGATCCAGCATCCTCATTTCCCTGACTTGCATCATTAAGGGTTAGTGAAAATAAAGTCTTCTTAAGAAAGGGTCCTGCTAACATCAACAGCTGCAAATAATCCATTCAACCCTCTTTCAAAAAGGTCTCCTGAGGCTAGCACTTTGTTTGACAGGACCAACATAAAATGTTTATGGAAAATACTTCTCCAGTATAGTCTCTGAGTCACTTACTATTTCTGGTTTAAGAGCTTCTTGAACAAAAGACAAGATCTTTGTTTTTAATGTAATAAAAATACAACTGGAGCTATAAACTTGTCTACTGGCTTTATGAAACTACATAAGCTTTTGATACCCACAGCATCCTGTAGCATGGAGTTCCTCTACTCAACTACACCAAGGTGGAAGAAGGAAATCTTCATTTCATTTGGAACATCTCAGGTTGTTTCACTGTTTATTCTTCAACTAAAGTAATATTCCCTCTTCACCCTCTGTCAGCTTGCTGAGTTTAAAGGCCTCTAACACCTTTCCTCATTCACATCTCTTCCAGCTTCAAGAGTTCTTATCAACTTAGCAGTTCATTGCACTGGTCATCTGCTTTGCTATTATCTGTGTCTGGATGTGGGGCCAGAACCATGCACGCTATTGAAGATGTGGGTGCACCTCATATTCATAGCAGAGTCTTCTTCTCCTTTCCCAGTAGTACCTAGCATCTTGCTTTTAATATCAGGTAGTGAGGTGAAACTCAACTAATTGAACCACTCGAATGCCAAAATAGCCTTCCTGAGTGTCACCAGCTACATTTTATCCTTGTAAGATCAGGACACCTCCACAGTTCTATGCCACTAAAATGTAATTCAAACAAAGTTATTTTAATAGAGGACTTTCTTTTGGGTATAAGCTGAAGTCTTGATATCCCCAACTGGCATCTAAACTACCTTCTATATTCATATCATCAGCTTAGCTATGATGTACTGAGCAGATGCTTGCTTGCTTCTGTCTGCACAGAGTAGGCGGAAGACACAGTAAGTACCTCTGCCACTGATGGCTCCTTTAACCCTGAAGTAAATCAACATGGGGCCAATACTATTTTAAATTTTCACTAATGACCTGGACAATGGGACAGACTTCACCTTCAGTATGTGTGCTGAGAATACAGAAATGGAAGGAGTAGCTGAGAGACAAGACAAGATGGTTGTGCTGCTACCCGGAGGGACCACGACAGGCTAGGGAAACTTGCCAACAAGAACCTTATGAAGTCAACAAAGAGAAATGCAAAGTCCTACACATGGGGAGGAACAACCTTCCCCACAGAAGACAAGGCTCATGGGATCTTAAAAAGGTGTATGAATAGCTGATTTGGGGAAGGGGAAGAAGTAAAGAAGATGGACTCAGACTCTTTACAGTGGTGCCCAGTGACAGGCCAAGAGTCAACTGGCACAAACTGAAATGCAGGAAACTACTTAAACGTAAGATTTTTTAATTTAGATTTTGGTTTTTATTCAAAATGTCAACAGTGGTCAAACACTGGAACAGTCTCTGCAGAAGGGCTGTGGAGTTTCTATCCCTGGAGATGCTCAAAACCTGACAGGCATGACCCTGAGCAACCTGCTCTACTTGACACTTCTGTGAGCAGGCTATCTCCAGAAGTGCCTTCCATCCTCAACCATTATGTGAAAATAGAACCTACTCTAACAGCTAGCTCCTATGGACTCATCTGTCCCTTCCTGCCATGTCACACAGCACCTGAAGTGTGAAGACAATATTCAACAGCAGAGCACTTCCTTGCACTCCAGAAGCTGTAACGCAAGTAATTTGTTGAACACATAACAAAATGAACAAAGCATAAAAAAATGTTTATTAGCCTGGGTAGAGCTGCTGTGTAGACTCAAGAAAACATTAAGACCTTGGAGACCACAAGAAACATGTTCACATGTAAAAAAATCTCTTTATGACTACTCTATTCATCATCTAACAAAAGCAGTAAAAATGGAATTCCTTTTACCTCTGAACTTGGAAAAAAGTTGAGATGACATCACCTTTTCGGTTGCTATTTCATTACAAAAATTCCTTAAATTAGACACTAAGTAGCAAGAGTCACTGTCACACTTCCTTACAGAGAATAATATATTACTTAGATAATACATGAAAGCTACACTATTCTGTCTAAATAGCAGCTATCACATTTTTTTGCTCAAGAAACCACTCAACTAATTCTATAGAGTTCACCTAACTTTTCTGGAGTTAGGATAACTCCAAAATCTTTCAGCAATTGTGATAAATACAGCATAAGAAACGATATCTGCCTCAATGGACATTGTAGACTGCTCATACAGTTGCTCTAATAAGCATCACTTAACACCGAACAGAAGGGATTTGTGAAATACTACTGGCAAATAAAGAGATTAATGTATTTTTCATGTGCATCTTTACAAAGTCTTCATTCTAAAAGTATGCTGCTTTTTTTATATTCAAAGATGACTGAAAGAAGAAAGCACACCACCCACCCCACACTATTCTAGGAGCCCATGGATTAGAACTAAGCAAGAGCAACACCCAAGTAACACTACAGATATAAAATGTGTTTGTGTGATTCCTTAAGAAATCAAGGATATGAGAAAGAAACATTTGGTACAAGCCACATATTTGACAATGAGAGATTATAGCCAGATACTGAATTATATGATACAGGAAATTTTCAATTGTTAACACCTATTTGCTTTAAAATACCAGTGTGTTGCTGAGAGTTGGAGAAGCTTCACCAAAGAAAGCAAGGTAACAGGTGAAAAAAAAAAAACAAAACAAAAAACCATGAGATGGCCTCAAAAAATCCGACATTTAGCAATTAGAAATAAGACCTTAGAGTTACTGTGCCAAGCCAACGTCAGTTCAGTGTGCAGCTTATGTTAGAAAAGCAACTCTGATGCCAGAAACTATAAACAAAGTAACACAAAACAAACCAGGAGGGAAAAAAAAAAAATAAATCAGCTGCAGTCCCCTCATTTCCAAAGGAGAACAGAGGAATTTGAAAGGGCTCAAGGAAGGGCAACAAGAATAATCACATTTCTATTGTTCTGTACAACAAATAAGTAGGACAGGAGAGACTACCTAGAAAAGAAGCAATTCTTGTGAACCAAGTTCCACATAATTTTGAGTGTCACAGCACAAGTAGGCAGGAAGTCTCGCTGCCTCTTCCAGCAGAAGGACTGAAATAAACCTAGAAGGAACCAGGATCAAAACAAGCAAAGAAAGCCACAGCAGGTAGATTTGTGGAACTCGCTAACCATCTACGCTGTGGATGCTAAGAGTTTGCATGGTTCTAGGTAGGGCCTGGACATACAGTGTGGATTACTCAATACCAAGGAACGACTTCTGACTGTTTAATTCTTCTGAGTTGAGAACAGCTGGCATTTGGGAAAGTACTCAGGAGTACCATATGCCCTAAGATTTTGATTGTGGCCACCTCTGGAGATAGAACTGAATCAAATGGACTCTTCAGCTGATGAAGCATAGCTCCAGAATGTAAGGAAAACAACTTCTTTTTCTCCTCCCAGTGTTGTTGTTTAGTCTATTTCAAAACAAATCCTTTGTATCTTCCATGAAAATCCACTAAATTCCACAGGGTCTCTAAAAACAGAAGGGCTGGCTAACATGGACAGAATAGGAGGAATAATACAATCATAGGAACAAGGTCTCTGATCAAACACTTCTACTGCGCTAATGCCCATGACACTCAACCAGGATCTCCAGGAAGCACAGGAATACAATGCTGGCTGTGGGTATGACAGTAGGCAAAATAAATGTGTGGGGAAGCCCCTGCCCTTCCCCAGGAAATCCCACACAACTCATCTGAAGCAAGTGGGAAAAGTGAGCAAAAAGAAAATGGAATCAAGAAGCTGAACTTCAAGATCTTTTTTCATAAAAATGCCTAAATACAATTTTGCACCTTCATTACTGCCAGTCAGCACTGTGGTTGTATCTCAGTAGCTTTTGTCTCTATCTGGCAATGAATCTAGGGCATCTGCTTAGCACATGCATTATGGTAGCATTCAAGTAAGGCAAAACAATAGTCTTCATTTGTGGTTTGTTAACATCCTGTAGTGTTACCATCTGACACTGGCCTTTTGACCTCATAGGAGAATTTCAACCAATATTTTATCCCAGATTTCTTAAACCCGGAGACTATTTGGCAACAATTTAGTTTGCCAGTGTATATACCAGCCTCTCTTCCACTGCAAAATACTGAAAACTAGAAACCTTTTACCTTCAGGCTTTTTCTCCAATAACTAGAATGAGAAACAAAAAACAAACAAAAAAAAAATCTGATTGTACTAAGTCTGAATAGGTAACTAAGAGCTGAAGCATGCAGCCTGCCTCTGTAAAGCCTGTTTGTAAAATGCACAGTGGATTCCCTTTGTGGCTGATGCTCAAATTGACCAAGACCTGACACCGAAAACTTCAAATTCAGTCCCCTTATAACACAGTGCACAATAGGAGGGAAAAAAAAACACAACAGAGACGATTTTTGAGTTTTTGGTGTGTACCATACTGAGATAAGACAGCACTGCCTTAAAAACCACCATTTATTCGAGACACTGTATGCTAAATGAAGGTGACCTTTTTTTATTAGTTTATACCATAGATAAACACACTCAAGTAACTACCTCAGGACAAAGAACAGAGCACAAGAATTGAATCCCCATCCTAGTGCTACTCTCATTATATGACACTGCATCACAACAGGGCAGACAGCCTGTCTGCCAAAGAGACAAACCTAGCAGAGGGCCTACAAAGACCATCTAGACATCCCAGAGGGACTGCAACACCAGTTAAAAGATAGAGTGAAAAAACACAAGCTTTAAAATGAACAAGACCATCTTCTGAGAATTTCCCAGGTCTTGATGTATGCAAACAGAAAGGCTGAGAAGCTAAAGAAATAGTATCAGGCAATTGCATTTCCCCCATTTAGAACTCTGGCTGGAAAGCTATTATGGTTGTGAATCCATCCCTAAAAGCCAGCTGGTGTTTGCACTTTGGGAGTCTGAAGCAGGAAGCTTCCCATTCTGGTCCTTGTCCATCTTGCCAATAATTAGCCTTCCTTTCCCGATTTGTTACAAAACCAGGCTCAAGTCCATCCCTCTACCAGACTCCAAGAATACCACCAATATAAAGAAGCAATCTGGGCAAACATACTTGTTCTGCAGTTCAGGTAAATTCCTCTGGGACTTACATCTATCAAACTGCTAACAAGTTTTTAAAAGGAATTTCTCACAACATAATGTGTCAAAGAATGGTCTTATTTGGGGAAGACATGAAGTCATCTGCCATTTAATTTTATTTCCAAGACACTTGGTTGGTGCTGGGGGGTCGGGGCATGACGACACATCTCTCTGATTTATAGATCAGAGATCACTTTGCTAAGCTTATTTGTCCCAACCTGTCTGGTTTTGCACTTGCATGATGACAGTCAATGGCACTCACTGGATAAAGGCATATGAAGTTCTACTTCAAGAATTACTACTACAGCCTTTTCTATTTGTTTACTTTAGTTACGCAACCTAAGAAGCAGCATTTACAAAGAGAGCTGTGAGCTCATAATTGTGTGTTTCAACACCATAATTTAAAATTTCTCTACAGCAACTCAGAAGTGGTCTGTGATATGTTCCTGTAGTACGTGAAGGAGAAATCAAGGTCAGAGTTTGCATGGTGGCAACAAATGGCTTTGCAGGTTATCATGTGGGGCTGCTGACTAGCTATTACGCAAGAATTTCTTAAACTTTTGACACCACTCACCACCCAGTACCGTGAGGCTCCTCCAGTGAGGCACCACAGATTGATTCTGCCCTGAAAACATGAAAGTATTTACTGGCTTTTGAAAGGAAAGTATGGAAGAAAGCACCCTAATCTCTCACTCCAGTGTGTCCCTACCCTTTAAGTGACCTACTCCATTCCAAAATGAAAAAAATACTGTTCAAATTTGAGCTACAACTATTTTGTCTGCCATCTCTCAGTTTCTTTCCAGCCACAACAAAGCACCTCTTTGTCTTAGGTCCACCAGGATGATTATATTGGTGGCCAAGCAGCTAACGCATCGCCAATACTTAATCCTAAATGTAACATACGTAGAACATCACCTAATATGAGTTCTGATATACATCACAACAAGAATTATACAACAACTTTAGAATCTCTGCAAAATACTTCAGTGGGTTCATGACACTCTCACTTCGTGGTTCCTCCCTATCACACTGCACCAGTAATACTTAACCCATGGTGACACCGTTCAAGAACTACACTCTGATTTTATTTCCCCTCTTCAAAATGCCTCCATTTTGCTTTCCCTTTTCTTAAGAAGACAGAGAAATACACTACATCTAGGTCCAAAACATGTATTTCTTCCCAGAAATTATAAAGAACAAGAATGTGAAGGACCTACTCAGTTTTCCACCCATATGCCAACAAAATCCGTGGGCCAAGCTAACAGAACTGTGTGTCAGCAGCAGCGTGTTTGTATTGGTCTCCAAAGTTCTTCACCTAAAAAGAAGTGTGAAACAAAACTAGCAGAGGTTAACACTTGTATTATTTTGTGGGTGTATCGGGAACACTTTTAGCAGGTTTGGTGCACATCTAACTAAGAGTAAATTGATAACTGAAGTGTTGACACTGGCAACACTTAACTGTGGAGTCAGTTCGTAAAAAATTCGTTTGGATACAAAAGGAAAAAACCCAACAAATAGGACTAATCATCCTTCTGAATGCATGCTGGACCTATTGAAGATGGATTATAGCTACAAAAAAAGAAACCATTTCACCCAGAAATCTGGGAAAAACTCAACTATTGCCTCTGTAAATACAGCAGACCATCTTAACTTGTATTACATCCAGTCCTAATCCTTACCCTTTATTAATCAACCCTACTTACTTTACATTAAGCTATACCTCTCACAGTAATTCATTTTCTCATTCAGACCTGCAAACACCCCAAATTTTACCATAAAATGAAAACACTGAATCTTAAGCTGATAATCTTAGTGAGCTTACCTTCTGAAAAGGAGTTGTTTTTTTTTAAATTTCTGTTCCTTTTTTCAGGTGTAATGAAGAAGCTCTGCTTCCTGCAATGCCCTAACTGCATTATATTTACAATGGCCAACAACTAAAGGAAAAATCTCAGGAATGGTTAACATACCACATACTGCTACTTGACTTTTCAGTAATTTCAAATTCTTGTTCTAATAAAATTCTGTAGCAACTCCTTCACCAATGACAGTATAAAAAGTAGCTTCTTGAAGACTTCTACTCTAACGTAATTCAGACAGATATTAAATGAACCATCTCTGCCATACATATTTTTGCACATTTTGCATGTTTGGTCACTGCATCTCTGTGAATAAAAAAGTACTGATTTATATGAAATCCATCAAACCTGTTTGCCATTCTGTACATATGTAAAAGCAATTAGTGGGATAATAAACAGGTACTATCAACTGTTAATATGAAAAGGCCAAGAGAAGAGCCTATCTGCCTCAATAGCTACATCACAAGAAATGCCTATTACAAGCACCACAAGATCTCTACAGGCTGCAAATGACTGACCACTACCCTTTGAATCTGATGGTCCAGCTGTTTTTTCCACCCACTCTGCTGTCCTCCTCTCCAGCCTGTATCTCCACAAACTTGAAGGATATCATCAACAACTGTACTTGCTAAAGCTGACACAGGCAACACCCACCGCTCTCCCTTCATCCACAGAACCAATCATTTCATTACAGAAGGCACTCAGGCTGGTAAAGCAGAAGGTGTCTTTTGGTAAAGCTGTACTGACTCTCAGCCAGTCCCCTCCGTGTCCTTCAAGTCCCCCAAGACTTGCTCTGTAACTTCCCCAGGGACTGTGGTGACAATGACCAGCCTCTAGTTCTCCAGATCCTTCCCCTCAACCTTTTTTTGGTTGCTCCTGCTTTTTACTAGTCCGATTTTTCTTATCTTCCCTTATAAACACAGCCTATACACACAGTTTGCTCCTACATTTAAATAGTAATACAATACAGAATCAATTGCATTCATCTGAAAACTGTGCTGCTTATAAGTATCCATTTAAAACGTACTGCAATACGGAGACACAGACTACTGGCTCTTAAGTCTGATACTGTCACGGTTGTTCTTGCTCAACACAAAATACAGCAGTTACCTATTGATTAGGTTAGAGATTCTGAGTTTCAGGATCACAGGGACTTGGGAAGAAAGGGCTCCATTTTACAGAGTGTACTAAACTCACACAGTCTGGCGCTATTTTTTTTAAAACTTCTTTTGTTATTAACCTAATACCTTTAATGAAATTCATTTTCCATTTCTTAAAAGCAGGCAGGCTCCTGAACCTCTGCTACTGCTTGACTGAAGAAAAAGACTGAGAAAATGCCGAAGAAGAAAAGAGGTAGCTAGCCCTTTTTGATGGCTTAAAATCAGATGAAAAACAACTACTGCTCAATCCTTTATTCAGATCTTCACTTCAACACGTTTACATGAGGCTTCCTACTGAGCAGAGTAAGACTACTAAAGGCTTACTTTCCCCAGGTCGTGTCTTAGAATTAGGCGATCCGCAAACTGAAGACAACTTCTACTATTCACGTCTAGAACACAGTTAGAAAGAGTTAAATCAACAGACCGTGATCACAAATTGATGGTTATCACCTTCATCAGACATACAAACTCTGCTGCGAACTTCCTATGACTCTACTGACAGTAATTTTGTAAAAGAATGCTACTATAGTAGGAGTCCGAAAAACACCTGCACATGATGCAAAGTACACCAAACCAGACATTCACGGTGACTCTACCTGAACACAGCTTTGATCTGGTCATGGAGAAAGGAGGCAAGCACCTTGATCAACAAGATGCCTAATACCTCAGTGAAACCAAAACTTCTCTCCAAAATTCACCAGTCAACAGGTTTGTGAGGGGGATTAAAAAGAAAAAAAAGAGATGCAAGCTTTCAGTTCAGAAAGACACAAAAAATAAGAGTTTAAACTGATAGGAGTCGGACCCTATGTAAAAGCTTTTCCAGACTTTGAAGCTGTACAGATCAGGGCTCTAGTCAGCATGTGTCATTTATTTTTACTCATTTTCTAAAAGAGAAAAAGAGCACTTTTTCTTCATAATAGGCACAAGTACTACAGAAAGTATAAACAACCCACTGAAACAACAGCCCCACACAAACATTCGACTATCTTCCCAGCTCCCCCGATTCACAAATACTGTTCCCCTTTAATGCACTTGCTTTACTGCTAATTAATTTCCCTTGAAAATTTAGGTGAGGCTTTTAAAGTGTTCCTTAAAGCTTTTCAGATATGGTGCATTTTACAGTGTTTTTCTTATAAAAGAGAGAAAGATTACTGTATTTAAGTTATAGACAGAATAGCCTGTAAGAGCCATCTAACTACTCTGGAAATGGCTTAACTAAAACATTGAAGATTAGAACTGTTAAGCAGGAGAGACTCCCCAAACTTAAGGTATAAAGCAAAGAGCAAGCTGTGTGTTAACATTAACTGAGCCTGTGCTGTTTCTGGGTTTATGAAGCTATTCCCCCCTCACCTGGCACATCCAATAAAAATGTTCAAAAGAAGATTGGGCACTTTCTCCCACTGGACCACAAAACCTGCAGCAAAATGTTACAGGACAATTAATCACGGAAACTCCTGTGCACAATTTATTAAATACTGCATATTCAGATTCCACTCCCCCCACCTTGAAATGCAAGTCTCTTTCCATCTTTGAAAATAATTAACAGATTAAGATCCGATTCCAACTATACCTAGACTACAACTAAAACCATAGTTCTGTATACTGTGGCCTATGAAGGACTTCAGAGGAAAATATTCTTAAAAGCCTATGGTCAAAGACGCATGGGAGCTGGTCACCTGAAAAGTATCAGTTCTTTAGCAGACCTATCTGTAAACTTGCTGAAAAATTTGACAGAATGCTAACTTTTTGTTCGTTTTACATTCTCCAAGACTTGCCAAAGAAAATAGTAGAAAGCGGAGAAAATAAAGTAATAATCCAGTGCTGGCTGTGTTGCATTTTAAGCACTGATGCTAAAAAACCCCAACACTCCTGCACAAAGGAGGAACAGGCTGCCCAGGGAGGTGGTGGAGTCACCATCCCTGGAAGTGTTTAAAAGAAATATAGATTTAGTGCTTAGGGACATGATTTAAGCACTGAATGGGTAGATTAAGTTATGGTTGGTGGATTTAGGTTATGGTTGGACTTTATGATCTTCAAGGCTCTTTCCAACCAGGATGATTCTGTGAAAGGAAGTGTTTGGAGCCACCTCAAAAGTAAACTAGGAACTACTCCAGAAAAGCATCAGATTTAGAATCTCAAATTCAGGGCTTCCAAATATATTTCCATGGAATATTTTATAAAGAGAGAGAAACCTCTGTCATTCTATAGAGCTGACATAAGAAAGACTGGAGAGTATTGAAAAAGTAAGCAATAATTACAAACAATGTGTCTTGTACTTACTACTGAGGTATTTCTTAATACTTTACACAGTCAAAACACATCAACTTAAACCAAACAACCAAAAACCTTGAATAAAATGACCTACCTTTGTAAGCATCATGGAGAAAAGCTGAGAAAACCCAGTGCTCAGCTGCCACCTCCGAAGCTGTAACTCCTGTTTGAAATTGGTTACTAACAGAAGATACTGTGCCAGAAAAGGTTTCAAACTGCATAAATACTACATATTGCAAGCTACTAGGACTTCTGTATAACCATATATATTAAATGTTTGTACTTCTTTCAAAACCAGGAAATGAAGACCAAGTTCTCCAGGAGCTGGGATTGCACTGCTAATTAACCCCAGTTTAATGGTTAGCAGACACTAATAAAAGAATCACAGTGGCTTGTATTTAATGCAAGCAGAACCTTATTCTGACCAAATTTGAACAGATCCATTCCCTCTCAGAATACATTATCAGGACATGTAAAGTAGGTTTCCACATGTAGTTTTATATGCAATGGCAGGTGAAGCAGTTACCTACTCTTGCTCACCCTGAATGCTACAAAACTTCAAACAACAGAAGAGTGCAAACCCAGAATTCATTCCACACAGCTTCAGCAGCTAAACTGACTGAGCACTGAGCAAAAGAACCATGTTCCACATATTAGAGACCTCTGTGCAGCAGAGGGAGCATCTGGCTCAGAACTACACTCAAAATGAAGAAAACTATTAATTGTAAACACTGCACAGAGCATTCCAAAGATGTCAGCCAACAGACCCTTGATCCAGAAAAGAAAAACAATTCAGCAGTATTATGCAAGACTTTGGTGTCAAATGACTCCTTTCTCTCTCAACTTCAGTCCTGTGATCCATACCACAAAACGCAGTGGGTTAGGTATCAGTAAGAAAATCTGTAAATACTTTAAAGCTGGAGAAAAGAAAAGGTGCACACAAGGGAAAAAGAACAGCACTATGATGTACAGTAATAAAAAAAACTGGTTTAACATTCCAAAAGAAAGAACCCTGCTGGAGGTTTTTTTCATAAATGTTTTAAATTTCATGGCATAAAGACTTAGCACCTAGGCTTACAATGTCTTTGCAAAAATGACAGGTAAAACCACCTTCAAACAGGAAGCCAGCTTTCTTCCTGTTGTTTAATCAACAAATACTAAATTGAGAATGCTTCTTTCTTCTTCACTTAAATACCACAGGATTTGTAGAAAGATAAATATACAGAAACAAACAAAATGGGTAATTTACACATCTTTAGAACAGCATTTTGTGTGGCAGTAGTATATTCTATGGCATTTTCTATGGGGGAGTGGGACAGTGTATGAGGGAAAAAGTGTTTCATGCAGAAAGCACAAAGAGAGACTGTGAGTGTGGGCTTCTCTTACACCATTGAATGTGGGTAAAATCCCTCTTGCTTTATAAAAATTCCAAAGTGTCATCAGAGGAGGAAAAACAAAACTAATGGTTCTTGCCATACAGGTAGAACATATGAAAAAATGTGTAACAAAACCTCTTTTACATGACGCCCCCATCTTTTTCCCCCCCAGAAAGAAGAGTATAAATACACTTAACAGCTTAATGACAATTTATCAGCTCTCATTATATATTACAACTTCAATACTAGCATACAGATAAACACAGAACACTGATAAGATGTGCAAAGTACTGATCTTCAGCTGTATTTCAGCAGTAATGCTTATGACTGCGGCCTATGGGGCATCTCTACCAACAGTGAACCTTCTTAGCACTTTAATAAGAGATTTAGAACTCCTGGAAAAAAGCAAGGATGTAAGTGATTGATTTTCTTTTGTTTCAAGATTTTCTTTTTTCTACTTATTTTTTCAGACAAATTAACTTTTTTCCCCCCCTTCTCTACAGAAGATTCATCTTGACCTTTACACACCAAATGACAAGCAGGTGAGTTTAAATTTTCTGTTTTCAGAGGATTTCTAATGTATGGCTACTTTAAAATTATAGAAGTCACACCAAAACAATTTGCTTAATTAGAAGGGCAGATATAAAAGACAAATCTAAACAGTTTGAATTCAGTGCAGAGAGTGCAGTTTCTTTAAGATACTTGTGCTTTTCATTTGCATTCTCAAACACCAGCAGGCTGATGTACCATATTACCTCATTGTTCTGTGCAGTATGTAACACAAAATTAATCCTCTTTACTAATCCTGCTTAATATACAGTTGAATTCACAGGAAAAAATGGTTTACAAATAATTTAAACATTGTGTAAGATTTGTAGGAGGCAATACTGTTACATTAACCCTAACACAAGAAAAATGTTGAGAATTAAACTAGACTTAGAAATAAATTCAATAAAGCATTATTTCAATGAAATTGCCCATATTTTACCTAATTGCCCTGTTTTACCAGAGCCACTCGTAGGTTCTGCTTAAGGTAAGTCTTCTGTATTGCACCAATGATGAAACTCAGTTATGCTTTACCCAATTCTCTCCAGGAACAAAACTTTACCAGGCCATTCAGGATATATTATAAATTCACGTTTTATGGCATTCAGCTAATACCTAAGACTTCGTTCCACAAGAATACCATTGTTGTGGTTGCTTCTTTCTAAAAATTGGTACATCAGAGTGCTTATAGTGTTCTAAAGTACAGCTTTACTACAGACTACTCATCATTGACAGGCTTCTGATCCATACTACTCTTTTTAATTCAGTGTGCATGTAGACCAACAAACAAGAGCATCAAGTTATTTAGTATTGAGAAGTGGTCAAAATCTTTACACAAGTTCTGTTAACTAGTTTGAATCTGCAATTAAGTTTTTTAACCCAGAAGAATTCTCACTTAACAGTGAGAATATTTCAGTAACGATTTAAAGCCAGATCCTGCAACCACTTCCTTATCTGAGTCATTTTTCTCATATGCTGGTGACATCAAGATGTAACTACTTCTGAGCTACAGTGCTTAAATGCAAATGTATGAGGCTGATTAACAACATATTGTCACTGAGCGTCTGAAATAGCTTCCTAAGAGTGACGTATAAAATTATTTACCATATTCAAGAGCCAGATCAGATGCAGACATTAGTTTGAGCAACCTTTTTGCTAAGATGCCATTTCCATGTGACAGTCAGGAGAAGGCCTTGGTTTAGGAGCACGTGCTACAGCCTCGTGTTACCAAGGGGTATTCCAGCACTTCAAGTGTACTGTAGATTGCTCACTTTTCAAAAGCTACAACAACCTACCACAGAACTAAGGCCACGTGTAACATCTTACAGTACAACTTTAATGGGAACAAATTAACTATACGTTGTAGAAAACCAACAGCTTAGTTCCTGATTTGAGGATAAAAATTATGGGCAATTAAGATTTTTTAAAACTGAATCAATTGTCCTCAGGAAACCAGATATATATATATAATGATTTTGCTAACTGTTTTAGGAGTGCAGCTGGCAAACTCTACAATGCTACCTGGAAGAAATGAGCACCGTGGAGAATGAAATTGAAGATGAGGATGTTGATAGTCTTCAAAATGTCAAAAAGAATCTCCAGAGTCTTATGGTAAGCAAAATTTTTACTCATCTTAAAAAAGAAAGAAAAAAAGTGTTAGTGAAAAACAATGCCAGAAGCAGTGTACCAGTGTTTTTTATGCCTCAAGGTCTGTGTCTTATCTCTTCAGAATACAGAAAAGTATCAGAACATTAAACTATATGAGAACATCTATTTGCATGATAATCCAACACAGTCAAACAGATTTGAGCCTTACTAGTTATAAAAGTCAACATTTTAGAAAATATTACATTAATTTTCTTTACTGAATCAGGCAAGGCATCTTTTGCTGACAAAAACTTGCTTTTAGGAGCATAGCAATTATTTACACAAGCAATGGCTTTGAAAACTGTGCAAAAAATTTATCATTATAAATGACCCAATAATGAATGTAGTACATACAACTTAATACACTAGATGAACAAATTCCACAGCTAAGAAATCCTTGTATGATTTTAGAAATTATCTTCAGGCTAGAAATCATGATTTGCCTCTGCTGAAATTTTTATCATAGAGAGTCAATGTGTTTAGCTTGTAGTATTTACACACTTAAAAAAATCTACCTTATAAGCAGCAGCTTATAATATCATGCCTTAACACTGACTGACTGAAAAAAAGCCAGTCTCCTGAAATATTAAGTGTTCATTTTTCTTAAAAGAAAAACTTAGCATACAGAAGTTGACACATTATTTCTAAAATTAGCTGAGGAGAGAGCTATCACCAACCCACGAAACTATCTGTATTGCAGGACCTAACTCCCCCGGGTACTGGATGCAAGATCTGTGAAGCTAACAACAAGAAAAAGTTTCCTGCATTTCACCAAGAACTGACCAACTTCCTGAGATCTATGCTAAAAAGAATCAGATAACCATTTTCATTTTTACTGCTACATTATTTATTTAAATATTTAATTATTATTAATTTATATATTTTGCCCTGTGGCTTATTGGCTTGCTGTCCATTTTTGGAACCACTGCATGTTCTTAGTCTGAGTGATAAGACTGTTCTAAGATCACATTTGATCCTTTCTGTAAGCCCTACGGGCTCAAAATGTACTTTGGAAAACTAACAGGTTCTCACTTTGTCAATAAACTTAGAGAGACAACTATTTATTAAAAGAATTATTAAAAGCTACTTGTAGATTTTATTTAATAAATTTCAGCAATATATAAAAATTATGCCTTGAGTCTTCTTTGTTAAATGATACTGTCTTTTTCACCAGTGCCTTACTACCCTGCTTTTTTTAAAGAATGCAATTAAAAAAAAACAAAAAAAGCATTTACCAGCATACAAGCATACCAGACCCAGAAACAAGGCACCTGCAGATAACCTTTAAAAAGCATTATAAAATACCAGTTTATGCTGACATACAGCACAAGGTATAGAAGTAATAGTACCAAGTTGCTTCTCCCAAAGAAACCCAAAACCCAAACTTTGTGAGCTGTCCTACTTAGCTATAGAGGCTTTCTATCAGACGTTTGGCAGGATACATTTTTCTCATCCGTGTAAGCAAAACATGCAGCTCTCTAAAGTCCTCAGAGACTGGGAAACCTTATGGCAACAACAATGCACCTGAAAAAATAACTATGCAGGTAACTGAGGTACCAATGTCCCAGAACACTTGCATAACCAATTCTTTCCAGCAACAACCAATGTAAAATTGATGAATAACGTGTAAATGTGAACACATACTGCCTTAAGTATTCACTAAAATCTTCTGGTGGAACCTCAGAAATTTGCTTATTTATAATGAAGATGGAGTCAGCCACGTGAAACTCCAAGTTTTATGCAGAAATACATAACTAAGAAGAGCATCTTTTACAATCCAAACCCCACTGCTCAATGCTAACAATGCAAGCTGTAATTGATGAAAGCAAGCCTACTACGACAGTTATCAGCCTATCTTTTAGTCTTTGATGTGTTTTGCTGGTGGGTGTGGTATGGAGTATTTCATATTACACTTAAAAACAGACTAACAATGGAAAAAGCAGCAGTTTTCTTCGATGCTGCAAAAAGGAAACAGGCATTAATGATAGCTTTCTGCCAAAACTGGGAAAATACTTACAGCATTAGTATCTGCTGCTCTACTTAGCTTCTCTTCCCACAGTGAAGAAGTGCTCTGTCCCCACCCACAAGGACTCAGAAAAGAAAAATAGACAGTCATCACAGCCACAAACAGATCAGCTCCACCCTCTTCTCAAATCAGATGCCTTCCAAATGAGAGTCTATAGTAACACCTAAACACACTGTGACACAGACAGTGAGAAAACAGGCAAGAAATCTATTGCTAAAAACTCTAGCTTTTCAATCTTTGTAGAATAATACTTCTATTTATATAGATTCCTTACTTCGTAAATTCTTAAAAGAAGCATGCAAAAAGGATGAAACAAATCTTTAAACAAAGAATTTAAAGACATTGAAGCACTAAGCCTATAAGATAAAGTAAAGAAGAGACTAATCTTAAAAAACACCCCTAAGAATGCAAGAATGACATGAATACAACTGACCTATGACTATCACTACCAACTGTGGAGGAATTGTAGCATGCAGAATCCTGCAAGACAACCCACACCTACGTGACCACAACAATAAAACTGAGTAAGGCCAAGACTGCCTAGCAGAGACACTATCCTGCAGTCACAGCCTGCCTCCAATACCTGCTGGACCTTCCAGTAGGTCTGTGTCTGAAAAACTGAGTGTAGGAAGCTGGTTCAAGGGGACACCAACTTGCACTCCAGTGCCAAATATTTGAGAGTGGAAATAGAATCATAGTTCGATAGTAAATACACACAGTTTGTATGACTTAAAACTAATAATTAACAAGATTTACAGCTGTAAAAACATACTAGATAATGTAACTCAGTGACAGTGGTGTGGTTTTAGATTACCCATATTTCATTGATTTTTTTTCACTGGGTGACTTCAGTATTATAACCTTTTGAATCAATTGCATCTGAAGCCTCCCACATACAGCAGAAAGCTGCTCCCTGAAGTAACATCATGTGTAATACATGGCTTTGCAGACAAACATGTTCCAGCATCACACCACACATTTATCTTCGCCACTGTCCCAGCTCCCAGCACTCGGGGAGCAGGTGCAGGACCAGGCTTCACTGAACACCGTTCTGTTAATGAATGAGGCTTCCTTTATCGTCTGCTTAAGTGCAAGAAACCTCAACTCTGAAGAATTAGTAAAACCTACCTTGGAGTCAATCCATGCAGTTGGCCATCCCACATAGAATAATAGAGAACTTTTCTAAGTTGCTAAACCGTAAGTGCAGTTACTTAGAAGAGACTTAACTGAAGTGTAAAATTATTAGAAAGAAAAATTGGTTCCATCCAGGCTCAAACCAGGACAAAGGGTTAGATAAGGTAGGAATAGCCAAGGTACTTCGGAAACTAAGAATTTATGGCAAAGACATGGTTACACAGGCATTTGTAAGGGAAGATAGAAGCCATCACTCACTAAGAGTTCTATAAACTCATGCAGCATGAAAATACACATGTTTTTGGTCTGCACAAAACTGCAATTTGGACTGCAATATTCTGAGACAGCTGCAGGTTTATGGTTATGGGAAGTGGAGGTTTTCGCTACTCTGGCACTAGTTTTGGAGACTGCCACATAATGTTTGTGCAGTAGCCATGCTCTGCTGTGGATTTTAAAAACATTTTCTGCTTGGCTTGCTCCTCACATAGCACCTCCAACAAGTGCTTCAAAACACCTTTTCAGAGAAGTACCTGTTTGACTATAAAGACTGCTGCTACATACACCTAGCTGAGGGAGGAGAAGCTTATGTTGCACGTGCATGTATTCATGAGGCCCTTTCGATTGTGACTCATGTTTTCAGTTGATATTTCAGTTTTGGCCATACATAGCTGTACTTTTCCTAAAAAGTATGCAAGATGTCTGCAAAGCGTTTTGCATGTCAGCAGCTGACACAAATCATTTATATCACATTAACAACAGGCACACTGGAAAAGCAAGTAAACACATTATTCTGTAGAAAATCTAAGGCAAAGGGTAGTATAAAAAAATTCCATATTGCCACTATGACAGTGATTTTGCAATAAATAGCCTTCACATCATAGACGCATGCTTTCTTTTTAAGCAATACTGTTAGACTATCACTACATATATTTGAAAGATCTAGTTTAACATTACTGAGTGGTTAACGATGAAGTATTCACTTCACTGACGTTAAAAATGCCTGTGAAGACGTGCTCTTATCTGACAAGTTTCTTGACTAAATTATGTTTCAGATAGTAAGTTCTGATTAAAACAACTCAAAGATAAAGATTTATACTCAAGTCACTGTAACTTTGCATTCTCTAAGGGCCACAGAATGACAAAAAACCAGCAACAGTAAGGAAGCATGACAAACTATAAAACTGCAGCAGAGTTTTTGCAAAAAACTGTTACTATGGATCCAAGATTCAGAGTAGTGGTCACTAGACTCCTATGTGCTAAGAGGTTTGCAGGCTGCCATGATGTAGCACATGAGAAGGGTAGATAACATTGAATGTAAGATCAAAGGTGAAAGCTTAGCCTAAATAAAAATACAGTCGATAAACCAGAGTAACTAGCATAGCTCCAAAGACAGTGACAAAGATCAGTTTACATTTGTTTATAAAATCTATAGACAAAAACAACACTATGGATTTGCCACTAAAACTTGCACATTTACAAAATACAGATCGGATCAATATTAATACGGAATGGAACATTTGTCAAGTTCTAGTCAAGAAACAATCTAGTTCCATTTGATGGAACTAGAAGTGTAGTTTACTCCTTGGTTTGCAACATGATAAATGTAGTCCATCTGGTAGCCTGTTAGTCTTTTGTTAAAATGCCAAGGAAACAGCTCAAGTTTTAAAAATATTTATGTAATTCGACATACAGCAAATAAAGTCTCCGTATGTCTTTGTCAAATTTGCAATTATATACCTCTTATATTTAAACAGCAGGTGCAAGATCAGCTCTTGTATTTGCCCAAGCTTTAGAAGAAATATTAAGAAAAGAATACTATATTAAAGCACCTGAAAATGCATGTAAGGTGAACTGTACTGTACACACCTTTTCCTTTAAGTTGTAAAAACTGTGACACATATGACGTGATGGGAGAAGTGACATGTAGTGACATATGACATATATGCAACATGTACATGTATAAGACACTCAACACAAGATATGTGACATGTATATGACATTTATGGCACATGATTATATATTACGGGTTATATGCTATATGTGACCTGCATGTGACAAGTGGTATTTATGCAACATGTGACATGCCATGTGACATTTGACATGACACTGTGACCTGTGACATCCAAGTGATATGTGTGACATGCAACACAGGATACAACATAAGACACGTGTGACATGACACGGTATGTGACGTGTCCCACACGACCTGTGTATGGTGCAACCTATGCAACACGTCAGATTCAATACACATGTCAGATTCAGCATGTGTGGCAAGTTACAAGCATGTCAGATTTGAGAAGTATGCCCCTTGTGACACGTATATGGGTATAGCTGGCGTGTCTGTACACGTGTAATATATTCTCACCTCAGTGGACCTCAGTTCTTCTCAAGCAGGGAGTGGAGAGGCTGAGCTCTCAACCAGAGGCTGCTGGTGCCGCTCGTGTTCACATGCCTGTGTCTGGTCTGTGTGGCCAGCCGTGTATGTATGTATGATGTGTATGTGTTCTGTGTGCACGTATCTGTCAGTAATACATCTTCAGCCTCATTACTGGAACCACAGCACTCTTACATGTCTCAAGCTTGTAGAGCCATACATTTTGGAATTACTGAATAGCTGAGAAAAAGCCTGGATAGAACACCTGTGTGCTTACCGTCACTAACTCAGTGCATCCTGCATATGCTGTTACTTAACCAAAAAACCCATCTAGATACAAGAACTGGATCCATGCTGTCATCAACTCATTTCTCAAGGATCCAGCTATCAAGCTCAGCACATCATTTTCACAACAGAAACTCTTAAGAAGGAGCCTCATTTCCCTAGATGTTTCGACTTGCTGCCCCTATTAATAAAACAGCTGAGGTACATAAAAGTAGTTGCATTACTTGTACATATGTAAGGCTTCTAGCTTAACTACATAAAAGATGTTGGTGATGGTGTCTCAGCAAAACTCTAAGGCCATACAAAAAAACAGTCCAGAACCATACAAAACACTGAAACATGGTCAAGGAAATTTATTGAAGTTTTAATACCCCTAAAAAAGGCAACGCTAAGCTCTAGCTTGGAATATGATGGCCACTCTCAGGCATTCTTAGAAAGGAAACATTACATGGAGTAACTATTATGTGAGCATGTGCCACAAAAAAAAAACCAACAACAAAGCAACACTGCACCACTCCCCCTAGGTAAAAGATAGAAACAACAACAAAATAGCAGAATGGCAAAAATGGTCAAGGACAGAGTAGTAACAAGTCAGTGAGCTTCAACAATTTAAAAATCAACCTATGATTGTCTCCGGTAAAGACTGCACATACTAGTTACAAAAGCAGATTAATGAAAAAAAAAAATCCGGAGGGCTTTGTTTTAGAACCCTCCTACAATAAGAAGCTGAAACATGACTACTGCACTGAACTGTTACTGATGTATGAAAACATTACATAGCTGAACATACTTCTAAGATATAGAAAAATCAAGTGCAAGAAAGTGCACTATCTAGCTCAAATACACTAGTATTTCACACCACCACACAAAACCCAAGCATCGCACTTAACAATATTCTGTTAAACATTATCAACGTGTTGCCAGACTCTTACTGTAACTTAAAAGGAATTAATTTCCCTCTCAATAGGCAACACTTTTCAGATTATTATGCATGCAGACAGTGTTGTGAGTATTTGCCAGTACACTAATAATCTGTGGGTTGAGGAGTCCAACTGATCCACAAGCACTAACATCTGATTCTAGGATGGGTTCTGGCACAGCCCACAAATGCTGAAGGAACCTTGTTTCTGGCAAGTTCTGTACTACATCCCACAATTTTATTATTTACAGCTTTGACACCTTTAAAATGCTTTGAATTCACTACCAAAAACAGTTATTGTCACCAAACAGTTGAGTAACAGCTTGGTAATGCAAATTTTCATGTTAGTAAGTACAGGGATTACTTTTAACCCTTCTACCACAAACAACATAGTGTAAACTACAGTAAACTACAAGCCACTTGGCAGATCTATACTAAACAAAAGTTAAAGAGAGTTATGAACGAGGCAGGGGAAAAGAAAAAAATTAATACATAGGCATCCTGTGACTAACACGAAAAAAACATGTTAGTAAGTCCATAAGGTGTGGGGGACAGGAGTAGGGTGAGGGAGCAGAAATGAGGAAGCAGTTGGGGGCAAAACAAAACACATTTGCAAAGCTGTTAGATACTCCCACCTGTAAGAAAACATCAACTTTTAGAACATACTAAACAATAACAAACTGTTTAATAACTGCATTTAAACTCACAAGAAAGAGCCCTGGAATTACTTATCTTGCTGCAAACATGAACCCTACAGTTAAACATTTTACTAATCAGAAATCATCCAAACTTGACTTCACATAAAATCTGCCTCACAGTCAGTCGCTGAACTGCTCAATATGCGGAGACTTCACAATCCAGGATCCATAATTATGTTGCTCTAAGTAGCTTTGCAGCAAGTTTTTAGCTTCTTGGTACAATTCAGATTGAAGCTAAAAAAGAGAGAAAGATCTTGAAAAAAAATCTCAAGAATGCTGGTTACAGAGATCTGTGTTCTTTACCATTAGGATGTAACATGAACAAACACAAACCTTGTGGAAAACAATACCTATAAATCCTACAATTGCCTCAGTTGCAGAGAGAGAGAAAGTGTTACAGACTCTGAAACATGCTCTTTTGTATGTTTGGGCATTTATTAGGATGGGAGAGTTTTCTATTAAACACTTTTTCCAGCATCTTTTCAGTTCCAACAATATCTTTACAAAGAAAACATTCACCATCACTCAATGCAAATCTAAACACACAGTGAACAGTCAGTCTATCAGAAAGCCATTCTATTTTATATATAATAGTTTTTGAAAAATGTAAAAAATGTCTGACAGGAGGAAAAAAAAAAGTACTTTATAAAGGCTTAAGATTATAGGCCATAAAGCAAATTCAGCTGTTAAGCTGAATTCTTCAGCAAACTAGAAAGTCACTCCTGGCTATGAAACCACCTCTGAGAGTATCCATTAAGAGACTCCTTACTAAAACTTCACACATGCCCCCCATACCAGCTTACCTTAGCTTCACGGTATGTTGCAATCTGAAGCAAATCATTCCTTTCTGCTTCCTTAGCAAGCATTCTGAAACGACTAAACATTGCCACCTTGCAAAGGCGACTTGCCATGTAAATGCCACTTCTGAATGGTGAACTGTAGACAAAATGAAAAAGATAATAATAAAACTCAGTAACAAATACAAAAAAAAAATTACAGGTATATTGCTTTGATGATTGGGAGAATTTCTTTCCCCTCTTGTGCTTTGTGAATATCATCATACATTCTACTTCCACTTTCGATGTGTGAAGCCAATGCAAATCAGCAGCTGTGAGAACATAAACAAGCCAACCAAAAATGGGTTTCAAACAGGAATTCATCTGAATGAGGATGCTAACTGGTTTTATGCGTTGTGAAAACTACACATTCACTATAGCAGACAAAAGTATAAAGATAATTCAAAAACTATTTAATTTCATGTCTTGGTATCTCACGGTAAAGTTACAAGATCTCTTGAACTACATCTAATCTTAAGTGCAATCACCTAGCACAGGACAGAATTTCCTTCATTTGGGTAGTACTGTGGCCTCCATGCATAGCTTAAAAAAATGTATACTCCTCTGAACCAGCACGAAACAGTAAGGCTAAGCATTATTTCCAACATAAGGAAGAAAAATTCTAACCTTTCAGTGGTTTTTCCATTTAACCCATCCACAACCTCCAGTGATGCATCCAGCAATGACCAATTCAAACTAAGAGACACCTGTTCAAAGTCTACTTGAATTGGGTGTGCAGCATTCACCAAGTAAGTGTGAGATCTGTTGACCACATAAGGAATGGGAAGCTTTGATGTAAGTGCATCATCAACACGCTGCTTTGTAGCTATTTCTAGTCCTCTTACATCCTTGCAATTTCCATTTCCTATTAAACAAACCAAGATCAGTCACATCTAATTCCATTAAATTAAAACAAAAACATAACAAAATCAAAAAACTAAGAATGTTGATGCTTCCTTTGGTCTACATTATATTCATTTTTCTACACAAAATTAACGTTTGGAAGATCAGTTCCAATATTCACTTCACAGAATAAAATTAATTTCAGTTTCTTCTCCAAAGGCATTATTTTCATTATATGTCTCCTTTTTGGAACAATCATTCTTCATCAACTCCTTACATACCTTGCAGAAGACACCATTAAAATGGAAGATGCAACACTAACTTTGATGTTCTATATTAGAAAATACACTAAGGAGCTTGCTCACATCCAACAGTATTTCCGACTGCCAACTAAATAAACATACTGTGGTTCATAGCATCTCAAGGAACAATTGTAGAATTTCTATTAAACAGAGGGGGAATACATCATAGATTATTATCTTTACTTTGAATACCACTGAAGTGAGCATTACAGAATTTTTACTTAAAAAGTGCCCAAACTTCCTCAGAAGGAACAGGCAGGCATTCATCAATTCTTGCAAGATCTTCTGGAGCACTTCAAAAACCTTGTTCTGTGTTAGGAAAGGAAAAGCTGCTACATCTTCCATGTCTAGGGAACTCAGAAATCCGCATACTAAGTCTCATCATCCAAATACTGAGAGGAAGAAATACCTGAAAACCTTCAGAATAATACCCATTAATTTAATTCAGCCACATAAATTAAAGCTACTGAAATGTGTTCTGATAATAGTAGTCTTCCTGACTGCCACAAAATTCTGACAATACACTCTCACCTTTGTAGTCCCTATTCCTCAACAAAACATCTACTTGCATTAACCAATACCCTAGCGTAAAACTGAGCATTGTCAGTTGAATATCAGCAGTTTTTCCACCACTGCTTGACTCTACAGTTAAGTGACTTACAGTCACTTCACTTAAAGTCACCATATTTGACTGAACGGTTAACATAGCATTTGTCAGACTTTATATTTTCTCAGTATATAAAATTCAACTTTTATAAAACAATGCTGAATTTCTTCTGTTACTCTACTACATAAGTTAAGGAAGGGCAATCTGACAAGCTAAAACAATATCACAGTGCCAAAAGAGCGAGCATAATTGAGCCTTACACCTGGGAATTTCAAAGATGGAATGAGAAAAAAAACATCCATACTTAGCACTTTTTCCAAAAAATACCGTAATTCTTTAAGGAACCATCTTGGTTTAAATTTGTGTTTTATAAAATGTAATCAGACTGGAATATGAAAACATATGAAAATATCACTGACATTCACATTAAGCTTACCTACAAGAATACTGTTGATATATACTGGTTCAATGAAGTGACTCAGCAACGCTCCCTGTACACCAACCACTTCCCACTTTGTTAATTTGTCACTAGCTGACATACTGCTGACTGTAGCAGTTTTAGGTGGATAACAAACAGTTAGGTAAATCTTGCCTTCTACAGCAATGTGGAGACTCAGTTTTTCATTAGCTTCGTAAGCAGATACAGATTGTGGACTGAGATGTCTGAAGAGAAGAAAATGGATTTCAGTGAGAAAGTATTGTAAAGTGGTACCTAATACTGTTGCTGTTTCTCAGAAAACAATTACTTGCACCCTGACCGATACTACATGCATGCTGTTCATCTTGTGAAAAGCAGCTGTAATGTTGTTACCTCCTTTAAAACACAACTGACACTGAAATTCTTCAAAATATTTAAAACAAGCCAATACAATACATCAGGGAGACAAAACAGTGAAGAAAAACAGTTTTTAGAAGGGAGCTACTTGCGAGTAATCCGTTGAGTAGATTGGTGATCCACTAACATATCTTTAAATAACTCTATACATAAGCAAATCTGCTGTATTAGAGGAAAACACTTCCTAGAGCACACACCAAAATTGTCAAGAAGAAAAAGTGCTGAATCTGTGATTCATTGACTATTACAGTTAGCTCACAAACTGCACGCAGTCTCACCAACCATTTTCTTTTAAGAGCAGGCTACAACACTGAAAGTCATCTAGAAGCTTCTGCAATTCCAACAGGAGGGGCTTCCTCAGTCAGCACAACTGCAATGAACTGGCTGTGACTTCCAGTTCTCAAGACTGCCTTCCAAACACCTCAAACAGAGCATGAAAGCAGCTAGCTGTCTTGTATATATGAAAATGTTATGGCTGTATGATGGTCAGGAATATTATTCTACTGCATTGCCCTAAGGGACACAAAATAACATTGTTCATAATAACTTGGTAAACCAGTGACTACTGCTGTTAAATGTAAAAACTATTAAAAAACACTCTTGGAAATGCAACAGTAGTTTGAAGTGTAAAGATAAGCATAGGAGTATATTTGTCCCATCAAGTTTCTCTCATTACCTTTTTTCTACAAAGCAGAACAGGAGCCTATTCTTTCAATTCAAGGCTTCTCGTACTCTAGTGCTGTGGTGCAACAGATGACATTAAGTCACTGCATCCACTTGCTCAGCAGTTAAAATAATGATTTATTAGTATTTTAACAGCATCTTGGAAGAGGTTTGACAGGTAGGCAGGTATCTATAATAAACAAAGCATCATCCTGAAGTTATGAACCATGTAAAAATGTTTTGTATCATTGAGCTGTATCTCATACACTTGTCACTACCACCCTGTAACATTCATGCTTCCAAAACATGAAAGAAATTCAGAACAGCCTCCTCCATCTTAGAAATGTGAAACAATCCATATTTTCCACACTCACAATGTGTTTGCCACTGTGAATAAATTCATATTCTACTACAGAATCTGAGAAATGACCAAGGTACTTACACTAGTGGTTTTAACTGAGCAGTTCCTTTTGGAAGCTGATTCATGTAGAGAAAGACAGTTGTATTTGGCTTTAGGGTAAGCAGCTTGGAGCCTGGTGCTGTGCAAAATATTGATTTCTCTCTCCTCGCTGAATTGTCTTTATAGAACAGCAAAAGATGTCTATAAAAGTATCTAAAAGAAAGCATTGAGTGAAAGTAAATGTGAAAAACACCACTTTCTTGACATGTACATGGACATTCACATTTAATTCACATGATTTGAAAATAATCCAGAAGGTACTAACTATAAAGTGCAAGTACACTTACATTTGTAAAACTGAAAAGAACTGACTGCAAGAGAAGAGGTAAGAGTTTGTACACACATTCTCACCTAAGCAGCGAACGTCTTGCAGTAACAATAGCATGACTGTCATGCAATACTCTTCCAGAAGTTTGAAAGCCCTGACTGTAATTACATTCTCCTGTTCCTAGAGCTACAACTTCATGCTTTCCACCTGAAAAGAAAACAATTATTTGTACATGATTGTTGTGAGTTAACTTTGCTTGGGTGCCAGGTGCCCACCAAGCTGCTCTCTCTCACCCCCTTGTCCCCCAGCAGGCTGAACTCTATGATCTTAAAGGTCTTTTCCAACCTGTAAGATTTAATGAAAAAGTAAAATTAAAAACCTTGAAGGTCAAGATAAGGACAGGAAGATGGCTTGCCATTTACTGTCATATGCAAAACAGACTCAGCTTGGGGCAAAGTACTTTAACTTACTGGCAATTAGAGTAGGATAGTGAAAAAGGCTAGGCTTTTCTAGGCTCAACTTCACTCCTGACTCTTGTACTTCCTCTCCTCCCTGCAGGCGTGGTACTGGGCTATGGGGAAGCATCAGTTCCTAATGCTTTGACTCTGCTGCTCCTTCCTCCTCACACACATTTACTGCTCCAACATGGGGTCACTCCCACAGGATACAGTCCTTTACCAATCACTCCAGCCTGGGTCCTTTCCACTGGCTGCAGTCAGTCCTCCAAGAACAGAACGTTCCAGTGTGGGTCCCCATGGAGTCACAGGTCCTGCTAGAAAACCTGCTCCAGTGTGGGCTCCTCTCCATGGACCACAGCTCATGCCAGATGCCTGCTACTATGTGGGTTCTCTACTGGCTGCAGCTCCCTTCAGGGCACATCCACCTGCTCTGGCATTTACTGGTCTATACAGCCTTATGCCTCTCTGAGGCAGCACATGGAAATGCTTATGTAGGTCTTGAATATTTGCATGACTGCAGCACAATTATGCACATGACAGAGTCACCAGAACAGAGTACGTCAAAGAAGAGGAGCTACACATATTTTGTATATATATATATATATGTAACACTTATTTACCAGACCAGAAACACATTAATCAAGACGCTCTGCCAACACAACCAGCCTAGGTTTTTTACTCCCCCATACTCACAATCAAAACAGACTCGCCTTTTTCAAGGATGAAGGCAGCCAGTGAACTGCCACAACCTTGGTACTCAGGATGTTTGGAGGTCAGGCTGTTAAATACTTCTTCAAGTGTTTCTGTAATTTTTTTATATACACACTGTCTTCCTTCTAAATAAAACAATAAAAATCCATAATACATAAATTTGCAGCATGGGGGGAGAAGGTAAACAAGACATGATCAGCTACTTGCCAAATTATAAACAAGCACTACTATCAACATACACTTTTCAGATTCTGAAGGTTATCAGAGTTGACATGAATAAATCAAGAACAAGAATATGTAAACACTTTATGGTTTTCTTATGTATGATAATAAATCAGGGACATGGATCAAGGTTGATCACCTGCTGCACACAATATTTCAAGAAAGGACAGAAATATTGTTTCTACTTTATCAATTCACCACTGAAATTCCAGCAATTTACTCAATTTGTGTCCAGTTCTAGAACCAATCAATTTCCCAGTTTTGTGACAGTAATTCTTACAGCACTCTTCACAGAGAATATGTTTAAAATAACAGTAACTTCATAGAGATCAGTAAATTTATTAAAAGAAGAAATAAAATTAAAAAAAAAGAACTGCAAGCATTTGCTGGGTAATTTGAATCAATAGAGAAAAACAAGATTATTCCTTACCAAAACGGAACCTTGAAACGTGAACAGATTTTGCTGCAATTTGGGGCTCAGCAATAGAACAGAGATGACCTAAGAATTTAACAACATTTTAAAGTGCGATAGACATTCCATATTTCAACACACTGACCTCACGATTTCCAGCAAGTTAAAGTTCCTAAGAGCCTGAGAATTCTCCTTTCTGATTTTTAAATCCTTATAAGCGAGTAGTACTATTTTAGTAAAAACCCTTAAGGGAAGACTAACATTACAGTGACTTCTTTTGAAAATAGTAACTCAGCATTGAAGCCTTTTAATCATAAAAATTTGAAACCACTTAGGATCAACTTCATATTGCTGTTACGTAGCAGCAAATCAAGTGCAGTAACAACAAATAAATTAGTACCATCAGTATTCTCTGCTCTGTGCTACAAACTGATGCAACTCTTAATATACAAAAGACAGTTTCAGAATCAACAAATAGCTCTGCCCAAAGGATTAAAAAAAACCCTGACAGATGCCCTGATACAAAAGCATTTACTAAAGCTAGAGAATAGGAAACCTTTAAGCCAAGCTTTTCAAGTCCTAGTTAGGTGTTACTAGAATATTTACCTGACTTTTCAGAAGCGTTTGCACCTGTATGCTCCAAGTCAAGCAGCTCATCAAGAGCCAATTTAGCTGCATTTATTTTAGACTGCTTCTTATTTACTCCCAGTCCAGTCTTGAAGCGAACACCATCCACCACAGCACAAAAGGCAAAATAAGGCGTTATGATATTGTCTTTAAAGGACAGAAAAAGAAGACACAATTAGTAAAATTATTTTAAGGTACTTTTAGGAATAGCTTTAAGTGCTTATATTGATTCCAAGGACAAGTACAAGACAAAAAGACAATCTGATCAAAATACAACTCAAACCTTTCACCTCTACAAGAATTTTGGCTGCTTTCACTTTATGCACTTTTCACAAAGTTGTAAGATCACCCAGAAATTTATACAACTCACCTGATCAAATTCTGCAGTAATTAATTATGAGACACAGCTATGTGAACAATAAAAAGGCAGCCAAAAAGCAACATGTGTAGAGGGTAGTGCAATCAACAGTAAAAGCAATCAATCTCTATTAGCGCCATCAGTACTAACTGCAGAAATTCAGATAATCTCAAGGATAACCAAGTATTATTTTATTCAAGAAAAGCAGAAGTATTTACCTGCCACAGCAGTTTCTTTCAGTTCAAGGTGTACATGGTGCATTTGTGCAAACTGATGCAAGGCAAATACTGGGTTTATTACTCCCTCTTTATATTTTGCAATCAACTTCTCTAGGCCTTTGTTTGGACTACGTGATGGAATTGGGGGTGCACTGGCTGCTTTCAGAAGAAAAGGTTCTCAAAAACAAGAAAAGAACTGACCACACTGATTGATTACAATAAATGCTTTCTAGATGATTTTTATAAGAAAAAACTAAAACATTTACTCTAGAGCAGTAATGCTTTGCACTGAATCATACCTTAACAATACTAGCAATTCTAAAATGTTGTGTACCTCTTTTAAAAGCAACAAAGCTTTGAGTACTAAATCCACAGAAGTGGATCCATGGAACTTCCTGGCACTATGTAAGTTTTAGTAACCACACAAGGTATTGAAAAAGCAGATTAACTCATTCAAAGATTAAGAAATCCATCTACAAAGAGCTGCTGAATACAGAGACAGCACCTCTGGCTGAGGTGGCCAGGACAGAGTAGCGGGAGAGCTGCACTGTGCAACCTCCCCAACCCTGCAGCCCCTCCCCGTGCCCACCATTAACCACACTTGGAACCTGGACAGCACTTGATTAACTTGCTTCACAATTCACCTGTCCTAGCAGAGCGGCCTTATGCCCTTCAGAGGGCATGTGAAGCACAGTTAAGTCATGAGAGACTTCTAGAAATTCTGAGTAGACCCAAGGCAAACCGAGTTTCATTCTAAAGCCAAACAGCTCCTAGGAGCACCCTGTATCTGGACTGTTCTTTGACTTGGAGCTTTCCTATAGAATAACCAATTAACATTCCCTATAGCATCCACTTCTTCAAAGGATCAATGTTTTCTTTTAAGAGAAAAAAAGAAATATTTTTTCCCTGTATCAACTCTAGAATGGACTGTCTCCAGCTTCAGGGTTGCCATATACTCAGGCACAAGTATCTCCCAGTCAAGAAGAATTAAAATAAATTCTTAATGCCAAATCACATAAGGTGCCTTCACAGCAATATAACTAATTGAAGAGACAGAATTCAACATACATTCTGAATCATCTGGAACCATAGTTAAAACTTTTCTCAATGATCTCTATGAACATTCATACAGCAGTACATATCCAACATGTTTGCAACTTCTGATGCACTTTTCATGTATAACTTAGAACTTACAATCATTACATGCTGCAGACAATATAGCCCACCCTACAACAAATCTCTAAAAAACTTTCAGTATGAAAGGTCCTAGGAAGGAGAGCAACAAGGTCAAGAAGATGCTAAGAAGTAATTAAAAAAAATACAGCAGTAAGAAAAGCAGCAGAGGGTTGCAAACTTTCAAGTAGGAGAAAATCAGTTACTTTCACTAGCATTAACACTATATTTTAATAGCTAATCCCAATGTATAAACTGAAAACTATACCTGGGTTTTGCATCACCTCTGGTACACTGCACTGCTGAGAAGATGGAAGTTTTGGCCTTACAGTCACAGACTGAGAAAGCTTCTCTAAAGGTGTCTGCCCCAGAGCACAAGCCGACAAAGTCTTCTTCTGTGTGGAGTCAGAGGTCGGTATTTCAGCACTCTGAAACTTGCCATTGCTGCTAGTCATTGTTAATCAACCTAAGTTTTAACAGTAAAGTTATGAGATTATAAAGGCACGCCAGAAACTCTTTAGTTGAGCCGTTTCACAAGAGCATTATGAACAACTCTCACTCTGCTTCCCTACAAACTTGGGCAAGAGAACATAGACCCAGCGTTCTTCCAGATCCCCTTGATCTACCTCATCCCGCCCAAGTTTCCAGGACGAGCTGCCGCTAAACGCTTTCGTACCTGCTCTCCTCGCCTCCTGAGCTTCAACAAAACTCACACCACTTGGACTCAGCCGCTCTGACCGTCCCGCTGCAGGCGGTGCCGGAGCGGTAACACCCAATGAGTAGGCGGGGAACGCCTGAGGTAAGGGAGGAACAAAGCGCTGGGGCTGCACGGCAGTTCCGCAGGCCGACACGAACTGCCACCCCAATGGGCAGCGGGGGCTTTATCGGCCGAGACGCCTGCTCGCCGTTTCGCACAGGCGGCTCCCAACTGCTAAGAGCTGTCACCACCAGGATTTTAAAGGCGGGGAAGCCTCAGCGCAGCCCCGCCATTTTGTCAGGGGGGAAAGAGCCCTGCTGCCCGCCACGTGCGGCCGACGCGCGACGCAGCCGCTGCGGCCGAGGGAGGGCGACGCTGCAAATGGCCGCCGACCAGCCTGCCCCCTCTCCCCACCCCCTTTCCGCCGCCAGGCTGCCTCAGCGGCTTCCCCTGCCGCCCACCCCAGCTTTCCGGCGAGCAGGGCGAGACCCGAAACCGCCGGCGGCCTCATAGGATAGGGATCAGGCGAGCGGGCCCCGGCGGGCGGGAGCCGCGCCCTGACCCACTTGTGGGAGCGGGGCGCAGGGAAGCAGCGCCGCAGTGGCCGGCACCACCTCCTCTCTGCCGAGGCGGCGGGTAACGCTGCCCAGTGCTTAGCACTCACCTGTGGTTTTTCCAGCTCCCCGAGGGGAAGGCAGGGCTCCCGCGGCTGCGGTGGGAAGCAGCCCCGCTCGCCCCCGCTGCGGAGCCTCTCGCCGTCACTTCAATGATACTCGATGCAAAGTCAGACATAAAACACTTTTTTGTTTTAATCAGTGAAGTTGAACAACAACAAAAGCTCTGTACAGTAGTTAAATTTTATTACAAGAGTAATAAACTTAATGATTTTTAGCACTAAGGCAATCACAGTTTCATAAGTTACATTATATATATATATAATTTACACAACTCTACATTGACAAATCAATTACCAGTCACATCAAGGAGGGGTTTGTGTTATGGCAAATAAAGTTCATGAAAATTCACAGTTAATCTGCAAGTATTTTAAAGATGCAGGAACCATATTGCACATCATAAAACAGTGGATGCTGACAGGCAGATTTACAGTGTTCCAGCTATTCCTTCACAGAATATACCTTGGTCATCATCATGCAATAACTTCAAATACAGAATGGTAGCATGTACCACAGTAAACAGTTACTCACAATGTAAGTTTTAAATAGAGTAGCAAAAAGCTGTTAGGTTTCTCTTTAAACCATATTTAAATTCTTAAAATACAATAAAACACTTTGATAAAATCAAACGGAATTACAGTTGTCACATTATATTTTTAGTACTCTTCTTTGTCTTTTCCTTTCTTTTCCTTTTCATCCTGCAGTGAAGTACCAAGTTTCTTTATAAGAACTGACAAAACTTTGTCCAAAGGATCCATGACCCCACGCTGCAGCCACTTAGGAATAGTAGTCCTTGCATGGTGAAAGCCCAGCTTTTGGAGGATGTAGTCAACACCAACAGGATCGATTTTTCTCCCAGTCCAGGATATTAACCTAAAAAACCCCAAAAAATAGGTGACCTTAATCTATAATATATAAATACAGCAACTGACATTTGTATAAACAAACATCAGTTTTTACCATTGTTACTTCTGACTCCAATCCAACACGCATTGTTTCAAATTTAATTTTTACAGATGAGCTGAAGATGACCAATGGAACATCCCCTTCAAAGGAAAAGGCTGCTCAAGGAGGCAAAAAAACAGACTGGACTGCCTCCTGATCATGTTTAAATTGATTTGTATTATTCCTGCTAATGTTACTGAATTGTCTGAATTTTGATCATTTAGAAGGCCAGGGCCTGGTCGGGCCTGACCAAGACAAGGCTTTTTAGGAGAAACTGTTCTCATAGGAATTGGGAGGGGGAAGCGGGTGATTGTGTTTTACTTCAGTAGTCACAGAAAGCACATGTACTAGACAAGTGGTATGTACAAGTAATTAGGGTCTGGGATTATATGAAGAATAAGATATTATGCTTAAGCAGTTACCATGGAAGGAATAATACAATAACAAATCTTGAAGCTATCACACAGTAGCCAAGGTCACAGTAACCAGTTGTGCTGCTTAGAAATCACCTTTTCCCATCCCATCCTGATTTAAATATCAGGGACTACAATCAGTAGGATAACCAATGATTTTTGTTAAAGATGAATATGTATGAGGTTATGTAACTCGAAAGATCATAAAGGGGCCAATCAATGTCAAAGTTAAACTTAATGAGTAATTAAAAGCAAGCATTATATGCATTCTTATGTTAAATATTTTAGACAATAGAAATTTAATATATATAAACCTGTTGATTGAAATGCAATGGAGGATACGCTAGGAGGAGTTATCCCCCGTATCCTCAGCGCGCTAAAAAAGAAGTGTTTGCTTATCTACGTCACATTGCTGTCGATAAGTTATTTTCGTCCTATTTGGTGACACTAACACAAAATGCCAACTGTCAGCATTTATTTGGACTGGGTTGATGTGTTGTTTTGATACATGAAGGAACACTTAGGTGCTCCAGCAGTGTCAGCAGAGATTGAAAACCAAACCAACCCTGACACAGAGAAAAGTAATTTTCAGGAATTAGAAATGCATATTGAGAGCAGGGAGTTGCTGCTATACACACTATGCTTCTGTGCTAAGTTTAAACTGCCATATAGCACCTTGTATACAGTACTTTTTTATTTTGAGGTAACTGCTTAAAGAAGAACTAAAGCTGGAATGCTAAAAATGGAAAACTGCAAGATAGAAAAACTGTGGCAGAAAGTGAATGGCCTGTTGCAGGACAGAGTGAAACACAGTAAACTGTGGCCCTTGATGAGTTTAATTTTACTGTACCCTGGTTCCGAAGAGCCTCCAACATCTTTAATTGCCTTAAATTCTAATCTAGAAGTTAACCGATGTAATAGATAATGGCGTTATGCAGCTTTTGTCACGTCCTTTTTGTCATTTCATATTATTCACAGCAGCACTAAGTAGCCAAAGACAAATCTTTAACAGTATCCACGTGACTGATCCTCTTACAAGCTGAACAGCATCAGCTTGGGAACATTTGTGGTTTGCAGGACAGTTCCCACAGATAAAATGCATAGACAAAGAGATTGCGGATAAGCCTGGGTTGTTACCTCAGTGTGGGTTCCAAATGCCAAGTATTGCACATAAATTCTCTCCAGTCAACTGTAGTGTAAGTAATGCTTTCCTCTGCCTCTTTGTCAGCAGAGCTGTCCTCAAGAACACCAACGGAGTTTTTCTGACCTGGACGCGCAGCCAAAATGCGAGGAGGAAAAATTGCTACAAAACAGAGAGAGGAAAATCCCAGCACGTCAGTCATGAGCATCTCACTTGAGTTCTCTTTGTAAGTTGCTTAAAGAAACACGAGCACACATTGGATAAAAAAGAGAGAACCATCTTGTGTTTCAGTTTTACAGGAGTTCTGGTAAACAGTTTTGGTTTGAACAAAGTGCTAGTAAAAAATATCCTATGAAAACAGGAATGGACACTGGGTAAAAGTGGAATATGGAACTCTCCTCTCTCTGCCAGTCCAAAGCATCCATATACAAGGGCTTTCTTTCCAATTCATCATGGCATTCAACAAAGCTTATCACATTCCATAAGCAAAATTCAGACACACTCCTAGTTTAGAATTTTTTTAGATTGACAAAGTAGTCTGTGCAGAGGGATGGGAAATAAAAAGTTTTCATCTCTTACTTTAGATACTAAATTTTCTAATAATAATTCTCTAATTCTCTTTCATACTAATTTCTCATAGTGCTTCTCTCAATTTTAATGGAAGCAAAGTCAGGTTTAACTTTTTAAAAAAATTAAATCCATTTTTAACAACTCTATCAAAAAGCATGCGAGTATTCACTGTCAAATAGTCTGATAACTGCAGTTTGTCAGATGAGTGTTACCCCATAAATAGCAACTTACCTTTTTCTTTTTCTTTTAGATAAGCAGACACCAAGTCATGCAGAAACATGATCAATTCTGCATCCATAGTTACACAAATGTGGTCTGTAAATTCAGTTACCACACTGCATTCCACCTTTGGTTTAACACTTGTATCTACAGTCAGAAAAAAAAAATCGTATTAGTACACTTTTATGTATACTGTATGCACTTACAAGTACACAGAATTTGAATACAAATGAAGTTATTTGAAAATTACACTGCTGTTAATGAACCAGAGACTCTTAAAAAGAGGAAGGACCACAACTAACATCTGTGCTTAGCAGCTTCAGCACTTCTCAAACAGTTCTCACATCAGACTAACTTCTGGTATTTTTTAAAAGACGTTGAAAACAAAGAAGTATCACCATGTAACAACCTTGATCATCCTCAACTCGGAAAGTCAGCCTGCAGCAGTATCACTGGCTTGTGCTATGCTGTCAGTGCAGGATTTTACACAGTAAGAAAAGCGACAGCAGATTTTGCTAGTTTGTAGCAACCCAAGCCCAACTGGTTTATTTATTTAGCAGTACTGTCCAGGATCAGGTATGGATTAAAACCACAGCTCAGCCAAGAGAAACATCTACATTATTATCTCAGATCCTCAGAAGTCTTATTTCCCAGCAGTTCCAGTTGTAGTCTGAAGATAACATTTTGAAAATAAGAGCATAACATTTAGGTTCCTATCTCATGTTCTTTCTCAGAATGGTCTTCCTCTTTAACATTTTAATAAAAATAAGAAAACCAGCCCCCCTAAGAACAGCCAACCTAGCTGAAATGTTCATATTAATTTATCTTAGTAAGTTTTTTCTATAGTGACCAGTCTCTGGACTAGATCTTGACTCTCTCATCAGAATTCCCTCTACATTTTATTATGAAATCGTATCCTTTCTTGCAAATTTGCAGCAATTCTCAGATTAAATCCTCTTCTCTTATCGGCACAGTAGCTTTGCATGTAACTCCCCATTTCTGACAAATGGCTTTTGGTCAAGAAAAAACAAATCATGTTTACTGCACCTTGCAATGAAGGCTCCTGGGGCTCCTGAACATGAATAGATTTAAAATCCAGCTGCATCCTTGGCAATGCAAAGATGGTTTCGGTTTCATGGTTGTAACTGGAGCCACCTCTGAAGCCACTTAGCAAGCTTGAGCTTTTCACTGTTGTGCTGCTTTCTGGGTTGTTAGCATCAACATTTCGAAGGAGGTTTAACTCTACAGAAACAATGGGAAATTCCTGAATTCAGTAGTCTTTATTAAAAAATGGTTCTCGTCAGCACAGAGGGTGACAAATATTTAACAAAATATATCTCATAATAAAAAGGAAGGACGTAAGTGTCAGTACCATAACACTTAAGCACTTCTAAGAATCTTTATGAGCTTTTTGGAAGCTTAAAGCCCAAATGTTATTGATCTGACCACTCTACGCCAACTCTGTTGTAGTAATGAGCTTTCAGTTGGGGCTCAAAGCGTGTCCTTTGTGGTTTTAAATATGGTAGTACTTTAAACAAAAATAAATCTGATTATTACAAGTAATACCTAACTTCACCAAGTCAGCATTGCTGTCAGAAATCACTGTTGACCAGGAATTCAGCTTTGGCACAGGACTTTTACCATAGTACGTATGCAACATCATTTGAATTAGTTTTCAGTTGTTGAAGTTGTGACAAGACAAGTAAGTTAGGAAAGGTTACTATTTCATTGTAAAACTGCTGGTGTATGATAATTATGAAATTATATCCTTTATCCTGCTCCCCAAAGCACAGCTACAAAAGGCCAAACAAATATTGTCATCTTCCGGATGTAGCAAAGCAGGGCTACATGACAACATCTGACAGACAGCACCTCTATTTGTTAACTTCAACCACTACATCCTGTTGTGTCTTTCAAAAGGAATAAATATTAATATAGTATATAAAGAACTTCAACACTTTTTCAATAAACTATCATGTGCTCATTTCTCACTGTATACCATATTCTGCTATTCATCCTTTCACAGAAATTCTGTTTGTGACTGAAATAGTGGCACATGTATTTTAAGATTTCTTTTAACATTTTACTGGAAGTTTTATTTTCAAATTAACAATGATTTAAAGATATGATGCAAAATGTTTTAAGGCCTAGAAGCACTGAAGGTTGAAAACCTTTAGGCAGATTAGTGATTTTCAAATATGAGTTGCAAGTGGAGACAGAAACCTAAAATATACATTCCTACTTCAACTTAATCCATAAATCCTTCATATAGAGTGAAATATATCCTCATGTTAGAAGATAACTGAAAGTGAAACAAGAAATTTTTGCATATTATGAAAGAGAAAACTACTTGCAATGCCAGATAAATAAATGCCCTGTGCACTACCCGTTTGACTTTTTTTTTTTTAAAAAGGACTTAGGTCAGTAAGACTTCTAGCTGTTCAGCATATTGCTATGCTGAACATTCATTCCACTGTTCACGATAAGGTTCTCAAGAAGAAACATCTTCCATTCTTCCAAATTCACTTCTGCCTGTAGCCCATCTGAGATTCAGCAGCTTTTAAACAGCACAATCTGCACTGCCTGGCAAGCAGACTAAACTCAAAACTTAACGAACATGAATCGAACCTTCATTCCTTGTGGCTGTAACATAATTAAACCACTCTTTCACACTGGCAACTCCATGGGGGGGATTTTCATGGCGGCGCCTCGTTATCTTTGTGATTGTCGCCATAGGGCTTTCGAGGGCTCCACACGGTTTGGTGACCATGGTGTTATGGCCCAAATGGAAGTCCAGGGTTTGCACTATATACGTGGAGTGTTCACTAGTACCTGCATTGAAGGTGGGGGTGGTGTGGGGTGAGAGAGAGAAAAATGGAAAACAACTTGGTAAGAGTAGAAGGATTTCTTCTCACTGTCCTCTCCTTGCACAGGTATTTAACGTTAATCATTAGTACGCCAGTGGCATTAAAAACTGCTGTAGAACTCGCAAACAACAGAAAAATTAAATTCTCAATAACTACAGAGTAAAAACATCTCATTATGAAGAGAAATAGAAGCAATAAGCCCATAACAATTCATCATACAAAAACTAAGGTCTACATAAACACAGACATGCAATTAATAAGGCAGATAATCCACTTTGTAGGCATATTATCAGGGACATACCTAGAATATTTGCAAATGTACTTTGTATTATTCCACAGATAAAGCAAACTGTGATAAAGATGGAGGGAACAAATTATCTTAGGTAAGTGGTGTATTTTGGGGAAATAATCTTGATTCAGACTTAAATAAGTTTTTCTTTGATTTCTTCTTATCAATACTTTCTTAAAATGCATTTAAAGGAATTTAGAGAAGTGAGGAAATGGTATAAATTACCATCTTCCCAAACTTTCTGGGCTTCTGTCCAAAATGCAATATTGGGTTCTTCAAGGTGAAATAAGGCCCATGATTTTGAACGGAAATTCGGTCCATGAAAACAAGCCAGGGTCATATGGTTTCCATGCAGGCTCATGGATCCTCCAAATTGCATTCCATCTTCGGGTAATGGCATCTGAAACAAGGATATATGGCACCCAGATACCACTTTCAAAACTCCTGGCCAATGACGATGGTGGGCTGCATCCAGCACTAGAAAGTGAACATGCAATAGCAAGAACAAACTTTAGGAAAAGAGAAAAATACAGGAAAATATTGCTGCCATTTTTATGTTATTAATAAAACATGGAATTATGAGTGATATTTTCTCATCCGTTTCATAGACACTGTTTCATCTTTGTGATTTAAGGTGCTTGTAGCTTATGAGTACTTGAAGAGGCATGCCTGGAAATCAGTGACTCATTGTGCTCAAATTACCGTTTCAGCTTGTGATTAATAGAGAGCAAGAATAACATCATACTTCCACTGCTACTCAAAGTAGACATGTTTTTTTAATGAAATAGACTGCAAAGTAGACTTTGAAAACTATTTCAACTCTATTGAAACAGTTTGAAAACTGCAAAAAAGGATTTTTAAAATTTTTTAAACAAAAATACATATTTTTAACTAACACCCAAAAATAATGTAAGTGCATTCATCAGTGTACCCCAGATCTAGCAGGGTACTTGAGGTATTTGCCTTCCTCATCAAAAGGTTATTGCCAGCCCAAATTTACAGGAAAAATGTACCGAATAAACTATTTCTGGTCAAGTAGATATACTTGGATGTACAAAGTTGCTCATATGAACTCTTGCAATTAAAAAATCCTACCTGGGATGTATACTATTTTTTGTACCACTTACGTTGCTCATGGGAGCTTTTCTCTAAGCTGTTGGCCATGGTCTTGGGAGGGAGATAAGGAACAGGTCCCCATGTGGACAAAGCTCGCTTGCTTGTATCAAACTGCTGAGTAAAGAACTCCTGGAGTTTCATTCCTATTTTTATTAGGTCTGGTGTAGTTGATCTTGAAATCATCACTTGGAAAATATCCCATTTCAAGTCCCCATGGACAAATATCTCACTAGATATTAAAGACAGCAAGAACATCAGCAGTTATTCTGTTTTCTACAGACAATTGAAAAACCCAACAATGAACCAGTTGCTTTCTAGGAGATGCTTAGATTTTTAGTTAGCGATACTTGACAGGAGACATATAGACAGAACTTGACCTTATCAAACATTATAAATGTTAAACACTGGAAACAGTATTACCTTTTATCAGAGATGCTGGAATCCAAAGCGTTATACAGATTAATTTTCCATTCATCCTGTAGTTTAAGATCAGCATTACTAAAGATTCCCATTAGGATACTGGACCCCATATAGTCAACACGTGCTTCAGTAGAACCCATGGTAATTTGAATTTTATGACTGGGCTGTTGGTTTGGGTGTTCAGAAATATGAGCTAAAATAGAACCACATCAGTAGAGAAATACAGTATTAAAGATAAGAAAATCAGTTTTTCCAGTGATATCACCCTTATGCCATTCACATGATACAGAGGCACTAAGAAAGCACTGGTTTCTTCCAGATACATGACGAGGTCAAGACTTTGTTGTAGTGCCAGAACACCCAGCCTCTTTCCAAAGCCAGTTTTGCATTTCCCACACCGTAAGTACTTGTGAAATTCTAGGAGGAGCTGCAATGCTATCAAGTCTTTTCAGTTACTATCTGTCCAGACAGCTGAAGGGGTTGGAGAGTTGCACAGCTAATTAGTGTAATTTCAGAGCAACCCAGAGACTGAATCAGCCCCTGATGAGAAGGTAATCCCTTCAATTCAAAGCATGTTTCATAGTCAGAATGCACAAATAAGAATCCAGAATTTCTATATACTAGCAGCTTCACAAAGCAAAGTTCTGAGCATATTATTTAGTTTTTCCACATTTATTGTCTGGAGCATATCCTAAGAGCAGGCAGCTTTTCAACTTACCCACCATCTCCAGGGTATTCACATCTATGGTACCTCCAACAACTCCTCCCCTGGAGTCCAACTGTGATCTTCCCAAGCCAACAGACATGCTAATTTCCCGATCTCTGCTGCTACCCACAGAGAGACGACCCTGGCTTTTCAAACCACTTGTCGTCCACCTAGAAGAAAGGTGAACGTGGACAACAATTTTGCAGGCTCTCAAAGGAAAAAGTAAAAATAATTTACTTGAAAGCAGTAAATAATGTGATTTAGGCAGATGTGACTTCAGGATTAAGTGTCTACCAGTATTCATGAGGGGCTTCACAGTTCAAAACTGAAAAAATTAGGATTTTAAAGCAAGATGACAACAGGTTGTTAACAGTCTGTGGGGAAACTGGGGGTTTGTCCCCAGAACAACACTGTCTGTTTAAACATGCTTGGTCTTGTTTTATACTTACGTAGTATTGCCCATGACATTGCTCATATTCATTTGAACGTTTAATTGTTTTAGGTTCATAGCAAATACAACCAGTGTCTCCCATGGTGTTCCTTGCTGGCTTCCAGCTTTATTTGATTTATTAAATGGAGTTGATGTTTTTGAGAGGGTATCTAAACAAAAAAGTAGACAAAAATATAAATTATTCAAAACACTAGGAAAAACTGACGGAATATATACATTGTACATGGTACAAAAGGCCAACATGGCACCATATTTAAGGAATGCCACAAAACTACAAGTGAGGATAAGTGAGAACTAGAGGATCTGCAATATGTATTGCTTTAGATGTCACATAAATTGACTCATTTTACACTGTTTTTACTAATAACTTAAGAAGATTTATAATTTTCAGTCAAGTCATGCAAGGGCAGATTTTAAATTCTTCAACTGTTTAAAAACACCACTGTACTCAAAAAAGGAATTATTAGTATTTGAATATTCAAATAGTTGTTATTTGCTACAAGTTATTTGCTTCAAGTGGCAAGACAGAATTTCAAGTATTAGGGTTTTGCTTGCTTTTCTCACAAAAATCCTGGCAATACTTTTATAAGTGTGTGCAAGATTGCACTTCCTATGAATAAGCCCCTCTTCCAGACATAAATCCTGCTCCAGCTGTCTTTTCTAAGTCCTATTAATATATAATATCTTGCTTGCTTACTGAATAGACAGAATACCTGTCCTGTCCTTTCTTTTCTCACAGGTATTTTTCCTAGAGTAAAACAAGCACCATACTTCTAAATCTCCTATCTATATCTAATGCTATAGATATTCCATGTAGTCGGTGCTACACTGCTGTAAAGATACAATAACTTACTGCAGTAAAATAAAAGTTACTTTATTTCTTATATAGAAACTAACCTTATTTAGACCTCTTACTATGAGTCCAAAGTCTCAGATGAAATGAAATAAGTGACCTCACCTGTGACCTGTGATATTGACCCTCTGCTAAGAGCATGGTAATTGCTTGGATGAAAATAGAGGGCCAAAAACATAACAATGCAATCAAATTAAGCTGGAGAATTCATCTAACTCCTGCTAAACAACTGCTCTAGTGAAACAAACGGCAATTTTACAGCAAGTACTGTAAAAAACTAAATTTTGATTTAGCCATTTCAGACATTTTCCTTTCTCTAAGCCATTCACTCTCCACTCCCAGGCACAGCATAGAAGAATATTTTATGGTTGCTTTCTAGAAAGCAGTAATCATAGAATCACATACTTTTTTCATACAACTGATGCAAATGCTTAAAAAACCTAAATAAATCATTGTCTACTAACCTCTCTGAGGCACTGAAGAGTCAGACACACTCCTGGATCTTGTAACAGCTGGAGACTTTAAGCTATGAGATGCTGTCCCAGGTGACATACTGCTGCTTGCAGCATGTTCACTAAAAACACTGGGCGACTGTGCCATGTGTGTAAATGAAGCAGATTGGCAGGGCTGCTCCCATGTCCTACAGTATGCTTTCCGTGATGATTCAGGAGAAAGATGCTGGCTTACCCCTTCAATTGAATCTGGTGTTCCAGGACCCGATGCTACTGGAAATGAAGCAGCACGTGAAAGGCAGAAAAATTATTGGAAAGTTTCAAAATATATTTCAGTTATTGTAACTAAAGGTTTTTTTACTGTCTTAATTAATATAAGGTCTTCAAATAATTCAATGACCTACTTTAGAAATTTTCCATTTCTTTTTTTCCCAGATTTTCTATTAGAGTGACTGCATAGAGAGTAAACTATAATACATTTCTATCTAGTCACACATGTAGTAATACACAGGTAATAAATCTTTATCAAATTCCTACTACAACCCCTTGAACAAAAAGGTTTTTCATGATAAGAAGCAGTATCATACCTGGTAGATTTATGGTCTGATCACCGAGGAAAAGCCGTCTAGCAATGCTCCTCCTGTACCAAGCCCTGGGGAAGGCTAGAATCTCACTGAGTCGCCGCATATCGTATTTAAAAGAAGCTGATCCTATATCACAGACAGCTGACAAAGAAAAAGCATACACACACAAATACAGATTCTCAGTAGGAACAGGTTTTGGTAACCAAATCTATGAAGATATGTGGCTAGTGTTTACCGAACTAGGTCCAACTGAAAGCTTAACCAACTTTGGGAATAAATTTAACAAAGTTTATCTCTGTTATAAAATGTATTAGGAGTTGAATCAGCAGGGAGAATCTGAGTTTGTTCACCTTTCTGTTCTGATGGAAAATAGTGATGTAAAAGAGCATTCACACTAGGGCACAGGTGGCCTGTTGAAGTTCATTCCCTTGTTCTTCACTCCTGCAAAGGGGAGACTTACCAAAGCTGTACTGTATGGACACTGTGGACTCACTGCACCTGCTTTCTAACTTCAGCAAGCAAGTTAGTGCAGTGTAACACATTGAGAAAACAGAGTGGAAATTCCAACTAACTGAAAATATCAGAAACCCAGTCCAAAGACTCACTGTACATTTTCTCTGTGTGGTTTGCAATCCCTTCAAGTGGTTGCCCTAAGATACATACACTTTTGGATTACCGATGCTCTTTTTGATCACCAGCAGTAAAACAGATCCACAATGGCCACGATAAAGTGAAATGGTGTATTTAGAGTTTAAGGATTTCAAAACCACTATTTTAACTTTAATGATGCATAACTATGAGGAATAAATTAAATATTTTAGGAAGAAGGGTTAACTTTTTTTTGGAGGGGGAACAAGAACTACTGGTAGAACTAATATAAAAATATTTTAAAACTAACCAAGATACTGAGTTTGTTATTGAAACGAATTATGTGAATGAGAACAGATTAGCATTAGATGTTCTCTCTCATTGCCATTTATGTTGTCATATATTATCACAGTCATACAGACTTTTGGGGTTCTCAAGAAATAGGGTTAAATAGTGATGGGCATAGATATTGCTTAACAACAACACTAATCAAAGACTCTAGTCTCTCAGGTACCAAGCTCATGTATACTATGGGATTTTATATCTGAAGAAAAATATACATTGTACCATTAAGTGGAAAATAACCACTCTCTTTTGCATGCTATAATAAGGTTTACATACTAAGATTACTACTAAATAATGACCTGAAATCCTTCCGATAATACCTGACAGAACTAGCTGCAAAAAAAAAAAAAAATTATTCACTGCTTCCCATTGGCAGGCAGATGTTTAGGTACCTGGGGCCTCAGCACACGTAACAGCTGCTTGGGAAGGCAAATGCCATAACCACCAGCATCCCCCCCTTCCTCCTCCTTTCCCTGAGCTTTTATTACTGAGCAAAATATCATATGGTAGGGAATATCCCTTTGATCAATTTGGGTCAGCAGTCCTCGCTGTGTCCTCTCCCAAGCAGAGTGGGAAAGAGGGAAGGCCTTGACACCATGGGAGCATTGTTCAGCAATAGCCAAAACAGTGGTGTGTTATTAATACGGTCTCAGCCCCAAATTCAAAGCACAGCACCATATGGGTTGCTATGAAGAAAGTTAACTCTGTCCTAGCCAGAGCCAGTACAATCTCAAAATATTCAAGGGTCCCATTAAGTCACATAAACTGATCTCAAAGATATGTTTGAGCAAGCCTATTTAGTTACATTAAATTAATCAGGAAGCTAAATATCTATTCGCATCTGTAAATAGGTACTCCAAGTACCATTAAAATGTTATGTATTCAATCAATCCCTACTTCACTCAAAAACAGCAAAAATTTTCCTACACCCATTTACAATAGCTGCTGAGAGTGAAGTCTATCACTGCAACAGCGGTTTTCTGATTAGCTGAATAGATGGGATTAAAATGAAGCAAGCATTTACCAGATATGTTTATCAATGTAGTATCTATCTTGCTGGTAGCTTTGCTCGCAGACTGACTCTCAAAAAAGGAGGAACCTCCTGAGCGCCTTATTCGTGACAGGCTGACTTTCACAAACTCGAGGTTAATGCTCAAAGAATCCTTCCGGCCAGTGACTGAAGTTGGTTCCTCATCCACATTACCTAGAAATAAGAAAGGAAAAATTTTTATCTTCTGTGACCTTTTCAGATCTTCAGTTCCGAAAATCATGCCAAGCTTGAACAATGTTCATTAAAGAAAACACAAACTTGTTCTGTACCTAAGGCTCCTGATCCAGGGGTTAGAACAGTAACAGCAGATTTTTGTTTTCCAGCTCCGTATGGATGGAACACGTAAAGGGAGAAGTCAGACATGCAGGCAGTAAAGCTCAGGCCTGAAGAGCTGCTGCTGGAAGTAGTCAAGTCTGACTGACTACTGCTGTGCCGTGTTCTGCCCAGAGGGCTGCCTAGGCCAGGTGATGATCCTGAAGGCAAAGGTGTTTTTTGCAAAAGTTATTTTTAGTACAAAAGCATTTTCAAACGTAAAATAATACTATTAACAGCAATATTAAGCACGTCAAATTATGCCCTTGTGGCAGCAACGTAGCTTAAATATTCAATGTAATGATGCTAGCCTTTTGTAAGAGATAATTGAACTTGCTTAACCAATGCAAGAAAAATTCCTTTATACTGTATCTGCGAAAGCTTTTATGGGAAACTGATACAACATGAAGAAACCCTACTGAATTCACTAGTACATAAACCTCTAGCCTTAAGGTCTGCAAAAATTTATCTTCTGCTCTAATTTTAGACGGCAGAGCATTGTATGTATTTATGCTACAAGCTGTATATAGTATAAACATTAATATGCATATTACCTGGTGCTCCAGATTTACTAACTGCATTCTTTGAGCCACTCTGTGAAACACTGCCACCAATTGACCCTGTTTCTGATAGGTACGTTGTGGTTAATGTTTCCAGTTCTCCTCGGTTTGAAGAGAAAACAAGATCCAGGGAAGGCAACTTGAGCATACATTCAACCCTTGATACTGGCAAGCAACTGAACTTGATTTGAGAGGGCTGAACGACAGAAAGGAAATCAAGCATTCAGTGAATGAATGTGAAATACTAAAAACACTCCAAATTTGCCTTATGAAGTGCTATGTGGTTTTTTTTTTTAACCTAAGTACAGCATTTTCAGACTGGCTTTGGAAGTAGTAACTGTATACAGGCTGATGTAGACACGTTTATTTCAGGAAATCCCTCCAACAACAGGGCTGTTATTTGGACCAGTTTTTGGAAAACTTATACACAGGAAGCCTGGATGCAGCAGAGGACATGTCCATCCACCTCTCTTCCTCCTTCCCAAGTCAATTAATAGCTCATCTCATGCAAGAACTATGCAGAATCACTTGAGCTGATGCTGAAAACCTCAGCTCCCCTTAACACTTCCTTTGCTAAAGGAGTTTGCAAGTAAAAGCTCAAAGAGGCTTACAGATTGTTGTGGTTAATTTTCATAGGCATTAAAAAAATATATTTATACCAGGAAAAAGTGTTGTGTGAGCAAAGGGTAAAAATAGAATAGCAACATTCAGATCAAGCTCAAGTGCTCTGAATCACTTTGAGGTAGCATTTCTCTCTTACACATATAAAAAGCACAGACACATTAAATACTAAGCAGCAGGAATAATGCCTTGTAGATGACAACTGTACATTCCCACATTTCCAATATAAACTGGTAAAATATTGAATTATTATTTTTGTTTTGTAATGCTAGCTATAGACAATGGATAGAAATACTAGTTATGAAATATATATTTTCTTTAAGTCCAGAAAAGACAAGGAAGAAAGAATTAAAAGTGCTTAGAACTTTTGTAACTTCTCAAAATAGCTCATTTCTTTGGTCTTCACAGGACTAAAATATGTCAGAACTTCAGCTGAAATAAGTCCTATTTTATCATCACACTAGACATTAATATCTCGGGAAGGCCATTTGAAAATATTTTTTTATTTTTAATTAAGCAAAATTAGAAGCATGGAATGTCTCAAAGACTGTGGCTGAAGCTACTATACCGAATGTTGAGTTAAAACCTTACCTGAACTCGTACATAAACCACCACATCTACAGGGAAGGATGAATATGCTGATGTTGAGGATGATACTAGTGATGTTGTGGACTCTTCTAAGGGATCTTGTATATCAAATTGCCCCATGTCTTCATCCTGTGAACTAACAGCTTTTAACAAGTAGAAGAACTCATTAGTAAGTGGAATTTAAAGGGAAGAGCAGCTCAATGCCACCAGAAGACAAAAAAAGCAGAGAATAGTAGCATACAAAGATGTGACTTACCTGTGTAATTCCTTTCAATAGGTGTAATTGGAATGGTTTCAAGTGCTTTCTCTAGAAAGTCAAGTAAGCATGGGCTAATCACCATTTCCTCTGGTAACGACTGCAGCGCAACCCATGCGTATAGCTTAGCAGTTTTCACTCCACCACTTCCTTTCCCTTTGGCTGCAACATTTAAAAGATGCATTTGTCTAATGTGATACCACACAACAATAACTGACAAACATTAGAAGATACTTCATTGCTAAGAGCTGTTTCCAGTAATTCTCTGTATCATCATCTGAAGAGTAATAAATCAGATCTGTTAGAAAAAAGATTAAGCAGCAAGTTTTCACTAAGAAAACTGTGCAGAAACAACTATGTGTCTGTCATACTTGATAGTAATTCCATTGTGCATGTTCTTGACCAAGCATTCTTATGTGATTGTCACCACTTTGCTTTTTAAAAAATAGCACTGAATATCTCTTACAAACACAGTTCTTCTCCAGATACACAAAGCAAAATAACAACAGCTGATTGGAAACTCAAGTGGAAACAAATGAGCCTGGGAACAATGTCAGTTTAAACTGAGAAAATACATCAATAAATTAAAACTCTTAAGTGGCAAGTCCTCCTATATTTATCCAAATAATAACTAAAGATTCTAAACCAGCTTTTTTAAAAGCTTGGAACCAGTCAGAGCATAAACTAATAAAAAGACTGTTGTCTTCTACATTTGTGGAAGACCCTAACTCTTGGATCCACGCTCCCCAAAATATAAATATGCACAGCAGGTATTAGTATCATCTCAATTTCTGTCTCTATGAAACACAGCTATTAGAATGGAGATAAATGAAGGTATTGATTTTAAATTCTCCAAGATAAATATAAACATTAACTAAATGACTAAACTAAAACAGAGCTTAAAAATCCTTTCATTTGCTAAAAAACCCAAGCACTGAATTTTCATTCTATGCAATGTATTCTGTCTAGTGCCTCCATGTAGATGGTCCTATTTTGCTCTTGAGACCAAAGACAATAAGACAACATTGTTTCCATTCCCATGGAAAAGTAGTATTTAAAAAGTAATGTAAATAAACGAGTTTCAACACAATTAATAACTAATAAATAATTATATAAATACAGCATAAAGAAATACAGTAATTACGATCCCTAGGTTTGGGAGACATTTATATCATCATACAAGTGCAATTTCTTTAAGTCCCCTGTCAAGTGTAGAGCTTACAGACATAGAGCCAACAGGACTCCGTAGCTGGACATGACAAGGAAAAAATTAAAAGCCAAAGATTGGAAAGACTCTAGCAAAATACAGTACTAAATTGAAGAAAAGTAGTATAAACCAAGATTACAAAGCATTTTGTAATCATAAGGAGGATGGACACCTAATGGAGTAAGAGCTAATGGTTCGACAGCATGGATAATTGAGGAAGGCACCCCTATTTCACTATTCTCTCCCAGTATCTCTGCTGGATTTAGGGACAAAAAACCAAACCAAAAAATCCACACACAACTTTTAAAAGTTATTTTGCCTGCTTCTCACATTTTGACAAAATTTTGGCTTTGTCTTTAAACTGATCTTCAAATGCTGAAGGAGAGAAGAGTGTCTTAGAAGCTGGAGGTGCAATCTACGTACCTCTAGATCTGACATGACGTAACAATGGACTCCTGCTTGAAAACAGGAATCAGTGGAGATAAAACTAAGTATTAGAACTCATGTTAGGCCAAATCATGATTTATTTAAGGGCCTGCAGCAATTAAGAACATTAGTCTGGTATTTTGATTAATACAAATATATCTAAACAGCTGATTCAGTACTACAAGAAATTACCCAGTTCCAGAAAGCAAAAATTTATGCTTTACTTGTGTGGCAGAAAGCACTTAAAAGCTCAAAGTATGCTTTGAATAGCATAATGTATGGAAGGAAAGATCAATCTAATTTTTTTTTTTTCTTGGATTATGAAGAACAAAGCAGTTAGCATTCATTTTTTATACAGATACTTAAACTTTGCTTTCCGGTAGTTAGCATTATTTTGTTAAATGAAAAGAGGGAGAAGGCAGTGACAGCTCATCACTGGAATATGGTAACTATGACAGAAATATTACTAAAGCTGGTTTGGCAAGAGATTCATAAAAATGCAGCTTTATGAACTACAGTCATGTTTCTGGGATCAGGTTTCTGCAACCAAAGTTGAGACTTGGTAAATACAGTGCTTTGGGTAATGTGCAGACAGATCTAAAGCTAGCAGATTACATGAAGGAAAGATATCTAATCCATGATAGTCTTAGAAGGTTGTTGTCTATAAGTACCTGATGGGATGGGTGGGGGTTGGGGAGGAAGTAAGGTGTTAGTCTTGCTGTGGATAGTGCTAGATAAAGGAGGAGGAGATGTGGCAGTATCTTTCATACCATACAGCTTGGACTCTTTGGAAAGGGTTCTTGGCAAAGAGGATCCTCGAGAAGTATTTGGCGATTCAGTCTTTAAAGTCTTAGAGTTGTAGTGCAACTGGAAAGAAATGATAGATCAATTTACTTCATGCAAGTAGCTCAATTTCTATACAGCAGTTTGGTGTCACAATTAAATGTAAATAATGAATTACCAACAGTGAACAGATCTTCCTGTATTTAAAAAGGGCATACGATACAAGCTACCTGTCAGAGAAGACGAGATGCAAAACAAATGACTAATGCTACACACCAAAATATTAATAGAACAGATTTCTTCTAATTCTGTACAATTACATACACTGTTATAGAGTCATTTGGCACAGTTCTATTTTCAATGGTACGTACAAGATTTTGGGTTTTTTCCCCCTAAGAAAATGAGGATAAGAGCATCTACCAGTTTGCAATGTAGTATTACAGAAATCATTCTTCCTATTTTATCAGTATCTGCATAACTGGAAAAATATTTTGACGAGGTGTTCTAGATATATGAACTTGTACATACTCTAACAATGTATTTGCTTTGAAATCATATTGAGGAGAGAGAAAGAGCAAGTGCTTCCCTGCTGAGTTATACACTCCTTTTACCTTTACATCCACCCCAGGAATATAAAACACTGTTGTTTCCACATCACTAGATTTTGTCTGTAGAGATGATGGCACTTTCTTGCCAGCAAGTAAATGAGTAGTAGATGCATAATTAGTTTGAAATTTCTTCTTTTTTGAAGGAGACTCTTGATCCAAACTTCTGGAACTCCGATCATAGCTCCTAAAATAAATACACTGCATGTTATTAAAGTAAGCTTAGTATTTACATTAGTAAGAGTATATTTTCTAGTATTAAAGAACCTATAGATGTCTAAAACAGATTTGTAGTATTAACTACAACAAGGAAGCATTTCAGAAAGTTTTACTCTACTTTCTGTGACCTCTACTCACCCATTCTGTCTACCCAATCTGGTTTTTGGCATTTTATTAAGACACGAGCAGGCTTTTACACTTGGAAAATAATGGGAGCCCTCAGAGAAAACACACTAGCAGCCCTACCATTAGCCAAACCATTATGTGGATTCACTAAGTTGTAATGTTACTTCTTCGAAGGCAGAAAAAAACCTGAAAATCCAAGTGCTTTGAAAACCTACCATTTTGCTTATGAAAGATAAAAAAAATTAAAAAAAATAAAAACATGTGCTGATTCTTGCTAAACAAACACAACTCCCCATGCTGTACTCAGCCATAACAATTGCAGCTTACAGTGATGCTATGAAGTAGTGATAATTACTACGAATAAAGTGACAGTAAGAAACTAATGCCTATATCTTCAGTGCTTTTGTAACAGGTAAGTGCTTCAGAGTCATTCCTTATTGTGCATATGGTTGTAAGTTAAGTGATGGAAATATCTCAGATAGCCTTAACAGCTAAAGCGGAGTAAAGTACTCATACCCTGTTCTTCAAAAGGCAACTAACAGGTGTCTCACCTTCGTAAACTAATGTCATCATGTTCTTGCTGAAGCATCGTAGGGTGCAGTACACATTTTCCACAATCAATTTCAACCCTGATATCAAGTTCAAAGTCAATGTTTCTCTCCGTGGTTGCACCAGTCATACTTCTGTTGGTAGGTGTTGTTGGCCAGCGCTCAGTGAACAGTTGGTGAACAGCAGCAAAGCCTGTTGCTTTCTTGCGAGAGGTACTCCTGCACAGGCACAATTTTGCATGAGATATTAGCATCACATTCACCTGAACAGATGGTAGGAGGCATTCTTTGACTGTATCAACGTTTAGTATATAATCTTTTATGAACTCTTCTGGAAAAGGCCTTATCTGATAAACAGCAATACAGTGATCCATCTTCCATTAAAACATTACTAAGTATCTTGCTTACTGTAGGGTACTACAAAGAACTAATCCTTTCTTAAATTCTCAAACAAGAAAAGGAATGAAAAAAAAATTTCATCTTTGTAAATATTTATATTATTACATTCACTTTGTGGAGGTATAATCACTGGATAAAACTGAAAGTTATGCTATGTTTGACAAATCTGTAATTTGGTCCCACTAAAACCTGCTCTGTGCCTCAACAAACTCACTTTCCAAGTTCTTTCATTCTGTTCCAAGTCCTGACATTTTTAAGTTGCCTCCTTTTCATATCACAATTCCTCCTTCCCTCCCAGCCACCTCTGCCAAACACAACCTCCCTCATCTTCCACATACACACTTCAGGCAAAATTCAGTCCTTCACCAGCAACAGATTTTGTAGTGTTAAAGTCAGTATTACAAGTGTATTTTCTTAATTTTTGTGTGCTTCCTTAGGACCATTACTTACGGTGGTTTCCTATAAAAATATGTCCTCTCCCTTTCATGGTCATCCTCCTTCTCAGAGTCCTCACTGCTTGATGATAAGCTGTCGTCCCGGCGTCCTTCTTCAGGCTGGAAGGGAATGCCGGGTGAGAAGACTGCTGGAGGTTTGGGTGAACCAAATACTGAGCATGAGCCTTCACTAGTAGATGAGTAATGGGAGGGACCATCAATAGTTACAGACAAAAGGTCCATTTCTGTCTCCTCTGGAAACTGATTATAGAAAGACAAAATGATATTAAATTTCCACAGATACCGTTTCCATCGAGAATGTATTAGATAGCTCTGGAAATAAAAAAGCAAGAGTGCTATGAGAAACTCTCACTCCCAAGTTCTTCATAATACAGAGGCAGCAGGTGTAGGAATTGCAAGATGGATTGTGAAAAAGAAAGAAATGAAAGCTTGGTGGAGAGGCATTTACCATCACCTAGTGATTGAGCTCAATCTGTTAGCTAAATACATATCATGCTCTGACCAATTCACATGATCAGGAGGAATGCAAACACATCATTTACCTTTAAAGAAATACTTTGCAAGAACAGAACGACAGCAAAAATGATCATGAGCCTTGTAGAGGGGTGATCCCCCACAGCATTAGTGAGGTGCGCATGCAGAACGCTAACACAGAATGTACAGCACCCCTTTGCACTGCTGGGCAAACCTGCCTTCACACCATACAAACTTCAGGCCAGATTGCCAAAAGGGGCCTCCTTTTGTCACATAACATGCCACAAGCACCACACAGCAATATTCCAACATTAATATCTTTAATAGGCATGTGAAAAACACCTGGAATCATAGAATCATAGAATCATAGAATCCTAGGGGTTGGAAGGGACCTCGAAAGATCATCTAGTCCAACCCCCCTGCCAGAGCAGGGTCACCTAGAGCACATCACACAGGAACGCATCCAGGTGGGTTTTGAATGTCTCCAGTGAAGGAGACTCCACAACCTCTCTGGGCAGCCTGTTCCAGTGCTCTGTCACTCTCACAGTAAAAAAATTTTTTCGGATATTCACCTTGAACCTCCTATGCTCCAATTTGCACCCATTACCCCTTGTCCTATCACTGGTCACCACTGAGAAGAGCCTAACTCCATCTCCCTGACACTCACCCCTTACATATTTGTAAACATTGATGAGGTCACCCCTCAGCCTCCTTTTTTCCAAGCTAAAGAGACCCAGCTCCCTCAGCCTTTCCTCATAAGGGAGATGTTCCACTCCCTTAATCATCTTTGTGGCTCTGTGCTGGACTCTTTCAAGCAGTTCCCTGTCCTTCTTGAACTGAGGGGCCCAGAACTGGACACAATACTCCAGATGCGGCCTCACCAATGCAGAATAGAGGGGGAGGAAGTGTTAGTTTAACACCAGCACTACCTGCGCGGTGTTACTATGGAGTTACACAGTTGTCTGCAAATTCAAATTAGAGCTCTGCAGATGTTAAGAACTGGCAGTATAATGTCAGTAACATTATTTTTTTTAATAGTCAACATTTGACACATTTAAGTGTTTGACAGCATTTTACTATGCCAACAAAAATTAAGCTAACTGGGCTCATAGATAAAAACAGTAACAAAAAAGTTAGGATACCTTTTAAATGTGAACATATTGAAATGTGAAAACACATTTCCAAGTTTCATTTCCACCTTTCTCTCAGAAATAAGAATTTATTTCCTGGGACCATGAGGTGAGTTGGAAGGGATAAAAGGTACATTACTGTCTCTTGAATTTGCTTTTTTGTTTGGTTGGTTTTGTTTTGGTTTGGTTCGTTTGTTTTGGTTTTGGTTGTTTTAAAAAAAAAACAACAAAACAAAACTATTTCCCTAAACATATTTTTAAAAGCAGTTGAACTGCACAACTTCTTCTCTGGGTATTATGTTTTGGCACATTCCCTACTCACTATTAATTGCAAATATCTTACTCTGCATTAACTACAGGATTCCAACAGAAATAAAAATGTCCTCCCACCTAGCAATTATTTTGTACTGGTGTTGATGGCTGCAATCTTGGAAACAGAAAATGACAGATGAAGACACCTGCACACACACAAAAATCCTCTCCTAAAACACATTCTCAAGGCTACACTTATGTCACTTTACATCAGCCTTGATCAGTCGTCATAAATATACAAACAAAATTCCAATAATTCATCTTACAAAAACTACCAAGTTTTACATCTACATAAGGGTGTAGAAACACTCTGGCAATTTCATTAACAACCAATCATGTTCATATGCTTACTTTATGTATTTAAATTTAAATATTTTCAAATTTGATATACATTCTGTTTAGCTGAGTGCAAAAGAGATGAAACATTGAAAAGCAGCTCCCTGTGAGATAAGTTAGTTCTCTGGCAAAGAATATTTGCTTCTTTTCAGAAATACCTGAAAATACCCTTCCCCTGGACAGCTGGATTGTTGTGCAACCCCCAAAGCTGTTTTATTCAACTTAATTAGAAGTGAAAAAAATAAATACATTAAAACAATTACAATAATCTCAGCCATGCAAAAACAGTGTAACAGGAACATTTTTAAAATGAGAAAACACAGCAACAAACAAAACCAAAGATTCAACAATCCACTTCAAACACAGAGAAGGATATACCTCTAGGGCTACAACAAACTGAATAACACTCATTTCCAAAACTCTAAATATATTCAAACAAAAAATACTAGATTATTCCAGAAATACTGTAATTCTACTGTCAGTATAAAAAAATACTATTTTCAAGTATTTGCCCTAATGTTTTAATTAATTTCTTTGTTAAGAAAGGAAAACACATTTGTTTTCTATCAAAATAAATCTATCTTCCAAAGAAACATCCATAACTTAGGCACACATACAGAAAAAAAGACACAAAAAACATACAAGCAATTCAGGTCTGTCTAGGTATACCTATCTCATTAACTTGTGACCAAATGGCACAGGAAATCTAATTATATGGCATATAAAGTAATTCTTACAGAATCTTGTATGTTGAAAGTCACTCTTGGCCCAGGTGATGCAGCATCTACACGGATATCTGGGAGGTCTTCACTGTCTCCTAGTCGAGAGCTTTAAGCAAAACCAAAACACAACAGCTTGTTGAGTTTTACCACAGGATTTTATGTTAATGCCAACAGTTAACTACACAAATACAGGGCAGTGAAAATGTACAGTCAGTGCTTACCATTTTGTTATGGAAAAAAGTATAAATTGAATATATAATTGAAGCATTTTGGGTACATGACAAGGAAAAAGGAGGAGAAGAAGGGAAGAGAAGGAAGGTACACACTTGGCTGGTGGTCTGTTGCTAACCAATCTCCACTTCCTTCTTTAAGTAAGTTTTTCAATACTGAGCCAACATGCAGGAATTATAAAAAAGTAAGATATTAATGATCTACCACATGGGACATAAAGCAAGTTGGCAGATTCTGTATTCTCTGATGCAACTGAAATTATTTGGACTTTACAGTATTTGTATTCTACTTATTCTCATTCTGGTTTTCAAGATTTGTATTTCTTACAGGGCACCAGAAAAGCTCTGTTATCCTTTGCATACAAGTTATGGTTCTCTTCTGATAACCTTGTGAAAAGGTAAAATGAAAATGGTTTTCATCTGACAAATCTTTAACTAGAACCTTCATGACTTCAACATCCGCTCTGCTTTAATTATCAAGATCAGTAATTTAATTCAGAAGAAAGATTTCTTTTCAGGGGCACCTACACTTTAGAGTACTTATAAAGCTGTTTTTATGCTGGAATATCTGCTGTCTGATGTTTTCACATCTGGATTATTTATAAAACTCTCCTTTACTTCTACAGAAGTAATAAAACTTGAAGTAAATTTCTATTAAGAATTCCTGTTCTCATAGAAGAACCTTTGAATTATAAAACTGATGCACCTTTCTATTTTTCAAATCTTTCATATCTAACACATAATAATAATAATGCATATTTTTAATGCCAAAGTTTGAACACTTCAGCTGGATCTGCAGGAGCAAAAGACTCAAATACATGTATTCTAAAACTGATGCAAACACTTTACTAGAAGGCATCATTATACAACGCATTTGCTCAGCAGCTATTAAATGATGCAACTAATACATGTTATACAGGTGAAGAGATTAAAAGAAAATTATCCTTCACTCACACAAAAAGGAATCTCCCTTCTCATTACAATAGTACTTTTTTTAAGGCAGATGATTGCAAATCAAGTGTAGAAATTGGAATTATTACACTATGCCATTTTTTCCTTCTGTATGTTTCTTCAGTATGTCTTGAAAGCAGGATTCTGTAGAAAATCCTAAGTTGTTGTAGAACTGGAAACTTCTCATTTGACATACTATTAAGTGGGTCAAAAAAGAAGTTTAAAAAAAAAAATACAAGAGTGAAAAGTTGCTTTTTAGAACATGCCCGTTGTCCAAAATGACCTCCTCCTACCCAGTTCCACCACATATATCTGCTGAAGGACTCTTAGGGCCGAAGTCCAGCATTTCCTCTGTTCCATAGACTGTTGCTGCTGTCACAGATCTCAGATTCCCAGCTTACCTTGTTCTGTCCATTCTCTTCAGAGGTGGTCTTCCTGATGCTGAAATACTCTTAGATCGGCTATAGCTGGGTTTGTAGCTGAGGCCCCATTTGTCTTTCAAGGAGGCAGCCTAAAACAAAAATAATATTGAAATGCAACACTGAGAACACAGAGAAAAACTCTGGCAAGCTAGAATACCATTTTACATGGGTGTGCCAGTGAAGTAAAAAGATGGTTTTGTTCCATAATAGTTAAAATGCATCTCATTATCATCATTTGCCAGAATCTTCATCTTGCCTCTGCATACATGGTCACGTGCTGTAATTGGTCATGTCCTGTTGCCAGGAGAAAAGTTTGCCCAAAGCTAATCAAGTGACCAGTTTGCCATCCTTCCTAGCTACCACTGCAGTAACAGAACATGCACTAAAATGGGAACACCTGAGCAAAAGCTGCTAACACATTACTGTTTGAAAGACACTTTCTTACAGACAAAGCATCACTCTTGGAGCTCATGCAATTGCCAGGTTTATCATCAGGGTCTGGGACAACAGCCACATTTGTTTGTGGATTATCAGCAACACTGATTCTTTTTTTTTTTTTTGTCCAGTTTCTTATAAGGTCTATCCTTAGTGGCTTCTTTTTTATTTTTATATCACCTCAGTCTGCAAATATACCATTTATATATAGAACATACATATAGAAAGCACACATGGCAAGTGGAATACGTCATTTGCCCAGGCAGTTAACATGCTTGCTTCATCTACATTCCTCAGTCCAATAAGCAATCATTTTAAAATCAGCTAAGAGGAGTAGTAAATGACATCTTCAAATATCCATTTTCTGACTATTTCTTTTGAGTGTGCATGTAAACCCATTTACATTACAGTATCTGTGAAATTTCCATTTTCCTATCACTATTACTACAAGGGGAAAAAAAAACACCTTTTCCCTCTCTATCCTGAAGAAGGGGTTGCTGAACTATTTGATATTTTTAACCTTCCTTTTCCATTGCTAACATTGTATTTGCTTTAATCAATATGCAGAAAAGAAATGTGCAACGCAAGGACTGTAATTTTAAACATTAATTTAATGTTGCTCACCCTCATACTGGATCTACGTAGCTTTTTACGGACGTCTCGGCGGATATCGTTCACAGCCACTGACTCCAGTTGCTGATAGCGCTGAATTTCTTGATTTATAGTTCCTTCACTTGCACCTAATTTTCTGGGGATAAATCACAGTTATCTTACAAAGAGATGACATTATTTTCAACATTTCAAAATCTGCATTGCAATGGTGTCCTGCTTTCCCTGGGAATTATTCCATTTTCTCATCTTTTTTTTCAGTAGTTCTTTACGACCAGTGCCTAGTATAGCTGCAGAAGATTTATTCTTGTCCCATGATCCAACTTTCTTGTCAGGTGCAATATTTTGCTCTTAAAAGGACACTGATTCTAATGTTTCTGTCTCCAAGTGACTAAACAGAGCAGAGGATATAGAACAAACTGGCATGCAAGGAAACCCACAAACAACATGGTGCTAAGTAAGGTGGAGAGTAATGGAGAATAAGAACATCTATGCAGCAACTCTTCAAAAAGCCCTAGTTGTAACAACTAGATTAAGAACCTCCTATACACCTTCAATTAGCTGTTTAATTAAAAACAAACATAATGGACAAATCCAAGAATCCTCAGTAGGATGTAGAAAAATCCTCCTGCTTTAACAGTCCAAAGCCCTGTCACAGCAATGACAGCCTTCTGGAGAGAAAACATACCGCTCACAAACTTGAAAAACTCTGTAGAGCAACTGCTATTTTGAACAAGTCACAGTTTACTGAAGCATTTGTCAACTGAGAAAAGCCAGGCACAAAACATAATTTTGATTCTTGTATTAGAAGTAACATTTAACCTAAATTCCAAAGTTCAGATACTATCTCCCTCTGAATGATGACAGCAATTTTATTCAAAGTTCAAGCAGCAAAATGTGTCTCCTCTTCATTATTTAACAGATAATTACCAAGCTCTGTGTTCCCATCCCAGACAGATCCATTTATAGCCAATCTGTCTTAGAGAATGGAGGGGAAAAAAACAAGCCAAACAAACCATGCCTGTGAAAAATTACTAATAAAATTCACATAAGTTGTTCATACGAAATTTATGAAAATTGAAATAATTCTTTCTTCTGCGTTTTCTCAACTATAGGAGTTGTTTCTCAAGTATAGGAGTTTCATTTTAAAATATCAACTACAATCTGCAAAAATAGTATATTTAAACATTTTTCTTCTCTTAGTGAACAAGACTAAGCTTATTACATTTATAAAGTAATGTATTTTGTTCAAGTAATCACCATGATATTAAATCAAGATGGAGGTTCAAATTCAAGATTTTGAATCAGTAGGAAATCTCTTATAATCAGCCATTGTAACTCAAAACTAGAAAGAATATAATTCTTGGGGAAGAACTTGAGAAATTTGAGAGAGTACTTGCATATATAGTTTTTTCTTATGGAATCCAAAAGGACAAATTTTAATTTTAAATAAAAAGAACAATTTCCACTTGCCCACCACAATGCCAGAGAATATGTGATTTGAACAGAAAAGAAAAAAATCAGGTGCAGTTTGTTACTCCCCAACTTTGTGCGAGTTAAAGCAAAACCCAACTTACTTTAAGTCATCAATAACTTTGGCTTGCTCATTGAGTTCTCTAATATCAACTAAACGTTTCACAAATTTTCTTCCTCGCTGGTCTCCAGTTTGGCTACTAGAAGCTCCCTGCCGTCGGTGATCAACAGTCTCCTATTTAAAATAAACATTTAATAAATGCCCTCATCAAAATTAGGACATGAGTGCAATTCAACAATAGGCAAAGTGAATTTCACACCTTAAAATCTGGACTAGTGCATGCAAAAGAATCAGTTTAATCTCAAAAGGCAGATGATTGGATTTTTCCAGTGATCCAAACCCCATCATTCCATTAAACACACTGTAGCTACTACATACATGTCCCCATGAGCAGGATCTGCCTGCTTTCATATGTGATCTGCTAGACTGAAGAGAATCACACTTCGCTGACCCCAATAGATATTCTACAGGAACAGAGTAGCGATGGTTTGGGGGGCTCAAACCCAGCAGGTGATTTACAATCCGCTGCCCAAATGTTAGCTTGGGTGCATCTCCACATAATGAACCTCCACCTGATTTCTAAACAACAAACAGGAACATTAGTGTTCTGGGAGAATGTTTTCACTGTTGGCAGGCAAGAGACGTTTAAGATTGTAATGAAAGAACATCTGTTAAAATGTTTTTATGTGAAACCAAAAAGCAAGATCAGTAACATATCGGGTAGAAGTAAAAAAAAAAATAATTTTTTTCTAATTTGCTCATGTTAGTAACTTAATATCCTGTTAAGAAAAATCTATCTACAAGCCACAGCTTTTCCAATTCAGGTACCTGAAGTTAGGTATTGTCTCTCCATATTTTCAAATCCAGATGGCTATTTCTACATAACACCAGTAGAAATACAATCTGCAATTTCTTGCCTTTGAAATACGGTCAGGAAACTAACACACAAACTTTCTTGATTTGGAACAAAAGTTACATGAGCTATAAGGAGTAGCATGCTGGACTCAACTCAAGATTAAGATCTTTTCATTTGACTGAAGACTTTGTCACAGCTTTCCCAATTACTATCACTTGTTTTGGTTTATTCACTTACCGCATGTATAGTGGGAGACATAGTGTCAACTTCATCCTCATCTGAAAGGTCAGCTATGTTTACTGAGTTGAGGTCAGCAATATCATCAATATCTTCTTCTCCTGTCAACGTTGTGAGTGTGTTGCCTAAAGCATTCAATCTTTTCCCAATGTTTGGATCCATGTGGACATCAATCCCACACATCTTCCATAACACATTCAGTGTCCAGGTTCCAGCACTACTACTTTCTGTATTAAAAAAAAAAGTCAAACCAGTTTTTCCTCTTTTAAAAAATCCCCCATGCTGAGTTATGTATTTGTTAGCCAAGACAGTGTTTTTTAGTTACAAAGAACTGTCTTTTCTGACCACTGTGAGGACAGCATATTCCAGAACTGAAATACTTGCTGAAAGGACTTAGAATCATAGAATTATTAAGGGTGGAAGGGACCTTAAAGATCATCAATTTCCAACCTCCCTGCCATGAGCAGGGAACCCTACCACTAGACCAGGTTGCACAAAACCTCATCCAACCTGGCCTTAAAAACCTCCAGGGATGGGGCATCAACAACCTCCCTGGGCAACCCATTCCAGTTCCTCACCACCCTTATAGTGAAGAATTTCTTCCTAATATCTAACCAAAATCTCCCCTCTTAGTTTAAAACCATTACCCCTTGTCCTATCACTATCTTCTCTGATGAAAAGCCCCTCCCCAGCTTTCCTGTAGGCCCCTTTCAAGTACTGGAAGGCTGCTATAAGATCTCCTCAGAGCCTTCTCTTCTCTAGGCTGAACAGCCCCAATTCTCTCAGCCTGTCTTCATAGCAGAGGTGATCCAGGCCTTTGATCATCTCGGTGGGCCTTCTCTGGACCCCCTCCAACAGGTCTATATCTTTCCTGTGCTGAGGGCTCCAGAGATGTACGCAGTATTCCAGGTGAGGTCTCACCAGAGCAGAGGGGCAGAATCACCTCCCTGGCCCTGCTGGCCACACTTCTTTTGATGCAGCCCAGGATGTGGTTGGCCCTCTGGGCTGTGAGCGCACACTGGCGGCTCATGTCAAGCTTCTCATCTACTACCACCCCTAAGTCCTTCTCCTCAGGACTGCTCTCAGGACTTCACAGCTATGAAGTTGCTATTTCTGTAACAAGTCATGTACACAGACAAACCTAATGAAAATACAGTCTCTTCAGCCAAGCTGATGACCAGGAGAGAGCATCTCAAACTTCAGCTTTTACAATTGCAGCCAAGTGTAGTATTCCAGAACAGGATTTCTAACAGCTAGAAACCTAAAGGATGTCTATTTGCATGTAAAAATGCTGACATTTTCAAGTCTTGAATAACGATGTGTAACGTGCCCACTGAACACTCCGAATTTTTCTAATGAGTGCCACCTTTCAGCATCAAAATACAGAACTGGTTTTAAGCAGAACTACACAAGATACTATTTTTCCTTCTAAACAGATTAATCCTCTTTTTTGCCATTCACAATTCCACGTGAGGTAAATTTTTAATAGGAGCAGCATGTGTTTTAAGTTTCCTCAGCACAAAAAAAGCAACTGGGGGACAACAACAAAAACTAAGGGACAGGAAACACCAGAAATGCAACATTTGGGCAGAGATGAGAAAAAGTTAGCAACAGGTATTATGACCAAGACAGAGATTGCCAGGTATTTTTGAGGCCTCTGGAGAATGCCCAAACAACTTGGTAGGAGAGACTGTGAAGAGAAAGTTTGGGAAGAACACAGAAGCCATATCTGGAAGAGATGAGGGAAGAATGGGAGCTCAGGATGAAAAGCCTCAGTATGAGAAGGACTGGAAAATTTTTAGCAGTCTCTAGGGCAGGAAGCAGTAGGACAACATTGCTCGTTGTAAAGGACTATTCTCCAACCAGGAAGCAAACATATATAAACCTTGTGTTTTCCTGCAGGTAAAAATCTAAAACCAGTGTTGCTGATGTCACTCAAAACCTGGAATAGCTTGAAAAGCTGGAGCTGATGAAAAGATTGAGGATTTTTACCAGGAAAACGAGATACTAAACAAAAAAAACACCAAGTAAATTACAACACAGTTGAAGGATTTAAATTTCATGTTTTATGCATGCTTTATTTATATAGGACTTCATTTATTAAAATAGTGCATTACCTGCTGCAGCCTGTCCTGTTGTCCTAGAACATACTTCATATGTACCATCTGGCACCACACCTATATGAAGCACAAACACTGATTAGGAAGACAATCAAAGTCACTTTAGACCAGCCCTTCCAAATTCCACCTCAGTCTCTTGCTCTCTACAATTAAAGCACGAGTAGTGTTGGAGAGGAGGTTTAGTTTTAATTCCCATTGAATGACTTTGCTTATTTAGCAAAGAGAACCTACTTGGTAGCATCCAAGTTCATGTCAACTTAAAAAATCCATATTAATTCTAGAATCTTCACCATAATGCAAGACATACATATAAAAATGAGAATCACCTCTATTAAATTATTAATAGCTTACTGGGATCTCATGAAATTATATAAAAGCAAAGCATCCAACTCTTCCAGCATCTTTCAGACAGAACTTATATGTTTACAATTAAACATATAGCAACAAAGTAGTTATTAAGGAAAACAAAGCAATACAATATTTTTAGATCCATATTATTTTGCTTTCAAAAGGCCAAAGTCTTTTCTTTCTCTCTTTTTGGGGAAGTTCAGCTATTTTAGAAGTCATGGGAAAGGGTAAAAGTAGATTTATATCTGAAATACTATTATCCAGTATGAAATCATAGCCACTTACATGCATTCATGACTAGATCTCCTCTTATTTCTGGTTTCCAATCATCCCAACTTGTCTCAAAGCCATCAGCAAAGCGGATACAGAAGTTTTTAAAATGGCCTTTACTAACTAAAGATTCTGAGGAGCAGGCAGTGATTAACGTGCTTTCAATAGTCAGGACTAAAGCAGAGCCAGTGTCAAGATCTGCAGTGTGGTTAGACTGGAAAAGAAAAAATCAGAGGCAATTTCCTGGTCATTGCAATGTCAAAGTGATATTGTACGTGCTGTTTATCTTTCTGTATTAGAAAACAGATCCACCTCTCCTATCTCCTTGTATTTTTCCTTTTCTGCAGAAAGTTTCAAAAGCATCAAATCTGTCCATACAATGTCTCACATTGTTTTCTAAATGCAACACCTACATTGTAAATACACTAGGGCACTGGGAGTCAAGCCCATCTGGAAAAGGAAGGAAAATCCATGTTTGATCAAGGACTATGAACCATATGGCCCCATTATTTGATTGAACAATGATGAAAAGTAGATTTACGTGATTTTTTTTGGTGCTTATTTTGACATCTGCAGTTATGCAGAGTCTTAAATACACAGGCTGACTCATTATGTTCCAGCTCTTTATATATATGAAGGTCTGTAATTTTGTTTACCCACAAAAAAGCTCTAATATTCTCTTTTATTAAACTAGACTTTTTAATCCAGCGTAAGTACTTTAAACATGCTAATCTATATACAGCTTCAGACTTCATAAACCAGAATGTATTTGTCATGATTTACTATTATTTAAAACACATAAGAGCATAAAATGCCCTCTGCTTTGTCCATAGCTGCCAGATAAAAGATTTACCATCAAAATGTTATATCATTATGACTTCTGGTTACTGGCCTCGTTAATCCTTTACATTTCTATGTATTATAACTACTTCCTTCTACATCATTAAAATGATTCATTCCTCTTCCAGAATTATTCCCTATTAAGAACACTCTCAGTTCAACACAGGAACAGTCTCTGAATCCAAGGTTCTCTCTCAAAGCCATGCAATATTATCTATCCTAATAGATAATCCACTGCTTCATTTATTTTTTGAACTACTGTCAACTGGCAATATAATATTTTCAATTTTATACTTCAGAGGTGCAGATCACACCTTCACCTTATATATGAAGAGACAGGAATAACTGCAGTCATTTCTAAGACTGGAAGGAAAGAGGGAATACAGGTCTGCACAGAATTGTTTCTTGACCGAGAATTAACTGAGATTTTCAAGAAAGGTAGGTCCACTGATTTAGGTATTTTCCTATTTGAAGAAAGAATCAACATACAAAACTAAATGTCAAATTGGGGAATGTGTTGGATCACGCTGCCTTGCTTATCAAGAAACTCGGCACACTGCAGCCAGTAAAGCAGGAGCTGTGTGGCCATAAATCATCAAATACAAAACTTGAAGGTATTCCAGAAACATAATGCAGTGCACATTCCCTTACAGAACAAGCTGCATTAACACACTGCACTGTGCAGGCATTACTTTAACACAGAAGCTAGTTAGCTGCATGTTAAAGAATACATCATCCTGTATAAGTTCTTAGACTTACCCTGCACTACAATGATAAACTTTTTGTAAATTACTGCATTTCAAGTACCTATCTTTAACCCAGTCTGAGTTCCTACATAAAAGTAACTGTTTGAAAAACATGTATCTGTATCTATACATCTCAAACAATTACACCCTGAGTTCCTAAATAAAAGTACTTGTGAGGGTGGCGAGACTCTGGCACAGGTTGCCCAGGGAGGTTGTGGATGCCCCCTCCCTGGAAGTGTTCAAGACCAGGCTTGATAGGGCTTGGAGCAACCTGATCTAGGGGGAAGTGTCCCCATCCAGGGGGCATTGGAACTAGATGATCTTTAAAGGTCCCTTCCAACCCAAACCATTCTGTGATTCTATGAAAAATATGTAACTGTATCTACAGATCTCAAAGTTATTCACACACTCATTCCTTGTTTTAATTAAGCAAACAAAAGAGTCAGAATATCTTGTTAAAGACAACAGTTTTCAGAGTTTTTCTCTCCACAATCATATGAAAAAAAGAATTGGAATTTGTGGTGGAAACTTTCAATAAAATATGTTCCATCTGAAACATTTCCACAGACTTTCCTAACTGCTGAGCTCATATGTGTGTAAACAAGAATCCATTGTTTCCCTAAAACACACCAACTGAAACCTCCATAGCCTAGTTCTTCTATAAAAGAGAACATAATTTCTATTACAAGCAATGCTACTGGTGCCATTATCAGCACCCTATGACTTGTGCATTGATATTATGAAAAATTACATTTATGGACATAAAAGCCACGTGCCACATACAAATGGGTATTTCCACAGACTACCCGAAGTCATGCTGCTTCAGACATTTTGATCACCTGAGGTGTGTTTGTGATGGGCAGGCAAATTCCTAAGTCATTGACAGTCAGCTGAAGAAAGAGGGTCCCAAAAGCCTGTGCAGAGGTTTGCTGGATTCCAGGCAGCATATCTACTACTTCTTTTGTGGCCATATGAATATCTTTATGTAAAGCCATTCTCTGTTCATTCCAGTTGTCATACGCAGCCTTGTAGTTCAGCCAAAACAGGACAGCTTTATGAAGAAACCAGAAATGCTTAATTGAAATCAACACATACCAAAACCAAATGCACATTCTCTAAATTAAGTTAATAATTTTGGTTTAAATGCTTACGGTTTCTCCATTACTTTAAGACAGTGGATGTACACACACAATGGACAATGGACACACATTCAGGATGAAGTGAAGAGGCTCATGGTGCAAGGGGCAAGAAGGACAAAGCCAATCATTTAGCATTCAACTTAAATACATGAAAATACAGAAAGCAAAGCTGTTCTCCGCATTATTTGTGAAGGCTTACAAAAGCAGCTGCCTCCAAATCATCTGAAAACTAAACACCTCAGCAAATGGAGTTTTTGACATTAAGTAATACCCTGTCCTGTTGTCATGCAGTAGGAACTCCTGAATTTCTCATTTTTGATTTAACGTTTTGATTTAACATGAAAATACTAAATCTTGAATAATCAAGCCTCTTTAAATAATAGCTTCTTCAGTATGAAAACAAATTTGTAACAATTATCTCTTCAATACCTCTGTCAAAAGCCACAGGCTGAGCAAAAACAATTGGTCTGTTCAAAGTAATGAGCACAGCTTCTCTATCTGATGAGCCACTTATTTCTTCTCGGAGAGCATTTCTTAATCCAATTCTTGTCTTGAAATAGGCGACTTGATGAAAGTCTGAGCCAGCTTCTTCATAAACCTTAAAATATTAAAAAAATGGGAAGAGGGAAGGGTTTGCAGCAGGGAGGAGTTCAGGGATGGGAAAAATAATCAAATTACTGTGTTTGACAAAATGTATAAGTACAACAAGATGTAAAGATGTCTCCTTTCTCCTTTTTCTCTTCCAGCCAAAATTCCTTTCTGATCACTATGGTATTTTCCTTATTTATCACAAAATATTAACTAAAATAAATATTTACCTATCCAGATTCTCTATTGTGACAGTGTATTTACAGGTTCTAAGACTTGTGTTTGTTTCTAGGCATCACAAAATATTTTCATATAATAGAATTAGGGACTCCAGGTAACAGTGGGTTTAAGAGTCCAAGAGATATAACTGTCAAACTAATTCAGACAAACTAGGTCAAAACGTAGGTCTAGTCAAGTCTGGATCTTGTCTGATCTTATTATTTCATTCATGTCTCCTAAAATTAATAGCAATATCAACTAAAATTTTGAATTTGACTCAGTAGCAAGGCCATTACTGTTGCAAAGCCCTAGTAAGTTCTAAAATATTAATAGCATGAAAAAAAATTAAGAGCCCATTATTGACATCTTCCATCTTTTATGCATGTACACTGGCCTTCCTAATGAAGATGTGCTAATTCTTCTGAAAAGTCATCTCCAGTCCCTTCTTGACTGAAGTGAGAAAATCTATTTTGGACAACTATCTATTTAAGAAAATAATAAAGCATATCCAGGAAGCAATTTCCAAAACTGTGTGCTGCAGAATGCTTAAACTTTTATATATTAAAAAAGAAAAGCAAAAAAAAAACAAACAACCAAACAAACTAGCCAACAAAACAGAATTTTTTTTAAAAACCTCAAAAAAACCTCAGCCCCTCTCCACTTTACATGTGCTCCACAGCCAGATCAGAAAGAAAACTAGCAGTGTAAAGACAGCCTCCTGGCTTGGTTATATATTTTTTTAATCACACACCAGTAAGAACACCACTACAAAGATGTTGAGCACTAACCTGATGTTTAACAATCTGTCCTAGTGCCAGATTTAAATCCACCTGGCATTTCCCAAAGAGTTTGAGGTAGCTGCTACTTCCAGGCATTGCTTTGGTTTGCAGTCTGTTTGAGAGTTCAAGTTCTATCAATCCAGTTTCAAATCTCACAGCTCGCATTGAGGGCGTTGTAGCAGTCACTTGAATTCCCTAATAAAAGGAAGGTACAAAGTTATTAGGATCTGATTCACAAACGTAAAGAGAAGGGAAAAAAAAAACAGGAAAAAAAACAACAAAAAGCCCTTTTCATTGTGCAGCAAAAAAAGAGGAGATAATTGTCACAATGGAATGCCACTAAGCTATTTCAAAAGATTACAAGAACCAAATTCAAGGTCTTTTTCTTCATGTAGAGTATCTCTGAGTCTGTAAGTTTTGAGGCAAAAACTCAAAAGCCATTAACAGCATCTAGGACCACTTCTTGTCATCATAAGATTACCTTAAACTGTAAGCTCAATGAGTAAAGAAGAATTTTTGGTTTCTCTCCATCAGTTGTGCCATCATGTTCATTCCAAAGAGGTATTGGCTGCTCTCCTCCTGGACACATTAAATATACATGTTCAGAGTTTTAACAAAGAAAAGATTTAAAAACAAATAGATATTTTAAAAGGTAACAGTGAATTAAGGCTCAGTGACTAGTTGAAGATTTTTAAGAACAAATATAGGTTGAAGCTGGAAGACAGTGGTGCAGATTCAGCTGGTTACACAGTTAATAGCTCTACTAAGAAACGAGGCAGAGCCATGTTCCTCCCTCCTGGGAGACTTTTCACTGGAAGGCTCAGAGCCTCTACGGAGTAACACCTAGTTTCCAAAAATATATTCCTTGCCTCCTGCAGCAACGTATCTCCTAGTTATCTGCCAATAAAAATCAAACCCTCGACCGAACACTGTGCAAAATGCATTAAAAGAGGAACTGAAATTGTATCAGTATTTTTCAATTACAGGAGGAAAGAGTATTCTGCAGTCACTTTATTTTTGTGTTTACTTCCTCATCCTGGCACATTTCATCCCCAATTACATATCCCTATAGGCCCCTAACCTGAAGGAGCAATCTTGGTTCCTTGAGATTTGATCTGTGTTAAATTTTAGTTTATAGGAAGGGCTTGCTGCTTGGAAAAGCCTAAGCCATTAGTTCTCTTCATATACGCTAGTTCTTCTAATTACAGTTATTTGGTGGTAAGGATAGGCAGTTAAATAATGGATTAATAAAAAACCCAACAGTATATTTTTATTACTCCATGTTGTAGCTAGATGTTTGTTTTCTCCCAAGAGCCTTAATAACCTCCTCCTCTTTTTGTTGTTTCCCTCCTCTGCTCCCCCCAGATATTCTTAATTAGGATATGTAAAAAGACAATGGTAACCGAAGGGTTCTAAGCAAGAGAACTAACTCATCTTTCCTATATTCCCCACATACATACTAGAGACTATTTTTGAGATGTCATTTCTTCATGAAGTTTATAAAGCACTCGACAGTTGAAAAAAGAAAGGAGATACTACTTGTAAATAATATTTCTCCATCTACCCTCTCACTTAAGGGAGCATAATTTTCTTGACTGAAACTAAGTTAGACGTTGGATTTGAATCTTTACATAAACCAGTGCAAGAAGTGACACAAGTTTGAAAGTGGACACCAGCTGTCTTTAAATCAACACTGCCCTCAACTTGCAGATGGAATTATTATGAACTGCTCTGTTAATTAGTTTTTTAATCTGGACAACTTCACCTTAGGTAATTAATACTTACCTTTTTTTTTTATATAAGGAAAAAATGCAATCAATATTTTTGTGCAACAGAAACCATCATTAGAAAAACAACTTTAGTATATTATACTAACTGGAATTTTCAAGCCATGCAAGCCAGAAAGAGAAAAGCTATTTTCTGACCCCATTGTTCTGCATGGAGCACCCAGCTCACGTTCCTGTGGAATTACTACTATACAGAAGGTAGCAGTCACATTTCAAAAACCATCAGGCTGCTACTTGCAATACACATGTGTAGTCTGGAGAAGCAAAGAACCAGCAATGGTAATAAATTCCTCACCTAAAACCAGAGGAGAGATCGAACTCTAGAGACTAAGAATTGTTGTAAAAGAAATCTAATATAGGTTTCCTGTTTTACTACTTTATGCTCCTCTATAAAACTTATTCTAATAGTATAATGACAGCTGTTCAAGGTTTATTCTTCACCTAAGTGTTCTCCTACTACCTAATGCTAATATATTTTGCCTGGAACAAGCATCCGGGTGTTTCAAATTTGTTTCTTCCTAGCCTTCAGGGATTATGACATTTTCAATTTTCTCCACTGCATTTTCCAGCCCCCTTGAGGGCACATCATCTGGACCTGCACATTTCTTTTATGTACGTTTATCTATTTGTATGCATGAATATGCACATAGATACATAAAAGTATATGAAAAGAGTGTTTAGATGCACACACTCAGACACTCCTTTTGCTTATTTACCACTATTAGTTTATCTTTCCTCATGATGGTTCCAAATATTAATCTTTCCACTAAAAATTAGCTGTATTTCTACAATAGCCCTTTAAGATAACTCAAAAAGTGTTAAAATCAAACTACTTGGAATTTCATCTGCTTTTGAATATTTATTCATATTTGTCATCCTGTATTAGTCTCTCTCAAACATACATCCTCATTCCCCTAAAAACTTGAAGAAAATTAATCTTCCCTTTATTTCCTTGTTATTTTATTTTCTTTTAGACTTTTTTATTATTATTTCTTAGTAGACAGAATACTTTTTCATAATTATTGCTTTTTATTTTTCTAATTCATTTATTGTTTATTCCCATCTACCTACTCCTTTTTTTGACCTAAAGAACAAAAAAAACCCATTTCTACAGTTCTTTACATTTTTGCTTTTCTCTTAATCTCCTGATCTATCAGGTAACATCCACAGTAAATTCTATTCATGTATTTTTTAAAAAACTACTAAACAATAACTAATTTGTGAAACAAATATTTCAGTCCTTACATTTCCCCTCACACATCAGAAAAAATAGTATCATTGCATATTATTTTTTCTCAGCCTGTGGCATGAGAGAACTTGTTTGCTGAAATATCACTGCATGGCACAAGTTACCAACTTTTTGGTTTGCTTTCAGTTCTTGAACACAGACCAAGTCTCCAACAGTAAGAGCTAAAAAGTGGGGGGATCTAGTTTTAAATGCTGCACAAACTGTGGTTGAGTCAGAGTTTTTATATGTAAGAAAATACATGTCATATAACTTTGGCTGGCCACTCAAACAGATGAACACACAAAGAGATAGCATCAAGTGATTCTGCAACTGTGCTGTAGTTAAACTTCTTTTCTTCTGAAAATTTTTTGATAACATAGGACAACCTAAATAACAAACAAACCAGTCATTTCTGCAACATGCAGCATGATACACAAAACAACCTCACAAGCAGCCAGATGCCTTTTTTCATACAGTTCTGAAACATGTTACTTGTGAAGAATCGAAGAGCTGGGAACTAGGAGATGCTAAGTAATGCCAATATTGACACCATAGCTACAACACAGGAAGTTCCATCTCAACAAGAGGAAAAACTTCTTTATTGTGAGGGTGAAAGAGCACTGGAACAGGCTGCCCAGAGAGGCTGTAGAGTCTCCTTCTCTGGAAACTTTCAAATCTCGCCTGGACGCGTTCTTGTGTGATCTGCCCTAGGTGTTCCTGCTGCAGCAGGGGGGTTGGACAATGATCTTCAGAGGTTCCTTCCAACCCCTATGATTTTATTATTCTATGATTCTATTATTTTCCCCAGACACAGCTGTTTTCCTTTAATAGAACACGCTGACTGTATTTTAGAAAATGCAGTATCATGATCTGCATTTTACTGGTGAATAAAGTGAATGCAAAAAGTAACACAGCCAAGGTCACGTCAAACAGACACAGGGGCTAGTGTCCAGAAGAACAAACTGTCCTCCTCCCCAATAAAATGTTTCTGGTAAAACCATAAGAATTTCCAGAGCCTCTGTTACTGTTTCAAACTCCAGCTCTGCTGCTTGCTTCTTGCTGCTGCTTGGAGTGCTAGATGCAAAATGATGGGGTCTGTGCAATAAATAGCCTGTCCCAAGAACTATATAATAGTGTTACCATCAAACAAGGTTTAAGGCTTTTACTTAAAGTTGGTTTTAAGCATTCTGCTCACCTGAAACCTTCTGTATGACTTCGTTTACTTCCTTCATGAACACTTTTTGCACAAATACTAAATGATTTAAAAGATCAGTTGTGAGATTATGTTCGAAAGAACCAACCTGCAGAAATACAAAATTTTAGAAAAAAAACTTTAAAAGCTACCATAACTATGTTTTAAAACAATGCATTTTTTAGTTTTCAGGAATATTTTTTTCAACTCCAATTATATCATAATTGGCATAAAAAAAGAACATTGAATAGGTCTGTCTTCCAATTTTTCTGCTGTGAATGCCTACCAGAAAACTGAAGGACATACACTATTATATGAAAAAGTTTATTCTCCTGCTTAAGTTTAGCTTAGACAATAAAATGCAGGACTTGATTAAGGTTCATGGAAGTATGCAAAATGCTGCTTAATTACAGATAGTAAATTGTTATCAGAACTAAAGAGAATTGAGCTGTCAACCTCAAAGTGCATTAATTCTAGTTACTGTAGAAGAACAAGAGTACTGATATCTTTAATAGTAAACTTTTGTGTTCAATCTCATCTCAAAGAATATTCCTAAGTAACTGGAGTCTGCCTAAGATTGTTTAAATTTGCCATTAAGATTTTTTTAAATTAAATAAAAATGCTGTTATTTTCTAAAACTACTTGTTCTTGGCTTTTGCCTTTGCTGAGCAGTCCCTCCTTTTTGTATTTGAAGACCTTAAGGTCTTTATTCAGCCAGGAAACCACTCAAGTCAGTTGAACAAAGAGCAGCACCTGATTAAACTCCTCCCATAAAGATGCAAAAATCAGAAGTCTCAATTACAAACATGCTAGACTATTTTTCTGACCAAAGAAATAGAGTTAGTAGAAAAACCTCATTTTTCCTCATGGAGATAGGTTTCTTTTAAGCAGCATCACTTTTCTCTCTGTGAAAAGTAACTGTGGGAATTGGCAGGCAAATAGAACTTGCAAATAGAACACTCCGTGTCAAACAAAATTTTATGTCATTTACCAAGGCCATATATCACTTCTCCTACCTATGGAGCTGTCTAATAATGAAAAAATAAACCAGTTATAAACCAATAACATTGGTTTTATATGTTTCTGTATTTCTTTTTGTAAAATGTACAACATTATCTGATGTGTTAGCATAAGCTTTTGGTTTAAAATTACATTTTATTTGAATCATCAGCATAATATGCTTTTGCTTGCTTCACTGATGAGAAATATTGTGATTTCAAAAAGGCTTCCTAATATCTCTCTCATTTATTTGCAGAAAATAACATTTCAAAATTCTTCGATATACTGGCCTTGACTGTTCCTCCTCAAGCTAAGGACTGAGAAAGTTCTACTTCAATGTCATGGCATTACAAATGCTGTATTTGGATCAATCTGTAATCAGGAGAGTCCTGGAATAGGCAAATTACAATATAAAGGGGCACAAACAGAAATGTAACAGAACAGAATTATCAAAGATGACAATTGTCTTCAACACCTACTTCAGCCACACAACGCAAGTAGTTCCCCTGTAGATAATAGCCTTGCTTAGCAGGTAGCTCATCTATGCTCCAAATTTGGTCTGAGTAAGTATCATGTTCTTCCATGATATATTTGCCTGACATAGTGACAGGAGGAAGGTTGAGGCTGGCTGAAGGAGGAATGGTTGACATATCGGTGGCAGAGACTTTTGAAGTGAAGCGCAATCTGTGACTTGGAAGCTCAAAATTAAATCTAGTTTGGGCACCTGTAAAAGGAAGACAGGGAAAGAAGAGGTATGAATTGATAAAATAATCTTCTATTTATCCTTAAATTTGAGAAAACTTTTGAAATTAAAAAAAACAACCCTTTAAAATGTTATTGAAGTGCACAGGTCTCTAGAGCTATAAAATACCCACCCACATGATTCTGGCTTTTCTTAGTTTTAAAGACAATTAATTTTAACTGTAATTAGATGGACAAGGGAATCATACAAACACCTCATCTGTACTGAGGCCCTATGACAGTATTCTCAAGTAGCCTTACGAAGCAGAATTCAATTCATCAAGGATCATAAGCTGATTTTAGCAGCAGGAAGCTTCCTGGGAGGAAGCTATAGATGAATGCATACATGTCTTCACCTGCTCTTGTATTCTGTCTCTGGCACTTCTGTATAACAACAGTGTAAATTCTCTATGTGGCCCCATCTCATTGAAGTCCACATTAAAAAAAAATAAGCCAATAGCAACAGATTTAAAGCTTTAGCTATAACTCCACAGAAATATCACGTCGTCTTGGATGCTTCTAGCAAGGACAAAATAAAAGCCATGTTTTTAAAGTTTCAGGGAACTGTTACCTGTCATTCCGTGACTCCTCATTCTTCCCATCTTGTATTCTGCCTTCAGAGAGGGCAGGAGTGCTGCTCCAATAGCTATACCATCTATCATGGCACTGAATTTAAGAACTATAGGCTTCTTTTCTAAGCCTTCTGGCAGTTGTGGAAATTCATTTGTTTCAACAGGAGTTTGATTAATACTTGTTGGAGTTTTTTCTGAGGGCAAAGGAGTGGCAACATCTTCTTTGGTAGGCTGAGGCCTATTTACCAAGACAAAGATCAGGAAACACTTCTCGTTACTCTAAAATGGTGTGACTAGCCTGACCCTCCCATATAGCTTGCAAGTAGCACAAGGCCATAAACAGATGGCAACTAGCAGAACCCTGAAGTGGCAGCACTTACGCAGTCGAGGGCTGCCTGATGAGATCTGAAATCTGCTTGGAGAGCTGGTGAGAGCTGCGCACCATCATGCTGTGCAGCGTGGCCGGATGCTGAGGGATGTTGATGCTGATGGCTCCAACTTTGACCACAGCAGCGTTGTTTGTTTTCAGCCCTCTCTGGGCACTGTACAGGGCCTGGGATTTGGCAATGCTGCATTTCACGACAGTTCTAACAGAAAAGGAAGTGGGGTTTATTTGCACATTTTTTCAGAACAGTCACGGTTTTATGTTAAAATGGGTTTTTAAGTGTTAGCTGAATTTTGAAGTACTCATGTAAGTTATTTTGCTTAAAGACTACAGACACATTCCTTTTTCTTTCACTGCAAACACACGGATGCACTACATGCCACAAACAGCTACACTACATTTAAGAGAACTACAAGTCATGCATTGCAAAATTACCTGTTAAAGTGTTATTCTTGCATAATGAAAGATCATTTGAGTTTACACACACTAGACTGCACATACATAGACAAATTTTCACACATGGAAACAAATAAAGAGCCTTCCATTTCAACCCATTTTCAGGAATAATCTTCAATCAACCTTTTCAAAAGTAGACTTAGTAAAATCTGATTTTAGCATCCAAAAAGGTCAATGGAGGAAACATTCACTTAGCAATAAATACATAGCAAGTGATAAATGGATTTGTGAATTAATACCAATGTTTAATTGGCATGTACTACTGCAAAATATTAAAACTTTATTTTGATGTTAAGGAGGATATGTTTCACGATGGTTACCCAAGATAAAAATACAATTGCACAAAGTTGACAGTTTTTGATGTCAAAATGAAATTTGGGAATGTCAGAATTCACTAAGCTTCTATTACAAAAGAAACATGAGGTAACACATTCATGTTCTCATCTAAGGTCAATTATTGGAGGGTTACCCAATGGAAGTATATTATGTAGCCAGCACAGAGTACTATACAGCCTCAAAGAGAAAGACATACAGTTGTGAAGATGCAGTTACATGACCTAAAATACCCAAAAATTAGACTCTATACAACTGCAACATTCAATAAAAGTTTCTCAAATACTAAGTTTTAGGGAGCATAATTTAAAAACTTTTTGTTATCATGATATCAACTGTTCTATAGACAGTTTGGTCTCATGGAGAAAGCTACAATACTCTAGGAATTCTACTCCCTAAATGATATTTCCTCCTTGAAGCCCTAACACAGAGTGCCTTATTCTGACATTAGAGTATCAGCTAGCCCAAAGCATCCTAGGTATGGAAATAGAAAAAAAAAAAAAAATCATCCTTCTGCTTATAATGAGAAAATACAAAGCACTGTAATGCAACCACAGGCCTATCAATACCAGATTAATTTACTGAAGCTCTGGAAACATTTTCAGATTTTCTCAGCTAGACATGAGATATAAGCGACCTAAAGCAGTTATGGATTAATATTATAGGGTAGACTGACAAGTAGAAATGGCTTCAAAATATTTTAAGAATTTACAGAAATGTGAAAGAGGAAACAAATCTTAATTCACAAGCATTTTCAGAAAAACATTATACAAATAAATATTACTTCAGAAAAGGGCAGTACTTTTTTTTTTTTCCCCACAGAAACCTAGGGGTTGGAAGTGACCTCAAAAGATCATCTAGTCCAACCCCCCTGCCAGAGCAGGGTCACCTAGAGCACATCACACAGGAACTTGTCCAGGAGGGTTTTGAATGTCTCCAGCAAAGGAGACTCCACAACCTCTCTGGGCAGCCTGTTCCAGTGCTCTGTCACTCTCACAGTAAAGAAGTTTTTTCTCATATTTACATGGAACCTCCTATGCTTCAGTTTGCACCCACTGCCCCTTGTCCTATCACTGGACGTCACAGACGTTCTTCCAGACAAAAAAGGTACAAAAACCGGAATTTTTTCTTCACACCACTTGCAGTTTTATAGTCCATCCTTCCAGAGCTACCATCTTTAATGACATTTTAAAGTTAATCCTGTATTACCACAAAACTGAATATGCACAAATCCTTCTAAAAGATACACATTGGTGGTCTAAAGCAGCAAAAGAAACCTGTGCCTGGAATACTGCTGGGGGGGGGGGGGGGGCGGTACTCAGAGTACTGCAGGGTCACTGTGTGTCACAGGGTTTCTAGGCTGCCAGTGTACCATTTCCCACCTTGCCCACTACTCCAGTGAGACCCTCTGGACTTCAGCATCAGAAAGTCAGAAAGCAACTAGAAAGAAAACGCGGTGTCTTTTGTGAGAGAAATGAACTATGTTCACTCCAATGGATATGGGGGACACTAAGAGGGTCACCTTCATTAGCAGTAGAGGCACAGGCATAGTTTTAAGGAAAACATTTTGTGTTAATGTAACTTGGTCAGCATGCCTAATAATTAAACCTAGCATAGAGATAAATCAAGACAAGAAGGAATGGTGCTATTCATGCTGAAATCACAGCAGGTTCTATCACACCGAGCACAGCGTTTCCTTATGAAGTGCAAAGCAAATCTAACCTGTTCCTCTACATTACAAGCATTATTTCACCTCATTAAAATAGCCCCTAAAGCTAGAAAGTTAACATTTACAAGGGCTTTTTTTAAATACATATTTAGCAGGGTACATTAAAAGCTTATCTAGGTAATATTAGGTGTTAAACTGAAATGTATTCAAGCAACATCTGCCTACACAGTCACACACAGTAGGAATGCAGCCATTAGCTACACAACACAGTTAATTGCAAGACTATTAAACATAATAATATGACATACAGAAACTCTTGTTTGGCTGTGCTTGTAGGAGATGTAGGAAAATCCTCCAGTCTACAGATGAAGGTTGAAGAGAAAGCAAGAAAAACAAAAACAAAGCAAATAAAGAATAAACATTCATGCAAAATTAGTCAGTTAATTACTTGTAACCCACAATATGACACTTACTTTCAAATTTACCAAGTTGAGGGGTTGGTTTTGTTAGGGTTTGTTGTTTCCTGTTGTTGTGGTTGTTGTTAAAGATTTATGATTATTTCCCCTCTTTCCTTTTGTACCCTCCCTATATGGAAGCTCAGTAAGATTATGATGTAAGAGAGACATGAAGAATCTCAGTCACCTTTAGAAACCCTACATGGCTGTTATATTAGAACTTTTATTTATCCCTCTGAAGCACACTTAAACAGGAATTAGAAGAAGAGAGACTCAAGTCACATTATTTAGCCCCTTTTCTACTACATTAATATTCTAAAACCAGATCACATACTGAGGGTTACCCAACTAATACTCAAACTTCATGAGGGTGATCTACATTACAAAGAGTTGTAGTTCAGCTGTTGTTTTGCAACTCAAACAGAAAGAAGTTCAGCTAGAAACAAAGAAAAACAAAACACATGCTCTTCCTCAGTTTGTGAACCTGGCAAAAAAAAAAAATCAACAGCAATGTGGAATATGAGCAAGTAATTCTACAAGTTTATGCACAGAAAGTTCTCTCTCCCTCCCCTGCCAAGTTGTGTAAATTATATAAAGGTTGGAGAATGGATATTAGAACTGTAAAAGTAAAACAAAGAATCATGCATCATGTGAGTTCAAAAAGTTATTTATAAAATAAATAATACAAGGAATAATATGGGAATAATCAGCATCAGTAGGTTAAATACTTCCTAAAAATCTTGTATTGTTTAGTGGAACCTATAAGCCTTAAAGAGTAATTAGAAGCATAAGAAACACAATACACACAATGTGCTAAAGTTTCTGTGTGCACACCACATGGAATGGAATCACTGCAGAAAGCTCTGATCACATGAAATTTAACTTCTTTCTTTTTACAAGAGGACCCATCACCTAGGATTTTTCTGTCAAGTCACTTACCCATGATCCTAAAATTAGTTCTGAACTTACTACTACTATCTTTTAGTAGAAAGAGAAAGGAACTGGAGCATTCACATTCATGCAACTACATCTAAGACTTGTGGAATTGGGTGCCCTAGACTGAAACCTACTGATATGTTCACTGTATCCCTTCTCAGCTTACTCAGATACACCTTTCATAGAAAAGTCTTCTGTCAAGGGGCACATGCAATAAGCTTTGTAAGTCAAATTCAAGCCCAAACAACTGCATGGTTGCCACCAAATTCTATGACTTCACAGATTCTACCTGAAGACATTTCATTAGTGCTTTTCTCCATATTAAGCTACATACTGTCACACAACTGATACCACTTCTATGCAGTAGAACAATTTTAAGTTGTCAGGCTTCATACTTACTGGATATTTGGTGTAATTCCCTCCAGCAGGACGATATTGACACCTCCTATGTGAGCAGTAGCACATGTCTCAGTCATCTTTTGATGTAGTACATCTTTAAGAAAAAAAGATATTTAATAGCATATCATTCACTAAAATACTTCCAGGGATGCCTACTGCTTTCAAAATACAATAGCAGGAAAATAACTGAAAAATTACAGTTTTAGTAGTCACGTTAAGTAATATAAAATTTAAATTGTGGCAAGAAGAAAGCTTTTGAAAATGAAAGGAGCTACTATCTTCTAAAATCTTTTTTTTTCATGGCATTTTTGCAAAATCTTGCATCCTTTTAACATCCTTCAGCATCCTAGTAAAAGAATTTGTTGAATGCTATTATACTATCCGCACAGAGACATAAAGTACACCTGTTTACAAAGAAAACATATTACACATGCACCTACATACACGTTGGTACAGGCACGCGCGCACACGAACACGTACAGCCGCCACTGAACGAAGCTGCAGAGCACATTTGAGCTTCTACCCCACCTTTCATTTTTTCTTTCAGGGTGAAACTGCCGTGGATTCTCTTCAGTTCCGACTCCATCGTTAGGCCGCCGATGTCTGCCTCCAGGTGGGTCCGGTTCACCATGCCAATTCCAAACACAATGAGAGTCACGTGCTGGGGCTCCGAGGTCACCAGGCTGCGCTTCCTCTGCGCGTCTCTGCCGTTATCCTGTTCGTTCTCAAAAACCACTCTGCAAGCAGGTTCAGTGGGGCTTCGAACACCTGCACAAGTACAAAGGAGTTATTTTAGGATTCTTCACAGGTAGTCCTTGATGTACCTGACTCATATTTGTATTTGAAACCAGAGATTGTGTGTCTTGCACATCAAGCAAACTCTTTAGGCAAATTATCTGGGTCTCACTTATTCCACTCTACTAACACTACAACTGAACCAAAGCCAAGACACAACGGGGACCGTAATGAGCAGGATGATTTCATTATTACTCACGTTCTCACGTACATTATGTAAATATTCATATTTATGTGATTTTACTGTTATACAAGAAAAATGGTCTGATAGTTTCCAATTGTCTTGTCTCTTTTTTGATCATTTCACAGTCAAAGGTTCTTGTAATTTAGTTTTGGATGAGCAAGTTTTCCTTTTAAACAGTCAGTGCATTAAAAAAAACATGTAAGAAAATTCACATTTTGTGCAGCTATCGTAGCTGTGGATACGATATTCTGTGCATGACAGACAATGCCCTCTCTTTAACTGATGCTCTCATTTAACACACTGACAGTTTTTCATTCTTTAGTTAAAAGAAATCCAAAAAAATATGCCTAACTAGTAACTATATCATCCCCTGCATATTTACAGCAACCTAAGTTCACCAACAAAAAGAATGACAATAATTCAGCTCTCAAATTTACTCTGCTTTCTAAAATACATTGGAAATAGACAGCAATGATAACCCAGCACTCAAAGCTTTGGGTGAAATTATGGCCCAAATCCCTGTAATCTTTGCTGGACTTCACCAAAATCAGTATTTCACCTTTTCTTCTCTCTAAGCTAGGCTCAGATATTTTTTTTTTTACTCAGTCATTCCCAAGGCAGAAATTATCTTCCTCAGAATCGCTTATATATTTGCTTACTTATTTTCAAGAAATTATACTATACAGCATTTCCATTAGCCACTTGAAAACAAAATAGCACCTAGGGAGGAACAAACTCAATCCACTCTGCGCACAGATAACCAGAAAAGTTCACTTGACACTGTCCCACAGCCAGTGCAAATCCAGGTTAACAGAGCTACACGAGAATATCAAGGGACTGAATTTAAAATCAATCAGTTAACATCTATTCGACTAAGTCTTGGACAGAAAGAATCAAAGCAAATTATAAAGCCAGAAAAATACTTTTCTTTTGTACATTATCTTGGTGAACTTACTGCAATTTCTTCCCCAGTCCTCACCACTTCCCCCTCTGATGCAAGCTAGATGGGTCTGGGCAACTTTCAAAAGCCACCTTATAATCCAATCAATTTTAGAAGAATACACTTGAGTAGAAGCATGCGCTCTCAATTACTTGGATTTATGAATGAGTTTTACCTGTTGGCCCAAAAGTTTCAGAAGACTTTTCTAAAATCCCAGTTGGATCAGAAATGAGTGAATAGAAGTTCAATAGTTTATACATGTTTTGCCAGCACTCAGCAGAAGGTTCGCTCTGTTCTGACACAGTAATAGAGTCAGAGTCATCCATATGAATAGTCATGTGGTCAACTACATCTTTTGAACCTTTCCTGGACACTTTAGAAGTTCTTCTTTCTGACCTCCCCAAGGAATTCTTGTTTCGCGTCTCTTTTTTATTGTTCTCATTGTTCGTTCGTTTGTTCTTGGTGTTGTTCACTCTGTTACCTCCATTCAGACTCCCTCGAGAGCTTCGGCTGAAATCAGAAGACCGGAAGTCTCTGTGTTTGCGAGTTTTAAAAGTAGGTGTTGGAGAGGCTGATCCAGCTGTGTATCTGCTAAGTTTGATGTCCGTCTGTGTGGCTTTGATATCATCAATCATTGTACTGAACTGATGAATGAGACGAACCAGTGCCATGTCTACGTGCTGGCTTATGGACTGGCAAGAAATTGTAAAATTACAGTGAAAAGTATTATAATAGCGTTTATTCAAGTCATGAAAAGAAAGGGCATTGGTGGAGTTATGAGGTGTGCACATGGATTTCTCCATTACAACAGCACTAATACTGAAAGTTTCCAACATCAAAGCTGGTTTGAATTCGAGGGGAGGAAGATTGACAGCTCCTTGCCTGAGGAAAGAAAAGGTGCCAGTTACTATTTTGTTTCTTTTATGGGAGTGAAATACTTTTTACACAGTGGTACATCTCATTTACAGAATCTAATCTTTTATTTCCCTTAGGATCTTCTTACCTAAGTTCAACATACAAAAAATGAACTTTTATACTTTCTTATTGCATGCTACTAACATAGTAATCATTCAGTTCTATGTAAACTTAGATTGGCATGCCATCTTTCCATCACAACCTAAAGTTTTGCCCCAAATAAGCAAAGGCAGGATTCAACATTTACACCAAAAGTAACAACTTCATTTACGGGATGAATACAAAAATCACATTTCAGAGGCTCTCAAATTTTCCCCACTATTATTCCCAGCAGCTCTCCCTACCCCAATCTCCAATTTTCAAAACTAGCTGAGGCTTAAATACTTAAAAGTTTCCATACCATTCCACAGGAAGATAAAAATAAATATTTTAACAGGAAGAGAAAACAGCTAAAAGAGTAAGGACTGCTTCTTATTCTGCAGTAGTACTTTGGAATTCTGTCTACACATGAAAAAGCTGATTTCTGTTCTCTAACCAATCCATATATTTTCAATACCTCCAAACATACCTTCGAGCTCGTTTGCTTTTTCTTTCCTTTGCTGTATCTGAATCAACAATATCTGCTCTTAGACAGTCCAAAGTTCCTGAGAAGGAAAGGTACTCTCCAAAATACATTCTGTAGCAGAGTGGCATTGCATCCTGGGACTGGATTCCCGTGTAACTTAGGAGAGGTTTGAAAACAACCTACAAACCAAAACCCACTGATTTACTTCTTGCTGTCTAGATTATTCCTACATTCATGCTCCAGCATTTCTTGATCTACAATATTTACAATGTCAGCTACATAATACAGGACATTTTTATGTTTTATTGACAGTGCTGTAAAACAGAAAAGGGTGATAAAAAGGACAGGTGTTATGGACTACATCGCAAGCCAGCATCGAATGGTTAGCTATGGGAGCAAGGTTTCTGTATGTTTCTCCCAAGTAAAAAGTACTCAGGAGAACTAGGCTACTAAATGCTCCCATATGTTATCTGAAGCTATAAAACAATGTTCTATTAATCACCATTCATCAAGTTTGTTATGGGACACCCCAGAGATTTCTTGAGCCTTTCATCTTTGCATAGGTATGCATAAGAAACATGTACAAAAACAAGAAAATGTTTTCATTGTAAGATTAACCATTTTTTTAAGTACTATTTTTTTCCTACAGAACTCCAAAATGCATCAGCAAACTACCCCTACCTGTGCATCTGCCAGCTGGACAGCAGGAAACCCCTGGTTGCCCTCTTCTACACCTGCAATGTCATCCTGACTGGTGCTGTGCTGTGAGTGCGTGCCATCCAGGGTGTTTTGGTCACTAGACAAAACTGTGTTGAAGTCTGAAGCAGAGGGTATAGTAGGAAGATTTGGTGCCACACCTAAAAAATAAATACCCATGGAACACTAACACCACAGGAAATTTTAACACTACCAATTCTATTAATTCAGCAAGGTTAATTATACAGAAGCACATGCCATACACATCAACAGTCAGGTCTACAACCTCCCAAAAGTGGCATTCAGGATAAAGAAACAGTCTGATATTGCTGAAACAGGTAATAGAGATAGTCCAAGTTATATCTGGAAAGCATGAAAATACTTCCTTCTTTTTGCCTTCCTTCCCAAGGGCTTTTTGTCTGTATTGCATCCTATAGGGTACTTAACTCCTGTTTAAACTGAAACAGTTTATAGGCTGAGTAGCCTACACCATCAACAAAAAGCAAAGATTATCCACAGCTGCAGATACTTGCTTTTAGCTTTTAATGTGCTGTAAGCTTCTGGGTTTTATTAGTCCCAATGGAAGATCCACTAATTAGATGTCTATAGATTAGTCTCTAGCTAAATAAAAAGAGCTAGCTTCATAAAAAGAGCTCTGTTCATGGACAATCAGACTTGCAGCACAAGGGCAGAGCACTTGCACCTTGAGTCTGCCCTGAACTCAACTTCCATGAGACAGAGTTGCTCTGCCAATGTAAATTCATTCTGATTCTTCAAAACTCAAGCTCACAGCACTGATCAGAGAGCCATGACTACACGCCTTCACAGAAAAATGGTTTGGATGAATCTCTGTCCAAGTTAAAATGACAAAGTCTGATTTCAGGAACGTGAACTTGTAAACAAACCATTACAGTTTCAGCAGGAAAAAATACATCTTTTATAAAAAACCAAACAAACCAAAAAACAAATAGAAAGCTATACTTCTACCCTATGATTCTTGCAGAGAAACACATTTCAGTTTACAGAGGAGCAAAACCAGTTAACCAGGATGTTGTGTAGGATCAGACTGTTACCTTCTCAATATTAAGAACAAATTAAAACAACTTATTATTGCCTGAGATTAGTACATTACAGTCGAAAGTCAGTTAATAGAAGAAATATTCAAATCTAGTATTAGTGAAAATGAAAGTTAAGATACACACATGCAAGGATTATGAATGATAACAGGCTTACAAGAATAATGAAAAAACTGCAGTAAGTTGTTAGATGTGTATTTCTTTACTACACTTAAGACTTTCAGAAAAGTATATTTTCTTTTCTGCATTCCCTTAAATCAGCTGACCACTTCCCATCCCTGAAGAATATTACTCTCAAAATAGAAGTTTGTTTCGTCTCAAAATTGAACTGAGAAAGGGCAAGGATTCCAGTGTACAAAATTTTCATTACAAAACAGCATATGCAAATTAAGTTAAAAGCAGCTGACAAAATTGAAGGAAATCTGCCACTAAGGATGATTTTATGGCTTAGCTTTTTCACAGCGACACATGCTTTTGGAAGCTATCTGCAGTTTCAAATATAAGAAAAAGATAACATTTTGGTGGGAGGGTGAGGGTATTCATTAATTTTCTGGTTTTCTGAGAAGTCTCACAAGCAGTATTTAAGTCTGTTGAACTTAACTCATTCACACAATTACTTTCTGAAAGAATCTCGTAAACACAGGAACAGCCAAACCAGAATCACCTCTTAAATTCAGCTCTAATTAGCAATACCTGTTGGAAGACTATTGTGTCCAGATTTGGTGGCTGGACTTTCCTGTACTACACTTCCTCTGTTGCCCACAGCATTGGACATCCAGTTATAGAAACTCACAGAAGATGGTTCAGACAGCAAAGGGTGTTCAGATAACATATCTGCAGCCACAGTATTTCCTATACAGATAAATCAGAAGCTTTAGCATTTGTTGTATCAAAGTCAGCAAAAAACAGGAATGCAGCATAATTTTACTGACAATACTGACAAGCCTAATACTTAAAATGTATTCCAATAAATTATGTGTCAAGCAGCACTACAGGTGGCTACCACAGAAGTCATACTATGACACTAATGGATGTTGCACTACAGCTGTCTTTGCATTTGGTCATCTCTACCATTAGCTACAGGAAAGGAGTTAGGAAACCAAAATACCTTTTTTTCTGAATAATATTTCATTCCCTGACAGCAAAGAAGAGAGGTTTTTAGAGAAAATACAGCATCAAATGTCTGTTTCTCTTTATATGCGTTATAACAATGCACTCAGAACAATAATATAGAACATAAAAATTTCCATTTATGTATTTCAAACTTTTACAAAACTTAAAAAAAAAATATTAAAAACCTGAAAGTTATTATACACAAACTAAGTTACTGAAACTTTTTTTTAGTCCACTTTTTAAATTACTTAATAGGTCAAGAAAAAACAGCAAATACAGTATGATCACATAATTTCCTTATTCATTTAAAAAGACTCAAGTAATTTTGTATTTTACTCAAGAAGTAGTAAGGCTAAGCAAAAGGAAAATACTTTTTTTTTTACTTTGTATAGCTTTCATTTCTTTTCCCAACCTGATGTATTCACTGTTTGCTTCTAGGAAATGTTATGGTGCAGCAATGCCTAGGAACTGCTATTAAGAACTATGATTCTTATTTTGGGAGAGGGAGAAGGGAGGTGGGATCTTAAACAAAAATAACTCATAGTGGAAATATAGTATCTTTTCTAAAACATTAAGTAAAATTAACCCTTTAGCTTGCTTACTTCTGCTACATCATACCTGTTCGTGTTAACGAACTACTTTTAACTGCAGCTGTACTTCTTTGAGGAGTCCCTTCCAAAAGATTATGCAGGCTAGGAAAACTCCCAGTCAGATAACTGAGCAGACTCTCTTTCCTTGGGCTTTCTTTGACTGCCATTCCAGAGCGGCCAACATGCACCGGTGAATCTGTAGCAGTATCCCCACTAGTGTAACTTAAGGAATGATATGGATGTATACCCTTGTGGAAAAAACAAAGAAACTAATGAACTGCTGCATAAACTGCAAAAAGAAAGGGACATGTGATCTGAATATGAGAACCGAACACAGTAACTACAACATTCTGACTCCTGCAAACTTTTGGACAAGTAGCACTTCATTTGGGATAGGTTATATGCCATATTCTGTACATTTTGTACGGTGATAGCTAAATCTTCATTTTTGCTTCCATAAATAGATTAGAAGCCAGAAAAGTTAATGTACATCCTTAAGTGATGCACATACGTTGTTTTCAAGAATGGCTCTGAAATTAGTTGGCAAGAAAAACAATAAACAGATGTAGAATATAGGCCAACAGATCACTTCTGTAAGGGAAAGAGCACACCTTCCTTGTGTTACAGTTACAGGTATAGATACTTTTTAGACAAGCATTTATTTATCTGCAGTGTGCAGAATTGCTTCTTAACAGGCCAGCTACACACCAGCTTCCCCTCATGTGCGGTGCTAAAAAAAATTCCTTACCTTTATTTTCAGAACAGAGTCACTGTGAGTGTGAGTCTTAGATAATTTCCTCATTATCTCAGCACCAGTTACAGGCCCAGAAGAACCACCAGCAGGTGGAGGACGATTAGCTGTTCCTTCCAGGAGCATTGTATGCTCACTGACAGTAGCTGGAACCAAGCAAATAATTTCTCTTAATTTTATATATATGGCAAAACAAGATTCTCTATTATTAGGTACATTTATTTACAACCAGTCACAAACTTCCAATTTCTGACACACACCTGCACATGAGCACAAACAGCACAACACAAAAATACCTGCATCGAATTCAAACTCTGCTCCATCAGCACTTGTGTCACTCTGAAGACCCCCTCCACTGTCTAATCCAAGCCCATCTTCATGCTCATGGTAAGGATTTGTCTGTAGTTTCACTGGCTGAGCTGGTCTGTGTAAGCTGACTCCTTTAAAAGCTGGGGTCACCACAATGAACTTCATCCATTGTCTTGCTAAGGCAACTAGACCTTTCTTTAAGGTTACTAAGGCAGGAAGGCCATCACTCTTAAATAAAGAAAAAAAAATAAAAATCCGTATCACAGCATTTTGAAGTAGACTGGGAAAAAAGTCTGCACTCCTTTATATTTTTCTGCTCAAGAGGTTTTGACAGAAACATGATGGCACCATACAATATCCATTCAGATATAAGAAGCCATAGTGCTAAAAGATAAAAATTATAGCTTGATTGAACACAGTAAATAGATTAATTTACGTGACCTTAGGATCTAGCCCAAGAGAGCAAAAATAACAGGAAACAGGTTTATTAAATATAAAACTACTGAAGTAACGATAAGGCTCTGAACTATGGACTAAAATTCACAACGGCTCTAGATCAACTGTAGAAATAGGAATTAAATTAAAAAGATCAGGTTGTTTTCCATTGTTGGCAAGCACTATTTTAAAACCCGAAAATTGCAGCAAAAAAATTTGATTATTTTGATAAAAATCACTGAATTGTGCTAAAGAAAAAAAAGCTGCTTATTTTGACCACAAATCCAGCAGTGCTATTTCTGCCACGATTGTGCTACTTCTGATCACTAGGCTCTCAGTTGAATTTGTTGTAAAACGCAGTGTTTAGATCTGACAGGCACGGAATTGGATTATGAAAATGACACAAAATCAGGAACAAACACTCCTCCTCATGCCTAATATGTTTGTTCAAAGAATCATTTACCACTACAATCTAGACATTTACATTCTAACACCACCAGGAAAATAGATTAAATTCTTAAGCTTTAAAGTTTTTACAGTTCTAGCTCTTAAACTGTCTGCACTATCCAAGTATTTCTGAAAGACATGAAAACTTGCTCTGAGGGACAGCATCTGGAATAAGCTAATGAGTGCATGCCCTTGCCTTAATAATTGAAATTTATTCAATTTTAAAACTACAGATAGGAATTTTTACTACTTTGCTGTTGTCTTTAAGAAAAATGAAATCTAATTAAAAGGCCGTAAACAATTTTAAAGACATGTCTTTTTGGTTTATGATTTCTCATGTAGTTACTAATAAGACAGCGAAATAAAAATCATGCATATACACAGACCACAACAAAAAACAACAGATCTGAAAGAAAAAGCAATCAGAGAAGCCATACCTACTTATCAATTTAAGGTTATATACAAGTTTAGGTTATACTTTCTGGTTTGATAACTTTCCTTAAACTGTTACCTAATTTAAGACATTAGAATTGGTACACTCAAAACCAAGACACCGATTACTTTGTAGTGAAACTCACCATGGTGGCATCCTCAATAATGGAGTAATTTGCTTGATGAAGGTAATGGTGCAATATATTACACAGTAAACAAGAAGGATTTTCTTGCAAGAAACGAGCCACTTTGGTAAGCCTGTTGTACTTGCTTCTCAGAGGAAAGTGCACACTTTTATTCTAGATTAAAATGTAACAATTTTTCACAAATGAACATACTTGCAAACACACACATGAACTACAAGATTTCACTGGCGATACCACAAACTTCAAGCCCAATTTTGAACTTCTGCAACAAAGGTTTGCCATATGGATACCTACTTTTATTTTAAACAGGGGTATGTGAAAAATCATACTTGATGCTTATTTATTTATATGAAGCAATAAAACAGAAGTCTGGATTCAAATAGCAAACTTTTGAAGTAACCTCTGGAATAACAGACATATATGCATGGCTGCCTGAGATTTTCAAATAAACTGCTTATTCCAGGTTGGAGAAAAAACAGGCACTTCTCTAATTTTGGCTTAATACTAGAAAAAAGGTAGCAAGAGAGACAGGAAGGGAGGCAGCAATAAGAGACTGCTACAAAGGATGATTCTTGAGTACAGCAGAAAACTAGCCTGCTACTAAGCTCAATCTTTCAATGCAAGACCAGGATCTCAACAACAGGAATCACCTCTAAGTCCTCCCACTAGATGGGGATAAGTAAATGAACAGCAGAAAACTGCCTACACACCAGAAAGCTCCTCAGCAAAACACAGTAACAACCCGTTTGTCATAAAAACTCTACGAATCCCAGGTCTCAACAAAAAAATTGTGAATTCTGTGTTTCTTGCTAGAATATTTCACCCTCACTGTGCTTGTTTTCCCTTCCTCTAACAAGCAGGTCCAATACACACTGACTCAATACGCTGCAGGAGCACAGAAACTCAAACTTTCTCCTGAAAGATACCCTGAATGTTTAATAGTTCAAAACACTTTCCTATTTACAGAACACGGGTACGCAGTTCTGGAAGTAAAGGCTCATAAGAGGTGCTATAATTTTGGCAGTGAAAATACCCAGAATCCCAAACCAACATATATTACATATTACACTGCTCTGTTCTGGTACACCTATTGATTTTATAAAAGTCATTTACCTCTAAAGCTTCTGTCATAATGCAACCCATAACAGCACAGATTCGGAGGGTTCCTTCAGTCTCTAATTTATTTAATGATGATTTCACTTGATCGATGGGAACAAGCCAAGCACCAACTGCAGGTGTTGCAGTACTCAGGAGATTCAGCTGCCTATGGAGGAAAACAGAAAGAATCATACATTCTCATTTAGCAGCAGTAATTAGCAGGATTTTCTGATGCTATTATGAGTTCAAACAGGTGGAATATGACAGAACAATGCTACAAAGTACCAAACACAAACTTATTGCCCAGAAAATTAAAATTGGCCAGAAGTACCTAAGGCAGGTTTTAACTTGCTCACACACTCATGATTCCATCCACTCTTACTACTGCTATTCCCCCCTCTTCCCATTTGTATTCCCTACTAAAATCATACCATTTGAAGTTCTCATCACCCACTGAACCCCACATTAACTGTTACACAATATATCATGAAGGATTGTTGCTGAAGAGCTGAGGCAAGAATATTAGTAAAACCACAAAGAGTATTTTCTAATCTATAGCTACATACTGAGCTTAAACTACTGACTGATAGGAGTATTTGACTTGTTCTACGAACAAAATACTAGAAACTATCTTAGAAAGCTTTATCTTGAACTTCATAATGCAATGACAGTAAAATCATGGGTTAAACATCAGGTTGAATACCAAAAGCACCCAGTATTTCTCTTCTCTAGCATCTCTCCTACTCAAAACAAGTGCTCCCCTTGCCTTTCTCCTCCATAAATTTCAGTCTCACTGGAAGTTTTTTTGTTGTTGTTTTTTTTATCTTTTCTTTTTAATAATATTGAATTTTTTCTAGCAACACTTCCATACAAGCAACAACAATAAAAAAATTGAGGAGTTACTTTGAAATATGTAAACTCCAACCTTTTCATCTCCAGAGAAGCTTCAGAAATTATTGAAATTACACTCAGAATCTACCAAATACAGCTGAGATTCAAAGTAGTATTGTTACTTTGTTCTTTTAAATCAGGTAAAATTATACCTTGAAAATACATGGGCTGGAGAGCGCACATTGGTAGGGGCTGCAAAACTAAACCAAATTTCTTTGATTGTTAACTTCATGCTGCAAGAGTCAGGGGGTGGAGGCATCAAGGGTATATCTTTTTTCAGATCATCAGATTCAACCCCTTCATCCTTAAAAAAGGAAACACAAAGTCAAAAAAGTTTTCCAAAGTTATGACACTGAAAGGCACTAGCATATCATACACTGCACTGCTCATAAGAAAGAGTTTCATCAGCATTTAGGCAAGAAAAAACCCCAAACAACTGCTGTCCATCAACTGTCTCAAGACAATACCAAGAGACCTTGCAGAAAGCTGGAAGTTTAGTGTGCAAGTAGACAGTATGAATGAAGTTGACACAAGCAGACACCTGATTAAATTGTTTCATTTTGTATTATGAGTGTTAATCGCTTCAAAACGAAACCAAAAAACAACCCAAGACCAATAATTTCTACATGGTATGTTCATACCTGCTCATCTGAAACTGAATTTCCATTAATATCTGAAGAGGGACTTATTCTGTCACAAGGAAGGTTATCGTCAGACACATCGGTATTATAACCACTACCAGTCGGAGAATCTGAAGAGTTATTTGATGCAAGCAATCCACCTCTCTCTGTATCTCTTGATTTACCCATGACTCCAAAAGTATTATACAATACAGCTCCAGATTGTCTTCCTCCTATAAAAGCATACACACCAAGACTGTAGATGTTTGCTGTGCATTAACATCTATTAGATCAGCACTTAAGAGGAGAAGTCAAACCAAATTTGGTTAAACAAGATGCATTAACATTTTACTCAACAATTTATCACTACAATTTTTATAAAATTAAACAGTTAGTTGTAGAGCTCCTGATAGTTTCTTCCAAGAAGATGAAGAATACTCACATGAAAACTGTTTTTAAACACTATTCCTTGAAAAGAATAACTTGGATGACAGAAAATACATATATACAAAACTCTGGCCATATATGCACCTACTGCGGATTGCAAGCTCATTGATCAGTGAAAGCCTCAATCTCTACCTTTGCTTTAAGTTCAGAAACTGCTGAAATCACTTGATATAGAATTATTTCATATACTCTTATAAGCGGTACTGATTACTAAAAGTTCATTTATTGTATGACTTACTGTGTGATATGATTTATTTACAACACACATGTACTATTTAGCATCACCTATATTCAGTAATTTCTACTGCTAAACTAGAAGACCTAACACGAGAATTGTTAGCAGTTTCATAATACAAGATAATATGAAACCTATATAACTTTACCTTTTATAGTTAGATTTTCAATTCCACACTCGAACATTATCCAGCCCCACTTCTCTTGACTAGGACCTATCCGAGTTACATCCGGAACAGCTTGTTGATCTGTTTCATCCACAAAAGCAAACTCATCCAACTCTTCCAGAGTAAAAAGAACTTTTGATTTCCCAAAAGGAATAGCTGTTATTGCACAAGTTCCAATGTCTGTGAAAAACAAACATTTACCATTTTGTTAAAAAGTGAAAAACACTTTACATCTTCAAATAGCTCCCTGAGGTTTACAGTGTTTTGGGAGTGTTGTCCAGTTAGTATTCCAACACAAAGTTAAAGCTTTGAGACATTCCCAATCCTAACACATCTGTTGTCTTCATCTTTTTTGTAGAGTCATGGTTCCAAAGACACGTACAAACAAGCTCTTCAGATTTTTACCTCAAACTGGCAATTGGCCTGAAATTATTTTGCCAAAAAATCATTCCTAATAAATATCAAAGGTTTAATAGGAACAAATGACAGTGATACTGACAGTGCTCTTGGATACTACGTTCTAATTTTAATTCAAAGACTGGTTAGAAGCATGTCTATCTCTATGTTGGGAGGATGCAAGGCACCAAGTCTCACTGCTTCCTAAGAAAATAAAGACTCAAGCAGTTGTTAATTCATTATGGTCTTTACTGCCTAAGATCCAGGAGGATACTACACTTCCTTGATTTCTTTTATGTTAGAATTTAGCTTAAATATAAATCTCTTCTTCTAGTGACATTTCTGAAGGAACATTTTAAATCATTTTATACCTATTGCCTATTAACTCACAGAGCTACATGTTAAACTCTGAGGAGAAGAACTACACAGAGACAATTTATATCCCTTCCATTCCTCACTCTCTACCCCAGCTTCTAACTGCAATCACTTTTGCAGTATACGTGAAGTGTTAAGATCCCAAGGAAGACGTTTCTCAAACCTGAACAGAACATGATGAGTTATCTCGTTCATAATTCAAAAATTACTTGCCCTTTTTGAATGTCTGCAGCATATCTAACACAGGACACTACTGCTAATATTCTACCCATAGCTAAGTAAAAACGGAGTTATACATTTTAATGTTCCCTTACTGTTTTTTTCCCCTCCAGTTTTATTTGCTCACTCAGCATGGCACAGGGGTGGCTTTCTTTTTTTCCTCTTTATTCTGTGGTTTTTAATCCTAGTTACTTCAGAGCTCTCTCTCATGTCCTAGAGATTCCTATTCTTTATGGAACAGAGCAAAACACAGCACTAACTGGTAGAGACTCCATCAAAATTCACTCAGTTTTAACAAAAACTGCTTCTGGTCATCTTTTCCAGGTTAGCTTTTCCAGGATCAGGAGTTACCGCAGCTGAGTGTAATTCATAGCCTCATGAAGCAATTTACTTAACACAGACAAGAAGGCAGACAGTTGGGTAGATTTCATTTTCAGTTTAATGGTCACTGTCTTTAAAAATCTACAGCTTGTCATGCTGAAATTGCCAGTACAACAGGCACTTTATACCTATCTTGAAATTCTTAGAAAGTAGAAAGAAAGTAAATAAGCATAATTCATTCCCCACATCAGGTGACAAAAAATGGTAGCTGAAAAGATTAATTCTAGCACTTTAGTAGAATAACAGAAAACAATTCAAAGTAACTATCCTAAACTTCTTTTTAAAGTATCTGCAAAATCTCTAAGTTCAGGTGTCTTTTTAGTCTATGTTGATAAAAAAAACCCCCACAAACAAACTACAAGATCAAGGCCAACTATAGCCACTTGCTTCTATGAAAACGGACATTTCCACAACTCAAAACAAAACAAAACAGCTTACCTGTTGTATCAAGGCCTCTAAGTTGTCCGTGAACACGATGGATGTTCAATTTAGCAGCAATTTCTTTTCCTTTTTCTGCTCCAGCATTGGATCTCAGTGAGCCGGAAGACTGGGGCTGCATTTTACTGGTTTGGATGTAACGATCAAATGTGACAGAATTTCTCCCAGTGTCTGCATTGGTTGAAGTCTCCTCAACTATACCCCTTTGAATATAAGAGAGAAAAAACACTTACGCAAATCTCAGATAGACATATTTAATTTTATTATTTTTGTTTAAAATTTTAAGTGACATTGGCACAGCAGCATTACAAAGAACTCTTTGTAAGAGAGAAGATCCATATGCTTTGCTAGAAAACTACTGAAAAAACTAATTTCATCCTGCATGACATATTGGCAAAGAAGAGTTAAAACTAAAGTTTTAAAATTATTCCAGAAGGGTTCCCCCACTTCTTAAAGAAACTGCATTTCCGGTCAGATATTAGATGTTTTATAAAATAACACAGAGGACATCTTATTGCTTAATTCAGTCATGCCAACTTCAAATACTTTTCAAAACAGCAAAAATTGGCATCACTAAGTCTTTTGACTAAACAATGAAGAGCCACAAATAGTTATATGTATTATTCTTACCTATTCATACGAACTTGCGTAGCAATTCTATCAAAACACAAAGCTACTAACGAAACATGAGTCACAGTTTTGCCAGAAGAAACCCCTGGGGATTCATCAACAGACGCTTGTAGTAAACACAGGTTCACCTAGATGTAGAATTCCCCCAAAGAGTAAAGAAATTTGGAAAAACATGTTACACTAGGTATACATCACTAATTTCTGATACAATAGTGTCTTATACTTCTCAATAAAATGAAAAAGTTAGAACCATCGCATCTAGAAGATGTAACATAACAGTCAATTCTCTTGAGAATGTTCATTATCTAGCACAAATATATAGTTTGAGGAACTAATAAGGAAGCAAAGTAAGAGTAATTTATGAGGCCCTGGTCTTCTAAGAAGCCAAACAAAAAGTACATAGAATGCCAGGTTAGAAGGGGCCTCAAGGATCATCTGGTCCAGCATTAGTTTTTACCTTTGGTACAGTAACATTGGCCTGAAGACCTTTAATTGTCACATTATCTTGCTTAAGTGAGAGATTGGTCTGTGCTGGTCCCTGGTTTGTTGTTCCTGTGGTGGCAGTGTCTATTTTTGTTCCTCTAATGTCCTGCTTCGAAGATAACTGGGAGAAGAGGGAAAAAAAAACTTCAAAAAAACCCAAACAAAGCAAAACAAAACCACATGCACTTTCACAGCTTAGTCTGAACTTCCCTCTACCTCACAGAGACTGTCTCCCTAACTACTGTAAAATGATGATGCATTGCTGATATGAATACAATACTTAAGAATATAATTTATAATAATTTCTAAGAATAGAATTTATGATCTCATGCAAATTAGTGTACCTACAGACTAGATTTGTCCAAATTAGAAAAACTTCAGTCCTGTAAGAGAGCTTTCTGGTCACCGAAAGACGGTATATAACAGTTGATTATAAAATTACAGATAAATAAGGCACAAGATAAAAAAATAATATTCCAAATAAATACAGCATTTAGCTACTGTATCTCAAAACACTGAACTTAATAGAAACTTTTTCTGTATAAGATACAGAAAACAATAATCTTTCAAATTTGTGCAGTTTCCTTGTTCCCTTTCTTACGTTTTCTGAGAAGCTTGTTTTGCTGTTCTGTACAGCATCTCGAAGAACTTTGCAGTGCAGATCATCAACAATTGCTGCTGGGTGTCGAGAGCTGGCACAATGCACCATTGATTCTATATACCTGTGAGAGGAAAGAAGCCCACAACAGACCATTTAAAATTCCAGTTTCACATGACACACCATCAATAACATTTAAAAAACAGAGAAAAAAAATTAAGCACTGACAGATATAAAAGGCTCTTCCCAGGGTCAGCATAACATTCTTCTAGCTTTTTCACAAGAAATGCAGGATTATATTCACTGGGTACAAAGCCCTACTATTCCATGTCACATTATTAGATCATTTTACCTAAACCATTGCCATACAAAACAGCTTTAATTTTAGACAATTTTATTGTATAATCAATTAACAAATGCAGTAGTGAAAGTAAAATTAATTACCTATCCAGTGCCTCTGCTACAAGAGGAGTCAGAACTACATCTACAGTTCCTTTTACTTCTACGACTGCCGTTGTTCGTGTCTGGAAGACAGGATGATCCAACGTCCATTCTTCTGTTATTGTTTCATCATCTGTATTTTCTGCAGACTTCTTGTCCAAAGGAGTATAAGGTGTACTAAACAAGTCAAACACATATAATAATGTAGGTGTGTAAAGGGAATACAGAAGTGCCCCGGTATCACTTTGATTCTTAGAAAAAAATGCATTAAATAGCAGGTTTCTTCTAGTTTAGGAAGCCCACATATACGACACGAGGGGGTAAGGCCCTTCCCTAGATTCAAGTTGAGCTTTTGGCAATGCAACAGGCAGGTGCCACAAACACCTCCCAGATTAATTGAAATTAAGTTGCAATTTCTAATCTTGAAAACCTGTGAGTAAAATCATGTCATGCTTTCACGGTGTACTTTCTTTTTGGCCAAAACCAAACATTTTATAATCTAAAATACACTTGTACTGAAAACTACTGCTACAAATCAAATTTCTGAAGGGATAGCAATAGCCAAAATATTTAACAAGAGTATCAGAAAAATTCTACTCTTAAAAAATACACCAATAATATTAGCAGTATTCAACTTACTTAGATGTTGATCCTGTAAGCTGCATGCCTCTGTCCAGTAATGAATTAGCTGTAAGACCCTGTTTAACAATCTAAGATAAAAGTGCAAAGAAATTTATTACATACCTTCTATAAATTAAAAAAATACCCAAGGAATCTTTAAATTCAGATTCTTCTTTTAGTTTTTTTTCTTCAAAGAATCCCTCGTATGCAGATTCCCCAACACAATATACAGAAATGCCTAGGTTAATTTTTTTAATTACTTGAAACATTAGATTATGATGTTTTTACATAGAGTAAATTTTTTAACTGCTTTAAAAAAAATTTCAAATACAAAAAGCTTTCATGAACACAAAGCTTTTGCTGCATCCTAATAACAAATAGAATTCTAGAGCTTAGACACCTATTTTCTATCAAGTCATTTCCATTATTTTTCATGTATGTAATTTCAACTCCTTCCTTAAAGATGTATGCTCGTATCACATACATCACCAGGAAAAAAAAAGCCCAATTATTTACAAAAATAATTTGCTAAAACTGAGTATCAATTTTACTTCCAAATAAAGCATTTACAGCTTAGATTATACTTTTCAGTATAAGTATACTTACGTAGTAAGTATAATAGGTACACTGCTACTGAAGTTCTGTGTAACATACTTTAAACAAAACCCACGTAAATATCCTTCAGCTGGATATCAGTCAACAGGCAGCATTTTTAAGTGCAATAATGACAATTCAGAACACATCCACAGAATTCTAACTCCACCTTTTCTTTTCCACAACCTCCCAGCCACACAGCCCATAATCTGAAGTCAGAAATCCAAGGTATTCCTTAACTAAAAGCTAAAAAGTTTCAAGCTTCTCATAGCTTTTATGCAACAGGTGTACTAAGCAACTTCATCTTGTTTTGAATTCCTATTCCTTTCTCTACTCTTTTCTCCTCCAGCTTCCATACCTTAAAAGTTGGGACACACAGTTGCTCAAAAGATGATGAACTTTCTTCACTTGTTGGAGTGTCAAGGTCTAAAGGGCGATGCAATGAAGATTTGGAAGTTCTTTTGTTAGTTGGATGCTTTACTGACCAGTTGATCACCTGGAACTGTGAAAGATAATTTTGGTAACATGACATTACAGGCTGCTGGGAAGTTATTTGCTCACTTTCCACAGTCTTATCAGATTCCATGACATACAAGTTCTCAATATGATCATCTTCTCCTCCCAGAGCCGAAACAAAGGAAGCCTGTGAAGGATGAGTCTTAATTGGCAATGTTTTAACATCCTGACTAATTTCTCCATGGATTGTGCTCGTTAAGGGCCCTTCCACGCTGTGATAAATAGACCCTCTACTGTATTCAGTTTTCTGAGCCTGTTTTTTTCTCTTCTTCCTCCCTGGATAGGTTCCTGGACCTTCATCACTACTTATTGGCTCAAACTCTTCTGCTGCAGAAAAATAAGCTTCGCTATCGGCCACTGACATACTGGAATCCATTGAGCGATACTGGTGAAATGAGTTTGAATCTGCAGATGGAGTATATGGAAAAGAACCAAAGCTCCTCCTCTGCTTTGGGGAGTCCAAGACATTCTCATCACTGCGAGACACGTCGCTGCTGAACTGCACGCCAACTGGAACAGGCTGCTTGTCTCCATAGAAGGCTGCTGTGAGGCTCTTAGTGCTCCCGAGCCGGGTGGAGCACACGGACGCTTGTCGTTTCAGAGGAGACCTCATGGGAGACTGACCAACAGGCCTTTCCTGGTTGCCAGGGGATACAGGGCTGCACTCTGCACCCTCAGCTGCAACACTGGAAACAAAAATTAAAAGTTCATTTGCTTATTGTATTTTTAATGCTTCTCTCTCCACTGATGGAAGCTGTCAAATGCTTCAGTGATTCTGTGACCACCAATTAGCAAAGGAATTATTTTCACAATGCTGATTACATACTAAATTCTGCCACTTGTTAGTTCACTTGTCTACATATAGGGATGTGAAAAATAACATGAACAGCAAGTTGTCTTACATACTGGATTTTCTACCTAGATCAAGTAATCATCCCCTATTTGGGATTCAAATTGGCATTCAATCTAGGAAATCCAGCTCAGCAGTACCATTAGAAAATAACCAACACTTCATAAATTGCTTAATATGAAGTGTGTTGTTTTTTTTTCTGTCAGAACATATAATTAAACTTCTAACTGGGCAGAGTACTAACCTCCCACAACCATCTTCCCTTTTTGCACCAGACAAGAACTCCTTCTGTCCCAAGTGATCCTCAGTAGTTGACGACGGGCTGTCCTTCTCACCCGCAAGCAAGGGGAGTGCAGCACTAGAACTGCTCGTTTCCTCCGAGGAGGATGAGGAGCTATGGGAACGCAATGGCACTTGTAGGCTTAGATGTTGTGCTTTTCTTTCTATTTCTATTCCCATAGACCTGCAATCCCAGTCTTTGCGTTTTACACCATTTGCTTTACCTAGGATCAGAAACAGAAAACTTGAACATCTGATAACTGCCATAGTCTCTTCACTGCACACAGAAACAAAGATCCTTATTAAATAAAAGCCCTAGCTTTGAAATGCATACTAGCATGTTGTACTAACAAAAATTAATAAAATCTTAACAGCAAAACATCAGACTGTCTTGGTAGACTGCTTTCTATAAAAGTAGAAGAGATACAAATGAAAACATATTTTTACTCAGAAAGGAGTTGCAAACTAATATACAAATTCAGTGTATGAAATCTTGCTCACTACTTTCAAGCTACTGTCTGCTCTTAGAAGGGCCCATGCCACGACAAGACCTCTTGCACGAGAGCACCAAAAGTACTACTCATTAACCACAATGGGCAAGACTATAAATACTCATGTGCAGTTAAGAAATTACACTTCTAGGCAAAATGGACTAAAATTACAGCACAACGTATCCTCACCTTCTAAAATTTTAGGAATCTCTTTCGTAATTATCCATTCTCCTGGCTGCAGTAAGGATTGCCCGTAAAACATATCTGATTCTGCGCTTGTACTTGAGAAAGCAGAGCTGCTTGAAGGTGTTAGCTCCTCAAGTTTGAAAAAATCCAGTCCTGTTAACGTGCCACCAAAGAATCGACAACCGCCAAGACAGCCACACTTGTTCTTGCTTCTCTTATTCCTCAAATTATCATCAGGCCACAAAAACCACAATCTATACAAAGGCAGAAAAACGGAACACAAAACAAAAGCATGACCACATTAGCCTTAGCACATTAAAATTCAGTGACAAGAAGATTAAAAGATTAAAAGCTCTTATATGTCAGCTCCTATTTCACTTGGCATGAAATGAGTAATTAAGATTTGCAGCTGAAACACAGATGTCAGACATAAAATGAAGGATTAGCTCCAGAAAGGAGCAAATCACAAACGGACATGCAGTGCTCAGGCACAGATTACATCCACCTGCCACAACACACGCTAACAGGAAAAATCCTTTCTTTCTGCATGGAGGCAAGCACTGAAAATACCCTCCACACTGGTGTATGTTGCTTGTGCCAGAGGCAACTGCTCTTCAGAGAGACACAAATCACAGTTACACCAGACGTGTACTTCATAGCTGCTCATCAGCTTGCTCAGGACTCTTTACAGGCTCTTTTAAGTCCAGCCTGAGAATAAAGGGCAAATTTGATCCTGTCCTCTCCCTCTGATCTTCATTTTGGGGGGATAAGGGAAGACAGAGGGAATAGGTAATTTTGCCAAAAAAATCACATGATTTGTATAGTCAAAGCACATTCAAACCACCAACCCCATAGCTAAGCATTCAACATAATTTAAAAAAAAAAAAAAAAAAAACCAAAACATTGTAATCTATGTAAGCAAAAAAACCCCTCAAAAGCGAAGAACAAAGTTCCATCTTTAGGTGAATGCACTGACTTACACTCCACAAAGAATTCAAAAGCATCTCTTTCAGTCATATCTCTTACCTCTTTGTTCGGTTGTCATGTATTTCTAAGAAGTGTCTCTGCACTTCATGTTTAGAAGGATGGTCCGCAGCTAAAGCGATGTCAGCAGTGATGAGCCCCAAGTTGACAGAGCCAGCTTCCAGCCAATATGCCCTCCTTAATATTGGCTGAAGACCAGTTCTGCAATTGTTCACCTGCTCAACATATTGTCTCAGTTGAAAGTCTTGAATAGCAGCACTTACACCTTCTCCAACGGACTGGTTGTGGAGGTTGCAGTTTGCAATACGTATAGCACCCATCTGAAAACAATGATTGAAAACATCAACTCTGATGTCGCTGTCCAACTAACCCACCTACCCACACAGCACCAATCCTCCCCGACACTAGTGTATGCTAATACAAGATGGCATAGCCCTGCCACACGTTTAGACTTCAGACTAAATAATCTGGAGACACTGAACCAAGTTTCTTGCACAGCTTGAGTCCTCTCCAAAAAAGTCACCATGAGGTACTTGAAATTTCAGATAGAGTTTTCAAACTTCCCACAGGGAAAAGGAAAGCTAAAAAAAGAACCTAGCCATGGAAGAGCTACTCACAGGGTTAATATTAAATTATTTCTTCTCGTCTCTGTCACAGACTACAAAGAAGCACTGGAAATCTTTTTTTTTTTTTTTTTTTATTTGAATGAAACACATTCAGGATAAAATTTTCTACAGTGGTTCAGGTTATTAAGCTGCCCTTGAAAATACTGTCATTCATACTTCTGCCTGCAAACAGTTAAAAGTTGTGATGGTGCCTTTTAATATAGGACTCAAAAGAATTCGGAAAGTCAAATGGATTTTTTTACTGCCACACAGTAGCAAGCCATTCAAATTACAAGATACCATGTCATTAAAAAAAATGTCTAAAATAATTACCACTTTCCTTCTGTTAGATTCTTGCTCATAACATGAAGCTGTCCACAAAATGTTACATGTTAAGTCTACCTTCTAAAACCAAATTTACTAATGGACAGCACAACTACTAGTCCTTCACACTAGAATAGCACTTTTCTCCTTTTCTGTTGTTACCATAACTCAACTGTCTCTTATGTTTTCCTACATTGAGTAAATTATTCCAGTTTTCTCTTGTATGATAGGGGATAGTGGAGAGAGTATCAGCTCTTCTCTGTGAATCCTTTTTTGACCAGAGGATACACCATGTGGCATTCTAGATTCAGTCAGGCAGTGGTGTTAACATTTCTCCCATCTCTACAAAGTTCATCTTAATTCAAACTGCTGTATCACATAAGATGATCATGAGTTATCAAGCTCAACCCAGGACACTTGTACACAATCCATATCAATCATTTCCAGCTGCTGAGTTACTAACTTGCAGCACAAGTTCTTCTTAGCTCTCATGTACAGATACTGAGATTTATATTGCCCAGTGTTTTCTTAATTTTTTTACACCAACTGTGCAGCTTCCACTCTTATTTTGGCAGACATCCACTCCTCCTTACCATTTTCCAACATCATTAATGGAATTACTAGGCAGAAGCCAAATTGACCTACTCCTGTCCCAGGCAACCTTTTATCACTAAAAAGTTTCAGAAATTCTGCTTAGTCTGTTGCACTTAAGCAAGCAATAAATTCAGGTAGCTATTCTAGCAGAAAATACTAAGAACTCTGTTGACAAAGAATTATTTTAATTACTGTTAAGATAAATATTTTTACCTTTATATTGGTGGCACAGCCATGTTCTACCACATACAGATCTGCTCCATCCATGGCTAAGCGTGTCATAGTATACTTTAAGTCATCAGATGTTGGGCATGGCCCAGGGACACAGTTCATCTGAATAAAAAGGGAAAGAAAAATATTTACATTTATATTAGGAGTTTTAGTTTAATTTGCACTTATCCTTTTATTTATATTCTAGTTAACAGAGGCCTAAAACTGGAGCAATAAAAAGTTACTTATTCTACACTACCAACATGAATAGGAGATGGGGTGTTTCTGTGCTGAGGTTCATTTTACTCATGCCCATTTAAATTCTTCTGTCCAGCAACACCAGGGGCCCCAGTTGGCTTTCCTGTCTTCCACCAGCAAAAGACAAATCAAGTCTGCTAATAGACAACATAATGAAAACTAGAACCAAAAAAAGGACGATCTTAAGAGATGAAATCCCAAAGTCATACTTAATATATGGCAAGCCTCCTTCAGTCTTCAAGTGACAGTGCATGTGGATTCCAAGAGACAAGCACCAAAAGCAGAATCCACAATGAAACGATGGTTAGAGTTCCATATTTTTATTTTTAAACAAGTTTGTAAAAGCTATAAATGGTCAGCTGAAGTCTCCCACCACAGATCTGTTTCATCAACAGAGGATAGAGAATGAAAAATACTGGAAACACGCCAGGAGCACGAGGGGAAGTGTGACCTTTGTCCCTCAAGGACCAGCAGAGCATGCCCTTTGGCTCCTAACTGTCACAGTAGAGGTAAGAAACCAGGCATGACTTCTGTGGATACCATTTCTAAAATAATTCATACAGCACAAAAACATATCCACGGGAAAAATCCAGAGAGAATCACTTCTCTTTCTACATAGTAAGTTCTAATTATGAAAGGGAACATCCAATCTGACCATATACTCCATATGTCTTGACAACTTTAAGGCTGGATTTCTAAACTGTTCCAAAGAACCTGTGCAAAGATAGCAAGCAACTAAGACAGATGAAAGGTTACCTTAGAGTCACAAAACCGACGATCAATTCCATGCTGGCATATTATTACAGATTTTGGCCTTTCCAATTCGAACTCCTGGCACACCACATGAAATACAAAGGTCTGCCCCCATTCCAGAAGACATGCAAGCTGTAAGCAAGTAACACCACACAAAATAAACTTTCAGAATTGGACACAGAGTACTGAAAGAACATCACCAAAGGTCAGAAGATTCACAGAAGTAAAAACAAAAGACCCCACCATAACATCCTGGCTGTATTACCTTGCTTACACATGGTCTATTTCCTGTCACTCAAAACTGATTTTATTTTTGTGTGTGCCACAACATGCAAATCTCTCTAGTTTTTCCATGAATAACACTGTGACACTAAATAATTTTCTAAATTATTTCTTAGTATAAGGAAATGGCTTTTGCTATTATGCGTAACTGAGAACTTCACTTTAAAGACACAGTTCCCCTTATTTTACCTCAAAAAATACATCTAAATACTCTATTACCATTAATAATTTACATGTCGAACTTCCTTGTATATAAGAAAGAAAGTTGCATTTAGAAAACATAGGAGGAAACTGGCTACACAGAACTGCTGAATCCCACTGGACCTAGTACTTTGCCTATTGTTTCTTTAAAGCTTTTATATAGTTAACTTGTTCATAAAGGAAATTATTTACGACTGTCTGTTTCTATTAGGAGAGGAAAATGGGTTTTCTTTGGCTACCCAAAGGAAGAGGCACTTAAAATCAGCAGTAATTTAACTGGAATTTAATATAGCTGTGGCTGTCCTGCACAGTCTCTCCTCCTCCCTTTAGTGTTGTCCCTTCACAAATTCTTGCAGTACATCACACTATGGGAGGAAAAAAGCCAATGACCCTGCAACAGCAAATTCAAGTTCTGCTCCACAGCAGTGCTGACAACAAAAAAAAATAAAATCCAAGTCCTGTATGAAGCATACAATTGAAAATGACGTTGTAGAAGAAAATCCTTAAATTGCATCAAGCATTTAGAAACACTCTCTAACCTGAGTGATCTGCCTATTGTATACTTAGAGTCATTTTTATATCTGATAAATTAAAAGTAATAGAAATGAAAAAACTAAAAGGAGTTAGTGCCGTGACTGAGCTAAGAAAATCCAATACTGTGAAAGCAAACTATGTTGCAGTGGGATCAAACATCAGAATTTTTGCAGTGAGCAGCATGACTGAGCTGCCAGGTACTTTCCTGCTGAGGCCTGCCCATTCTACATTCCCCCAAATTATCTCATTTGTCTCTTACTTTAAAACGTGGCTTCGTCCATAGCTTTCTTTTGAAAAGCCAGGACTTGATCTGCAAGCTTAAATTCCTGTCAAATGTTCAACATGATATCCTTACTGCTGGCAGCATTCCTTCATGCAAATGCCTACGCAACTCCAAGAACCTTACATCGAGGGGATATCAAATTGCCTTTGAGACTGCAATCACAACTGGATACTTCATGTATCCCTCCCAGAGAGTTAAACAGCAGGGGTAATGAACCTGCACCTCCAAAAATCAGCATCATAAAATCAATGTCAGTGGAAGTCACAGAAAACTTAGTTAAGTCATCTCTTACTTAAACCTTTTCAATAGATTTTCCTTTCTCCTGTCCATCACATTACCTAGCTTATGGATGAAGGCATCCCAAAACACCTGCTCTATTTACACAGAAGTATTACTTACTCTGCAATCAAACCACTTAAAGTGCACATAGATAACTGTGGTTGCCTTTCTGATCAGTATTATAGTACATTAACATATACAGATGTAACATACATATGTTCACAGGTAGCGACGACAGTATTCACTACTGATTTTTGTTCATGCTGTTACCAACACCCTTTCAAATTCTCATATAACACTTGCCAATCTGTTACACCTAGATTTCAGACCAATGTCAGACCCAGCTCATTTAGAATCTCATTTGTAGAAACAATTAGATTTTCAAACTGTAAAATTAAGGTTACTTAAGGCACAGATGCATCCAAATTCAGCTGAGATCTTGTGCTTTCCAAAAATCTGTGCTATGTCAGCTTTGCAAGAAAGAAAGGCAATTTCAAAGCGAATAGTTTCTAGATGGTACCTGCGGTGCTGTCACTTTGGCTGTAAGACTTCCAGCCTGTACATCTATCAGCCATGCATATTCTAAAGTGTCACTCCCGAGAGGCAGACCTTCTGCTGAAAACATGGCGTGAGCACGCAGCTGCAGGCCTGACAGGCTGATGTGACCCTCTCGAAGGACTTCGTCCACTGTAGGTCGCTGTTGAGGACAGGTAAGTTAAAGGTAATATTTGCAACGAATGCATCAATTCCCAGTGCAAAACCTGTGTAGCCAGAGACACTTCATACGCATTCGCCTTCACCTCTTAAATCCTGTTGACTTTCGTACAGCTGCACAGTCCAAGACTTTTCAGCATTGCCCATGCAACAACACACATGCAAGTCTTACAAGGGAGAGAAGTTTAACCCAAGTTTATTTTCATCTTTAGCAACCATCATCAACAACCTTCCCTTAGTGAACTCCACAACACTACTAAGTCTAAACACTAAGAATACGGAAAAGGAAAAGTCTCGTGGCTGTGAAATGAAATAATAAAAATGCCAAAACTCCCCAAAATTAAGGTTTTCCCCGCAACCTCATTTCTGCTTCCTTGTAATACAATAATTTACAGGTTTGAACAACCTTTAAGACTCTCATTCACTACCCAAAATAGATTGTGTTCTTAAATACGCAAATATGCATCAGATTTTTCTTTAGTATTTCTTATTATTCATAAGCCTTAATACATTTTGTATATTCATTCAATTTTAAGATCATCACAACTTCCACAACACACACACACAAGTACGTCAAAAATAGCTTGCTACCTGATAGTTGTCATTCAAAAACAAATTCACTGGAGACAGTACAAGCTGCAGCATTGTTTCTCTAAATCCTTTCTTCATCTCAAAACACAACCTTTCCAAGAAAGCTGTAGGGCACTCAGGACCATCTGGACTGCAATGCTAAAATAAAAATTAAACACATCTCTTTCAGAAACTGAAAATACACAGCGTGGTTGAATTTGTAAGATTAGAAGCAAACCTATGAGCAGGGAGTATCCTAATTTTCCTCAAAAAGAAGCCTGTGCAACTTGGAAAAACCTTTTGACGACTACATAAACAGCAATGCAAACCTATGTGGGTGAACTCAATTTTTCTAAACTGGATTCTTCTTGAATTCCTGGAGATCCTTTAGAAGGCAGCTGTACAGAGCAGAATGCACCGTTAGAAGACAGTTCTGCTAATCAGCAGAGAAATTATAATGGTCAATCAAAAAAATGATCACACAAATCAAGCTCACTGAATAAAAATTATATTGAAATTACACAGTTCTGCCACCCAGAAAAGCAAAATAAATCATGTCTCAAATTGTTTTAGATAGCCATAATTTTAGTAGAGAGTATACACACACTTCAGCAAGCACCATCCTAACTTAATGTTCCAGGGAGTTAAATTTAACTCCAGATTATGAAACTAGAAAAAAAAAAAAAAAACAACACATGAAGCAAAATCTTTTAAGGTTCTGAAGTACTTACCACTGGTAATCGCCCATGCACTTTGTACAAATTAACAAGCACAGTGATATCCCAGGGGCGTAAAGTAAGAGGGTGAACTGGCTTGGCTGAACTTTCATTTTCCTTTTTGTCATTTTCCACTCCCACGGCTGTCCATCCAGAGCTTGAAGATGTTGACAGTGACAAAACAGGGCTTGAAATAACTTCTTCAAAATCAGTGTACATGTCATCTTCACCAAAATAATTTTCCTAGGAAAAGCAACTGCTATCACCATATGGAAAACAAATCAAGAATATATAGGCAATGTAAAGAAAAAGAAATCCAACCTTTTCCTGCAGGATAGCCCTCCCTAAGATAAGTGGTATAGCTACAACCTATAGCTGAAGAAACATACATGCTTTTATGAAAAACAGATACCCTTTAAGTGAGCAGATTTAGGCCATTGCTTGGCAGGAAAAGAAGGGGCTCTCAGTAGTTCTCAAAGTACCAGTATTCCACATGAATGCAATGCAAATAACTACTCTGAAGTGCTACTGCTGACAGGTTAAACAGATTTTGTGCTTTCAAAGATAGATAACTTTGCGAGTAAAAACACAGCAAAACATCCCGCACAAAGTCACTCTTATCTAACCTTCTGAAACTTGTTATCAGCATGCTTCTAAATTATTGGTTCATAAACATTTTTCCCCTTGGGTCTAAAAGCCCAACTTATTTCTAAGCCAACTCCCTTTAATTATCTAAGACCAAAGTAACTGTGCCAGAAAATCCATCATTAATTAAAAAAATTAAAAATCAACTTCCTGTGCTTTATTTATTAAGTGCATAAAAATCAGATTTCTGATAACTCATCACCTCCCCCCTCCAAAAAAAAAAAAAAATGCTAGACTCTCAAGAATTTTCTCAATCATGCAGGTTCTATTTTCTTGTTAATTCAGTACATGGGAAGTGTTAGGGACTAAGCATTCTGTGGAGCAAAATCCTTTCCGACCAAAGAGGTGACAACACAGACATAAGGGTTACTCCCTCATTCGTTCTTTGAAAGTAATTCATTCCCTCGACCCCTCACGTTGTCAGAAATGTTTCAACTATTGCAAACTCCACTGGTGACTTGTGAGATGCAGACGAATGAGTACTAGACTGGAGATTAGATCAAACCAGATTTTTGTCTTATGATGTTTCTTGCTCTCCTCCTTCCATTTTCAGTGCCTCATTTGCTTTCCAAACTTCTTTGTTCTTTTGTAAGCACAAGTCAGCAGTACAATCAAAGAGGAAGTGTACTACAAAAAGCAAGCAAGCAACTGCAAGTTACCCACATCTTTGAGAAAGGTCTGCAGAAAAGGCAGGCTCATTATCAGCCTTGAAACAGGGACTCCTGTGGACATGTAATTCTAGCAACTTCTATTGAGTCTCTGAAGTACTTCTGATATTAATGTGTATGAATTAAGCACTGCTCTGTGGCCAAAAGAAAAAAACCCACAAAAGTTTAACAAAGCTAATCTGCTTTGCTTTTTAGGAACAGGGGATACAGACCTTGAAATATTTAGAAAGCAGAACCAGCAGAGGGTGCTAAGAACTCCAGTAACTTAACTCCGGATACCTTCTACTGGAGATATAGGACCATTCATTCCCAGCCAGAAAATCCTCTAGTCAGAAAAAATGCACTACACCAACAAGCTGCCTCCCAAGAATAGAAGGCTTAACAAAACTGTATGAATTATGCATGTCTAGGAATCTCAATGAAAGCAAACTGAAAACAACAATTCAACCACAAGACAGGAAAACAAACATAAAAAACCCCAAACTAGAAACCTATTAAGAAACCTATTAAGAGATGCTGCCAGCACAGCTGGACAAGATGATGTAAACACAGTAGAAAAATAAATACTACAAGGAAAAATAAATGTGCATTTTCAAAAACAAGCTATTCATCTACATTTTCTCTGGAAGTTTAGAAGATAAAAGCTAGATTTAATCTAAGAAATCTACATCTAAAATAAAAACTAAATCATCATAGAATCAAGGGATCTAACGTAGCACTGTTTACATACACTTCCAGAGGCAAAGAGCATGGAAGAAGTGCTGTTTTGCTTGGAAAGACAGAACCATCTCATGAATTTATGGGCTCCAAAAGAGGAGCTCAATAAACAATTCACACATGGGTGCATTTCCTTTGTATCAGAAGAAATGAAGCTTTCAAGATGCAATACTGGCCTAATTTTAATCCTATTTAGTGGCAACGTGAAAAAATAATGAGCATATTTTAAGTTCTACACACTATAAAAATGCAGCATTTTCTGCTATTCATTGCTTATGTGCAATACCTTATATAAATTCATAAAAATTACTGTTTCAGTACGAGTCCTGAAACTGATCCCCTGTCTCAAAATTCCTCATCCTCTGACCCAAAATCCAGAAGCATTACCTTAGCCTAGGTCTGTGTAGGCTAAAACAGACCTTTTAAACAAACAAACCCATAAAAACCAAAACAAAACCACCACAAAAACCATGCAAACCCCAAGTATTTAACTGCTAGCCAAGCAGAAGCAATGTGTTCAATTGCCTCTTGTCACAACAAGGCAGGGTGAGGGAGGTGGGAAGAAATTAAATTGTTTCTAGCCACCCTGAATATCAGTAGTGGAAGAGGACATAACATAAACAACACAAATAAGCATTTTAAAGGATAACAGATTAACATCAAGGATGAAAAATTCTTCTTCAATATTGAACAAAGTAGCTGTTTTAATTATTCTCATGTCCTTCCCCCTTCCCCTCCACAATCCTAACTCCAGAAATCTGATGAGTTGTGTTCCTATGCCTACCTTTATGGACAGAAAGGCTTTGAGCAGGGGTCCATACAGGGTTATTTGGGAATCTGGGGAGAGTTCCAGTTCCACATGGAGCTTATCTGGGGGCAGCTCTGAGGGGTCAAGGGGAAGGCGGGTTGAAGCTGTGGGAGATGCCATCACACTGTCAGCTGTTTTCTGTGATGGCCTTAGCACAGATAACATTGTTTCTTCCATTTCTGACACTGGAGCAAAACAAGAGAACAGATTTTTATTAGAAGTTAGGCTTCTGATGGACAAAATTCTGCAAATATGAATATGTATAAAATCTACAACTTTTTGCAGCTTCCTAATTTGGATTGTATAATTATGTTAAAATGTCCATGCTACTGAACTGGTTTCTCCTATCTAGTACCTATGAGAAGACAAGAAAACATACAATATTTTAGTCAATGTTAATTATGCAAGAGAAAAACAATTCTTCGAGTTCTGAAAAAATCAATCCAATTTATTTATCTTGCTTTTCAAGTTAAACAACTGCATGCTTTCATTTCAGTGTAGCAGATTTCCCACAACCCACAGCTATTGCAGAATAAAACGTGAATAAACAGGAAAATTACAAAAGTTGTATTTAAAACCTATCCTGAACTAGTAGCTCTCTAGGTAGAAATTTCCTCTCAAAACAACTCAATTACTCCAGTCACAAAGCAGTTTGGAAATTCATACCTTATTTCCTATCCCTTCTTTTTATTTGGAGTTAGGGGGAAGGAAACACTGTCTTGTTTTAAGTGAGGAAAGGTGATGAGAAGGAAATTAATTACTGCAGGTGCTTTGGGGATGTAAAGCAGTTGCTGCAAAGTAAAGAACTCTATGGGAAAGCCCTATAACATTGATGCTTCAGATGGAGTAAGATTTCAGGTGCCAGTTTAACTGGAAGAACCAGCACGTACAGAACTGCAGTGAACACACACCTGCAGCCAGAAAACCTTCAAGGCTTTAACTTACCATTATTGACTCTAAAGCTTGCTCAGTGCTTGCATTATGTTACATGTTATAAATTCGCTAAATACTGCATTGGGATGACCACTTTTTTTGGAAGCTGAATCTCTTGTAATGCAACGTATTTGCTTCTCAGAGTCTTACAGAGTTCTAGAGATTGACTCAAAAGAAAATACAGACATTGCTACTGCAAGAAACATTCTATCCGCATCACAGATTAGAGGTGAGCTGGAGTGTGCTGGGTTATTCATTGATGGAAGCTGCAGACGAAATTACCTGTGTTATGTACAAACTTCAAACACAGGTTCAGTTGCTACAATTACAAGTAAATGCTCTCAAAATTCGAAATAGGCACATTTGACACAAGCTGACAGGCTCACAAGAGCACTTAACGAACATCTGCAAGATGAATCTTACTTCTGATTGATCCTCTAAAATTTGAGGTTTTTTACATTTGAATTGTTGGAGCTCAAAACCTAAAAATGCTATCTAGCATGTCTTCTGACACCTGCTGATTGAGGCCCATTCAAATTATTATTCTAATTACTCACCTGTTTTGCTTCTAGCATCTCAACCTGAAAGACTTTTATGTAACACTGTACCTTCCTGCATACCTCCCCTCTGCATTTACAATAACTTACTTTTATCTCTGTGTACTTTATAACTTTTTTTGCAAGCACATACCTATAGAATGTTTCCTATAAAGAAATATTGTTGAGACATTTAAAATTTAATATTTTTTTTTAATATTAGACTGACTAGTCTAGCACTCATATAAGATGGCTGTGGTTCATTTCAATATTGCTCAGAAGACTAAGAGTTTCATATCCATAAAGGAAAGACTATGTTCTTGTATCTCATATATAGTGTATTTAAACATTTAAATTGTAAGACATCACAACATCCAAAGGAAAAAAGCTTAGAAAGGCTAAGGAACACAATAATACCAAATTAGTGTACTTCATATTTAAGCTACCAAGTGATATTTTATGTTATGCAACAACCCATTTACGAGATCCACTTTGTTAAGAACACAGAAGTGAAATACAGACAGGATGCTCTTTTTACACAGGAAACTGGGACACGTTCTGGAATTTTGCATCACAAGATATTACCAGTTTTTAAATAAAACCTGGTGCATTATAAAGATCAGCATTCTCCCATTTCACATATAATAGGAGTTCAGTTCAAAACTCAGTTCTGCAAATGTAAGCAGTTTGATTGAACCACGCCACAGCAGCTCCTGAAATGAAACATGTCAACAAAAAAAAGGGAGTGACACTTACAGGATTGTTTTAACTGCTCATCTGCCTTTTGAGGATAAATTGGGTGCCATGAGTAGTCAATTGTAAACACAACACTCGGGACTGTCCAGCATTCAACCCATCCAGCCCTTTCAAAAAGAAACATCACACTTTTATTTGAAGTACAACAATTTCATCAAAAATCTTCCATGAACATGTAAGCTTGCTTTCATCACAAACAAAATGAGTAAATATGAAGAGCCAATATAAAAGCATAAATACATATCAGGATCAAACTCACTCTTCTTGAGTTATGTTCCTCCATTTGGGTTTGCCCGTTTTCTGACCACTTTGACATTCAGAAATACAAGATTCAGGGCTTATTTTATTAGGTTGACAATCTTTCATCAACATAAAAAGGGAATATTTGCTAGGATGACAATCTGGTAGATACAAATGAAGATCCACATCTTCTCCCTGAAACCAAACATGAGTAACAGAAAATTTACATTCACTGTTTGCACAATGCTGTTGCTATTTGCATGTTTCTAAGTGTCATCCATCATCTGCATTTTACAGGCAAACTGAGGCAAGAAATCTCATTTTCCCTTGTGATTGCTGACCAAAGCTCCCACCAATTTATTGTACAATCCCAAGAACTCTGTAGTTCTGGAACAGTTAACAAGTCCAGCAGCTTGCACATAACAACACACCATAGCAATCTGTAAAACATAGGGGCATTCCTGTTCTTCTGTTGTCAAGCAGTACTGCAAAAGTTAACTGACTGACACAAGGCTACCCTACACCTCAACTAAACCACATTTTCTTTGCTATCAACTATACAAAATTACCAACATCAACAACTAGCTTTTTTTTTTTGTAGCAGTAGATAGCTTGTATTTTAGGGAAGACAAGTCTTGGAAAGAATTAGCTGTGTCTGTCATCATTACTTATTATATAGAAACTCTTAAAAATGTGGAAGATGGCTTTCCCAAAAGGTTTGGGGGTTCCCACTCCAGTATTTGATTTCCAGCTTGGAAAATACGTTAGATTTCCGTATTTTCTAAATAAATGGGAACAGACTTCCAACTGATAAAACACATACACAGATACACACAGTCTAAGTATGTATCTTAAATATACACACTAAAAGTGTGTACACATGGATGAAGGATGTGTATATTTATTTAAGATTTATTTTATCATATATATGCATCTATAAATTAACAAAGCCTATGACTGTCAACAAGTCACAGAAACCATTTACCTCTGGATTACTTAAAGAAAAATTCTATTAACTGGAAGTGAGAGTCTTTTTCTTTCAGGAAAGAGTTTATTCAAAATTTCCTGACTGAAGAAGGTATGGAAACTACCTCACATTTGGAAGACAAAAGGCACGAGGGGAAAAGAACTTACCCTTAAAGAGAATCTTGTATTGCATATGGTTGGAACAAAGTCAGTGAAAGGCAGAGAGAAAACTATGTTCAGTGTTTCTCCACAAGCTGCTAGATAAACTATAAGAGAAGAGGAAAAAAACCACCAAAAATAATCTGTCAAAATTACACTATTTTGTTCTTAGACAAGTTACCAAACAAACAGCTAGAAGTTATCAAAATATATTTAAGAACTCGTGACATAGGGAATCGTCATTTTAACTACTATGTATTTACAGTATATCATACTAAATGATTATGAAACTATTTACTCCCTACAGCTTGCCCTTTATAGAAAGACACAGTATTTAGCACAATGGAACTCCAAGCAGACAACAAAAACAACTAGTATCTTATTACTTTATTGCTCTGCACATCAGTTTTTAGACAAGAACACACACACTGAAAGTTCCTCAGGCTTCTGGTGATGTAGTGACCCTTATTTTTAAACTCGAACACAACTTCCTGATTTTTAATCCACCCTCTTTCTACACTGAAATTATAAGATTTGAGTACAGTGTAGACCACTGAAATATGTATAAACCAAATTGCACATCAAAGTTTTGGCTTTCTGAAATGTACCTCTTACTTTTGTCTACAATTAGCAGTGTTATCTCCTATTCTGAAATGAACAGGCAACAGACATTTCTAGTTAAAACAAGTTCAAATGGTATTTTTCCAACATTACTAAAGTTTATTCTCAAGTGAATGTTTTCAGTTAGCTTACTGAATATAGGTCAAGACCTCTTAGTTGCTCTCTGAAAACTGTTGTACTAAATCAAAGATTCAAAGGATCTTGAAAAATGAATGCTAAAACACGATCTGGAACTGCACGCTCCCCAAAAAAGGTATGCATTTGTACAAAGTAAGCTTGACCTGAAACAGTGTCAGGATGGTTTATGCACATGAACAGTAGTAAAATGGGTATTTATCATTGAATATATCTTTCTCTAGTAAAAATTTCATAATCCAACTCTCTCTATATATAGAGTCTATATTTTGTACATTTTTTTGTAGTACGTACTCTTCTTTCAAAGAAAAAAAAGAAATCCAAGTGACCTCACCATTTTCTTGTTGTTTGGTAGAACAGTCAATCCAGTTGTGTTGATTTGCTGCCCAAATCATTTCAAACTGATGAAACATGATTTTGAAGTTCCACATATAAGGAACAAATGAAAAAATATCAGGTGCACTGTCACTGGACCAGTCTTGGATCAAATCTAAACCCATGTAAAGTAATGAAAGACAAGTTAGTTAGCAATCAAGTAAAAGATTTCTTCTGTTAAGTTTATGGCTTTTTATAAATTGTAAATCTTAACTGTTTGTTCCTTTACAGAAGAAGAAAAATAAGAAGAATACACAGTATCCACAAATACTTGCTGTAAATCCATCTCCCATTTTTTACCTGCTTTTTAAGTTGGAAAGCCATAGGTTTAATTAAGTTTTCTAGTTTAGTTTTGTTCAGTAGGAAAGCTACACGTTGACCTAAAAGCACCAGACTACCAGCTGCTTTCCTTAGGACTTCCACTCTGATCCTCTGAATGTGTAGATTAGTAATATCACCTAAAGCAGCAACACAGTGTTCTTGTAGTAGACTGTCTAGGCAGACTATGCTGCGCACTGCAGCACTACACAGATAATGGCTCTGGCCTCACTAGGAGGATAACTTCATTAGCATGGCACTATGCCTACACTAATTAATCCCTCCTCCCAGCAGGGCTGATAAGCTCAAGCAGTGCCATATTGATGGGGCTATATTCTTTCCATTACTGGAGCTGGAACTTTCAGCAACAGTTTGGTGATGCTGTATCATGCTGTACTGCCTTGTGAGCATGCCTTCTTCCTCACAGCAAAAATCCTAAGGAGCAAAGTACTTTCTCTCATCATCTGTCAGCCACAGGGACATAACCCAGGGCCTGTGTAGCTGAAAATCAGTCAGCCAAAAAGAGAGATATCAGAGAAATCCACATCCTAGGTAATAAATAATACACAAATCAATAGCTCTGATAGAAATAAATTCATCTGAAATCGAAAAAAATCACATAACCGCAGATACAATTTAGTTTTAGATGGTGGAAAATTAATTGGTATCTCTACTCAAATACAAGAATATCATGTATTGAAACACTCACAGGCAATAGAAAACATCCAGAACTTTGTCCTCAGAAACAATTTGTAGTCCTAAATATGAGCTAATTTAACTTGATATGTAACTTACTTAGTAAATAAGTTATCTGACCTTGTACACCTTTGCAAATTCGAAAAGAAATTCTGAAGAAAGAATATTTAATTTGATATGCAACTTGTTTAGTAAAGAATTTACCTGTAAAGAAGCTTTTCTGAGCAAAGATAAAATGATAGGTTGCTTTATACACCTCAAGTTCACATTGCCATGTCTGTGGCATGTTCCATACCCGGGGATAGCTGGCATTAATGTGAAACTGTGAACAAGATATTAAAGCATCAGAATTATTTGAAAAGATTACAGTGCTTGACCCTGTAGCTCAGCAGTTTTCCCATATGTACTCTGATGCATAATTAAAACTGTTTTCCTGCTGGGATGAACAGAAGGTCTCTCCAGTTTCTTAATAATATAATCTCTCTCTCTATGTTTGAAGGTCAAGTGTTAGTGTATTCATTTATTTGGAAAGGTATACTACAAACTTCTGATACATCTGTTGCAGTAGACATACCAAGCAATTTATAAACACAAGTTTTCATTAGAAGCATCACTTTTCATGACACACTAAACTCCCTCAGAATACAGTATTTTTCAACCATTACTACTGTGCTCAAATTTAAACATTAAAAACATCACTCTAATAAGGTCATTTATTTTAAAGTGAGAAAGGTAATCTTATGAATTACAGTATTGCATAATAGAAATACTTGGCAAACAGAAGAATAATGCAGTATTCCATCTGTCTCAAGTAGTTTGAGCACTCTGAATTACTTTTAAGAACTTACGCACACATGCTCTGTCAGCAGAGCTAGGGAGTATAATCATTTATTAAGGTAAAGCCTAAAGGAACACACAGCTACACAAGTAAACGAGCCAAGATTTGTCAGTGGTACTCCAATTCCCCCACTGCTTTCAAAATACATTTAAAATGGTTTATAAATTATGTAAGTCACTGAAAGTTACACACGCACATAGTCCTGCGTGTATATTTAATTTCCTTACCTATTAAGGTCATGCAAAAATACATAAAAAATTAATATTAATGTATTGTTTAAGAACCTAAAGAACTGCTCCACAGACAACTAACTATGTTCTTTATGTAAAACCCTCTAGAGACTGCAGCTTTGTGCTGCTTAATGCAAACTTACAGCTAGCATTTCAGCTTCTAAGAGAGTCCGGTACTGCATACTGCTGGTGGCATCCACATGCAGAAGCTGCCCTTTAATGGTTGGTGAATAGCCTAGCCAACAAAAGACAGAAAACATAACCCTTCAGACATAAGAGTTACACAAGTATATTTAAATAATTTTCACCAGTGATCTCAGCAGTCCACCAGCAATCAAGAAGTATCATCACAGAAATTAGTACTATAACAATTCTCTCCTCTACTGTTTGTCAATGAAGAGCTTAACATGTTTTGCCTTCACGCAGAAGACATTACAAAAGTCTTCTTGCTGGGTCTGGAAATGCTCAAGTTCTGGAAATCTTGGATTAAGTTTCTGAATAAAACTCAAATATGCAAGAAAGAACCAGGAGAGCAAACAATTTAGCAAAGGGCTTCAGATCAGTCAGCCAGATGACTAAATACAAGGAACATACCCATAACTTGACATTTATCTCCACTTCACCTTGAGTTTTTATTTAAATAAACTATTATTAAATTAGTTTTCATAATGCATATCTCATTCTGTGATTCAACTACTACACTAATTCTACTGAAGAAATCTTCCTGCTTTGAGTTGACAATGTTTCTGTCATCTGCTTCAATACACAGACTTATATGATCTGCTACTTAGCAGTAGAGGAATTTGTGTTTCCTAACCCAAAGAAAACATGGAGGTAACAACTATTTAAATATGTACATGCTCTAATATCTTGCAGTGAAATACACAGAAATACTTTTTGTTCCTTTACATTAGAATTTACATGTCATTGTCACAAAGGAGAAACACAAGACATTGACACACACAGGAATTAAGAGACCTGTTCAGGAAAACAAAACAAAACAAAAAAACCAGGAAAACTACTTAAGCTTAGCTTTAACTCACCATTTTCACCTACTGTCATGGGAATATTTATTTCCAAATATGATCCAGCACCAACATTTACATGTACAGCATTAGTTTCCTGTATTGAAAGAAAGAAGTCCAATCATGAATTCTAGGCTCACTGCATTAGCCAGTGTACTTTATGTCTCTGGCCATCATTATCCACACGTGTATTTAGGCACCAAATGACTGAAGTCTCTCTACCTTCAGAAAAATGACTAATGAACTATCTATGTGTGATGATATCAAATAAACCATTTTTAGGTTTAACAAATACTGACTTAGGTCCACTAACAGAAACGGTGTAAGACATTCTGATCCAAGGCCTGAGAGGGCAGATGAATAGGTTTTCCTTACACTATACTTTCTACCCCTTTCATTTAAAAAAGAAAAACAGGTATACAGTGAAGTCACACTATATCCCATTCATAAGAGTAGCAACAAGGGGAAGAAAAATCCAAACCCCTATACACACATATCTTTGGTTTCCCCCATTATCATCTCTCCAGTAACATAAGAAATTCATCCAGTATCAGAAGGAATTATCTCTTCATCATGGTAAGCTTCATCATAAGGAAAGACTACACAAGAAATGTCCCAATCATGAAGTCCCAAGACTGGCATGCCTTAAGATGTAGCTTAAAAGCTTAAAATAAATGTAAAATAAGCCAAAAAATATTAATATGTCCCAGCCAATATTCCTCTTTGAAGCATTTGCTCATAATTATTGGAGACTAAAACAAAAATTGCCTAGCTTTTAAAACCATAGTTTTGTAATAAACACCTGTGACAAGTAAAAACATGCACAACCAAAAAAAAAAAACCAATCACAGTAGACTATTTATTCTAGGTAAGTTTTCATTATTTACCCTGTTTTTGGTAAAAAGCAAATCAATGGTGGCATCTGCAATAATATTCATCCGCAGTTCAAAAGCAAGAATCTGTCTTGGTTTCCCAGGCTGAGCAATTTCTGAGACTTTCATAACTTGGTAGTCTGGTGGGAAGAAAAACTTCCACAAGCAATCCCTAAGGGAAAAAAAAGAAAGAACAGAAAAGTTGTGTTTATTCACAGAATATATATGTATATTTGAACAGATTTGTGCATCTATTTGCATAATTAAATTCCAGTTAGCTGAGTCTTTAGACAACCACTGGATGTGATAAGGCTCACAGGAGCCTTCCAACTCATTACTGAAACCTCCAAAAATTTAAATGACAAGACGTGACTTTTGGATTAAAGCCAGACATGGACAGATCATAACTGATTTAGAACTAAAATATTTTAATTCAGATGCCAAACAAGCTATATTTTTCTTTTTATTCCTAATTTTTGGTTTACAAATCCCCCAACAAAAACATAGCAGGAAGCAATCTGTTTATGCTTTAGTTTGTGCATAAATAATTCATGTAATGCCCAGAAATAAACAAAAGAGGAAACTTTAGGACCTCAGAAAGGGAGTGAAATGAAGCCTACATTTCCCCAGACTTCTATCTGAACATGCAGCTACATGAAAGGAAACCCACAGCGATGAAACACAGACAGCAGAGCTTATAGAGGTCTCAAGGCAGTGGAAGTCTTTAAAGGGGGGTAGCAGGGATATACCAAGCATCTGATCACTATAGCAGCATAAAAGTTTGTTGGTTTGGTTTGTTGTTTCATTTAAAAGTTAAGAAACCAAACAGCAAAACCCCCTCAAACACCACAAACACTCACTGTCAAAAATTCTGGGGAAGCCCAAGATTTTATTGCATGATGTATTAAAGATCAATATTTGTAGAATCCTTTATAGGAACTGAGAGTACAAAGTCCACACAATGCCTACAGATCTGTGCTGCTCAAACATTCAGGCACTTCCCAAAATTCTGTCCATGGTACAATGTGAAAGTGTTCCCAGGTATGCACCTCTGAATTCTACACACAGTTGGTAGGCACCAAACTGCCTTCTGCCTGGCCAGCTAAAATTATAAAAAGCATACCGTCATACAGCAAGTTTCTTGGGAGTATTAAAAATATCATTAATGATTCATTGACTTCATGTTCCTAGCAAAGCACTGCTCTGAAAACTGGCATTTTCTCTTAAGTTCTCTAAGACAGTCATATCTGATGACTACTCTTTGGTCTGCCATTCTCACACTCTTAAGAGACAATTAATCAAAATTTAACAGGAGAATTAAGGGAGGCCAAGTATCAATCTGTAATTAGTAGGGTAAAAGAGGACAGCACTGATTATGTCACTTTTACTTAACAGTCTTTTACTCTCTAAACAGTTCTATCATCTACCAGAAATACTCATGTGCAAAACATTGAGGGCTAAATGAAAAACACTAATAGAGCTCTGGCCTAATATTTTGTCACTAAAACATTTAGATGATAAATTCTTTGGAGACCATATCAAACAGTTGATTCTGCTAAGCGAGGACAAATTATTCCCCCCCTCATTATTTTCATAGCTAGATTTGTACTTCCATAAATTTTTCTCATCAATATGCAGTGTATTACCATCCACAAGCTACTAGGAGCTGGATGAGTCTAAAGGTAACCAATCAAAACTTAAACCCCTTGGTATGTAACACTTGATAAATTCTAAAACTACTTTGTTCACAAAAAATAGGAACTTTATTAATTTAATAGTAAAAATCCATGGAGTGATCCTAACTTTGGAAGATAAACAACAATGAATTTACTAACCTTGAGGTGGGACTCTTCTTTTAGACTGCCCAGTCTACCTCGTATAAACTGTAAGTTCGAGAAACTGATCACTGGAAAATTTAGTGTTTTCTCCACAATAATAGATATTAAAGATAAAAACTAAAGGTGTAAAATATGGTAACATACCTCTGCCTGTCGGCCCAAGGTCCATAGTTGAAGTCTGTTCCTTTTCCACAAACAATGTCCAAACCCCAACATGGTGGCAGATCCTGTAATTTGCTGTCTTCGTTGTTTGCTTCTCCGTCATTACTTTCCTCTGTCTCCTCTGGTACAAGACCTGTATTACATAATATAATAAACATATTAAAGGAAATTGCTTCAAATTAACATGAAAAATGTCTGCTAAGCACAAGACAATTAAAGTGTCTTGATGTCAGTTTTATTTGAGACCACTACAGTACCTAAATATCAAGCCACAATTCAATGCAGACTCCCAGTAGAAGGGCAAGAATATGACCCAAAAAAATCCTTGGGATTTTCTGAAGTGAAAATCAACGTATGTCAGAGTGAAATGCTGACATACACAGCAGTTCTGTCTCTAAAGCTTGCTTTTTACCAACAGAGGCTTTGTGCCCTACTTACAAACCAGGTAGAGTAGATACAGAGTTACTGGTAAAAATTCAAGCCATCATTCAGCAACAATTCAAAATTGCCACCTATCCTACACCAGCATACATAATTATTGCACATGTTAACTTTGTTCAAGATTCAGGCAACACTTTAAGTGGAGTCAGCTTTTGCAAGCCAAAGAAACTCCAGCAAAACAAAGTAGTAGTATAACGCACTGGATTTAAGTGAAAAAGACAGACACCACAATATCCAGAAACTGATGCATCAAATGAACTTTCCACAAAACCCCAGCAGATGACTATAAATTGTCCCCACTCCTGAACTACTGTGGCAAACCTACATAATTTACTTTACTTCACTTTAAAACATAACTTGTTTCAAGAATAAAGATTGATTCCACGTTGTATACAGCCTTGTGGGAGGCACCAACATCAACATAAAACTACCCACTGATAAAAATGTCAGCTCTACACATACAGTTATCTCATCTATGGAATTCCTCAGGCCTCTTACATGAAACAATCCAGAAACTGTGAACAACCAGTAAAAAGAAAGCAGCTCAAAATTTCACTCCCTTCTAAATATGAAACGTGAAGTCTGTCCCATTCGTTTCAGTGGAAATTTTTTTCATTTGCAGAACAGGTAACTTAGGAACTTTTAAGCATTCATAAGCATACTTATGAATGCTTTTATTGGCTCCAAAACATTACACTAACTTTTTCAGCATAGAGATTTTTCAGCATAAAAAAAAATATATGTAAAAAATAAAATTGTCTAGCAAGTCCAGACAATTAAATAAACAAATAGCCCACAAATTCCTTAAAATTTCATCTTTGTTTGTAACTGAAGGTACCTGGTTCATCCATATAGTAATAGATATCAACATCATTGGACTGCATTACAACAAAACCTTCACCCATCAGCCTTGGTGGTCTGCAATGGAAAAAAGTGCAATGGTGAATATTCAAAAGCAATGCACTGAGATTAGTCTTTATGAATTGAAGTAATTTACATGAAACATATTAAGCATAATGGAAGAGATTACATAGGTCAGGCTCACTTGTAGCTTACAAGTAGCACACATTTAACCATCAATAAAACTGCTACCTGTCTCAGCTGAGCCAACAGGGGAGATGCAGTGTTTGTGGTACCTGGGCAGGAAGGCTGTGGGTAAGACTCAGGTCTGATGTGATCCCAAGAGACCAGCTCCACACGTCTACACTGGTCTTGCCTGCAGGCTGCCTGCAAGAGCCACGGCCTACCTTATCTACCAGGCATCACTCTTGCCGCACTACCAGAAGCTTGGACAGAACAGACCCAAGTTCCCAGGCCACACCACAGCATCCAATTAGAGCCGTTTGTAAGCTAAATTTGAAGTGCAGGTTATAAACTCAGTTCCTCCATTTTCCTTCCTATCACACTGTGATTCCTGGTCTATCTGCTACCTCAGACTAAGTAAGCTTCTGAAAACACACACTGTGAATATTCAAGCCTATCTGGTCTCAAGTCTCCTATCAAAAAGGAAGTTGTCATACGGCTAGGCTATGTGGACCTGATTTGAAAATAGTACTTGATCGTTTACATAAAAAGTTACTTAAAAGATTAGTTAACTCCAGCATGAAGATACCAAGTTGCTCTCCACAAAGACATTTCTCAGGTATTACAAGCTACAACCAAGTATCAAAGTTTTACTTCCAATTTTTCTTTCCATCAAGAGTTCCTTTCTCCTTGTCCTATATTGTTCTTTCACCTGCTAATTTGCTCACTAAAATAGCACTGTAAACCAAAGGGACAAGACATCTTCAGTAATTAGACCATTAGTTAAAAAAAAAAAAAGGCTGTTCTTGATTAATAACATTTCCCCTCAATATAAAATTATGTAAGTGATAAAACTAACACACAAAACTTCTCCTAATACTATTACACTGGTAAATTACAATCCCTTTCTTACAGTGTTACCACATATTAATGTACATAATATAACATTGTATATTATGTAAACAATATTATAATGTGAAAATTCTGGTTTTACTGCAAAAGACAGTTTTGCCACTTTTAGACATTGTCACCTTTTAACCAAAAAAGAAAATTCCAATGACAGAAATCCATGGTCTAAGAGTATGACCTGCTAGAAGAACATTGCCCATTTTACCATAGCTCAAATGCAGGGAAGCTTAGAAAATACGAAAGACAGCAGATGCAGATCCCATGTACTGCCAGACATTCCTGATGGTAAATCCTATGTCCAACACAATTATTTGCTGTTTTCTGAGTGCTCCCTCCGCAGGGCACGTTGTCAGGCAAAGGCTGCACCTCGTTTCAGCAGCTCAGTGCTTCCCCATGAGGGTCCATCAGCCACTGTCCTTACTCCCTGCTGCTCAATCCAGTATGTGTTCTGTTCCATGAAACACAGAATACTACAGCCCTTGTACATCAAGAGTGCTCCTTTCTCTGACAGCACAGAGTGCTCAGGTCTTGAAACACTTTCTACAGATTTAACTAAGCCTATAGAAATACATTAGAGAAGCTACATTACTTTTTATTTAAAAATTACTGTAAAGTATGATGTATAGTGCAGATTAACAATTGTTTCCTTCTGTCTCCCTAATAGTGTTTACTTACACTGACTTAAAATAATTCGTTTGTTTTAAACTAAAACACTATCTTAAATAGAATTACAAGAATTTTTTGAGCTAAGCCTTCTCCAAGATGGACAATTTTATTGAAGTCCATGCCCTAAAAGAAACAGTCACTTAGCTGTGGGAAAGAAATATCTACAGGGAAGTCTCAGGAGCTGACACAATGGCCAAATCCTTGTGTCAAACACCCTCCCTATCATCCTCATCACCTTTGCCATACTCCACTTTCTGGAGGAGAGCTATGAGGTCTTACACTAAATGGAAGTGGAAGGGGAGAAAAATCTGATCTGGTAGCTAAGCATCTTCCTCATTCCTTTTCCTCCAGTTCTTTAAGTGTACATCTTCATGTTCTATTAAACACTCCTCTTTTGTGCTCTTGCTCTGATCTCTGAACTCACTACACTTTTTGCCCATTAAGTGCAGGGTTTTCTTTACACAAAAAGCGAAGTTCTCTTCTGTATCATCATGACTTGTCACTAGTTTTTTTTGTCCCCTAGTTTTCTGATTTCACTTTTTTGGCTATTTCATTTGGTATACAAAAAATATATAGTAGATGACTGAAGCAGCTTACAGTTTTACATTATCAAAGCATCACAGGCCATAGCAAACACAACACAGCAGCCAAGAAAAGCAGTCTTAGGATAGTCAGAGGTTAGGTGACAACCAAGAGGTTGTGAACCCAGATAGCAGAAACAATTTAGAGTTAAGATCAACATATAGTTTTATTTGTATATATTAAAGGACACAAGAAACTACCTCCACATAAAACGGGAAAGGAAGGTACCTAATGAGGCTGTCTAACCCACCTTCAGCAGGAATAGTTACACCTTGCCAGACTTAGATGATGGAGGTGGTAGAACCCTAGAAAACGCATTGCAGGCCATTTGCAAAAATAATTCTACAATGACAATGAATTATAATGAAATTATCACTAAAAATTATTTCCTAATATCTACCCTAAACTTCTACTTTGATCCTGCTGACAAACTCATTTTGTTTCGATCTGCTTTACCTAACTCAGTTTTGTTCTATCTTTTTCCCCTGGGTTCTGGAGGATTCATTTGCAAAAAGTGATGGAAGTGTTGAAGTGTCTGTCTAGAATATGACAAGTTTTCAAGGTGGGTTTTTGATGTTTGTATCGATTAGTCAGTCTGTTACAAATTTCATCAAGTCACTTAGCTGTTTTTCATGCATGCATTGCCCGAAGGAATTTCTGGAAGTTAAAGACACTCAGTTTGATTTTTAAGCCAAAGGGTAAGAGGGCAGGCTCGAAAAATTCAAACATTCCCAGTTTCCAGTGAACTGGGTCATTTGTTGAATCTACTCAGTGAATTAGGGCACGTTTTCCGCACACGTGGCATCCTTCAGCCACCAGGATCTGTAGGGATGGTAACAGCATAAAAAGAAAATACTTAGGGGAAGGAGGAGGAAAAGCTAATACTTTCTTAATGCTATTTTGTTTTAATCTTGTTTGTTTTCAATACTAATTGGAGAAATTTCCTTTGTCGTCATGTTGGAAGAGTAAAGTTCTGTACACATGCCCAGAATGTTACTTGAAAACATATAAAGGCATATTATAGATTACAGTATTTGGCTGATACAAAGCCAATTAAGGTACAGTCAAATAATGACAGTTTATTTCCAAGGACCATGATTCATTCTTTGGATATTGTTGCTTAGGAAGTATTAAATAGGTACAATAATTTAACATATACTCATACACACAATTGTCCAAGGATAACATACGTTACTTTTTTTTTGTTGAGTAAATAATGGCTGGTTTGTCTGAATTATCTGTTGAATACATAACACTGTAAGCATTAAATAAGGTAACACAGAAAACTCTGGCTGTGATATTCATAGCATGTAAATCAAGAATGTTAATACAGTATGCACATAAATGTTTTGCTGGTTAAAGTGTAATAAAATGAGAACCCTACTGTCAGATCATTTCACACAGGCACCCTCTCTTTTGTTTTACTTACTACCATTCAGTCTGTTAAAGCTGCAAAACCCCACTTAATGTGGAATACATCGAGGTGAAAGGATCAGCCATCTGTCTTCAAAAGATAACATGATTTATACTACAGAAAATATCACACAGCTTTTGCCCATTTTTGAAACATGTTTTCCAAACCACATGCAAACCAGCTCTACAGAAGTCAACACTTTAAACTTTGCGTTTATCCTAGAAATTTAGTGTTGTCAAAGTGTGTGTACAGCTACAGTACCTGAGTGAAGGAAAATAAAAGTTGAATGCAGGATATTAATCACAGAGGAGAACACACCCCCAAAAAAAAAAATCTATGATAGAAAACTGGTACTTTTCTCCATAAATAAAACAGTTTGAAGATCCAACGCCAACTGTCTTAAATACACTAAGAAAAAGAAAATCATAGAAATTTAACCAACATTTTTCGTTTTCTTAAAATAAAATAACATGGAAACAAAAAACCCCCAAACTTACTCATCATTTTGAAGACCAACATATCTTGGACTTGGAACCAGCATGACTCTAACATTTTCCAGTTTTCCTTTCACAATGTGCATAAACTGATCAAGGTGGCTTGAAGGTGGTTTTGTGGTATATGTCAAAAAAGCATCATCAAAGTTGATACAAAGTGTTTGTGGCTGATAATGATTCCCAAATGCCAAGCGACCCTAAACCAAAAAGCAAACCCAATTACTCATTATATACTGCTCTTATATATATTTATCTATAATAATGCAGTTTAACCAGTCATATGTAAATAAAAGCCATGGACAAAAAACCTGGCCATAATCCACGCATATATAAAAATACTACCTCGTTCATTAAACTCTCAATATTCCATCTCCTATCACCTCAATAACAGTTAACAGTTTTCCTGGGTTCTTTTGGAGGCAACAACAACTTTTAAGGAACATGTTCAAATATCCCTAATAAAAGGTGCCAGGAAGAAAAGAAAAAAGATTAATAAAGCCCCAAGAAACCCAACACACCACACATGGTACAACATGCACTACCTAGCTTAATTATATGGCGATATTCTTGGAACCACAACAAGCCTAACACACAAGCATTTCCCAAATCAGAGAACATCGTAATCAGGTATCCATCAGCACCAACAGGATTCATTAACGGGTCAGGGGAGTACTGGTGGTGTAATTGTAAAACCTCTTTAGACCTTGAAGAAGAACAGAAACTCAAAAAGAATGTACAAGTGAATAGCAAGCCTAATTTTTAAGTATATACTGCTAAATATTTTCATTATCGGGGTCTTTTCACTTACCGTGCTCACATTGACTTTAATGACTGGAATAAGTGACCTCCATGAAGAAGAAGGGTCTTGAGATTCTGTTTTTACTTTAACACTGCAGGGACAAAAAACAGGTTTTATTATTTTGCCTTGTTTGCAGAAGAACTAACCAACCCTTTCTTCTACAGGCTTTCAGTGTAGAACTGTCAGGGAACACTCCTTCCCACAAAGGTGTCTCCTCTAAGGGACCTACTAGGAGTCTACTGCAGACCCGTCTAGATCTTGGAAGAACAGCAGGAAGCCTACACAGCTATGCCTTGGGTGCTGGTGGTAGAAGACAAGTCTGCCATGTTTAGCACAGAGCAATAGTTGAACAAATCTTCCTCAGGAGAACTTGGTCTGTTCTAAATAGTCCTAAACCAATCCTTCTAGGTTTTTGGTGCAGGATTTTTCAATTCCCAAGACACATCCTTCACACAGGCAGAAGTTCTCCCTGCACTTGTCAATAAGGGCCTAAGATGAAAAAATGAAGAGACTTGCTCAGAGGCACAGCCCTTACCCAAACTCAGGACTGCCACAGCATCCTGCAGCTCCACCCTACACAATTTAGTAACAAGTACTGGCCTGGCCAGCAGCAGCGGAAGGACTCAAGTCTCCTTAGACCTTCTCTGCTCCTGCCAATAACTCAGTCCAGTGTGATTCTGCCCAAAGAAAGGCTTATTTTTTAACATCTGACTCCACTACACATAAGCCACGTAGAAGATCTTATAGACCCACACCATGTTTTCTGGGCGACCCCGAAAAGCAGTAATAGAACAAGAAAAGAAGGCTTGTGTAGCTATACACAAACATACATCCTTAAAAAAGACTAATTGTGAAATCAGCCCAAGTTTAAAGCCCAAAAACCAGTAAGTCCTCCCAACACCATATAAGATCCTCACAATTTTTATATTCAGTATCTTGAGCAGCTATTAATTCCACTGAGCAATACCATTATTATTCTGCAAACATAATCCTCTTTAACACATGCTCCCTTTCCACACTACGCTTCAAGTAGATTTTTCAACGTGTCTCTGATCATTGAACAAGGAGCGTTTGGTTTGTTTGGTTGTGTTTTTTAATTATTATGGTAGGAAGTCTGAGGAAAGGAAAAAGATTTAGATTGTCAGGCTTGTCAGTGCAATTTCTCTCTCAGCTGTGCTCCAACCATTTGACCTCCAGAGAATATGTTAACAAAGCACTACTCAATTAGTTCAGCACTTCACAGAACAAAGCATCAACAAAATAGCAAAATTAATAATAATTTACCTTTGAAGATTCGTATGTGTTCTCTGCCTCCCATTTACTTGTGCTTTTTCATCATCTTTCTTTACTGGAATTATTGTGGGATCCAACCCAAATAGTTCTTGAAGTTGTCCATATAGCTCAGAACGATTGTACACATGAAATTCAAAGTCATTCACCATAATATACAGTCGTGTTTCTGCTTTTGGATCTGATCAAACAGTAGGGAGAGAGTTTGTAAATCTATTCCAACATTCCTTTGCAGTATTTAGTTTTTCAAATACACACATTTTGCAAAAACAATCTACACGATAGTGAACAGCTGCTGAAGTATATATCAAAAAACAGTAAAAAAAACCCCACAAAATAATTACATCACTCCAAGAAAATAAGTAAAACTTGGCAAATACAACAGCTGCATGCATAACATAAAACCTGAAAGGATTGCAGCCTTAAAAATAATAATAAAACAATAATCCAGGCAGCAGCTGCACAAGATGCTAAGTGAGGTTTCTTTAGTCTCATATATAAAAACAAAGATCCCTCTCTATGCACACAACAGAAGCTTCAGTGCCAGCTTCTGCTTTTTAGCACAGGTATCAGTACTTGAGACCAATTCAATCTCAAAAACTGAATGGTTTTCTAGCCAAGCTCTGTGGTACAGCAGGCCTGAACTCGGAAAAGGCTTTATTTTACAGAAAAATAGAAGACATCAATATGCGGAACTAACAAGAAGCATCTTCATTTTGCACAACCGATCAACATTTTCACAAATTCAAAATTTTAACTTTATTATCAGCTTGACTCTCTGGCACTTAAAAACTAGTTTAACACCTTCTGATTGCACACAGAGCTGTTTGTGACATACTTTGACATACTTTTGCCTTCAGTAGTATGACCTCATTATGTAGGTAATGTGAGGAAAAAACTCTCACAATTTCCCCCTAATTACCCAGTTGAAAGAGTGCCCATTACATATTCACTCAAGAGACCTGAGCTGCTCTAAAACCTGATCTGATCTTTCTAAGTCGAACAGACTTCAGGAGGCTGAAGTATCAATGGCTATTACAGTAGTCCCCAGTCTGTAACTCAGGGGGTACAAACTGAAGGTAACATTTCCCACAGACATCAGAAATTAGGAAGTCAGAGCCCAAGAGTAAAATTTTAGTCACCTGCTTTATTAAATGCCCCCTCTTTTCTAGCAAACACATCTGTCCCCTGATGTTTTGCATCTGTACAACACTGTCGCAACAACAATAACCCACCTTTTACCTCACACCTAATTACCAGAAATTTCCATCTCATTATAAGTAAATGTATAATAAGTCTCCAGAAAGCATTGACATCAGCTTTCTTCAACAGGAGACAGAGGGAAAAGTTAATGAGCCAGTTTCAGTTCCTTCCTGTTTTCATAAAAGCACCATCAAATCTGTTCTTCGGTAATGTTAACTTGCATCAATAAGATACAGGCAAAGGATGACATGGACAAAGATTAGGATACACAATTGTTCACCTGGGAGATCTCAGTATCATCAAGAACACAAATTTAATTTTTCAATTCCTGGAGGCAAGCATTAGACTTCATTAACTAAATAAAATCATGCGTAGTAATTCATTTCTTTAAAGGGATAATTATCTTTTTTCAAATAGCAAAGATAAGATTTGACCTCCACACACAGGGCACTTCTGGAAAAGGAAAAAAAAAGGCAAAAGAGACAAGCACATCTGAATGTCATCTAGCTAAATGATTCAAAGTAGTATATAGGCAGGTCATGTAAAAGCAACTACCAGATTAACAGCAAAATACTGCAGTTTTATCAACATTTGCTGGAATCAAGGTGATTAATGTAGCTGAAGTTTTGACATTTGCCTCCTGTAGAGCTGAATCAAGATGTATTATTTACTTATTATTTAATCAAGTGTTTGTATCACACCTACCCAAACACTTCAACTTAAAAATACCCACTGAATAAAACCTAATAGAAACATGAAACAAGTCACTCCCAACAATAAAAAGTAGAGGAATTGGTTCTCAAAACAGTATTCCCCCTTCAAAAAGTACCCCACTAACTACACTATATGGTTTTACAACATGGAACTTTATCATCTGTTAAGCCAAGATATCTGGATGTGGCCTATTCACAACATAATCCTCCAACTTCTGCTCCTAAACCACTTTCACTTCTCAGGTATGTACAAAGCCTGCTCTCATGGCACAGTATGATTTAACCTAACATTCAGGGCAAGGAAGACAACCCACATGCTTGACTTTTTCTATGAAGTTCTTCCAATATTGGTATGACATGATTAGTACAAACATAGTGCCATGATGAAGAACAGATTGCATTTGCTAGGTCAAACTGAGAAACTTATAGAAAAAGAAAAAAAAAAAACAGAGCAGGAAATGCATTTTTTCTACAGGTTTTCAATAGTCATTATCCAAACGTTTTGCAGTTCAAACTATCTCTTATGCAAGGAACTGTGATTAAATCAGTGATGAGTAGCATCCTAAAATCACAGTGCAATCCCAGTCTTACAGCAACATTTACTTTAGATTCCAAAGACAGATAGAAAATGCATCTATTTTGATGCGTTCTTGAATACAGCCCTTTACCAAAGAGGTGATGTCAAAGACACCTGAAATGAGCTGAAAGGGAGTTCCCTTAAGGTCTCCAAATATTTCAGGATCTTTCACCAGCCTTCCCTTTGTGCACAGAAAAAGCCTTCCTCTAATACTCTACATATCTCTCAGAAAAAAACAAAATGAAGTAATATTATATCTGCCCCAATAGGACTTTAGGCTTGTCACCGCTACAAGAAACAAAATCCTATTCCTGTTGCATTTCAACTTATTGTTAGGAGGACCCTGCACTTCAGTTACAGAACTTAAAAAAAACCCACAACCACAACACTCAGAAACTAGTTGTTATTGTTTATATAAGTCTTTTTCCAGCAAAAACACTAGAATATTTAAGGCTTGCGTTTTTATTAAAAGCTGGTGGGATTTTTAAATTGTTTATATAGCCCTGACTCAGGCTGTGTGTTTTCCTGTAGGAAAATCTCAGCCTTATTTTGCTTTTTTTTGTGTTATGAAGGATCTGAAACAAAGGTATGCATCAATAATGGCTAGCAACGATTTTTCCAGTCGTTCTGTGTGACAGCTGCAAGGGAGTAACCCTTGTACAAAAGACAAACCTTTAAGATACAGTAGACCAGCAGCCTTTGTGATTTGGTCAGGAACAGGTATTTCTGTTGCAATCAAGAAGATTAAAAGGATTGGGGAGAATATATTGCAGTAGCCTAAGAATCATTGAAGATTCTATTTTTCCTTTTAAGGTTAAAAATTAAAGCATCTCTGCTAAATAATCAAAATGTAAAGTGAGCCAGGTTATTTTTCCTATTAAAAAAAAGAGTCATTATTTGAGAGTATTTTTTCACACTACTTTGTTGTCAGACCTATACACCTCTGATCTCCTAGCTTAGTTGGTTATTTCTCCTCTAATTATGCGGTCTCAAATGCCAGCAGAAACTATTAAAGCCTTCCAATACTACCAAGTAAAAATACCACCATAGAAGACAGACACAACTACCCTTATAGCATTACATTCGATTCATTTTTTCACTCTGTGAGCCACTAGAGAAATACGTTTTAACTAGCAGATGAGGAAAATTCTATGAAAACCTGTTGGATGATGACCTGTGGTTGGGAAAACCTACTTAACTTTAAGACTAGCTTTGACTTTTTTAATTAGTCTTCCTATGATATAAAGAACTTGAATTGTATCCTACCACCTTAGAGGCTTAGTAATGCCTCAATAAATAGAAGTAACTCTTCCTAATTTGTATCTCTTTATTGAACAGTGTCTCCTTTCCTCCTGCATAACATGTGTGCAGTACTCCTACCACTGTTGAGTTGGTACTGGGAAAGCAACAGCCATACCTGCTCGCTGACAAGTCTAAGAGGCTTCACACCATCAGAGGCCACTTGCACAGGGGAGACAGGAAAAAAAAGCCCTCCAAAGTTCAACAACTTTCTCAACTAGTGCCCTCAACTGCAAGCAGTTGCCATTTCTAGATGTCCTTGAATTAGCAATGGAGCTGTGATGCTTCAAAACTCGAGCGGCAGGACCTGAGATTCATACAACCAGATTCTAATCCTATAGATGACTAAGCACACATCACAAGGCTACTTATGTTTTCTCACAGCCTTTTCTGCAGATGCAATTCACCTCTTGCATCCGATGTTAATCGTCCTTATTCAGCCAGAGATAAGGAATAAAAATAAAGGAATCTTTCACATTTCTGCCCTCCATTGACCACAGATGTCATCAAGACACAGGTTATTTAATACTAAAGAACATCCTCTACCATAACATTTTCGCTAAAATACTGGCAGCAAAGCACTAAAACATTAAACCTCAAATCACTTCCAGAACACAAGTCTCTATTTATCATAATTATACACTTCAATATAGAGTCAATTATGCTTGGACCACAGCTAACAAAGGCTACCATTAAGGTTAATGGCTTGTCTTAAGAAGGGTTCAAGTCCCTGACAATGCATTTATTTCTTTGTGTTGTTCTAGTCCGCTAACACAGATCAACTGCTTAAAAGGACCCACACCTGCTAAAGATTCAATGTGCTTCAGGCACATATTAATAAATCAATTGTAATCATCCAATTGCATGGAAAGGAAGTATTTTTCTATAGGCTACCTGTACGGTTAAACACTGAAATAGTTTTGAGAAACCTACCATGCTGTTTCTGCTTAGGGTTGTACATCTTCCACCAGCGAAATATGATAAACCCGTCTTGAATTCTAAATCAAACAGATAAAACTGAAGTTAAAAGACCGTTAATCCAAAATCCTACAGACATATTACCTTATGCAGTGTTGAGACCCGCAGTTGCAGTGGTGTACAAGCAACAGTAAAGCACTAAGCATTACAGCATAAAACACACAGCATTATAAGCAATTAGCTGCATTAGCTGAAACTTTTATGAAATTCCATTTGTCTTCCCAAGGCTTTCCAAATTTAACTGTTAAGAATCAAAATTACTATTTGTTAGTGTTCAGTTCAATTCCAGTAAACACATGTAGACTACTCAGCCAAAATTTATTTCCACACTGAAGAGCAGGAGCATGAAGGAGCAAAAGACATTAATGAAAATTAGCTCCCCTTCAAACTCTGTTCTCTTTTACAAATAGATTCTTATCCAGTACTCGTTTTCAATTGATAACACTCCAACAGCAAATTAGCTAACAACACAAGTGTCTAAGAAGACCTGATTATTGCCACCAAAAAAAAGTTTATTTTTAACATTTATAAATATATTTATTCCTCATTTGTAAAACAGTATTTTTATATGTGTTACTTAGGGATATACATGTATTGGATTTGAAATCACTATTTAGAAGAGCCCACTCCCTTGGAAATCTGTACCTGATAGACATGTCCTCTGTGATGAAATAGATTTCACGAACCATGACTTTTCCAGACAGCACGGAGAACGAAAAGGAGCCTAGCGTGAGAGAAAGCGTTCATCGGATGTTAGCCAGAAACTGTTGATGCTTTATTTTCTGAACAGGAAGAATACAGTATTCAACTACCTGAAATGTGTTTACTGGGTATCTTGAGTTTTCCCTTTGGAAACATGCTGGCTTTCAGAGGAGAAGGGAGGTCAGAGATTCAGAACATACAAGACAAAGCTCTCAGCTCTAGAAGGTGTTGGATCTGCCCTACCCAAGAATACAACCAACCCAACCGCCTGAGACACACTAGTCACTCAGACACATTCAGGTGCCTTGCAAAGCTCGTGAAAAGAGTTAGGAAAGCTATTTTGGACATTTGTAAGTATCAAGCCATCATATACAAGACTGTAATGAGGAAAACAGATTCCTGACAAAATAATTCTTCGAATTTTAAAAGGCTATGAACTTTTCAGTCTAATTATTATTACAAATTATGTTTACAGCAGGAAGAACTATAAGCATGAAAAAAACAGCAGGTAGTGCAATAGTCCATATTTTTCCTGAGGCTTTTCACCCCACTCACAGAAAGTTAAGTAAACCATTATTTGTTTGGGTTTTTCTTAAAAAGAAAAATCAGCATTACACAATAGAAGTCAAGATATAAATAATGGGATTTAATTAACATTATGTTGTTCTTACTGATTAAGTTTATAAAGAACACCATGTCTTTACTTACTAGCAATTTCACAGAGAAATTTTAATAAAAGCCCATAGATCAAGTGTAGCAGCCAATAAGTATTTCATCTATATTGCTGTTCAAAAAGCTGGATTTGAAGATTATTTGGATTACAGTTTTTAAATTCTTGGGGACATACATAAGCAAATTATTGCAGGGGTCTCTTTGGCAGGCAGGTATGGATGGGTTGTTTTTAAGTTTTCACTACATTTATGATCAATAATTGCAGAAAAAGTCCAGAAGTAAAGCCTTCATCATTCTGGGAAGCAGATAGAGGGAAGGCATGGAATAACAAATGAAAGGAAATTACAAGTGCAGAGTGAGGTTGTGGGATACAGCCCTCTGTGACTCAGCATCAGATATTTTTGTAATGTGGGTGAGTGCCCAAGTGATTTGTACTGACCTGTTTTATTAAGAAATGTTTTAAAATTTAAAAAAAAGTTAATGGATTTTGATGCAAATGTTCTAGGCAGTATAAATTCTACATATCACAGTCCCAGTATGGATCAACATGATTAGTTGTTCTGACAGGTTATTTAGAAAGCAAGGACACTGCCATAACTGTGCCCCTCTAAGCCCACTCTAGCAGTCACTGCCCACATTTCAGATGCACCTCAAAAGTACAGGGGAGTGGGAGGCTACACCCCTTAACACCAAATTATGAGGCTATTTCAGACACAGGTCAGGCAGGTTCCCTGCGGGACTGAGGTTTATCTTCTCCCTTTAGGACACCAACCATTATGATTCCAGGGCTTTGAAAAAGGGCAACGGAAAATGTACAGATTTTCAGCACACAAAGTATACAGACTAAAGAGAAAAAAGTAAACTCGACTTATTAAAAACCTGTCAAGTGAACTTCAATGTAAAATAATGAGATTTCAATTGAAGAAGGAGTGGTTTTTTTATCTACACCAAGAATCCTCTCCTAAAGGATGATACTGAACTTTTTCTCTTCTTAAATTAAACCCATGGTAATAATTTTCAAATAACTATAACAAAGGAACAGTTTGATTTTACTTACATTTTTAACAAATTGAGGTATAATAAAAAACAGTAGATAAACAGTGGCATTACATTAATCATAACTCACCAATATGGATGTAGCCATGTTTATATAATCTGTTTAGAACCAATGTTAAAATGAGTCCAATGTTCCGGGAATTATAGTAGGTTAGGTAGATAATCCATCCACAAGACAATATTGTTGCTGTTGAAAGATTAAAATGAATTAAAATATTTTGAAGTATGCTGACCTAGATAAAAGCTTTACCTATTAAGACTATAAAGAACATTCTTCCTACTCTCCAAAAAACTTTGAAATTGATGGGACATCCTAAGGGGTGTTTTCAGAGAGATGGTGTGAGAAGGATGTAAAGAGACAGGGAGAAAAGAAAGAGAAATGGCAAGTTCAGAAATGTATAGATTCTTCATTGCTCTTCCATTCCCTAACATAAAAAAAGTCCTCCTGAGTACCTGCAAAAGGCAACACTTACTTCATTGCATCCCTTATCATCCAAGAAGTTAAATTTCATAGATTAAATCATAACATGCGTTATCGTAGACGGTCATTTATTTGAAAACACCCTAAAAAGAACCACAACAGAAGTCACACTACTTTCCTTCTCCATCTTTCTCCAAACCATGAACTGTAACTTAAATTTCTAGTCGTTCATATCTTAGCACAGGAAGCAGCATGAGCACATCTGAAACCATTTCCTGAGATGCTGTAACCTGAGAGAAATGTATCAGTTCTTTGGCTAGTAGAAATCTGTCAACAGTTCAGGCATGGAATTTGTTAGGAAAAAAAAAAAGGAAAAGCAAACTAATAAGAAACATGTTTAAAAAAAAACGTAAAATAAAAATTAGGTCTGCTAATCCCCAAAGTAATTTTTACTTTAGTTGATTAAGAGCTAGTAACCTATTTCTAACTACAAGGGATCTCAAAGCTTCCAGAAGGACAAACCCAAAAGGAATGGAACTGCCAGGGAACAGACTAGTTGTAACTCGCTTTACCGATAATTACCATTTTGTTTCACCCACAGTAGAGTAGGAAAAAAAGCTATTTTTGTATTTGAGGTATCTCTACTTGTTATACTAACTGAACTTTGTAAGAGAAGTTTTTGATTTATGTATACACTTCATACTGAAAACCTCAGATATATTGTGCCTTTTATGGGAAAGCTGAAGTGCAGAAAGGCATTTGGGTATGATGCCTTCATTCTGCAAAAAGTTAAAAAAAACAACCCACGCACCCTGTTCTTTTACTGCCTTAATTTTTTTGCAGCGGAATGATCCACTGCTTTGTAACGATGCCTGTGCTTTGTTGGAAGATGAGGAGAAGGGAGAAGAGAAAGATTTGCATGACTTTGTCTATTCCTTACTGGAAAATGGATCAAGTGGGGCCAAAATTCAAGTAGCTCATGCACTTTGTAGCAGGACGCTCCATCTCTCAATATGCCTGTCTCAGTTTCCCTCTACATTCAACTGCTTTTGTCTCTCAGTTTTGCAGGTCTAGGCCTGGAGTGGAAAGATTTCCATGAGAAAGGGAAAGGCCTAGCAAACTCTGAGCTGGTAACAACCTTGAAAGGCACAGAGGCCAAGCTGACCTTTAGAATGCCAGCAGCTCTCTGGTGTTGAAGAACACAGAGCCCAGCCCAGCCACAACTAGGCCCCAAACAGAGATAAAGTAAGAACAGATAAACAACAGAGTTTGCTTGGTGAGAAAAAGGCCTTTGTGTTTTTTTCCACTGTTTTCCTTTTGTTCTCCAATGAGAGATGTTGGAGGTACAGCTAAATAGTTAAATGACAGCAGTCAATCCACTTTATTCTATAAAAGCCTGGTCCCATCTTTGATCAAGGGGACTTCCCATACAGGAGGTTGCTGGACCTTCTCCTCTCCAGTGGGGACGCCTGCCAGAGAGATTAATTCTCGAGAATTAAGACCCACCCAGGAACACACCCAGCTGCAGCTGGGCGAGGGTGGGAGATATGAAATCCTTTGTCTTTATTAGCAAACTGAAGGTTAAGTAATTTTCATCATTAAGTTTTAAGATTCTAGAATACCTTTTAAGTTGATAATTAATGTTCTAGGCCTAGTATAAAACTTGATAATAAGCAAGTTGCTAGCATTTTAATGGTTAACCTTTATTGTTTGATCTAACTACAAGTAGTAAATTTTATTGTTAAGATACCTTTTGTATTCAAACTTCAACTTCTATTCTGATCTCCCAATTTCCCTGCAATTTGACTGTGCTTGTGCCTCTACTTTAAGGAGTTAAGACCCCAGGGTTATATGCAATAAATCTTGATCTGTGCATATACGTCTCGTTGGCCATCCTGTCCTGTTTGGGACACACTTAGGCAGGGAAACTGCTCGACACATGAAACAAATCAGGTCTGTGTAGGTGATTATACAGAAATAAGGCAGGGAGGGCTAAAGCTGCATGCTGCAAAAGAAACTGCTCTTAGCTTTCAGTGAAGGCACACTCCAAGGACACCACTCACCTCCCTTCGCTCACAGATGAGTAAGCTACTCACTGTTGGTCCTCTATCAGTGTAGGGAGAAAGGTGGAATGACTCACACTCAAAGGGTCTCAATCAAGTAATAAATCTTAATTTGAGATTAAAGTTCAGCTATACACTTCTAGATACCTAAAGTCAGGAAGTTATCCTCTTAAGGTGACACACTGAGAAAAATCAGCACACTAGTGAGGTTTCCAGGCACTATGGTCCTAATCCACTGCCTTTACCACTAGTCTCACCTCTGCCACAAACTGTAGCTTTTTCTTTTCCCTCACCAAATTTAGCCTCTGCTATTAAGTGACAGAGCCCATAAACTCTATTTATGTCATTACTATATTCTTGATTTTAAAAGCCTCTTCAATGAAGCTACATTTTGGAAATGACAGTTGGAAAGTTTTACTATATGTGATTTTTAGAAGTTACTCCAGAATTGAGCAACATGCTCTTTGAGAAGCATGTTCATTTTATTTTCTTTGCACTGGCCCTCACTCCAGGCCCAAGAATCAAGGCTGAGAAGTAGGTATTATCTACCTTTGGAAAAGTCTGAATTCATCACATACTTTGAACACTCTTATCTGGATATGAATACAACTTGAATTTTATTTTGCTGTCCCCAATGCACCTGTTCATAGATTCAGAAAATAAAAGCACCTACACATAAATACTAACAATAGCACTAGTGTTATAAAAAAAAAATAGCATACCTAAATTAAGCACATTTACAACAACCGCCCATAACCAAGTGTGTGATGGTTTGGCTTAAAGGCTTGATTTAGTCCAGAAGTTGTGTCATTAAACACAACAGTCTTTATATCACTATTCAAGCTATACCATATTAAATGGCATATTGGTATAACGAAGTTATTGTATCTGCCTGTCATGTGCTACAATGCTCATCCTTTGTTACAGTAATAACCACCAGCTTACTCTGGTGTTAGAAAAAAAAAACTTATTTAATGGAGACAAGTTCTCACTGAGTTCTTATTTTGCAGAGTCACAGTTGTAGAGCATCATCCTTTGCACATTATACTTAACTCCCAAGCGTTGCAGCACAATTAGTATTGGAAAAGGTTCTGTATTTTTTCTTTCTGAATTACTTAAGTAGCATTGCCATATCTCACTAAACAGCTGTATGACAAATAAAAGTCTGTTTTCAATGTTTTGATGTAACTTGGTAAGAAATTCAATATTGGTATGCCAGCACTTAAAGAAGCATGTTTAGAAGTACATACAACAAAAATATTTAACCAAACCAGAATAGATTCACCTTACCTACTAACAGCCAAACAACATTGGAGTCATGTTCTGTTAGGAAGTCTTCCAACTGCGTGATACTTGGGACAAAACTATCATTTTTTCTTTGATCCATTGCTAAACTGTTTTTGCACCAGCTCCTGTAGAACTGAAGGCCAAAAAAAAAAATTAGTACGAAGAACAGTAGCGGTTGGAGAAAATTAAGTACGTACCATGTTAAATAATCTCTAACACTCTGTTTCACGCAAATATGATATTACTTGTTTTATTCCTTCAATAACATCTTCATGTTTCTCATCTACCCTTTCCTCTACTCTAGAGCTCTAGAAACACTTCCACTCATCTCTGCTGAAAGAGTTCCCAGGCACATGACTCCCTAGAACAGGTTATAAATCAACAGAGTGCCAGAATACGCCCTCCAAATTTAATACCCTGAATGCCCTGTAGAGCATATAACAGCAAACACATTTACAAAACTGTTTTACCTTAGCAGTAAGTCAAAGGCTACTGAACCTACAAGTATAAATCAGTCTGTATTCAGCCTTCTAACATCCAAAAAGGGAACATGAGACAACAGGAGACTGAACCCCTGCCCCTGCAGAAAGAAAGGCTGGAGGGGAAGCAGCAAATAGTAGTCACAAACAATCAAGAGAGACTTCAGGGCGCTGGGATGATTAGTGAGAGACTCTGGGGCGCAAGTTATGTTTTCTTCCTTCCTTTCAGTTGAAAGGAGTGACGTTGAAAGGAACAGGAGGATTCAATCTATCAAGACATGCTTCTGTGGCTGGTGTCACCTGCACAATTTTGGGTTTTTTGATAATGGGATGGCCTACACGGCACCAAGAATGCTGGCATCAAACAGAAGACACCTTTCTCAAAGGAGGAAGAGCGTCTTTGCCCAAGAGATTGTGGGGCTTACTGACAGGGCTTTAAACTAGATACGGAGGGGGAGGGGGATAATAAAATCAAGATTGTCTGTAACAAGCGGCAGGAAGACACACCAAGGTTGAAAGAATGGGGTGATAGTAAGGGCCTTCAACCTGTTTCCCTGAAGCATGCTGTGGACACTGCAGCACAGGCAAAGCCTTACAGAGAGGAGCCAGGGGCTCCTGAGGTAGTAGGAGACAGCAGGGTAGCATCCATGAAATGCCTTGGGGGAATAAAGGAGTGTCCCTTTAAGAAGGTGACATGTCCGGCAGCCCAGCTGAAGTGCCTCTACACTAATGCAGCAGCATGGATAACAAACAGGAGGAGCTGGAAACTACCATGCTACAGGAAAGCTACGACATAGTGGCAATTACAGAAACTTGGTGGGATGAATCCTACGACTGGAGTGTGGCTATCGATAGCTACAAGCTGTTCAGAAAGGATAGGAGAGGAAAAAGGGGTGGAGGTGTTGCCCTCTATGTAAAGAAGTGGATAGAGCATGAAGAGTTGTCCCTAAAGAATAGCCATGAGCAGGTCGAAAGCTTATGGGTAGGAATCAGGGATCAGGACAACAAAGGGAGTCTTGTGGTTGGAATCTACTACAGGCCACCCGATCAAGTGGAGCCTATTTGATGAAGCCCTCTTATTCCAGCTCAAGGAGACATCATGATCGCAGGCTCTCATCCTGCTGAGGGATTTCAACCACCCTGACATCTGTTGAAAAAGCTGTAGGCAATCCAGGAGACTCCTGAAGTGCCTTGATGACAACTTCTTAAGACAAGAAACTGACAGCCCTACCCGAAGGGATGCGTTATTGAACCTGATGGTCACAAATGCAAGTGAACTCATCAGGGATGTCAAAGTTGAAGACAGCATGGGCTGCAGTGATCATGCACTAGTGTGCACTGTCCTAAGGGGTATGAAGCAGATGAGAAGCATAGTCAGGACTCTAAATTGTAGGAAAGCAAACTTCCAGCTCTTCAAGGAGTTAGTAATAGGACCCCACGGGAAACGGCCCTCAGGGACAAGGGAGCAGAACAGAGCTGGCAGATCTTTAAGGATGCTTTCCATACAGTGCAAGAAATTTCAATCCTCAGATGTAGGAAATGGGACAAGGAAGGCAAGAGACCAGCATGGCTGAGTCAAGACCTGCTGGTCAAACTAAAAGGCAAGATGGAAGTGGGGACAGGTATTATGGGCAGAGTATACAGTGGATCACTGGAACAGGTTGGCTAGAGAGGTCGTAGAGGCCCCATCTATGGAGACACTAAAGGTTAAGCTTGATGGGGCTCTGAACAACCTGTTCTAGGGTGAGATGTCCCTGCTTATTCAACTAGATGACCTTTAGAGGTCCCTTCCACCCCAAGACACTCTATGATTCCGTGATTCTATTGAAGTGGACACTTTCAGAAGCTATGGAAAACTGTCATAACCTCCTAATCCACTCTGTCCATTAACTCTTCTGCTTTAGAATGGATTTGCATCACCTTATAAAAAGTGACTACATAGTGTCTCAGTTACAGAGAGCAGAAAACCAGTCCTTCTGATCTTACACACTTACTCAAAGCACCAATAAATCACCTTGCAACTGGGTTATACTAATTAAGTGTGATTAGCATGGAGTAGCTCAACTCAGTAATGTCTGTAATTACAGAGCAGTATCTTGCATTAGTTTCATTTGAAGTCCTCTCCCTTGGATGTTATCTGTCAAGCCTTCTTAAAGAAAGATAAGCATTAATTCTGCTTTTTTTTTTTTTAAACACCTTCCAGCTCCTGGCAGCCTGTCTTCCTGTTAGTATTCAAACCTCAAAAAAAAACCAAACCTGACTATATTTTGTTTCTTTAGGAAGTCTGTGATACTCTCCATCAAGACCTCTAGAACAGAAAACTAAAAAATGTTAGTAAGATGTTAGTTTCTGAGCAGCGTAAGAGCTTTGGAACAGTTGATATTTAGAAGGGTTAGCAATAAAATTAACAATATATCCAGTTTTTCCTGTAATATCCATACTACCTCTCATAACTATAATTTGAAAAGAAAATGTAGACAGAGAAGTTGAAAAAAACCTGCCTTTAATGCACTTGTTTCTCACATTTGGGTAACTTCAGTACCTTGAACCAACAGTCTATGTTTTGAACTAAAATAGGAGTAGAGTCCCAAGAAAAAGTGTTAACAATTTGTTCATTACCTCTTCTGTAAGAAGGAACAGAATGGGGAGGACAGAACATGAAAGCAACAAAGAGAGGCAAACAACAACAAAAAAAACCACCAACACATCAGACATCACTTCCAGTAGTGATGATCAAGAAGCTACTAACTTAGCTCCCCTACAAAGAGGAATAATAAGCATCACACACATATACACACACTTAAAAAAAGAAGCCCTTATTTTAGAAGAGACGTTACCACGACAAATTAAATCACGTAATGGCACTGTGATTTGCTTTAAGACATTTGCAATACCTTAATAAAAACCCCACATGTCAACTTGAATTTTGAAGCAGATGATGCCTCTGCAGGCAGCCTCTAAAAGCCTAACCCATGAACGACACGGTAACTGGAGAACTAAAATCAACACTTTCAGCCTAAAGATGATAGAATTTGTTTTCTCCCTTTCTTACCAAGAGACAAAAGGGTCATTTTTTTGTGATCTAGACCACCACAGAAGCACTGTCAGTTGGAGAGGACTGCCTATCACCCTAACAAACACCACTGCTACTTAATCCCTCAAGAAAGCCACCTGTGGCTTTTTCCTAAGAAATTATCACCCACGTGAGTCTGAGATAGGACATTAAATATCATTATGCTCTAAATAGGACTGTGACAAGACAACTCAGAGAGACTGCAAGTCATGGGATCCTGACACTTACTTCAAGATGATGTTCATAATTTTTTATCACTATCCATAACCATAAATTGGATAACTTTGGAAGCTTTCTGGAATACATTTTATATTTGCATGCAAATATACTCAAGAATTACCCCATCAGTTATCATGTGTCAATACGTCATTTTGGAGCTCCACAGCCGATCCTTTAACACCCTGACCCACTGATGTACAACCTTCACCCTTGATCAAGTCACCTGAGGATGATGGCAACAAAAAGCAGCAGCAACACCTGCACTACATGTAAGCTCTCAGTATGTGCCTCAGAGGAAGTAGGTACTTAACCCACTTCGATTATGAAGCAATCTTGGTCATACGAATTAGTGTAATAGAAAGGGCACGCACACAGACTTTAGTAGTGCACACTGTTTAGGATGCCCTTGTGCCTTTATACACTGTGGAAGATAGAGAGGCAGGATCTGGATCATCATGATTGCTAAGAGGAAGAGATACAGTCTTTTCAGGACAGATATCAGCTACTTTCAGCAACCAGAACTTCTTTTTCTTGACAGTCCTGCACCTATCTGCCTTCATCTTCCATGCCCCTATATATTGTACCCATAGATTCAAATCGTGCAATACCTCTCAGCCGCCTGCACTTTTCCACCCTCTGTTACATTTATTTCTGTGGGCAAAATTACTGTGCAATCAGGCAAAACATTAACTCTGTTACACTTTACAGAAATACTGGCCCATAGGTTGATGAGTGTGTAATTTACATTCGTACTGCTACTGTATTCTTCTGAAGTAACAGTATATTTTACAAATCTTAAAGAACTACTCTTGGAAAGATGGGACCTCAGTCTGAGTGGGAAACCTGAGTCTTACCAATCCTGCTAATACAAGAAAGAAAACACATAAAACAAGAAGATACATCCTGAACTTCACATGTACCTCTCTGCACACATTTGTAGTATTTTCCCAAAGTCTCTATTGTTTTATTGTTTTGTGATGAGCTCAATTAACATGGCAGAAAATTGTTCAAAACCGATACAAGTGTTTTGGTTTACTTGCCTTCTCCATCTTTTTTTTTTCCCCTAAGCACATCTTCACTATTCAGTATGTCACCTGTGGCTCTCATTTACCACAACTGTTAATACATGCAAAAAGCATTAGCTTTCTCCTGGGAGGAAGACAGGAGAAAACGAAGGTTCTGTGGCACTGAAACAACAGAATCCAAATATTTGTATTAATCCTCAAAGCAGTCCTTCAAACCGTTATGTAGCCTTCTTTCTGCAAATGAGATATCCAAAGCAAGGAGACATAAAGGCCAAATCCTCTATTTATGATGCCCAAACTGAAATACTTGGGGCCTGCTTTTCAGGTTGTGCAGTTTGTTTGGAGCACTTCACATGTTCAAAGCAGACAGCAGACCGCCTTGAAGATGTGAGGGTTTGACAGTGCTGGAGATTTGCTCCTCCTGGTCGGAAAGGCTTTCTTTGTAGCAGAAACACACACTTAACAGACTTTTTAAAATGAAATGTAATTACTTGTGTCACACATTAATCCATTTTTCTCAGTAGTAAAAAGATGCAAGGCATGTTATAATCCTGGGGGATGCACTTCATTTCCAGCCTGCTTCCAGCATTCCAAACTCGATCCAATTTTCACAGCAAATATTCTACTCCTAAAAAGCCAAATCCTCAAAAGCAGCTGCTCCAAATCTTGATAAATACATTTGAATCACATGAAATAGGAAAACTAGTTTCAACTTCAGCCTGACAGATTAAAACAACATGGAGAAAAAAACCTCTGCTTGAACAAAGTCATTAAAAATTTACAGAAAGCATGCATATATGAAAGAGGTGGCAGAAAAAACCCCAAACAAACCAGAAGCCCAGTCACCAGGCTCTTGGTCACCAGAGTGCAGTTGTTTGGCAGAGACAGCTGCAGCTTAAGGACCAACAGCACACCTGCAAAAGCTCTGTCCTGTACCTATAGCTGAGGCTGAAGGCAACATAATTTATTCGGTGACTGAGAGCACTAGGGCAATATGGGTGTTGGGCTACATAAGAAAAGGGGAAAGAAAAAGAAAGGTCTGTGTATCACATCCTGTGTAACACTCTTTACCTGGCACACCATGTAGAAACAGCTGAATAAAACTGGAATCCAAAGGTGGGAAAAAACCCTAGCATTTCATAATAATGAGAAGAAGCAATTCTATAACATTATGAAGGAGGTAGGGAAATAAAAATGAGATTGGCAGCATTCATTATTACTAGAATTCATGGGGGGAATAAACTTTGTCAGACATATTCCTTGAATCTTCACAGAAATCAAGCATACATATTAATTGATGTTATTAGAGGTTAACTACCATTCTGAGGATACTTGGCTCTCAAATTCAACAACTACAAGACAGTGAGTCACAATAACACCCAAAATGACACATGAAAGAACAGGAGGTAAGCAATAAAGGAACACAGATAATACACCTGGATGCCTCACATCTCCAGTAAAGGGGCCATAACCACACTAGTTCCTTAGAGAAAAGGAAAGAAATGGCATTTTTGTACCCTATCCACCCCATCACTTTCTTTCAAAGGATCTCCAGCAACAGCTACTACAAAATCAGAGCTTTGGGTAATTAAATGATATTAGAAAGGAGTCTCACAACATAAACATGTCTCAAAGGTATTGTCTTCTGAAGGCATGGTGACATTGTCAGCACCCAGACACACATTAGGCACATTTCACAAAAGAGAAAGTGCCAACCTTGGCATCTTTCCCAAAACACTCCAGCTAGGCCTGAAGACTTCAAACCCATCCCACCACAGCTTAGGAAGCTCAGCAATTCCTTAATCAACAGGCAAGGGAAAGAGGAAGGAAGAGAAGGAAAGTTGTTCTCAAAAAACACATGTACACAAAAAACAAGCTAAGTGATGGGACCCATACAGCAATTCTGCTCTCTGACATGTTCAAGTAGCTTCATTCTTTATAGCAAATTAAAAATGAGCAGTTCTTTTTTTAAAAGAACTAAAATTCAGGCCTATTTTCTTACCCCTCCACTAATGCTTGAAGTAACAATAGCGGTAAACTGTAAACAAACTAAACTACTGCTTTAATTACACTAATGAAATCTTGCTACAGCCTCCAGTGAGAACAGCTAAACTAAAAACAGAGCACACAAGAGAGTCACACCCAGTTAAAGCTATGTGTGAACAGCCTTAGTTAAACATAATTTGCACTATGGTAGCTTACATTAGTAAATAACATGCTTACTTAAAAATTAATTAAATCAAAATTAAAGTATATTCAAAGGAACCGTAAGATAGAAGTTAAAAGTCATTCTTACAGTAGCCTAGCTGATGAGATTTATTGTGCCTAACAAAGAAGCTAAAACCACCAGAGAAGCGTCTACATAAGAAAGAAAAAAATTTTAACACACTGCGGGGAGCAGTGAGAAAAAACAGAAGAAAAATCTAGTTTCAGTGGTTTAAACAAGTACAACTGTCCAAAAGGAGTGACATGCAGAAACTGCTTGCAAAAGAAAAGTTATATACTTTTACTTATTTATTTTTAGTAGAACAGGACATTAGATTTAATACAGAAGAAATCAAAGACAAACTCCTACTATGGCAACCAATCTATAGTACTCCCTGCATCATTCAACCATTAGCCTAGGAATGCCTATGTCAACTCTGGATGATTTTCCATTTAATTTCAATTTAAAAAAATAAAAATATATTGTTTAACCTTGCCTTACAGACATGTTCAGGGGAGAGGGTTGTTTTCCTGCTTACACTGTCAGCTTTTGACGTTTCAGTAAGAAAAAAAAAGGGATAAAACAGAAACATCCCAACAGAACCTAAAGGCTCATAACAGTAGAAACAACTTCCCTTACACACACTCTTCAATTTAGAAAAAAAAAAAAATTACTCCTTTTTGGGACTGGTCTCAGCAACAAGGCAATTACCTTTTCCCCCCTTTTTTTAATGTTAACTACATCATTGTACCTCTGAAGTACTCTGCAAAACTGAGTCTTTCATACCTTACTCATTAATTTTTCCAGAACTACTTCATCTAAATTTCTCCTCTGACACATCACGATTTGAGTTATAAACTAAACTACAAATCAGTCCTGTGGCTACATATACCATCATCCTTAAGTGAAGTACATCTAGGTCTTCATTAGCATCTGTCCCAGTCCACAGCCAACCTAAAGATTTTGGTGGAGCAACAAGTGCTGCAAGAAGTTACAAAGATAAGAAGTTACAGAGAAGGAAGCCTATCTCAGCATGACTATAAACACATGATAACTCTGCATACTGCTAACAAAGAGCAGTAAACTTTTGCCTATTTCCCACAGGATAAAATTATGCAAAAGGACAATTATCAAAGAGCAGCTGATGAACATTTCATATGCCAAAGTTTTTAACAGCATACCCAAAAGGAGTGAATTACTTCAGCAAGCCACATGTGGGGATGAAAGCTCTCCCTTGAGAAGTGCTGGATATGGCTGTACCTCCACTCAGTCAACCCGAGACTATTCATCATGACCAAAATCTACGCATGCATGAACACTGTTAAACTGTGCAAATTCAGGCCATGATCCTAAGCAAAAATCCCCAAACATCCATTTAGAACCAACTGCCTAAGTGGACCTTAAATACTGTTATCAATGATCGTTTGAATAACCTATTAAACTACTTTCACAAATAAGAGGACTACTCCCTCCTACACTCCAGTTTTTCTTCTCACCTGCCAAAATTTCTGGCCCAAATGTTAATCTGGTCATTACATTTTTAACATAAAAACTGAAAAAAAAGGACTGGAAAGTTCCAACTTAAACAGCCAGAAAAGTAAAAGTATCTAATTAGTTTACACAACAGAAGAACTCCCATTGCAACAACTATGGTCTTTTCCATATTAAACCTGATGAAATTATACATATAGACAGAACTACCAGCTTTGGAAGTTTTCACAAAGTTTAGTGGAGGTTGCCGTGGAGGTGTGTCGTAAACTGGGACACAAATCAAGCCATAGATTATGGCTGGGATATTGGCTATATACGACCTTTAAAACACGTTACAGCAAGTGATATAAATTCCATCATATTTTTTTTATTGACAATGCGAGGTGCAAGCACATTACCATTGCAGCTTTAGACACACCAGAAAGCAGGTGCGTTTTGCATTAAATCAGTGTGCGTGTGTGACTTAAATTCCCTCAGGTCCGCAGGTACTGGCAGAGATCACCTCTCACCGGCCAGGGAAAAGAAAAGTGAAACTTTCCTCACAGGCCAAACAAAACTGGAAGCTCCTGAACTCCTGTCCACTAACCTGACACCCTTTCTGCACGGCGTTAACCTACAAAAGACACACGCAAAGGGGCAAATAACCAAAACAGGAAGCCGTGAAACCGAGGGGCTTCCCCCCATCCTTTTCCACGGAAGTCAGAGGGGGCTGGCGGAGGAGGGCGAGGCCCGCCGGTACCGGTAACACAACGCCCACTTGGGTGGAGACGGCAGCACACGGAGATCGCCTCCCCCTCAGCACCGGCGAGTGCAGAGGAGGCGCGGCGCGACACCCCCAGCTCCTCCACCCCAGCGCGCTGCCGACCGGCACCCGGCTCCTCCCGCGGCGGGGGCGGCTTATGCCCCTAAGAGCCGCCCGCCCCACGCGCCGGGGGCTTTTCCCCTCATGGAGACCGCCGGCGGCGCGGCCTGACAGGCCCAGGGACAGCGGCGGGGCCGACTCTCCGCACCAGCCCCCGGCAGCCCTACAACGGGCCCAGTCCGGTGGGAAGGGGGGCACGCCCCCGCCCCTCCCTGCCCGCCGCGGGCCACCCCCGCCCGGCGCCCCGTCACTTACGCCATCGCCCTCCGCTGCGGCTTCACCACAGACCCGGAAGCCAGCGGCGGCAGCAGCAGCAGCCGGGGCTCTCCGGTACCTCACGGGGAAGGCCGGGCAGGGCTGCTCCGCCCACAGCGCCGCCGGAGCCAACCGCGAGGCGCCGCCGGCCGGCGGGACCAATGGCAAGGGCGGTGGCTCCCCAAGGGGGCGGGAAGAAGGGGAGGGCGCCGCCAATCGCAAGAGGCGGTGCCCGGTGTTTGTGTGTGTGTGTGTGCGCCTGTGCCTGTGTGTGTGCCTGAGTGTGTGTGTGCGGGCCGGGCGGGAGGAGCCTCTCCTGCCCCGTCACGGCGGGAGGGGGAATTGCTCGACGCATGCGCAGGGGGTGGTGAGGCTGACAGCGACCCGGCTGCCAGAGGGACAAGGTGGGCCAGCGGTGCTGGGATTGCTGCGCACAGGTGTAAACACAGCCCATACATTTTAGTCACTCTGGTGGTTCCTGCAGCAAACATGTTGTCCCGAAAGCAGGGTTCGTTACCCGGAGTGCAAGAAGCCAGTCCACGCACAGAGTCGAGATATTTGCTTCAGCATCTAGTTTGAGCAGAAAAAGGAGCAGTGTGCTATTCCACAAAGCAAGCTCAGTTTCTCGAAAAACAAGTGCTACTTTTATACCCAAAAATGTGAGAAAGAACTTTATCTCTAACATTATTGTCGGTGCAGGGACCGGTACTGTTCAATATTTTCATCAACGACCTGGATGAGGGAACAGAGTGCACCCTCAGCAAGTTCACTGATGACACTAAACTGGCAGGAGTGGCTGACACACCAGAAGGCTGTGCTGCCATTCAGAGAGACCTGGACAGGCTGGAGAGTTGGGCAGGGAGAAACTTGATGAAATTCAACAAGGGCAAGTGTAGAGTCTTGCATCTGGGGAAGAACAACCCCATGTGCCAGTACAGGTTGGGGGCTGACCTGCTGGAGAGCAGCGTAGGAGAAAGGGACCTGGGGGTCCTGGTGGACAGGAGGATGACCATGAGCCAGCAATGTGCCCTTGTGGCCAAGAAGGCCAATGGCATTCTGGGGTGTATTAGAAAGGGTGTGGTTAGTAGGTCAAGAGAGGTTCTTCTCCCCCTCTATTCTGCCTTGGTGAGGCCACATCTGGAATATTGTGTCCAGTTCTGGGTCCCACAGTTCAAGAAGGACAGGGAACTGCTTGAAAGAGTCCAGCACAGAGCCACAAAGATGATTAAGGGAGTGGAACATCTCCCTTATGAGGAAAGGCTGAGGGAGCTGGGCCTCTTTAGCTTGGAGAAGAGGAGACTGAGGGGTGACCTCATCAATGTTTATAAATATGTTGAGGGGGAGTGTCAGGATGATGGAGCCAGGCTTTTTTCGGTCCAGTGATAGGACAAGGGGCAATGGGTGCAAACTGGAACATAGGAGGTTCCATGTAAATATCAGAAAAAACTTCTTTACTGTGAGAGTGACAGAGCACTGGAACAGGCTGCCCAGAGAGGTTGTGGAGTCTCCTTCGCTGGAGACATTCAGAACCCACCTGGATGCGTTCCTATGTGATGTGCTCTAGGTGACCCTGCTCTGGCAGGGGGATTGGACTAGATGATCTTTCGAGGTCCCTTCCAACCCCTAAGATTCTGTGCTTCTGTGATTGGTCAGCTAATTCCTTGCTTCAGTTTAAAGTGGCAATGCTCAAGAATGTCACTAGGCATGCTCAAAGAGTAGGGGGCTTGTTGTTAGCAGGGGTCCCTCTAGCCTGTGGGTGTGAATTTTAGTATGCTGATGGCTCATTAATATATTAACACGGTGATTTCAATTACTCAGTGTGTTTTTCCCCAGTGCTCAAGGCTGTAACCAAGATAAGCTGTGGGGAGTGTGTCCTGCAGGCCTGAAGGCCGGGCTGTTGACTACTTGGAGAGTGTTTTTCTCTAATTGAGATCTGGTTTTGTCTAATTCTTACTGTTCCACTGTTATCTAGCTCCTGTCAATCCACAGCACATAGCACCTTCCCCTTCATGCACAGTTGAATCATTTTTTACTTCGGAGGCCCTGAATTGTTTTGTTTACCAAGGCGCTGGGTCATTTAGTTTCTGTTGTTTGTTACCTCCAAAGCAGGTGGACAAAACTCGCCCCCAAAGGACAAGCAGATAAAAAGTTGATTGACTGATATTGTTGATCACGTGTGGCTATGGCTTGACTGTCAGATGTAGTACAACATGATAAAGGCAGAGATTTCTCTAAAACCACCCAGGTGTGTGTCCTACAGACTTAAGTGGTTTGTTGGAGGAAACCAGAGCAGTGAGCGTGCGTGTGTGTGTCTGTACCTCTGTCCACGTGGTACTTGCACGCTGGCAGACAAGTGCTGAGCTCTGTGTTCCAGCTTGCTGGACCTTCCTGGGCTCAGCTGGCAGCAGGGCCCAGCGTTGGGCAGCTAGATTAGGAGGCTGGTTGTACTGCTTCATATCTGCAAAATAAATCCTTCAGAGGGGAACACAGATCTGCTATGCCAGGATCCTGCTCTCACTTGCCTGACAGCAAGACTTGTTTATGGGCTGCATGGATTTGCTAGAGCCAAAGTGAAATTGAGCCCAGCTGAGCAGAGAGCTTGTGGCTCCTCTCTACAAGTCCTATGTTTTTGCCTCTTAACCCACCTTGGCTCAAGCAAGCCACGAGGTTTTCCCTGCAGAGCTTGCTTTCCACTGAACTGGCTAACAGTGAGCTGATCCCACTCACTGCACAAGGCCATGGATGCCCCTTGGTGCCTGGTGAGAGCTCTTGGCCTGGCACAGGAAGGTGCTGGTGGGATTATCCCCGGAGCAGCATCATGATCTTGCAGTGCTGCAAATGAGGTGAACCCTCACCCCTGTGTTGTGAGCAGCCGTGACTGGGCAGTGCTGTGCTCCAAACAGCTTCAGGCACCCCCCGCCCAGCAGATGAACTACCATCAAAGCAAGTGTTATCTAACAAGGTTTATCCTTGGTGGTTTTTATTACATTCTCATCATACTAAGCATAGTAAGAAAAATATTTTTTAAATACTTCTGGTTTTCATAGTGAAGGCTCCCATTCCACCTCATTCCCTGCTGTTGCTAGAGCCATGCACTCCAGCTACTCTGACCTGCTACACCAAGGGGAGGAATACTCAGGGTCTCAGGAGGCTCTTCCAAATGTTTTTATCCACATGATGCCTGAAGGCTCTAATAAGGACCATGCAGTTAAGTCACATGAAGAAATTTTAGCTCAAAACTAGCACTAGAGCTTAAGGAAGGTGGGCCTTTGCATGTTTCAAGAGATGGAAAGAAAAGCTTTAATGCTGATACAGGCCTGGCTAGAAAATTGAAACATGAGTTAACGTGAGCAAAAATATTTACTCCTCTACACCTTTGAACCTATTTGTTTCATAAAGGGCACTAATACTTATCTTCTCTGTAAAATAAATCTGCACTTTCTTCTCAAGAAAATATTTTTATGTTTGAAAAGGCCAAACCAGATTTATTTTTAAACTCTATCAATTACAGGGCAGAATGAGTACCCAAAACACCCAAAATAAGGCAGAGGGAGAAATTATTTCTGTTCTTACTGTAATACCACAATTTAAAGTTAGCAGGATGGAAACAGAAAAGTCAATGTAGCTTAAAGTTTGTCTTATTTTTCTAGTGGTGGGAAGGAAATTCAGAGGCTTTGAGTCTACTTGTGCAACAGATAAAATCAAGAAGTCATTCCATGCAGGATTTTTTTTAAAAGGCCAACTTAAGTCCAACATGCCACTGTGTTTATATCAAAAGTTAGTACAAATGCATATCTGTAGCATGCACTCTACAGCATGCCTCACTTTGCCTTATGATAGCCAGCAGCATTGCAGTTTAAAATGTCTTTAGTCCCTTTCTTTGCTAATGCAGCAATAATAACAGCAATTAGGGGCAACAGTTTTAAATAATTTTTAGATCTGTATATGTTCAGATCCCTCTTTTTTTACACTGAGCTTTATTTTATCAGCATCATCTGGCTTGGTCTAATCAAATTAAATCTTCGCAGGCTCTCAGCAAAGCATGGGACCTCTCACATGGACGACTGCAGTGGGCCACTGCATCCCAGCCTGGAGCTGCAGAAAGCTTTGGATGCTGGGATTTTCTTTTTTTGGTGGTCCCTTGGTACTATGTTGAAGTTTCTGACCGCATGAGCGCAGTTCCTTGGAGGCAGGGGTGTTGCATGGGTGCAGTGGGGAGTGGAGCTGGTGGTTGCCATGGGTTTAGCACTGACATGAGGTTTGTGGATTCTCACAGCACCCCTGCCTGATTGCCTGCTGCTTTTTTGAAGATTGCATTTTTTGGGGATGTTTATCTGTGTTGCTGATTTCCATCACTAGCTTCATTCCTTCCATTGCCTCCCATGACCTTTTGGGGGAGTGTCCACAGATTAGCTCCTGACATTTTCCTCCTGCTTTCTTTTCCTTCTCTCTCTTCTTAAAGGAGTTTTCCCTTCATTTTCTTCTCAATAAGTAGTGATACCAGATTGCTTCTTTCAGCTCTTCCTTCTGTACACTGATGCCAGACAATACAATGTATTTGACATTTGAAATTTATTCATAGAATTTACTTTTAAAAGGGTGCACAAATAATCAAACTTTCAAGATATGTTACCGACATAAACAAAACCATCAGGTAATGGAGAAAGGAGTGGTTTAATCCCCTTTTCCTTCTGTAGTTCAGTCGATTATTTGGATCTGAAGGACCAAGAAACCCTCTCCTGAGACATCGAGCTATTCTCGAGGTGGCTTGAGATTAACGATGAAATAGAATGCACTGCAATAGGACTCAGTATCTTAGAAGCAGAGTAACATAATGACTGTCACATCTAGATTCACATTTTGTGAGGAGGAGAGCTTAGTCAGGTGCTTCTTTCAGTCCTGTCCACTCTAACATACCAGAGACTTGTTTGCTTTTTGAGGGGGAAGCTGACAGCTTCTGTTGGCAGCACGAATGGCCCCACCTTGAATGTTGTCCCTGGAGTATGATTTTTCAAGCTTGCCTTAATTTTTCTCATGGTGCAGAAAACAATTCATTCTTAATTCTTTGCAGCAGATGATGTTGCATCTTTAGTTGTCAACATGGGAATTGAAAAGAGATTTTATAAATGTCTCATCATGTAACTTTCAAGTTAAGGAAAATTATAACCCTGTCCTCTACGCTTTTACTTATTTCACGTCAGGTGGCATCCCCATTTGCCTCAGAATGTTTAGTCTTTCTTTGTAAGGAAAGAGGAGTAGCTGAGTAAAAGCATAATCTTTGAATTATTTATACCTCCTCTGTTTTGCAGAGGAAGATGCTTATCCAAACATTGTTCCAAAAGCACCCATGTCTTTAAACTCGTATGTTGTATCTTTGGTTGATACCAACCAAGGGTCAAAGTCAAACTAATGTTGAAGCTGCCAGAATTTCTTTATACAGAACCAGAAGCTGCTGGGTATGTGGCACTATTTAACAAAAGCAAAAATGTGACTGGGAACATTAATAGTAATTTCTTGGACTCTTTTCCTTGTTGAGGCAGTGGGGGCCTTCTGGTATTTTCCAGGGCAACAGAGCAGTTGTTGCTCCAGATGGCATTACCTGGATACTCACAGGCATGACCCCGCCAAGAATCAGGCTTGGGCACACCAGCACTCCTCCTTCAGTAATGTGGGAGAAAGCTTCCCTTACCAATAATTATTCTCTTCTTGCAATTAAACCAGCAGCTCCTTACTAAACCACCATATGTGATCGTTTAAGTAGCAGGGATCTTGTTTCTCTCTCAGCCCGCTAATCCCAGCGACGTCCTTTCTCAGTGATCCAGGACCCCCTCCTCAAGCAGTGCAAGAGCAGGCAGGGACCCAACCCCAGATGTGACCACAAAGCCCTGAGCCTTCCCTTCCTTCTGCTGCTCCTGTCCTCACCCACCACCACACTCCATCTGCATCCCCAAAACGAGGAACAGCCCCCTCCCACCAGCCCGGGTAAGCAGAACAGGCGTTCACCATCACAGAGTTAAAAGCTGATTCACCAGCATCGGTTACTTTATGAGATAATTCATTTAATCAGGAAACTGTAAAGAGCCCTTTCATAGTCTTTATCAGATTGAAAAGTCCTCGTCAGACAGTCCTCTTGAAGGAGCCCTCTGGCAATCTCGTTGGGGAATTGTTTTCCTGGTGCTATGTTCAGTATCACAGGAGGCTGCAGAGTACAGGCACCTAAGGCTGGGCTCCAGCTTGGGTAAACCAAAAGCAGCACAGTAACAACTCAGAATTTAAAATATTTCCTTCATTCTCCCTGCTCTGAGAAAAAAACAAAACAAAACAAAACAAAGAAACCCCAAACAAATAAATACAGAAAAGCATGTTACTATTGGTCTGTATTTTATTAAACCCAATTCTGTCTTCAGCTGTGCTTTAGTGAGTGCTTTGAAGTTGTTGGAGCTGTGAGTATAAATGGAAGTACTGGTTGGTTTACGCTTTCTCAAAATAACATCAGTGTTTACTATTGGAGTTCATTCTAGATTACATTAAAAACAAACACTGAGCTTAGACATAAATAAATATAAATACTCCTTATGCAAAATACTTGCCATACTGCAAAAACTCCCTGTAACATAAGCAGCCAGCAGCCGTTGGATCAGAAACACCAACATCCTTTAGCTTAGTGGCAAAATCTTAAATTCTTTGGTTATTTTCATCTGAGGATAAAATAATAGACACTCAGTTCAGAAAACAAACAAATATTAATAATTTTTATTAAGTACATAATTTGCCAGAGCTGGAAGTCACTTATTATCAATTAAAGATTTAATTTAGTCTGTACTTGACCTTTTGGTACTCACAGTGTCTTTTTTGCTTCCAAAGCATATTTATCCAAGGAGCTTCATTGAAGATTGTCAGTTGTTCAGTGAACAACTTCCAGTTCATCTCATGGTGCACCCAAAAACTGATTCCCAAACAGGAAAAAATCCTTCTTGCTCTGAGAGTAGTTTAGTGATGTCTGGATCTGTGCACACAGATCTTATGTGAATATAGGAAAAATGTAGAAGGATCAAGCTATTCTTCATAAAATCCTTCAATAAAATCCAAAGGAAAATAGTATTTACCCTATACAAAGGATATGCTGTCATATTCCTCTAAACTAAACAATGTTGCTTTCACTTTCATTAGCAGTCAGAATGGTATATGAGAATTACTAAAAAAAATGTTAGTTTTTATTTTACTTTCTTCAATAATTTTTATAAACCTTTTTATTTCTGATGTAATTAATGAGTATCATTGTAAAACAGCACTGATAATAAAATCTGCATTTCATAACAGGTGCTGTTTAGCCAACTTCACAGGAAAGATCTCTTGCATCTCATTCGGGCCTCTTGCATACAGATTAAGCTGTGAAGAAACAGGCATCAAACCACATGAAATGAACACTGATTTCAGGAGGCTATGGGTATAGCTTGTGGAAGCCAAAGGCTTTTACCAACAGCATGTTAAAATTCATCTATCAAAACTGTTTTCAGACAGTACTAAAAATTCTATTTCCATGAAAATTTGTTGCTTTTAATTACAGAAAATGACAGGTAAAAACAAGGAAACAGGTAGGGATTCCATGAGATCCCATCACTGTATCTTGGCAATTACTAAAACACACTTGAGTGTCCTTGTGTTGCACCCACACATTTTTTTAAAAATCCTTCACTTAATCTTTTAAAAAACCACCTTTCTCACCTGTCCCCCCACATCACTTGCTAGTTGTGCACACATCAGGCTTCATTGTGTTACCACTTCCTTTTTTGTTACGGGTTTTTTGGGTATGGATTATAACTTCCTTACTATTAAGGAAATTGTTGCTATTAAGGAAGTTATTGCTGTTATTACAGTCCCAGAGATTTCCTTTAGACTACTGTGTTTTCCTAGGATCTGTTCACCAAACCCATTAAAAACCTGTGCCTGGTGTTGGGTGCATATTTGGAAGCCTCAAAGGACCCCAGGCAGCCTTCCTGCTCCCTGGTGTGGCTTCAGTGCCATCACGTGCACCACAGGCACCACGAGCTACATCTTGATTCTTTCTCTCCATTTCGTTTCTGTCTAGTTGTGTTATTGATTTATATTGGATTTCATTGAGTGTCTATAGGCCTATAAGTAATGGTGTGTTTTGTAACTTCAAGCAGTTACATCCATTCCTTCATTGTTAATGTCTTATAGCTCTACAGCATCACGTTATTAACAATACATTAGGTTTTATGGTGTTCTGTTGGTAATAACTGTCATCAGGTTGTAGGTTAGCTTTAGTTTTGTCCTTAACTTTTTCTCATTTTTAGTTACTCCTGCTCTCAAAGGAAGTACATTTTACTGAAACACGCTATTGAAAGACTTTTTGTGCTAAATGTATAGGCAAATTATATAAGCCTTTTGTCTAAGCAATCTAAAACCTATTTTGAACATCATACAATAGGAAGTATTTACCAAGTACAAGTTTCTTTTCTAAACTGGAGACCCCATTCCTGGCCCTGCTAGTTACCTAGAAGAATGAACTGGCACACAGCAAGTGGGTGTAACATTATGTTGCCAGAGAAAGAGGTTGAAAGCACAGTTTTTTTGGTTGTTCATTACTATATTTAATTTCCTTTGTAATTATTCCCTTTCCTGGATTCATAGTTCTGCAGTAGCCTGTTATATAAATCTCATCTATCGCATGTTTACAAATAATTCTGGCTTAGATTCTGTCTTCTTTGCACTTTGGAAATTCTCACAGACTTGAAGTTTGGGTCCATAAAGAATAAGCAGGAGGTCACCCGATGTTTAATACTAGGTCTGTACTATAAGCCTTTTGTAATGTCAAATACCCACCTACATTTCCTTTAACCTCCTCTAGCGTTTTTGTTGCAGAAGCTACTTTTCACTTGCTGTCTCAGTGACTGTTGTGTAGTAGGATAATACCAAGACTTTGTGGGGGTTTATTCCTTTCGTTACTTGTTCAATTTTTGTTTTGTTTTGTTTTGTTTTTTAAAAAGGGGGAGTGGGATAATCCAACAGCGAATTCTTCATGCACAAATATAACAGGGATTTTAAGGAGTGATGTAATTGTGCAACTGGGGGAATAATCACACATAAAGTGCAGTTTTTAGGAAAATTATTTAGAGGTGAAAGAAGAGATAAAGAGGAAAAAATCAAACACGTACTAGAGGGAAAAACTAGGTACTTATGTAAAGGCAATAACTGTGGCACAGAGAAACAGACCAAAGGCTCTTAAAATTGTGCTCATGGAGAACCATTTAACACAGGAGATAGTGGATAGTCAGCTGTACAAAAAATTGTCATGCAGTGCAACTTACCCCTGTTCAACTCTTGAAATGCTGGTAACCTATGTGACCAAGGGCTTTGGGAATTGCCCAGGAGATCCTCTGATACATTATATATCTATTGTGTAATCTGTTTCTAATCTTTGGGGATAGCTGCTCGTGCAGTATTGCTACGAGACCACAGAGGGGACCACGCTCAGCTAGCGCAGTGCCTGCTCCTGTGGGTGGGTCAAGTGACTGCTGTATAGGCATTTTCCAGATCTTCTGAGAGTCTTCCAGGATAAACAGGAAAAATATAGGCGAAGGGCTGACAAAGCTGTAAGGACAGTGTCTTATTTCACTGTTGATACCTCTGTATGTAAAGGCTATAGTGTCGTATTGAAAAGATACTGCATCTTACCTTCAAGGTTTCCAACATTTGAGGATGAGCAAGGTGACATTAAAGATGTTACTAAAATAACAAGCAGGAGTAGAAACAGAAGAGGAACCACCTCAAGACGTACTGTGGTCAGGGAATCAATCCATGAGGAGCCAGGACCAGCCACAGGGCTCTGACCCATGGAGAGCTGCCAAGCTCTTGCCTCAGAGACTGACACAGTGGGATCACGTCGGGAGAGGGAGCAGAGCAGCACGTGAAAGGCTTGGTCTTGCTCTCAGGGAAATTACTGAAAGTTTTGACCATGACATCCATGGAGGCAAGGGTGCATGCCCTTAATATTCCCCAGAAACCCAGATGAAATACTGCTGACACATTCACCGTGTAATCATCACAGATCTCACATAGCCTGGATAGTGCACAAAGCAGTACAAATAAATGTATAGTTACCGATAATAAAATATTATTATGAAAACTGGGTAGGGGTAACAGCAATAAGACTGTCATTGCTAACATGCAGATCACAACTTTTGAGATCTATGACTTCGATGATTTTACCTAACACATACTTCACACATTATATTTACAAGCAATAAGGAATGTATAAACAAACCATTTATCACATTTGCACTTGATAAACTACATAGCTTCACTGCTTGTATTCTGACTGTGCTATTCTGCTGTTTGCCACTGTGTGAGACTGAGTTGGTTTTTGCCTTAAAAAAATCAGCTGTCTTAATTTTTTCTTTCTCATGTGTAGCTGGAAAATGATAGCTCAACATATTCTGTTTGCACACTGTGTCCTCTCCATCTACCTGAAGGTCCTGAACCATCCTTGAAAACAGATATCACCAGCAAGTATCCTTGAACTAAGGGTGAAAGTTATTTAAACTGTCAGCGTTAAACAGCCAAAACTGGTAACCATTTCTGTGCTGTTTCAAAAGTAGCTGCTATCTCAAATGATGGATGCTTCTTGGGGCAGTGGTGAAAATGGGTTTACCCCTGTTATAATGACAGGTTCCAGCTCAGGGTGAAGGGGAGCCTGTCTGACCACAAGCTCATTTCCTAGCACTGGAAGGACATAAATGCCAACTGAAAACCAGCTGAAATTTCTTGAGAAAGGAAAAGACAGCACAGCTGATCTGCATGAATTGGGCTCTCTCCAGCATTCTCAACATTCCCTTATTTCCTGGTCTCTGAGTCTGGTGGGGCGGGAGCAGTGCCTGGGTGAGGGCTCAGGGCAGGTAGGGAAGCACTGCCTATCTTCTCGCAGAAGGAGCTGCACCATTTCCCTTTCAGCCTGTGGTTAGCCTGCTTCCCAGGCTCAGCACATGCACAAGAAGGGTTTGCCTATAGACTTGCTCCCTTCCCTCCTCCCTATGATGGCCAAAAAGCTTCCTTCTAAGCAAGGAAACAGTAACACTTTGGGAAGTGTTACTTCTATCTCCAAGTGCCTTTTCAGAAAATGTTTGTGCTTTTTCCCAAGCAGTGTGCAGAACGTTTTCTGAAGCCAGCACAGCTGGATAGTTGGTAAAGGGAGGGGTATCTGTGAGTTGCTTTCTTTCCACTGTGTTTAGGCATCCCTCTTTCTCAAGTATTCTTCAGAAACATTTGTGGGTTCTCATGAACGAATCTACCTGGCCTTTCATAGAAGTAAATCGTATTATTCTTTCCAGAGAGATTTTTTTCTTTGTGCTTTAGACAACACTGCATAGTGGCAAATGTGACAGCAATGTGACAAACATTAACACATGTTCCCAAAGATGTCCAATAGTTAGCTAAAGAAATGCAACCTTTTACTATTTTGTGAGTCAAGAAAACAAACGTAGGCTGTTCAGACAAGTGTCAACAAATAGTGGAATTGCTATGAATAGAAAAATGGTAGAAAACTGTTCAAAAGTCTACAGACACATTTCCTAATTGCTCGATGTTTCTTTGGTGAGTTCCTAAGGCAAACTTTCCTTAGAGATGCTACCAGAGGACAAGACGTGAAATGAGGTTTTAGGGAACACTGGAGGTTTTTAGATTTTTGCTTTGAAACATGTTTGCAGAGTTTACATTTTTTTTATTATTAAATTTGCATTTACAAGGGATGGGGAAGGAGAGAAACTGCAAATCAAATTTATTATGGACACTGTTTTCAGTATTAACTGTGCAATATAAACAACTCTGCTCTTACCAGATCTTACAAGTATGACTTGAAATTCTTTAGCAACTGGGCTTCTGCTAAATTGACAGTATTCCTTTGACTTTGCCCATAATAGTCATTGCTTTTGCAGACCTAGCAAAAAGGAGAACTGCTTACTTTAGCACTAGCACTTCCACAAAAAAGCAAACCTACTGTCTTTTGACCTACGGCATTGTAGATGCCAACTTAGTATTTCAATCTAGAATGAAAAACTTCATCAGTCCACAGTCTGGTCTTGCTGGCAGGGAGCAGCCCTGTTGCAGCTCTAGATCAAATGGTGTCCCCTAAATATATTTCTCTTTGTCCCTGTCACTCACAGATACATCCTCTGAAAGCAAACAGCCCCACAGTGATGCAGCCAACTGCTATGCAGGCTGACTCATTCAAACGCCAAGTTGGCTTTTCACTGGCAACTCCTCGAGTTGCCACTGGTTTTAATCAGCTCTTTTAATACTTTATATTGATTCCAGATCTAATGCAAAGCCCACTGAAACCAGTGAGGATAGGCTCTGGCAGGGCTCTGAGACAATGACAGAAGTGAAGGATTTGGTATAACTATCTGTAATCATGTAACCCTCCCAAAGGCTAATTTATTGTTTAATGATTGCTCTCCATTTTCTTCACGATTCCTTCTTTGCCACCTGCTGCTGCATCTCTTACCAGCCCCTCCTCAGCTCCAAAGCCCTGGGCATCTGTGATCATATGCAAGGCTTGGGCATGGAGGTAGTGCTTGTCTGACATATTGGAAAGAGGCAGGGAGAGCAGCGTTGACAAGAAAGTGGACACCGGCAGAGCAGGGAGCTTCTGACAGGGTGACCTGGCAGTCCCTGCTCCCCCTCCCAGGACTGCTAAGTGGATCTACCTCCTGCAGAACCAAAAGAGATGATGACAAGAGTGATAATGGGGGTAGGGAGCTTGGAAAAGGCTGGGAAGCTGCATCCTGGACATTTGCCAGCTGCATTGTTGACCTGTCTTCTGAACAAAAAATCCTAGCTCAGGACCTTGACACAGCTTTTAGATAGTATTCACAGTCTTCCTGCTCTCAGGAATCACTTGCCTCAGTCTGGGTCTACCTGGGACTCAGAGGTGGTGTCTGCTCTGCCTAGCAGGTGCATATGGTGAAAACTTCCAGCTCTGGTCTACCAGTCACAACCAAGGATCTCACCATGAGAGTTAGGCTCACCTCTGAGCAAAATACTCCAGTTTCCTTCCCAGAAAGGCCGTGCCTGGTACATACTGGGATGAGGTGAGAGCACACACACGTGTGCTGCAGCCCTTGATTTCACAGTTGAGAGCTAATCACCACAGGCAGATGAGTATCCAGCTTCTCACCTACTTCCCCAATGATCTCTGATGGTCTACTCCTCCTCAGCCCTGCATATTGCCACTGCAATATGAAGAGAGCAGGAGGCACCCACACTTTCACACAGGGTAGAAAACCACATGGGGATGGAAAATCACTTTAAAAGACAGCTTTGTCTTACAGCAATAATTAGTTCTTTGGGTGTTTCTAGATAGCCTACAAAAGACGGTTATCTGGGAGTTTGGGAGTTGAAATAAGAAGCATCACATTTACTTTCAAGTATGAGGAGGTAATAAAAGCTGCTAACATCTGTAGATAACAGCAAAACTCAGTACACTCAGAAGGGCGGATTTTGGGCTTGGGGAGGTGGGTATTTGTTTTGGGAGGGTGCTTTGTTCACATTTTAGACTCAGGCAAGAAAGTAAATTCTTGTGGGTGCTGTTTTCTTTTTCTTGCCTGAGCTGCAGTGCTGTGTATTTCGAATTCAGGAAGTAGAAACCTCCATCAAGTACTTCAGAAGATTTTAATATATTCTTTTACATATGTTCTGTGCTGGACCTGTAAGAAACTAATGGCAGTTCTCTGAGCTGTGAAAGTTCTTCCTCAGCCCTCCTTGCTCAGTTCCAGTAACAAAGTGATTTCCGTAACTGTCTGTTCAGCTAACAACTTCCTGAGGACTTTGTAACAACTTTGTCAATGCCTTTCTGTTACCCCATTCCTGTAAAAAAGAGACATGCTATATTGAATTAAATGTGCTTCTTTTTCCTTTGCATGTGCAATGCTAAGGGGCATACTCAGACAAAATATTTTGCGTAATTCCATTGACTGTTTCATTAAGAGCTTTCAAAACGAATCCCAGTATTGGTAGACCTACATTGCCTCAAACACCAGCATTATGCTTTTCAAGCATTAAGATGCTGGTTCTGTAAAGTCTCTGGCTTTATCCAGATGGATAGAGTCTTTACAGCAACTGTTATTGACTCCAGTCTGCCAAAGGCAGCACTACCAGCAGCATTAGGCCACCATCAGATGAGTTATATGACAGCTCTTTCCTATTTGTCAGCAGCAGCTACCTGCAGGCAGTCACATCCCCACAAGTCAGCCAGGGAACAGACTACACGAGGTCTCCTCACCCCACTCTAGTGTAAAACCAGCCGAGTTGCTTCACACAGCCATGGCAGCTGTTCAAATTCAATGGGCTGACTTCTGCCATACTGTTGATGAGGAGCACTACAGTGACTCCCTCCACTAGCCGAACTGCCGGGGTAATTCCTGGCAGAGAAGTAACAAGCAGCTGTGGATAGCTATGTCTTAAGCCAGCACCAGCTTTCCAGCAATGAATGGCAGATCACAGCTTTAGCATAGGAAATGCTTAAATTACTGTTGGGATTTAAACCCTGTACTTGGGAGTACATTATATAATTTTCCAGCATTTTCCAGGGCCTTCTCTACATGTTCCTAATGGCGGATACTTTATAGGACAAAATGTTTGTGCAAGTATCCTCAGTAGTGGAGGACTCATTGTCACTAACATTATTGATAGCACTTATTGTAGACTCAGATGCAAAACCATGTTTGAATTGAAGAATGACACTGCAATCCTTACTTGTATGCTTAACCACTGTCTCAGTCATTTCTTCTGCAAAACTGAGACTCTTCTCTCAGTATTTATAAGTAGACCTGGCCAAAGTTAATTTTTTGCATAATAACCAAAAATGTGTGATAAACTTACAATAATTTTAGCAGTATCAGTAGGTAAGCAGATCAGCTGACACTTTTGTACTTCCAAACAGCATGTGGCTCTAAGATACTATTATCTGGAAATGAGCTCTCCTGCTTAAGTGTGTACATACCACGCTTGACAGCAACACACCATAGAAAGCACACAGTTCAAGTGGCAGTGTTTGCCAGTGTTTTACTGGTTTGTAAGTTCTCATCACTCCTGCCTTTCACAGGACCGTCCGCAGCAGCCGTCCATCAAGCCTGGTGGCCAACGCAGGTGCAGGTGTTTGCAGGGACTCCAAGCTCAGCTGGTGACAGTAGGCAATGGTAGCCTGGGTGCTGTGGAGATGTGCTTTCTTCTAGCCTGAACTCACTGCTTGGGGTGTATGTATAGCTAGATCCAGGAAAGCTTTTTATCATCACTTCAGGAGGGGCATATCTTATTTGTTATAGTTTTAGTTCGACCTACTATGGAACTTCAGAAGTTTTTCTTCCATCTGCAGCTCTACTTTTTTCCTTTTAACCTGGCATGCTTTTTCTGACTGTCTTGTAGGTTCAACTTGTTTTCTCTTTCTATGAAAGAGAAGAGCACACACAGAGTCCCTCATTCGCTGTACCCCAGAACGTCTGAATTTGCTGGCCTTTTTAAAAATTGATTTGTTAGTTAGTGCAAATTCAGAACAAATAAAAACTACAGCGACAAAAGAAGAAAAGCATTTTTCCACCTGTGTAAACTTCTCATAAGTCAATTACCAGCTTAAATTTAAAATCAGAAAGGAGGCCAAATCATCTGTTGTTCTTATTGAACCACATACAAGACTGAATTTTATTATGATACAAAAGGAAAGAATTTGTCATCATTAAGTGTAATGTTTTCGGGAAGGAGGTTAGATAGGAGACTTAGCATCATTAGAGGTTTTTATCTAAAGATTTCCTGCCTCAAGTAATTGTTTTGAAGAAGTAAACACAGAGAGATTATGTCATTAATTCTCTTTAATGAAGTTCTGTGGTAAGTGTTGTTTTGTCAGCTCATTTGAAGAATCTTAACAAAATCTCTGTGTTTTTATTTATTTACTTATTTTGCAGGTACTTTGCAAAGCTGTGCCTGAATAACATATTTTGTATTCACTGTACTGCTACTAGCTTAGTTCTTCAAAATAAAATGAGGCAGCTGGCTATGGGATTCCCTTACCTGTTGTTTACCAGCAGCAGTCTCAGGAAACTAACACAGACACAGCAAAGTAGTTACAAACATGTTTTGGGTTTTTTATTTTGTAACAATAATTTCCAAGCATAAGCATCTGGTCAACGGATAAACATATCTATACACTGCTATAGTGTGTAGTCTATCAAAAGCATTTTTCATGGATCGCCTACTCAAACACTATCAGTTTCCATAATTTAGTTATTCTAAATAGTCTTCTGGTTCTCTGCTCTTTAACATTATTCCTGCTGGAAACTGCTATCTTTCATTCTGCAGGAAGCAGAATTAAAACAAGAGAAAATGTGTTTATTTTAGGTAAACATGCACGCATACACATTTGTGCACACACCTGCACAGGTGAGCACTACTTTGAAGACTGACAGCAGCATCTTTATTAAAAACATCCAACAGTTCTTATCAGAAAAGGCAACTTTCAACTGTTTATAATTCTATTAAATCTGACCTGCTAACATAGCCCATGTGTAAGGTTGAGGGGGTTCTTCACTGGGAGAATTTAATTTTGGTGTTTCTCTGAGTGGAACACAGGGAAAATGTTGCTGTTTGGTATTAAACATATATATAATATACTTTAAGGTATCTTCTACTTTGTAAAGTCCTATTCATTGCCCCATCCTGCGGCCTAAGGGTTTACATTTCTTCAGGAATTATTCTGTGTGTCACGGATGTGCCTCTGCTTTCCATATAGAAACTGAGCTAAATTTCAGTGAGTTTTAAGGTTCCCCACAGGCTGTTGCTAAGATTACATTAGTGGCTGGAAGGGTCACGTGCTGTCACCACAGAGTACGTGAACGTCCTCCATCTGCCTCCAAGCCTGCCCATGGCAGGCATGCACACCTCTGCCAGCCCTGCATCCCCTCACTTCAAACCTTGTAGCAGCTAAGGCAGGGATCCCAGGAAGCACCCCAACTTATAACCTAGGCTCTTCCCTGCCTCAGGGGGTAAAAAACAGCCTAAGGCTCCCTGATCATGCTGTATGCATACCGTTGGACTGAACTGAAGCCAAGCTGATACCTTCAGAGCTTCATTTGCAGTCTGCACTTGTTCTTCTGGGAGTTAGTCCACATTGTGCACATAGCCATGCTTTGAGCAATTTACTCTTTCTGACTTTCCATTCTCAAAGTACTGAAGTAGAATAACAGAGACTGGTTCCTTCCACATTTGGAATATGTGTATTTTCAACTTCTATGAGAGACTATAAAGAAATGTTGGTAGGGACTCTTTCTATCAGCAAATCTGACAAACGGTACTTTTATCTTTGTCTTTTTATCTGGTAGTACAAAATCCTAATTTTAAATGCAATTTCAAAAAGTTTTCCCAAAGAGATTTCTCCTCGGGTCCCTTAGTAACATGCTTCTCCGAAGGAATCTCATGAGAACCTTTAATCTGCTCTTGTATGGCAAGCATGGTCTATTAGAAATTAATTTTAAATATATTTTCCTGACTGGAGCTGCATTGTAACAGGTATTGGTGGTGCAACTAATACTTCGTCACCAATGAATCATCTGATTACAGCATTTGGGATGCTCACAACTGGATAAAATCCCAAACACCAGAAGGCATGCATTAAAACATGCTTAAAACTTGTCTGCCCCAACCAACAGCACTCCAAAGAGCTCTCTGATTAAAAGACAAGACCATTTGACAAAGTTCTTTCTGTACTTGCAGAGGCTCATTCTGCTGAGGAGACAGTCCCTCACCAGGCAAAGTAACATGAGAATTTCATGATCATTCTCTGTAATTCCTGCTGTGTTCTTTGTTCTTACGGCATTAATACTTCGCAGTGTTACCTGACAATTTGCCTTTCTCAGCTTCCCTGTGTACTGTGCAACCTGAGTACCTTGCAGTATCTTTCAGTCTACATTTTCTGATCTGATTTTCAGTACATTCGTTTGCTTTTTGTATGGTTAACTTCCAGACAATAAATTAAACATACTTGGTTTCCTACCTTCAGCATATGACCTGATCCTCTAACAAAGTTTTGGCCTTTCTTATTTTGTCAACCAGTGTAAGACTTGTCTTTGCTGACTTCATTAAGATATTCTCACTTGTAACTCTCAGCAGGGCTTAGAAGCATGGCAAGTGAGGGGAAATAATCTACCATTTGCTTTCTCATTGCATTCTCACAGTGGAATTGCTGGTAGGGAATCTGTAATGCCAATGATTTTTCAAATGCTTCCATCTTCTTCAAAATTTTCACTGAATGCTTTTTGTTTTCTCACACTTACATACACAGAAAACTGGGTAAAATTTGCAAAAAAAACTTGGGAAAATATCTGTTTTCGAGCATGATATAAAATAAAACCTTGCAATTTTTTTTATTTTTTAAAAAAAGAACGCATCCTCTTTCTATAAACCAGCACAAAAACCATTATTTTCCTCTTGGAAACTTACGTATGTCTTAGGGGAATAACGCAGAGGATTATTTTCTTAACCATTTTCCAGCAGATTCTGCAAGAAATCTGAGGGGTCAGACGCTGCATTACTCAAACACTGATGCCTTCTGGAGACTACTGGTCTCACCACACCAGGAGAAGTGGTGTTGAAGCCCAGAGTGAAGCCTAAATGCACAGGATCCAAAGGGATGCTGGGGTGGCAATGGGAGACCGGGATGACTCCCTCTGCCATTTGCACTCCTGCTCCCAACTACCCGTGTGGCACCGGTACCGCTCCGTTAGCGAGGACATCATGGACAAGAGTTGAGTGAGGCTGGTAAAAGAAACTGTACAGCAAAGGCTCCATTGTGCCTCCCTTGTGAAATCTCTCTGCTCAATTTTCCTGCTTCTTTTGTTCCCAAAGGCATATTAGAGAAGAGGGAGCATTTGTTCTGTGTCTGTTTCTTTCTGAATAATGAGCAATCCTTTCTATTATCTGATTACTGCTTGCTACTGTCCAAATTAATTAACAATTTAAAAAAAAGAGAGGAAAACAATTATTTCCACAGTGTTGAATACCTCAGATGACACAGTTGCTTGACTGTATGGTTTGGGGCACCTACTCTTGACCATTGCAGCTGTGGGCATGTGGAGGACAGTAATGGTAGTTCTGAGCAAGTATATTCTCAAGGCAAAACCCATTGCTTGTGCAGTTTCTTGGGATTATCTTTGGAGGAACCAAAGTACCACAGGTTCCTGTTCTCTGAGGTAAGACTCTCTTGCAAAAAATACAACACACTGTTTGAGGTATTTTGCTAATAGCAACCAAGTATGCAGGTAGGATGTAGCTCTCCTCCCACAAAGCAAAAATACATGAACGATTAATAAAAGGTCTCAAATTCAGGGGATTATTCTGCCTGTGACTTAAGCCTGAGGAGGATCATTATCACCAGCCAGCAGAGGATCTATAAATAACCCATGGAGCTGAGTTTAAAGCATTAGTTTTGCCTCTCAGCGGAAATTCAGTGCATTGTGTAAGTGTGGTTAGAGGCAAGTATTATCTTAAAGCAACTTACTGTTTTACTTCACAGTGGCAAGGAAATAAGCATTTATTATCAGAACTGACGTTATTTCAGCCCATTACCAAGACTTGTGGCAGAACAGGAAGAAAGAATGAGGCAAAGCTGCAATTCCCCAGCAAGCACTTTTTCTCAGAAATGGGGGGGTACTGGATGTACTAATTCTGAAAAGCCTGAATAACAGTTCTGGAAATTGATTCAGTCTGCCCCTTCACGGGCAGGTAGAGCAGGAGCAGCAGTGCTGCAGCCAGCCCCACACTACTGTGGCCTGCCAGCAGGTCTCCAAGACACCTGGAATAGTATTGGGAGAACAGATGACACACCAAAATTTTTGCTTCACCAAAATTGCCAGCAGAACTACTAGGTAGGGTAGGGTCAGGATCTTTGTAAGGTAGTTATTTGTCCACAGCAACTGAAGCTAACTACTAGGTAGTTTTGTGGGGGGGGATTAAACAACCATTAGGCGGTAACAACTTTTTGTCACTAATGTCTTCAGCCAGATTGGAGCAGGTGACAGTCCTCACAGGCCTCCATCTTTCTAGGTGTGTGTCTATCAAGGCAGGCAGTGTCCTCTTCCACCCCAGATTTTGAAGAAATGTTTTAATGAAAGTTTCTTTTATGTGTTTCTGTAAAGGGTGTGCACACATTCTAGCTGGCCAAGTATTTTGCATCTCCTTCAGCTAGCTGGGTAGCATATAAGGGCTTGTGAGCTTCATCAGATGGCAAAGTTATACTGTTAATCTTAGTTTGTACATTCAAACCCATTCCCAATAATATGGTCCTTACATCTTTAGTGAAAAAATGTGCATGCCTGGCAGTGAGAACACACAATATTTTTCTTGCTAAGACACTGATACTACCTCCAAAAATGTTGATAAATGCATGTGCAAAAGCAAAGCAGTCCAGTACCAAGCTGCTACAACTGTGACAATTTAAAAATAATGCTCGAATAGGCTAGATCTTCTATTCTTACCAATTCAAGAGTTATTTACTTAGTCTTAATGGCTACAAAATTGTTTCATTGTTCTTAAGAACACTTGCAACCTCTCTGTTTATATTATCTGTCTAGACATACTGAAGCAGCCTGATACTTCCCTTCTGTACAACATGAGTTGCAGGAAAGAGATAACTGGGGGAAAAAAAAAAAAGGAGATACTTAATTCTTTTTTTAATGTGTAAAAGCTGTGTCACTGAAATTGGATAATAGAAGTATAATATAATTATGTATATGCCAGCCCATGGAAATATGGGCAAGTGGATAAGCACCACCAGTGCAAGCTACCTGCAGGGAAGCTGTCCTTGAAGCCTATAACTTCAGAAAACTAATGTTAAGGTGCCACGACTGCACTCAAACTAGGTCAGAGGAGGTCAGAATTATTTCAGTGAAGAACTAAATTTTCAATCCACACATTGTACAATGAAATTTTTAAAATAAAGGGAAGAGAAGGGAAAGAAGTTAGCAAAAGCCAGCCATTGTTGGGGCCCTGCATCCACCAAGAGACTCTGCAACCTCTTTCACCCCTCTAAGGCATCTGGCTGCCCGTCAAGACAGGCAGGTCAGAAAGGCCAGCTCTGAAATGCCACCTACCCACAGCCATATATTGTTGGGTCAGGCTTAGGTGAGAGAGACCTTTGGGAGGCCACATTAGGGCTTCTTCCTTCACTTGGGGGCTGCATTTATGGTCAAGGTCTTCACCTTTGGCTCTTGCCTGAGCTATGTTGCAGAAATGCCTGAGTCCAGCCTGGCACTTGGCTGATCTTGACCTTGCCATGCTGAACTGACTTCTTGACTCGATCTTGGACCTGCCCCATCACTACGGGCTTGCCTGGCAATCCACTGGAACATGGCTGACCCTCATGAGTGTCACCCAGATCTGTCCTGCCTTGCTGGAGTCCTGGGGGACTGCACCCACGTTGGCAAGATCACTGCCCCTGCTTATTTTGTTGTCATCTCGTAGTTTCTGGCTCACTTTCCTTTCCTGCTGCTCCCAATTATCACAATATTCACTAAAGACAGGTCAGGAGAACAGGACTGGAAGAATTACAGACCAGCCAATGGCACTTTCATAATGGAGCAATTAGAGTGTTTACTTTGTATTCATCCAGGGGACAACAAGGGGATAAAATCAGCCAATGTGGACTCGACCAATACAGGTCAAGTCCAGCTTTTCTGCTTTAGAGATGAAACATCCACCCTAATGGGTAGGGATTAACCTGTAAGTATGGTATAACTTTAATTAAGACTATTGATATAGTTTTACTATATTAAGATGTGAGTGGTATTCTCACATGAAAACTAAAAAATACGGAACAAAATAATGTTGTTATTAGGTAAGTGTTGAATGCTTATATTAAAGATAAGTTTCAAAATTGGCTCTTGACTGTGTTAGACCTGTATGTGAGCTTATCTAATGTTTTAATTAACAGCCTAAATAATAGGCAGAGGGAATGCTTTTATGTAACACTCTTTGCAAAAGAAAACCAGCAGTTGTTCTAGGAGGTATCAACAGAAATACAGCATGCAAGTGAGGTACTGTGTTGTACTTGGAACTTGATATGGCCTAAATTGAAACATCATAATGTTTCCTTATTTGAGTACCATCTCAGTGTCAAAAAGGATTAGGATAAATTGGAGAGGTGAGCAAGAGGTGAGAGGTTTAGAAAAAACGGCCTTTGAAGAAGAGTTGAAATGAGTGCTATCAAATGTGTAAAACACCTGTTATAAAAGCATGGTGACCAACTGTCATGACATCATGACGTCAAGAACAGAATAAGAATTAATCTACTTTCTTTACAGCAAGGGAAAATTACATCCTAAATATTAGGAATAACTTTCTAACTATATTTTAGCACTAAGCGAGATTATTTACAGAATTTGTGGAATCTGCATTGCTGCACATGCCTAAGAACAGGCTATACAAATATCTGTGGGAGTTACTAGACTTAATCCCAGAGAATGGAACTGATGGCTGGGATTATACCTAGTCCTACATTTCTACAGTTTCTGAGACCTCTATTGTAGCAAAGTAGATTTTAATTCAAATCTGGTATCCTATAATCAACCCCCACTACACTATATTGTTACCTTTAATTTGCCATTGAATAGTTTCCTAAGTAAGAAAGTTCAGTCCATAATGTATAAGTTATTTTGTACACTATTAATGGATGTATATTAATATGCATTTTCTACAATCTGACTAAGAAACTCACATCATAGTTGGCCAACCTATTGACCTCACCGTCTAAAAAGGCAGCAGAGAAAATACATTTAAAAAGCAGCCAGCACTGAGTGAACTGTACACATGCAGTATTTCATAATGTGAAAGACCAGTTGTATTTACTGTTATTGCAATCACAATACAAAAACATATTCCCAGAAGCATTCCCTGGAATAGAGCAGAGGCTGTTAATACAGCAGCAAGATGGCTAATCCAAATTCAGGGCAAAAGGAGCTGGGCAATGACCCAAATATATTTTCTTGAGCTGTGAATTAGTGAATGAGAAATGAACATTTTTGTTGTCTGAGATCAGGTCTCACACGGAATGTTTTATTTTCCTTATCCCCAGACTGTCCTGATTTTAAATGTATGTCAAAGTTATTTTTTATCCTTGAAAATGAATGAAAATAATTTTATTTCTTATGCAGATATAAATATGTATGCATGTTTTTTATCAACTAATATTTTTTGCTTTTTGCCAATGCTTTACTTAAAAGCTCAAAAAACTAATGTTTTTCTTCTAATAAAAAGGAAAGCCCTTCAGACCTGATATTCCTTGTCTGCACAGAACTGCACAGATGAGGGCAAGCATCTCATAAATCCCTGCAACCTGAAAGCTATAGTAAATGTTAGGTTTAACTACGTTCTGGAAGATAGGAGGCATTTGCAGGCATATGCAGCATCAAGAGGTGTAACACTTTTCTACCAATATTCTCTAAAGAAACACATGGAGAGAGCAGAAAGCATCAGCAGGCCAGACAGTTTGAGAAGCAACCTCTTCATCCAACTGTCCTCTTTGTTATCTTCCCTTTGATCATCAGGGTTTTCAGAAAGTTTGTGCCCAAGGTGTCATTAGTGTTAAAAACTACCACTTTGCTCATTGTTTCACACCATGACAGGACAGTTACTATTCACAAGAGCTTATGCCTTTTCAGTGTCTTCTCTGGCTGCTGTAAAGAGGAGAAGCCAGATATGACTGTTTTTAAAAGCAATTTCAAGCCTTTTTTGCCATGGAGCAGATGATCTGTCCCTAAAGTTGTTACAAACTTAGATACTGTTTAAGATTTCCAGTAGTGGGTACACTATAGCAATTATTGAAGTTCTTTAAGCTCTTTGAAAAAATAAAGCACTCTGTAAGGATTAAACATCTGTATGGATGGCAACATGACCATTCCCAGTACTTGTACAATGTTGAAAGGCCTAAAATGAAACCACTTTTAAGAAGCACAAAATTGAGATAGACTCAGGTGCCTTCTTTGTACTTGGCTCACAGGCCTTGCTAAGCAATGCCCATTTGTCATGAGGATGTCACTCCTTGCAAGTGCAGCTCTTTGGCTGAGTGTGGTGTTAGCACGACAGAGGAAGATAAACCCTGCCTGCTTTCAATAGAAAGGAGAAGCAGCTTTGTATTTGGGACCTGGTAAGAGGCCAGGGAAAGGACAAAAAATGGAATCCAAAATGATCTTTAGAAAAAAAAAAAAAAGCACGAAAGGAAAAAAATGTATGGAATTTAGTTCCTGAAAAGAAAGTAAGAGAATGTAACTATTCATTTCAGTAATCCCATATTTAACAGAGCATTTTACTTTTAAGTCAGTCATCAGCAAAGGCAGGCATGATCCCTTTTCAGTATGCATGTCCTACAACAGGCCAGTATGTAGGAACTAGTTTTGTGCAGAAAAAGATTTTTATTAGGCTTAAAAAGATATTTCCTGCTCCAGATTCCTCTAGACAAGACTCAAACATAAGTCTTTAGCACCTAAAGTGACAATAAATCTTGTCAATCATAAACAATGGCCTCACAATTGAGCAAAGCTATGTTTTATCCCCATTAAAACCTTCTTTATCTTCTGTAAAAACTGAGGACAGAAGCCCTTTCTTAATGAAAAATGGCATTTTGAAGTTAAAATCATTGGAGTGGCTCCACATGCTGTGATGTCCAGATGAAATCTGAATCAGGGCAATTTTCTTCTCCCCTAAATGCCATTCAGCTACATTATCTCTGCAGCTCTGAGCAGCAACAGAATGGTAACTAGTAGCCTAGACTGAGGTTTTTAAATGTCCAGAAAAGAGGCAAAGTGTTTGAAAATGTTTTTCAATTGCAAATATATTGTATAATTATGTATTAGAAAGAAGCCACACACTGGAATTAAAAAGAAAAAACAAAAACCATGTGAGTGGTCTGATGGAAATAATTGCCACTTAAGAGGATTCAAGTCCTTTGGAGAGCTTATAAAATAGTATGTGGCCTGAATTTTCATGAAATTTCCAAACTGGTCACTGGAAGCTTGCTTTTATTAAGAAATTTAACTAAAAATTGCCAACATCTTTCTGAATTTTCCCCTATATTGAAAGCCTTTTCCAACCTAAGTGATTCTATGACTCTATTAAAAAATAATTTGGTACATTCCATCCCAGGACTTGCCATAATGCTGCTGAGCATTCGTTTATCTGAAGCTGGTAGATACCCTGCTCAGATGCAAATGCTGAACCAGATGCCATCAGCATTTTCCTCAACTTTCTGTTGGAAGGTGGTAATCTCATATACCATCTCTAGGATATATGTTTCTTTTTCACTTTCTTCCCCACGTCCTCTACGTACTTTTTCCTTGCATCCTCCTAGAAAAACTTCTATTCTTCTGTTCTGTATGGCTTACCAATGGCTGAAGTCCAAGCACCACTGGAGTAGATGTTTTTTCTTCACTTCTGATAGCCTTTGACTTCTTTTGCACCACATTTGAAAAGTCTTCTCTTTTGTTTCAATAAAAAACCCATGAACTCACTTTGACAAAAAAACAAGAGTCACCAAATTTAGTTACTCCTCTTCCCAACAAGGACATCGTGAAGCTGACAGTTCAGAGGCTGTCAAACAGAATTGTCCTTTTAAAACCTCTGTGTAAGTTTAGATATATATTTGGCACATATGCAAAAAAGCAGACAAATATATATATATTTAAAGACAGAAAAAGAGGAAAGCACAAAGGAAAAAGGAAGTATCAAGACTAACATACATTTTTGTGTTGTACTTCTTTTTTCTTCATTTTATCTTGCTAAAAATTAAAACATAATTGTCAATGTATTTAAGAAGAGAAGTGTTTAGGAAGTGAGCTCTGGACCCAAATAATTTCTTCAATCTTTCAGCTCTGCCTGTGATTCTGTCTCTATTTCAAGGTTTTAGAATACAATTTGTTAGTAAAAAGGAGTAAGGCACAATCATAAGTTATATGTTAGCAACTATAGATGACCTCTCTTAGTTAATTTATAACACCACATAAAATTCATTATCAAATACAGTGACCTCAGCACTTGTGCGTTTCATGGAATTTTAGAATTCTTCCATCTCCATTTTGTTGCTGATATAAAGTTATATCCTCTGTTAGTGCAAGGATTTTCACTTCCTTTTAGAGCTTCCCCTTCCCGACGACAATGCACCATCTGACTTTAGTGACAGAATATAGGTGGCTAAATTGGAAAGTTCTTGTTACATTCCCTAACGCAGGCATTTAGAATGACTGTTTAGAAGAGCCACGATAAAGAAGCTAGGACGACAGAATCTTAATCCATTACTTAAATTAGATAACAGAAGTTAGGTAGTGTGATGGTCTCCTTCACTCCTGTTACTCACTGCAGGATGTTCACCTGAGCTCTGAAGTTATATAGTAATTATGATGTAAATGAGCTGGAGGTAGATGGATTTTAAAGGCTCTTTGCATTTATTACTGTGAAAGCTTTGTAGCTTGTGCCGTGAAAAAACATGCACAAATAGGCAATGATAACAAATAACACAGCTGTGCAGTGCTGTGTTACTGCATGTAGTCACTAGACCACAACGATGGTGTTCAGCAGGGGAGCAGCCATGGAAGGTGAGTTATTTGGACAAAGAGATAAGGTTATACAATAGCTTTCTAAAAAAGGAGGAGAGAGGCGCAGGTAAAACACCCAACTACTTTCAAGACAGTCCCCAGTATATTTCGGAAGAGGATTTGGCAGTGCTAACTGGCGGCCAGGCAGCCTCACTGGATGCCCTGCCTTGCCCTGTTTCTAAGGGTGTGGACCTGCCACGAAGAAGACAGGGGAGAATGATGTAATTGTGAGATATTTATCCATTCCGGCCCTGCCTGTAAAAAGGTTTAAATTTTTTTATTTCTTAATGTTGGGTTGACTCTGATAAGAGGTTTATGGCTGTGAGCTAAGTAGGTTTGTGGCATTATGCTTGGTGAAAGATAATAAAGACAGTGATCACTGAACTGTATCTCTGGTTTCCTGAGATTGTCCCTTTCCATTTTAGCTACAAGTACTTCTTGTGTCACAAAACCACCACATTTCTCAGCTACACAAATTTCAATGCTTTGCTTTCTTGCTTGCATGGCAATTTAGAAAAACAGCCTCCTCTCACATGATCCTGTTCTAGCAAAGCAAGCTAGAATGTGACATATAAAATAATTCACCGACACCATTCTTTCCTTTTAGATTTCAGAACAGCTCTTTTCCTTTTCACTCAGTCTCATAATAAATTACCGTTATCCTGAGGTCACCTGTAAATCAGAGTGCAGCACTAAAAAAATCAGGCTACATAAAATTAATAAGCTTCAACAGAAATCAGGCAACTTGTAATTTTTAAATATAGGGAAGCTCAGAAGAACATATACATTTACTTTTAATACCAAATTTGTGTTTGGAACAATGCCCTCTGCCAGTCAGTTTTATGAGGAACATAGGATCTGCCATGCTCCATTAAGCCAATGATCGATCAAGTCCAATATTCTCCCCTCTGCTTGGCAAATGCAAGATGCAAATTGCCCGTCATGCACTTGGCCAATATTTCAATTCAAATAGTCCACTGTGCAAATGCCATTCCATTCTTCATGCTAAATCTTTGTCCCATATGGTTACAAATGTTAAGGTAATCAAGTGGCATGAATGACCCACTGTACAGTTTTCCTAATATTCGAGGCTATGTTTATGCTCAGATTGGGTCTTTTTCTCTTGAACTGTCAATTGGTTTTGTGTACACTGCTCCCCACATTCTTCCTCATTACATCTCCTATTTCTACTCCAATTCAGCAGCTAAGCAAATCGACAGTATTCACCCCACAATTTTGTGTCAGTATTTAAATATCAGTCATGATTTTAAATAGACATGAGAGGATATTTCTGTTAAATAGCTACTTGGTATAACAGAACTGCATGCATGGACCAGAGCATTACAATAGTGCTCCACTGCATTTCCTTAATTTCAATCAGATTCTATTGCTGCATGGGAGTATCTTTTAATTTCTGAGTTAATAAAAGTTTCTAATTCAGATCATGATACTTTGCAGTTTCAGCCCATGCCTAACAATGCTAATGACTTGTTGGCTAAGGGACCTGGTGTGTTGTGAGATACTAGAAACTACAATAGGATATTTTCATTATTTCTTATATAATTTGCCTATTTATTTATTTATCACTTTCTGGGCATAACATTTTTGTTTTCTTGTTCTCTGCTGTTTTCCGTTAGGATTTCATTGCTGTTTGAGGGCTTGGGATACATTTTGCAATGTTTTCACCTTTCTTTTCCTTTTGATGTCTTGTACCTTGGTTATACTCTAGGAATCAGGCTTTGTCAAACCATCTCGGATTTGTTGGTTAGGTTCACCCTCCTACATCAAGAGTATCTTATGCACACATATCAGAAGGAAGAGCAATAGGAGAGGACTGGAAAGCAAGGTCAGAATGAGCACTCTAGTGACTGGTACATTTTAAACATATATGTTTATAGTCTAGGATTATATTGTATGTCCTGTTGTGCTCCAAGGCCCTGCAACAGAGGATGCTTTCTGCATGAAAGACATTTTCTTATGTCTGTCATGTTGTTGCAAAACAATTTGCTTTCTTCTACCATTCTGCTGAATAAGAAGCAGAAGGAAAAAAATGTCAAGATAAGTGCATGAAAAGAGGTGATACACGGATACTGTAAAATGCAGGTTTTTCTTTTCTTATCTAGGCTAGTTTGGATAGAGCTTCTCTTATTCAGCACTGCATGGCAGAGAGTATCTGAGGGATCTGATAGCTCTAAGGGAGCACAGGAGGAAACAAATACAAGAAAATAGTACAAAGGGGAAACAGAATCCACGGCAGTGACAGGTATCCTCTGCCAAGGCTTTGCTGCTGAACTGCCTCCAAGTACCTTGGTGAGAATGACTAATACTAGTTGCTTCATTGTGTGGGCATAAGCCGAAAGGTGGGCAAAGTAAAGGAATTTAAGCAGGGAACAGCAAGCTTTCTGTGCCTTGGTACACAAAACTTCCTGCTTATTTTTCTTCATGGAATGATGAGTTAGGTTTAACATCTCAGTGTGTCATACTAAGCTTTCTGTTCCTGCAAAAGCCTAGGACACCCTATTTCCTAGATGGAAATATCTCTATTATGGGGATATAAATGCTTTCGTCATGAAAGACATGTTCTTATGTCTGTCATGTTGTTGCAAAATAGTTTGCTTTCTTCTAGTCTTCTGCTGAATAAGCAACTTTGGTCTAATTTTCTGAGTTTTAATGGGAACTTTAGTTGCTGTTCACTCCTAAAAACCAGGACATGAGTGTTTTAAAAATTCATGCAATCTATGAGCGTCTCCTGAGATTCACTTTTTCTCCTTAATTTGTCTGAGGTATCAGACCAGCTGGATTTGGTTCAGTTCTGAAACCCTGAGAAAATTTCTTACAGCTTTTCATGAACAGGTGTTACTGTTTTTATTAAAAGTCAAACATGAAATTCAAACTCCACTAAAAGTGATGGCAGTGTTTCCATTGAACCGAACTCACCAAAGATAGTGACAATATCCTTAAGGGTTTTTGATCTCCTGAAATGGGAAAGTGAAGTCAGAAATCTGACCTTCAAACTTTCCTGTCAGCACCTGGTCACACATACCAGAGTAACACAGTGACGGGACAAGATTAGAGTGCTCAGGTTCTTTGACCTTACTTTCATCTCTACAAGCATCTTCCTCCCCAAAACACATATTAATTGAATGGGACATTGACCTGTTACCAACAACAGTAGAGTTCTTCTAATTTTCATGGCAAATGATATTGCATCTTCACTGTATTTTAAATTGGCTTCAGGGAATTATTTGTAAGTAGTGTCATGTCTCCCTTTTTCCACACTTTCCCATCTTCCCTGTCAGCCACATTGAAGATTGTTACCAATAAGTGTGGTCTCTTTCCACAGAAACATCCTCTTTTTTTTCCCCTTTTTCTCTGTTAACTGAGCACCTCTCAGCTGCTAGAAACTTTGGCATTTCTTTACTCATTTTTCTGAAAAGTAGCTTTTCTTACATATGAGGCAGGAAGACTATAACAAAAGTATATATAGGAATTCTTTTCATTTTGTAACACAGAATATGTATATGGGATCCTCAACCCTGCAGGTCACCCGAACTTGGCACAAGTTAAATGTGTTGTGTATGATGCAAAAGCTGGCTGTTGGCAACTTGTGGCTGCTTTAATCAGACAGGTCTATAGCTTCACTGTGTCTCTTACATTGCTTCTGATTAATTCCTAATGAATGTCTCTGAGCCCATCTTCCTTCAGAGATAAGATGTGGCCTCTTCATAAGAAGTTTATTACCAAGAGGCTTAAAACTAATCCACCATTTGCCAATATTATCTGCTGGTCACTTGGGAATGATGATATTCGAAGTGCTCAGTGCTTCATGGTGCACTGAACAGCAAAACACTCCAGGGGTAAGAATTATTTGGAAGAGCTGGAAACATGATTTTTGCCATACTAGATACCAAACCATTTTTTCACCTGGCCACAAATTACTTGGGAGCACAGCATTCACACCATAGCTATACTACTTAGCAGGAGTATAGAAACTTACTTTTAAGCTCTTTAATCTTACTTTCAATCTCCTCCCCTTGTTGTTGCCCATTCCTCCAATATAGCAAAGAAGGGGTTTTGGGTGCTCCACTGAGTTGCTGTCACTTGCACAGTTATCACCTGTGGTTGGGTGTTATCACCTATTCCACAGCAGCCCACAGAAGGAGAAATTGTACTTTCAATCAACACTGTGCACTTTGGTATTTGCTCCTCTTCCAACAAGCGGGATTTAATGCTTTGAGGTATGGCAAGTAGTTAGTACCAGATGGTATTTATCCAAAGGTTCTGATACGATTTAAGAAAATCAAACTCTGAACTATGACAGAATCAGGTAACCTTTCAGTCAAAATTGCCAGACATCTTGGGCAGTGGAGCTTTGAATGGTGCAAACCAGGATGAAGGATTTTCTCCTCCTCCAGGAGCCATGCTTGTTACTCAGATTTGTCTTTTATAATGGTAAGCTGCCATTGAAATTTCTTTCTGCTAAGGTGTCACAAGGAAGAATGTGTCCACAAACTAAAATATATTTATAACAATATAAATTCACAAAACAATGTGAAAAATCCTCATTTCTGGGTTTAAAAATAATTGTGAACTGTTTCAATTCATCACGCGACCTGTCTGTCTCTTGCTATTATTTTTATTATGTCCTGCTTCCCCTATTCTGGTCCCCACAGCAACTCAAATCCTGCTCTCCCACCAAGAGAAAGATCGAACCATGTCCAAATATATTCAGACTTAATTACTTGCAGAGGACCAAAGTCGTTGCTAATTTGCTAAAATAAGACTTACTCTGCACTTCATACATCCATTGCAATGCTCAGTCTCATTAGTTGAAACACTTAATACATCCATGCCATAATTTTTTTATCAACTAGCAAGGGGACAGTAGGGTGCATGGCACTCATCCACCCATATTTGAAGCACTGTCAAAAAGAAAACTTAGTTGTTCAAGATGTTGTCTTGTGACAGTGTATTTACTTGGTACATGGTTACTAGCACTCAGCTGAGATTCATGTTTACATTTTCAAAGCATATTGACTGAGACAGGGACCGGTAAACTAATTTAACGAAGAAAATCCAGCCTTATATATACATGATAAGTAAAGCAAATCTTATTAAAGTATAATTTTTAAAGTTTATAAGGTACATACAGTCCGCAGGGCAATGTACAGATAAGGGAACTGATTCTGTACTCCCTTTCCCAGTAGCACTTCCATTAAATTCTAATTCCTACTAGTATTGGCATAGGCTCAGAATCCTGTGGATTTGTTCAAAAGTGTGCAAGGACACTGGATTTGTTTAAATACATGTCTAGCTTGCCTTAGAAAAAAGGAGATACCAGGTGCAAGTCTGTAAATGTACACACAGTTGCCACTTAATGCAAAGAAGAGTATTTGTCTGTTTTGTCCAGATATTTTGCAGACCTTTGAATATGTAGCTTGTATCTAATGGTTTTATTGGCAGGAAGCTTCAGTAGCCTTTTAATATCATAAAGTAGACTACATAATACAACTTCAACGCACAGCTCTGAGGGCCTGGTTTCCAGTAGGTGATTTAACAGTATTTTATACCCACTCACTTTGCATGGGCCTGAATGGCTGCACAGTGTGCATGAAATTACAGGCTCGAGTCTCAGGAATGTGTATTTTCATCTCATTTAAAAGCCTTAAAGCATAATATTAGTTCTGAGGCTGAGATCTGCTTACAGATCAGTGACATCACATCACTCCTTTTTTCTTCATGCTGATTAACCTGTTTAGATTTTCATAAAGTCCTTGATGTAGGAGCTAAATGTCCTTGAAAACACTGGGTTCTTGGCAAGTAGGCAAATTCCCAGTATGAGGCAAAGAAGGCCAATTTTGCTTTCATTACACTGTTGCTATTCCCACCAACTTCCCAATTTTCAGGAAAGTAGTACACACACACGTTAGAGACAGGTTCAGTGTACTGCACGACCTGGTTTCTATTTCTAGCATTACCATGAGTGTCTTTTTGCCTCTCTTCACCCGTCACTTCAAGCAAATAAAAACCAGTTTTGTCTCTTGAGAGAAGATACTCTTACTTTTTGTAAAGCAGAAGAATAATCATTTGGCATAATCATATGACATACAAGGTTGTTCTGCAAAGGAAATTATTACTAGAAGTTTCTTGGATCTTGCTGATTCTTAAATCTAAATAACTTAGTTTCAACAAGAAGGTTTTGGTGTCAACAATCCAATTTTCAACAAGCAGGTTAGATTTATTTTCAAATGAACACTATAGAAACATACCTCTCAGAGAAATTCTGGTAGCAGAAAACCCCAGAGCATATTCAGTAATATTTTCCTCATTGCATTTTTTTCCCTTTTTCCCCATCACTCATGACAGTCTTATTGATTTGCATATCCACTCAGTTAGGTGCCTCATAGATCTGGAAGGTATTACTGCTCTGCTAGCACAGTCTAAGACTGAATGTATTTCCTGATAGTGTTGTATACTGAATGCCAGCTGAGCTATCTGTTTTCTTATTTTCATATTTCAGATCTTTACTCCAATAAAGTAGCTGAAAAAAATGGGAAAGAGAAATATGGAACTCATGTTTCTGACAATATATCAAGGAAACTCACTGCTGTGCATTCTTCAGACAGACACCTTATTTCAATTTAGAAAAGCTATTTTTGATCCCTCCCTTCCAGCTGAAGAATACTGAGAATAGGAACTTTAAAATCTGAATTGTGTATTTATCATAATTTTGAGGAAGATACAAAAATTCCACCAGAGAGTAGTAAACAAAACCCTGTTCCAATCCAATTCCATTCTGTCTTGATCAAGCCAGTCTGATGAAAAAAATGACTGATTGTATTCTGGCTGCAGTTCCAACTTAAACATGAAATACTTAATGTCGTAAGTCCATGTCCTAAAAAACAAGAGCATGAGGAATAACCTAGCACCTTCACTAATACAATACCACATCTGCTATTTGCTCTCAAATACTGTTTCACTATTAGCTGTAAATCCTTCAAGCTTTTCTGTTCAGTCTCTGTCCTTAGAGTTGTATACCTTTCATTATTTTACTCCCATCTAAGCAACTTCCAGGAAGCAGTTTTCTAAATTAAAATGACATCACTTCAAAACCCTGTAAATTCAAGTCAGTGTTCACAAAATATGCTAGATTGGCAGCCTTTGACTTTAAAGTCTTTGACCAGCTCAAATAACAGACGGCACAAGGTTCCCTGTATTGCTCTGCCTGGTATTTCAAATCCACTCATCCTTTTCCCCTCGCTTTCTGCAGTCTGGCTATGTTGTCATCTACCTAATGCTCTGACAACATTAAATATTTTTGAGAATAATAACAATTTTGGAACATTGGCATTATTGACATTATTAATGTTTTCAAAAATGTGTAAAATACTCATAAACAGAAATCTCTTTTAGCGAACATTTGGAATTGGAAGGTGCAATTTCACTACTGTTGGGTTTCTCACTTGTTCTGGTGTTTGAGAAGTCTAGCTTCATGCATTTTATTTGTTTGAATGTGGCACTTCAGAGCCTCAATCACATCATGGAGACACAGCAATGGTTTTAAAACTATATTTTAAGGCATGATGGCTGAAGTTTAATTAGACAAGGATTCTCATAGCCCTGTTCTGATACTGTGTTCTGGTAGCAGTCTGATACTTCAAAATGTGGTGAATTTTCTATACATGATTTTATTGTGACCGAATTGTTTCCCTACACATTCCCATTGGAAATACAAAATATTTCTAAGACTGTAACCACACAAAGTACATTTGAGATTTGTAATGGATTATTTTGTTGCCATCCTGGCTGTTTTTCAGGTAGGATCGCCTTCAAATAAACAAAGGGGAACATTTCTCCACTATTATTTTACTGTAGAGTTTAAATGCAAGCAAGTGCTGGCCAAAATTGACCGGAAAGCAAGTAAAGCAGGAAGGGCAGAATGAATCATAGAAGCATAGAATCACTTAGGTTGGAAAAGACCTTTAAGATCAAGTCCAACCACTAAGGATGAAAAAAAGCACTTAACCTAAATGCACATTAGGAACCATGCAGTTTGGCTTGGTGACTTTGTAACCGTATGATTGGAAAAAGAAAAAGGATTTGGTCAATTTTTCTTACATTATCCTTTTCCTTCAGCATGAAGAAGCGTCACTTTCTTGAAAAGTTTGACTGGCATTTCCTCTCTGGCATAGGCAGTCAGGGGAATCAGATTTGACAGAAGTCCATGTTGCAGGGGTATTGTGTAGTAGACATAATGCCCTTCTACACAGCACTTATAGTGCTATACCCTGACTTTAATAAGGGTCTCTTTACCACTGTTGCACATGGCATTCTCAGAAGCAAACTACAGAAACAAACAGGTGAAGGTTCTATGGCATTACATACATACTGTAATATATAGTACTGTAATTACTCGGAGAGTTATCATAATTTACACCTCAAAATGGAGGGGTGTCTCATGAAGGCTTCTGCAAGGATGACTTCCAAGTCAAGTATTATCAGTGATTTGGATAATGGATTAGACACTACTCATTACCTTTCATTGTAGATAGAGCAAAACCAATCCATTTAGAAAATACTCAAATAATGAAAAACACAGCCCACGGAACATGTAATTCAAATCAGCAATGGGAAGCACAAGAGAAAAAGCAAGAATGTGACTTTCTTGAAACTAAGAACCAATATTAAGCCCTTCTTTTACCTATTTCTGAAAAGAAAATATAAACCTTGATATGTGGAAGCCTTGCTCTGTGCATACATTTGGGAACCAAGAGAATTTCTCATCTTTCAGCTGTATTTTTATGTTTTGTTCTCAAGAGAAATTCTAGAGGCAACTGAAAGTCCATTCCTGTAGCCCACTGTAATAAGACAAGTTTTTTTTTTTAAAAGGAATACATTAGTTTCTTAGAGAGCAAAATTTTCTCTACCATGTACATAATTCCAGTAAAAGTTCAATGGGTTTTGCATGAGACAAAAGACATAAAAAACCACTTCCCTAAATAGTTCAAGATACAAACTAATTGAACTGACAAAAAAAAACAAACAAAACAATTCTTTCTCTAGCTCTAGCTGTGTAAATTATCTCTGTGAAATTCTTGGTTGGCTTTTCCTGTGCTCCCTGAGTACAAATTTTGTACATCTGGAAAAAAACATGGGCAAAACCATGGCGGATACTAAGAATAGTGTACAGTATGAGGTAATGAGTATTTCATACTAAGACAGTACTTAATGATGCTCGGCGGTGAGAATTCTAAGTGGTCATACATGTATTTAAAGTTCACTTTCTCTGACCTAATTGGAAAACTTACAGGAATTTTAATTTCATTAGGACTTCTGCTTTTTAATACATGCAAATTTATACTGATAGCCACATAATGCTTCCAAAAAGTTTAAAGCAAGAGAAAATGGCATCTCAGCAGTATGTGGACAACAGAATAGCTTTATTGTATATACAGATCGACACACATAGGGTCTGTGTACCTACTGTTCTGCCTAGCCCGCATATAACACACATTGCCTTGATTTTAATGGGGTTGCACTTTTGTCATAGAACAATTTTCCCTATGGCACAATGCACCAAAAATCTTCGAATAGTAAGAGTTAATACGGCTCCGTACAGCAAGAATCTTTGTGACTGGTATCTATAGAGTATAATTAGCTCTGATCACATACAATGGGCGTCTTAACGTCCTCCCACTGTTTTTTAGTTCGACATCATCCAGAATTTGCCCAGTCAAGTCTGAGTCAGAGACGTCTGCAACACTTTGGCAATCTCGATTCGCCTTTATCATTGGTAAGCCAGTCAAAAGAGTCTCGTTTTACCCGAAAATTTTAACTTCAACTGTTTTCTGTGCAGCGCAGAGTATTTCTCAAAATAACGACGGAGCTTTGACGCGGATTTGACCGGGCTGTGCACCGCTTTTTGTGTTCGGGCCATTTTGGCGAACGCTACTTAGCTGGTGGCAGCCCACCGCCTCAGGCCGTTACCACTTGAGCCAACCTCCGGCTTCCCCCGGAGCTCGGCGGGCACCGTTGGAAAAGGACTCGGTACTGTCTTTGCAAGGACAGTACGCCGGTGGGGAACCTCCTTAGGACTCCCTACAAGCAGCAGCGATACTAGTACCTGAAGCCCGGGCGTGTGGAGAGGAGGTTCTACCTTAGCGGCGGCCCATGAGGGCCAGTTGTACCAGCCTTGTGGTATCGGCGCCTCCCCCTCACGCCGCCGCCCCCTGGGGGAGACGGCCGTTGGGCGGGAGGAGGCGGGGGGTGAGGGGGGGGAAAGGGGCGTCCCCTCCCCTCCTCGCCGGAGCGCCCGCTGCGGTAGGCGGCTGCTCCTGTCCGGCGCGGCTCTTCCCCTCCGCCTCAGTAACGATGCTGTCCTAGCGAGGGATGATGACAGGGAGAGGACGGGGGCAGAGCCGCCGCCGCCGGGAGCCCTGTTTCTTGCTCGCCTCCCCGGCTCCCGCTACCGGGCCCGCGCATCGCGCCACCTTCCTGACAAGCGGCAGGAGGAGAGGGCGGAGGGGCGGCGGTGGTTTTGTGGTGAGGGTTTTGTCCTCTCCAGGTGCTCAGTCCCTAGCTGGGCAGGGCTTTCCTCCTCCTCCTTCTCCTGCTTCCTTCCGTCACACACGCTGCCGGACGAGGCCGGTCGACAGCTGGAGAAGCTACCGCCGCCTGAGGGGACCCTGACCATGTCGAGCAAGAGCAGGAAGAGCAAGGAGCAGGGGAGAGTGACCTTCCCCCCGCAGCAGGAGGAGGAGGAGGAGGGGGGCAGAGGAAGAGGAGCAGCAACGGCGGCGCCGTGGCTGGAGAGGCGTCAATGGGGGGCCAGAGCCCCCTCCGCCACCTCAAAGAGCCGTTAAAACTCTCCGGGACCCCTACGGCTACTACCCGCCGCCCCCTTTTGCCAGCACCATGTAAGTCGAGCCCCGGGGGTGGGTTAAGAGGGTGCTGGCCGGAAATTTCCCCAGAGGAGCCGCGGGCAGCGGCCGCTGTGGTCCCCGGCAAGTTCTGGCGCTCGGCCCCGGGAAGAGACGCCGCCCGCCCAGTCGGGCCCCGCGGCGGGAGCGCAGCCCGCCCGGCTTGACAGCGAACGCGCCTGACCGGTGCAGTGAAGGGGAGACAGGGCCGGTTTGCTATGCTGAGGTGCGGAGACTTAGGAGAAAGTACCTTGAAGGGATGGCCCAGGCGCTACCTGCCCTCGGCCCCCCCAGCTCCCTCCTTCCTCCCCAACCCCTCGGCTGTGCTCCCTCAGTGAGAGGCGACGGTAGCTGAAGGCAGGCAGGGATCCCGGGGCTTAAGAGATTTCATCTTTCTTTCTTTTTTTTTTTTTTTTTAAGGTTCTGATTTGGTTTTTGGCCTTGTTTGTTTGTTTTGGTTTCTGGTTTTTTTGTTTGTTTTTTTTTTTTTTTTCCTGGAGATTTGGGTTCTTCAGCCTGCAGAAGTGAACGGTCTGGGGAGACATTATAGCAACGTGACAGTACTTGAAGGGGCTACAGGAAAGCTGGAGAGGGACTTTTACAAGGACATGGAGCGATAAGAATAGGGCGAATGGCTTTAAACTGGAAGAGGGTAGATTTAGATTAGACATTAAGAAGAAATTCTTCACTATGTGGATAGTGAGTCCCTGGCACACGTTGCCCGGGGAAGTTGTGACTGCCCTCCCTGGAAGCGTTGAAGGCCAGGTTGGATGGGGCTTGGAGCAACCTGCTCTAGTGGGAGGTGTCCCTGCCCATGCAGGGGAGTTGGAACTAGATTGTTTTTAAGGTCTTTTCCAACCCCAACCATTCAGTGATTCTCTGACTAGCATAGCTGCTGAGAAAACCCATTAGCTCAGCTAAGGTTTAGAAAACCCCTTGCACCCTTCTTTACTAGCAGAGCTAATGCATCGCTTTTAATTTTTTAAAAAATCTAGAGAATCAGACTCCCCACAGAAATCTAGGATACCTGTGATGAAAAGCCTCAGTTCTTGACATACATCTTATCCTGTTTGGCGTTGCCTTCAGAAATTTCAGTCTGTTGTTTTTTTAAGATGCAATTGTACGTATATATAAATAATGACCATGACTAGACTTGATGCAAGATAAATAAATTCAGTTTTATTAACAGGGATGTTAACTTTCTTTTCTCTTACAAAATGTAGGTTGTTCATGAATTATTTACTTATTTTTGTAGCACACTGCAGTTTAAATAGACTTACCTCTGATGAATACTTGAGTATTTTATGCTTTCAGGACAATATTTAGTTCTTAATTAAATATTTTAATTACCAGATGACAAACACTTTATTTTGAGTTTGAAGATAACACATTCTGCATTTATAAAAGAAGCCTTATTTAAAATCACCCTAGAGACAACTCTAAACTACAAAAATAATTAAGAGTAGCATTTAGAATGAGATAACCACAAATAAAAGTGAGTGCAGAAATTTCTTCACAAAAATTCTGTACTGAGAAATCCAGACTTAAAGTGAAGGAGTCTTTCACATGTCTTCAGCTGTCTAAAAGTTAGCTGCACTTCTGTTGTTTTGCTGTGCTCCCCCTGTAGTTGATGGGATGAGAGAGGAAATAGCAGTGGGCACGCCACTATCATTTATCGCCTTTAATGAGGTGCTTGTCTTTCTCCACCATAAAAGAGCCTAGAGGATTAAACTCAGATGCTTTATTTTTAGGCAGTTGAAGCTAGCTCAGATGAATAGTAAGCTATGAGTCCTCAACTTCTGGAGCCTTTTTAGGTTACTGTCCTCTTAAAACTGTTGGCATATTCCTTTATTTAAAAAATGGGTATTATGCCACGAGGGACTAAAATTGGAGCTCGTTTTGCACAGCTATAGGCATTTGAGCCTCTAGTGAGCTCTGTCTGTTGGAATTGTTTCCCAATATATAATTCTTGTGATCCTTTCCTTGGAGTCTATGACAGCAGAGATTGTGAGCTGCTACCTGGTGGACTGACAAGAAGGCTGAAATTAATCCATGTAATAGGAGTGTATTGAACTGGCTGAGATAAAAGACCCACAACTTCCATTACCCATTTCCCCTGTTATGTGTGGTCATCCTCTGCACAGCAGTGGGATTTTTCTTCTGGATTAACATTTTGTGTTTGGTACTAAGGCATAAAATAATGGTATATGTTAATTAAATTAGTATCAATTTACTCACAATGTGCTCAGATTGACACATATAAGGCTTTAGTGTGCACAGAGTATAAGAATCCTTGACTGGAAGAATTTTTAGTTCAGTACTGTCAAGCAGTGCAAGGGGAAAGGCAGAAAGATGTGAAGTAGTTTGCACAAGACAATGCACTTAGTTGGTATTTGAAATGTCTTGGCTCTGAAAGCTGTAACCTGTGCAAGGTACTTGTCAATGTACAGGTGGCTCCCTCCTGTGCCAAATATCGCTGGAAAAAGTAATTAACTTCAGATTCCCACTAAGACTGCAGACTGGATGTAATCCTTGTTTCACAAGGTACTGTATGTCCTAGTGGGAAAAATGTGGACAACACCTGTAAATTAAATGTGGTGGGCATTGGATGTCTGATTTCCTGAGTCTCTCTGAAAATCATAGCTTAGTTTCCTGAGTGCAATGGCAGAACACCAATAAAGGCCTGAGCATAAAAGGGGCTTTAAAATTCTTTAAAAGTTGCTGCAGCCCTTTTAACTTGGTTCTTTCCTAGTGGGATGTTTGCCTTTTTCTGTGTGTGCATACATGCACTCCTGTCATCGAAGTATAGTCCTTTTTTTCCCACAGGAATTCAGATGATTGGTATTTTCTGTTGAGGAGTTAGTGAAGAGTAATGGTAGGAAAAAGCTCTGCATAGTTTGGGGAGTGAGAGGGGAAGGAACAAACTATGTGAACACCTCCTAATATCTCATTGTGTTTTGCTCCATTTCTTGACTAATTCTTTCCAGTTTGGAGGCAGAACTTCTGTGAGTTGACATGAGGGCATTTTGAATGATGGATTACATCATTTCAGGCCAGTGGGAAAGTATAGACCCGAGTCAGGTCTTGCAGCTGGCCTGATTTATGTTCTGCTGTTCAGCTGAATAAGCCTCCCTCTTCTGGAAAGCCCAGGCAGTAGTTCACAGAAGGGAGAAGGAAGCTCTAGTTTAATACATCTTAGACTTGGTGCAGGGATTCCCACATTGCGTGGAACATTCACAAGCTTCCCTGCAAACATACATGAATGTGACACTATTTTCGCTGGTAAAGAAACAAATTTACCAGCAGGAGCTTCTGGCAGGTGGCTGTAGCAGCTTGGAGGGATAATGGCAAAACCTTCATCTGGGAGAGGCAGTGAAGCTGGGGGCATTGCCCATCTAAGGCTGCCTGTGGCCGTGCACAGAGCTGGGAGCTGCTACCTCACGTGAAAAAACTCTTGTATTTTCCTGTAATGGTAACAAAGCAAACATTTGAGATTGCTTAGTTTAAGAGATGGTCAGGAGTCATGAGTTAAAATGCTGCTTATGTGTGTGTCTGAGCATTTACTTTCTGGAGTGGAGTGATTATCATTCTTCAGTTTTAAAACTGGGACCTCAGAGGTTACTTTTAGCAGAACAAGAGGCACAGTCTGCATCTCCCGTGTGACTGACTGGTGGTGTTTCTTTTAAATATGTGTGCACCATTGCTGTTTCTATTATGTCCTTACCCGATCTGTCAGTGAGCACTGGACTTCATTTCCTTTTCAGGAAACAGAATCAAGATCACTGATGTTGTGTTACAGCTTAGCAGTGGGGTAAACTGCTTGTAAATTGTTGATGCCATCTTTTATTGCATTTAATAGTTCAGGGAGAATAACAGCCTGTTCTTCAGTAGAAATGTTAGAAAATTGCTCTATGGATCTGGGAAGGCCCAAAATGAAACCTCTGCTTGTCCAGCTTCTCCCTTTTTCTTTTAAAATTAGTTATGCAGTTTGCCATGTTAAAAAATAGACTTAGCAACGAGATTATAAATCTTTTTAATTGCTGTTGATGAGCTACTGTATAGCAGAACACAAGGAATTCTTAGGTCAACTGTTTGTCCCACATTTCTGTCCTGCTACAATTCTGAAAGTTTGAACGTGGAAAGAGATGGGTAGGCTATTACAGTAGCCATCTGCAATTGAAATATTCCATGGTAAAAGCAGAGAAATCATCATGCTTACTCCAGTCCTTTGCAGCTGCTGTATTGCTCACATTTCTAGCCTTGTACATAGGAGCTAACTCTGTCCAGGCAACAATACAATGCAATGTAAGGTCAGAGTAAATGTGATGAATGCAAAACACGAGGGAAGTGACCTTTGCTTATTTAGGGATTAAAAAAAAAAATAAATTATTACGCATACGAAAGTCATACCTTTTATATTAAAATATTTTAGGTAAAAATAAATATGTTGTAATGTAGGATAGAGTTTTTGTGTCCTATGACATAACGTGGTATACAGTGAAACCAGTTAGTTGTTCAGAGTGTACATAGCATTGCTGTGTCTGAAAGCTTGTGATACTTATAATTAGATAAAGGTCTTGAAAGGCTCTTTTAGGAGCTGTCTAGAGGAGGGCCACAAGAATGACTTGAGGGCTGGAGCATCTCTCCTATGGAGACAGGCTGAGAGAGTTGGGGTTCTTCAGCCTGGAGAAGAGAATGCTCCAGGGAGACCTTAGAGCACCTTCTAGTACCTGAAGGGCCTACAAGAAGGGAGAAGAACTTTTTGCAAGGGCATGGAGTGGTAGGACAAGGGCGAATGGCTTTAAAGTGGAAGAAGATAGATTTAGATTAGACATTAAGAAGAAATTCTTCATGGTGAGGGTGGTAAGACACTGGCAAAGGTTGCCCAGGGAAGTTGTGACTGCCCCCTCCCTGGAAATGTTCAAGGCAAGGTTGGATGGGGCTGGAGCAACCTGGTCTAGTGGGAGGTGTCCCTGCCCAGAGAGGTTCGAACTAGATGAACTTCCACCCAAACCATTCTGTGATTCTATGATAATGTGACAGTTCTGCTGCAACACTGAAGTTGGGGTGTCCTGCTTTCATATTATTCAACCAGGGGCTGACTTAGAGTCCTGTCATATCTTGGTTAATCTTGTAGTGAGTTACGTTCATTTACAGCTATCACTAAAGTCATTGACAGTTTGCTTAAGTAGGAAGCAATGAACTAGACTTAAGCTGGCAAATGGCTAATGGGAATAGTTAAGGAATAAAACTTCTAAGTTGAGACCATCCCTGTTTTATACTGATGAATGAATTATTCTGAAGGTTGGTGGTTGGTGTACAGTTTCTGAAGTTCTTCCTTGTCAGTGAAGCTCTTTGGTTCCTCAGAACAGCTGCTTAACTGGTGCATGCTTAGGGCCAAGCAAAACATGTCCAGATGTGGTGGAACTGGTGGGTTCAGTTAACGTGAAACTGGTATACTTCAGTTAACGTGACTGTTTTCCAATTCCATCCTTCTTATTTGTGTTGAGCAGCAAACAGAGGCTTGAGGCTTTTTAGACCCCCTGGCCATTTTTCTGCTGTGAAATGTCAAAAATAGTTGTGGAAAAAAAGGAGTGGCACAGCTGCTGCTTCATGTCAGCAACAGGGGACTAAATTCTGTGCTCTCACCTTCTTCCTATTGCATACCACATAGTGTAATTATGCAACTTGTGTACTAAGACTAAAACTTACTTAATGTTGTGTTGTATCTCTGCTGAAGAGTTAACAAAATAATCAGGCATTTTTCTTGCTTGCTGTTCTTGTGGATTTTTTGCCATGTATTCTACAGATCTTTAATTTTTTTCTGTTCTTTTAACTGTTTGGAACAGTTGGGAAGAGGAGTATCACAATTTCCATCACTCCTCCCCTCTTTTAATGTAAGTTGTCAGCTCCTTGCAGAGACAAGGTTGAGAATATGAACTTTAAAGGCTTTAGGAAATAGAACACAGATAATTAATGCACACTTAGTTCTATTTTAGTAATATTTTCCAGCTAGTCTAGTCATATTTAGAGATATGACTTGATTTTTTTTGTTTATTTTGATTATTTCAGTTGGCAAGTAGTACATATAAAATGTGCTGGAAACACATTAAATAGTTAAAACTAAAATTTTCGTCATGCTTTGGGATAGCTTAAAATTATTAGATGTAAGAACAGGAGAGCAGAAAATGGAATAGGAGACCTTGTACCTGATGCTTCTTGCATACAGTATTCTGATCAGAGCTGTGATGGCTTCAAGGTCTTTGAATTTTCTGAAGGAAGAGGGGAAAAAAGAGTAGAGGGAAGTACAGATGAACCTAACAGTCTTCTGGCTGTGTGCTGCTGTACCAGCTTTGTTGCTTTTTACTTTTTTTTGCAGGTCTTGACAATATTATACTCATTAAAATACCAAACAACTTTCATCTTTATTTTGAGAAGATACTGCAGTCACTTCAAATGTATAACTTCTGTCACATGATTTATGTCTAAGGAAATCTTCCTTATTGGGAAGATATTCTAATGCAACACCTTTGGAAGGGTCTCTCTCTTTTTACAGAAGTCAGACAGTGAGTTTCGAAAGAAAGATAAAACAGAAAATTAATTTCATATTTCAAAATCTGAAAAATTATGCTGAATACATAGGGAGAAATGTAGTTATGTATTTCATAAAAGATAAATGAGATTCAGGATGGCAGTTTAGAATCTTCTTAAATCAAGAAGTCAGCATGAGTCAATCTATTTTACTTTTTAAATACACATATATGCTTCATAACATTACAGTAAACAACTGCAGTTCTGTAGCTGAATGCTTTTAGATGTAGAGGAAGAAAAGAAACCTAACAGTGTAGCAGGCACTAAGATCTTGTTTAAAAGGTAACTGTGAAAATATTTTATTTCTAGTTTTACTAGTGATTTCGTTGGGGAATAAGGTAGTAGTATGCTGTGGCTGTTCACCATGTGTACTCTGGGCTCAAATCTTTGTATCTGAGTACTCCCAAATGTGAAATATGCCTGAGCTTTAAGACATTAAATCAATTCTGTGTTTAACAGTCACAAATCCTCCCGGTTATGCAGCCTTTTTTATAGACTTGAAGAAAGTGGTACAGAAGGGGAAAAAAACTAAAAGGATCCTGTCATGTTTGGCAAAGCAGTTTTGGCACATACAAAGTAAATACCAGTTAGCATTTCTTATACTGCAGTGCCACCCGGGTAATTTCTGGTAGTCTAGAAATGCCAACCACAGATTAAAATGTAAAAAGATCAAATGCTTCATCCCAGGAGAGACTTGCCCTTGGTGGTGAGTATTTCAGTCTCTTCACATGGTCTGCATGGAAGATGCAGATGCCCATTTGTGTTAACAGAAATGTTCTCAGCATGGACTAGCTTTTATGATATTTGTAGCTGGCATAAAGTGATTAAGATTTTAAATCTTGCTGAATTTATTACAACTGATGCAGATCACTGGAAGGCCAGACATATTCTTATAAGCTGAATTGAATTAGTTATGCCCAATGAGAACTGTTTGGGCTGGCATTGCTACATATGGAGAAATCCAGTGATGTCAACAGGCATATTTTGTGCAGTGGTAATATAGCTAAGCTCCTGGTTGAAAGATCACACACACAAAAACCCCTCACCTGCATTTGAGTGTCTGTCGCTCTGGTTGTGGATTTGAACCTGCAGCAATTAGGATCTGCAGCTTTTGAAGCTGCCCGTGCAGGTTCCACTATGTTCACTTAAATGCATAATCTTTGTGTGCACCAAAGGTGCACGCAGAGTTTTTCCCCTGGTTCTGTCTTTTTGTAGACTGATGGGGTTTGCTTAAAAAGGGCTGTTTAATATTTTGCGTTGCCTTCAGCATTCATTACATGGACCCATATTGCTCCTAGAGCACATTACCTGGCTTTTGCACTGAGGGTAAAAGGATTAATTTCCTCTTCAGTTTTCTGTCTGGCCTTTTACTCCTGTATCTGGCTTTTTTGATGAAGTGAGTAAATTATTTTCACAATGCTCCTGTAAAATGGGAGCCAACTGTTCCTTTTCTATAGGTGAGGAAGAAAGGCACATAGGACTAAATTCGGAATTTATAAGGCCCATTTGTCTCTATGTAGCATATATATATAGTGTTCTCTGCAGTAGTGTCTCCCTGCCCATCAAATCAGCTCAAGTGATCTCTATCCATTGAGCTAATGGATTAACTGGTAGCAGCTGAAGGCCACCTTAATACTGAGGTAGACTAGCAAGGAAAGGGAGATTGCTGATGGGTTTCATGTTTATTTGCAGATAGTAGTGAAGGAAGGTTATAGTATCCTGCCTACCTTCTCAGGCGTTTGGCCTCTGCTCTGGCAGGTGTAAATGCTTCTGTTGTTTCTCAGCTGTGTCCATGGTGGCGTGATCCCCTCTATTCCATTGTTTCAGACCTTGCCCAGCAGTAGTTTCCTGTTGTTGTTTTCTTCAGCCAGGTAGTGTCTGCTCTTTAACTTCCTGTCCTAGGTCTGTTTTCTTTGCAGTTCCTAGGTTCACTTCTCTGAATCTCTTCTGCCCTCTCTAGTTTCCTTACCTAGCTAGATTCAGCTTGGTATCTGATCTCTTTTCTCAGTGCATTCCTGTTTGCTCCCTTACTGCCCTCAGTCAGTATCTTTACTGGTTCATAATTCCAGTTTCTGTGTTTTCTGCATTAGCTTGCTCACCCTTTTTTTTTCTTCTTCTCCTCTTTCCCTCTACTTTTCCCCCTCTTCCTGTTTTTGCATCCAATTTTTGAGGGGAGTTCACAGCCTCCCCAATTCTCAGTTCCCTTTCCTAAGCAATCTCACTTATGCCTAGTTTTTCTCTTTCCAGTGCAGCCTGGCATCCCAATTTTCATTCAGTAGCTCTGACTTTTCCATTTTTCTTGATTGTATTATAAGAATGGATGAGGGCTTTAAAAAAAAGATATTTATATATACATGCTCATGTAATAACATTAGATAGCTTCTTACTTTCAGCTCCTGGAATGGCAGGTGTATAGAAATACAGAAATAGGCCCAACATAAACCATAGCATTGCAGAAGTCCAGCTGGAGTGAGAGCTGATCTCAGTCTACACTGAATTGGTGTCTGGAATCTGTGACCAGTTTAGTCGTTGGTCTCCAAAAAGTCTGTTAAATGTTTATGGACTGTTGTTCTTCAAAGGCTTATACTTCTATTAAATTGATTAGTGAGTAGAGTTTTCCAGATTTGGTTAACATTTCTGGTAGTAACGCTAGAAGGCATGAGATCAGGCTTCACTGTGTATTGCTTGGCAAGACATCAGGAAGAAAACTTGTTTTCACCTCTCTTTTATGTGAACTACAATACGGTGACCATAAATATTGCCTTCTTTAAACCATTGGTTTGAATGCCCATGGTGGATAGTATTAATTTCTCCTGAAAGTAGTACAGTAGATGTGTTTTCATGTTATATATATACTGAAGTGAGTTGGGAGGGATTTCTTAAAATAAGTGATGTCTTACATAAAGTAAAGAAAAAAACTCAACCATGCTAAAAAACAGAAATGGCCTGTGGCATTGAACCTCTAACTGCCTTTAGGTTGCAGATAAGCAAGCATGAAGGCAGAAATATTACAACGAAGAACACTTCTTGTCAATAGATGGGCAAATGACAAGGGACAAAACAAGTCATTATTTTTGTAGCCATAAGAGAAGTGGAATCTACAGGCAACCAACATAGTGAAATTCTGTTACCTTCCTGTTTTCTCATTAGGTACATTGAAGAAAGCCCATCCCTGAGGCGGATGACTATGATGAGGGAAAAAGGAAGGCGACAGGCCATTAGAGGCCCAGCGTTCATGTTCAACAACAGGGGCACCAGTCTTACGGCTGAAGAAGAGCGCTTCCTAGATGCAGCAGAGTATGGGAACATACCTGTGGTGCGCAAAATGCTGGAGGAGTCAAAAACACTGAATGTCAACTGTGTTGACTACATGGGCCAAAATGCCTTACAGCTTGCTGTAGGGAATGAACATTTGGAAGTGACAGAACTTCTGTTAAAAAAAGAGAACTTGGCACGGATCGGAGATGCCCTGCTGCTCGCAATCAGCAAGGGTTACATTAGGATAGTGGAAGCAATTTTGAATCATCCTGGGTTTTCAGTAAATAAGCGACTGACTCTGAGCCCTTGTGAGCAGGAGCTCCAGGATGATGATTTTTATTCCTATGATGAAGACGGTACCCGCTTTTCTCCAGATATAACTCCCATAATTTTAGCTGCCCACTGCCAAAAATACGAAGTCGTGCACATGCTGTTGATGAAAGGAGCAAGGATAGAAAGACCCCATGATTATTTCTGCAAATGTAATGACTGTACAGAGAAACAAAAGCATGATTCTTTCAGTCATTCTAGGTCAAGAATAAATGCCTACAAAGGACTGGCTAGTCCGGCTTATCTCTCCCTCTCCAGTGAAGATCCAGTACTCACTGCTCTAGAACTCAGCAATGAACTTGCCAAGTTGGCCAACATTGAAAAAGAATTCAAGGTAACGGTGTTTTGGTGTTTCTCTGTCTTTGTTATTCTTTTGAAGTTGCTGCTATTTCATTGTCCTGAGCTGCTTGAAATTATTTGCTGTGTCTTTTTCAACTGCAAATGCTTTTTTTGTTCTTGATTGTGAATTTTCAATACATAAGCCTTTGAAAAAGATTTTTTTAATGAAATGAAATTGCTTTTGCACCTACTGTGTATGGAGAAAATTGGAAAAAGGGACAGTGTATTCTGATAACCTTGCAGCAGACAGAGAACAATTCTGGTTGCTGTAGCAGACAAAGATTATTTTTTAGTTACAAATGCTGAGTAGCATAGGTGCAGAAAGCAGAAACATTGCTTTTCATGAGCATGTTGCAGGATTGACCTTATTCCTTTTTTATTTGTACGGATTTTGAATGATGTCTTTGAATTGTTAAGAATACAGAATGTGGGGGTTTTTAATGCGTCTTTTAGACATGTCACTTGTTCAAAACCAGCTGTTAGACTGGTCACAGATATAGGTCCTGATATCTGGTTTTGAGCTGTATCTGCTTAAGTATGTGTGGCTTGACTTCTCTATATGTTTTAGCTTCTCCATCAGGCAATTAATGACTTAGTTAACTGTTGCCCATTGTTTTTCTAAAAATTATTTTGCAGTTCTGTTGAATACCTTAGAAAGTACAATAACACCCACCTTTCTCCATGCCCACTCCCCTCTAACCAAACCCCACCAAAAAAATCAAACCCCAGTAGACTGTGTGTAAAAAAGAAAAGCTCAACTTGGAGAATGATGGATTGTTCTCGGTGAGTAGTGATATTAACAGCATTGTATCTGGTTTTAACAATACATTTCATGAGACTCTGCAGGGTCAGTGTTGGGTACTACTTGTCTGTTTAGTATCTTCATGAATTAACCAAGAGAGGCAGAAGATACACTAACCTTTTCAAAGAACAGCAAGCATTGCTAACACTGTGGGGTGCTCAGAAGAAATATACAACAACCTGGAGAATATAGGCAGAAATGAATAAAGTGAAGTTTACCAGAAGAGGAAGTAACAGTTTTAGACTCCTGAGAGTCTGTAGATCCAGATATAGATGAGGGAGTTGAATTATGTTTTAAAAATAAGGTTTCAGTGCTGAGAAGGACTCTTTTATTATACTGTGCACTAATAAAATGTAAAAGTCAGCTTAAACCTTTCCTCACTTTCCTTTGCTGAAGGAGCCCCCGCATGCCATTCTGCGTATTGTATGAAGTGGCAAATGGATTGAGTACTTCCTCAGTGTATTTTTTCAGGAGTATAGGAAAAATGTCAGTTTTCCTCTGCTGAAAAAGTAGTGAACTGGGAAAGCTCTTTGTGAACATAAAACTGAGGAATTTGCTAATTTAATTGTATGCTTTGAGCCTGTTGGCTTCTGTGCCCTTCACAGTGAGAGACAGTTATGTGCCTCACGTAGAGACCGTTACTAGAGCGTTCAGTGTCTGGTGTGCCTAACTCAGTCCGGTTTATCATTGATTCCTTTTCAATTAGGCCACCAACCTGAGAGTGACTGAGTCTCAAGAATCATGTGCCCAAGATGGAGATTTAGGGGTTTTCAAAATAACACTTTGGTGGTTGTAGGCACAAACCTTTTTCTTATTATTTTTTTTCTTTTTTCTTTTTTTTTCTTCTGCAGGTACTTTTTTTTCTCCGTTTTATTCTGGATTGGTGCCTCAGAAACTCCACAGTCTATCTTTTTCTTTGTTATACTGCCTACAAATTTTGTTTTTATATCTGTGTTCAGAAACACTGGTGGGCTTAGTGACTCAATTTAAGTGTTACACGACTCCTTAGGAACACAAAATACTACCTCTGTCACCAAAAGCTGAATTAAGGCAAGCTGTATCATGTTTTTATAAGGAGAGGATATAAATGATTAGAACTGGTTTTAGAACCTACTGTAGAAATTGTTCCTGGCTTCTTGCTAGCATGGAAATTCCAGCCTCTCATCAATATCAAAATGTTTTGGTGAAATAATTATTCTCCTAATTAACGTTACATCTCTTTTTCTTCTGATTCTTATGCATCTTGGAGTGTTCCTTCGGTTTCTAGTAGACCTGGTAGGAGAGTTAATTGTTTTCCTCTGGCATTGATTGTTGGCTGCCTTCCTGGGGAGAAGAGGTAGTGGAAGAGGGAGGAAGGAGGAAATAGAAGAGGCAAGAAATTTTTTAGCATTAAGCTGAGTTCAGGAAGGGCTGTAATTGCATGGCTAATTGGAAGACTCTGTATTCCATTGGGGCTGTGGGCAGGTATGATGGGGCTGGTAGTGGTGTGGGTGTAGTACAAGATGCTGCGCTGAGGGCCACAGAGGTAGAACAAGGAGGAAGCAAGCAGCACCTCTGTGTCTTACAGAAGCCACATATGGTCTAAGTGCAATTTCTAACTGTTTGGTGCATTCCTTTCTACAGGTTGTGTCGTCTGAATGTGTTTTGCTAATAACTCTGTGCTTTGTCATGTCCCAAAGGAGAAGGCTTCTAGTCTGACATTCACACTCCCCATGAGGCAGAATGACTGATAGACTTCTGGTGCACTCTCCTTTAGGGTCATCACTGGAAATGCTCAAGTATTACTATCAAATTCAGTCTATAGCATGACACTGAGCAGAGTTGGTTCAGGGTAAAGAAAAAAGGACAAAATAGTTCATCTACCACAAAATAAATGGACAAATATCTTTAAAGGGACTTTTGATTATATTAATGATTTATTCTTAGTGTCTGTGGTACATTAAGGCCCATAATATTTTCTGTGTATATTCACAGCAATGCACTCTCTGGATGTGGGGCACTCGTACAGAAAAATACTGTTCTAGGTGGTTTTCCTACAGAGAGAATATAGGGTGAACCTGTTTAAAAATGCCTGAGGGCACAGCTTCCTAGTAAATGGTTGCTAAATTGAACCTAACATTTGTGTATGCAAAGTCTAGTGTGCCTCTGTCACTTACAGTGTTCACTAACCAATTCTGATTTTCTTGTGCAAACCAACTTATTAAATACACTAATTTTAATTTTTTATTTTCCCTTCAGAAGTAAGGGGAGAGGATTCAAAGAAAACACTCAACCCTCGTATTTCCTGGAAGATGCAAGATGCATAGCCAAAAATAAGTACTGAAAATGAGTTAAAATTTATGGGGAAGCTGGAGCCCTAAAGACCATTTCACTCTAATTTCATACTCAAGTTTCCTTACTTCCTACTGCTTTGTGAAATCCTTGTTCCAAGCTTCTGTTGCTTCTTTTGCTTTTCTTAATCTATTTTATTGTAATTTCTTCTTGACAGTGTTTCCCCTTTTTATTCTTCGCATCCACTTAGCTTTTTGCCATTTTCTTCTGTTTAGTTCCCTCTTTGAATTTATTTTTTTCTTGTCTCCCTTTTAAGTGCTTACTTTTTTTTTTTAATCTTCCTCCCTTTAGGTTCTTCATTGCATTTTCTAATCCTGGTGAAGCATGGCTGGCTTATCTGAACATGCTGGTGACTCTTCTTTAGGTCTGGAAACCAGCTAAGGGAACAGTAGAGATTATCAGTGTCAAAGCAATAAGACATCATTTTAGCAGCCTGTATAGCAGTGTATCATCCCTGTGGCCAGGGCAGGAACTACAATATTTCTCTTTCCTTCCTTGGTGATCCTAGTTCCCATTCCAATGCTTGACAGAAGGATTTCAGATGATGTCAGAAATTTCAATTTGTTTTGTCTGAGTCAAGACTTTTGCCAAATCGTAAAAAAACAAAACCAAACCCAAACCCTTCACTCTTCCATACCTGCTGTTGCCACACCAAATTTCAGTCTCTTAAAGCAGCTGATGAGATTCTCTCCTGTCAGGTTTTTAGAGGATTTTTTTGCATGTAGGAAAGATAAGAAAGAAAGCAGCCTTGTTGATTAAGTTCTGTGTCTTAAGATGCAAAACCAGAATTCTGCTTCACTCTGGGCTTCTTTACCAATTTTGATATTTATAAGGGCTTTTATAACCAAACAGAATAACCTGGTCAGAAAGTGTTTTCAAAGTGTATCAGATCTACTGGTTTGATTCCTTTCTTGTGTTAAAAGGACAAAACCTATTAAGAAAAAGTGATGCCGTGGCATTCTACTGGCACTTGTCTTGGAGTGGTTAGAGATCTCCAAGGTGTACTGCCTTGTATCTGATAGACTGGCTAGGGAAGCTCAATCTGGAATTGTATCTTGTCTTAATATAATAAAGCATTCATTACCATGGTTGGAGAATCATGTTTTCCAATAGCAGTAGCACCACAACATACTTTGCAATACAAATACTCCCAATTTTTGTTTTCTTATTTTTCTGTTTTTAGCAGGCACTGGCCATTGCAGCTGCTGTGGGTTACTAAAATTAATTTATATTTACCCACCTCCCTGAGAACTTTAAAACTGTTACTGCACAGTAATGGGAGAATTTCTAGCAGTCAGAACAGCTGATGGAACTTTCCTTTGGGGTCACCATTGAAAAAAAAAAAAACAAAACAGGACAAGGTAGCTAAAAAGCCACATGATAGTCTCTGTACACCAGTTTTCAGCTAGATACTGTCCTGGGTTAAGCAAGCTCAGTTGTCCCAGTGGAAATTGTGCTAGTTGGTGTCGTACCAGAATTTGGTCCAGCATATCAAGGATTAAAAGTTTGTAGTCCCACATTATATAGGATAAATCCCGGTTCCCAGTTTTGCTAATAACTACTGAAACCAATGGAAGATGCGGACGTGCATCTAAAAGTGGCATCTGTCACTGTTCCAAGTAAATTTGCATAGTGTTATCTCAGCTGAACTAACAAAGAATGTTCAAGCTTGATCTACGCTTAGGTCCAACTTTTAAAACGACAGGGCCCAGATCCATAATTGCTAGTGTAATTATGTGCTTGATTTGCATATACAGTTCCTGAAGTTATATAAGCAAACTATCTATGTGATCTTAAATCGGCCATTTGATACATAATACTCAACATAAATACTCAACATAAATCTGTGATTGCATATAATGTGTGTGGGCCAGTTATGCAGCTGCGCATAGTCAGAAACTGTGGTGCCTACAGCAATGTGGCTCTAATATAATAGGAAGCAAATATGTATACATTTTGATTGACTGCATGTAATTGCTCAGTGTAAATTTTCTTTGGAATAGTAAAAATCTTATGGGTGAAATCAGCTAAAGATTTGGTGTTCAAATGCTGTGTTCTTTGAACACAGATTGATACGTTTTTCATAAAAGTTCTAGATAAGTTTACAAGGTAGTATTTAATATTAAGAGTGAGAACAGAATATGCACAGTTGGGCAGGCTGAGATCCAACTGTTGTCCTGTGCCAAAGTTGCCTGAAACTGCTCGTGAGAGACAGTTCTGCAGTTCCAGTCATCATCAGTTGTCCATTATGTATTGGTGTCAATTACGGTATCTGTGAAATGCAGAATACAGGTTGGTATTTTTGATGCTACAGAGAAGTCTGTGTAACCTTTTTTCCTTTTTTTTTTTTGAGACAAAATTTAAGTTTATACCGCTGGTCAAACCAGCTGAGTTAGGTTGTAAATGAATTGCAGAAGCACATTTTTTATAAGGAAGTAGAGTCCCTGTGTTATGACAATAAATAGGCAAAGAATCCCACTGTATAAACAGGTCTGTTGGTGCCTTACTCTGGTGTTCCCCTGAAGATTAGCTTGCATGGCAACTTGCACAGTATTTAGCAGGGCTTTTTTTAAACATGGGTAACTCCCCACAGCGAGGTCTGGTAGCCTTGTTTAGGACATGGCAAAGATGAGTGATCTGGTGGCTTCATTTGTATCTTCTCAAGAGTAAGCAGAGGTGTACATGGATGACTGAGACCACAGATTATATTCACACAACACCCTAGAGGTGGAAGATTGAGAATTAGGTCCCATATTTACAATGTGGGTAGTGTTTGTTGAATTCTGTAAAGCAATGAAGTAGATTGAGATAAATTTGATTTGCTAATACATAAGTAAGTAAAGACCTGGAGAGGGAAATGCAGCAAGTTTTCCTAGTGTAAGATTCAAAGCCTGAGTCAGATATTAGCAATGTATATACTGGTTTTAGTTCTCATAACAGCACTTGTAAGTAATGTAGCCAGTATTTTAATCTTTAAACTTGACAGAATAAAACTTAATCCATCATATCTTTACTCGTATCTGTCAATAAGCATACCTTTTATAAGCAAGTGGTCTACCCACCTATCAAGAAACATGTAGCACTGGTAATTTTTCATTAGAAATGTGGCTATCTCTTGTGTAGTGGGCAGAGTCCATGCAAAGCAGTCTGTCCTTCAGGAGCTGGCAGGGCTATTCACAGAGTGAACGTGTGTATTTTTAGGGATGCCAGTTAATACAGTGCTTGCTGTGAGGGCAAGAGCTTTGTATCCTCTGCCAGGATCAGTCAGGAGCTCCAATACACTTGTGGGAATGAATATTCTCTCATGAGAACAGCAAAATGAAACAATCTGTTGTCTGTTGAAATAGCAGTCTTCATGTGCAATCACAATTTGTCCCCCTTATGCCAAAGTAAGGTGATTTTACACCACTTTGACATTAGGCAATATTTCACAAATGTAACTGCCAGTAAAAATGTATTCTTTTTGCTTAGTTTGTACTAATTCAGAAAATCTTTGATCAAAGAATTGATCTTTTAAACTGTGTGTGTTACTACGGCAGAAACTTGAACGTTTGTATTACGTGAACCTGATGCTAGGCTGTACTTGTGTACTTGCCTGTGTAAGAGACTTGGTTATAGCTCAAACACAAGGAAACAGATTTTCCTGGCTTTTATATTGGAAGTAACTATTGTTATTTCCTAACTATTAGAAGTCCACCATTTGTCCTTCTCTTTCTTCACAGTTAAAGGAATGAGAAAAGACCTTGTAAGTGAAGACACTCCTCTTAACTGGGCAGCCTATATTAATTGAATAATGCAAACCCATCTAAACTAAATTTTTTAAACTTTAATGAGATGTCACCTTTGAGCATAGGATAGATAGAAATAAAACTAAAACAAAGATTTTTTTTTTTTCTTGTAAAGTTACAAGTGTGCCTGCAGATTCAAGTGAGAATGTGTAGTTTCTCTTCTAGCTATATAGTGCTACCTCTAAAGTCAGTGAAGTTAGTGTATCCTCCCATGCATGTGAATCGCGGTTTTACACCGACTTCATAGTGTGAAAGCAAAATCAATTACCGTTTTTATTCCTGCTGAATTAACATGATGTTGTATCTCATGCTTATTGTGGGTTTTGCGCAACCATCTAAGTAAATGCCTTTCTTTAGCTGTAGTGAAAAGTGTAAGCAACTCTTGCTGGAAATTGGAAATTTGACAGAGGTTGTTCAAGTTCCTAGAGATACGTGATAATTCTGTTGTGAAAACAATGTAAACAGTGTTAAGAATATAGGACATCAGTAAACTGAAGGCATGGTATTGTTTTTGGCTTAACTAGAGTTGTCTTTAGTCTCTACTTTGTATTCACTGAAGAAAATCCCCATCTTTTTACTTCACCTTACCTCTTTGTGCTTTGCTTAATGTTCTTTACCTGTCTGACTTCCAGCAGTTTATACTTATTATTCTTGGCCTCTATGATGAAACTTTTTTTAAACTGTCAAGCAAGACTGTTCTCTTTTGCCTTTTTTAAGACTGCTGTTCTGGCCACCATTCTGGAGTCTTCCTCTGCAAGGTTTTTATCTTTGTAGGATCTGGTGTCTGATCACTTTCACACTTAAAAGCCTCTGCATTCAGACCTCCATGCTTATAAGTATGTTTCACTCCCTTGTCCAGCTTTCTTTTTTAAAAAGTCTTAAACCTTAGTCATGCATATGCTTGCTTATCCTTTCACTGAATTTAATCACACATCCCAGTATTATTTTTATAATTGGCTCTCTGTTCTGTTCTCCTTGGTTACCAAAAACAAATCTAAAATAACCTTACATCCTGCTGGTTCACTGACGACTGAATTAGTTTGTCATCAATGACCAAAGGAAATTACTGGGTCCTGTTTAGGTCTCTGATTAGGACTGGTTGTTTCCATGTCTGTATCTGGGATGTTCATCTTCCAAAATAACGCAATTCCTGGTAGTATTTTTTTGTCTCCAGTACTGTTTGATTTTGATTCATATTTTAATCTGACCTATGGGATCGATAGCTGATTCCTGCAGTTATCCTACACAGCCTCTTTTCTCATATTTTCCCAAAACAATGTGCTCTCGGTAGTTTCACATTACTTTCTCCATCCCGTTTTATAGATGCTAATTTAAATATTTAACAGAACTAGCAGTGCAAGGAGGAAAAAGTTAGTTAGGCAAGGGGGAAAAAGTGAGGGTTTCAGGAAAAAAAAAATGAGATTAAATGAGAAAATTGTAAGGGCAGAAGCAGTAAGGAAGCATTTTTGAGACGGCAGGAACCACAAAGGAAAAATTTGTACCCGAAAAAAGTGATTTTTAAAAAAGGCAGTGTCTGAAAATTAACAGTAAACACAAAAATAGACAAAAAATTGGACTGGCCTTTTGATGACATAGTGGGGGGAAAACAAAAAGAAGAAAAGCTGTGGAATAATTGAAAAATAAAGTTTTCAGAAGACTGAAACACTTGATAAAACCAGGTAAAATTGGCAGGTTTGGTCAATTTTCCTCCTCCAACTATAGCCTCCTGTGAGGAAATCGAAGACTGTGTCTCAGAGAAGTCCTAGAAATTTATCTGGGAGGAAGGGGACACATGAATGAAGACCAAGGTTTCTACTGAAGTAGGTGTCAGCTAAGAACTTCTAGGTCATGTCACAGTGGTGGTGAAAGACACATGCAAGCATGAACAAAAGTGCAGGCAAAGATTCACATGTGCATGCTGTACAGAGTTATCTTATGATTTTGAAACGTAGCCACAAATGTTTTGTCAGAAGAGAAGGGAGATCAAGATAGATGGAAATCTTTGCAATATACGAGCAGCTGAGAAGTTTAAAGGTAACACCTAAAAAATAGACATAATGTTGCTCATAGGGAGGCAGCAAAAAGAGTAAGGATGTAGAGTGAAACTCATGAGTTGCATGCCAGGCATAAGGTATGAAAGTAGCAAAATGCAGTATGATTGCACCCTGGATGCTGGAGTTTAATCGCTGCACAGAAAGGGTCACAGCACGTGGGCAGAACTTGAGACATGGTCCCAAAGTGAATGGAGACCTGAAGGGGACCAAGAAATGATAAAAAGAGTAAGGACCAGAAAAAAAGTTGCTTTTTCTGTGATACAGTAAGACCTCACAGCTATAGTCGACAAGCTACAAGTCTGGAAATGGCCAATGATGCTGTGCAAAAATGGATGTAGGGAGGGAGAAAAAGAAGGTAGTGCTTTACTAAAAGATTAGGTTCCGAAAATCTGAAGAGGAAGGAAGATGTTTTTAGTAACAGAAACGAACTGGTGGCTTTATATACTTTCAAAGGGCAATGCAAACAGAGCTGTTGACTCCAGCAGTAATGGAAAGGAAAGCTGATCGAGTGAGAACAAACACAATGGAGATTAAAGAACTAAGTGACTTTTGGGCAAGGCAAGGTTTGTTACAGAGACAGGGAAGTGAAAGAGAAGGAGAGGAAGGGAAAGGTGGACAGACCTCTTAAATAAAAGGACTGAGGTTTTCAGAAATCTCTCTGTAGTTCAGCTGTTTTGTCAGTGATAAGGTCATCTCTTATACAATGACTCGTGAGCCTACACTCTTTGAACTGTTTTTGAAAAAGCTGGTTTCTGTGTTGCCTGTACGGGAAATTAGGAGTATTTTGTCCACAACAGTAGTGTCCAAGTTCATGACATGGTTATTCTATGCAGTTACTTTGTAGCCCATTGTACAGTTTGTTGGGTGTGAAGCAGATCCAAGGATAAGTGGGAAGCAGAGATGGGGGGGGGGAAAGGGGGTAGAAATTAAAACAGTATGCATTAGACTTAAGAGTAAGCAGCCATTTTAGCAGTGAAGAAAGAGCAGAAATATTATTTGTAGCCTGGGAGGCAACCCTGTAAGAATTACTTCATTAACTGTCTGCAAAGTTTTTGTCAGGGTAATATTTAACGAATTCTGGTCCCGGTGTGTTTGTGCAATTCTTATTTCTCCATTCAACTTGCCCCTGCTGCCCATCGGGGTGATTTTCATCATGGTATTATGCAGTGCTCCCATGCTCTGTGAAACAGCTGTCATTATCTTCTGTTCAAGTGGCCTCCATATGTCAGAGAAGAAATGATTCCAGCAGACAAAATTTTGTGATATCCGATAGACTCCTAACTTGACATAGTATGTAAAAGTTAAATCTTATTAATTTTTAGCAACTTGTACAGGTTCTGTTTTCCTTGCCATTGACGCTTAAGCATGTTTGTCACGGGCCATTTTCTCTGAACCTTCTGTTTCAGAATGACTATCGCAAGCTGTCTATGCAGTGCAAGGATTTTGTGGTTGGTGTTCTTGATCTCTGCCGAGACTCGGAAGAGGTGGAGGCCATTCTGAATGGGGATTTAAACTCTGAGCCAGTTGAAGCACAGCGACACAGAGCATCACTGAGCCGTGTGAAGTTGGCCATTAAATATGAAGTCAAAAAGGTAACTTCTCATAGCCAGTGCTTTCAGACACTGTAATAGGAATGCGGTGTCATCTTAGTGCTCCATAGCCAAAAGAAGAGATTTCAATGGAGCCAGATTTTCACTCAGTGAAAGTCAGGATGTGTCTTCCTGCAGGTCTGTGTGATAATATTTAATGCAAAAAGAAAGCTATATTGGTGAAAGTGTTGGTTTCAACCAATGAAAATAACTGGTTTGTTCATTATTTCTTTTTATTACCTTTGCTTTCCATCTTGAGTAACTTGATCAGGCAAGTAAATTCTGGGAATTAAGTCTTGCAGCTTTCTGCTAGTGTTCCTGTCAACACATAGGTCTTTTTGTGGAAAAAAAAAAAAAGGTCTTCCTTTTACTGCTTTGAAAAAGGAGAAGAGAACATATGAATTGTCAGTAAGTATATTATTTTTTAATTTATTTTAAAATATGACAGTAAATTAAACAGTTCATCTGCAACCATGTGGCTGTAGTGAGAAATTCTACATGATTTACTGTGTATGTTCCTTCAAAAATTCAGTCTTGTAAAGGTATGGAATATATTTATGGCTAGTTAATCAGTTCATTTCAGTCCTTTATCTTTCCACCGATTTTTATCAGTGTTTTGTAAAATGCAATGTGTTTTTAGTTTATAGCTCTCTCAAAGTCATTTTTAAGGAACAGTTATTCTGTGAATGAAAGTTACATGTTGAAAAATGGAGCTGTGTCTCACACATTTGACATAATACATATCTTTTCATTGAAGTAGTTTTCAAGATATAGCTATGTTCTTCTCTTCAAGATCCCACTGCCCTAGCACAGAAAATAGTTAATACTGCATGCTACTGTGAAAGGACTCAAGAAATACAGCAGTGCCCATGTATTATTTACAGCTACCAATTTACATGGTCAGCATCATTTGCATTCTTAACAGCCATTATGGTTTCACCATCTCTGCAAGAAGTCTGGTGTCTCAGAATGAATAACACTGTATTCTGTGACCACCTGTTGAGCTGATCTGCTGTATCAAAGGAATTGTAAGCGACCTGCCAGAACAACTGGGAAATGTTCGTGTTTATTATGTCCCCAAAATATGGTTGACAAAAAAATTGTAAGCTCAGATCTCAACAGTAATTATTTTTTCTAATATAAAATTGGCCTACAGCAGATAAATGCATATTAACTACCAAAATTCAAGGTACATACAAGTATTAAATTAAAAGAATGGAACAGGGAAAGAATCAAAGTACATAAGCATGTTGTCATCTCTAAATAACACATGAATTCTTTATGCTATTGCATATTAATGTTACCAAACCTTTGCTGAGGCTTGTGTCTCAACTTTCTTGCTGAAGACTGGTTTTCTTTTAAGAGGTTGCTGTCACTGATTAAATTCATTGCTGAGCAAAGCACCACAAAAGTCTGTTAAGAGTAACAAAAACCGACATAGTGCAAAAAAAGACAATCCTATGTAGCAAACTTGTTCTCCTGTCTTGCAAGAGATTAATTATTTGTAGATAAACTCAAGGTTTTTACTCCAATTTGTGACAAATAGAGTTCAGAACCTACAAGATAGATTATCTTGGTGGGAGGAAATGAATAGATGGTACAGAGTTGTTACATACTGATGCATGTGCAGTTCCCTGTAAATGGCCATTACAGAGGGTGTGACAAGGATTGAGCCAGGAAATGTCTCTGTCATGGTGGTCCTTTGATGCTGGGATTGGCTCCATTACAAATGTGGCAGATTATAGCAATATTCTGACTGTAGAACAGATTGAGATGTGGGATCTCCACACAGAATGCTTCAACGCTATAACTGTAGAAAGAAGACAAGGATGTGGCTGACGTTTCTTGGCTTTCAGTATTTCTAGGTGTGCTTCTGGGTCAGCTGCATTAAGGTCTGTTCACTGTTGCAAGACAGATAGCACAGCCAAACAGAACTGTGGGCCTGTGAAATGGTTAATGAGCTGTGTGCCCTTTTCAGAGAGAGGAGAGACAGTATAAAAGCACATGACAAGTAAGCAAATGTGCTCAGAAGTTCACTGGTAGGGAAATGGAGTTTTAAATTCTATTAGTAATGAAACTTGGACTTAATACCTGAGGCAGTGCATTGAACTGTAGCCCATCCTGTAAACAGGATATGATTTTGAAACTAAGGTTCAGAGTAAAACTGCAGCCCTCATAGTGAAGGGCTAAGAGAATTAAAAAAATCAAGAAAAACTAGTTAGAACAAGTAGTCTTGCTCTGTATGCTGAACTGCTGCCACAGTAGTGCTTTTAGTGTTGTATCTTGGTCCTTAGATTGCTGACATTTCAGATAAGCTGCTGACATTGGGCCAAGTTCTGCAGTTCTTGCTGAGATAAAAATCAGAGTGTCATTTCCATGTGAAATCAGTAAGTTTGAGTTAAATCACAGGATTTAGTTTTCAAACATTGCTGTTTTGAATTGATAAATAAGAAAGAAGATTCAAAATTCCCTTTGTATGTTGTGTGTTTTTGTATCAGAGTGTGCCAGGATCTGTTCCTGCCATGTCTAAACTCAGTCATTAGGATCTTAGGAATAAATAACATTATAATCACTCTTAATAATACAGAAAAATACTTTCATACTGATGACTTGATTCATGGTCATGAAACTGAATGCGTCAGTTAATGTTACAGTTAATTACAGTTAATTATGCCCAGAAAAGCAGCTAAATTAAAATTGGGATTTTTTTTTTTTAGTGACCAGATACAGTCCTTATGCGTCTTTGTTGTCGTTCACTAGGGTTTGGATGGGATCTCAAAATATAAGATCAACATGTAATGAAAAGTACAAAACTGAATGGAAAGTAGGATGAGGGAAGATAAATGCAGAAGGAAATAAGGTTGTAAGATGATGTGATTGGTAGGTGAAATATGATGTGAATCTGCTGTCCTTAGAGGAGATTAAGCTGGGGGGAGACAGAAACAGAGGGAGGGGGGGTAAGAGAAGATGTTACAGCTGCTGAAAATAAAAACAAAATCATAAATTCAAATATTTCAGCAGAGCTGGAGTCACATGAATTTCAGAGCTTTAATGGATGGGAGAAGTGACATGAGTTGCTCTGAGGCTTGTGCAGTTGCCAACAATTAAATAAGTTGCTAAGATCTTCTCAGGAGCCCTAAGACCTACTGCCAGAGAAGAACTTGCCATAATCATTGGCATCTTACTCATTAACTCCTCCCTTTTCTGGGGAAAATTATAGCACAGGCAGATCTCCTCTTAGCGTCAGATCAAAATGTTGATAGGGCAGGGGGAAGAAACCAGCACACAGCTCTGGATGAGATGCAAGAGGCCTGTGGGCTGATTCATAGCCCTAGGTGAGCTCCCTTAAAGCTCCTTTGCTCTTTCTTCCCATTCCTTCTGGTAATAGGAGGAATGATGTGGGTGTTTCTTCTCTCTCCTCTTCCCTACAGTTTTTTTAAAAACGTCGCTGTAATTTGAAATACTTATTTACTTTTCTGCCATTGGCCACAGTTAATCTGCTATGGGATTTGTTCCTTGATGCCCAGACTTGAGAATGAAATTTATCTTAGCAAAATATGAGACCAGGGCATACGTAGGAATGCAGAAACACAAAAAAAAGTCTTTTTTGTTTTTGTTTTTTTTTTCAAATAAGTCAGGCTGGCAGTTTTTATGGTGCACAAGCTTTTAAGGTGATGGCCTAATAAAAAGAATACAAACATAGTTCAAGTTTATATTACGTTCTTAAAAGATCTTGAAAATATTTTGTTTATTTCTGCTGGCCATTCCATTGTAGGTACAAACTGCATTAATGTGCGGTCTAACTGGTTAATGAATCACACACCAAAATACTTAGGGACTTTCATTTTAGAGGAAAGTAGATTAAAATATGAAGAATGCTTCCCTCTTAAAAGTGTGTGAAACAGCTTCAGATTCCTCCTCTTGAGAGTTTCAAGCTTCCCTGTTTCCATTGCCAATGATTTAATTTGATTTTTTTAAGAAGTTTGCCCTATTGTACTACTGGATGCACTTTTTTAATGAGATTTGGAGTATAAATGGAGTTTTGCAGGCAAGACCTGGCAAACAACAGTGCAGATAGTACATTATGATCTCAACAGAGTACAAAGCATAATAAAATGGTTCCAAGGTTTACAGTATTTTCTAGTTGCTTTTTTTAAAGTATAAGCAACTTGGATCAAATCGCACTTTTAATCCAACAGGGATTATCAGAGTTCTCAGAATTATTTTCAAATCCTTTTTGTGAAACTGCCTAGCATTCTTCACTCCAATTTACTAGTTATTGTCAACCAATATGACAAGTGTATTACCAGATTTCTTCAAACTGCTGTGGTAACTAGGCTGCTTACCCGTGCGCTCAACTGATGTCCCACGTGCTCTTGTGATGTTGCAGTCTCCCAGGACAGGGTATAATGGTAATAGTGATAATGATGAGCATGATCACATTTTACAAATGGACTTCACCAGAAATGTAAATATAATGGGCGAAGAACATGGGGAGCTAAAGAATGCTTCCCTCCCACCCCCTTACATTTCTTCAATAGCAGCACCCAATGTGGGCCTCACACTCCTCCTGGTTATGTGACATGATCCTGGTGGAGTGCCTACCCAGTCTCCTCTGTCCACATGGCTTCATCCTAAAGAAATACAACAGTGCTTTAAAAATAGAGCAATAAGCGTTCACCCTTCAACAAACTCAACCAAAAGTGATTTTAGTAAAATAAAACCTAAAGTATATCTAAACAAATGTGATTGTTGGCAGCAGCTTGTTTTATTGTTCCATAATAAATCTGGGAATCATTCCCTTTCTCTGTGAATATACCAAAATCTTACTGAAACTAGGAAAATAACATTTTCATGTATTTGCTGCATAAGATCAAGATGGAAGTTGACTGTTTGGTTTTGTTTCTTAGTGGGCACTATATATCTTATATATCCATAACATCTTCCAGTTTAGTATTTTTAAAATTTCAATCTCTGCTCCCTTTCAATTTTGGGACACTTAAGGAAGAATTTGTGGAAGCTGAGGGGTAAAGGAAACTTACACAAAGGCTTAGGAGAGCAAGTCTCTTTTGTAATAACTATCTGAGGAGAAATTGAGCATTAATCCTAAGCCTAATTTTCCACTTGTCTGATCATCTCTTCATGACTAGATCACAATAAACTCACTTGATGTTTCTCTGGTTTCCCCCCACCACCACCTATTTTAAAGCAGTTGGTTACAAAAGTCCTTGATACCTGGGCTCTGCTCAATTAAGGTCAGTTAAAATTTTACTTCAAAATTTACTTGAGTGGGCATCAGAGTTAGGTCAAAAGGGAGTAAGTATATTTGAAAACCATCTTTCATATGTCCATGTCTGGGTACAAGAAAACAAAGTACTAAAATTTGGATGTAGGGTTGAACATTCCAGAAAATGGCCTGGCATTCGCTGAATAGAAATTTGGTGGTAGCTCTGTGTGCTTAGACTACTGGCAATCATGACTTTCTTGTTTAAATGCCTGAACATTATCTTACAAAACTAAGCGCTCAAATTTGAAAATGTCAACTTTTGGTCATTTTATCAGATACTATATTTATTCAGTTACTTGTACACATCTGCTCTTGTGGTTTCCTCTGTTACGTTTGATAAATTTTAGTCCTTTTGTTATAGAAAAAAATGAGCAAATGTTTAATAATGATAAATGCAAACTGATCAGCAAAGATAAAAGGAACATCTCATGAAAGAATTAATTAAATAAAATTATCTTGCTCAAAATCACAGAAATATTTTTAAGTAAGGTATATACCTGAGATCTTATTTGAGTGTTCTGCAGTGCGGTGTTAAGCTGTTCTCAACTCATTAAAACACAAAGAATAACATAAGACTGTATAGTAATAACAATGTGTACATTTAGAGTCCTTTAAAATCTTAAAATAGTGAAAAGGAAAAGTTTTATTTGAAAACTCAACTTTGAGGATTTAGTATTTTTCAGCTGAGATGGTATCAAAGGTGTGAATTTAGAGAAAACACAATCTATTACAGAGTTCTTAGACCATCAGCAAACCATAAGGGCATTTTAAATTTGGTTCACAAAATTGAATTTCCTTATATTACTGATTGCTAGATTTTATTTTCCACAAAACATGAAAATCTATGTTTAGTAAGTGCCTTTTGATTATTTTTCAAATCCCAAGTACATCTAAGTAGAGGTGATAGCTAGCACCATTGATGATGGTAAGAGAGAATATCTCAATATTCAGCTCTGTGTGTTCTGGTGAGGTTTAAGATTCTCTGCTGTAATTCTTAACTTATTTGTTATCAGGAAGTTTTAGACTGAAAAAGTGTAGATGGTTAAGATATAAGTATAGATGGTTTAGTATAGGTGGTTTTTGAAGCCTTTGTCAAAGAACCAAATTGAATGGCAGTGATGTTTGAAGAGCTCTGTGAAGGGCATGTGTAGGAAGGGGAGAGGCTCATGGTGGATTATGGTCAGACCAGCATTTTCAGTCTGCAGAAATTCTGCATGTACCTTGAATCAGCTTTTTCTGCAAAGATATTGCTGAAAGTTAAGACTGAGCTTGAACTCTGACAGGATCCATTTGGGTGTGTGAAGCTGTTCTAATATTGCGTAGAAGTCTTCTGTCATGAGAGGCTGTACACATGTGTAACTTTGTCCTGAAAATGCTGCTTTAATTTTTAATTTAAGTGCTGCTCAGGAGTTTTTTCCTTGTTAACCTTTATTTTAAGGAAAAGTAGCAAAAACGTGGTTGTTAAGGTATAATTAACACCAGATATTTGAGGTAATTACGATAATGTATGTAGCAGTTATATAACTCTTTTTATAATTTATATGTCTTGGTTTTCTTTTCGTTACAGTTTGTGGCCCATCCAAACTGTCAGCAACAGCTACTGACTATCTGGTATGAAAATCTCTCAGGATTACGGGAGCAGACCATAGCTATCAAGTGTCTGGTTGTGCTGGTTGTGGCATTGGGCCTTCCATTTCTAGCCATTGGTTACTGGATTGCACCATGTAGCAGGGTACTGAATTTTATCAATTATGTATCTTGCGCTATTCTGGGAGCTGTTTTCAATTTCTGGCATTCAACATGCAATATTGTTCCTCTTAATTCTGCTGCTTCCAAATTTTAACCAATTAATGGTATTTTTAGCTCTCACTAGTCTTGAGCCAAAAGATTCTATTTGTTTTATTTGTGCTGTAAAGAGAGGACCAGAGTGATGAAGCATGAAAATAGATTTTTGTGAAGTTTAAAGAAAGGAGAAAACCCTTCTCTGAGAGCTTTTTTTTTTAAATTTCCGTAGATTGTGCTCAACTCATGATCTTTGCTATGTAATTGTATTCATTACATGGATTTTTTTGAAAATTGCCACTCAGATTCTGTCTTAGGTCTCCTCTGATAGCATCTTAACATCTGATACTGTTCCCATATAAGCCATTAGCAGAACATCTGTTGACTTAACTGATGCAGAACTTAAGTAAAGTATTTGTTATTCCTGTCCCAGGAGGTCTGGTTAGCAGGTGAATCATAGAGCAGAAATTAAATCAAACAAAGTATTCCAACCATTCAGTCAGCTATATTGGCAAAAGAGCCCAACTGTAAACTCTAAGCTCTTCAAAAGTATATGAAAATCTATGAGTGCTTCCAGCTTTCCTGATGATCTCACGATGAAAATAACAGCAGTTTCTTTGAAATCCTTATAGCGTGTGAATTGTCTTCAAACAAAGCATATTGATAGATCTTTGAATGAGAAGAAGGAAGATTTCTCTGTTACATTAACTCCTTTAAAGTAAATTTACTCATGTGCTGAATGTGGTCTTTAAATATTACTTCATCAACAATTGTACAGCAAAGAAATGAGTTGACTCATTTTGCTTTTGTATTTCACCTCAAAAAGGATAAGATTTTGCTCATCTCCTGTATTTTTCAAGGGAATCTAGTGTTTTCTCTGGGTTAAATATTTCTTGATTACATCTTTATCAAAATAATAGAATTGTTACTTTGATTATTCATTTTAGAATATTCTTTAATATTGGTTATGAATGTGATAATTACAGTTCTAATGTGATAAACTAACATTAATAAAGGCTGGAGTATATTGTCCTATTGTACTGAAGGGAACAGGAGACCTTTGGCCTGAAGAGGTGCACAGCAGCTAAGACAAAGAAGTCTTGCAGGATAAGTCTGGTACTGATGGGACTGCAGACTCTTCCATATAGGGAGAAACAGCAACAGGCCCATTGCACTTTGTGGTGTTGTCTTCTGGAGGCAGTTGGTCCTCTCTTATGGTGCAGATGTGAATGAAATCAGCTAAATTTCTTTGAAAATAGTAATATTTTTTACCTTATCCTTCTCAGTCCATTGTGATGGAACAGTCACTATTTTTAGTAGACCCAGGTTATTTATTTGGCACTTAGAACTCTGAACATATATTCTGTAGATGGAATACTGTAGCCAGAGATGAGTCTGTAATTTTTCCTAGAGCTATGGTCATAGCCAAGCTGATAGTACAGTTTTGGTACTACAACTTACACTTGTTGGTAGGGAGATTTTGCTACTTGGAGATTTTAAGGATGTAATTTATTTTCTGTATGTTTGCTTTCACCCCCCCATTGCTGTCTGTGGGCAATAGATCAAGCTCTTTCTGGTCACAGCCATTGTATGTTTGTAATTCCTTGGGGTGTTTCATGGAATCACAGAATTATCAAGTTGGAAAGGGCCTCTAGAGATCATCTAGTCCAGCTCCCCTGCTAAAGCAGAATCCCCTAGAGCACATTACTCAGGACTGCATCCAGGTGGGTTTTGAGTATCTCCAGAGAAGGGGCTTCACAACCCCCCTGGGCAGCCGGTTCCAGGGCTCTGTCACCTTCAACGTAAGGAAGTTTTTCCTCCCCTCAAACATTGCCATCTAGAGTTTATGGAATAACATGACAGTAGGACAACATACCCCTTAAGGCTGTCTTTGGGAGACTTTTGTCTGAAGTGGTAAAGCATCACAGTTAAGTGCACTTGGAAGATTATCCTTTAAAAATGAGGTTTGAGACTGTCCTGAGCTCTGGGTGCCCATTTGTGCTTCTGGAATGCCTGATGAATATGCTGGTTTCCTTGAGAACACTGAGTGACTGCTTTCATTCTGCTGTTGCAGCTTGGAAGAATTCTTCGAAGCCCATTTATGAAGTTTGTGGCACATGCAGCATCCTTCATTATTTTCCTAGGCCTGCTGGTGTTCAATGCATCAGACAGATTTGAAGGTATAACAACGCTACCAAATGTCACTGTTACTGATTACCCTAAGCAGATCTTCAGGGTGAAGACTACACAGTTCACCTGGACAGAAATGCTGATCATGGTATGGGTACTGGGTAGGTATATTGCCCCTTCATCTTTGTCATCTGTTTTCCTGCAGATACAAATTCAAAAAGAGAGAAGCCCAGTTCCCAAGACCTTTGCTACAGCTGCGGTGATGTGAGGTTAGAAAAAACCTTAGTGCATTAGAACTGGTGAGAGCATCAGAGCATCTCCATGCTGCTGCCTCTTGCAGTATGGAGTCAAATGTTGTTTGCTGATTTGCAGGGTTTGGTAATTTTGCCATTTGTAACAGGAGCACAGGTTCACTGAAGAGAATACCACAGAAATTAAATTTTACTGGTTTTCTTAAATAGTATCAGGAAGCCTGCACTGCTGTATGTGCCAGAAGGTCAGGAGTTCCTACTGCTGGGTGTTAATGTGCTAGCACATCACTGTTATGTGGCATTGCTGCTTAGGTAGCATCTGGGGGGAATCACAGTTTCTACTGGTGTCAGGGGGCTAATGAGTCAGTTCTCATTCCTTCCCCCACCCCCCCACCCCCCAAAAAAAAAAGAAACAAAACAAACCAACCTGATCAGCTGTCAGCCTGTTTGAAACTCTACATGGCACAAAACGCTGTCTTTTAGCATTTCATCCAGGTTGGGTGCTTTGTGTAGCCAGATGTCAGGGAGCCACAGGATGATGCAGCATTCTCAGCTTTGGCAGGCTGTGGAAGACAAAGGAAGTGTCACAGTGGCTGCTGCATGAAGGTGCCTTGCTCTGCCCTTTCAGCCCCCTCCATCTCCTGGTTTAAGCATTGCTTTATCTTAAATTATGTTAAGGTGGGGAGATGCATATCCCTTGTATGTTGCCATTTGGTAGTCCCAGCATGTACTCATGGGGAGCAGCCTCTTCATTTGACAGAAGGCAAGGACTGAGATTTTGGTGATATTTAGGACTCAGTTGCTGTGAGAAATTACTTGGGCACTCAAGAGACAACCAGCCTCAAGCCAATCCAGTGGTGGCTGCTGTGTGTATGGTTGGGATGGCAGCAGTACCCCTTTGAGTTACCTAGCCAGGAAAACAATAAATAAAGTTGTGGGGCTGTGGTTTTGTTACTCCTTTTTTTTTTTTTTTCTTAGAAATTCTTTTGAAGTAAGAAAAAAATCTGAATTCCCAACAGCTGCATCTCAAGGTTGTAATGAGGCTGTGATCTGGAATAAATCAATGTAAATTAATTTTTGAGGAGAAGTTTGAGTAGGAAAACTGAATTACACATAACCAGATTGCACTTTCTGTGCTGAAAAGCATCTTACTCTGTAAAGTTGGACAACTAGTATTTCAGTTGTGCCCTTTATGTTTACTTATCTGTGTAGCTGGGTAGTTGTGCTCCTCTGTAAAAATTAATCCTGCTGATTCAGAAGTGTTTTATGAATGTAAATTGTAAGGAAATAAGAGGTGTTCTTTTCCCACATTTAATATTTTTTCATCTTTAGAAGTTCTTTTTCATTCTTTAGAAGCCATAATACTCTCATTGCAAAGTCATGGAGATGTCTGAGCTGTATGCCCACATATCAGTTAATACCTTGCCATTTGATTGGCCCTATTGAAACCAAGAGAGCCTTACTTAAAGTGTGTGATGACACTGGAACACTGCAAATATATGCATTTTTGTGCCTCTGGTACAACTTGGTTTCATGAAATGGGAGAATGCAGAGAGTTTGGCCAGTGTACCTACGATTTTTTTCATTTCTTGTTGCAGGTATGATGTGGTCAGAATGCAAAGAGCTGTGGCTGGAAGGACCCAGGGAATATATTTTGCAGTTATGGAATGTTTTGGATTTTGGGATGCTGTCCATTTTCATCGCTGCTTTCACAGCGAGGCTTCTGGCATTCCTGCAGGCCACAAAAGCACAACAATATGTGGACAACTACATTGAGGAGAGTGACCTCTCTGAGGTCACACTTCCTCCAGAAATAGAGTATTTTACTTATGGTGAGTTTAACTTTTCTGCAACACAGATCTGAACATAGAAAAACCAGTAGGATGCACTAGTATTTTAAAGCCTTAAAACAAATAGTTGTATATGTTTTTGTTCATAGCATTATCTAATCATTCTGCCTGAGTATTTTTGTTTCTAAGCTATTTAAATGATAGTTGTTATGATGCTAGTTTGACAAATAAGTTTGCCAACATATTAAAACCAAACAATAGGCATAAGGACAAAATCAGTTCAAATGTAGCTGTCCATAATTTTGTTGTAACTGTTTGTCCTCCAGCAGAATTTTACCCTCTTGATTTCAAATATTTGCAAGCTATATTTAATTCTTGACTTAATGCACAACAGATCAAATATTGATGTGAATTATTTTTTGTTTGGTTCAACTGTTTAACACATTCATACCCGTAAAGATCTGTCAGCATTTCATGATAAAGGAAGGATGCTGGACCCAGTAAAGATCAAATAGAATAAAAGTACTAAATAGCTATTGCAGTGCAGAAATTGTAATCAAAGGTGTGATGAATCTCTGCAACATCAGCAAAGCCTGTATTTGCTGACAGTGTATTTTAGCATTTACTATATTATAACAGCAGACTTGGTTTTTTTATTTATGTTAATTGCTGTATAATCAAAGTGAATTTTTACGTGTGTAAATACGTATTTGGAAACACATGGTATTTTGACATGAAACGTTTTAATTCAGTGGTTTTTGGCTAAGACGGTGCATTAATTCACATAATAAACAATTTATGCATTTATATAAAACTCAATTGTTTCTGTGCATGTTGTGTGTAAAAACCACCGACTTACTTCCATTAAGGTAAATGGCAAAAGTTTTTGATTTCTACAGGAACTAGGTTCTATCCTGAACTTGTAACAATGGCAAAAGCTTGGTGTGATTAACAAATAAAATTGTTCATCAACCAACACTGTTAAATTCCCATCAATACAACATATTAATACATTTTGGGCTTCAGCATAGTGCTTATTAAGATAGGTAATAATGCAGTCATGTTAAGAAAAGCAATAAGGAATTATTTATTGCTATGTAGTTTAGGTTCAAATGCAAACTGTAGAAGAAAATGTCATGTTTCTTCAAGTATAGTTTTCCTTCTAGCAAAAGGTAATGTAATTTATGTTCATTACTTGTGACTTAAAGGCAAGGGAAATAGAATAGCAACTACTAGGCTCTCCACATATTTGTCTCAACTAAATTCAGACATGTTCATGGAAAATCCTGTCAAGGTTTGTTTTTCAACATTGTGATAAATGAGTAACTCCTTATATTTATCCCTATATTTCGTCTCTTCCAGCTAGAGATAAATGGCTCCCATCTGATCCTCAGATAATATCTGAAGGCCTTTATGCAATTGCTGTCGTTCTCAGCTTTTCTCGGATTGCTTATATCCTGCCTGCAAACGAGAGTTTTGGGCCCTTGCAGATTTCACTTGGAAGGACTGTTAAGGACATCTTCAAGTTTATGGTCCTTTTTATTATGGTATTTCTTGCATTTATGATTGGAATGTTCATACTGTATTCGTACTACCTTGGAGCAAAACTAAACCCAGCTTTTACAACGTAAGTATGAAGATACGTTTAAGTAAAACACCAGTGTGAAATTTGTAGAGAGATCAGTTGTCTCAGAACCTTAAAAATGAGGAAAAAATAAAGACTAATTCTTTCCTACTTATATAATGGAAGCTTTTATTGCAGTTTAAAATAATTTTACCTGTATATTATGTTAATCACACAGACTTGTGGATAACATTTTCCCAAAGCTAGGATTGTAATGTTGAAGTGGGCCCTGTCTGACTTAATTGATAGACAGAGATTTAGTGTAGATGTCAATAATGGACCTCCAAATAATTGTAATTTGTCAAGAAACAGAGATAGTGATTATGTAGATGGCATGTTTCCCTCTTAGGCTGGTACTGAAACTAATCTATAAAGTGTGTTGGATGCTTTTGGATTCAGGTTTACAATCTATGTGATAACTGTTTATTTGTGTTAGTCACATGAGGACAGAAAAATGGTAGCTGTAAATTTCTCTTCACGTGACAAGATTGTTACGACCTCCGAAATTTTCTTGTTTGCTTGGTTCTTTACTCCCTGAAACAAGGTGATGCTGGAAGTGATAAATATTTAGGATGTTCCAAACCAGAAGTAATTCTGCAGGATAGTAAAACTCAGAACTTTTCCTTTTCTCCCATCTTTTTACTGGAGACATGACTTTTTTTTTCTCATGTTGTTTATTTCCTGACTTACCCCTAATTTGATCTCCATTTTTGCCCTTATTCTTACTCAATGTCTTTTCTTTAGATAAATAATGAAATATAAGGATACATTTGTTACAGTATTTTGTATTAGGTGTCTAGAGTGCATACCTTTTGAATGCTTATTAATTTCAATTGCTTAAACAGACTGTACATCCATGTGTATATTATTTGCATTTAAAACTCATTTATCAGTGTTAAAACAGGTAACTCAAGGTAACATTTACTGGCATATTTTAGGTATACTTATTAAGACACATCCATCTAGTTCACTTTTTGGCAGCAGGGAGGAAGTAGTTCCCAGTAAATTCTGTAGGGTACAATGGAGGGTACCTCAGCATTTTTATTGACTATCAAGATCTCTTGGCTTGCATTCGTTAGTCATCCTCTCAGCGAAGCAGGATAGAGCTTTGCAGTGAGCTGTATCCTGACTGCATGACAAGACACCCTGTAGCAACGTTTCCTGAGTGGAAAGAGGAATGGCAGCCTGAGGAGGAGAGCTGGAAGAGGATCCACTCTCAAAGGCCCTGAAGGCTTGAATAGCATCTGGCAGATGTCTGAGAGCCCTTGGCATCTCAGGAATCACCCTGACTTTGGGATGGAGACGAGCACAGAGGCAGTGAGTTCCAGACCCAGAGCCTTAAGGCTACCTAGGTGCCTGCCTCCTGTTGTTGAAGTGTCTGGCTTCTGCTGATTTCAACAAATCTTGAACAAGTGCCATGAAATCAGTTTGGTTTGTCGGTTTTGTAGCTGAACCTGCTGATACCCACTTCTGAGTGCAGCCTTCCAAATCAAAGGTTTAATCAATAGCTCTTGAAAGGAGTGCAGCAGTTTCCTTCCCATCGGCCCTATTCTTAGCTTTACTGGGACAGGGAAAGTCTGCCCCTGCTGCGTTAGACTGAAAAACAATGAGATGAGAATATGCTTTATCTCAAAAAGTGGGAATATAATATTTTTCTAATTCCTGGACTGTTGTTTTGACTGTATTATTACAACTATATTATCTATGATGGATAGGTGGAGCACAGTGCAGAAATGAAACATACTGTGAAAAATATTTTCATGCTTGTTTGTTGTTTTGATCAGTGCTCTACAAACCTGGTTCAGAGAAAAAATACTTGAGATTGTTTATCACTTACCGTAAGCACAACTTACATTCGTGTAGTTGGTAATATTGCCTTCCTCTTTTTCTACAGAGTGGAAGAAAGTTTCAAGACCTTATTTTGGTCAATATTTGGCTTGTCTGAAGTAACCTCTGTTGTCCTCAAATATGATCATAAGTTCATAGAGAACATTGGTTATGTTCTTTATGGCATATACAATGTAACGATGGTGGTAGTTCTGCTCAACATGCTGATTGCTATGATCAACAGTTCATATCAAGAAATTGAGGTGAGCTCTGTTCTCTAGTTGTTCTCACTCTTTATGTTGAAAAAAGGCAGAATTATCAGGAATTATTTCAATGAGTGCATCTTAATATGCAAAAGTACAGTCGAGATTCCATCAATAAAGGAGATCACAAGAAATACCCCATTCCTAGGACTGACTTTATCTAACAACCCAGGCAAGCTGCAGAACCTTATGGGATCTGATCAGGTGCCATGTATACGTATCTAAGAAGATGTCACCCATCCAGCAATCTTTGAAATTTCCTTACTGTAGTGCACTTCAATCTTTGACAGATTATTTGGATACGGATTAAATTTATTTTGATGTGTTCTTCAATGGAAATCTGTTTTTTAGTTCTGTTCCTCAAACCTTTTAGCTAAATGTGAAGAAGTTAGATGCTTAGGTACCACAGTGATACGTGGACATACTTTTTACATCTATATGCCTCCCTACATGGAGCTGGATACGGGTGCTTATCTTCAAGATCGATGTGACTGAGTCACACTTCACAGTGCTTCTTACATGCTTTGTTTGTCATATGTGCTTTTTTTCACTTTAGGTACACTATTAAAACTTGATTCTAGGTTTACTGAGCTTTGCCATACGCCCTGAAAACACAGCAGCAGTATTTCTCCAAATCTGCCAAATGACTCAGTTGGATGAATACTTCCCACAAAGTTACTGGCTGCATTGCATATTAAAATATATAGATTTAAATTCTATTAGGATGACAAAGTATCTTCATTTTAAAAAAGAATTAGGGTGTTTAGCATCCAAATCCAATAAAACTACTCAGAAAATTTAAAGTAGAGAAGATACTTGGGATTTAAAAATAAATCCCAAGTTACTGAAATGAAAGTAAAATTATATATTTAGAGTGCTGGTTTTCCAGATCATGATATTATTCAGAGTTCTACATTCACATTAGATGCACATGAAACTTCTTTTAAATATCGACATACCTGTTTTTATCTTAACACAGGATGACAGTGATGTAGAGTGGAAGTTTGCTCGTTCTAAACTTTGGTTATCATATTTTGATGATGGAAAAACATTACCTCCACCATTCAGTCTTGTACCAAGCCCCAAATCTTTTTTCTATTTCATCATGAGGATCATCAACTTTTCTAAGTGCAGGAGGAGACGGCTACAGAAGGACATCGAAATGGGAATGGGCAATTCCAAATCTAGGGTAGGTACTGAAGTATTTTCATTGCAGTGAAGAATTGTGTGTCTACTCCAGATTCTGCTTTCTTTAAGTTTTAGTGGGCTTCCAATGATAGTATGGCAGTTAGTTAAGCATTTATATTCATAGAGTTGTATTTTAGTCTGTGTAAACATACTGCATAAAACCAAAAAAACTATAATTTCCATAGGACAACAAGGTCCAGTAACTGCAAAAACACAATTAAACCAAAAGTAACTGATACAGAAAGAAGCAAATAATTTCCACAAGGAGTGACCTAGATTTTGAATAAAGATGCTTTCAGCCTCCATTAGAAATTTTTAGTTCAGGTTAAAAAAAAAAAAAGAAAGGCAGGAGGGATGAGAGAACTTTTCCTTTCACTAGGACAGGAAAAGGATTAAGTGTGGTCGGTATGATATTCACTTCCTACTGTCAAAAGCTATGTTCTCAACAGAAGACAACAGGAAAGAGGGGGGATTGGTACTAACGTTCTAACCATGATATTCTAAGTTTGAGTATCTAAATGTTCTTCACAAATGTTAAGGTAATGCAGCATCACAAGGCCCTTGTGAGAATTAGGTAACAATTCCCCTTGTTTTACTAATGGCAGACTGGGGCACAGATGGATTAAAGAGGATACATGTGGGTTTTTTCATAAGTTAGGCTCAAGGTCCTGTGTATTAAAATGACTGAAACCAATACCTCAAAAATAATTTTTATTTGGTTTACTGTAAATTATGAGAAATGTCAAGTCTTTGTGATCCTTGAAGAACAGAACAATGACCATTTTTCTAAATGCATTACTGTTGCTGAAAATGTTGCCCAAGTAGAAATGGTTTTGAGCATGTATTTGTTGTTAAATGAATAGTTAAGAGTGCAGATCCATAGCAGATCTTTGTTAAAGCCAGTTTAGAGAGTCTCCCTGCTCTGGGAGTAGGAGCCACTCATCCTTGCTTCCAAGCTATAATTCATTATTTCCTCAGCTGTGGGAGTACATTTGCTTTGAAACTGTGCTATGAACAGGATGGCTAAAATTACTAGTGTTTAAAAAAAAACAACAAACAAATAAGTCAATGTAATCTAATTATTCTTAAATAATATTCTGATGCAGTGACCATGGAGACATTCCTAAATGTCTTCAAGAAAAAAAAATTGAGCTGAATTCTAACTGTGAATTCCATAATGAATTTTAATTTTGTCTTATTTCTTCCTAGTTAAACCTTTTCACTCAGTCAAACTCCAGAGTTTTTGAATCACACAGTTTTAACAGCATTCTCAATCAGCCGACACGCTATCAGGTGAGTACATACAGTGGTCTCTGTTTTGAGAAGGTATTAGCTGAATTTTGTGTTTCAAGTACATTTTGCCTTCACCAGGTAAAGAAAACCTGTAGAAATCAAACTCAAGGATGCTACTGAAAAAAAGACAGTTATTATTCAAGCCCCATTATTTGAAGCATTTAGAACTATCCCGTACAAAACTTTGCTTTTCCTTTGTTGTCCCAGTTTGGAAAGTGTGAGAAGAAAGCATCTGACACTGATTTCTGGGGCAGGAATGTTAAAACACTGAGCTGACTAGGTTAGCATTATTTTCCCTGCCTTTCTTCTCATGATCTGAGATGTGACACTCAGCATTCCTGCAGATGGGAATGCTCCTTTCTGGAAAGATCAGTCTGTTAGATACTACCTTCCTGTCTTCTTTCCAGCTCAGAAATGAAAGAGTAAGTAGGAGCTCTTGTTCCCCTAGTGCAAATGTTGAAGGCATATAATCCACCTGTGCAAATTTCTGTTAGATGAGCTACATTAGATTAGGTGCAGTAACACAGTACAAGAACATTAGTACATACAAGGAACCCTGGCAGTTATGGTATAAAAAAACCCAAGATACAATCTTAATTAATCTTTTACAGCTTTACAGCTGACATTGCACTGTCATGCTGTAAAATCTCAAGTTTTCTTTCTTTTTAAAAGGTAAACATTTATCTCTTACTGTTACACATCCTTTCACATGTGAGCTGAGTTTAACTATTCTGAAGCTACTTAAAACCTAAATCAGACTTATTTTCCTGTTGTCCAGTTGCCTACAGAAAATCATGGTGTGCTGTAAATAAGTGGTAATTGGATGAGAAATGTGCTTTATTATAATGATGAATCCCAGCAGGCCACCAGAAAAGCCCACGAGGCAACTGCTTGATCGGGCGCTGTTGCTTCTTTCACTTACACAGATGTGAGGAAGATAGTTAAGAAAGAAAAGTGAATTGTGTTTAATTATATATGTTCACCTGATTATATAACTGTTTTAATCTGGCAGCAAATAATGAAAAGACTGATAAAACGTTATGTTCTGAAAGCACAAGTGGACAAAGAAAATGATGAAGTAAATGAAGGTAAGAAAGAGACTGCATTTGTGGTATTCAGAGACAATTTTTGTAATGTATTGGGAATTGGTATTACAGTGATGCATGGAGGTTTCAGATAAAAAGAGCGTTTTTTGCTACTTCAAAGGCACTGAACTCAAATAGATAGTGGTGGAAGTATGCCTGTAACAACAAAAATAGTTGAGTAGGACCAAAGAAGTAGAAATGAATAATATTATAGTCCCCACTTTACAGGAGGAAAACGAGAGCACAGACACAAGGCACAGTTATAGAGGAAATTTTTGAGGAAGTCACTAACTGTATTCACATTTTCAGAGTCCTAGTTAGACCTGCAAGACATCTGTTTCATTTAACTGAATACACAATTTACCACTCTACATTATTACCTTCCTTCATAAAGTTGTGCAGGGTATCCATCTGTCAAGTTGCACATCATTAAACAAAGCCACACAGAGTGAGATGCATGGTGAGAAAAATGACAACTGTAGTTGCTATTTCAGTGTGCAACCAGAGTTCTTTTGACATAGGATGGATCTGAGCTCAGTGTTGGGTGACAGTGTGGAACTTCTGTGGTAGTAGTGAGGGGTGCATGCTCCAGGCACACACCCCAACTCCCCGTTGGGATGAGACTCTGATGAATGCTGTTCTCCTTCCTCCAGCCTTCCAGGAAGGAAAGACAGGCCTAAAGGCCTAGAAAGAAACGCTTGAGCTCTGGGCAGGTCTCCAAACAAAATAATCGGGGTGCATGCCGCACAGAGCATAGAGCAGCACTCTGCACTCTAGCTGAAGATGATTGGCAATACAATGATGTCCCTTTCAGGGCTGTCTCTGTTCTTGGAATTGTGACAGCCCAGCAGTGGTTTTGTTCCCTGTAGGCTGGAGGTTACAACCATCATGGTTCAGCCAGTAAGAAATCTGTGTGACTGCCACCAGAATAACATGACTACTTAGCGTTAGTTCTGGTCTGGGATAGTTCAGTTGGTTTTGGTGCACTGGGAATGCTTAACCCAAGCCACTCTACTGGCACCCTTGTGCTCTCCAGCTGGTGTGCAGTCATGATGGGAGCAGAATAGCTTTTGCTGGCAGGGAAGCATCAGGCAGCTGTGGGTATGTATGATGTGAGGGGTCTGAACAGGCTGCTTTCTCAGCTGAGGCAGCCTAACTTTTGTTTTCTTTGTTAGTTCCTTTCTGCTTTACTGGTAACTCTGCAGCAGAGGCAGGGAGCAGAAACAAAGATAGAAATTAAATCCCACTCTGTGCCTTCAAAGGTCAGCAGTGTGCATCAACTGTTATCCTGACTCTTCCCCATCCTTTGTGGCTGCATAGAGCTGAACTTGTGAGTGGCAAAAGCAGAGAAGCTCCTAAAAGTGTCTTCCTCTCAGTGTGCCCCTTGTGCCCCTCTCCTGAATTTCTGTTGCTTTTGCTGGGGGACATAATCTCTCTAGTGATGGATGATGAGGCTGCTCTCCCATTAACAGCACTAGAGGCATAAAGTCTTTCTAGTTCCCTGATGCCTGTTTGGTATTGGCATATCTGTGTTCAGAGAAGCAAGACAGTGCAGAAAAATCATGGTCCATGGCCATCATGATTCTTGCTTTATCACCAGTTTTGTAGAGGAAAGCCCACTTTGAGCAAGTCAGCTAACCCCTGACCCTCAGTCTTCAGCTGCATAGCAAAAGTAGTGAGAGCTCTTTGTGTCACACCCATCTCATTGGTACCTGAAGCATAGATACAGCCTTTGAAGATACAATTTTTAGTCTGCTGTATTCTAAATGGAAAAAGTCTCCATTCTTATGTGCTGCAGCTATTTGAAACTTTCTCTATTTTGTGTCTCTAGAGAATTTAGGTATTCTTTTGTAGTCCTTATTTCATACATGACAAATAATTTTGTGTGGTGGCTACTGTGTAAGAATTCACATATCTCACACTTGCTAGAATAGTATTTGAATATTTTAAAAAGCTGCTTCTGCTCTGGAATTGAATATCCTATAATGGAATACACGCTGTTGCTTGTGAGCCTGGCCTTGACAGTTGTTTTCTTTTAAATACATTTTTGTACTCGTGTCAAATTGTAACATAATTTTAAATTGGTTGACTTTTTCTAATTCAAAGGATATTGTTAAGGAAGAGGAGAGAGACTCAGAAGCTGTGAGTTTTACTGCCAGCTCTGCCACACTTTCTCTGTGACATCTTGGCACATCACTTCAGAAAAAAATCTCTTTGCCTTTTCTTTCTAAAAGGGGGATACTAATATTTACCAGCTGCTCAGCAGTGTTGCAGTGATTAATTCATTAACCTATGTAAAGCACTTTTTGAATCTTTGATGTTCTGTATACACATGGAGCACAACATAAGAGTTCAACCAACTATTAAAATACCTTTGGTGCTAGTTAGGGGTGGAGACACACTCACATCTCATAGAGAATGAAGACAAGGTAAAGCCTCCTGCCCCAACCCACATGTGCTGTCATGGACATCTTGAGATAATGATCTGAAATACACACTGATGTCACTTCACACTATTGAATGAGTGCTAAATTTGGCTAACAAGCATTTCTTTCCATGATTAATACAGGTGAATTAAAGGAAATCAAACAGGACATCTCCAGTCTTCGCTACGAACTTTTGGAGGATAAGTCCCAAGCAACAGAAGAATTAGCAATTTTAATACACAAACTCAGTGAGAAACTAAATCCTAATATGTTGAGATGTGAATGATTCAACAAAGGAACCACGGCTTTGACTACAGCACAACTATTTATTGGCAATAATATTTCAGTATCTTATACTTGAAAAATGTATTGTAGATTTTTAGCACTAAATAACTTTATCTACAGCTTCTCTGGAATTTCGTCTTAGGAAATTTTATTAACTCACCACAAAAAGATTGCTCTCCAATTTAATTGTCTAAAAGCAAGAACTATAGGGTTGTGTTTTTTTGCATTTATGCTTTAAAGAGGTATAATGGTATGAATTGCTATTTTAACAGGTTTATTAATACATAGTGAGAATTGTTTGCACTGACATTGCAAGAAAAAATTACAGTAACAGATACAGTGTTGTACTCTGTTCTTTGCCCCAACTGGGTCCAAATAGGATTTTTCAGAATGCCATCAATCAAGTAGAGATCAGTGGAGGATTACTTGAAGCCTTTGTTCTTTATTAGTGATGCTAGCAATGTGTATAAGCTGAAACTCATGGTATGATTACAAGGAATTAATGAAAATCAGGTAAGTGTGAATGTAATTGTAGTAGCACTGTTTAACACGTATGTATATACATGTACCCACAACTACTGTTTCTTAATTAAGTATATTTACTTTCAAGAGGAAGGATTAGACTTTTTTTTAAAAAAACCCACTTTGGGAGGCAATATGAACTCCGTCCAAAGCTCCTCCTTATGTGGTAGAAATGATTTTTTTTTTTAAATTCAGACTCCGTGCAGGGCTAGTATTTTGTTATACTGTTCTAAATAACGCCTCTGATGCTTCATTGTTAAATAAAATATTCCTACTTTACTGATACTTTACGTCATCCCGGGAGCTTGGCACCACAGCCTGGGTTATCCCGCCATACGCCCGGTACCGGACGCACCCCCCCCAACCCAGCACCAGCTGCCTGCCCCTTCGTTGCCCACCTGCCTTGTTATCCGCCACGCCGCTTCGGTCGGCCTGGGCTGGGCCGGGCCGCTGCCCCGGGACCGGCTGAGGCGGGGCCGGCGGGAGCTGCCAGCGCAGCCTCTCAGGGCGCTCCCCGGCGCCGCCCACCTACCCCCCCGGCTTCCCCATCCAACTTGTTGTCCAATTGCAACGCGAGTTTCTCCTCTGCTCAGCCCACTCGCTGTTAGGCTTAGCCAATGGGAAGCTAGCTCGGGGCCATGTCTGCCGCTGGTGGAGGTTGCTGCGGTAACGCGAGCCGTGGGAGTACTGGGGCCGCGGCTGCGGCGGGGATCCGCTCCTTTCCGGCGCTATGGAGCTGAGCCTGGCCCGTGTGGACTATCTGCAGGTGCGCCCGGGCTGCAGGCCGCGCTGCCGTGCCGGTACCCCGGGGGAGCAGACTGGACCACTAGCCAGCGGGGCGGCTGGGGCCGAGGGCGGCTGGTGAGGGGGAGGCGGCTGGTGAGGGGGAGGCGGCTGGTGAGGGGGAGGCGGCTGGTGAGGGGGAGGCGGCTGGTGAGGGGGAGGCGGCTGGTGAGGGGGAGGCGGCTGGTGAGGGGGAGGCGGCTGGTGAGGGGGAGGCGGCTGGTGAGGGGGAGGCGGCTGGTGAGGGGGAGCCGCCTGCCGGCCCCTTAGGGGGCAGCGGGGGGGCTGGTGAGGAGCCTGAAAGAGAGTCCTGGTGCTCTGGCGGGTCGGGAAGTGCCTCCCGGTGGGACCGGGGCCAGGCAGGCCTGCCTCTTCTTCTCCCCGGTTCCAGAGGCGGCTCAGGGCTGGGGGAGGCCCCCTCAGCCCTGCTCCCGGCCCGTTCCGGGGAGTATAACGAAACGCGGGGGTTGAAGAGTGTGTCTGCCAACAGGTGGGGGTGACGGCTCAGAAGACGATGAGGCTGCTTCCCGCCTCCGGGAAAAAGGCGACCCAGAAGGTAGCGGCCATCGGAAACGCCAAGAGGAGCTGGTTCTGCTGGCTCTCGCTAACGTTTTCTGTTTGTGGAGTGTACCATGAGAAATGATCTTTGAAGTTTTTTTTGTACGTCAAAGTGAAAAAATTTTGGAAGCAAATACTTGAAAATTTCTGGAAAACTTCTGAAAAAAAAAAAAAGAAAAACATTTCTGAATTTGTTTCTGGAAAACTTTCAGAACATATAAGGAATTTTGAAAACTGAAGGCATTGCTGAAACTGTTCTTGTACATTTCTCTGTTTCTGTTTTGATAGCAGGTAGTATAGATGAAATACTTCTTTTTTAGTTTTCCTAAAGACAAGTTCTCAATAGCAGCCTAAAAGGAGGTTGTAGTGAGGTGGGGGTTGATCTCCTCTCCTAAGTAACAAGTGATGGAACAAGAGGAAATGGCCTCAAGTAGTGCCAGGGGAGGTTTACATTTGGCATTAGGAGAAATTTCTTCGCCAAAAAGGGTTATCGGGCACTGAACAGGCTGGACAGGGAAGTGGTGGAGTCACCCTCCTTGGGGGTGTTTAAAAGCCGTGTAGATGTGGTGCTGAGGGACATGGTTTAGTGGTGGACTTGGCAGTGCTGGGTTAACGGTTGGACTTGATCTTAAAGGTCTGTTCCTACCAATATAATTCTATGAAACTGATTTAGGAAAACTCAACAGAAATAAGTGCATTTTTTTTGTTTAATAGTACGTTCTCAATATGGAAATACAGCTTTTCCCAAATACACCTTTTTTTTGGAGTGTTCCACCTGATAATTTACAACTAGAAGCAAAAAAAAGGGTTGTAAATGCTATCGCTTAACCTATCGTTCTTAGGCTTTAGTGTTCTATTTATAGCAGTTTAGCTTTCTAAAGCATACTCATATATAGCTATGTAAATTAAGTATTGTAGTATTTGAAATACCTAAATAAATGGAATTATGGTTAATATAGAAAAGCATTATTTAAAAATATTTATGCATAGAATTAAAAAATAATGATGTATTATACTTTTGAAGGTGGTTGTTGGAGATCAGGATGGGGTCGTTACATGTTTTGGCATTAAAAAAGGGGAAGCTGTGGTAAGTGGAAATGTTCCCTTTAAAAATTTATTTTTAAAATATTCTTGTTAAAGAACTGTGAAACTCTGTTTTTATTGACATGGGAAATAAGATGCCTGCAGAAGGTGTCTGGGTAGAGCTGTGGACTGATACCTGATACAGACTGATTGCTTTTTAGGAGCCTAGACTTATGCCCAGCAAAATAAAATTAATAATTTTATTTTTTTCCCCCTGAGAAGGTTCATAGCCAGCTCATAAGGACTCTTTAGCAATACAAATAAATATGTGTAGTCTTCTGGAATAAGTATGCAACATGTAAGAGGGAGGGAGGGAGGGAGTCTGTGTATGTGTGGTGTTCTTAAAAAAACCCCCATGCATAAACAAAAACCAGCTTAAATTTTCCTGTAGATGAATAATACTGAAATACTAGTCTAAATATTATATTTTACAGCTTTTTATATTTATTGACTTATGCTTGATTGCCTTGTGGAGAGGTGTCCCTGCCCATGCAGGGGAGTTGGAACTAGATGATCTTTAAGGTCCTTTCCAACTCAAACCATTCTGTGATTCTATGATGACTGTGAAGAGAAATGTATAGGTTATTTTTGTCTTCATCTAATCCATAGTATCCTTACTTTTGCCAGAAATTCTAAACCAAATTTATTGTCTATATGTTAAGATTACCATAAATACAATACTGTGATGATGGAACTTGCTTTTCTATTTACAGCCAGTGTTCAAGACACTGCCAGGCCAAAAAATTGCAAGATTGGAGTTGGGAGGAGCTCTTAATACACCACAGGAAAAAATTTTTGTGGCTACAGGATCAGAAGTTAGAGGTTTCACAAAAAGAGGGAAGCAGTTTCTTTCATTTGAAACTAACCTCACTGAAAGCATCAAAGCCATGTATGTGTGATATTCTGCATTTCTTTCAAAGCCATAGCAGATTCTTAGTTAATTATTTTATGAAATATTTTACTGTGTTGTGTGCTTGTAGGTAACACTAAGTGCCAGTCCAGCTTTAGCTTGAGCCGTGACATGTAGGAAGGGACTTAGAAACTCATGGTGAAGTTTAGAAAGTGTAGGGGGCCTTGGGAAGGGCCTGGAGGCACTCATGTCAGTGCCAGTGCAGGTGAGCTGGGGTTACTGCCATAGTGTATCACGTTCAGACACCCTTCCTGTAGCAGAAGGAATATGTACACAGAAAATATGTATTTTTCTTTTTTGGATTGTGTTGTAAGATGCTGCCATATATAAACTGCTTTGAGAAGAATTAATATCAGCAAAATATACTAACGTAATTTCCATCAAGGGATCCTTAGAATTTTATGTTAAGACAAAATAGGAAATTTCAGAGCTACAGAAATCCTATTGTTTTAGCATTCATAAGAAACGTTTTTTACAAGCTGTAATATCTTGCAGGGCCCACTGATGCCTTGAATCTGCAAGTGGTAGTGTGTGCATACAGTAGGGCTAAAAGACTATGACTGCAGCTGTACTGGGAAAATACTTCAGGAAGTGTTTTCTCTTTTCAGGTATATTTCAGGAGCAGATCTCTTTCTTTGTGCGAGCTATATCTATAACCATTACTGCGACTGCAAAGACCAGCACTACTACCTGTCAGGAGATAAAATCAATGACGTCCTCTGCCTTCCTGTAGATAAAGTGAATTGCATTACACCGGTACTTGCATGTCAGGATAGAGTCCTCAGAGTTTTACAGGTTAAAATACTTCCTTGTTTATGTTTTATGTATTTTGGACTAATTCTTAAGGGAGTCGGTATATCAGTGTGCTTAAATGTCATAAGGATAAGCATATTGTGTGTTACTTGGCAGTGTTACTGTCTATAGTGCTGGTACATAATTTATTTTTTTCAAAGGAAAAGCAGGACTGTAAACTTGCAAAATGAGGATTAATAAAACCACTATAAGTAGGTGGTTAGAATTCATAGGTGGAAATAGGTAACAAATTGGTCCCTTCTAACTAAAAGTGTTCACTTAATGGTATTAGATGTCTAAGTCTTTACCAGTCTGGAAATTCTTGGTCTTGCAAATTATGGTTGCGACAAGTCTGAGTGATATTAAGTGGTTTAACAAAGTTATTTGCCAGACAGATTTGTAGATTATTTTTAATAATAACACATTTAAAGAGTCCTATATGTAATTTATGTAAACTGTACGCTGTTACGGCTTAGAAATTGTTCTCCTGTAGGTATCGGGAGTTTGTGTAAGTGAAGCATATCCATTACTATTACCCATAATAAGTCTGTCCTTATGCTTGTGGGGTTTTGTTCTGGTTTGTGGTTGGTGTTTTGAGGTTGGTTTTGGTCAGTGTAGTTTTGTTTTTTTGAGGTTTTTTACAAAACTCATTCAAGATGGTTCCCTTTGTCTTTAGGGATCTGATTTACTCTGTGAAGTAGAAGTTCCTGGACCACCTACTGTTCTTGCTTTAAACAATGGAAATGGGGGTAACAAGATTTTGAATATACACATAACTAAATAATATTATTTTATTGCATTTTAAAAATTTTATTGCTTGTATTTGTTAATTACATTTTGCCTTGATTTTTAAGCTGATGTTACAAATGTGGCAGAAAGCTGTTCTATTAAGTAATTTCTTACATACAAATATATACACACACACGAGACTGTTTTAGACAGTTCTAAATTATATTCACATTTCACTGAAAGCCTCCTAGAAGAGCAGTGAGATACAAGGTGGTCTCCTTGTGTAAATACAAACTGGACTTTTGGGGGCCTTGTCAAAGTTCTGGGTTTAGGTTTCTCTCACACATGGATTTCCATCACTGGAATCGCTAGTTGCACCCATCCATGGATGGATGAGAATATTGAGTAGAGCTCACATAAACTAAGACTGTGGAAAAATCAAGCTTAAAATAGTTTGATCATCCTTCTTGCTAATCTGTTCTAACCTAACAGAAATCGCTTTACTGTGTTAATCTGGTGCTTAATTTAGTTTCAGTTAGATTGTGTGACAACGACATTCAGAGCTGGAAGAGTAGTCCTTACTTGCTGAAGTCTTTTCCACAACACTCACTGTTGGATGGGTGTTCTGAACAAATCTTTGTTTCTGCTCTGTAAAGGCAATTTAATAGCCTATCTTTGCTGAAATGTCAAGTACTGAATTATGAATGGTTTTTAGGCAACTCCACTGCAGGGAAGCAGTGTGCAGTTTTCATGGATTTGTTTTTTGTTTATAAAGCCTGACAGTTCTGTTACACAGCACTAATGTTAGTATCTTCTTTTTCCCTCGGGCTCTAGAGTGTAACTACAGAATACTTTCAACTCTTTTAAATTGGTGTGCTTGATTTTATCAAGTCTAAATTCAGTTCATGTGTTTAGGTGACTCTGGAGAAGAAGTTGTGTATGGAACTTCTGATGGTAAACTAGGTCTTATCCAGATCACTGGTTCCAGCTCTATACCCAAGTGGGATATTGCAAATGAAAAAAAGAGAGGAGGTATGTATCACAGTCTCCTGCTCTTTAGTTTTCCAGCATATCTGAGGCTTTATTACAAGTGTAATAATCAGGAAATCTTACTCATAAATATTTGGAGGCATGTTGTAGTTATGTCAGTATGTGATATTATTATGAGTAAACTCTCTTTAATTCTTCTGATTTTCTTATAAACAATTCTAATAAATTAGTTTTGCTTTGGATTTTTTCTTCATATTGTTACCTGTACTTTACTACACTTCTATTGTTACAGTATGTTTAAAGTGGCATTTGTGAAACAGTGTTGATCCATATGTGGTTACTTGAGGTTCTTATCATGTGATGACTATTTCTAAGTGCAAATATACCAGATTTTTCAGATGTTCAGTGGTCTCTTCAGAGGAAAGGTTAGCATCTTCCCTGCAAGACTTGTTTTTTTTTTTTTTTTGTTAAAATAAGAAAAAAAAATAAGGATTTTAGTCTGAAGATGGAATAAGGCTCCACAACAAGACTTAACTGATCAGAAAATAGTGTGACAGACACTTTCCCTGTTTTAGCCTTGGTATGCTGCTTCTGCAACATCTCTGAACCCCTACTCCTTTGTAAAGGAGAAGTCCAGGAAGATAATTTACTACTTTTAAAAATTTGATTATCTCATAAAAGCTATTGCTAAATTATTTTCTTGAAGTGCTTCCTAGTGTGTACTTACTCTTCATATGAAATATAAAGGAATAATAAAAGTTAAATTCCATCTCATTTTTCTTATTAACTCTTGTACAAAATCTCTCACTGCTTTTTCCTTCTTCCAGGCTCTAAGTCTCTTTCCTCTCCCACCATGATTAGCTGTCACAGGCAGGTTCCACATGTACTGGTAGTGGGTTTTGTCCACTAATGTGTCAAGCAGCAGTACCCATTCCAGATCTGGCACAAGTCACAGCCCTCTTTCTGTCACCTTAACCAGCATCCATAGTGGTCCATTTACCAATAGCTTTAAGTCAAGTGCAGGAAGCAGGGAATGCTTGCTTCTGGCCAAGTTACAGTGGTGTGGACGGACAAGTAGTTCATCTGGAAGAAATGCTTGACGAGGGAGGGTTACACCCTTCAAAAGTGAGGTATCTGAACATCAGAAGGGGTCTCTGTTCAGTGCTTTTCACCAAGGGAAATGTAGTGGGTTTGATTTGGAATTGGTTGCTCTAAAACCCGTTGTACAATCTTGAACCTCAGAGGCTTCAGCCCTCTAGTGGACTCGTCCAGAAGTAGCATTGATAAAACTGTAAAGCCAACCAAGAGTCTCTCTGTGTAACTGTATGTGGCCTGTGCATTATTGTGTCATAAACGAATAAATGTGTTTTCTTTTTCATTAGGTATCTTATGTATTGATAGTTTTGACATTCTGGGAGATGGAGTTAAGGAATTACTTGTTGGGCGAGATGATGGAATGCTAGAAATCTATAACTTTGAGAGTGCAGATGATCCTGTCCTTCGATATGATCATGTAAGCCCACATTCATCATACTCATCTTTGCTGGAAAAATGAATTTTTAAAACTGTGATTCAAAACCTAAAGTATTTCAAGGGTCATTACTACTAAAATGTGTATTTTATTTTTAATTTGATGAGCTCTGTAATGTTGACAATATGAACATTAAGGAGTATCTTTCACCAGAGGGGGTAGTGATAGGACAAGGGGGAGATTTAGGTTAGACATCAGGAAGAAATTCTTCACCATGAGGGTAGCAAGGTGCTGGAACAGGTTGCCCAAGGAGATTGTGGAAGCCCCCTCCCTGGAGGTGTTCAAGGCCAGGCTGGATGAGGCTTTGTGCAGCCTGGTCTAGTGTCTTTACCATTCTATGATTCTGTCTTAATATTTAAGAACCAGAAAGTGAAGTAGTCCTGATTTGAGCAAAAATGAAAATAGTGTAGTGGGTATGTTAAAGTTCTGGCTCTGTTGACTACTCAAGTCTCTCCTGGGTGAACCTGATACCATGCTTCTCTCAGTGAAAAAACGCCATGTTGTGTAGAGTCTGTGTTTTACATTTAAAATGATAAATGTAACCTGTCAGGACTTTAATGAGCATAATTACTGTGGTTATGAATTGTTTAAAATAGTAGATTTGATCCATAGCGGCTATATCAGCCTTCAGTCAGATTGCTAATTCCTGCTGAGAAAATATTGTTCATCAGTGTTTTGCTTTAAACTGCTTTTTAATCTCTTTTTAGTGCATAGTAGAATCAGAATGAATTTGTTAACCCCCCCGGATTTAGCTGTGATAGTCATCAGCTAGCTTATTCTTTTGTAGATCTAGATATTGTGCATCCATGTAGGTGTTTTCTGAAGGAGGTAAAAGGAGGAGTGCAGCCCTTAAATCCTCCCCCCAAAAAAAAACCACCCCAGACTTCTAAAATGAGTGCAGTGATATTTCCCTCTGTTTGAATGTATTTATTTGAAGGCTTTATCAGAGAGCATTGCATCAATCCAGGGTGGCTGTGTAGGAAAAGATGGCTATGATGAAATTTTAGCATCCACGTATTCAGGTAAGCTTCATATCACTCAGAAAATCTCATGTATGGTGATGTGATAAATATGAAGCAGGCTTTGTTGTTAGTGCATCTCATATCTCTTAGTTGTTGTTTTTTTTCTGATGGGAGCCAGGATAATGTTTTGTTGAAAAGATAAAATTTAATATTTACACTTCAAAAATGTTTTCTACGCTTAAACTATGCTTTTATATTTTAAGATTGTCATAATATGTTCAGCTGTGTAACAGAGTGGCTGGTTGTTCTCTGGTGTAGACTGCTGCCTAACTGTGATGAAATAATGAATATGTCTGAAGGAATTATTTACGAATGTTTTGGTATTAAAATATTGATAGACATGCATATCTTTTTTTTTTCCAGTCTTGCATGTAATTTCCTTCCTTTTCGGCTTCATAGAGCTTTAAATGGAATTGATTTTGCAGTTAGTAGAAAGTAAGGCTTCCCCATGTGAGGTGGCTGAGCAGCCCCTCTGTAGGGTTCAAAGCTATTGACCTGTCACAGAGGCCATGATAAACAGACTGCATATGTTAACTCCTGGGAGCTAAAATATTAATAATTCTCTATCTTTGTTTATCTTCAGTGCTAAAAAAATTAACCTACTGAAACCTCTCGTATTCAAAATCATGTACTTCAGCAAGATACAATTATCAGACAGTTACTGAGAAGTAATAGTGTTCAAGCACCTCTTTTAAATAGTCTTTGTATGATTAAAAGACTCCTGTACCTCACCTTGTATGAATTGTTCTGGTATGATGATAGGCTGCAACAATACGGTGGCCAAAGTCCTTGGTGGCTTCTTTTAGTGGGAATGTTATAAAGATCTGTGAATCACAGAAGAAAGAAAAACACGAAAGCCTGTGTTCACCTGTGGGTTTTCAAAGGTGAACTCTGGTAGGAAGTGCAGTAAACTGAGTGGCAGATTTTGGCGGATCTGGAAAAGTCGTGCTCAAAGCAGTCCAAGTTACATTTGAAGCCTGGCAGTATAGGACTTCTGTGTACTTTTAAAGGTTGATGCTCTATTATTGGGCTTTCTTGGTGCTTGAAGTAGATAGCTAAGGTGTGTGAAAGATTGTGGACAAATCAGCTTTTATGGTGCATTTTATAATAATGCTGTCTTAATGTTTGCATGCATTAGATGAGGTAACTAGAGCTTTAAACATCCATTCAGGTCTGCGTATCATACCTCAGGTGTCAGGATATAATGAATTACCCTTTGCTTTTGTAAGTAAAGGTAATGAAGTATACAATAAGATTATTTGTTTTTCCACTTCAACTGGCAGCATTCAATCTCAAAGCACACTGTGCAACATACACTTTACTATAAACACATTGCACAGCTTGTTTGGTTTTCAACTACAGTACTGCCAATTACTCGTTTTGTCAGAGAAACAGGTGGGAAAAAATATAAGAGCTTGGTTAAAAGTTGACATGGGGATCTATTGCTCAAAATACTTAATGAAAAAGAATAAGTAATATTTTCCAGTCTGTAAGTTAAGAATGAAACCTGTAAGAAAATGATGCTCAGTGTCTAGATTAATTCTCCAAAGAAAGGATTAAATTAAAGCCTCTATTCTCTCTGCCCAGTATCTGTAACAAACATCGCTGCACACATACAAAAGCTGAGTGTAGGCTTTTCTTTACAGCTTATAAGGAATGTAAACTTCATATATTGGTTTAGGCTGGCTGACAGGACTGACTACAGAACCTGTCCACAGAGAAGGTGGAGCAGGTGAAGAACTAAAATTAAGTCAAGAAATGCAGAGCAAGATTTCATCCTTAAGGTAATTACACTAGAAAGACATTCGAATGGATGAATTAAAATGTTAAAAGCTGAAATGTCATCTTCCCTTCCTATCTCACTTGATTTTCTATATCATTAATATATCTAGAAGTAGAATCAAGCCTTTTCAAAGCAGAAATGAATAGCAGCCCCATTTCACGGCTTCTTTGTGGCTTGCCTTCACATGATGATGTTTTTAATGCTTTCTTCCTCAGTATCAGCAAGAAAAGATTCCCTTTCATGCTGCTTATGTTTTCCAAACGATAGGAGGAAAGTAGCTGCTAGTATATAATTCAAAATGTGTTGTACTCCTAAAGGAAAAAAAAGTTGTCTTTCCTGTGACTTGTTTAAATCTTTATTTGGAAAATTACAGTAGAATCTACATTTTCATGTGAGATATAGTTTATATGTTGTGTTTGTTGTGTACGTGGAAGAGGAGTCACCAGTCACTTCTGGTTGGAAAACTGTGGACTGAAGATAAACATGATTGCCTTGCAAGCCTCATCTACCTGATTTCTAGGGTAGCTTTTATAGTTGTTTTTTTAAGACGTTATATGTGGTTTCCATTTTCTAGGAATGAATTGGAGCACTTACAGATGAAAGTACTTCAGGAACGTGAAAAATACCAGCAGTCTGCTCAGTCCAGTACTGCTGTTTCATCAGTACCTGCATTTAGTGTGAATGATAAGTTTACATTAAATAAGGATGATGCTAGCTACAGTCTCATCTTGGAGGTGCAAACAGCTATAGATAATGTTCTGGTACAGGTGAGTGTGGTTTTGTTCTTGTTGGGTTTCTTGATATCTAAATAAAACATTCAGAGACTTTCTAGTTTAAAAAGCTGAGTTACAGTATCTTAAGTATATGAGGTTTTTAAATGCATGAATTGTTATAAGAGGGCATTGAAGCGTTTAGCCTTGCAGTGTTGAAGTAACTTGTAAATGCTTGTTAGGGAACAAATACAACTTAAACCTTTATTGGACAGAGCAACATTACAGCACTACTGAAACAGACCACAATGCCTGCTGTACTAGCAGGTTTCTGTGTGACTTTCGTTTTTGCTTTTATGTGTCTTTCTTTATTTAAACAACAATTCAATCTTAAGTCTTAAATGAGTTGCAGATTCTCACTTGCCAGTTAAGTACCTGCTGTACTGGAAAATTAAATTCAGAATGGTATGGGCCACCTGTGCACTTTGAGTGTGGAAAAGCATCTGATTTCTGTGCAATTGGTGAAAAAGGCTCCTGCCAAGTAGAGCAACCTTATTTAGTTATTCCTCCTACTGCATCAGCTGAAATTAATGTTATCTTTGGTAGTCAGAAAGAGTAGTGGTACTGGATTACCTTCTTTTGGGACATGGCACGGGAAGGAAAAATTTGACGAGGAATTTGTGAGGTGAATGTGCCATAACAAGTGAGAGACAACTACTGTAGGATTTTGGTTTTTTAATTTAAAAATATTTTTAATTCAGGTTGTTAATAGAGCAGTGCTAAGCTACAGCTATTATGCAGCTCTATAGTATCTGCTGTTAAGTGAGGAATAATGAAATGATTTAATCTAGGCTTGAATTTACTGCTTTATATTTCTTTAAATAAAAAGCCCTATCTGGTATTTCTCTTCTGTGAGAAAACAATAAAACTGTTTTAAAAGATTTTTAGGAAGTATGTTGCATATTTACCAGTGTTTCCTGACACTTCTGTGAAGTTGTAAAGGAGTACTAAATCAAGTAATTAATCATTCTAATACAATTTAATATAATTATCAAAACAGTGTTAGATTTAATTTTAATTCCAGTGGAAACACATCTAAATAAGAAGCGGTGTGTGTCAGAAGTGTTATTGTAAGTAAAAGGATTATTAATAATTATGTAATACAATCCTTGGTTTCCTGAATGAATATTGTAAACCCCCTGTTTAAACGGGAAACATTTCAATCATGAAGATACTTGATGCATATGAATGAAGTTTACTTTCATGTCTGAAAGACAGTTGTGCATCTTACACTGAAGCTGTCCACCAGCCACAGAAGAGTTCAGAACTCTGTGTGGGAGAAGAAGAGAGAGATCATCACGGTACTCCGGGATTAAGTAATACAAAGTGTGTCTGTTTGGCCTTTACCTCTTGGATGAAGCAGTTATTGCCTCTCCCTTATTAAAATAATTGATGGCAGTTAGAGGATAAATGCATTAGAAGCTACTGAGGAACTTAAGCTTTTTATTTTTCTTTCCTCTTGTGTTCTGCAGAGTGATGTACCAGTAGACTTGCTGGATGTAGACAAAAATTCTGCTGTTGTTAGTTTTAGCAGCTGTGATTCTGAGGTGAGTGAAATGACAGAGGTGATAATTCTAGAGAGTGCATGATGAAAGCTCTTAATTCTATTTTCAACATACAATATTTGGATGTATATATTTGTAATTGAAAATATATATATTTAAAAACTACTCATTTAGTATTTTGGAGAGTTCAGCTTCATTAGAAATACTGCAGAATCATAGAATTGTAGAGTGGTTTGGGTTGGAAGGGACCTTAAAGATGATCTAGTTCCAACCCCCCTGCATGGGCAGGGACACCTCGCACTAGACCAAGTTGCTCCAAGCCCCATCCAGCCTGGCCTTGAACACTTCTAGGGGTGGGGCAGCCACAGCCTTCCTGGGCAACCTGTGCCAGTGATCACCACCCTCACACTAATAAAATTTCTTCCTGATGTCTAATATAAATCTACCCTCTTCCGGTTTAAAGCCTTCCCTCTTGTCCTGTCACTCCATGCCCTTGTAAAAAGTCCCTCTCCAGCTTTTCTGTAGCCCCTGCAGGTGCTGGAAGGCTTCTATAAGGTCTCCCCAGAGCTTCTCTTCTCCAGGCTGAACAGCCCCAACTCTCTCAGCCTGTCTTCATAGGAGAGGTGCTCCAGCCCTCTGATCATCTTCATGGCCCTCCTGTGGACTCACTCCAACAGCTCTATGTCCTCCTGTGCTGAGGGCTCCAGAACTGGACACAGTCCTCCAGGTGGGGTCTCACGAGTGCAGAGTAGAGGGGCAGAATCACCTCCCTCGACCTGCTGGCCACTCTTCTTTTGATGCAGCCCAGGACACAGCTGGCTTTCTGGGCTGCGAGTGCACATTGCTGGCTCATGTTGAGCTCTTCATCAATCAGCACCCCCAGGTCCTTCTCCTCAAGGCTGTTCTCTGTCCATTTTCTGCCCAACCTGTATTTGTGCTTGTGATTGCCCCAACCCAGGTGTAGGACCCTGCACTTGGCCTCGTTGAACTTCATGAGGTTGGCATGGGCCCACCTCTCAAGCCAGTCAAGGTCCTTCTGGACAGCATCCCTTCCCTCCAGCGTGTCGACCTCACAACACAGCTTGGTGTCGCCAGCAAACTTGCTGTGGGTGCTCTCAATGCCACTGTCCATGTTGCTGACAAAGATATTAGGATGAATTAGGAGCTAGCAGCAGGTCTTCACACACAGCAAAGCTAAACATGTGCAAAAGGATTCAGAAGCAACTGCTCTCATGCTTTTTTCCTGCCTGATGAGGAATGCAAAAAGCACATTCAGTAGTGCTCTCTTCTCTGGATTTGCCAGTATCACATTTGTTTACTTCAAAGTAATTTGAGAGAAGAACATTATATTTCTTAATGAGCATCTCTCTTAAAGCACTTTAGAATGTGAAAATTCTGCTGTGTGGCAAGTCATATGTTTCAGTGCATTTTTAATATAATAATTATAAACTTAATTACTTACAAAATTACTAATGATGCTTAGGGCTGGGGGAAATCCAGAGTCTACCTTAGCATTATGAAAATCTTCTGTTAAGTCTTTTTCCTGTTCTCTTAAGTATTTTAGTTTTAAGAACTAAACTTGCACATCATTGGTTTACTCTGGAGCTTTCAGAAAACAGCTTTTTATTTTAAGTTTCTTGTCATTCATGATGATTACTTTAGCTTTTTTTGGTGTGTTTATTACTGGTCTTACTTGAGTTTTTGGATGTTGGACTGATACTGCAGATGAGTGGGGCTGGCTGACAGATGCATTCTTCAGATGAAAAATAGGTACCTGTATAATTTTCATGGTGGTATTAAAGAGTGGAAGAGGCTTCTGTTGATTTTTTTCCTATATAGAGAATTTTTTAAAAATTCTACCATCATTAAAATTGATGGGAATATTCAAGGGAACCAAAGATTACTCTTGTGTATTTAACTTTTGTAAAATAGCTGTTCATAAATAGCAAAAAATTCACAGTACATGTTTACAGTTAAAAACAGTAGAACGTTTGTGAATCCACAGACCTGTTTTGTATTATTTTCTGGTTCTTTTATGTTTACAGCCAAATAGCAACTTTCTTCTTGCGACTTACCGATGCCAAGCAAATACTATGAGACTTGAACTTAAGGTAAAGTGCTCCAAAATATTTTCCAGAATAAATTAATGGTTATGTAGATGTCTGCTTAGGACTGGAGGAATCTCTCTCTGGACTGATCAGTCGAATTTCTACTGCTGGTTATTTCCTGATGACCTTCTAATCAGGGGCTTATATTCCTTTATATTTGTTTGTAGAGTTTCTAAAGCCTTCTAAAAAACATGTTACTTCAGAGGAGAGCCTGGGGTCCTTCTCAAGTGTCCCTAAGATAGAAGCAGTGGGGAAATCACAGATGGTGAAAATAGTTGATTCTGGAGACAGTCTGTGGAACTTAGTGGAGAGAGGTGTGGGGAAAAAAAGCCTCTGGCACTGGTTTGACCTTGAAAGTGTTTGAAGGAAGTTAAGCTGAGAAGTAACCAGGAAATAGAGACTGCATTTGTATTCTGGAGAAGCAGCAAATCCAGTCATTCCACACTTACTACACTAGCAGCATGTGGGTGTTCAGGGATTTATTTTTAACGAGCCACCAAATTAAAATGTTTTGTGGCTACCACCAGGAGAAGTGGTGAAGGAAATCATGATTAGGAAATCCTCAACATGCACACAGGCTCTAGGTAGTCACCTAACGCTGCAGCCTCCTAATCTGGTACCTGTTTATTTACCTAAAACTCTCAGTGAAAAAAATAAAATTATAAATTTAAGCCTGCATTAGATGTGGGGAAATTGGGCGTTGGTTATCTGCTTTTTGGTGAAGTTGTAATAGTGGACCTTGTGTGCAGAATTAAGACTGTTATTTCCCAGGTCTCCTTAAGAAATGGTGTTTAGTGTGTTATTGGTTCTGAGCAGGTTGCTTCATCTCCCTGTGTGTCTCAGTGCTCTTATTTTAATTTAGAGATATAACCCTGGCCACTTTCACTATTGAAAATACTAGGTAGTGAGTAAGTAGCACAAGAAAAATTAATCAAATGCACTCATGATACACAAAAAGGGGCTTGTTTTCTACTCTCCCACTAAAAACATTTATAAACTTGTGTGTCATGATAGTGCAGTGTGTCATCAAAACACTGTACACTCTTGCATTTGGATCCTGACGTGGTGGATTCGACCTCCAGAAGGTTCTGCTGCCACCTTGCTGCAGTAGAGTGAGGATCTCCAGTCATTTACATCTGCCACGTGGAGTTTGTATTTCATCTATGCACATGCAGGTGATACAGGTTTTAAGTCTTGGTGATTTTATTTCCAAAGAGAACTCTTTACTAACCTATATTTATTAGAAACATTGAAGTGGATGTCTTCCTGCAAAACACTGTCTTTTGAGTTCTGTGACCCTATAAAACAGGGGACATAAAGTTATAAAGCAAACCTGTACAGGAATTCAGTCTGCTCTTTTTTCCCTTTGTATAAAACTGTTCCAGTAGTTTTCTGCCTGCTTTGGCAGCTGTGTTGGTGCTACAGGTGGGAGTCTCCTGTTGTCACTTCTGTGTAAGTGGCAGACTTATCAGTGCACTCTGTGTCACTGGTCTCAGCAGAGAAGTGCTTGATGCTTTGCTGTGTCCTCAGAGGTGTGGAGAGTGTGTACTGTGTAATGTGTTTGCACATCCTGCTTGTTGGGTATTCTGAGACTTCAACTGAAATCTGGCCTCTTACTTTTCCAAAAATAGCTCGAGAAGAACTTTGTTATGAGAGATGAACACATATTTTGAAATTCAGTTTAGTATTTTAAATTCTTTTATCTATTCTTCGCTGCCAACTGCTGCAGAATGTATTTTTTCCTTAGTTGTTTGGGTTTTTTCTTAATGAAATGGCACTACTGGAGAATTAGAAGCAAGATACAGACTTTTTATTTTAACTGATCAGAAAGTAAGTTAGCAGGTTTTATTTTCTTAATATTTTATTCATCTCATATAGCAGCACTTCATCTTGTTTTCAAACGTTCTTGATCTGTTCTATTTATAGTGGCACTGTCAAGTATACAGTACTCTAAATATTCTTGAAGCACTACAGTCTTTCTCTAGCATATTTTGAATACTCATCAATTTTCCAAATAGTGGTAAATTAGTATTTTCCCTTTTGTTCTTTTTTGTGGGTTCTGCTTTTATTTCTGCAGGTTCGATCAATCGAAGGACAGTATGGGACGCTTCAAGCATATGTAACTCCAAGAATTCAACCAAAAACCTGCCAAGTTCACCAATATCAAATTAAACCACTTTCTCTTCATCAGAGAACTCATTCTATTGACCTCGACAGGTATTTGAAAAGAAAAAACAATGCCTTTTTCCTCTTGAAAAACTGACACAATCCAGTTGAAACAACGTTTACTCTGTATACCTAAGTATGTCATTCCTAACCACTAACCTACAGTTCTGAGCCTGTAGTTACATTTTATGGGTTTTCTGACAGAAAATGCAGGTTTAATGCATTCCTGCTTTCCTTGCCATCCTTTATCCTTGTTTTCAGGTTATTTTCCATTTTACTGACTTTGGTTGTAATGCAGCCCCAGGTGTTATTAGAGTTAAGGGTGTGGTACAAGGGAAACTCTTCTGAGTTACTAACCGCAGTCTTTTCACTTTCAGCCTCGTTCTCCCCTCCACCCTTTTCATGTAATCCTTTCCCATAGCTAATTTGGCTACAAAACTGAGCCAAGACCTACCCCCCCCCAGTCTCTCTGTTAGCAACCTAGTTTTATGCAATTTCTACTTGATTTTTCCCCACCTTCAGTTGACATCTTGTATTGCCACTGAGGTATTTCTTGCTTGAAGACAAAACTGAAAGATCGAAGGAATGATACCAAATGCTTTTATGTGCAAATGCTTCAATGTACAAATGAGCTCCATTATGCCTTGTTCTTGATGTGGGTGCTATGTCTGTGGTTTACAGCACGGGAGACTGGTGAGGCTCTTAGTTATATTTGCTGTGTTGTCAGTTATTTACCTTTGTCATAATTTTCAGGTTCAACAACTTGAAATGGGAGGTGTCAAAAACTTCCAACTAGTTTCTCATCCAGTTCTGACATGTCTGCTAGGAGATAAAGCTTGAATGTGTGCATAGCTTTTTGTCCTGAAATACAGAAAAGTACCTGTAATCTGCAATACATAACTACTTAGCAAGATACAACTTTTTACAGGGTGCTGATTAAAAGGAAATGACCACATGAAACTGTATCTTTTTCATGTGGATAACCAGAGCACTGCCAGTGCCCCTTCTTCAGAACTATTATCATCTTCTTTTTTTTTTCTGTATGTCATAATGTCACAGGCCCATGAATACACTGACGCTCAAAGGCCAGTTCAGTTTTGCTGAAATTCACTCATGGGTTGTGTTTTGCTTGCCTGAGGTGCCTGAGAAGACTCCTGCTGTGGAGATGATCACTTTTTATTTTCAGAATACCTTCCTGGGTACGCAACTTGAAAGTACTTACAGGTAAAATACAGTTACTGAAGCCCAAGGTGACTACTCTGGGGCTTTTGTCTCTTTGATTCTTGACCAGTCTGAAAGTACCATGTCACTCACACACTACTGTTCAGCTCTCTGCCCTCAACCCCATCTAAACTCCCATTAAAGAGAACAGGAATCTTTCTTAAAAAGGATTGTCAGACATTATCGGGGTGAGATCTATCGAGAAATTAAGTAACTTGAATAATAGGGTTTTTCTTGAATTGGTCCAAAAACCAAAATTGCCAGGGAGGAAAGGCTTGATCTGTTTTTAAGATGATGGCTTGCTTTTACAATTTAAAGAAAATAGCTAAATAATATAGTGAAGTTATTGCATAATGCCTATTGTTTTCTAACTTTTTTTTTTTATTGAGCATAATGAACTTAAAAGACATTTAATACTCATGCAAACAAAAATGTGATAAACATTAAGCTGAATACTTTTGTTTTCAGCAACTGATATTAGACAATTATTTCTGTGTTTAAGATGAATACTCTTTTCTCAAATTAGTTGTATGTTCCTTTAGCAAATTATATACTTCCACCTGAAAATGGAACTGTAATGTGGGGGAAAATTAATTGTTGTAATTATACAAATTCCAGCCTTCTCCCAGCCTACCATACATGTTGTTTACTCATAATGTAGAAAGTTGTTGGTTTTTTTGAGGGGAAGGGGAGAGTGTTTTTTCTCCCTTCTGCTATTGAAGCTTGCTCTTTGGCTTCAAGGCATTGCAATGATAAAATTTGGGAGGGATGAATACAGTCAGAAATCTCACTTCAATAACCTTAGTGCCATACAGCAAAGATAACTGCTGTGTGTATACCTGAGATGTGTACACTACTTTATCTTATTTACTGGAACAAACTGTTCTCTGTCTGAGTTTACTCTGGGAAGGAGGGAATAGCATAGCTGTGTATACAGCCTCCTGATACATGGAGAATAGGTACAACCCTTATAGAGGTTTCTTTCTCTGATTTGAGCATTAATTTGCAGGCTTTCTGTTTTAACGTAGGGACAAATCTTAATGCATGCATGTGTGTTTAAGTTTGTTTCCTTGAAGTTTTTCTTCCTTTATAGAAAAGGTGAGGGATGTTTTAAGTCTGACAACATTTCTACAATATCCATCTTAAAGGATGTACTTTCCAAAGAGGCTACTAAAAGGAAGATTAATCTCAACATATCATATGGTAAAGCTTTCTTCTGTATTTTGCTGTCCTTGATTTCATTTTATATTCTTATAAATGGAATATATATTATTAATTTGCTTGTTGGGGTTTTGTTTTGTTTTACTCCCTATTAGACATAAATGAAGAATCTGTGAGGCACACATTAAAACTTATCCACCCTAAATTAGAGTATCAGCAGCTGTTGGCCAAGAAGGTTCACTTAATAGATGCTTTGAGAGTAAGTATCTGAACTCTCGTGAAAGAACTGTTCTGGGCGGTGATGTTGTCAGATACCACTTGAGCCTTAAGGCCTTGAGTCAGATGTGTTTCGTACTGGTATCTGTTCCCTTTCTATTCCCAGGACATGTATTTTAATTATCTAAGACACAGACTTTTTCAAATAAAATTCCTGTTTGTACTGTGTAACTAGTGAATAATGTGTAGGGTTACTGACTGGTATTGAGGATGCTAAAATAGGACAGTAGAAGACAGCCAGCTTTATCATCTAATGTTCTCTTTTTGCCTGCTGTTATTTTCCAGTTCCTTCTTTATCACTTTCCAGTAACCTTTAAAAGTTTTTTAGATCTGGGGATGATCATCCAGGCCAGGTGGGACTTCCTTGCTTTTGAATTTGATCCTAGTGTGTTGTAAGTTCTAAATTACCTGTTTATTATTTTGCGTAATACCCTCCTCAGTGGTTGGTCCTTGAGAGGTACCAGTTAGGCAGCTTGTCTCAGTTCTTGGACTTTTTACAGCAACCACCATTCTATTGTCAAAAACTTGCCATCATCTATCTTTTTTGGTTGTTTGGTTGTTTTTTTTGAGGGGGAGAGGAGATTAAACTGGACAACCAATTATCTTGTCCTTTGGGGGAATAAAATCTTAGTTGTCAGAACTCTTCAGTTAGTAGAAATACTGACTATCAGTAAGAACAGTGTGTATCTATTATCACTATAAGTATTTTACTTGGACTTGATTTGGCAAACGAGGGAGGGAGATAATTTATTTTTAATGCATGTCTTATTTGTGCAATAATAATAATAATAACATTGCGCATCTTGCTTGTTTCAGGCGCTTTTTTAGGCAGCGAATCTTATTTGACAAATCTTTAACAGTTTTGTCACTTTTTTTTACAATAACTTATTAATAGGCAGTAAAATAATCTGATGACTGACGAGAGCTGTTATCCCAGCAGACTCACCTTGCATAATGTAATTTATTACCCTTCATCTAAAAAAGAACAATTTGAGGGGGGTGGATAAAAAGATCTGTACTATTGACCATCCTAAATTGGTAGACTGAGGCATTTTGGAAGAGGTGGTCTTTGCTGTTAAGAACTGAGCGATACTTTTGGGCTTAACTTTTACCTTCAGACTTCAGCAGGTGCTACACTTTATAGGAATTTACATACTCTAAAAATGGTGGAGGCTCTGAGCCTTCATTGGGCTTGAGCTGTAGAGGCTGGGCTGTGGCGTGTGATCCTGTTCTGGCAGTACTCAGAGCTGGAAGCTGGAATACACAGGATTTTGAGAATCTAGTCTATGAAGTAGCAAGTAACACCTGGCATTTCATTTAGAAGACTAGAAAATGAGGCACTTTGAACTTAACTCCTGCTAGTTTAGAAGGGGATTGTCTTTTTTCTGAAGTACTTCCTTCTGTCAGACCCAAGCTTAATTTCTTCTTACTTTAATGCTCTTGTGATACTTAACTGCTGTTAATTCTTACAATGTAAAATGTCTTTGAGGAATTACAAGTTCATGAAGGAAATGTGGACTTCCTGCTACCAAAATACCGCAGCATTTTGGAAGAGGCAGATCAGCTGCTTGAGGAATACAAGAGACAACCTGCACATCTCGAGAGACTTTATGGTTTGTTGATCAATTCAGCTTTTTATTTCAATGCAACTTAATGTCTGGAGAGCATGCTGGACATGACTGAAATAGTTATGAAGTCAGTATTAGCAGAATTTAAATAATTTGGTAAGTGGGTACACTTGGGTAGCTTCAGAACAGCAATAGGTATGTGAGTATATATGTCTGGTCAGAAAACATCAGGAAAACGTAAGAAAAACATGGAGAGGGAAGGGAGACTTGTAGAAGATGATCTAATTTAGTGAAGGAAATCCTGTAACCTCTGGTGCTCCCTGTACACAGCTCTTGGCTCAGAGAATCTCAGCCAGACACCCACTTTAATACGTCCGTGTATGTACAGCATAAGCAGAAGCCTCGTTGCCTGTCCTGTGACACAGTTTCTGTCCCTTTAGTGTTTCAGGTGTGGGTAATTCTAAGGCAGAAATACACGTTTTGGAATGGAGCTGGAATCTGGGCTGTTCCAACAGTGTTTTGGGTTTGTTAAAATCATAGTTTAAAACACAGAGTTTAAAAAGTCTTGTCTCTAAACACAGAATCAGCTAGAGTAGTTTGTATGTAATAATGAGTTGAGATACCTTGTAATGAAAACAAGGTGAGTAATAAGTCCTGGGATTTTACCTTTGCAGGTATGATCACAGATCTCTTCATAGATAAATTCAAATTTAAAGGCACCAACGTCAAAACTAAAGTTCCTCTTCTTCTGGAAATTCTGGATGGCTGTGATCAAGATGGACTAATTGCTTTTTTTGAAGCTGCAGCCTGACAAGGAAAAAGCAGAGCAATTTTTTTATTTTATTTTTTAAATCAAGGCAGTTCAATATCAAGTCCAATATGCTTTTTTAACAGTTTTACTCTTGTACTGTCAGCTCTTAGGTTTTATTCATATTTATTATCACACTGAACATAGTGGTTAACTTCCTTTCATATAAATGTATGTTAAATGTACCCAGAGTTTCTGTGTATACAGGGTTCGTTGAAGCTAAAGAAAACGTAGATGTAAATACCAAATACCCTTTTTGCAAAAATGTTTTCAGTACTATTCAAGTCTACATGCATCTGTTCAGAATGTATGAAGAAACTGTTTTTTAGAGGCTTAACCAGAGAAGCAATTTGTGCATTAAACTACATGGAACTGTGATATTTGCCTGCTGCACTGTGACAGCCCTGCAAGGCTCTCACCACTTTGGTGTGTGCCCAGGGATGGGGAAGAACTTTCTGGATTTTAGCCTACAGACAGCTACTTTTAAAGTGACACATTAACTCCTGTTTAAAGAGTGGGTGGCATTAAACTCCTTCTGTGCTCCTCCTGGGTCTGTGTTATTTTTTCAAAACTCCCAGTATTTGGTATCTTCCACCTTACTTCAAACTCATTTCTGTTTAAAAATAGAAGAGATGAACCAGCTTGTGAATGCAGAGATGAAGTAAAGAACAAAAATGATAATTACTGAAAGGACGGACGTTTTTCAGTGGGGAAGGGGCAAGGTGCTTTCTACCTTCCTTCCTTCTGCTGAGCAGGAGCAGGGTCCAGGCCTGATGCCCCTAAAGCCGGAGCAGAGTCCAGGCCTGATGCCCCCAGTCATGCTACTGGCACGGTGTCATGGCAAGGAGCATCTGGAAGGCTCCGGGCAGACCTTAGAGCACCTTCCAGTACCTGAAGGGGCTATAGGAAAGCTGGGGAGGGATTTTTTTACACGGATATGTAGCTATGGGATGAGGGGGAACAATTTTAAGCTGGAAGACTGTAGATTTAGGTTAGACATTGGGAAGAAATTCCTCACTGTGAGGGTGGTGAGACACTGGCACAGGTTGCCCGGGGAAGTCGTGGCTGCCCCCTCCCTGGCAGTGTTCAAGGCCAGGTTGGATGGGGCTTGGACCATCCCGGTCTAGTGGGAGGTGTCCTGCACGTGGCCGTGCCCGATCCTGAAGGTCTGTGATTCTATACCCCTCTGTCGGCCCCAGCAGCTTCATTCACCACGCCGGCAGTCGCCACTCCCCCTAGAGCTCCGGCCCTCCCGCCCGCTCGGTCCCGCCCGCTCCGCTCCGCGCCCCGCCCGCTTTGTCCCCTGCCGCCCCCCGTAGGTCGCGTGACGCGGCGCCGCGCCGCACCCTCCCATTGGCCGGTTCAATAGTCGCGGGCTACTTGAACGGCGAAAGAGGCGGCGTCGCGGCGCGAGACTCGGCGGCCTCCGGTACAAGTCGCGCCCATTCCTGGCCCCGCGGGCCGCTCTCCCTGTCCGCCCTCCACGCCACCCGCGACCATGCTGGCGGAGCAGGAGAACCAGGAGAACATCCCCCCTGGCGGCAAGGCGTTGCCGCCCGCCGGCACCCGCGTGGCGCTGGGGCTGCTGCGGGGCGCTCAACAGCAGGCCGGGCTCCTGCTGCAGGTGAGGGAGAGAGGGAGGGGGTGGAGGGCGGTGGGTCTGGGGGGACTTTGGAGGAGGTTGGGGGGTGGCGGGAGCTGTCAGCGGCGGCTGTCAGTGGCTGGGCCGGGCTCTCGGCGGCGCTGAAGGGCTGCTCTCCTCACAGGCAGCGCGGAGCGGTGATGAGGGCAATGGCGCGGCAGGGCGGCCGGTTGGCGGGCAGCAGGCCTTCACCATCCATGTGGACGACTCGGATGGGGAGAAGCAGCAGCAGCAGCAACAACGGCGGCGGGGCAGCCCGACCACCCAGAATGAGGAAACGGCGCTGGGGCTGCGTGCGGCCGTCTGTGCCCTGGGAGAGAGGCGGCCCCTGGCCCCCCTGGGCAACGCCATGGAGCTGAGTTTCGGTACGTAAAACCCCCACAACCACTCTTCCCGGGGCCCACCTGGTGTCCCGCCAGCCCACGGGGAGGGTAGGGCTGCCCAGAGCTCCTGGTACTCAGTGTTGGCACATGGGTCCGCAGGCCTTCCCCCAGGAAACCTGGAGTTGAGCAGGGCTGTGCCGAGGTGTTACCTAGAGAGTGATTTCCAGAGCAAACTGGATGAGGACTGGAGATCCTGAAGCTGTCTGCGGTGTAGACTGCTTTGGTTCGACTTGGTAGATATTATTTCAGTTGCTGAAACCGATTTTTCATAAAATCACAGACTGGTTGGGGTTGGAAGGGACTTTAAATATCATCTAGTTCCAACTCCCTTGCATGGGCAGGGACATCTCCTACTAGACCAGGTTGCTCCAAGCCCCATCCAACCTGGCCTTGAAAACTTCCAGGGAGGAGGCACCCCCCTGTGCTGCGGGGATGTAGTCTGGCAGTGCCCATTTTAACATGGCTGTTATCTCCTACTTAGATTCTCCAAGTATTATGGACATTTCAATAACCTCAGAAGCAGAAGAGAAACCAAATGTTAATAACGTGCCAGACTATATCAGCGATATCCATACGTACCTTAGGGAAATGGAGGTGAGCTCTCTTGTTTGCATACAGCTTATGGAAGAGAAGTTTGGGGTTGAGAAATGCATCTAAACATCAGTTTCTAGTGTAGTGACTAAAGTAACACTTGCTAGAAATGAAGAAATAAGATGCTGTGACCACTACTGTGAACACAAGACCAATTTCTTATGATAAAGGTGACTGTGCCATGTGCTGAACACAAGCTGGAATGCAAGATTATGGAAATATAACTTAGAGATGCTAGACTTTCTATTGTTTACTTGTGATCTGTTTAAACTGTGGTAATTGGAGTTTAAATAGCTGCTTTCCTACTGGCACTTAGTCCAAATTTAATCTTATCTGTCATCTAAACCTACAGGTGAAATGCAAACCTAAAATAGGTTACATGAAGAAGCAACCTGATATCACAAACAACATGCGGGCTATTCTTGTGGACTGGCTGGTGGAAGTCGGAGAAGAATACAAATTACAGAATGAAACCCTGCACTTAGCTGTAAATTACATTGATAGGTTTCTTTCTTCCATGTCTGTTTTGAGAGGGAAACTTCAGCTTGTGGGCACTGCAGCTATGCTGCTTGCATCGTAAGTGAAATTGCTTAATTTAAAATTCCATCTGCTGGTCTCATACAGATGGAAATCTTGTGGCTATCACCCTTCTGTTGCCTGTAGTCAGACTGCCTCAGAAGGCTTCACAGTAGAAGAAAAATTAGGAGTTATCCAACAAAAAGTGTAGATAGACCTAATGTGAGCATTTATTATTTCTAGTTGCAGTAGCAAAAGGCTTCTGAACAGCATTTGAGGGAATATGCACAAGGGAAGTGAAAAGCTTTGTTTGCATCAATTGTTAGTTTAGTGGGTTCTTCTGGAATTTTGGGAACTTGGATTCCCAAATTGCTTAGTGTTAAAATATCAGGCTCTTGTAGCTCTGCAATTCAAGTTCTGCTGATTCAAGAGCTACTGAACCAGTGCAGCAAACTTGTGAAGTATCTGGGCACTCTTAATAAACAAGTCAGAATTTAAATTAGTATGCTGGCGTTCATTAAATGTTCCCAGTTATCTGGTCCTCTAATACCCAAGTTATTTGCTCATAACTGTTTCTCCTGGCAGAAAGTTTGAAGAAATCTACCCTCCGGAAGTAGCAGAGTTTGTCTACATCACAGATGACACCTATACCAAGAAGCAGGTTCTAAGGATGGAGCACTTAATTTTGAAGGTTTTGTCATTTGACTTGGCAGCTCCAACAATCAACCAGTTTCTTACTCAGTATTTCCTACATGAGCAGACAAATGCTAAAGTGGAGAGCTTATCAATGGTAAGTAAGAATTACTAGTTTGGCCCGTGTAACTAGAGAGTTATATTACTAGTAATGCATTTTACAAGCTCTGTTTCCCATTTCTAGTAGAAAATAATGCTAAAGGATTCATCAGTCCAGTCTTCCTTGCTTCCTCCTATTTTTAAATGCATAGTGTCTCTGGGAGAATTCTGGGGAGTGCTTATGTTATGCCACATGCTCCCCCAGAAGTGGTGCCACACCACGGGAAAGTAACACTCCTGTTGCCACTTACTCTTCAAGATACTCCATTCCTGTCACAGGCTGGCACTTGGTCTGGCTGAAGCATGCTTGCTTACTCAGAGTAGGCAGAGATTGATGAACTTTAAATTGGGGCTTGTATCACGGCTAGATGTTTCCCTCCTTATCTAAAACTGCCACAGCTACCCACCCACTTTAGCTAAAAAGGGTTTTGTTTTGGTTTGTCCCCTCAATAAGCTGTGAGCTCTAAATCCAGAGGCTAATTTTTAAAGCAGAGGATTGGAAGCTTAAATTAGGGCTCTAGTGCAACTGTTGAATGCTCTTCTACTTCCTTTTGGATGCAGATGATTCCCTTTCTCTGGTTTCCCTTGCAGTACCTCGGAGAGCTGAGCCTAATTGATGCTGATCCTTACCTGAAGTACTTGCCATCAGTTATTGCTGCTGCAGCATTTCATCTAGCAGACTATACAATCACTGGACAAACTTGGGTATGTAGCACTAACACTTCACCCAACTTTATGCACGTTTAGTGTATTCATACAGTTCTGAATGCTGGGGCTTGGGCTGCAGGAATCGTAGCCCCTCTGCGCTCCTAGGCTGTTAATTAGGGCTTGCACCCTGTAGCATTTGAAAAACGGAGGGGGATACCTTTTCTTGGAAGGAAACAGCATCTACTGATGCACTCTCTTCTGGTGATCCTTCTTAAAGCTGTAAGCAGCTTTCTTGTGATGAGGAAAGGGGCGGTAAGAAAGCCTAAGCTTTCTGGAGGCAAGGAATACTTGATGAGAATATGATAGTCTTCAGGATAACTCTAAATCTACATGAACTGCTAAAATCTGAGCAGATTATTAAACTCCATTGTGCTTGAGAATGTGAGACTCTGCCAACCTACTAGAACAAGAGAGTTTCAACAGGAATCTAAAACCTCCACAGCAGTCATCAGCATAAGCGAACAGAAATGTTCAAATGTCCCTCTTCCTTTTCCCCTCAGCCTGAATCCCTGTGCAAAGTAACAGGCTACACCCTTGAAGACATCAAACCTTGCCTCATGGACCTACACAAGACCTACCTCAAAGCAGCACAGCACATGCAACAGTCCATCAGGGAAAAGTACAAGAGTACAAAGTGAGTATCTGTAGAGATGCATGATGAGCTGGTACGTTAGGCCTGAGTTGTCCTAGCATGGAACTGCATAAAGGAGTGGGGTGTATCTCGAGTCTTCAGTCAGACCTAACTAACCACATCTACCATGTGGAGAAATGGTGACAAGACTCCCCAGGTTTTTGCACAATGTTTTGTTGAGCAATGCTCAGTGGTTCACCCCCAGGCCTGCTATCGCTGTCTGAACTGTCAGGTAGAAATTGGAGGAATTTTCTTGATGTTACTACAGTTGGTAGGCAGGAGATGGTACCTAATGCTCCTAAAAATACGTGTTGGCAGCTGACAAGCCCCAGAATGCTTCCTGCTGGCTGTGCCTTGTGGGAAATGTGCTTTCCTGCAGGGTGTATGCTATTCTTTACAGCAGAAAGCACTTGAGCAAGATGACATCCTGCATCTTTTTTTCCCCTCTCTAGGTACCATGGAGTATCGCTTATTGACCCACCAGAGACACTAAACTTTTTGTAATAATCAAGAGACTGATCTTTTAAATGGATGTATATTGCAAGAGAATTATGTACAGTTTTAAACATGGTTCATAATCCTAGATGTGATCAACTCGGAATAATAATACAGGTTTTGATGAGCTTAATTATGAGGTTAGTTTTATGTGGTTTTAATGTAAATCTTCTGTACATGCAATCTTGTTAAAATATTTAGCTGGGTTTTTATAAAAATGTTCTCTTCAAGCACAGAATTAACCACGCAGACCAAGTGAAGTCTGAAACTGCTTATCTAATTATGAACTAAACATAAGTATTATCAGTGCATTATTGTAGTAGGGCTTTTTCTTCTTCCAAGAATGACTTGGACTCCACAGCAGTATTCATAGTGTTTTTATACTGTCTAGTTTAAACTGAGACTTAGTATAGATCCAAAATGTGGTTTAAGGGCTCTAATACTGGAAGAAACGGTATAGCTGTGAGGAGAACACCTGGCTGGAACTGACTCTGGTGAGGCTCTTTGGGATGTGCTACTGTATGGGAAGCCTTGACTGCTCTGTGATATATTGCCAGATCTCCATCGGGTGGAAGGTTGAACACTGCTGCAGGGACTGCACAGCTAAAACTAGCATACCAGGTCATAATTCTCTCTTCCAGTATGTAGAAAACTGTCTTGCTATAGGTATTTTCTAGTCAAAAGTGTAACTAGATACTAATTTAAACCCATGGAGTTCCCTCTGATGTGTTAGGTGTCCCAAAAGCTCATCAATACTTACTGAAAACTAGTTATCAGCCTGCTTACCTCATACCTCTTTAGGGGTGGTGGAGGGATTAAACAGCAGGAGGGTGAACACTGCTTCATGCCTGCAAGAGTAGGGACTGTCTTCTTGCATGGATGGGCCACATGGAGAATGCACCAAATTCTGTACATCCCTCTTGCTTGGAAAGGATTCCTCTGTGGCACACTGCACAAACATAGACAAACTGCTTGTCTTTTTCCTTGGTTTTAGAACTGTTACAGGTGCAAACTAGCACGTAATCGGCATTAGATCAAGTGGATGTTTACCCTCAACCTGTGTAAATGGAGTGATGCTGCCCTGTACCTGGTCTTTGCATGTAAAGCAGTGAGCGTGTGGAATTTAATTAAGCCATTTTCAGATTGGCTAATAAACAATTTTTACATCTGATGTTAGTGGTCTTGCCAATACCTTAAAATCACTGAGATGTAGCACTGCCATCTGAAACTGGCATTCGCATCCAAAGCTTTTTGGCAGGGGCTGCCCTGTGCAACCTGTGTCATTTTAACTTGAAGATGATTCAATGCTGTCTGTCTGGTTATCTGGACACCCAGCTGTTAGCAGTGTAAATTCTTTGCAGGTGTTGAACAGCTATGTTAAAAAAAAATATCAGCCCTCTATCAAGCTGATAAGCTTTATAGTAAGACAACTCACATCTCTACTCTTAACTAAAAACTTGCTGTTTTGCCCCCACCCCTGCTCTGCAGTCTGAGCCCTCTGTGAACCAACTCAGTTACAAAACTGATGGGAGTCAAGACAAAAGCACGCAGCAGAGGCTGCCTCTTTTTGGCCAATCTGAGTTTTTTAGGATGCACTTTGACTTTTATACTTGTTCTAATGTTTAATGAAGAACAGTATTTCATTGATTGGCCATGTTGCCCAATTGCTTTTGTTTAGTTTAATTTCAATAGATTGCCACTGAAAAGCTAAAACAAGTTGGGTGAAAAAATTATAGTGTATTTTCTCTGGTGCTTAATATTGGAAATGCTGGAAACTTGCAGGAGAGGGAGTTTGTGTTTACAGGAACATTTGCTGCAGTTGCAGCATCAGTTTGTGACCCTAGAAGGGCAAAATGGTGACTGGCAATTCTTCTTTGAAGACAGTCGAGCACAGCACCCTTCCTGAGAAACTGGGTTCTGTCTTTCCCCTCTTTTTTTGTGGGGTATGCTGGAAGCTTCCCAAGACCACTGAGAAATATGGTCATTGCAAGAGGTGTAATTTAAAGGAAACTGATGAATTATTTTCCCCAGAAAAGAGCAAGCAGCAATACTTAAGTGAAAGGACTTCAGTGGCTTATAGCATTAATTTCCTACTTAATAAAAGGTCTCTGTGCTCTATTTTCAATGGAAGTTGTTTTGCTACTGTTCCCAAAGCACAGAGAAAAATTCTGCCTTGCTCCTTCAGCTTTTCCTTCAATGTACCAATAGGACTTCTGCAGCCTAACAAAATGCTGCAGTCATGGGCTGGCATCTCTGCCCAGAGTGACTATGTTCCTCCTTCCTCACTGACAGCCCCTGCTGCTGCATCTTTTTACATCTTCTCATTTTCTGACATGAATACAGGACGATTCCAGGTCTTACTACTAAGATTTGAATAAAATATTCCAGGTTGTACTATACTGTTTTGCCTATCCAGCTTAACTTGTGGTCCTTTCAACATAAAGCCTGTAAGGAATGTGGGGTATGAGATGTTATGTGTGAAGAAAGAAGAGAGCCATGCAAAGCATGCTGTTCTATTTCTGGAAGAGGTTTATGGTACCATGGAAGTAAGAAGAAACTGAATCTTCACTCATTCTTGATGGTGACTTTGGGTTGGAAGAACTGACATCAAGAAAATGCACTGGCTTAGCTCCTGGAGGAAACTGGCTTGCTGTGTTTGTGCCTTTCTGAAAGAGCACAACAATTAAAGCTTTCCTTGGCTGGGAGTAATATATGTTTTTTAAATTGAATTCTAAACCTGACTGAGGGAATGTAGTATCTGCAACAGTAACTTCTCTCCTTTTTGTATTTCATGAAATACTGAGATCACATGTAAAATAGTCCTACTTGGCTCTTGTAAATATGTGCATGTTTCCCATTTGACTTGGTTTTCCAACAAAGCAGCTAGCTCAGCTATTTTGGAAACCTCCTTGTCTCTTCACTTTACCCAAATCTAAACTCACAGCATCATTCTCTGAATGTAGTTCAAGCAGCATTCCTGTCTGTTGCATGTAATATTTAATTAAACTTTTTAAGAAAGGCCATTGCTGAAGTATTAATTGCTTCAATATGAAAGTGTGTGCATTTCTGTTGATTTTTAAACAAAGCAGTTGCAGTGTTAAGATGGGGAGTGACACAGGCAAGGTCTTAGTCACAGCACACCATTTTTCCCTGTGAAGAACCATTCCAGGCATGGTAATAGCTACCTTAACTAAAGAAGCTTTTCCTGGCAATAAACTTGAGACCTAATTCCTTTTATCACCTGAACTCTGACTCTGCACAGGTCCCTTCAGTAATACAGAGGCTGTTTTGTTAAGAAAACTTCGTTTTACCTCTGCAATTCAAGCTGTAGCACTTCAGTCAGTTCAAGTTAAACTAATGAATTTTCTGCTGCAGCTGGATGCTCACCATGGAATTTCACTTACATGCAAATATTTTTATTTAAAGCTGCATACTTTTATAAAATATACATAAAAGCAGGACCAAATATGGGGTGGAAGGAAATAATCTACAAAAATAATTTCAGTAATGACAGACCACATTACATATTTATACAGCATTTCTGAAGGAGGGATGGTGTCTTTAATAAGCAGCTCTCTTCTTTCTTCTCCTTTTGTTAAATGCTTTCTTACTTGTATTTTCTTGTTTTGGCTTGGTCTGTGTTCTGTGAGCAAACAGCATTTGTATCAGAGAAATGTACTCAACAGTTTCATTTCAAAAGAACATAGATGATCATCCACAATAGGGCAACCATCCACCATGCTCAGTGTCAAGTTCAGTTTCTACAAAGTGTATTACACACCACAGCAAGGGTTTCCAGGGCTAGGGCAGGGTACAGCAATAAATCTCACTGCTTGGATTTAAAATTTAAGATTAGCTGTAGTGTAATGGGTAAAATATCAGCAACATCTCTTTACCAGCTAATTTAAATCCACTTTTATGCCATTGCTCCCTTTGGAATAAAGAAAAGTCAAATATCTGTAACTTTGGACAGCTGCAGGTCAGCCACAATGACTGGCCTCGTAGGGTGGGAGCAAACTAGCCCGGATTTCAACTTCCTCACTCTCCCCTTCATCAACTGAGACCTTTCTTGGCCTTATCAAAATCCCGTGCTTCCTGAAAATACTCCTTACAAACTCCTTTCCCATCCTAATTTCACATGGTGGTTACCTGGTTTTCTTTGGTAGTTCCTGTGGCTCCAGAATGACAACTTCTTCCTCTTCGCTGTCAGACAGTACAATAGGTTCATCTAAACAAATAAACAAAAACACCAACCACAAACTGGTGATGAGCTTTGGCACAACCAACTTCTGTAATCAAATAACCACAGCATTCTTAAAGGAACATTCAGAATGGCTAGTGTGTCATTTATAGCCCACCATTCTCTTTTCAAGAAAACAAGTGACGAGGTGAAGTGAAAGTAACAAATGGGTGTAACTCAAGTGGAAAGTGGCTACAATGGTTCCCCGTTGTTGCTAAGGTCCTCTTTCACATTTTAATTCTAGGCTGTTAACAAAATGAAATTATAAGCATATATGGTAACAAGATAAATACTTACCCTTCTTAGCTTCTGTTATCCTTCTACCTTCAGTTTCTGTTTCTGTTTCCATTTTATGACATTCAAAAGCAGTAGCCTCACTTTCACCTTCCTCTTCTGCTTCCTCTTTCTCAGATTCTTCAAGGTCTCCCCAGGAGTTCTCTATTCCTTCCCCAATTTGGGCTGTCCCAGGAGTGTGCAATATTGGTTTGGCAAAACTGAAGTAGTTAGGAAAAATCTTGGGTGTTCGCCGGCAAGCTTTGTATTCTGAGAGCAAACCAGCTGTTTTTTAAGCTGGATCTTTTCTCCCCAGGGAACAATATCCTCAAAGGGGAGATAAGAGAGTACTTTTCCAGTTACTGTAAGTCACTTCAGACCTCAGTTTTCCACTTTATGCTAGGAATTAAGTTACCTAAAAGCCATCAGAACCAAAACCAATATAAAGTTAATGTTTCCTCTGAAGGCTATAGGCTACCTAAGCTGTGAGGAATCCTGGATGTGTTTTTAGCTTCTAGTGGTGCTAGTGCAATGCCTGGTTTTCCCCTGAGTAATACAACAGAAAAGATACACTTCTGAAGGAGGCTCAGCTTTAGTGATGATTTCTTCTGCTTGTTCTTCCACATTGTTAGTGTCCACAGCAGCACTCTCCATTTTGAAGGCTGTGATCTTTTGGTTTGGTATAGATTCTGCAAAGCCGAACTTCCCACCTTCTTTCCTAGGCATTCAGTGACAGACACTATTGCAGGATGCTTCATATGTAAAAATGCTCTCTCTTTTCAAGTTCAGATATACAAACACTTGAAATTTAGAACAAATACAAGTGAAAACAATTTGCTTTTCAAACTACAGGTTAATATCACTTTTTTGGTATGTTTCTTCAAAGTTCCCTTCCTTCCCAAAACACTCACCTAACTTTCTGGTCGTTCTCCAAGGCTTTTTGAATTAGTTCTGTTATTTCTGCAACCTTAACAGCTGTTATTTTACTGCATCTCAGAACCTGTTTGTTACACACAGAACAACAGTTAACGATCATGAAAGCACGATGTTTTTAATGATAAATGTAGAATATCTCAGGAGTCGCAAACACTTAAAATATGGCATTTTAGTATGAAGGACTGGATAAGCTACGAGTTGATGTAAAAGGTTCATACAACAGCCTCTAGCTATTCATGAGTGCAGGCTGAATTAATTTACAGACTCCCTCAGGCAAACCATAGGGAAAAAAAAAAAAAGATGTGTATATGACCAAACAGTATGTCTTTTCTATATTTCTTCTTCCACTAGGAAGAAAAATGCATAATCTTTCCAATTAAACCAGACAGGTAATTGATTTCTTAGCTTCCAAATGTCAAGGATACTTCAATACCAAGATTAAAGCACAGGAATTAATTTATATACAAAAGAAAAATCAGTCAAGGCAAAGATTTACCTGATCCTTTACCAGCATAATCCCTCCACTGGACTGGATGGTGCAAATTTCACGATGTTTATTCATGGCAATGACAAGGACACCATCCATTACAGATTCCTCACGTTCGCTTGGATCCACCAATAAATAGGTCCTAAAATCAAGTTTTAAAATATAAGGCAGCAGTAGAAGTCTGAGGTGAGTTACTACCCTTAAAACAATTAAACAAAGGAATTGGTTTACATATTAGTCATTACTGGTATATTCCCCCCAGAACGTTTTCTATGTCCTCTGTGGTTAGCTACATTGTGCAGAGGACACAAATTTCTCCCCATGGCATCTCACTTCAGATAAAATGTTTTAAGAAATCTGCTTGCCTATATACCTATTTTTAGGACTCTTCTGTGTTTAAAATAAATTCTGCAGAATTGACAATAAGCTGTTTCTGTCAAAAGGACTTAACAATCCTTACCCTTGCTGGAAGAAGGCAAAACTAACACAAATAGGCATGTGGTGGATACTCAAGGGGACAGGATCACGTTCCTCAGGAGTGTACTTGGAAAAGAATTGGCCCAGAAGACAATTAATTTCAAAACATTTAATTTTCAAATAACATACTGTACAAAGGATATTTAAAGAAATAAAAAAACAAGAAAAAAAAAAAGGCTATAAAACGTTTAGTCACCTAAAAATTTTTAAAATTTCTTTTTACTCTTCTTGTGCAATTCTGTTTACACAGGTAAATACAGCCTGATCATCAGCTTTATGCTTGATTTGGTCAAAATCCTGTAAAATACTTACCTTTTAGAATCAGTATTCCAATAAACTGAGGCTGACAGAATCCCATATTTAGCAGGCTTCCTCATTACCCTTTCACATTCTGAACAGCGACATGTCTATCCTAAAAGCATTTTGGAGTTTATCTGCTTACACAAACATGAAATTGTCCCTGTGAGACAGAGCGAAACATCTGCCTGCAGCCACAAAGTCAGTATGATCTGGCACCACTCACCACAGTTACTTCCTCCCCTTGCACAGACACATCTGGTCTGCGGAAATGACACAGAGCTACAATTCCCGCTATGCTGGCGGCGTCAATGATGTTACCATCGTGATTTAACAGGTGCAGGTCCAGACGAATCTGCCACACCTGAGAAGAAACAGACATAACTGCTTGGTGATTTCTGACATGATTCTACGCAAGTTATTTGTTTTCAAAACATTTTCGTTTTTTGAACCATAAGAAGCAGCAGCAAAACGTTTTTTCAGGTCTTGGCTTAAGATGATGAAAGATCTCAGTATATTCCAGGATACCGATGTACTACATTAAATTATGGCAAAATACCTAACACTTAAGTACAACTTAAACTTTATTCTGCAGACAAATATTTGTGCATGCTAATAAACTGCTTCAGAAAGCCTATGTAGATATGTAAACTAAAAATACCTGTAAAGTCATATGTGTGGATCTTTACATTAACCCAAAATGAGAATTTCTAGTTTTCAAAACAAGATGGAGACCACCTTTAAAATAGCCTATATATATCTTTTAGTTTAAAGTTACTTGAAACTAGTAGATTTCCATACCTTTTCACCAGCAACAATGCAGAGAGATTCAGTATCTATACATTTGGAATTTCTCAGGCATCGTTCTATTAGCCTGTTCAGTTTCACCAGTAACTCAGATTGCCTGTTAAAACAAATTTAGTCCAAATCAAATCTGATTACAATATATATTTAAGTGTATCAAAACAGTGGCTCTTATGTCATCCTTGTTTAGTCTTTTTAAGAAAGCTACGTACCTGCCAGGCTCAAAACCAGGTGCAGCCATTGGTGAGAGCTCAAGATTAAAGAAAAGTATACCCTCAGTGGGCCGATTTGGCTTGGGGGGCAACAAGTTCACATGAGACTTGTGCAAGAACCCTGCAAAGGTAAATAAACCACTAAGTTTTGGAATTTAGCAGGGGAAAAACTCCTACTGCTAGACACAAAACACCTACTGTAAAAATACACGTGTTTAGGCACTTAGTTTGTATTTTCCACCCCTGATAGTTTCTCATTCAATGTCTGTCAAACACACTTAAACTCCAGTCAACAACCCATATGTAGAAAATTCAAACATTCTCCTGTCTTTTAGGATTAAAAACACTCAGCCACATGAGAACCTTTAACTAAATATTAATGCAAATGCATATATTCCACTCTTCCACATACAAAAAAGGGGCGTTTGATTTGTGAAAGAACGCAAAATGCAATCCGAGATCAGTAAATAAAGGGATGAAAAATGGTAATTTCGTATCTTATAAATTGTCTGTAATCTACAACCAACATGGAAACCCCACCCCATCCCTTCCCTTCCTACTTCTCCTCTATGGTCCTATGCTTGAATTGCTACGACTTTATAATCTGTTTACTGGGACCGCAGCGAGCTTTCCGACACCGAATATTCAACGCTACGCACTCCTTTGGAAACGTGCGCTTTAAAGCGAGAGCCACAGCGGCGGCTGGCAGGCTTCCCTCAGGCGGCACAGCGCAGCAGCGTCTGCCCGTCGCGCCGGCCGAGCCCCGCTTCCCCCCGCACCCACCTGGTCTTCCCCAGCTCCACGATACAACAGCCGTAGTCGGCGCCGAAGGAGATGCGCACGTTCCGGTAGTCATAGCACTGCCGCCCGTCCAGGCGCTGCGGGCCCAGAGACACATACACACCAGGTTAATGCGCCATCCCGGGGCTGGGGGCGGCAGCTCTGGCCTACCGCCGGGTGGCAGCAGGGGAGAGCCGCGCTACCCCTCCCCAGGGCGGGGAAGAGAAGAGGGAAGAGAAAGGGAAGTGAGCGCCGCACCTTCCTCTCCTCGATGGCTCGCAGGAGGAAGCGCCGTTCGCAGTTGGAGAGCGGGGTCGCCTTCATGGCGGGGCTCTCAGCGGCTAGCGCGCGCGGGGGGCCGCGCGCCGCGAGCGCGTCATCAGCAGGCGGCGGGCGCCAGGGCGCCAGTGCGCAGGCGCGGGGCTCCACAGCGCGCCCGGCCCTCCAGGCGGCAGGCTGGCAGCTCCCGGCCCTGCAGCCCAGCAGATAATGGTTACGGGGACCCGCCTCGTCGCAGGGGAAGCGTTAGCCGTGGCCTGGGGCGGCGCTGTTCACAAAAATCACAGAGTAGTGATTGGAAAGGACCTCTGAGATGACAGAGTGCAAGCGAGTCTCTGCGGAAGGGAGGGAGGCGGTGTGGCCTTGTGACACAGTCGTCGGGGAACCATCTGGAATTCAAAATAACACCAGCGTCTCAGACGTTTCGAGTGGTAGTGCCCAGTCTTCAAGATGTGCGAGCTTCTGCAGCCCCTAGGAAACAGCCAGGCTGGTAGCGAGAGCAAGGCTGGTAGTGCTGTAGACAGAAATGCAGCAAAAGCTTCAGATTTGCCAGATCATCCTTTCCTGTTGTTCTGAAGCGTTGCCTGTAAGTAAAAAGTCAAGGCCTTTACAAGTGGCTTTTATGCTTAATTGGAGTTGAAACAAAAATAAATTACTGTACCTTCACGACATTGTTAAACCCCAGACATTCTGACTTTCCTCACACAAAATTGTTGAAATATCTCAGTTAGGCTGTCTTTTTAAACCCTGTTAATACACTGAAGTTCTAGTGCAAACTAAAAAGTGAGTCATGGTTCTGAAACGTCAAGTTTGTGCAAGTGAGGACAAGTGCTACCTGATTTTTCTATGCTAGTTTTGTATTTTCAGGTGAATAATAATAAATAATAAATGAATAATAAATAAAAAATTATAAATGTCTAATAAATAAATGAATAATAAATAACGAATATAATCACAAATACTCAGTGTTGAAGAATATTGGTAAGGGCCCTCTTGCTGTAGGGACAAAAATAAGCAAATAGTTTTCCTAAAGGGCACTATGTGTGAAGCAACAGTAGGAACAAAATTATACAACACTTGCAACTTTAGCTAAGAATATTACAACATTTGGCTTAAGGTTCTTCCTGATTTCAGCTATGTGGTTGATTTGGTATTTTCCTTGGGGTTTAGCTGGCAGTCCTTTGGTAGAAATTCTGTCCTTTTTTCCTTTTAGAAATGTTTAAATTCAGTGATAATATTCATTAGTGAAGACTTTGGGTTAAATTCTGGTTGCTTTCCAATCACTGAGAAAAAATGCTTCCATTGGGACCAAGTTTGCTCCATATTGGTAGCCCTAAGTCCTGCTATACTTTGGTTGGTGCAGCTTTTTACATAGAAAGTAAAGGTTAGGTACTAATGACTTGCAATCACTTAAGATTTCGTGAGAAATAAATTATTTTCTAAGGGCCTATTTTAATCTTAGAGCTAATTTCTGAGTTACGTGCAGTTGGGTAAACTGTTAAACAGGGTTTCCAAATCACAGAAAACAACTACATTTTGAGTTATTTAATTTATTATTAATTTATTGTTATTATAATTTATGAATTGTCACTCTGATTACTTTTTCTTACATCTTTGGTGTGCTGACATTTGTAGTTGTCCAGATACTTACTAGGAGCCCATTTTCAGCCATGTTGTAAGCCACAGTATTTGTGGGAAGCAGGATTGTGAAATATTCCTGTCATTTTATAATTAAAAAAAGAGATTGAAATATTTTGCATCTCAATGAACAGAATTTACTCGGTAAATTAAGTCCTGTGTTGCCTTTTCAGCAGATACTGGGATGGTTAAAGTCTCACATGAGGAACTTAAGCTGTTGGTTCAATGCTGTGAAGTTGTACTTTATTTAAATGAGAGATCTCATTCCTCAGAGTCTGAGTCCTTGGTGTGTTCAAAGGTATTGATGTTAGTGATAGCAGCAGTAGTAACTGTTTTATCTGACATGCATAGCTCAAGTGGCTGGATGGAAATGAACTAGATTTTGTCCTTGCTGCTGTTTGTTCCTAAATTCAGATGAAAGGACCATCCAATAAACGCACAAAACCAGGGAGGTTGCACAGATTTCACTAGACGCCTGGTCTGGCAGGGAGCCAGATTGTTAGTGGTGACGATAGGCAACATGGAGAGAGATTCCTGTTTGGCTTGCAGAATCTTGATCTGATTTGGAAAGCTGACAGCTTTATAAGCAGGAGAGGGTGTCTTTGTGGAACATTTCATAGGAAAGCTGGTGGGAAGTAGTGCCTTACCGATGTCCTTTTGTCAGCTTACAGTAGGTCATCATGCACACTGAAAACATTGCCATCTTCTTTTGCATTGAAAAGCCAGATGCTGACTGGATAGCAGGCAAAAGACCATCCAGGCATGATAAGGCTAAATTTGGAACCAGAAGTTGTATCTTGCTTGATTACAATGCCAGGGACATTAATTCTCATCAATGAATATTCTCCACCTCTTTTGCAGTAACCCACATTCAATCCAACTTACCTTATTAATTATTTCCACTTCTTCCTGTGGTGCTCTTTTTGGGGAAAAGTATGACTCTCCAGGTAAGGAGATAAGCATAATGTTGGTGATCGCTATCATGGATAAACTAGCGATTATCTTAAAAGGTGAGTGAGACCAATTTTTTTTTATTATTTTTTTTTTTCAGAAGAAATGAACTCTGAAAATGCTACCCTTGTTTTCACATCTTTGATTCACAAGAATTTCAGGTTAGTTTCTTCTTATTTGCACTGGTTTGAAGGAGCACAGACTTACAGCCTAATAACTTACTATCAGCTCCATTTGGAATCACTGGTATTTATGCTGCAAGTGAGAAAATGGGAACATTAGTGTTTGTATTCAGTTCCATCAGAGTGGGCAAGAAGCCCACTCTTTTCAGCTTAGCTTGATTCTGATAGCTTCTACAGAAGAGGTGATGGGGTTGAATTTCACATTTAAATGGGGAATTCTGCACCTGACCTGAGTAATACAGCAGTTCAGATGCAGATCAGAAAAGGGCTTTCTTGAGTAACTTTGCTTTCACTGTGTTATTAGTCACCATTTTGCTTATCTTGGTAATGCTCAATTAATCAGCTTTATTCTCTAGTTCTCATTCACTAGCATGGTTTTGTTATGTTTTCATTTGCAGGCTTTGCAAGAGAATGTTAATACTTAAAATCACTTTGATATTCTTCAAAAAAGTGTTTATATTGCCTACTCCTTGAGAAAGGGAATTGAAATCTGGAAATAGACATATTACTCAATAAATTAATCATATAGGTTAAAGTGTACTAATCTTGCAAAATGGTGCATTTTTTACTATAAGTGGTTGCTCAATAGAGCAGTGAAAATGAACAGTAGATGGCAGTCATTTTCATTTCAGAATGAATCAATTTTTCATGAAATTCTTCAGTTACTGTCAACAGCCTTGAAAGGGTTTGTATTGTTTGTAGAAACCTTCCAAACTCTGTTACTCTCCATCAAGTACAAAAATGTCAACTTGAGCATATGCTGAGGTTTGTGCTTCGGGCTGGAGTGGGAAAACTTCCTGTCCCAGCTCTCCTGGTGTACTGTTGTGTGCCTCGGTCTGCCTGGCAGCAACACGCCCGTAGGCATCGCTGCTCTTGACAGAAGTGAGAGACTGAGTGTTTGGGCTGGTGAGGAGTTGCCGTCTTGTTAGTAAATCACAGCAATAGCTTTTGTGCAGAAGTTGTTTTGTAACAGCTTCGATAAAATAGTATTTTTGAAGGAGTCACATTTTTTAAACTTAACCAGAACATTCAAGAATGTTATCAGTCATTTATGTTTTCTTGCACTAATATATGTTCTATCAGAAACACTTCTATTCAGAAGTGCTGATTATACCTTTATTGCTAGGGAGGCAGATATGGTGGATTTTTGCTTCTGGTGCTGGTCCTGTTCAAGATCAGTACACAGGGAGGTTGGTGGTGAACTTCAGGAGGATCTGGACATCATTCCAGGGGATTCCAGGGGAACCAAGTCAGGAGGGTGGCTGGGAATCTGCTGTCTCCTTGGAGTCATGCTACCATCTTTTTACCAAGTCTACTTGGCAGATTTTGTGCATGCACGTGTGCAAGGAGGGGTAAAGAATTTAATGCACAAATTGAGGAATGGAAACCTGAAGCAGGCTGCATGGAAAATCAAGTCAATATAATAGGTTAATGAAATGGAAAGGGAGCAATTACTACGTTTTGGTATGGTTAAAGGCAGAATTATGATTGTAATCAAGTAATAGAAATACTGCGAGTGTTTGAAACCAGAAAGGAAAGCAATGAGTGTTTGACACTGCAGAGTGACTAAACGAGCGAATAGATCACAGACACAAAGGCTAAAGCAGCAACTGTCAGAAAGAAGAGCCTGATGATCTATTGTGACCACATAGAAGCATTTCTTCATTTGAGATGAATGCTCTGTAGGCTGAAATGCTTGAATTGGATTATCTTACCGAACTGAGCCATGAGAGAAAATCACATTTGAGGACTGAAGAAAAAAACCAAACCGTATCAGAATCTCAGCATCTTGACAGCAAGCTTCCAGCTACCACATTTTATGGCCTAATAAAAGTAAATAAAAATTTGATCTTCTCTTTTCATGATAGCCTTAACTGTAATGTGCCTTTGCTGATTAGCTGCGAGTCCTGCTCACCAGTGCCTCCGGTATACACATTTACACATGTATGCACAACACAGATGTATTTCAGCTTATAAGATTATTTGGGAAGAAAAGCTCCTCATAGATGTAATAATATAATTTATAATTCGTTTTTATGAGAGCCCTCTGGGGCCTTGAAACAGATAGGGTGGGAGGGTAGGTAATTGCTGCAAGCAATGCGGCCAGCAGAAATCAAGCATAAGCAGTACAGCCAGTGTACAGTGTACCAGCGTGATGTAGTGAGGTGTGGGGGGTTCTGGCCCTCATCCACAGACACACTTTAACAAGCTCTCTGTCTGAAGCACAGCTGTAGGCACATTAATCCCTTACTTTTACAGCTTGCAGGGCTAACATTTAGGGAAGTAGTTGCCTACTATGTTTGCTAAAGTAATGTTATTCCACAAAAGGGACCTGGAACCATCAGCAAATCATGCCTAAAGACCTGCTTAAAGCAAGTTGGTAACTTCTGCTTCACCTACTTGCTGGATGCTTGTTTGATCATCTTTCATAGGCCACATTTCTGAGGAAACTCCAAAATTTTCTTGCTGCTTCCGCTTATACATAGGCTTCAGAGAATCTCCTGGATTTTATTATTCTTGTGAAAGAAGTTTTTTGCAACAAATAGTCCCACCAAAAGTTCTGATCCTGTAGCCAGTGCTGCACTTGTCACTTCCCAGTTTGCAGCAGTCCTTTTGGGAAAGTGGGAATTATTCACAAGGCTGGATTGTAGACAAGAAATGAAGTTGAGAAAAAATAAATTACACCTTTTTTTTGCTTTAAACTTTTTTTTTGCTGCTGCAGCCTGTTTCCCTCTGTAGTCTTGCAAAGAGCTACTGAAGTGGCCAAAGTGCTGTCCTGCCACCATGTGAGAGCAATTAATTGATCTGCAGTTGTGAGTCTGAGCACAGTAGCTAAATACAGAGAGGTCTGATGTCTCCACATCCTACAAATTATTGTCTCCAAACAAACTGTGTTCATTATTTTTATTGATTCAAGGGAAAACAGTTGCTGAATTAAGCATCATGTTAAGCCAAAATTATAGCCAGAGTTGAAAGCTCTAAACATACAAAACCAATGTCTGGATTAAGATTTTAGTGTTGATTAAGATTTTTCAAACCTTTTAGAAGCATCTTCAGATTCTCTTAAGAAGTAACAAATGTTCATGTTAAGGTAGAAACTATAGATTGCTTTCATATAGAGTAGGCAAAAATACATAAAAATTGTAAAAAAGCCCTTTTTCATATCCTGGTCTTAAATATTACTTGGCAGACGGGTTAAATATTGGCTGGATACAAGAAATCTGTGAAACACAAGTGACTATTAATTTGGAAGCTTATTTTTTTCTATTGGAAAAGAAGACAGAAAATGTTTACTGGTATCACACATGTGATCTCATCCCACGGACTGGTACTCCTGCAATACAGAGGAGATCCAGAGTATGGAAAAGCTTAAGGGTCACAGCTGATCCATAACAGATGATAGCACAGTTAATAAAATTGAGGGACGTTTTTTCTCTTTTGATACATGGATTATTTTGAATCGTTCCGTTCAGTGTTGTGCCACCTTTTTCACAGCCCACAGTTCTTAGTCTTCGTCTTGAGCACCAGATTGTGCTGCTCCTGGTGTAGTGTTTGTTGGAAGAAATACCTACTGAGGGCTCGGATAATGAGATCTAGATTCAGCTGCCTAGGAATGGAATCTGCCCAGCTTTGCAGCTGTAACAGACGAGTATCATCCCCATTCCCAGGTTCTCCAGGAGCCATCAGGACTCAGTGGTAACTGAATGAATACATGTGTTTGATTATAACCACGTGAGGAAAATCCAACTGTGCACCCGCAGCATCACCAGCTGTAACCATGTTAGACCAGCATGTCCTGATGCAACTGAAGGAAAGGTGGCATCAGCTCCAGGATAAGTGGGATAAATAATCAATGATCGAGCTAAACCATTAAATCAGAACGGCACTTTTCAATTAGTTCTTCTTCTTATTCAGCTTCCAAGTATCTGTTACAAACCAGAAATTAATCTTGACCACCTGGTTACTTGAAACACTGAAAATTATAATCTTTTCCAGGCAAGTCTTTTTGTTGTTCTACATGGATGACTTTTCTAGACACTAATAAATCTTTATACTAAAATGTTTCTTTTGAATCAGGAGATACATTTCAGAAAATGTATGCGTATGCCTCTTCTGAGTAATTCTGTTGCTACTGTTGTGTAGAGACTGACTGCTTCTTTATATGAGGAGTAAGGGTTGGTGAGGAATTGTAGCATACCAGCTCATTTAGGTTGTGTGTTATACTTTCCTGCTCAGACTATAAGAAACAGCCTGCATTATTTAGTTATAGCGTTAAGCAAAACATTTTCATTATAATAAATAAGAACTATTTATCTTCTGTACAGCTTTAAGAAATTTCAGAATTCTGTTTTGGTCATGAAACTCACAAACCCCAGAAATGATGTATCTTTTTGTTGATTGAGCTGATTTAAAATACAATTTCACATTTACAGTTCTATCTTAAAACATAGTAATTGTTAAAAGTGTGGTTTAGAAGTGCCTGCTGTCATGTACAACAGCCACTCAAGAGGCATTGTATCACCAGTGGCTCTTGCATGAGCACAGACTGTCTCTCATGGAGCTTCTGATTCATATTCTGTGCATATCAAGTGCAAGTGTTAATCTTGCCATATTTCCCAAAGATCCTACTTCTCAATTCCTTGTGAATCAATGCTGGTAAGAAAACTGTTGTGTAAGTAGTTCAATTCCTCACTAATAATAAAAGTGAAATGGGAAAGTGCGAATTATTGTGCCTAGGAGGAAAAAGCTGGGATGTGTGAGCACTGGAGAATGCTGGATGCTGACCTTTCCTTCTTCTGCCAGATAATGGTTTTGCCAGTATTGATGAAGATGTCAGAATGAACTTTTGCTACTTCAATAAAAGGTGGATGATAATTTTCCCAAATTGCTTCAAATAATTTATTGACCATTGTTATGAAGTTTTGTTTGAGATGTACAAGGATAGAAGATTCAGTGTAAAATGGTAACCCAATACATAGTTATCTCCTTAGCTCAAACTTACTGTAGTGCTATACTTACATTAAGAATTTGAGGGGCTTTATGAAGTAGAATTTATGCACTTTTTTGGATATATTTCTTCTGTAAGTAACACACTTTCTACGTCCCTGGCAAAATCTGCAATATATGCAGCAGTGACATTTCAGTTCCAATGCTTATAAATCCATGGAAGCATCAGATAAATTACTTGAGCCAAGATTAATCAAGTGGGCAAGCAGACAGATGGTACCCAAGAAGTGCAAGTAGGGTTTTCCCTGAAGACAGCAGCAAGCTCACATCCTTCCACCCCCTTTGCCTCATCTGCACCCCTGCAGCCCCAGTGCACTAGTGGATGGTCTTTGGGGAGCAGGAAGAAGTAGAGGGAGATTAGATGCAATAGTTTGGAAGTGGGAAATACGTTTGATTTTTTTTCTGATAGGTGCCACCATGCTGAGGGGACTGGTGAGCCACCACTGCGATTGTGCTCCTCAGTAACCTCCCTCTTGAGCCTGGAGGCTCACGCACTAAGCAGAGCATTTCCAAAAACGGGTGTGGGAGCCACCAGGTCATGCCAGATCTAGCCCTAATTTGTCCCTTGGCTCTAAGGGCAGTGACTCTGTTTCCTGACCGACAGACAGATCTTTTAGCAATACGGTATGAGAAAGGAGATCTGGTATTTTGAAAGTATGTTTTTCCATTGCCTTCAAAGCAAAAGTGGCAGGTCCATCAAAATCATTTTGTTGACCAAAATGTGAGTCAAGTGGCCAAAAATCTGCAAAACTTTTCCATTCCATGGCAACATCTGACAGGTGCTTTCACTCTTGGCCAAGGTGAGAGCTTTCAAATGTCTTCAAGGAGAGGGACACTTTCTGATACCAAGGAAGTTCAGAGCTGGTTGGCCTGTGCTGGTGGATGGGTGTGAAATGTGGGGTGGGGATGTTTTCCCAAAATGGGGTTTGTCTGCCCAGGGTGCAAGCAAATAACACCCAGAGTCAAGGTATTAGCAATTTACTAGCAGTTCTGCACAGGAAGCCATGCTAGGGGGTATTTCCACAGAGCTAGCACACAGCACTGTGGAACAGTCGTACATTCATACCATGTAAATTAACATTTTTAGCATATTCATTGTTCACTAGGTTTTTACTGGTGCTTGTAATCCCTTATCTTAAAGCTGATTAGTGTAGAGCATCCTTGTCTCCATTTAAGGAAACAGTGGCTTTTAATTTTACTGCATGATCCCGGTGCGTGAGAGTCTTGAGGCAGATATCTTAACTTCCAGAGGTGTGGCTTTCATATTATAATTAGTCAAGTTCACTTAAATGACAGATTTTTAGCTGATTTGGTATGGCCGAGCCTCTTGGCCAGTGGGCCCAGTAAAGTTTCTAGTACTCAGTTTTAGGTCTATATGTTCCTTCTATCCCATTGTCTTGTCTAAAGGTGATTTACATCAGTTCATAGAATTATAGAATGGTTTGGGTTGGAAGGGACGCTAAGGTCATCTAGTTCCAACCCCCCTCCATGGGCAGGGACATCTCCCACTAGACCAGGTTGCTCCAAGCCCCATCCAACCTGGCCTTGAACACTTCCAGGAACAGGGCAGCCACAGTTTCCCTGGGCAACCTGTGCCACTGTCTCAGCACTCTCTGTGAAGAATTTCTTCATAATGTTTAACCTAAATCTACCCTCTTCCAGTTTGAAGCCATTCCCTCTCATCCTATCACGCCCTTGTAAAAAGTCCCTCTGCAGCTTTCCTGTAGCCCCTTCAGGTACTGGAAAGTGCTCTAAGGTCTCCCTGGAGCCTTCGCTTCTCCAGCCTGTCTTCATAGCAGAGGTGCTCCAGCCTTGTGGTCATCTTTGTCACCCTCTTGTTTCTTAAGTTAGTTAAAGAATTATATCCATAAAGTTTTCAACATCAGGGAGGAGGGATGCTGGTGGTAGGTACCGCTATCTGGGCATTCCGGTTTGGATGGGATTATCAGTTTTGAAGCAAGATGGGTGGTCTCAGAGCATCGTCGCTGCACCAGGGGACCGGTGTGCAAGGAGCACGGTCAACGTGTCTACCGGCCCAGAAGTCGCGGGGTGACCGCGCTGCCCCCCGCCCCACACCCCCGTGCTCTCCTGCTGCCCGGTGCTGGCTCGTCCTGCCCTGCCCGGGCAGGGAGGTGGCGCGGAAGCCGGGGGGTTGAAGGCAGGACTGGCTCCGTGGCAGCCCGGTGCCCCTCTCCGCTCGCCCTGCCGCAGGGGAGGAGGCTCCGGGCGGCGAGCGGAGCGGCGGCTCGGTCGCCACCGGCACCGGGGCATCAGCTCCGCGGGGGAGCCGAGGCATGGAGTGGGAGCTCAACCTGCTCCTCTACCTGGCGCTTTTCCTTCTCCTACTGCTGCTGCTGCTGCTGCTGCTCTGCCTGCTCCTCCGGCAGCTGCGGGTCTCGGCGGGCAGCACCCCCGGGGCCCCCCCACGCCGCTCCCCGCCGCCGCGGCAGCCCCGGGGCGGATGCCGGGAGCTGTGAGCCGCCCCTCGCCGCCGCCTCCGGGTCCCCTGCAGGTGAGTCCACCGCTTCTCCGGCCAGAGGCAGGGAGGGATGAGGTTGGTGTCGGTTATTAATTGAAATAAGTAAAATTTTGGGGAAAAAAAATCACATAAAAGAGAACAAAAGAGACTGGGAGAATAAGAACAGAACTTGCAAGACACTAAGACAGCGGGAATTAGAGAAAAGCACATCCCTAGCAGGCAACAACCCATCCTTGAGAAACAGGCCTGCAAGACGGATGAAAGGGATGAAAAGGAGTGCTCCCCACAACTTACCTTGGGGTCAGCACGGTTATGGCTTTGAGCACTACATGGAAAACACTGGGTAATTTGACTTACCTTATTAACATACCATTAGCATATTGATATACTATTAGGATACTGGAATACCCACCCATAGGCTAGAGGGAACCCTACTAACAAAAAGGCTACTACCCTTTGTGATGAAATTCCTAAGTACTGCCATTTTAAATGGAAGTGAAGAACTAGTTAACCAATCATGTGATAGAGTATAATTAGAGATAAAGTGCTTCTACATATTTATTTTATAAAAGTAGTCCCTGCATTTTGGGATGGTGAGCTAGCTCTGTGGAATACCATCCAGCTCCCTTTTCTGCTCAGAACTGGAAATTAAAACAAGTATCTCACAAAATTGTGTGGATCGGCTTATTGCACACTCAATGACGGACCCTGCTTTCAGGACAAAGTGGAGGGTTACCCCCAATTCACTCTGTCCTCCTGGGAAGACACCGGCCTGGTGGGCTCTGTGGCTCCTGCTCTGCCCACTGCCCTGACCACCCACTGGTTCCCCTCTCTGGAGTGGCTATCTTTGCAATGCAAAATTCAGGGGAAATTTGAAGGTGAGCTGGCCCGGCAGTGTTTATTTACTCTGTAACAAAGTATTATTAATCTCTCAGGCCCTCTTTGTGGAAGAGATCATGTTGGCTTTACTTTGGCATATGGAGATCTGAATGATTAGAGCATTTTTAAATTTAGAGTTTTCCAACACAGAAGACAACAGTCACCTTTTTTAATTACTTTTTTTTTTTTACTTTAACCACATCTAACCCAGTTTTTCTCCTTTTATTCCACAGGAGTTATTCCCTGATATGTCTAAAATGCTAAGTAGGCTTCACTCGCTATAGGTGGGGACAGACCTGGCAACATCCCATAGCTGACCTCTCCCCATCCCTGATGTCCCCAGGGACTGCTTTGGCCCCAGAACAGCAGATGCTTTTCCCCAGGCACTGCCTGGGGCTGGTGTCCGCTCAGTGCAGCTAGGGAGCCCTGTGGCATGGTGCACCCTTCCGCCAGCTGCCCTCACCCTGGTGGGGGGACACAGAGGAAGCAACCCCATCATTGGGCTTTTAGGAAAGTTGTGCTTGAGTCAGACATTTGGTTGCCCTCTCACAGCATCATTTTTGATACGTCTCTTGCGTCATGGTGGCTGTCAGAGAGCGAGCTCAAGCAAGTGTGAGTTCCGCGGTTCTGTATGACCTTGCACAAGTTTTGATCCAGACAGTTATTTACCAGAGCCTCTGACCAGTCCCACATTTATCAGTACAAAAATCTATGAGAGGAGGATTTAGGAAATACTTTTGATGGCTGGAATGGCACATAGATACCTGCTGGGTCTGTGAGGCAAAGGTGAACTGCTCAGTAATGCACTAAATTAGTCCTGAGATTACTGAGCCATTGGGGTGCCAATTGGCAGGCACCAAAGTGAACTACCTTGTACTTAGGCAGGGAAAAGCGGTAAAGCTCACCAGGGGGATTTCAGTGCACAGGGGGACAAGGACAAATTCAGCTCAGCAGAAGGAAACTGTATCTGTCAAACTCCCACAGAGCAGCTACCCAGGTGAGAGCCAGAGCTTCAATTTTCTCTAGTCCAACCATGCCTCCTCCTAGTGTCCCAGGTGTTTTGGTTGCCTTCTGCACTCTCGGGTGGGCTTTTTCAAAGTAATGGGAAAATGATAAGAGAACAGTACTGTGTAAGTTTTCCTGCCTGTCACCAGTCAGCTTCATATCTCTATGGTTTTCTTGTTCTTCTTCTGTGAAAATGGCAGGGATGACTTTTCACATCAGTGATTAGGAAGAAGAGTGGTTAATGGTTTTGCTTAATTAATATAAGTACCCATTAAACTGTAAAGTTTGTTCTGCATGAGCACAAACAGATAAGGAGCCCTGAGGTATTTAAAATCATGCAAATGATTGGGTCACTTTAAATAATTTGATTTGCAGAAACACTTTCATGCTTGCATGAAATAGAAATAATCTGATTTTTGTAATGACTATTCCCAGGTGTGACTGATGGGGCATAGCCTGAGTTACCTTTCTTTGGAAAATAGAAACTAATAGATTATTTTCTGCTGACATATATACATTTTACACCAACACAGTGCAATAGAAAAGTTTGGAGGGGTTTACTCAGTTATACATTTGGAAGTCAGAGGATTGTCAGCTCTTTGCTTTGTCTTGTTTTGGTTCTAGTACTGCATCTCAAATGTCCTAGTTTCACAAGTACCTGTAGTGTAGGAATAAATACCCCAAGCTTCCAATACAAGTAAGATGAGCACTCCTTGAAAGTAATCTCCCTACTTCAGTGGTGTCACCCACAGCGTAATTTGGAAGGACAACCAGAGGAGCTGTTTGGCATCACACACACAAGTGGCATCAAACATCTGCACCATTCAAATGCATTTCCATTTCTTGATATGGATTTTAGGGAATAGCTGTGGAGACAACACCTTCCCCTCTGGTGGTATGGTCACAGCACAGGAAGGTGAATGGAAGTCAGGCTCTTCTGTGCTGATGTTGCATTTGACTGTTTTTCCAAAGGAATTGATGCTGCCAATAATCCCTTGCCCTTTGGCTCAGCAAGGAGGGCAGGCCACTGCTTGCACAGAGTGCCTGTTCCACTGTTCAGAGGTCTTCTGGGAAGTTTCTAAAATCCCAGTATCCTACCTCACAACAAAATATGTGCATCATTTTGTGTAATCAGTGATGAGAGCCAGAAGTAAGCCAAAGGCTTTGAAAGGTTAGCTAGATGAATCATCTTGGGAAGACGTAAACAAATAAACTGCAGGGCAAGAGAGCTACAAGATGTGATCATTAGTAGTAAATTAATCCTAAATTTTCAAAGCAACAAAAGTGTCCTGTGTGTTGCTGAACTGCGTAGGCAGAAGTATCCTGTCCTAGGAGGGGTAAGGGCTGCTTTCTGTTCAGCCCTAACATGCTGGGTGCTGCCAGGACACCTCATCACTAGGCCATTGTTGGCAACTGGAGAGAACTCAGAGGAATGAAAAGCCCTTAGGAAATTCAGAAGGAAGAATAAAATAGTTAAATATAACTTTTTTATTAGCTGGCAGCTATAGGGAAATGTTATCATCTGCAGATACTTGAAAGAAATACACACTGAGGAAGAAGATGACGTGTTCAGCATAATCTGTAACTAGGCATAACGACACAGTACAGTTAGGGACTAGTAAAACTAATAGCAGGAGAAAGTACTTGACAATGAGTTGTGGTAAGTCAAGAAATAATCTCTCAAGGAAACACACAAAGCTCAGTGTTTGTATGTTGGAAACTAGATCGTGCACGAGGGGGAAATAAGCTGTGCTTTTATGAAGAGGCACTACTTATATAATCACCTCTTTTCCCATCTCTAGATTAAAAGCCACAAAGGCTCAGTGGACCAAAATAGTCTCTGGTAAGGCCTGAATAATTATGCCAGAAATTTTCTACTTTGGGCGTTTGCAAATATGACAGCCTATTTCTTTTTCTGATGGTTAATCTAGTATGAGTATTTTCACAGTGACATGTAGTGTATCTCTACTCACGGCCACAGCTGTGCAAGACCTGCTGAGTAGCTTTAATTTCTCAGCATTCCCAAGAAACTCTCTGTTCTTTTGCTTCCCTTCAAATGTTGTTGCATCTCTCAAATTTTACTGTGAAAATCCACCTCTGTGGAGGGCTATCAAAATTCCAACAGTCACTTAAGACCTGTCTTGAGGTGCCCTTGGTGGGAGTTGAGCCAAACAGGTTTTCAGTTCAGGCATACTGGCATGTCTTAGCTGAGCCAACCACTACTGTGGCTGGTGTCACACTCAGAAGACTCAATGCTGGTTTGAGAGTCCCAGCTTCTGGACTCAGGTGTGTGGATACCAATCTGTTTCCATCTTCAGAAAGCTCTCTAGATCCCATGATACAAGGAAGAAATTTGAAAGGGAGGAAGGTCGTCAATCAAGGTCTGGTGGTTGCATCTTACTCCTTGTGCAGAAAAGTCCTTCAGGAAAGGACTCTGAATGCACAAAGCTTTCAATACAGGATATGATGGCCCATCCAATATGGGCTTACAGAAGAAAAAAGACCTTTTTTCTTTGCTAGATTGATATGTTAGCTTCCCTTGTAGTAATGACAGAAAGCTGTAGAAAATGGGGAATGTGTTACTTAGCATAGTTACAAAAATGGAAGTATGATTTAGTTCCATGAGAGACCTAGACAATTATTGGAGGAATTGTGTATGGAAAGCCTCACAAAGCTTTGTATTTTCAGTGTGACTTTTAGTGAAATTCAGCAGCATATGCTTCAGGTGACTTCTCTCTCAAAATATATACTTTATTTTTTATTTCAGAAAAATGAACTTCTTCAGAACAAGGCATGTCAAGAGCAATGGCCTTAAAATTATACTCCATTTATTCTTGATTTTTTTTTTTTTAATAATCAAGGATAAAATTAATGTCCGCAGTCTGCTATTTTTTATTATTTCTATCTTTGTGGGTGTTTTTCAGAAATTAATTTCTGAACTTGTCTTGACAGAAACAGCACTCTGCAAAAAGGGTCAAAAGACCGAGTCCCTGCTTGCTGAAGATATCAGATGACAGAGAAAACTAAATTACTTTTCATTTCAGTGTTTGTGCAGAAGGCTTTACTTAATCTCTGTGTTATTAAATGGCACTTCTGCTCTTCTGAGAAGATTCAATATAATGTTTTCAGTATCTTTAAATGCTGAATTAACTGCAAGTCTGCTGTGATCTCTTCTCACACCTATTTAACCCCTTGGAACTGGTGTGTGCTAGCATGCATCTCTTGCTGAACGTTAAACCTCGCCTTCCTTGCTGTAAATACTATTTTCCTTGTGCTTATATTTTCTAAAGCAATTAGTGAAATACCTCCTAACACAACCTCTCTCTCCAGACAGCTGCAGTTGGGTGACCACAAGCTTGGTGTGTTCCTGTGTCAACGACTACTTGTTTTCCTGCCTTTGATTTAATTTTCATTAGCACAGTCAGAAGGCAGAATATGAACTGGAAAGGTTGTTAGATGACACCAGCAAACATGAGGACTTCTTTCATTGCTTGTGTTCTACCACCTACTTGGTGCTTTGGACCAGTCTCTTTCAAGGGTCTTTCTCTCATTTTTTAGCTTTTAATGATCCCAGGCTGTGTCTCACCTGGGACATGAGTCTTCTCTGTTCAGACTGGAGCTCTGTATGTGCTGAAATGGCAGGAACTGGGGTGAGAGATGTGTGACACGTGAGCCATACGCCCCGTGCTGGGAGGCCACTGTCTTAACCTTTTTTTGTTTGTTTGTTTGTTAAACAGGATTAACTTAGTGTAAAGCAATGGTGGAGGCTGAATCCAAGGGAAACTGTAGCACTGAGACGTTTCTGTTACACTTTTACATATCTGGTTTTAATTTTTAACTTAGGTTTTATTGTGCTCTCCTTCCAAATGAACTGAGCCGTCACATGCCTGGGTATCCTTCATACAGGTTAATGTGACTGTGAGCTGTTTCTTTATCACTGTTATCAAGATATCAGATTTTAATAATCAATGTGCCAGATAATATGGTACAAGTCCTAGCTTTACAATTGGTATATTACTAGTAGTTGTATAAAATGTAAAAAGCATGTCAGCTGTATAAAAACTTTTGCACAAAGTGATCTGTAACACCCAATACACCAAGATTAAAAAGAAACAAACCACAACAATATAATGCTAAAAATTAATTCCATGGCTTGGTTGCATATCAGTGTATTGACCTAAGAAACATAGAGTGACCTAAAGGTTTTTTCCTTATCTCCTTGTCCTACCAAGTACCCGTAGAAAAAAATTATCCATTGCTTCTGACCTCAATATTTTCCCCCTTTAATACTCTTTTGGGTACCCAGTTCATGATTCAAAAAAGCAGTTTGGGTTGTCTAAGTGACTTTGCAGCAGCTAATGTGAGACAAGTCATTATCAGAGAGAGCATGATGAATGTAAACTGAAAAACAGACCTGGAGCCTGCACATGCATGCTGCTGTGTCTCCTGTGTGTGATTTGCAGGAAAGATTTTCAGCAATGCCAGGACAGGGGATGAAAAGGGGCTGTAGAGATTTGTTTTCCTAAAGCTCAGCAGAATCTGTGAGCTGCACTACCAGCTACGATTGTTTGTGGATGCCCTATTAAAATTTATGCTGCATTAAGGAGACTGTCAAGTGGCAACTCTTTGTCTTAACGAATGGTAATGAAGTTTTCAGAGGTATCTGCTCTTTCACAAAAGATCATCTATCTTTGGTAGAACAGGTTTTGCTGAAGCCTTGATTGATTGATTGCTGAAGACAAGTTTAGCTATTCTGCTTGGCCAGAAAGGATTGCTGGCATATACTTTTCCTCTTTTGTTTTCTCTTTCTTTGGGGTGATTGATGTACTCCAACCGGTCCTTTCTACATGACATGAATGCCATGTAACATCAGACGTGTGATGAAAACTCAATATTCTCATGCTGAAGTTGATAAAAGCCTTCCAAAACTCAGTTCAGACCTTCATATTATGACTCTGTTGCTGGCTTGCTGACTCTTTGGGATAGCCCAGGCCTGCTTCTCTGAGCCCTGCATGATACTGCCAGCCAGAGGGAGCCATGTGGGGGGTGAGGGATGAGCAGGAGGTGGAAGAGAGCAGGAGGAAATACAGGTGTTGCCAGTGCTTGTTCACTTGCAGGGGAGGGTGGAAACAGGTTAAAAGGAGTGAGACAGGCACCTATCAGGGTTTCTTGTAGAGAGGTGAGGGCTGGGGACTGGTGTCCCAGGTCTTGCCTGCTGACCTGGGCAGTAGTGATGCCCTCTGGAGTGTCTTAGTGTGTGTTTATCAAGAGAAGCCGGTAAGTATATAAGAGATGGAGGGACCAGGGCAGAGGAGATCCAGGAAAAGCAGATGGCATATATATATATATATATATATATGCTTTATTTTGCTATACTTGGAGTTGCTATACTTGGAGCTATACTTGGTTTCTGATGTTTAGTGAAGAGCAGAGGTCCTGTATGGTGAGGTACCTCTATGAAGGGAAATGTGTTTGTGGGTTTTTTGGTTTTTTTTAATCTTCTTCAGCCAAATAATTTCCAGGAAAATAGTAATATTTTACAAAGCATTAGATAATAAGACCTCTTATACTTTCCTTTGCTAACTTGGGCAAGAGACAGAGCCTGGGGCTGCACAGGAGTCTTGCTGCCTTCATCTTCACATACAGACCCTGGAAGAGGAGTCAGCCACCTCATCCTGGGTATGGGAAGGGAGGCCCTTAACAGCCCTCTATCTATCTGGGGGACCCCAAGCCACCACATGGGGAGATATGGAAGGCTCTGTTAACACACTCCCCAGCACTCTTGTAGGGGTTTTGGTGTCTGTGCAGAGGTTTTTCTGTGAGCACAGGTTAGCACCCTCCTGCCTGAGGGAGGCATGTCTGGCTTTAGGGTGAGGTGCTCTCTTTTACTTTAAAACTGAGGAAAAAAAATATTCTATCTTTATGGTCTTTTCATAAACCCTGAACAAAATTATCTGCTTCTGTGTTAAAATGCACAGTTTGTTTAAAATAGAAGTATTTAAATTTTGGAACTCTGATTTACTCAAGCCTGCATTAACTGATGTGTCGTTCTGATTCAAATATGAAATCTCTGGAGACTCTTTGGCTGTCGGGAGATTACAAATGTTTAGCAGAGGAATTAGAGCTTTGCAATATGTTATTGTGCAAAGAATAAGCTCTACACCAGCTCTGTACTCCTGTAACTCATTCACACTCAGCTGAATTCGATCATCTTGTTTCTGGCTAAAAAAACTGGGAGGGAAATGTGCTGTACCTGGTCTGTATGCACACTGCTTGTCCTCCCTTGGCTACTGTGTTTGGCAAAACCTTGCTACCCTAAGATAGGGAAACGGAGGCATGAACTGGCCCTGAACATGCAGAAAGTCGGAGTTACTGTCAGGAATACTATGCAAACCTCTGGTGGGGATCAACAGTGGGGAACTTGTGCCCCCGAAACCTCAGCTTAGGCCGAGGTGGCTCACCTGTCTCAAGCCCCTTGGAGTCTGAAACCAAAATGATTGGTCCCTGGAGTAAAATGCAAATGGGGTCAGAGCTACTCCCGTGTGCACTGTTATCTGCAGCTTAAATGTTGGTCAGAAACTCAAACGGCTGTCAGAAAGTGTGTTACAGTGCCAGGTTAACAAAGCTTGCAATTCGGCCTTCAGGGAAGATGCAGTGTTTTTCCCCTTGTCCTGTTGCTGTGTGAAAGGCAGGTGAAACCTCTTAGGGGGAAAGGAGTGTTTATGATGATGCAGGCTTGTTTTGCCAGGTGTGTAGATGGTTACTAGGAGACACATTGAGGAGACTTGCTTAATGAACATGCCAAAGTCCCTCTGATATCAAGCCCGTGGCTTTTACTGGTAGCACTAAGGTCCCAAACAAATTTAGTTTTCAGCCTCCTCTTTCTGCTACCAGTGCTGTAAGTAATGGGCAGACTTCTTGGAAAATCTGAAGGTGACAATGTTTTAGAAGGTAAAAGACCTCAAGCATCAACAACTGCTTGTGACAGAGCTGTTAGATGTGAGAAGACACGTAACAAACTAATCTGCTTGCTTGTCTCAGCCTGCAGCTCTGAGAAACAAAATATTACCTGGGATCTTCTGTAGAAATACTTCAACTTTTACAGTAAATGCCTGATTCTGACACTGTGCAATGTTAATTTAAGGATCAATTAAATTTAATTTTTTCTTTTTATTTTTGAATCTGGTATTTTCAGTTTAGTCCAGTCCTTTGAGCATAGCCAATGCATGACTGGATTTCTTATTCCCCACTTGAAAGCCATTTGGTTGATGTCTTTTACGAATATAAAATTAAAAAATATTTGCTTGACTGAAATCTGACATGACTGTACAGACAGCTCACTGTTGTGAAAACCCTTCCCCATTCAGGTTTCCTTTGAAGGGAGTTATTTGAATGCTAGAAAGTACTGAAACTCTATTCAGAGCTGGTGCAGAGGGAGAAATGAAACGCTCTTGTGAATTGTGATGGTTTTGGTTGCAGTCTGTTCTGAAGTAGCCTGACTGATCTAGAGGCTTTACTGTTTTCCCCTTATTTGTTCATCACTACTGTGGGATTTACTAGTATGCAGTTTCTCAGGCATGAAATCCATTTCCTCAGTGTGCAACATTATAATCCAAACTTAAATGCAAAGTTATATTAAGGACTGATGACAAAAATATCAAAAACCTCAGGACCTTTTACTTTTTTTCTCCACTGACCCTACTGCATCTGTATTGGGCCCATTTCCAGCTCAGAAATTACCTTTCCTCTATCAAAGGGGGACTCTTGGCATGAGGTTAGCTATAAATGTGGAGCATTTTACTGAGAGAAACCTGCTCATGGATTCATACTGAGAAGAGCAGAGCTAGCAGGGCATCTGCCTATAGCTGCTGGGAATGCTGAATAAAGAAAAGTATTCTGGGATCAAATATGAGGATGTGTAAGGGGATAGCGTAGGTAAAGAAAGCCTTTCTTTTCCCCCAACACCAGAGCTTTCCGCTTTAACTTATTACAAATAATGGCAAACCCACGATATTTCAAAGTGTGAATCCATGTTTCAGGTGCAGCAGGATGGCATCTTGTAAACCTTTTGACTGTTTTTGGGGGAGAAAGGGAAGCAAAGAGCAAGAAAAACCCATCAAGTGGAGTACCTGCCCTGTCATTTGGTTGTGGCTTTTTGTATTGTTTAGAAAGGGAAACTGTCGCATGAACTCCTGGACGGCACTCTTATTCCTCAACTCTGTCACAGTCTTCGTGAAAGAGGGTTTGAAAAGACATCTCCTCCGTGCCGCAATCTCCTGTGGTGCCACTAGATGTCCTGTTCTCTATAAGGTGTATGAGGCTTTCAAAATCACTGGTATTACTTTGTGTTTGTAATTTGGGAAGAGATTTCAGCAAGTCAGCATTTACGGTATTCATGTTTTTACTTCCCCTTTTAATAAAATAGCTACAACAATAGTCAAACTTTGCCTCTAAGAGTGGTTTAACATGGTTTAACTAGAATTCCTACAGCGGCGGGGACTGGGAATGTGGGTCTGACAAAACACAGGCATCTTTCTCTGTTGCTTTCTTCAGCCGAGTAACTTTTGAAAACTTGGTTTTGAATTGCCATAATATCAGTGCTGTTGTACTGGGATATACAGCTTAATGAAATCCATGAACAAAAATCCTTCAGTAGAAGGTATTTGGCATAAAGCCTTTTTTTTTTTTTTTTGTGGGTTCATTGGATTTAAAAATAATTCTGAGGCCAAGCTATGCATGAATTGTGCTGTGTGTTGCAGGTCTGAGCAGAGGGTTTGCACCTCTGTGCACCAGTGTCTGACTTACACCATGAAATACCACCAGGGCAAGTTCAGAGGGTGACATTCACTGCTGCCTTCCTGCAGATTATATACATTGGGGCTCCAAAACTAGGCAGGCACAACAAATAGGCCTCTTGATCCTCTTGTCATAAACCCCTGGAAGCTTGTTCCGAGACCTCTCATAGTGCTGGAGCTGTCTCTGCAGCTCTGACACTCAGAGCCACAATGTGGGGCAGGAGGGGTGCTGCTTGCCTTTACAAATGACTGTGCAGATGGACACTGCTGTTGCTATCAACTTTGTGTGTTTGCTGGTTTCCTTCTGTGGTTAGCTGCTATCCATTTCTGGGACATGTGGCAGCTCCCCTCACTGTGTTGCCTCTTACTGCAGCAGTTCAGCCAGGTGAACACTCAACTGAGAAAGGGAAGTCCTAATTAGCCATAAATATTTATTTATTTTGGCTGAAGGAAAAAAAGGTTATTTATGTCTGCAGCTGTCTTCAGCAAATAATATAACACCAGGAAGCAATTAGGTTAGGTATTAAAGGAACAAAATGCATCTGCTCATGTTTGGTAGTTGGTACGCAAAGTTTGAATGTGCTGATTCACCTGATGTTGCACAGATGTGAAGGCACCACCTTTTTCCACACCTCCCAGCCTGCTGCTGCAGATCCTGCCTCTGCTGGTGGGACTTCAAGGCCTGAGGTTTTAAAAGAGTGTTTGTTTAAGGGATCGGGGCAGGAATTTCTCCCCTTTTACTTGGTCTCACCAGCTGATAGCTGGGAGGAGTCTAGTTATATAGGAGCAAAATTCGCCATGTTTAGAAAAGCTGTGTGTCAGAACTGAAGTGCTTTCTAACCTTAGGTTCACTAATGTGTTGCTACAAGTGCAGGCAAATATGCAAAGGGATAGTGAGGTCTGTTTGCTTTTTTGAGCAATGACCTCCAGACCTGAAATGTAACAGCGATTTTATCAGTAGGGTTTTGATTACCTGGGACATGGGTGAGCAAGTGGTGTTGCAGGCAACCCATGAGAAGTTATTTAAACTACTGAATGGAAATAGATGTAACAAAATGAAGAGCTCTAGATACACAAGGAGGAAGCACGGAATGACATTTAGCATAAGGCAGTTTGTGGTTCCCCTTGCAAATGTGCTCATCCTGCTGCACCTGAATGCCAAAAACCAATCTGGTTTTTGGTCTGGTAACAGATCAGGATACATGGCAGTAGCTGCATGTACACTGTGAAAATAATGCTAATCTGTAGTTTAGGAACGTGTTATTAGTTCTTGTGTAGAGATTTTAATCAAGGTGCTTTTATGAAGAATAAATACTATTTTACCATATAGTTCCTGGAAAAAGAGACTTTGGGTTTTGTTGTACCCTAATACAACCTGATTTTGAAAAGGACTGATAGCCCCTGACTTTTAGTTCATCCTTCTACTCTGGCCAAAATTGCATTACAAAAAAGCTATCAATATGAACAAGATGACTAGGTTTGCCCTGAGGAATACTTTACCTGGATAATAGCTAAATATATGTTATTTCTAGGGTGGAAGCTGTGTGGGACACTCCTTTAAGTAAACAGAACTGCAGTTGGCATCAGGATGTACTTTGTTGCTGTGTTCCTGGACCCTAACCTGTCTTCAGTTTACCTAAAGCTTTGCTGGGATTACTGCTACTAGAAGTTGGTAGTGTGCAATATTAATTGTTTTATGCTTGAAAATGCAAGTTAAGGTAACAAAAGCTCCACCAAAAGAGCAGCTGCACTGAGGCTTTGTAGAGGAATGTTACCACAGGCATTTCTCCCAAATTAAGTTTATTTTCAGACAAACAGCTAATTTAGGAAGAATAGAAATATTGTCCTATAGCCAAACATGATGGGAGTGGGAAGTTTAAACTACTGGCAATGTTGACTATACATACAAATTTATCAGAAGTCTATTACATTTGCAGCTTGTTTAGCTAAAACTTGGACTTGTTGAATTTTATTAATACTTGGAAATCTCACCTTTTTTTAAAAGACAAGCCAACCCACCCCAAATGTCCAGCATTTGTTGCTATAAAGGAATTGATTATATGATCCAGAGAGAGTTAAGAAAGAAATGCACGTCACATTACTTGAAATCTAGTCCTATTTTTGAACAGTAGGGCAGGTGATCCATGGAGGAAAAAATCCCTTGTGCCTCTCAGTGATCAAGGTGGGAACGGGAGCAGGAGAATGCTAATAAATGCTATTTAAAAGGGTATTTGAATTTTTTCTGGAGGTGAGATTTGGGGTTTAGACAGCAGCAGGCCCTTCAACCTTGTGTGAGAACAAACAAGAGAAGGTTTATGGAATTTTGTCCAATATAAGACTACAGCAAACATCTCATGTTTGAGTGGCATGCATAAACCTTTGAGTGACTTGCTCATCTTTTAAAGTTTTAAAGTTAAGAAATAGAGCATTTTTAATTTAGAGTGTCTGTGTCTGGGCGCAGATTATAATAACCTACCAGGAACAATTAAAACAGACTTTAGTCCTGTGCTGGCAGTTTACGTAAGTTTGTTGTAGGTTTGTCCTAGTTCAAGTGTCAGAAGAAACCAGGAAAGGGGCTTTAGAAGTCTTGACCTAAGTGCTAAAAATGTTTCTTCTGTTTACAGGAGCACTAAACATCCAATGGCAAGGGAATATATGAAAAGTTATGGAAAGAAAGAATGGAAGTAAGTCCAGTTCAAATTATTAAAGATCTGTAAGACACTAGCACCTCCTGAAAAAACTATTGGGTCATCTAGGTTGTATTGTGGGCTGTGCACAGTCTGCAATCAAAGCATTCTTTTATTTGGGGTTTTGATGAATAGTGACTTGGAAGATTGAGATCACAGAATGGTAGGGGTTGGAAAGGACCTCTGGAGACAATCTAGTCCAACCCCCCTGCTAAAGCAGGTTCACCAAGAGCAGGTTGCACAGCATCGAGTCCAGGTGGGTTTTGAGTATTTCCAGGGAAGGAGATTCCACAGCCTCTCTGGACAGCCTGTTCCAATGCTTGTCACTTGTCCTCATGTTCAGATGAACTTCCTGTGTTCCATTTTGTGCCCATTACAACTCATCCTGTTGTTGGGCACCACTGAAAAGAGTCTGGCCCCATCCTCCTGGTGCCCACCCTTTAGGTATTTATAAGCACTGATAAGGTCTCCTCTCAGTCTTCTCTTTTCCAGAATAAACAGACCCAGGTGTCTCAGCCTTTCCTCATAAAGGAGATGCCCCACTCCCCACATCATCTTTGTTGTCTTCCACTGGACTCTTTCCAGTAGTTCCTTGTCTTTCTTGAACTGGGGAGCCCAGAAGTGGACACAGTATTCCAGATGCAGCCTCACTAAGGCAGAATAGAGGAGGAGGATGACCGCTCTCGACCTGCTGGCTACACGCTTCTTAACCCAAGGTTGCCATTGGCCTTGGCCACAAGGACACGTTGCTGGCTCATGGTTAACTTGTCCACCAGGACTCCCAGGTCCTTCTCTTCAGAGCTGCTTTCCAGCAGGTCAACCACTAACCTGTACTGGTGCCTGGGGTAATTCCTCCCCAGGTGCAGGACCTTGCCTTTGTTGCCTTCATTAGGTTCCACACTGCCCAACTCTCCAGCCTGTCCAGGTCACGCTGAATGTCAGCACAGCCCTCTGGTGTGCCGCTCCCCACAGTTTTGTATCATCAGCAAACTTGCTGAAATCAACATGTTTTAAAAACTTAATGAAAAGCCAAAGAAAAAAAATTGACAAAGGCTTTTTTTCGGTTTTGCCTCCAGGCTTATTTCTTCATAATCAAACTAAAATTCTGTGGGCCTGATTCTGCTCTTACTTATGGGAGTCAAGGCTTGTGCTTTTTCAGGTGAGACCAGCCTTGCAGAGTACAGACGTGGGAGAGTGCTTCTTATCCTGGCACCTTTAGAATAATTTATGGATTCTTTTCTTCTTCATCAGTGAATACGTAAACCAAGGAGGCCGTTTTCAGTGACACCAATGCCATTCAGCAGAGCAAAGAGGGAAAGAACAGAGCAGTGCAAAGTCAGTAGCTTGTGACTTGAAACCTGGGTTGAGTTACCAGTCACCAGCAGTGACCTTGAGGAAACCACTGAGCCTCAGCTTACCTTTATTCTCCACTTAAAAATGCATGTAATAGTGTTCCTGTATCTCAAGACTCTCATGGGGATGCTAATGGTAGGTGCCTTGATGAGAAAGAGGTCTTGTTACAGGATCTCAGTTAGAAGTATTTCGGAATAATAAATGCAAAAGCCAAACTTGTTTAGTGACATTGTGCCAGTTCATTTTAGCTAAATCGATTCTTAATTCTCTTTGCCACAGGGAGGTAAACAACCACTCCTGGATTATTTTTATTTTCTTCCCTCAGATTTTTCAAATTTCCATTAAGCTAATGGAACTGAATTATTTTTCTCTCTGCTCCTCTTCCCTAAGTAGAACTAACGGCCGAACTGGTTAAGGGAAATATCTTTCTCAGTTTGCATCTCTTTATAGTTACTCAGTGCCATCTCAAAGGTTTGCAATGGCTCTTAAATTCTTCACAAAATGCTTCAAGTTCTTAGATGGAGGATGAAACAAGTGTTCTTGCTACTGATGGGCTGTCCCCTCACACACCATCACTGTGGGGAAGCGTGTAAAGCACAAAGCCTAAATGATCTGCTCAAGATTAGTTGTACAGAACAGCTGGAAATACAGAAATATAACCTAAGCACCTGGCTCCTTTTTTCTCCCTTTGCCCCAGAGGCTATAGCACTAGACATCAGGAATGGAAATTCTCTTTCTCAGAAAGAATTAAGCAGCCTGGAGATCAAGCCCTGCCTCAGTGTAGTGCTGCAGAGCTGTCCTAGTAATCAAGATTAGTATCCAGGGCCTGAGACAAGTACTGGAATCTATCTCGAGTGATTTATCTTTGCTTGAATTGAGATTATTGCATTGATGACATCCTTGTGATGTGTCTTACTCAAAAGACAATTTCATAGAAACCTGCACCTCCTGTGACTAAAATAAAATAAAATATTTTTCCAGTAAGATGAATTCAGCTGCCTGATGCTGCAACTGGTATGAACACTCCTAGCTCCTATTAACCTTTTCACATTGTACTGATGTCCCAAGAGACATCAAGAATCTGACAGACCACTGCGCTTTAATGGGTTGTGGATTAGAAATTATGAATCACTTACAGGAAGTTGTGTTTGTGGGAATATAAGCCAATATTCAGTCTCCAAGGAGAGCCTTAAAGTGCTTTAAAAAAATAAAAATAATCTTCTACTTTGTGGTCTTAGCCTGTCCTTCAGCAGCCCCCTGATACTGGCACATGCAGCATGGAAAGAATTTTATCAACTTTCTGCCAGTATTAAAATCTGAACCTTTTACCCTGCCTGTAAACAAGTCCCACCCTCCTCTCCCTTATTTCAATAGCGTTACTGCTTAGTGTTCACCTCGTACCTTCCACCCAAGGTGTGGGAGCGCAGCACAAAGCTCTCTGCATTTGTGCTAAGGGCTGAACAACTGTCCTTGTGAAAGAGCAGAGGGAAACGAGGCACTGAGAACCTGCCATCCACTGGCACCCGCTCTGGAACATGAACCAATTGCTTCTCTGTCAGTATTAATCAAAGCATGAACTTGAAATTGCTCTTTTTCTTTTTTTTTTTTTTGCTCCCTTGCCTTTGCTTCTGGGTTGTGGTTCATCAAGCAGTTCTGACTGCTTCACTTCCAAAGAGACATTAAGTGTGGAAAAGCATTTAAGATTGATCTTCAGTTATAATGTCATAAGGAAACAGTCTGCTCCATGAAATTTCCCAAGCCTGCAAATCTCCCTTGGTAAGCCTATTGCACTTCAGTGCCTCTTCAATAGGCTTTTTAAATATTTTGCAATGGGATCTATTTTTTTAAGATAAGATATTTTTACTAGGACACTAACTGTCCTTGGCCTTTCTATATCATGTGAAAAGGGCTCTAATGTCATTACTGTGCTCCAACTCTGTTGGAGAAAAGGAAGGATTTTTCCCTTTTCAGCAGCCATTGGATACATAGCAGAAGCAAATTTCCCTTTAATATGAGCCTTGCTCTTTTTTCTCTTCTGTGATGCACTTCAAGGTAGCAATGTAGTGTCATATAATAGCTGAGAAATATTATTGGTAACAAAATGATGTATGGTGCTTTGGGGCAAGACATGAGAACACCTGCTGGAAGACTGTCTTCATACAGTAAACCATCCATCTTTCTTTTTTTTTTTTTTTTTAAATTGAAGTTATTGTTCTTTTTAGCAGCCTGGTCTTGGCAGCAACTGCAAGAGGGCATGCTTTTGAAATGAACTGCTTTTGTGCTAACTTTTCATTCTCTAACACTTTTAGATTGTTTCTGGAAAAACATGCAGATGCATTTTAGTGCTACAACCAGACTTTGAAAACATGAGGGGCATTTTCAGCCCATTATTAGGAACTCCATATCAAGTTGATTATTTCACATGCCTGCTGATTCTTGTGTGCAATCTTTGTCTCCCTCCTACAAGTAAAATGACTCTGCTGTGTAACTGTGGTGTGGTGGCAATTTTGGACTTGTGGTCAGTGCTCAAGGAAGAGTTGCTTGCTTATTGATTTTACATAAATATGCCAAGACCTACTGAATTTCATACAGAAGTGAGGAGGTTTACTGAGATGACTCTTCTTTGGGTAGCATGTGCATACTAGTTTTCACTGATGTAACATGCAATCCTGCCTGCTGGCTCTTGAACCTAGGCCAAGAGGTGCAGGTTATACTGAGGTTTGGGATTTCTTTTTTTTAAAAGGAAAACAATATAAAGAGCAATGACTTTGAAGAACAAAAGGTGGCTTTTGGAGCCCTTCTTTGAGAAGTAATGTAACTTTTGTTGTCCCAAAAGTAGAGAGTGTTTGACAAATGAAGATTATAGTCTTCCTTTCTTGTCTCCTGTCAGCTCCTCTGCAGGAAGATGCTGTGAAGACAAATAACTACTATTTTTTTTTTTAATAAATAAAAAGATAGATGGTTTGCTAGCCATGTATCTCCCAGGTCATAAAATCAGAGTCACTAAGGTTGGAAGGGACCTTAAAGATCATCAAGTTCCAACCCCCCTGCCATGAGCAGGGAACCCTACCACTAGACCAGGTTACACAAAACCTTGTCCAACCTGGCCTTAAAAACCTCCAGGGATGGGGCATCAACAACCTCTTTGGGCAACACATTCCAGTTCTTCACCACCCTTATAGTGAAGAATGTCTTCCTAATATCTAACCGAAATCTCCCCTCTTAGTTTAAAACCATTACCCCTTGTCCTAGCACTATCTTCTCTGATGAAAAGCCCCTCCCCAGCTTTCCTGTAGGCCCCTTTCAAGTACTGGAAGGCTGCTATAAGATCTTCTGAGAGCCTTTTCTTCTCTAGGCTGAACAGCCCCAATTCTCTTAGCCTGTCCTCATAGCAGAGGTGATCCAGGCCTTTGATCATCTCGGTGGGCCTTCTCTGGACCCTCTCCAACTGGTCCATATCTTTCTTGTGCTGAGGGCACCAGAACTGTACGCAGTACTCCAGGTGTAGTCTCACCAGAGCAGAGTAGAGGGGCAGAATCACCTCCCTGGCCCTGCTGGCCACACTTCTTTTGATGCAGCCCAGGATGTGGTTGGCCCTCTGGGCTGTGAGCGCACACTGGCAGCTCATGTCAAGCTTCTCATCTACTACCACCCCCAAGTCCTTCTCCTCAGGACTGCGCTCTAGCCATTCTGCCCCCAGCCTGCATTTGTGCCTGGGGTTGTGCCAACCCAGGTGCAGGATCTTGCACTTGACCTTGTTGAACTTCATGAGGTTGGCATTGGCCCACCTCTCCAGACTGTCAAGGTCCCTCTGGATGGTGTCCCTTCCCTCTAGGGTGTCAACCACACCACACAGTTTGGTATCTTCAGCAAACTTGCTGAGGATACACTCAATCCCACTGTCCTCACCTCATTGGGAGGAACAGAAATGCAGAGCGAGCAAGCTCTGATGTGGATTAATCCTTTTTTTTTTGGTCATGATGCAACTTTGGTTTAATGTGTAACTTTAAAAATCTCTTTTCAAGAGCTTAAGTCAGGGAAGTGGTAAACTGTGACACAGCAGCACTAGAGACAATGTATCTCCAGAGCAAAAAACTGATCCCACAGCATATCCCCAATGGATGCAATCCCATTTTTGCCTCCCGAGGAAGTGCAAGATTGCTACTGTAATCTGTGCTTCTGAGGCTGCTTTGGCTTTCTGGCTGCTGAACGTTTCCTGGTTGCTTAATCAAGGCACATGGAGCCTTAGTGTGATATTTCAGCATTTTGTTTTCCTTTGAAAGCATGACTTGAGTCCAACCTCAGGTAAGACCTGTGCCTTGAAGCAGATTGGTAACCAGCAGGGGCCCTGCTTGCAAAGTTGCAATGTGTGTCAGAGCTAAGCACGTTGTTAATGCACTGAAACTCTGTTTCTCATCGTGTTTTATTGCTTTTTATTGTTCCAGGTGTTTGCAGCTCTGTGCTATGGCAGGACTGGAAGTGCACTGTGCCAGCAGCAGGACTGGGAAGTAGACTATAACATCCTGGTATGATGCTGCTAGTGTTTGAAGATGCAAAGAGCAGGGAGGGGCTTGGAAGGTGGAAAAACTGTTTTCACCTCATGTGGATTTTTTTCTGGTGTGGAATTTTGTGAAAATTTGGCTTCATTTGAAAAAAAAAAAAAAAAAAAAAAGAAGAGAAAATACTTATACTAAATCTAGAAGGCTTGTTTGTGGCTTGTGGGTGAACACTTGAATACTAGAGCTGCTGTCAGGTTAAATACTTTGATGACCATGAAGTCTTGCACCTGCTGCTTACGAGTTGCCATCTGTAACTGCTTTAGCCCAACACAAGCTGTTTCCACTGATGGCAGCCAGCACAATGTGCGTTTCCCTCTGGTTATATGTTCATGTCTTCAGGTTCATTCTGGATTTGCTGGTGTAGCTATTTCTGCCTCTTCCCTTTGCGTTTGAATTGACGCAAAGACTGAAATTCTGTGGTGATCATAAGACTTTATTATCTATCTTTTTTCGAACCTCTGCTCTTACCAAATGGACTGGCAGCAAGTCTTTCATGTGGTATTACTCTAACATTTCCCTCTGCCACCCAGGCCTCCTTGTTTCATGAAGTTATGCAAATATTTGCTTGCTTAAACAAATATTAACAACATTTTAGGTTGATTAGAGTAGATTTTTACTCCTAACTTTATTTATTGGCAAGAAGGGTCTTCTCCTCCATTTAACCTTTTCCTACTGTTGTTGTTAATCCTGGACTGCATTTCAGACCCCCTCCAGAGCAGGAAAATATTCTGTGTCCTCACATCCAAGCTTCTTTCCTCTGTTCTTTGTGGATTTGAAATCCAGAGGTTACCTTTGATTAATGAAACATTACCTCATGTTTGGTTGTTTGTCTGTGTTCATAGATTGGAATAAGAAGCTACTGTGTCTAAGCTGCTTAAAGGCAGAAGAGAGGAAAACCATTTCAAACACCTTGAAATGAAAGGAGGTAGACTTCCCCCACAAGGAATGAGAAGCAAAGTGTACACAGAGACACTTACTGCAGAACAAAAGGCATGTGCTAATTTGATTCTAAATCCACAACCTCCAACACCAAGTTTAAAGGGAAAAATAGAATAAAAAACATCTGTTTGGTAATTTCCTTAAATTTGAGAGTTGCTGTACATTAGTAAGGATACTAAATAAGGCATAGGAAACAAAAATCTTGTAATCCAGAAAACTCCATCCTCACAAATTGTGAAGAGGTGAGGAGGCAACATGCTTTTCACTCCCACCTCTTAATGTGCAATGATACTCACGACACGTGCAACATCTTCAATAAGCCAGCAAGTACTGTACATCACATCACCTGGTTTAAACTGTCCTTGGCGTTATAGGAAGCCAAGAGTTCAAAGCTTGTATTGTAGTGCTGGGAGCCAGGAGGGGCTTGCTGCAGTGGAGGGGAGGGAGGACTCCTCCTCCTGAGGCAGCGCAGTTGCATTCCAGCTGGTCAGATGGTAACTGCTAAAAATTTACTGGATAAATATACACCTTTTTCCAAATTATTCAAGGGTTTGTGTCATTTGTGAAGGTTGATACATTTGTATCTGTAAAAAAAATGTTTCAATCTTTGTGCCATTTGCTATAGTAGAGAAATGCCATTAACATATTTTAGTGATGAGGACTACAGCTTTATTAGTTTGTAGACATATTAATTGTTCACATGATACTGAAAGAGCCTTTTTTTTAACATCCATGTTACCCAGTAAGTTTTCCTTATCTCACACCTCTGAGTCACTAGCGAGGTTTGAATTCCATTTGGCTGTGCTCAAACCTGTCATTTGGCACTCGGTGTGCCATTACTGCTGGGTTTATGTGCCTCCATCTGATCGACAGAATTTCGGAGTGCGTTAAAGAGGGCAGATTTAGATCCCACTGCATTTCTTTGTGTGTGCACTCCCTAGATCGTAAAGCTTGAAACATGATTGCAGTGTGACCTGTATCTGCTCTGGATATAATGGTTAAGGAGAAAAAGGCTTTTGCAGAAAGAGTTGGCTGTGTGTAAGCAAGGTTGTGCTTAAACTAAAAGCAACCTGTTTGAATATCAGCCACTATTTTAAAAACCATTTCATAACCCATAATATTTTCTTAAATGTTTTTATTCTACATCTAATCCATATGTGCATTTCCACATGTGTATTATGAGCAACTCACTATTTCCTTTGTACATCTTTGAGCATATGCAGAATGCCACTTCAGAGGATTAGATTAAAATTAAGACTTCAATAAGTAAATCAGGTCATTTTAGCAAACTGGGTGATCCTTGGTCCTGCAAAGGAAGCCAGCTGGGTGGATCTCATGTTTTTGCTGAACTGTATGTGCACTTCTGGGGCAAAAAGAAATGTCAGACAAAATATTTAAATTTACATCAGGATCTGCATTTCTGTTGGTGTTTGCTGGAGTAAAAATAATTCACTTTAAGACAGAAGTGACCATTACATGCTAAAATGCTCACGTATTGAGATTATGTTCAAGTTTTATTTTGGCAAATACACTAAATTCCATTTGTGTTGCAGTCTCTTTTCCTTCTTTCATCTAATACACAGCTGGATTGCATTTGTATGAGTGACAGAGCAAGCCTTCAGCATTAGATGAAAATGCTTGTTGAATAGCCATGCAGACTGCCTCCTCGTTGCTTTCCCAAACTGGATATATCTTCTCTATATACCTGGGTCAGTGAAATGGTCCTGCTGTAAGATGTTGAGGAGTATCACCCTCCAAAATGCTTATTGTAGTTGTAGTCTACAACTACAGCCCTTACATTCTGTTCAAATATTGTGCTTGTTTTGCTGACCTAGCTTACTTGGAAGCTAACTTAGGTCAGCTAGTAAAATGCCTACTTTAAAAATCAGTACAGACTTGCCCTTTAGTGATAGGATATGATCCTCTTCAGATTAATGGGAACTGATTTTTATACATATTTCATCAGGAGCACCTCTTGGAGGCTATCTGCAAATGTAATTTTTCTTTGAAAAAGCGTATTATCACAAACAAAGCACTAATTGTACCCTTCCATGGCATAACAGAGATGGAGGAGAAAGCAATCCTCTAAAGGGAACGAGCCTCAGAGAAGTGAAGGGGATGAGGGGAAGGCTTTCTCTCTGCTCCTTCCGAGCTGGCCCCGTTTACTTGTGGGAGACCAGACGCGCTCAGATCCGCATGATGCCCCTTTCGTGGCCAGCGAGAAGTTCGGCCCGAGCGCTTCCTTCCCTAAGCCGGGCCCTGAAGGCCGGCGGCGCGAAGTGCGCTGCGATGCCCCGGGGCCCGGCGCTCTGAACCGCCGCCTGCCCGCCCTCCAGGCAGCCCGCCCGGGGTGGGGCTTGGCCCGGCCCTCGGGTGAGGCAAGCAGCGGCGGGGCCCCCACCCTCCTGCCTTCCTCAGTGCTCCCGGGTAGCTCTGGGCGGTGGCGGCAGCGCAGCGGACCGGCTTGAGGTGAGGGCGCTGCCCCGCATCGAGGGGCTCCGGGAGGCGGGGGTGGCGGGCTGAGCCGGGCGCTCACTCTCGCATCTCTTTTTGCAGGCGGCTCGGATTCAGGCTCGGCCCCGGCCCGGCGGAACCCAGAGATGGCGAAGGTGAGGCGGCCGTCGCGGGGGGCTAACGGCTGCCTCGGCCCCTCGGCGGGCCGGTCGCCACCCCTGGCCGCCGGTCCAGGGACAACCTCTTCTTACCTGTTTCCTTACCGATTTATTTTCGGTCTGCCTTAAATCAACCCATCCCTAAGCTAAGGGAGACGCGGAGGGGAGGGGGACGGGGGAAGAGGCGAGTCATGTGAGGCTAGCGTCAGGCACAACTTTTTTTTTTTTTTCCCCCACAGTTTCCACTAATTTGGCCAAGTTTGCGGTACTCTTTGTTTATATTGTGCCTGGGTGGAGGCTCCTTCCACTGGAGGAGGAAGGAGAAAAAAAATGCTCCCTTGGCTGTCCCCTGTGGAGGCTGGGGCTCGGTACTCCCGTCTCCAGCTTTCCAGTACTTAACTGATTTTTTCTGGAAGCTTTGCGGCTATCGTATATAGTAGTGCTTCGTCTGGTGTTTTTTTTTTTCCCTTGCAGTCCTTGTGTCGCTGCTGTGAGGTTTGAGTTTAGATGGAGGCTTGGGGAACGGGGCGGATTCCAGTGTTCATAGTTGCATCAAATGCATATGCTCTGGAAAGCACACATGAGAGTTTAAGATCATATTTATGGGGTTTGTACTGCTGTAGGAAGTGAAAGCTATCGGGTTGTATGAGTGCCTTCGCTAAGGTGAGGGTAGTTGCCCAGGAATGTAGTAGTAGTTCCATTATTTTAACTGAATTAGTGGAATGATTAGTGGTGTGTTAACACTCCTGTGAATGTTTACTCATATCCTGTCTGGATTTAGTTTTAAAAGAAAGACTACTTCACTTTCAAAAGAAATATTAATTGGGTTTTGTTTGTTTTGTTTGTTTGTTTTGTTTTATTTTGAGGGTCTACGGGCGCTTTTTCTTTAAAAATCAAGCTGGGTTTGTAGGATGCATCTTGGGAAAACAGGGACCCCCCTACCCATGCTACTGCAGGGCATCTTACAAGACAGATCTACCGTGACAGCCTTCTATTATGATATGTGTAGCATTGGTTATAGGCTTGAGAGTAACTTCTTTTTAGTAAAAACATGGAATTTTGTGATTCTTTTGTCTGTTCCAGAGAGGCACAAGCTTCAATTCCTGATCTTTGTAAAAGGAATATTTTATTCTTCGCTAGTACAAAACCAGTTACTCCTGTCTTCACGCAGTAGAATTTTCTATGGTCTGAGGGCTGGGTTACTAACTGTAACTGTACCACTGATGGTGGTAGATTGAAGTCCTTGTAATGTTGAGGTCTTGTACTAGGTAGGCCCTGTCCTCCAATTTCCACATTCAGAGGACTGCTTTCTACTTCATTAGTATTCTTTTTCTTTGCCTGTGTGGTTTTGCAGCCTTGGAAGACTGGCAGTGTTAAAGTTTTGTAGCCTGTAATTAATTTTATGAAAACAGTTAAAAAATAAGCTCTGTTCCTCATGGCAGGTTTCTGTTCTAAATTTTGTTGCGCCGTGAAGTACTGGTGAGAAATGAAAATGCCTATCAATTGTGAAATGTTGTGCCAATTGACAGTAGTGATTTATTTGTACAACTGAAGGTTCAGAGTTCACAAAGGCTGCACAAGCACAGTGTACAGAAGTCAAATTTAGTCTAGATACATCACTGAAGAATAAAACCGTTGAAGAAGGAAAGTTACCTTTGGAATCTTGGCCACTTGCACAATTCTTGCAAGTTTTGGGAACATTTTTTTTCCCCCCAAAGACCTGAGGGATTTTGTGTGTTCCATGTCCAGGACAAAAAGGTTCATTCATTTTGTGGGAAAACTACAGCATGCCGTGATGTGCTGGACAGACTGGTCTCTCCATGCCTGTGTTGATCTGCTTTATTTGGAGGACCACTGCTGTCTTAACAGGCCTTTTTTCACACATCTGCGTGCATAGTGGTCTTTGTTGATGCGTAAATGCACCTGCTACAATCTCTTCCTGCTCGATGAACAAGCTGCTTTGGAAATGCTGCCCTGTGCTTGCTAATTCAGAAAACTGGAAGGAAAACAATGAGAATATTTTCTGCTGGCGTGCTGTGAACTGATACTGTCCTGCTACATTTGTCCCTGGATGTTGAACTTGGGAGTATTTTGTGTATCTATTTGTAAACTCCAGGAAAGGAGTGCTTGCTGCTGGTCAGGGTGTGGCTGCTCTGCGCTATATCTGGAGTTCCTATTCTGCCAATGTGTGTGTGTGACTTGGAGCACAGGAGTAGTATTGCCAACTCCAGTGGCGCCTCAGAGCATTATGTCTCACATACCAAAGTACAGTGCTTTTTCACAATCAGGTCCTAAGCAGCCCTTTGGCTTTGTTGAGGTTACTTTGAGGGTTTTTACAAAGGTCCGTACGTTGATTCCTACGTTGCTGTCACTTGCTCTTTTCCCTTTTTCCCATCTCTCACTTATTTTTTTTTTTTTTTTCCTTTCTCTCCTGCATGTTTTTGCAGTCCCCATAGTGTACTGACTCAGAGTTCAACACAGATATTGTGTAATTCCCTTTTTTTGTCAGGAGTTTAAATTTAGTGGGGCAGATGTGAGTATAGTCTGCTGACCAGAGATTACTCCTTCCATTTAAGTGGACGATCTGAAGCATTACTAAACGTAAGAGAGGTAGCTTTATAATTGTGTATTTGCATCAGTTCTGTACCTGTATTCATCCACTCACGATGTAATTTGCATCCTACTGCCCTTGAAATTTTGGTAAGGATGTCAGGACATAACTATATATTTCCTACATGATCATTTTTAAGCTCAAGTTGAACTGGGGTCTGTGTGGTCTTCAGTGGCTGGCAAAGGCTTTCAGTTTACTGGTGAACACTGTGTTGTGCTGTATCTGCAAGATGGTTGTTCTTGTGTAAGAAATCTTAAGGCAGTCTTTCATTTATTCTAGGATGTGACCTTCTGGGTTCTCTTCTGAAAATAGCATCCCTTCTCTGTTTGTCAGCCTGTGTGCTGCAAAATACCCTACATTTCCATTCTTACCACTCCACAGGTTTCCTGTGCCATCTTGTAAACAGATGGATGCATTTAAAGAAAAAAAATAATCACATACCACCTTTTCTGCACTAGGTACTGGGCCTTCCAAGTGGCAAATTGGTGAGATGCTACTTTTACTGCTGCAGAGCAGCACTGGGAAAGGGGGAACCTCTTAATCTATGGAAAATCTGACTGTTAACAACTTGCTGCAAGTGGGTACAGAGTAAAGGTGGCCAGGAAGAAGTCTGAATCAGTTCAAGTATGGTCTTCTGTTTGCTGATAATGAATGCTTTGTATTAACAGTGGCTAAACATGGAATCTTGTGGGTGGGAAATCTGTCTGCTGGGTGGGAAATCTGTCTGCTTGGTGGAAAGAATTAAAAGGAACCTCGTTAAGTGGCTATTGTTGATCTTATGGATAATGCTGTTGCCAGGATATGGGACCATATGACATCAAATTGTGAAGCCGAGTTGTCTCTTGGGTAAAATTAGTGTAGCTCTGAGGTGCGGGTTAGAAACATCTCCTGATGAGATCTTGTTGCTGCCTTCTGCAGACTTTTGCTAGAGCAGAACATACACAAATAACAGAGAATGTGAATTTCCTCATTTGGAGGGGCATACATTCTAAAGCAAAATAATCTCTTGCTTTGAAGTAGTTTTTGGGTTTTTTTTTTTCTCTGCCTTTCCTCCTCATGCTGATTTTGTGTATCTAGGGGTGGTTTTGGTCTCATTGGTAGGTGTCTGGAGGAAATGGAAGCTGCTGTTTATTTCTGGTGTGCAATCACAAGTTGTGTTTGCACTGCACCTGACTGCTAAACAAGTCATTGTATTGGGAAATGTAGAAAGAAAAGCATATGGGTAGATTTGGGTGTTACAATCTTGTGTTGAGGTCTTGTGTGTTGTGCTTCTCTTTATTTTACTGTCCAGTGTAGGCCGTTGCTATTTCTTAAGGGCTCTCTCCAGATTACGAAAGGATTTATGTCAAAGACTGTGTTCTCCTTTTTATTGATGTGCTTTGGATTCTACTGGGTGGGAAACTTACTAACCAAAATAAAAATGACCTGTGAGTCTGTACTGCCATTGTGTATCTGCATAAATGACAAGGAGCCTCATTTGAGATACTAAAAATAAGATAATTTACTTACCTCTATACAAAGTTATGAAGTTAGTAAATAAATGTTAAATAGTTGTCTTTCAGTTGGCTGTTTTTCATATTAGGTCAGGATGGCATAGCAGCTGTGATGCAGCAATCCATCTGCAAGAACCAGTTTGTTTTGGTAAAGTTTAGTGTTGAAACTGTAGCTGAATTGTCTGATGAATGAGTGTCTGGCTTTTGCCAAACTTTTGAATGAATCTATTTTTTTGTTAGGAATGTCTGGTTCTTAGCTCCTATTTCAGATTCTCTGACTGAAAGCTGACTTCAGTGGTTCAGGTGGTGGGCTAGAACAGCTGCTTGCCCTCTCTTTGGCCAAAAGGTGCCATTTTGGGAAGGAAGAGGTAGCTCTTGCCTCTGTGGACTGAGTTTGTTAGTGCTGCAGAGCTTTCTGCCATTGTCCATTCATTTTCCAAATGAGTAACGAGGCCTGGAATAACTGATAAGGGTACTTCTGGACAGTGGGGTGTTTTAAATGGCTCCGTGGTTGTTAAGTGTGGTGTACCTGAGTATTTCCTGCCATACCCTGATTGCTAGGCTAAAAAAGCTGTAGTACTCTAAAAAGCTAGGTGAGTGGGTTTCTGATGTGAGAGTTAGTGGTGGCTCAACACTTCCCCAGTGTTGGCCAATTGTTGTCAGTGTCACATCTGCTCATATGTGGCTTCTGAAGGCAGTTAGGCTGTAGGTGGGACTTGGGCCTGCAAAGATGTATCCAAGCTTGTCTTGTACTAACAGCCCCTGCTGTAGTTGTCCTCTTTGTGCACCAATATACAGTAACAGGAGCAGCAGCTGTAGCTGGAGATTGTGCCATTATAGTGGCTGTCTTTGTGGTACCCAGGTGAATATAGGTTTTTATTATAGTGGATGGCAGAACTGCAGTAGTGTTCCTGGTTTGCAAGCTAAGTGTAGCTCAAGTACTTATTGAGGGTGATTGTGGCAGGTAGATGGCCAAAATGTGATAAACCTTGTGCATCAAAAGGAAATGCCTGGAATGCAAATGGTGCCCAGACATCAAGAAGACTCTAGCCTGAAAGAGCCATGCCAGAACAATTTCAGGAACTGTTAATCAAGCTTAGTGTATGTTCAAGTTTTTCACACTGTGCTTTGGGAAAGAGAGCTAGGGAAGGATTCTTCTTTGTTGACAAAAATGAGAAGGATGATGTAGAGAGATTTAATCTACCATTTAGTGTTCACATCTGTGTTGTCTGAAACAGCCACACAGGAATGTTTGGCTGTTGTCGCAGTACTTTGGAATTGTGAGGGGGAATTCCACTTGCTTATAAGAAGATAAGCAAAGGAAAACTTTAACTTAAAGATCAATAATTGTTTCCTCTCAGAGCTGTTGACAGTTGTTTGTGTCCAAAGGAGAATCATGGTAGATTGATAATATTAGTTATGTTAAGATGATAAAAAGTATAACAGCAGGAAATACAATTTTAAATAACCCTGTGCTGGCTGGTGTGGTAATAAGGGAGGAGGAGGAAACAAAGGCTTTTCAGTCTTTATCTGTTTTACCAAATTAAAGTCGATTTATAAAATTGAGTCCTAAATCCTTGAGATTTTTTTTATGGTAGCCCTTGGGATTAGGTAGGAAAATGACAGTAAGTACATCTTGCTGTGCCTAAATGTGAAGTACTGCCTAAAAACTTGCTTGTAATGGGAAAAGCAGAATGCTTCAGGGGAATTGTCATGCCTCTGAGGTATGTAGGACATTGGAAAGTGTCTTCCAGAAAGAAATTTGTGGTTGCTATTAAACACAATGATTCTTTGTGTTCTGATTTGCTGAAATATGGTGGAGGTAGACCTCATTCATTACTGCCTCTGCAGTGGGAGGGATAGGGAGGCCCTGGTAGCAATAACACACAGGTGGCCTGAGAGCCAGAAGTTTCTGCTTTAGTGCTCTCCAGCTCTTTTTTCTCAGTGCTCTTCTGGCTGACCTACCTCAGATGAGTTATTGACTTGCAACCAAAGCACTGTGTGGCTGAAATGGCTAACTTGAGGGAGAGGCTGTATCAAGGAAGCCAGATGGCTGTGCTGCCTCTCACATAATCTGGTGCCAGTCTTAGTAGGTGTTTTGGCACTTCCTTTGATGCCCTTTCTTGAGAGTGAAAGAATGCCCTGCATGTGCTGATTACTACTTTTGAGCAGTGATGATTACAAGAAATTTCCCTTCTTCAGCTATTAGGAAAACCTCCCTGTTCCCAAAACCCAGCTATTGCCCCTTTTGGCCTGTGCTTGACTTTTGGAGTTTGTAAATTAACCGCTGTGCTGTGCACATATAGGTTATTGAACTGCCATGTTTAAATAAATGCAAGACTTTTCTGTAAGAGTGATGAATATCCTTTTGTGTTTAACCCAAAGAGAGAGTCCCTGAAGAGCCATGTTCCATGGAAACCTAGTGGAATTATTTTTGTGTTTAGACAGGCTGATCTTTTATCCTTATGTTTGAACTGTTATTTCTTTTTAGCTGCAAACTACTATGCAAAATGTAGCTGAATCACTTGAGTAAAAAGTTGCTTATGCCAAGAGAAACATGATGAAAAATAGAAAGACACTGCAGAGTTCAGTAGTTCTCTTTTTCAATGTGATGGAAAATATCAGTGTGATGGATGTGGGGAGCTCTAGCAGGTTGTTTTGGGAGAGAGGAAGTTCTTACTTCCAAAAGTGTCTTGGATCTTTGTGCAGCTTTTCTAGCATACGTGATTTGTGCAATTAATTTCCTAAATTAGTTTAACAAATGGTAATTTCTTAGTAATTTTCCTGCATTCAGGCTCCAGTGTTGTAAGTACCAATCCTGCAAACTACCATTATGTAAATATACTTGAACTTAGCAGGTGTACTGCTGAGTAAAACCATAGCAGTATGTTTTGAGTGAGAGCTGTGTTTACCCACAGACTGCTATTTAGTCAGACAATTGTAAGAAAACTGCTATATCATCCTTTGGATTATGGATTAAAATTTAGTCTGAGCTCTTGTATGGAGAACTGAAATATGCTATCTTCTATTTTATGGATTTATCCCTTTCCTTCTCCCCCCTTTTTTTTTTTTTTGCCCCCCTCTAGTACACGAGAGGCACTGTGACCGCCTTCTCTCCTTTTGATGCCAGAGCTGATGCAGAAGCTCTTCGTAAGGCCATGAAGGGAATGGGTAAGAATAATTTATTTTATGAAGAGTAAAGGGCTTGTACTCCTTTGAAATAATCCTTTATGAATTAATTTTTATATTAGCAGATAAGGGTAGGGCATGCATCTACATGCCATGGAATGACAATCCCCAGGACTGCAGGGGTCTGGGCGTGTCCTAGTTTTGACTGTGCGGCTCTCAAGGATTTTTATTTTTAGGTTACCATAAGGGAAAAAAAAAAGGTGATTTACACATTGCCCGTTAAAAACTGATACTCCACAGCATTGTCTGCTCACAGAGTTTTACTGCACAGTAAGCTGGACTGTGTATTTACAGGCAAAGACTTTGGAGAGTTATGACAGAAAGAGTGGGAGCTCTGTGCTTGGAAAATGTGCAACAGCCCCCTCAGCCTGGAACTGCGTAAGCACAGTATGGTTACTGTGAACAAAGAATACAAGCACACAGCATGAATGTAGACTAACAAGTGGTCTGTAAACTCATGCTGTAGCTTTCTGCCCCCAAACTTCCCTGTGAGAACAAATCCTAATTTGCTATATTCTTTGAAGCCGCCTGCAGGAGGAGGAGGAAGGGGGGAAAAAAGGGAAATGTGATACACCACAGCCCATTGACAAATTCAGTGGGGCTAGTGAGATGCTGTGCTGTGAGGGCTACCTTTCAAACTATGGTATATGGAATGGATAGTGGTTCTGCACTTCAGTACTCTGGGGTGTTTGGGTTTACTGGGCTGACTTTTGCTGGGAGTCAGCAGATGGTTCTGAAGTAAATCCCTTGGTGAGCCCAAAAGCAAGGCTCCTCTGTAGAATACAGGCTGTGACTGAATGTTATAGCTGTTGCCTGGGGTGCTGTGAGCGGTGTCTGAAACAGAGCAGTGATGGAGAACAAACAACACATAGGTCCTCCAGTCATATTTTTGCAACAGCAGAACACCAAGCCTGGTGGCTCAGCTTGGGGTATGGTGACATTTTTTATTTAAATGCTTCTCCTGTTTGTCAGCAGGCTGTTATTTTCAAAGCATCTTTCATTGCCTTTTGAGTTTGTGCCACTGCTGTTTGTTTTTTAGAGTGTGTTTGTAACTCTTTGTTCTTTCTAACTTCAGGGACTGATGAAGAAACTATTCTGAAGATCCTTACCAGCCGAAACAATACTCAGCGTCAAGAAATTGCATCTGCCTTTAAAACCTTATTTGGCAGGGTGAGGAGAAGAAAAATATCTCTAGAAATGTGCTGAATGTGGCTTTTGGTGGTTACTTAAAACTGCGGGGTGCATTTATCACACTCCTTGTAAAAGGTTCCTTCGAAGAAAATCTAGTTTTGCTTTTGTCTGTCCCTCACCCTGCCATATCCTGAATTGTTGACTAGGTTAGAATATTCCTTTTAGGTTAGCACAAGGAAGTTCCTTTTTCTGTTTTGGTCCAATATGTCTTAGATGGGGTTTTGTGCAAAAGCTCCTATAGTTTCATCTTGGTACGCTTCTGGTACTGACCTCATTCGTGATATGGAAGGAGTTATGCAATATTTTGATGCAAGGTCTGCAATGTAAGGTGACAGCAGGAAAAGAATTTTCTAGAGCTAGAAAACATGACAGACATAAAGCAGCCCAATACCGTAGGAGAGAACAAAACCAGATATATTGGTAGATAAAGCCGTAAGTGAGTTAAAAGCAAAGAGAGCTTGTTTCTTTCTTTCAGCATTGGTGGATCCCTTAATATTCTGGCTGGGTAACCTTTGTTTCAAATAGCAAGTGTGGTGCACAACTAGGGTTTAAAGAATTGCTATATTGAAAAAACAAGCTACAGTATGTTTCACCTTTTCCAAATGCCCAGGTAGCTTTGCTTCTCTTATTTGGCTACGTTTGTTTCAGTTCAGATGCCAATTAAATAAAAAAGAGCTCTGTCTCTTTTTGATGTATCTCCAAAGTCTTCTAGCTTGCAGACACACGTGCATCCACTTAGAATGGTTAGTCCTCGTTTATTACAGCACTCTTTGTTCTGCATTAGGATCTTGTAGATGACCTGAAATCGGAACTTACTGGCAAATTTGAAACACTGATGGTGTCTCTGATGAGACCAAGGTACATTTTTGATGCTCATGCACTGAAGCATGCCATCAAGGTAAGAGGACTGCGGGGTGGGAATTAATACATTATGTGAAATGTTTGTTGCTCTGTTGTGTTTTTTAGGAGTGAACTTTTGGTTGGGAAGGGGAATGTTAATAGAAGTAGACTTTTTTCCTTTTTTTTTTTTTTTTTTTCAAATTAGGAATGTTATGCTAACACTTGCTATTATTGGTAATGCCATGCTTTTGCCTGGTTTCTTATTAATCCCAATAACTCATTAGAGGAAGTTTAGTAATGTAATTTGTATAATGTTTTATGTGACATTATTTTCATGAGAAACTATGTAATCTTAAAAGAACAATATCACTGTAGATGCAAATTAAAATGTATATAGTATAAGACTTGTTCCTTCTTATTGAAATACAATTAGTAGATGAGCACGTTGCTTTTAAACTCTTTTTGCTGCTGAAGTCAGTGGATGCTAGATTTTTCTGCTGTGAGCAGCCTAGGTTTTACAGCTGTACAGCTGTACATGTAAGTTGCAAATTACTTCAAGGCATTTCATTAAAATGTGGTGTCATTTGTATATCTTTTCTTGACTACTATTTAAGCTAGAGTGTGTTTTGCCCCGATGGATTACAGTGCAACTCCAAAACTGATGGACTATCATACCTGTGTAAATTGGTGTCCACCAAAATTATGAGCAGGTATTATCTGTATTGTTGAATGTGTTGTAAAAGCTGCCTCCAGGAATAAAGAAGGAAGAGCTGATAACCCTGTCATTGTTGCCTTTCCAATATTTCTCTTTAGCTGAATGCATTTAATGCCTTTCTGGGAAGACCAGTGTAGATATTTTAATGTGTTTTCTTCCAGGTGGTTCTTTTTTTTTTTTTCCTTTCCTCTGTCACACCTCTCTGATATCATCAGCCTGTGGAAGTTCAGGAATTGGATGTCCATGGATTATTCACAGAAACTATTGATTAAAGTGTAGGACAGTGAACTTGACTAGTGTCAGGTAGTGCTTGGTTGGGTGACACTTAGACGTAAACTCCCAAGACCCTTGATGACCAACTGGTTAATATGTAGGCTTTAGTCAGCTGTACAAGTGAGTGCTCATGAACCCATGACCCAGCAAATATTATCTCAGAAAACAGAAACTTTAATCCTGGAAATTTTCTGTAATGTCTTTAGATGCAGTGGGGGAATGGGAGATGGCACCTGACAAAGAAACTGATAAAGGTCTTGTTGACTAAACGGAAAAAAATTTTCCAAGCTCCTCTTGTTGATTTAGGAGTCAAAGGCTGACAGGGAAATGATGGAACAGATAGGTGTAGGAGGGAAAATAGAGATAGTGATATAAGGATGCTTTTGTTCTTGTTGCTTACTAAAGATTATATTAAACATGAGATTGTAGGATTTCAGAGAATGCTTCTGCACAGGAAAAGATGTCAATACTAGCTGTGGTTCAGCTAAGGTGGATAACAACAGTGAAGAAGCTGCAATAGCAGAGACTTCAGTGCAAGATAACAACTCAGCAGGGAGCATTAAGTCTGTGCTGAAGATTGTCCTATCAATTTTCACTGCTGCTACTTAGGTCAGAACTAATGTAACTGTGCCTGCCTCACTTGTTGAGTAGGCATGTTCTTGAAACAATCTGTATTTGGAAAATTACTATATGTAACCTGGCAAGTATGTATTTTGGTTATCTTTGTGTGCAGTTAATAGTCAAATTTTTCTTACAGGAATGATAGTAAATAACATGCTGAAGCAAAAAATACACAGTATTGTATTTCAGTGTTGCATTTGTGAAGTGGCTCCTTTGAAAGCATAAAGAGCAATGGCTTATGCTTACAGACAAAGGAGACTCAGACTTGGGGAAACAAGATATGGGCTTGGCTTTTTTAAATTTTATCCCTTGTAAAAGTGAAGAGTGCCTGTTGTGCCCACTGTAATTGGAGCACAGCAGCTTAAAGTATCTGTTGTTAGCAATTCTGTTGTAAAATGTGGTTGTTTGCAGTGAAAGAGAGGGTGGGTTTAACAGAACACAGTTCATAGGAGGGTAAAGATCATTGCTGGGTAGCTCTGTCTATCTGTGTACTAGTTGATGTGACACAGTACGTGCACTGGAGCTAGGATGGAAACTGTTGCTCCATTCATTTACTGTAATACTGAAGAACAGAGGCATATCTGGGTGTGCTTGAACCTGGGAGGGCTCATCTGAATCCTGCAGCAGTGAGCCTTTACTAAGTGTTGGGTTGGTTTTGAAAACAATCAAGCTGGAACTGGAACAAATTCTTTCCAGAACCCCCACAACATACCAGAAAGAAGAAAATAATTCTTTATTTGGTCAAAGTGTATAAGCTGATGCTTGCTTTTGATTGTCAAAGGGAATTCTTGTTTTCCTTTTGTTATTCCATCAACTGATATATGCTTGCACCCCTGCAGGGAGCAGGAACCAATGAGAAAGTGTTGACTGAAATTCTTGCTTCCAGAACACCTCAGGAAGTGCGGAATATTAAGCAGGTTTATCTGCAAGGTAAAGTTCTGTATAAAAGAAAGTTCTAGGGTCTTTTAATATGATCGTAGCTCCTCTTTCAAATAAGGTCTATCAGTGAACAGATGGATGTGTCCAAAAAGTGGGATTTCATTCTGCTCTGTAGCAAAACTCCAGGTTGAAAGAAACTAGAGTTTGTATTGTAAACTAAAATATTTTTATTTTGGGGCAATGACTGCAGGTTATGGTGCTTTGTGCCTTATAGTTAGAATTCATTAAAATGCATTTCTTTCATTCACTCATTATTTACATCCCTTTGACTGAAAGGAGATTTTTAGTAATTGGAAACTATAAAACTGGTGTAACATAAAAAATGAGAAGTTATTTTTTCGCCTTTTGCTCAGCATTCTGTTCAAATGCATTTGGGCTAAAACAGTTGCAGCTTTTAATTTGTCCACAGAAGTATGTGCTTTTACTCTGTGATTGTGGGGTTGTTTTTTTTTTAAGGCAATGTTTCATTCATTCACATGAATTGAATTCAACACATTTCTTTAACCTTTGTGCAGCTTTCCGCCACACAAGGAATTAGAAAGTTTTAATAAAGTTTGAGGCAAACCGTAGAGTCTCCAAGGGCAAAATTTATTAGTACTGGACTTTTCTGGGCTCGCAGTTGTTGTGTGGTTGTGAGACTGCCATATTTTAGCTTAACTCCAGTTCTGTATTCTCTTTAGTTCCTTCAAGAGCTGAATCTATGCATGTCACCTTGTATTTCAAAATATTTTGAGTAATATGCTGCTGATATGAGGTGTGAGATGCTCTTTTCACCTCTTTTACAGTAATGTTCTAAGTGAATGTTCTAATGTTGTAAGGTTCTAAGTGAAAGCAGAATACGTTCTAGTTGTGAGAGCTGTTTGTGATAAATTATTTTACAAGTTGTGAGTCAAATTAACTTTCTACATTTCCTTGCTTTCTCCTCAAAGAGTGAGAAAGTCTGTGAGGTGGTCAATGGATGTTGCTGTTTTGCAGAGTATGAGGCCAACTTGGAGGATAAGATCAAAGGAGAAACATCGGGCCACTTTCAGAAACTGCTGGTGGTCCTGCTGCAGGTCAGTATCTCTTTGTGTGCAGGCAAGTGTGTATTATTTTCACTTCTGTTTTCTTGTCTGATGTGCACTTGTCACTTTCTGCTTACTTTGCTGGCATTCTGGATAGACCTGGTGATAGGCAGGACTGGTTCTGAAACTGAGTCACTTTCCCTGCCTTGCAGGGTCACTCTTGAACTCTGTTATGGGTTGTTTTCACATCACTGAATCGAAAAACTGTGATGCTCATGGGTATAACAGAATTCCTGCTACAGGGATTTTTAAAGGCAGTTGAAGAAGAGAACATATGTTGCATAAAGACATGCAAGCTGAAAGGGAAAGTAAGATGCTTTTGGAGAAGATGCATTAGGGGTTGACTTCTTGCAGTAACTTACAGGCTCAGTATAACAGATAAGTTGCTTTTTGATTCAACTCTTGATTTTTCTGCTTAACAACTTTTTGAAATTCTCTTTAGGCAAATAGAGATCCTGATGGCAGAGTTGATGAGGCTCTTGTTGAGCAGGATGCTCAGGTGGGTGAATGACTTGTTTTTTGGGGCATTTCTACAAGTTATCTTGCAGAGAGGGAAATAGTAACGGTTCTCTGTATTTCTTAATACATTTTCCTTTGCCTTTTCTGGACAAAAGAAGTCTCAAAGTGCTGAAATGCTGGGATCAAGATTTTTGGCACTTTCATGTTTCTGTGTAACACGTCGTATTTTGCTTATTACTTGATGAGGTGCCTAAAAGAAACAGTGATTAGATCACTGGAAGAAAGAGTTATGATTGCTGAGGATTTATGATGCTGAGAGACCTACTGATGGAAAACTCAGCAATGTCAATGGTTCATTCTTAATATCTGACTTGAATTTCTCTCTGAATTCAAGCCTTACACATACATATCATGTGTCATATACATGTCGTAGCAAAATGTTAATGCTTTTTTGTGAGGGCTGCCTCTGTAGAGGGTGAAATACTAAGAAGAGAAAATATTCCAAATACTCTCCTTTACTGTAACCAGATGACAGGCTAAGAATTACCTCTAAGGAGTGTCTAAGGACTCATGTGTTGCCCTTTGCCAGTATTGTCCATGACATTGTCACTTGTCACTAAACCTGTGCTTGAGTCAGGAAAAGTAATACCAGCAGTTAATTGGTATCCTTGATGCTGTCTCTTGCTGACTGCTGTTGGCTTTGTTAGTTGCAATGGTCAATATTTCAGCAATTTGATTACGGACCTCATTTAGTGCATGTTTCTTCTGGGTTATTTCAGATAATTCTGGGCTAGACACTTTGCTCTCATAAATGGTCAGTTGAGATGAAAGAAAATATATGGATTATTCAAGGTGACAAGGAGGAAAAGCAGAATACCACATCAGTGAATCACTCTTTTGATAGCAGCACAAGACCCGAGAGACAGACTGGCAAAATGTATTTTATTGGCACAGGCCTATCCTTTGTTATGCAAATTCAGAAAGCATTCTTCTGCCAGTAAAATTAACTATGTGGAAACCAGAGCTGGAAAATTAGTGAGGTAGATGTTTGACTCATGAATTAAACTGTTTCATGAAGCTGTGTCAGTTTTGCCTTTGGCTGGGCTTATGTAATTGAAGAAACCCATGAACCACAGGCCTTGGCAGCAAGATAGATTCCTTTTGGCCTCTTTAATTGAGTTTAAATGAGCATCTAAATTCAGGAGGCACCATACCTAAATGTTGAAAAAGTCTTGGTTTTCTAAGTGGTCTCTGTGGCTTATGTACATTTGGCTTGAGCTGAGACCCAAACAGAGAAGTGTTCTGTCATGTTTCTCTGTATTGCTGTCTTTACATTCAAGATCTAACATAGCTGGAACACATTCAGACAGTTTTCTAATTAGTACTGCCAGGTACAGATGGTCAGAATTGAGGTACGTGACTGTGCAAGACTATTTTTGGCTTCCCAATGTTTCTCTTGATTAGTATGATACTTTGGGAAGGATTTGATATGTTAGAGGGCAGCCTTTTTACTCAGTGGTGATTTTTAATTTTTTGTGTGTCTATGATTACTAAACATTAATTCAAAGCAGTTGGGGACAGGGCATTGATACTACCAGATTTTATGAACATGCAGGAAACTTGCAAGAGTTTTCTAAGAATGCTGAGTGAGAAAATTTAACTTTTTGGAAGACACTTTGTGAATATGACTGTTTCTAAGTTATCAAATTGATTCAGATTTTGGGTATTGCACAGCAGTAAGGCAGGTGAAAACTCAGAGCTCAGATAAGATGTCATTCACAACTTGTAGTATCTCTAAACAAATGCATTCCAGGCGTTTCTAAATACTGTGGAGGGATTTCACATTTGCTACTGAATGGAGCATGACAGTATTCATTTGAAGAGCTTAGCATACGTTATTTGAAATAAATATCTTTGCAGTGGCTTCATAGCTTCCCCACCCCATTTTGCACTCTGTAGCATTAGTACTAAAAAGAGCATGCAACAGTCACAAATGCATTTTGAAAAGCATTGTGGGACAAACATAAATAGGAAATTTGTAACATTCCATTCAGGTTTTACAATATGGACAGTCAGATCGCCAACAGTGTTTCTGTGCTGCAGATTTGGTTGTGGGCATTTTTCTTGGAAAAATTTAGTTGCCTGAATATAGGTGGTAACCTGTTTGCCTGTCCTCTGCTCACTGAGGAGGGAGAAAAAAATGCTATACTCCGCAGTATTTACAAACCTTTCCTCTTATATGGTGTTTAGCACACAATTTGGAAAAAAGCTTCTGAGTGTCGAAAAAGAACTAATTGCATTTTCTGAAATTTTTTCTTTCTCATTTTACCCCTCCTGTTGTTTATTCCAGCTTCTGTAAGTGCTTTACTTTCCCAAGTGCTGCTAATGGCCCAGTCTGCTTTGAAAAAAGACTTGCCTGAAGAGCAAGGAACGTGCTAAAGCGCTTAAAATCTGTTACTGACCTGTTTTAATACATAAGTATTTGCCAGCCCTCAAATCCTGTTTCTGAGAACTTCTAAATGGTCTTCGCCTCCTTCCCCTGTTTCTCCTGGGCCAAGTTAGCCTATGGCTCTCCCATTGATGTGAGTCATCTAATAAGTCTTTCGTAGTTTGATTTGCAAAAGGGGAAGTTAAAAAAAAAACAAGACCAAACGCACAAAACCCAAACCAAAACAACAGAAAAAGTGGTATTGGGAATGGATTTTATCCTCCTGTATTATCACAGTTTCAGAAAACTTCTGGTTTATAAGAGGCACTATGTACACAGTCAATTTTAGAGCCTTAAGCAGTATTACTCATGTAAATGCTTCCACAGTTGATTTCAGAACTTGTAATTTATTTCTTTCTAAAGTAATTTCAGTACTTGGCAATTTTATTTCATTTTTTCCCCTCCAGCTATAGCTTGTTAGTAAGTTTAATGCTCCTCAGAGTGAGACAAATAGAGCTTTTCAACAGGGTGTGTGGACACATAACAATGCTGTTGTTTTGATCTCTTGAATTTCCAACAGGTCTTGTTTAGAGCTGGGGAGCTGAAATGGGGAACAGATGAGGAGAAGTTCATTACCATCTTGGGAACCCGAAGCGTTTCCCATTTAAGGAGGGGTAGGTGGTATGGTTCATGTATGCTTGAAAACTTCTGCCTTAAGTCTCAGTTCTACCCAGCTGATGGTAAAAATGGCAGGGAAGTTGTTTCTGTTGCTGCATTTTTCAAGCCCAGAAATCTTCAATCAGCTCTTCCCTCTACTTAACACATTTGTTTTTGTTTCCTGTAATTCAGTTCCCCCTGACAGCAGTGATTTTCTTGAAGGAGTGGTACTGTAGATCTGAGGGACAGCTGGGGTGTTTTTTTATGGGTGCTTGTTTATTACCTTTTTTTCCCCTTTTTGAAACAGGTTGTGGCAGTCGAAGTAATGCTGAGAGTCTCTTATGAGTCATATAATCTGATGGAGCTCCAGCCCTGAAAAGATCAAGCCTTTTATAGGTTCATGCTTTATTAGCTGTTAATAAAGAGATGATAATTTTTCCCCTGCTCTTACCCATTTGTAAGTCTGTTTTGGTAAGCTATTTAGGCCATTGGAAATAACGACTGGTACATTTTGCTTTGGTTCTCCAGTCGTTCTGTTTTTCTTTTTGAATCTTTGGATTGATTTGGATTTTCAATGGTAATTTGATTTGTGATTTTACTGTTTAGTTTTTTACAATTATTTGTATTTAAGTAATCCTAAAGTCTGTTTTGGTGCATGAAACATATACTTAGCATGATAGAAATATAAGATTTCACAGAAAACTCAGGGCTTATGGATATTAATGAACACAGACTTGAATAGACTGCCAATAGGCCAGTTTGTGTGAGGTCAATTTGATACAGTAGCCCAGTGTACACAAGATCTTAGATACAGGCTAAATGATAGCTGCACCCTGGGAAAAATGCTTATAATTTCCTAAAACTTCCCTTCTTTCCCTTTCCCTGTTCTCCCTGCACGCTTTCACTGGATGGGTTTACAAAATCACAGAATGGTTGAAGTTGGAAGGGACCTCTGGAGGTCGTATTATCCAGCCCTACTTGAGCAGGGCTACTTAGAGCAGTTTGCCTGGGACCATGACAGCTTTTGTACATCTCCACAAGAGGACTATGCAACCTCCCTGGGCAACCCGTGCCAGTACTGAGTCACCTACACAGGAAAAAGTGTTTACTGATGTTCAGACAGAACTTCCTGAGCCCATTGCCTCTTGTCCTGGCACAGGGCACTGCTGATAAGAGCCTGGGTTTGTCTTCTTTACACTTTCCCTTCATATATTTGTGTGCATTGATGAGATGACCCCTTGAGCCTTCCTTTCTCCAGACTGAACAGTCCCAGCTCTCTCAGCCTTTCCTCATAGGAGGGATGCTCCAGTCCCTTAATCACCTTCATGGCCCTTCTCTGGATTCACTGCAATTGCTTCATGTCTCTTTTGTACTGGGGAGCCCAGAACTGGGCCCTGCACTCCAGATGTTGCCTCACCAGTGCTGAGTAGGTGGGAAAGGATCACCTCCCTTGACCTGCTGGCAACACTCCTAATGCAGCCCATACCATTTGTCACTTTTGCTGCAAGGGCATGTTGCTGGCTCACGTTCAACCTGGTGTCCACCACGACCCCCCAGGGTCGTTTTCTGCAAAGTTGCTTTCCACCTTGTTCACCCCCAGCTGTGTGCATGAGGTTGTTCCTCCCTAGGTGCAGGAATGTGGTGAATAGTAGCAGTCTAGTAGGAAATAGGTATTTAAATTAGGACCGAGGGAAGAATGAGTGGATAGCGTTGGCACAGTGGATGATGATCTACAGATGGCATTACCCTGTACTGGGGAGGATACTGGGAGAAATACTGGCCATAGATGTGACTGAGCACACTTTCTGTTTTGCAGTGTTTGACAAGTACATGACTATTTCCGGCTTTCAGATTGAAGAGACAATTGACCGTGAAACCTCTGGTGATTTGGAGAAGCTGCTTTTGGCAGTTGGTAATTAAGTCTTAATAGATCTAGAACTGACCTTCTTCATTGTCTCCTAGGGCTCCTTAAATTGCAGTTGTAGGAAGTGGCATGAAAATGTGGTCCCTTTTTAAATTTAATCACCTGGGATCTATTTCCATATCTAGAGAAGAGGCCTTATTCTTCCTTTAATAGATGGTGGGGTTGGGAGGGAAGTAGGGCAGGGGGTGATGTGGTGAGCTGCTTTCTGTTTGCTCAGGTTGCATCTCTGTCAGAAAGTGACACAAAACTCTGCCTTTGTTTGTATTCCTGGCATCTCTTTTAGGACAATCTCATAGTACATTTGTAACTGGGAGTGGAATTTTACTAGCAAAGTCTGTTTCCTATGAGAAATGTATGGTGCATCCTGACTCCTAGAACTCAGAGTTGTAGAAGAGGAACAGACTAGCTGACAACTGTGTGACTCAATTTTCCACACTGGAGAGAATAATCCAGTAACACACACCTTGTCTTGACAGTAAAAGATTGCCCTGTATTGAGTAATAATCAGTAATTTAAACCTTTGTCTTTTTTCAGTGAAATGCATCCGAAGTGTGCCTGCCTATTTTGCTGAGACTCTGTATCATTCCATGAAGGTGTGTACATGTTTTCCATACGTCACTTTCCATCTCCCCCAGCTACAGTTCCTCTCCCTTTCGCTTGTTCATCATTTCTTCTTTCACTGCAAATGCCAACAAGATACTAAGCATCTGCAAAAGGTTTGGGTAATGCAGATCTGGTAGAGGATATAAATGATCCATAAGCTTTACTTTGAGTTAATTGTAAGTTTGTCAGACCGTAAATTTTTTACAGGAGGTATCAGTCTAATCAGCTGTTTTTGGACTTGGTCTTATAACATTGGAAAATGTCTGGCTACGTCCAACCTTCAGCTAAATAATTACTACAGTGTCTTTAGGTGGTGGGTGTATTGAGGAAGTAAAGATGACCAAAAACTAAATTGGTGATTGTGTAGATTTAGTGCTCTTTGTTTTGGAGGTGGGTATTTACAGACTGAAGGTGTAATTAGCTTTGAAACACATGTTAGTGACTATCCATCCCATTTTGAGAAGGAAAACAAACTCATCAGAGGAAAAGGAAAGAGGCTTCAACAGCTACAAAAGATTCTGTAGGGGAAGCCCATCAGTGACACAGCTGTGTTTCTGTTGGCTTTACCTTCTCTTGGATGGGAAGAGATAATCAGAGAAAATTTTATTTTAAACTCAGTGGCTAATTTTAATTAAAACCGAGGTAGATAGTGTATTGTTTTCAGGCAAGTTATCAGCTTCCCTGAAGAATTCCTCCCTTGCCTTTGCTGAAAAGCACTGAAGTATGTTTGTCACCAGATGGTTGTTTTGATGAACTGTCAGCATGAGAATTAGTGAAAAGAGATGAAATGATAGCTTAATATTTAAAAGCTGTTTTACTACTTCTATAAACATCAGTCTAAAATAAGATTCAAGTGGATAATAGAGAATATTATATCAGTATCCTGAGAGCTGTATGAGGAGGATTACTTCTTATTTATCTATTTGTTAATTCTTAGTTTTTAAAGAAAGCAATAGAAAACCTTTTCCTGTAGGTTTTAGAATCTTTTACATGTCTCTTTATGAGGGGCCTGATTAATGTCTGCTGGTGAGATGCCCAGTTATTTTTTTTAATATAAATAAAAATCATTAAGCACTTCAGATAAGGATGATCATAATTTACTGCTTTGGCAGAAGAGTTTGTACTTCTACTTAATCAGTTTGGCATGACGAAGTTCTACAATGTGCAGTTTGCTTTGATGATTAGGTGGAACAGAGCCTGGCTTTTAGCAGATTCTGTTGTCAAATCCTGCTTAGAAACCACCGGACTCATGGCATAACTTCTGAGCAGCTTTAGGGCATTTTTAGATGTAATCCAAGAATATTACACCCAGTCGAAGGATTGAGTGACCCTGGACATTAGGCTGAAGATGGTCGTGGGGGCTGTGCCAGGTCCTTCCTTGAGGTGCATTAGCAGGTCAGCATGTGAAAATGTGTATTGCTTCAGCTTGTGTGGAGTGTGACTTGTCTGAGCAGGAGGGGTCAGGATGTTGGTCTGGCACAGCCTGCCAGCACAGGAACTTCAAATGTTTAAAACAATAAAGATGACTAAGAGTGGAGCATGTTTGCGTGGTTGGCAAAGATTTATGATGTTTGCCTTCATAATAAACAGCTGGATGATTTGTGGAATGAGTCGCACTGCCTGTGTCTTTGTGTATGATGTTTCATGCTTTGTATTAGTCATTGTTAGGATTTATGTACCCAGTTCCAGAACTGACTGTGATTCTCCAGCCTCAGACTACATTGAAAGGGTTATTTGCATGTGATTCTGCTTGTGGTGATGAGCTATACTATGTAAGTTTGGAACTGGATTATTTAAAATTTCTATGGGTTTTCATGGTTGAAGCCCGGGAGATGCAACATGAAATAAGAGGTCTGACTGTATGGTGATTGACAGAAGTCCAGGGATTAGGACACCTGGTATAGTCAGTGCTCTGTTCGCCACATTGCAATGTGAATGTCTTGTGATACTGTCCCAAATATTCTCTGTTTTGGAGTAGAAATGGAGTGCAGGAGTGTTTTCAGTCACCACTTGTTGCACTTGATGCTTTTGTGTTGCACTCTGGTTGTTTGTATTTGTTGTTTTGCTGCAGCATCTCTCCTTAACAAACTCCTACTTTAATATTATTTAAACTGTTCCCTTTAGGGGGCTGGCACTGATGATGATACTCTGATCAGAGTCATGGTCTCAAGAAGTGAAATTGATCTGTTGGATATTAGACAAGAATTCAGAAAGAATTTTTCTAAATCATTGCATCATATGATTCAGGTAAAATGACTGTTTTGTTGTCAGGGAAAGGGGGGGTTACTGAGATGTCATTGTTTCCACTATTTATTTTTATCAGCGGGGGTGGACGGGAGTAGAGCTGGACAGCACAGTGCACTCTGGGAGCAGTGGTGGCTGCTCTGCAGTTTTGTGAAGTACCACGGTGTCATTTGAGCAGGGGGCACTTCTTATGAAAAGTTAAAGGTTGTTTTCCAGTGTTCACTAGGAGAGCAGATGTGGTTTTCTGAAATTATGATTACTCATACACCATTTTTAGCTACTATTTCATTTCCTTTTTCTTGTCTGGGTTCCCTCTGATTTTCAGTGCTTCAGAAACCATACTGGCTCCAGAGAAATAATACTGGGGTTGGGAGTCTGAATTATCGTGAGGTTGAAGTTTAAATCTTGGACTGTGGTGTGGAACCTTTTGCACCATTTCAAAGTGGAAAGCATTTCACTGTGGAATCAGTCTGAATCATAATTTCCCTTTGAGTGGATGGGAAGGAATAAGAGGGGAAACAGCCAGCAAGGATTCCAGAGCCAGCTGTTGCTGCAAAGTTGAAGCCAAAATGCTTTTCTTCCTATGAATTTTTTGGGAGTATTTTGTTTTAGTTTTAAATGCTGCTTTTTTAATGGTTTTCTTTTACCATTCCTGACATTATGCTGCCTTCGTTAGGCTGGGTGGAGTTGCTTTTGACACTGTCAGTCACATCCATGTAGCTGTCCTGTGGAGTTAGTAGCAGAGCTTCCCATTAATTACAGGGAACAGGGCTGGGGCCTTTCAAAATGATGGCAGGTGCACTTCGCATGTTGAAAGGTGCTGATTTTGGTGCTGCTTCAGGCTCCTCCTTTGTTTTGATTTTCTCTCTTGCAGATTAATGCATTCTAATATGCAATGGGTAGTTCAGTTCTAGTAAAGCTTTTAGAGGCTTGTGTTTCTGAAAGTCTTGTCTGTGTAAATATAGCTCTAACGTAAAAGACAGAGAATTTCCTTGCATCATTCCCAAGTGGAGAGTCATCCAAGTGGATTTCCTGTGGGTGGGACAAATGTGTAATCTCCTGGAGTCCTCCTTGGCTGCTGCTTTTCTTGACATTTCTATGGTTGTGACTCATGGTGACTGGTCTGTTATATTAACAGAAGGATACATCTGGGGACTACAGGAAAGCACTCCTGCTCCTCTGTGGTGGAGATGACGACTAATGGTGAAGGATTTGTTGTCCTCCAGCTTTGCAGCTCTGTAGTTAGCATGTCTAGCTGAGTTTTTGTATCTTAATGCTTTGTGGCTGTTTGGATTTATACTAGTATTGCACTTATTAAAAATGAGCATATTGTAATCCAAGTGATGGCTAGTCCCTCCTCTTCCTGACATCCCAACTTCCAGGAATCTCAAGTGCCTTCTGTGAGTACGTGAGAGTCGTCTTCATGGAAGATGAGTACTGAGCACAGAACCCAGTTCTTTGCAAGTATTTTGCTGAAATAGGAAAAAAAAAAATCATGTATTTCACTAATAATTTGGAGATAATTTTTTTGCTTATATTCCTTACATTTCCACGGAGTCTTAAGCTAGCTCTAACATAATTGCAATTTAAGAAAATATATCCTTTGTATGTAATATTTGAATGATTTTGCTGAACATAATACAAGCAATCATTGGAAACCTAAAGGACCAATAAATTTTTTCTCTCTTAGCACAGTTGTATGTGGTTTTTAATGGGCAAAGATTAATTTTTCCTTTTGTGTGATTCCACTACTTCAAACGGTTGGTGTATTTTTTCTACTATTTTGCAGGCTTCTAAGTATGTATGATGTTTTCCAGCTGTACATCTTGATGTCTAGTCTAGTGTGTGGGTGCTGTGGTGATGATGCTGTTCAGTATAGCTGGAATACTAAATTATTGGTATTTGAGTAAATTATGGGTATTTGCTGAGCATTGCATTCTCATTTTGTCTTTATTCTCCTCCAAAGCTGGGAGAAGGAAGGAGAGCTGTTTGCACAGTTCCAGAGTAGAGCAGACATGCTGCACTTCTAGGACCAGTTGAAGATTTCTGAGATGGAAGCAGGTGAAGATGAGATGGGAAGACAGTGATCTGTATTTCAGGGATCTTGGGTGAAAAGAGGATGGTTGCAGCACCACTCTCTCATCAGGTTAGCAGGGAGCAAAGCACAATGCAAGAGAAGAACGAGTCTGTTCTATAGGCTTTCTTAAATTCACTGCTTTCGTTCTGCATTTCTGACTGGCTCTGAAAATCGAATTGACAATGTGTGAAGGAGAATAAAGAGACTTCTGTTTCATGCATTGCAAGGTCTAAACACCATGGTTCTAAACTTAGCTTATCAGTTAGTCACATACATCAGCTGCAGAAACTGCACATTTTAATAATCCTGTTGAAATTGATTCTTCACAGGTTATTTAGAGCTTTAAAACTTTCATATGGAATAAATGTAAATTTTAAAATTTTTTATATTGTAATTCTGAATTATTACTGTTGTGATCTCTTGCTAATAAGTACTTAGTTTCCAATGTAAAATGTGAAAGCTCTTTTTATAAGTAAATCTGTTAACTAAAGTCTAATCCACTCTAAAAGCTTCTTTATTTTCCATTCTCTCCCTCTTTCCTGCTCATGTACTCTCACTTTCACTCTTTCTTTTCTCTGCTTCTGTTTTACCAAATCTAAGACTTCTAGACTTAAAACCAGCACAACTGATTTTTAAATTATTTTTTTATAAGCCAGTGAAATGCTTTTCTCTGCTCTTTCTGGACAGTTTACTGAATTCTCCATGTCATTGCTGTTTGTGAGAACGGCCATGGGTGTGGCTTGCATCTCTGCCATAATTTAAACTGGTATGAATGGTGCTGCCCTAATCCTGCCCTTCCCTAATCCTGACCTTCCCTGCTGGCACAAAGGTCTTCTGACCCTTTGCTTGACGTGATCCAAGGCCATGGGCTGCCAGGATCCAACCACACAGCTACAGTCTGATGCCCTCAGTAACTCCTTGGGGCATCTGGTGAGGGCTGCTGATGGTGGAGGGAAGGGCTAGGAGCATGTGCAGGGTGAGAAGAAATTTTGTGGAAGGGAGATGGGATTCAAACTGGGTTGCTCTGGATTGTTGTCTGCTGTCACAAACTGCACCTGGGATTACAAGAACCTCACCATATCAACAAAGAGATTCTTCAAATCTGCAGGTATAGACCCAAATTAAGAAATTTGGCTTGAATGTGAAATCAAAGGTGGTGCTTGAAATCAGATTGCTTCCATCTCATGACTATGCCTTAATCATAACATTTCTTCTTCCACTTCTGTCTGTCTGAGGGAAGCTAAGGCAGAATCCAGATGTGGAGATTCTACTTAAAAATTAAACCAATCTTCCAGTACCTGAAGGGGCTACAGGAAAGCTGGAGAGGGACTTTTTACAAGGGCATGGAGTGATAGGAAAGAGGGAATGGTTTTAAACTGGAAGAGGCTACATTTAGTTTAGACATTAGGAAGAAATTCTTTCTGGTGAGGATGGTGAGACACTGGTACAGGATGCCCAGGGAAGCTGTGGAAGGCCTCTCCCTGATGTGTTCAAGGGCAGCTTGGCTGGGGCTTGGAGCAACCTGGTCTAGTGGGAGGTGTCGCTGCCCATGGCAGGGGAGTTGGAGGTAGATGATCTTCAAGGTCCTTTCCAACCCAAACCATTCTGTGATGATTCTATGATAAAACATATTTGAGACTTTATGCATAAAGACTTAAATACAGTCAGTCTAGCTATATCTAAGCTTTTTGTATGGTTTGTTACTTGTACCAGTTATGAACCTTGTCTGTCTATATAGTGTCTGCCAGCTTGCTGGAGTGGTACAGTACAATGTTTGGAATATGATCACATTTTCCAAATAACATGATATAACAGTAATAATATTCCAGCAGTAATATTTTTATTTACATCTTTGGGTGTTTGGCAGAAGAAAAAAAGAAATGTTTGGTTGGTTTTTTTTCTTCTCTTTCCGGGGATTAATTTTCAGCATGTGTCAGTTTTGGTTTTTGTCAAGTATTTACGAAGCGTGTTAGGAAGGAGTATTAATTTGCAGTTACTCATTCTTGAATAACATGTCCATCTGCATACACTAGAATCTTAGCCTGATCACTGTCAAGAAGTATCTTGTGATGGCAGCAAGTTTGGTTCTTTGGTTTGTTGGGCTTTTTTTTAGTGAGTTAGTATTTGCACAAAGTAATTGCTGGTGAGCCACTGTGAAAATGGTTGCGTGGGATCAGATCTACCTAGAGATAGTTTCCTTCCTTGTTTGTATAGACACTGTAATTATTTTTTCAGCTTCTTTCAGTTTCTTAAGAGTTCTTAGGAAAATAGCATCTGATCTTCATGATTTGTTACTGGTCATTTTGTACATATTGTTGCATATTTTCTGTTGACACTTCAAAGGCGTCCTTCAGTGTGTGTCGTGCAAAGGAGGCTCCTGCTGCATTTTCCTTCACCAAAGGCAGAAGAATCTGTGATGATTGGTTGGCAAGTGAAGCTGTTCCAGCAAAGGTTGACCACTGTCACAAACCTGATGCTTGTGTGTTTAAACTGAATGATCAAAATTAATGCCAGAATTTATAAATAGTAACTCTGAACAGGAGGTGTGTTAGGGGTCAGTATAATATCAGTCAGTTACAGAAAGTTTTAAGATGCAAATGGTGCAGAAGTATTTGAAATTCCCTTTTGAAGTAATTAGAGAAAATGAAGTCTGACAACCTATGCCTTCTCTAAGAAGTCTAATTAAAATGGAAATAAGTTTATTGAATTATAATATTTCTAGTGTTTGAGTTGTAACTTCCTTTTAGAAATACAAAATACAAAATCTCCAGCACAGTGCAGTCCCAGGATAACTTAAAAGTACAGCTGCCCATTAATTAACTATTGCCACAAAGAAGGTAATTACTAATTGATGTTTGGTTTTTTCTCTTCACCTTCTGATTTTGGTTCATGAAAATATATGTTCAGTTAATTTCTGGCACGATTTTGAAGTGTTGATAAATCCTATCTATCTCTTTGATAAGTCAAGAATAAATTGTAACATGAGCACTAAAATAAATGCTCTTACCTATGAAGAATATATTTTAAACTTCAAGAAATCAAATATTGTTGGTTTTGCCTGAAGAGCCTGCTCTCCCCACTTCTTTTTTTCTTTCCTCTCCACAGAAAAGTGTTTTTAGGATATATTATTTTACTACTAGAAATGCAATACTATTTGTTTTCATCACAGAGTATTTATTTTAGCACTATTACTTACAGCACACTGGACAAAAAAAAAAAGGTGGAATTTACTAGCTTGTTTCCTTGAATTTTTTCCTCAATTTTTTTTTTAATTTATATAAAAATATTTAGATTAATGATAAATGCTTGTTAGGATAAACTGAACATATTTTCTTGTTAGATAATCCAGCCGTTTTGTGGCCATGTATCACTGGATCGCCCGATGTGGTGCTGTTCATATTATTTCTTTATCCCATTGCTACTCTGACAGCTGAAATTGCTGTGGGTGTTTATTTACTCAAATCTGTCTTGAAAGCAGTTGATGAATAAGGCAATCCTACCCATGAAAAGCCTAAGCAATAATAATTATTCTTTTCTCCTTTTTGATTTAGTGTGCAACACATCTAGAAGTCATAGATCAGCAAAGTATGTCCAGTGTATTGGTGAGTGGGACATTACATTGAAGAGGATAGATGATAGCTTTTGTGTTCTGTAGAGGTATTTTTGGAATCCTTTAGAACTGCAGCTTGATAGCATTTGGAGCTGATGTTTTCTTCCTCTGACCCTCCACAGAGGAATGGGCTGGAGGGAGGTGGGGCTGCTAGCCCAGTTACAAGGGTACAAACTTTTTTACTGCATCTTCATTTCAAGGTTGGAGAGTGACTGAATATGGAGAAATGAGATTAGATCAGTCCTTAACTAATGCAGAAGCTGGTTTCTCTGCTGAAGCTGTTGATAGAGATGCTGACTTTGCAGATGATTTTTGTCTTGTCAAAAGTATTATTAAGTGCCTCAGAAATAGAACTTTTTCAGAGCTCAATTTAATTTTTTCCCTCCTATTTCATCGCTGTGACCACAGCTATACATTTATCTGTTCTTTAAATAAATTAATTGCTCCTCTTGTAAAATCCTTTCTCCAATGCCTAGGGCAGGCAGGCTCTTCACTTTCTCCATTTGGCATTCAAGGAGATGTGAGGTGGCTGGTGAAGAACATGCAACTGCTCTGGATTGCTTTCATCAGATATAGTAACTTTCCTCTGAAATGAATCCTTTCTATGTCTCCCAAGTTTTAAATAAAAAAAAAAAAAAAGTATGTTAAAAATGTTATTGAAAAGAATCCTGAGCCTGGAATAGATATTTGGAATGTGACTTGAAAGCACTTTGTAGATAACTTACCTGTTAAGTATCCATAGTTCATTACAACTGACATTACATTTTTGACTTGTAAATGAAAGGCCTCATCTCTTTGGCTGAGTAAAACCTTTAATCATATGGTTACTTTTGTCCCTGCTCAACAAAGCATCCACAGAAGTGTTGAAATCTTGTGGAGGGGTCTCTGGGCTAGTCATCCCATTGTTGTAAGGGGTACTGTGAGCCTGCCAGTCACAACCTGTGAAGAGTCATCTGTGGCCCACATTGCTGTGAGCAGTGCCTTGGAAGATGGTGAGGACTGAGCTGGTGCCAGCTGGAGTGGCCACACGCGCTTCCTGCATTCAGGGCTGTGTCTGGTGGTACTGCAGGAAGGCTGCCATGTGGATGGACTTGTCTCTGCACAGTTTTCAATTCAGTACTTATTTTCAAAAATGCAACCACTGGAATATGCTGTGAGTTGGATCCCAAGCACTGATGACTGTAAATCATTAGTGTCTGGCTGCGTGCAGCACCTATGGGTCTACCCCTCTCAGCTGTACCTAGAACCTGAGTGAGGGGACCCACAACCTCCCTGCTGTCTAGCCAGCAGGAGTTCCTCCCTGCCTGGCAGTGCACTCAGCTCTTCAGAAAGCAAATAAATCACAAAAGGTTTTTTCTAGTTGTGGCTTCAGTAAGTATTTCCTCCTGTAGTCAGCAAAAAGAGCTGGTTGGAAAGGCTTGTTTCTATTCTGAGTCTGTTCTTAAAGCGCAAGTTCCGTGTGTCGAGTAACCGAGTGAATTCAATTCCCATTTCTCAGTAGGGACATGAGTGTTGTTTTCTCCAGGAGGTGCCTGTGCCATTCGCCATGTGGGCAGGGGATGGTGCTGTTGCTCCAAGTAATGTCGTGCAGACGATCGCGATGCTCAAGATTATCTCCTTCTCTCAAATCTCTTGCTTAATGGCGATTTTATTTTGGTGCTTTTTTTTTAGATTTGCTTTCTCTGGTTTCCTCAACCTAAAGTGTGAGTCAGACAATTAAATTTTGTGTTGTTATATTTTCAGAATCCTTTAATATAATAATGTTTTCAGTATTAAATGAGAGCACGCCGATTTGTGGGGAATCATGAAAGATACACTTCATTAGAAATGGAACCTGGGTTTATTCACGTGACATCTTTCTTAATGTTGAACGTTTACCTTCTGCAATCTGAACATACACAATATCCAGTATTCTCCTCAGTCGTAGTTAGAAAATAGTTTTTTGTTAAACTCATACATTTACAATTTGTGAGTTTAGTGGAACAGATTTTACTGGACAGTATTATTTTATATACAAAGATTTCTAACCTCCAGTCCCTGAATTGCTACCGTGTTTTAGTAAGCCTGTGACATTCTTTCATATATTTCAAGTATCAGTGTAACTGCCCTGCAGTGTCTAGAGAAACTGAAAGGCTGTGGAGGACCTGATACTTTAGAAAGTAACTGTAATTAGTAGGAAAAACTCATTACTCTTAGGGAGCAAAATTGAGTAGAAGTATGAATACGAATTCTTTTAAGTGTCTGTCACTTGTGATAACAAAGGTGGCCATTGTAGGACGTGATGACAAACCCTCAGAGCAGGGAAGAGGAAGGATGCCGTAAGACACGGACTAAACTAGTCTCCTACTGCAAGAAACTTTTGGCCATTTTTTCTTACGGGCTTCTGTTGTCTGAGGAATCGTATGCCTGGCCTTTTTTCTGCCAGATCTAGCTGCTAATCAGCTGGATCAGAGTTGCTGATCTGTGTCACAGCATAACTTCTGAGAGTTTTTGATGCACAGAGGAAAAGCATCTATCTGTTACCAGAAGGAATAGTAAAATAAACATCCTCAGGTTTCTTTGCAGTTTCTTAGTCAGTGTTCTAGATTCAAAGCGGTAAATGTGGTGATATTTGGCGTATGCAAAAGTTTCAGCCCAGGTCCACAGCCATAGAATTTAGCATTTATCTTCCATTGGTATCTATGGGAAATAGGCTCTTAAATCTTCCTAGACCTAGACCATGTGCTAATAGAATTTAATCCATGGAATAGTCTAATAGCTTTAACTTTTTGAATACTTCTAGCCTTAATAGGTAGCAGTGTTGTAGATCAAGAGGTCCAAGTCTTCATCATTCTTTTACACACATCTGTGAAGTGTGTCGTGACAGTGAGGTAACTGAAAGGAACAGGGAGAAGCCAACCTGTGTAGGTGGTTGTTTCCACACACCTTGCAGTAAATGTACGTTCTTCTTACCCTTCCTGTTCTCAGTTTCCTTCAGTAATAATGGGCTACACACCGTACATAATGAGACCTAAAAGGTACAATAGCATCTCTGAAGTCTAGTGAAAATGTCATTAGAAGTCTTGCTTTATATTAGTTGCCAAGTGTTCATCCCATCTTACGTTGTTTCACACTGACTGCTTTATCTTTGTGTGTGGAAATCTAATAAGTGAAGTTCCTCTGGGGATGTCTCTAAACCTTCATTAACTGTGTTTTACCTTTTTATCTGTGCTCGCCCTTCTGACATTTTATATTAACTTTCAAAAACCAGTCCTCTGATGGCAAGGATGGATGGAAGAAGTTAGTGAGCTTGTAGTGGCTGACAATGCTGGCACCACAAAGTGAATACGAACACTGCAGTAAAAAAAAATTTAATTTTTAGTGTGTTTTAGCAATGGCAGCTTAGAAGTAGAACTGACTTTACAATGTTGCCACCCACTGCTACTAATGAACAGTTAAGCCAGTCTTTAAGTGTAGGTTACACTTCCATCGTATTCACTGTCTCAACAGCCCTGCTTGCATTATATGCATTATATGCAGATCCATATATGGACTTTACTTAAAACAGTCTCTCCTAGGTTCCTTAACAATGATATACACATAGTTGACATGACTTGTGAAGAGAAGAATAAAGCAGGGTTGTTTTTTTTTCTACCATCCCACCCCCTCTGCCTTTGTCTTTCTGCTTTATGTAAAGCTTTTAAAACATTTTATGGATGCTGTTATCTTCCGGTAATCTAACTTGCTGCTTTTTGAGAGGCATATGCAGTGATTCTCCCATACAACTGGGTATAAAACATCTGTTAACCTTAAGGATATAATATAACAGCTACCTTGTACTGCAATTTACAGTGAGTAAAAATACACTAACATCCATCAAAGACATCCTCTGGCTAGAGGAAACTAGTAACAGTCAAAATGATTGCTTAGTTATTTAACCTGTTAACAAAGTTTTGCTTTGGCTCAGAACCTACTCTGTCACCTTCACTGAAGACTTATGCATCTTAATCCATATTTATATGGTGTCTCCTTCTCTCTCATCTGTCTTACTAGGCTCTTCTCTTGCAGAGTAGGACCCAAGCAGCCTTCCCACTGTGTGTGGTTCAAGAGAACACTGCCTTTAAACAAAATATAACTTGTCCCAGTTTGCTTCTGTCCACGTGCAGGTAGAGCCTTGATGTTATTGTGGCCTATAAACTATGTATGCTGCTTAGAGACAGAAAGGCTGCAGGGATTTCTGCTGGGAAGAAAAATGACTGGTGGGGAGAAGGGATGAGAGAAGGCTATGAACTGATAGATGACCAGGGGAAGGGGAGGAGTCATTATTTACTGTTCTCATACTAGAAGAGCCAGGGACCTCCAGTAACATTGCTACATAGTAAGTTTGAAAACAAAATGGAAGAAAAAACATTTTGCATGACATGATTAGATTACAGAACTTGCTGTTACATGGTAGTATGGAGACTGTTACTATAAATGACTCAGAAAAAAATGAATTCCTGCAGATGGGTCTGTTGGTAGGTTTTAGATCACACATGGTGTCTAGCTCACACTGTTTCCAGCTGCATTTCCTGGGAGCTAACAGGGAGCCCTGTACTTGTTCTGTTTCTGATGCTTTTTCATGACTGTCACTGCGGGCAACTAGTTATTGGATTAAATGCCTCATCCTCTGACCCAGGTGGCATGTTTTATTTTTTGACCCCTTAACTCCATGGCTAGCAGCTAGTTTGTCTTTCCCATGCCTGCTAAGTCACATTTTAAAAAAGCAAAAGATGCCTGTCAGACTTTCTCCACACAAGCAAGTGCTGTATTTGTTGACAGGTTGTTTATTGTGTCTTTGGAGTGGCCTTGATGAAAGTCTAGGTGAGCTGAAGTGATTCAGTGTAAATAACTGTCTGTCAGGAGTGTTGTAGATGTGGCTGGTCCTGCCTTGGGGAGGGGAGAAGACAGGGCAGTGTTTCTCAACCTATTTCAATTGAATACTGTCCTAAACATGTTTTGGGGAAAAAAACCCTACAAACAAAAAACAAATGAAAGCTTTGAACATGCATCTGTTTCCCCCCCTGACCATCTTGCATTTTTTTACTTTGGGGGGGGGGGCTACGTGTGAGTAAATGAATGAGACGGTACTAATGAGGGTTTGCAAGTGGTTTGTTTGGCTGTATTCTGGTATCTGTAAAATAACACTGACTGCTCAAGGTTCCTACTTCTTCTGCCTTGTCTGGAGGGACAGCAACAATCCAATGGGCCATCTTTTGCAGTGCAAAGGTGGTGGTGGCAGGTACCTGCATGTGTCAGTCTTACATGAGCACCTACAGTCTTTGGACACTGGCTCTTAACCCTTCCATCTTGTCTTTCCCCAAGCTCACCTGCAGGGCTGAATGCAGTGTTGCAGTTTTCTTACTGTTCACAAAATGCACTAATTGTAGTCTCACTACTAGTTGTTTTGTTTGGTTTTTTTTTTTTCAAAACTACACTCAATGGAAAGAGGTAAGTAATGTGACTGCCTTCTCTGTCATTTTCTTTCTGGATGCAGCAGGAAACGTCAGTTCTGAAGACGTTTTGTTTTAAGCAGACTTCTGCCACTTGCTGGTCTCAGAAACAGTGGATGTGGTATCTCACCCTCCTGCACTCATCCAGGGCTTGCACTTGCCCAGAGCAACACCAAATGCTGATGGACAGTAAAGATCTGACATCAACAGAAGTAGGTCTGTCTCTTTATTTTTCTTGCTTACACATTTCAGAATGCCCAGAGCTCTCAGGGCAGGACACTGAACTTGCCCAGCATCTAATGGGCTGGCCTAGAACAACCACAGTAGGGGTATAAATGAACAGACTAAATTCTGCTTAAACGTGCCAGTGGGAATGGCTGCATTTATTTTTGACCATGTACATTTTAAAAGTGGTAACTGTTCCTCTCCAGCTGCATTCCCTTCTTTCTCCACAGGCTGCTTGTTTAAGGACATGTTTACTTTTGAAGGCCTGACAATTGAACAGGTTGGTTTTTGGACTCTCTTTCAGTTTGTCAACTTGGCTGCCCTGGTAACAGCAAGGGAAAGGTCAAATAGTCAGCAGCACAGAGCTTTCAAAGTCTTCTGAGGCAAGGGACTAGTTATTTTCAAAATGAAAATGTTAAACTGATAGATGGGCAACTTGTAGTGTAAGAGAGGTAGCATTTATGTAGACAGAAGTGTCTTCTTTCAGCATTGCTTGGCTTTAGGGTATTTGTCAGTCAGTACTGGTAACACCTAAAGTTATAATTGCAGCAGATTGGTTTAATACTGTTAAGTTTATACTTGACCATATAAAAGTGTGCTTTTTAAATTTGTATTATAACCAGTGTTTTCAACATGCAGTCTACATTTTCAGTCTTAAATAGTAAGTGGTTACAAAGGACAAAAAAAGAGAATTGTGTTGTAGAGCACATTCTTTCTGTGCTGGACTAATACAGGCTCCTGATGGTGACTGTCCTCCAGTTGCTGTGTTCTGCTCGCTAAAATAATATTTTTGCTGTACAAAACCTGTTCCCTGAAGCAATGGGTTTTGCTGTATGGGATGGTCAAGCTCAAGCTATGTCTATTTTCCCAACGAGGTTCTGCAGACTGGGACTCTCCTGGTATTTCTTGGTAGGTCATTTCTGTTCCCAGAGGTTAGTAAACCAATCTTGTCAAAGGGCAGGATCTACTCCAGTTCCCCACAGACTCAGTGGCTGATAGATGCCTGGGAGCACCATGGTGCTGGCAAGGAAGAATCAGGAAGGGAATGCCTGCCTGAGTGTGTTGGGCCAGTGGCTACTTTATAGTTCTGACGATCTTGTGTATGTTAATTGCAGCAGTTCAGAAACTTTCACAAAACCTGTACTTACACTGTCTGGCTTGTAGTCTGTGTGGATTTAAGCGCACAAGAACATTTGAAAACTTGGAAGTGGTTTAGACTGTAAGACATCTTGTTACAGAGTCTCATATTGGCGAGAGTAGATAGGTTACAACATCCATTAAAGATACTGGGTTAAAAAGTTTAAACTTTGGTCAGATGTTATTTTCTATGGGAGATGTAAGCTCTGCGTTCCCTGAAGTACATGAGCAGCTTTCACAGTAATGGTGGAAGAGGCAAGCTTGAAAATAAGAGGCTTCCTAGTCTGCTATTCAGAAGTTGTTCTTTGCTCCCTTGATATCAGCAAATTCTAAGTAAACCTTGTCTGCAGATTCAGAATTAGCCTTTGTTCATAAAAGGACCTTTGAGCATGCTGAAAAGCACACCTCTTTCACCTAAAAAATCCTGCAAGATCCTGAGGTTTTGCATATAAAAAAAATGTCAGCTGCAAAGTTGAATGAGCAGAGCAATAAGTAGCAAAGGATTCTTCCTCTCTGAATTCCAGAGGCATGATTTGATTTTGGCCCTAGATTAGAGCAATTAGGATATTCAGGGTAGTATGCTACCCTGAAGTTATGCTGGGAAACACTGACTTGGTGACATTCATTCCTTACCTTATATCTCTCTCCTCCAAGGAGGTTTGTGATCATTTGTTGCTTGCTTGCAGAGAGGGGACAGATGAGGAGAGGTGGTTTTGATTGTGTACATCTGCTGTCAGTCCTGAAGACAGCAGTGTGGCAAAGTGGTTTCAGGGAGAGAGCCATGATTAAGGTTAAATTGTGTCAAGCCATAACTTCTAAAAGCTGTAGTGTGGGTAAGTTTCTCAAGAATAGGGTGATGGGAGCAAAGCAAGACTTTTTGGCACTTCAAGAACAGTTGTTGATTGTCTTTCATTCTTATTTAATCCTCAGATAATTAAGACCTTGCAGAACACCATGTCTGGCCTGAAAAAATTGCTTTTGGTATCAGACTGAGCTTACTCATATTTTTCTAGCAAGAGTTACACTAACAGAATATATGTAGTAGAAACTCATGGAAGGGAACAGAGAGAAATAACATCCATTCTGAACTGTCAACCTTTCAGAAAAGTACTAGTTTACTGTTGTGGTTTAGTATTTACAAAACAGAACTTCAGGTAGCCTTTTGCAGTAAGACCCTGCAGGTAGCCTGAGCAGGGTAGGTGCAATTCAGTAGTTCCTGTTGCCCTGGTCGGGGTTGTGTGGCTGTCCTGTCATCTTGCTGCTTCAAAACCCAAAATTATTGGATATGGGGATCGGTACTACAAGTCTGGGGGATGTTTGGGTGAAAATTACTACTTTTGGTGCTAGAAGAAAAATAGTTCATGTAAATGAGGCAGAATCATACCTAAACCTCAGGCTGACTTTGGGTATCTAAATCCAAGTAGGTAACGATTCTAAGAATTAGTAAAATAAAGGAGTGACTGAGAGCCTTGTAGGTTTGAGACTAATAATTGCATGTTTGAATTGCAGCCTGATTCACTCCTGTATTTATTGGTAGAAAATGCACTGGCAATCCCTGCCATTGTCCTGCAATCAATGGATCTAAACATGAGATGCTTCTTTAATCTTCTGTATTTCCTTCTGGAGGTTTGGCTACCTGCATCTTGATCCTTTCCTCCAAATTCTTGCTTTCCCTTTTGCTAGTTGGGGTTTGGTATTGGTTGTGTTTCTTAAGAAGAAACACACGATTGTTTGAACAGGTGCTGTTCTAACAGGTAATGAAGGAGCGAATAAAATGTTTGTTGTCTTGATAACATTGGGTATAATTAACAAAATTCTTAATTTGATAGCTGTAGTTGTAATTGCTTTAGAGGTGCACTACCAACTTCCTAATGTGATGTCACTGAAGAGAATCTTTAAGTTACAGATAATCATGTTCAGAAAATGTCAGTCATTCCTAGGCACATGCAGAAAAAAAGTAAATCCTGAATATTTATAATGAAGCTGCTTCAATGTGTACTATCTGGTTTGGGGCATGCCCAGAAATGCCCCACTCTGGTCACAACTCAGTCAGCTTTCCCACTGAAGCCCAAAAAGAATTTGCAACTAAGATGTTTAGATGTTTATCCATGAGACAGCCTTTTGCAACTGAAAATTGAATTTTGTCATTTTTATAGTTGTGAAAATGAAAGCAAAAGCCTGAGTAACTTGTCCAGGTTCGACACAGCAAGCCAGTGATGGTTTCCCTCTTACTGGCATCATGGTTATTAAACCAACAACGTGCTCAGAATGCTGCAGAAGTGTGAAAGGGTGACGCATGGGATGGCAGTATTGTATGTGCATTGCTAATGGTCCTGTGTCATGTAGTAACTCTGAAAGTCTGGAAGATGTAAAGTTCTGTCATCCATCATTTTAATAGCAACTCTGTTATGCATAGATGAGAAGAAATTACTGAGCTAGAAAATACACTGAACTGATACTTTTTCTGCATGAAATCTTAATCAGCTGTTGACTCACTCTTGGCATCACTTCATCTGGCTTTATTATGATATGTAATTTAGTTATTTCCATGTAATATACTTAATAGAACTTGATAAAGCTAAATGAATATTCTACTTTATGGATCTCTGTTGCATACAACTGGAGAGAGATCTTAGCTACGTGTGGAATTAGCTCATAAGCCCCCCAACAGCTAATTCATTAAACGCTGATCTTTTGTCATGTTTTTCCCAGCAGAGGGGAGGGGTATCTTGCAAATAGGGCAGTAGCATAAGGACAGTTTCCTTAGGACACTACTGATTGGTAGAAGTCACTCTGTGCTAAATGTGCAAAACTAGGACAGAGGCAGAGAAGAGCTTTCTTTATCTATCTCTACCAGGGACCTGAGCCTGCCTGCACAGAGGATGAAACTTCTTGGTTTTGTTCTTGATGGTGAGCTCTGAACCTGTGAAGGCAGATGAAGGTTCTCCAACAAGAAGTCACTCAGTTATTCAGGCTTCAGAATTTGCCAGAATATCTTGCAGGACATCTCCATAGCACATTGATAGCTAGAAATCAGACCTTAGCAGAGCACCATATGCCTTATACAGATAGTACCTATCATACAGGTACATTCTCAGGTGTGGGCTGCCATAGATCACATCTAACAAGGTGATACAACTGTTTAATGACAGGAAGATTACTGAGAACTTGGGATCATGGGGGATAAATGTGTGACTTCTAGAGTGTTTGGAATTACATTTTCATTAGATACTGTTACCATTTGAGCATCAATTTTGTTACAAAATTTAAATCATCTGCTGCTTTTCTTCCAGTTCCTCTGATGGTTAAATTCAGTTTCTTTGCTAGAAAAGAAAGTAAAAATCGTAAAGAGATTTTAGGCTGTAACATAATGTTCAAATATATTACTATTTCTGGGACCTGCAGAGAAGAAAGAAGGAAGGAAATGAGAGAAGAGATGGGAAGACATGAAAATAATGAAAGAAAAGAGGAGACCTAGAACACATTATTTTTTGTCAGGTTGGCAGTTGCGTATCAAGGAGTATCAGGCATATCTGTTAATGGGGGAAGTGTGACTGCTCTGTCATCATGTGCCTGCAGGTTAATCAGCCTCACAGCCCCTATCCTGAAGCCACAAAAATGAGCTAAGAGCACAGAATACACTGTAGCATGTCCCAAAATGGCTGTAAGGGGAGGAGTAGGCAGCATCAGGACCTGGTGCTGATAAATCTGCCCCCGGCGAGGGTACCTGCAGCAGCCTGTCACTCAGTTTACACAACAGAGGGAACTAAGCAAGGAAGGTGGCTCCCTCGGCAGGCCATTGAGTATCCAGAGGAGGGAAGTGTCAAGAAGAGCTCTGCATTCCAAAAGCAGAGCTGAGAAAGCAAGCCAGGGAGGAAAGGGACTCACCAAACCAATCCCGTATTACTTTATGGCAGTCTCACTCTCAAAGGTATTTTCAGTGTCAGCATTGAACAAAACAGCTGCTTATTGAATTTGAGAGGAGAGGTGAAAAGTTTCTGGGCAGAGGGTAGAAAAAATTAATGCATGCATTTACATGTGGTTGAATAATTAATCAAAATTGTCTTTTTTGTTTTGATGATTGTAACGTGTTTTCCCCTCTAGTAATCTCTACAAATTCCAGTGAAATACATAAGGCTGCATGGTGGTACCACAAGACACACATTCTTTAGCTTACAACCTTCTGGGACTTTGAAAAAGAAATAATTTAATGGGTGACAGATATTTAGCCTGCTCTGTGAATGTCAGCTCGATAAATAAGTACAGAGAAAAATATGAGGGAGACTTCAGCGGAGATTAAGGAAACGTGAGACTGCTTTGAATGAAGTGTGTTATAAAAATGGGAGGAGGTATTGATTTTTCTAGATTGCTATATAAAAACAGCTGAATCAAACTCTCAGAAAATGAAATGCTAACATGCTGGTATAATACATAATAAGCAAAATTAAATTAGATTTTATTATTAAATTTACATGGATTAATACAGTACATATTAAGAAAGCACTTGGAAATCAAGGACTGACGTTTTCCTTCATAATAAAAAAAAAGACAGAACATGTTACCCTATGGCTATTTAATTTCTTCAGTATACCAAGGTTTGGGAAAAGACCAATTTTTTTAGTCTGTCTTAATTTGTATTACTTCAAAAAAGGTTTTTCTGGGGGGAGTGTGGGAGGTGGTATTTTTCTCTTTTCAGAATTTAGATGAGGCAAATGGAAGTCTCATGGAATTAAAAACAGAAGGCTGAGAGATATTTGTTGCTGGCTCAAATTAGTCCAAACCAGAATTTAGCTGGTGAATTAGACACTCAGTAGACTGGTGGAAATTACGTTGTTAGTTTGGATGTATCTGAACAGACGACTCTTAGATTTCTTGGCCTGATTTTATGGTAAGCTTATGCAGAGTCAATTAATTGTTACTGTTTATTGAAGAGTGAGCTCACAATTTCTGTAAGAGAAGCCTTGAAACAATGGTTTTGTGGAGTAACTTGCTTGCACTAATGGCATAAATACAAAATGGCTGTGATCTTCAGCAGAGTTGTTGAATGCCAGCTGATTTACAAGATTACAACTTAAGAATCCAAAAGGCTGAAAATGGAATAATCATACAGAAAAGCTGTCAGAAAATGCATGTAAAATGGCTTGAATCATGTCTTACTGCACAGGCAGGCTGATTGGAATCTAAGAGCTAAGTGGCAGTCAAGAGCTCTGCTCCCTGTGGGATACCTCGATGGCATTATGCTGTGCTGAGCAGCCAGTGTAACAACAGATCCATGGGTAAATCTTGAAGTCTTTATTCACTACACATGAAGAATGAGTTCCTGTGTTAAACAGTGAAATCTATTGATTCACCTCCTGGATCTGATGAGTTTGTGCGAAGTTCACAAAGAAACCCAAGTGATGAGGATGGTATTCAGATGTGCAAGACTCCTATGCATCTACATGTGGGCAAGGTCAATATATGACCCTCAGCTGACAGCATGCTGAATGGGAGCTGGTTAACTGGTGACAGGGAATCCCAAAGAGAGAGGTGTATCCAGAATCTTAGAGTGTTAGGAGACTTTGGCCCCTGAATTTGGACTAGAGCCTGATGCCTTTTGGAGAAAAGATTGAAATGCGTAACTCGGAACTCTCTCTTTCAAGCAGGGACTCAAGTAGCTGTTTTTTTGAAAACCAGACAAATCCCCATTTTAAAGATGATTTCACATTTATATGACCATGAAGTAGTTAACATTTTGTGCAGTCTTTATTCAGTTTCCTCTTTGTGCAGATGAATTTGTGTTTGTCTGAACTCAAAAGCATCTCTCTTCTCAACAGCAGGGAAATGGATCTCAGTATCTGATCTATATGAGACAACCTTGTTTATTGTGGAAAGCTGTATGTAGAAATGGAAAAGGGCTCCCTGCAGTTAAGGTGGGGCTGTTAGCTTTCTAGAGCTTTTGCATTTTGATAGTATATTCTGTAAAATATTGTTTGTTGGACCCAACATCAGAAGCACTTTGCATTTCTGGAGCTTTAAAAGGAAAGGCACAGTAAATGCCTTTTGTCTGTGTTCTTTCCTTCTCTAATATGATCTGTTTCTGATCTGCTTTTCAATTGCTTTTTCAGTGTTTTGTGGACCCATATCCAATGAATTGTTTCTCATGAAGGAGCAGGAACCTTGAACATTTTCTCTTAGATGTCTTAAAATACCATTTCTGTCTGCAGTATGAAACTCAAAAAAATCAGTAAAAACTGCATGCTAGTCTAACATACAGTTTGTGCGGATGGAAGCCTCCTGATAATAACAAGGGACCTGTCCTGCTGAAATGTCATATGTATATTATTTTTTATATTCTGGTGAGAGACCCTTTCTGAAGTGGTGGTTTTTGGTTTTGTTTTTTAATAAAATATTAGGCATTTGCCAAGACATAGGAAGTAGACACAATTGACATATGAGGAGACAAAGCAGCACATATGCATGCACCAAATCCATGTTCTCCTGCCCAGTTTGTTTTTCTTGGACTCCTTTTACCCCTTTCAGGTACATTCTTACCCTCTTTGTCTTACATCTTGCCTCAGCGTTGCAGCCAACCTGCTCTGCCACTCCTTTTGTGCCTTCATCATTTGGGATGAAGCCCTTAGGCAGGGGGACAGGAATGTTGTAAAGCCTTCAGTGTCAGAGCCCCAGCTGTACAGCCCCCCTGCAGCACGGCACAGCAGGGCACTGCATGGGTTGGCAGGCAGGCAGCTGCCCCTGCTGTTGGTGGTGGCTGCAGCTGCTATCTGCACAGTGGAGAGTTGATGGTCTGTCACCTTCCCATTTCAAACAGGATCTCCTGCTTTGCTCATTTATTCATGGCTGTAAGTTTTCAGGCAGCAGCTGTGGATTCATTGCTATTTTCCTTTGCTCTCTTCAACTGATCTCAACAAAACTCTGCCCTGTGGAGTTTCCAGCTGCTGGCATCCATCCTATCTATGGGTATGTGGCTTAATTCTTAAAGATCTAATATACTCTTCCTTTCTCACCTGCCCAGTTTCCCCGGTGAGAAAAATGACTCAGACACCACAGGCCATGTGCTGATCAGCTGAATTTCAATGTCTCCTATATGGAGGGAATATTAATCTTCATCCTGCTATTGCAGGCTTCTTGCACTGTCCTCTGAATCACCCGCTACTCATTTGGTAAGACAAAATAGACACAAACAACAAGGAATTCCATAAACAGTAGGCTAAAGTTAAGTTTCCTGTGAACTTGTACTGTTGTCTGTAGAACAAACTCTAGCTCCTCGTATTCCTGATGGCTGCACCACTATCTCCACAACATCTTATGTTCTCCTTCATGCTCTTGTGGTACCTCTGCTGCCTTCCATCTACTAGCTGAGCAAAAGGCATCATGTGCTCTGGTTACTTCCAGGTCTGTGGCTGCTTAGTGTGTGTGAAAGTTGATATATATTATGAAACGTTTAGAAATAAGATTAGCTTTGAGACCTTTAGCTATCAAATTTATCTAATGTTGGTTCAGTTGTTTCAAAAGTTATTGCAGACTTGGGAGAAGGTGGCAAGGGACACACAAATGGTTTATGCTTCATTTCCACAGGGCTAACAATAAAACTACTTTTGACCTTGAAGTCCTGACCTTTGTTCCACTGTGTGAAGAGTGGTGAGAGGAAGAGCTCTATGCTGAAACTGAGGTGGGGGGGGAGATACTGGTCCCAGGTGGGTGCAGAAATAAGTTGGAAACCTCCTCTTGTTGCTCCTCTGTGTGCAGTGTGTTTCCATTAGGAAATGGGAAGGAAATTCTGCTGGAGAGGAAAGAGCAGGAATTGAAAAGGTATGAAAAGAAACTGGTTAGAAAAAGTGGAGATGGTTGAAGGATTAAAGAATGGGAACAGTATTCTACAAAGCACAAGCAGAGAAAGAAAGACAGAGGGGGAGATAAAGTTACTAAATGTTATAAAAGCATGCAGAAACAGTTGAAAAGCTGGAGAGCAAACCCTAACTTTGGATTCTTTATTATGCTATTACAAATAACAATGTGATTGGCTGTGAGCAAATGCTATGGAAAAATAGCTTGTTTCTAGTGAAAAGTAAAAGAATAAAACTGTTTTGCTGAAAAATGAGTCAGAAGATAGATTTGATTAAGGAAAAATAAAATCCATACAGTATAAATAGGAAATGAGGCTGTAAAACTGAGGTGAGGTCTGTAGGGTATCATCCTGTGTTTGCGTTTGTGCACACTGTCTCTCTTGCTCTCTTCTTGACCCCTTTGTGTTGGGTGATGCAGTAGTCCTTAAATCACTTTAAATGGTAGCTTTGAGTTGTCTTTAAAGCATTTTTTACTCGAAGCTTTCTGAAATTGAGTGAATTCTGGCAAAAGTTTGAAAGAACCAGACGAGGTAATTCTGGATTTTGAAACAGGGAAAACTTAACACTAAAAGAATAAATCAATCCCATTTCTCCAGTCTCCTTCCTATTGCTGTGTAGGGACTAAATTAAGGATTTCATACATGAGTTCGCAACTGCTTAAAGAAAAAAAATTAGTTCATAGTTTTTACTGGAATATAATTAACTCTGACTTTCTCAGCTTTTATGGATGTCACTTAAAGGTATGAGGGGCTGTCACGGTCTGGAGCTTCTGTGTGAGTGTGTATCGCAGCGTGTTGGATGTTGTGTGCAAGACACACAGACACACACACAGACAGACACACACACAGACAGACACACACACAGACAGACACACACACAGACAGACACACAGACAGACAGACACACAGACAGACACACACAGACACTCTGTTTTCAGGGGTGGAAGCCCTGGAGCCGTGCATTCAAGGGACTCGAGCGGTCGAGGGTCCTGCGTTTATCCCTCCGTGCAACTCCCCCCCCGGGTATTTAAGGAATATCGGCCATGGAAATGAGTAATTCCACGCTCGGGGCAATTTAAGTTTATGTGCTTTTACTTTATAATTTATGAAACACAGCAATACAGAAATAGAAAACGGAAAAGGTCTAGCAACCACTCAATAATACAAAAGTGTGAGGGGATTGGGAAAACCCGCGCCAATTAAAAGGGAAGGATTAGGGGACGGAAACGTATCAGGGAGAGAAACCCACAACCCCCTCCCCCCCTCCCAGGGAAAATTTGGGAATTGGGAAGGAACGCGGCAGGGAAGGCGGTTTTTAAGGAAAGTCAGTCTTACGCCTTCCAGGTGGGTGGAGTCGGGGAACCTGCCCTGGCTCTTGTTGGCCAGCGTTCTTCTAATTCCCTTCACAAGGCGAACTCACGGGGGGTTCAGCTTCTATGAGCCTTTAAAAAGGCTTTTTCCCCTGGCTCAAGCCTTGAGTGGCGACGAGTTGAGGAGTGATGGCTGGCGAGAGGAATGATTCCTGAGATGGCAGCTACGACAAAATGCTTCTTCTGGCAGGTGATGACGAAAGTCCCGTAGTCCACGTGGGGCCAGCAGCAACAGCTGTGTGCTTCCTTATAGGAACTGGCATGGTGAACCTTGGCTTTTGATTGGTGCGCTTTTGAATCCTTTCGGTGATTGGTTCATTTGCGCCAATCAGGTCTCTTGTTTTTCTGAGGCGCTTTCTGAGTTGCAACAATGTAGTCTTTTTCCCACCTCAGACACTGCCTGTACTCACTTTGGTCCGTTCTTAGTTCTCTTTATTATTTTTAGTTCACTTCCCAATTTTAGGGTTCCTTATAATGAGAATCATAAGTCAAACGTTTATATGGGGCATGTTCTCCACGGCACTGTAGGGGAAGGTTGTGAGAAGTATGATGGTGACAATTTAATGTATGTTCTGAAAATGTGATAACTTTACAAAGGGAAAAAAGCTGCTTTTTTACCCCCACATCAGTGCCTGACATCTTCAAAAAGGTCTGGCAGGATCTTTGTTTTTCTTTGTGTGAACAAAGATGTCAAATACAAAAACATCAATAAGTTCTTTCTATTGCCTTACATTGGCTAACTAGGTATAAACCAAGATTCAGTAAGCTTTATTATTGAATAGAGAGAAATGACTTTCTGCTTGGGGTGTATCCAAAGCAGATTGCAAATAATAGTGAACGTTTTATTTCATTTTCTCCACTTGAATTTCATTAAATAACTTTTCATAAATTTGTGCAGCTTCCTGTAATGAAACTGAACACAAATGATGCAAATTTTTAATGATCATAATACAGGGTGCTAATCTAGATGGTGAATCTATAAAGAGAAGTAACAACCAACATATGGCTCTAAATGACAGACACTGTTTCCTAGCAATACATTGCAAAATACCTGATGACCAAAAGTTGTTTCATAACAACTGTGTTATGCCACACACAGTTCTTTTTGTTGGCATGCTGTTGGCAATTCCTGCATGAGTTATAAAGAATAACCCGAAATTAAATTCCAGATTAAGAAATCTGTTTCTTTGGGTTGTGTGTAAAGGCAGCTATTATGTTGGTTTATTTAAGGTAGACACTTTAGGCAATTTATTTTGGAGTTTGCTGGCTGGCATTGAACAGGCATAAAAGGATGAGGGCAGAAGAGGTCTTGGGGAATCTGCAGGGTTTAATGCTAATGGTCTAAAAGTGTGTCACGCAAACTCCCAGCATTTCATGGAGCAACAAGCAGCCTGACCCGTTGTCTGTTTCCTTGCATATGGTTTGAAAAGGGCAGACTTTCCCTCGTGCTCCTCTCCCTTGTGCAGGCTTTCTGTAGAAGCTGTTTCAGTTTTGCACAAAAGTAACAGTGACTGAAGTTCTGCGCTTCTGATTATTGTGTGTTTCTTCTGTTCTTCATCAGCAAGACCTTCTATACATGTTGTTTGTATTTTATTTTTATCCCTGGCATTTCTATATATATATAAATATATATGTTACTATAATATATATATTTATTATATATATAATATATAAAAATATATATATTTATATATAAAGTGCATACTTTAAAGAAAAGATGATCTGGATCTTGTTTATTGAAATGAAGCAATTTTCTGGAGAGCACATTGTGTTACACTTGCTTACTGAAAATGTCATCTCAGCTGGTGTTCAGGTACTGTGGCTTCAACATTCTCTTGCTATTTTAGATGCTTGCTGTACCCTGTACCTTTCTAATGTGAAGAGACTCTCAAATCTGTGGCAGGTCTACCCCTTTCATGTAGCTTAAGACTGCAATACATTATTTAGTGGCTGGATTATTTGTGTGTGTGCTGAGGTTTTCTTTTGTTTGTTGAAGCGAGGGGATTTCCTGAGGCTTTAGAAAGCTGTGATCAACTATTTAAAGACAACTGTTTTGCCAGCACTACAGAAGGAAAGGAGGGCAGCTCTACTGTTAAAATTAGCCCCTGGGGTTTGCATCGGAGCACTCCTGAACTTGTTCTGTAATTCAATAAATGACCTACACATCTCAATTACCTCCAGTCATACTTGGAGTAAAACTATGTCTCGAAAGGGGAGCGGGATATTGGGAACGGGCAGACATTGATAGGTGGGAGCTGTTGTTTTATGAAAGGCTAACTGCTTCCAACCTGCTGCGTTCAGTGAGGTGGGCTTCAGGAGACTGAGCTTCCCCGCATGTCAATACCTGGGGCCTGGCAAAATGGCCTTGTTAGCCCCTGCCTGCCCCTGGGGATGCTGGCCATAATGCTGTGACAGCACTAGCCTGCATCGTCTCTGCCTAATCTTGCAGGGTTTGAGGGTGTGGGGGAAAGTGACTGTTGTAGAGGAATGGAGTATTTGAAGGTATTAAGGACAAGTAAAGGTTTGAATGACAGCAGTCAAAATTAGGACATGATTTATTCTAGAAATTGTGTTGTACTACAGAGGTCTCAAATACTGTCTTGTCTACCTTAGAGAAAGTAGTGCAGACCAGGAGCGATGAAATAAGGTTTTGGAAGAACTGTCATCACTATACACATTTTGCAGGGATCATATCACTTTCCCAGTGAGACCAGCATGGTGCAGATTCATGGTCTAATGAGAACAAAGTCATAGGGTTACTTAGGAGATTGCTTGATTGAAAACTCTTCAATGTATGATGATGTAGCAGGATAAAACTTGGGCTCTTGAGATATCAACCTAGTGGAAAGTCTGAACATCGGAATATTTTGAATGTTCATTACTCTTTAAAGGCACTGGCAGTGAAGCAGGGAATTAGAGGCCAAACTTCAGGCTCATGTATATAAATTCTTATGCCTTCAAGAAATAAGTACCAAGTTGAAAAAATAGGCATCAGCTTTATTGCTTAAATGTCTTTCTAGGATTTTTCAAACTATTTTCTCCAAAACATCTGGTAGCGCAAAATTCAAAATCCTAGTGATGATGCACATCACTAATCCCCTGGCAGTCATTTAAGTTGCAGACAATTTGCCCAGTAAAAATGATTTTGCCTTACCCCATGGCTGTAATGGTCTGCTGTGATGCACTTTATTAGCTCAGTGTCATTCCTTCATTGCTCCATCATTTCCTTTTTAGAAAAGTTTGCAGCAGGAAGGCTGCAAGCAGCAGCAGCCCCTGAGGCTCTCCTTAGCACCAGAGAAGCAGCCCTGGAAGGGCATGTAGATGCCAGCAGCCTAAGACCATGCTGACAGAGACTGCTGGATGTCTCAATAGGTGACACTTACTTATGCAGCTCTAACAAGGACTGTCATTGAAATTTGTAACCTCAGATACTCCTTATTGGATTGAATTTCAAGTTCAAGGTTGTGCTTGTTATACTGTTACTTGAAAGTGCTGAAAAGCCTGTTTTTAATGCACAGTAAACATACCTGGTGTTAAATATTACCACTTTCAAGCTCTTCTAGTAATGATGCATGGCTATTCTACCAATTAAATTTTTCATGTGCTTAGTTATGTCATTTTAGAAAGCAGACTTGACCCTCATGAAAGATGTTGTTCTAGAGTGCAGTGACAGTCCTTCAAAACAGGTACTTTATTACTGGCATACTGATGTGGTTATTGAGTGATATGACAATTGCAGCCCTTTAATGGTAGTTCTAGGCTGGTGACCTCAACGCAGAGAGTGTACAGGATGGCTTTCTTCTGTTTCTGCTTGCAGCTTTGGGCACCTTTATGGGAAACCCAGTCATAGTATCTTAAGAATGAATCAAAATTTAAGTTTAGTAATTTTAAAGTCAGCATTATGAGCATGACTAGCTAATTTGTATACTGGCAACATTAATCTTGTCAAGACATTTTCCCTAAAAAAAAATATGCAGGTGTGTGTGCCTCTCTTCTATTGATTTTGTTTTAACATTCTCCCACACTTGGTGCTTTCAACAATATATAATGTCAAAATTCTTTAAGTTAATCTCTTCTAGACTTTTCCTTCAACCTAGGTTTACAATATTTTCCTCTCAAATACTAGCTCACAGAGGTAATATTTGATTTTGTTGTAATTATAAAGCCTGTACCTGGTGCAAGGATGTAAACAGCTCCTCTGTGTCAGTTCTGGAAGCTGGGGTGTTTCCCCAGTGCTATAGTGATATGATTTGAGCAGTCATTAGGATGATACATACTTCTGCCTTTGGTTTCTAGCTCCAACCCAGGAGTCTCTTGGGAAGATCCAGGAATCTGTGAACATAGCACCACTTGCATCTCTTACAGCATTTTGTTGAATTATGTTAGACTTGTTTTGTTTTGCAGAAAACTTTCTTTCCCACTTACTCTGGGATATTGTATCTCTGAGAAGGAGCCCTTGGATATTAATTATTTGGCAGATGAATAGCAAATTAGTGTATTCTTAATTCAACTCCTTTGTTTAGTTTAACTCTCTAGGCATATTGGCTCGCAAACTTAAAAAACAAAACAAAACACTTTATTCTTTTCCGAAGAGCTATTATAGACATACCTTTGTTTTTCATGCTTTTCCCCCTTCCTCACTCTTGCTTGTTTCTTCTCTTTTCTCTCTGATATCACCTTTGATACATTGGGACATAGCAAAGAAAACAGCTCATTGGTTTGCAATATTTAAGCATGTTCTGTGATCTGTATTAGCCACAGAAGCAATGGTTAGATCTGATTCGAGCTTAACTGTGTGTTTGGCACCTCATTCTGCTGAAGGGAGTGGGGAGGGTGAAGCACTGTGCTGTGGAGTCTGCACCAGGCAGTGCTGGGGGCAGCTGGGAGGTACTCCCCTAGGTAGCAGAGGGGGCAGGAAGGAATCCTACTGCATGCCACTTGTCTGAGGTTTGCTTTTGTTTGGGGTTTTTTTTGGTCTTTTGTTTTTTATTTTCCCTGCCTTGTACCTATTTTAAAACATATAGACAAACGTATTGCAGACAGAAAAGAATTAATGGCACATATAAGTTTGTTTCAAACAGCTTTTCTAGCTGTGTAGAAGGACATATGTAACAGAGGATCTGTATAGATGAACCTGTACAGTATGTTATGTAGGATCTCTATCAATCTGTTTATATTTCCTCTTTCACACTTTGAGCAATATAATCAAACATTATGATGAAGAGATTCATATAACTGGGTGAGGATGAGCTATTCCTTTTTATCAAACTGACACAGGATAGCTTTCTTGGCTTTGACTTTCATTCAGTTTTAGTATTAATCTCACAGAACAACTCCCTTTTTGCCACCTCTAGCTCTAAATACTAAGAAATGATGTGCAGAGGAGGAAGGCAGATAGTCACAGGCTGCTGGCTCTCACTGCTTGGAATTGCCATAACATCACTTGTGGTGATTTGGCAGCCTGGACCTCATCCGAAGTGACCTGCAAGCCTTTAGTACTTGCCTAAAAGGAATTAAAAGGTCCAAGCCAAAGATAATGAAATAATTCTTCTGGAAGCCATAGAAAGCTCTAATAGCCTGACAATGAGATTAACCAAAGTTGTTTATGTGAAGAGTTTACCCAGCCACAGAGGCAAGTACACTGTGTGGCTCATTAGTGAGTTAAGTGAAGTGGCACTTTCTGCATATTGCCTTTCTGGCTGATGGCTGAGCTGAATCCCTACCACACAGCTGTGCTGTGAGCAAGAATCTCTTGCTTAGAGTGAGTCTGGCTGAGTCCCAGTGCTTTTCTGCCCCAGACAGGTTATAGAGAGTTTTCTGGAAGTGGGATGAACGGCGATTCTTTCAGTCAGTACTAGCGTTACAGTCAGATTGGCAGCCGAGCCAGTGTTTAAGGTTACCAACACCTACTAGAGCCAAATCTATAATAGGAAAGGGAAATGGGACACCTGCTCCCTTCTGTTCAGAATTCTGTGGCTATCTCCTGTATACAGAAAGCCTGAAACTGAAATGCAAAATAGCTGCCAAGGACACCTGTTAATCTCAGGGTTAGCCCTCCTCTACCATGTGCCATATACAAATGGGAAGGAGATGGGGGGGCTTCCTGATGAACCCTTCTCAAAGGATTCCATCTATTTTACAGGATTTTCTAAGTTGAGCCCCCTGGCTGTAACTGCTTACATTCTACTCTAATGCTAACAGAGCTTGGTGTTCTGTGTCTGGCTACATACCCCAAGTGCCAGCAGTCTTGTTCTAGCACAGGATATTGTCATGGAGCATTAGCAATTCTGCATTAGAGTGCTTGTTGGGGAGGTAAGAGATGGTGCTCACTGAGAATAGGGGGAGAATTTAAAGTAGGGAAAAATGTAATCACCAACTGATGAATGAGAATGGTGAACTCTGGAAGAAGTGGGAAGTTACAGGAGTGCAGGTGACAGATATTTAGAATGCAGAATTTATGGGAGAAAACCAAATTGGATGTTTGCTTCTAGTAGTTAAAATCTCTCAAAGACCTCAGGTGGGGCATTTTATGCTACCTGGTGAGTTGGGATAACAGTGTAAGTGGCAGAGAATATTTGGGTTTTGTGGGGAAAATACAAGGGATTTCAGAGCAGCTTGGTTTTACAGGGAAACAGAAACTTGCTTTCCCTCCAAGTGAGAGACAGCTCCCTTTTCAGAGCTTTCAAATATGAGGTAGGAGAGGAAAGCAAGCTTACATATACATTCTTTGACTAAAGAAAGGAAGCTAATGAGCATTCATGAAAGTAGACATGGGGTTGGATTTACCCTGGTTTCAGAACTTCTGTTTAGGTTTTCTTCTATTCTTTCAAATAAACTGGTGGGTTGCTGCGATTAATCCCAGGATTTTTGCCCTTCTCAGTGCTATAATAAGCATATAAATGAGCTCATTCTCTAAAAGTTCCTTCATTAGCAATGAGTTAAGTTAAATAAAAATATTCAATGCATGTTCACTTAAAACCCCTGTTTCTCACTCAGGGGCTTGTTCCAGGGGCTGCTAAACTCCCATGGATGAGAATCTAATTGCTCAACATCTGTTGGGGTGTGACAGACACACAGAATCACAGAATGAACCTGGTTGGAAAAGACCTTGAAGATCATCAAGTCCAAACATAACCTAAATCCACCCACTATAACCTTTATCTACCTGTTCAGTGGTTAAATCATGTCCCTAAGCACCACATCTATATTTCTTTTAAACACTTCCAGGGATGGTGACTCCACCACCTCCCTGGGCAGCCTGTTCCACTGTCCAACCACTCTTTCAGTAAAGAAATTCTTTCTAATATCCAGCCTAAACATCCCCTGGTGCAACTTCAGGCCCTTCCCTCTTGTCCTGTCATCATTCACTGGAGAGAAGAGACCAACTCCCACTTCCCTACAACCTCCTTTCAGGTAGTTGTAGAGAGCAATGAGGTCACCCCTCAGCCTCCTCTTCTTCAAACTAAACAACCCCAGTTCCCTCAGTCTCTCCTTGTAGGACTTGTCCTCCAGGCCTTTCACCAGCCTGGTAGCTCTTCTCTGGACATGCTCCAGCAACTCTACATCCTTCTTGTAGTGAGGGCCCCAGAACTGAACACAGTACTCAAGGTGTGGCCTCACCAGTGCTGAGTACAGAGGCACAATCATCTCTCTACTCCAGCTGGCCACACTATTCCTGATGCAGGCCAGGATGCCATTGGCCTTCTTGGCCACCTGGGCACACTTCTGGCTCATGTTAAGTTGGCTGTCAACCAGCACCCCCAGGTCCTTCTCCACCATGCAGCTTTCCAACCACTCATCCCCAAGCCTGTAGCTTTGCATGGGGTTATTGTGACCGAAGTGCAGGACCCGGCACTTGGCCTTGTTAAACCTCATACAATTGGCCTCGGCCCATCCATCCAGCCTGTCCAGGTCTCTCTGCAGAGCCTTCCTACCCTCAAGCAGATTGACATTTCCACTCAGTTTAGTGTCATCTGCAAACTTACTTAGGAAGGACTCAATTCCCTCATCTAGATCATTAATGAAGATATTGAACAGGACTGGACCCAAAACTGAGCCCTGGGGGACACCACTGGTGACTGGCCACCAACTGGATCCAACCCTGTTCACTATAACTCTCTGGGCTTGGCCAGCCAGGCAGTTTTTTACCTAGTGGAGAGTGCACCTGTCTACTCCATGTGCCTCCAGCTTCTCCAGGAGAATGCTGTGGGAGATGGTGTCAAAGGCTTTACCAAAGTCTAGATAGACAACGTCAACAGCTCTCCCCTCATCCACCAGGCGGGTCACCTGATCATAGAAGGAGATCAGGTTAGTCAAGCAGGACCTGCCTTTCCTGAACCCATGCTGGCTGGGCCTGATCCCTTGGCTGTCCTGGACTTGCCACATGAGCACACTCAAGATGAGCCTCTCCATGATTTTCCCTGGTACTGAGGTCAGGCTGAGAGGCCTGTAGTTCCCAGGATCCTCCTTCGGGACCTTCTTATAGATAAGCATCATGTTGGCAAGCCTCCAGTCGTCTGGGACCTCCCCTGTTATCCAGGACTGTTGGTAGATGATAGAGAGAGGCTTGGCAATCTCCTTTGCCAGCTCCCTCGGTACCCTCGGGGGAATCCCATCTGGCCCCATAGACTTTTGAGTGTCACACAGAAGGACCTGCTTCAGAGCCTGCAGTTTATGAATTGTCTTCTTGTTTTCAAATCATTAAAGACTTGGATCTGTCATATCTCTTAGAATCATAGAATCACTTGGGTTGGAAAAGACCTTTAAGATCATCAAGTCCAACCATTAAACCCTACTCTACCAAGTCCAGCACTGAGCCATATTCCCAAGTGCCACATCCAGGCGACTCTTAAACACATCCAGGGATGGTGACTCAACCACCATCATGGGCATCATGTTCCAATGTCTGACAACCCTTTCAGTGAAAAAGTTCTTCCTAATGTCTAGTCTAAACCTCCCCTGGCGCAGCTTGAGGCCATTCCCTCCTGTTCTATCACCAGTTACTTGTGAGAAGAGACCAGTGCCTACCTCTTTATAATGTCCCTTCAGGTAGTTCAGGTACATACCGACAGGCTCATTTCTGTTAGCTAATGGTAATCTTGAAAACAACAGGCTTCTTTATTTCTCTTTTGAGGCAGTATGGAGATTAATCTTTCCAGAGAATTAAGGAGTGGGCATTGAAACATGTTTTATATACAAAATGTCATTTGATTTCTTGGGATTAAGTGATGCAGTTGTAGAATTCACTCTAATGAGCTCTATTCACCTTGTTCTTGTTATCTAAAAACGAATGTTGAATGATGGGAAGCGTTATGTAAGGAATGAATGCAAACAAGGCTTTTGGTATCACAAAAAGATAACATTACTTCTGAGAGAGAATGAAGAGCAAGGTAAAATGACAGCATAAAGATGTAAAGTTAGATGAAGTATAATTTTCAATAGAATTAAATCTTGTTCTTCTGACATGTTGTAACATTTGCAAGAAGATTAAACAAATTCTCAATTTCAAGTTATGCAAGAGATTCATAAGTAATAATTCAGACACAGCATGTTTCAAGGAATTGATTTCTAACCAGACTGTCAATTGCCATAAACCACAGTCAGACACTGAATAGATTTCTGGTACTTCTTGTTTCAATTTTTTGTAGGTTTTTTTTCCATAGTAAACTAAAGTGCTTATATGAGACTGAAGTGTTGTGGTGTGCATGGTTTGAAGTAAATATCCATCACTTAATCCTCAGTCAAAGGAGTTACATGTTGTGTTTTTTATTCTTTCTTTAAAACTGGAGCTTCAGTAAGAGGTATAGACCAGTAGAAGCCTTCTGTGTTACCCCCAAACCATTGACACTAAAAAAGTTATATCAGGACTTTTCTTTCTTGCCCCATCTTCATATTAATATTGTGCAATTTTACCACTTGCCTAAAACCCCAAAAAGTCAATCCTGGAAGCATATGAAGACTCTACACAGCACAGAGAGTGATTTCCTGATGCTTGATGCCTGATCTTAGGTGTTCATTGTCTCGGCTGCACAGATCCAGGGGATCTGTGGGATCCCTGACCAGTCCAAGAGCTGAAGCAGTGGTGAAGCTGGATGGATCCATACCACCACAGCATGAGGGAGTTGAGTGTGACTAGTGGTACGTCTGTTTTGGATTTCCCAGGTATTTATCCTCACACTGTTGCAGCAGAAGACTAGAAACAAACCATCCTTATTACATGGAATAGAGCATTATCTGAGTCTGTGTGGTCAAATAAGCTTGTGGACATGTAGTTGCCATGGATATGCTGCATGGCAGCTGAAAGCACAGTGTGCTTCAGCTATGGCTGGGGGGGAGGTTGGACCCAGACAGGGTCAGGCACTCCCTCTAAGCAGTAGAAGTACATGGAACTGCAGGTTTTTCTTAAAGTCTAAAGAGAATTAAGAGTATTTAGCAAACCAGGTACAGTCTATTAATTAGGTACTTAGCAAGTACTCAAATTTTAGTTGCCTGCAGTCAAGGACGATATCCGCTTAGAATTTAAAAAAAAAAGAAAATAGTTTGCTGAAGTGATTGATTTCTTGGCTGATGTTTCTATGTCCAAAGTCCAGTAACCATGCATTGGAAAAAATGCTTCTGAGGTATTAAAAAAAAAACAGCCATGAGACCAGGCTGTTACCTGTAAATCTAGTAAGGATGTATGAGAAGTGAAAGGCACTTTGAAAATGGGTAGCAGGTGCTGAGATAAATAATTGCAGAGAGAACAGTGTTTGTAGTCATTATTAGAGGGAGTGTTTTTCATGTTCTCTCTGGTGAGGTTTTTTCTTACCCATCATGTAGATTTTTATGCTTAATTCTGAAGAAAAATTGCCTTTTCCCTTTCCAGATCTTGGCTTTTTTTTTTTTTTTTTCCTTAGTTTTATAGGAGAGAGGCTTTTGCTTCAGACTTGTCCATCAGTATTGTTGCCTGTTGCTGATCAACTCTTGTAATGTTCTTCACCCAGATCTAACTTTGAATGTCTTTACCCGACCACATCACCCTGTGCTGCCTTTACACCTGATGGAGAGAAATATGTATGCTTAGGGCATGCCTTTCTCATGTGTTTTACATGTGTGCTTCAGGAGGAGGCAAATCTAACCTAAGAACTGAATGTAAAATAACCTGTGATCGAGAACAGCAGCTTGACCCAACGTGTACCACCTTTCCCTGTGAGCAAGGACTGGCATTGATTCCATTGCTCAGGGGCCTCTTGTTCAAGAGAAACCTCCTCTGCTTGTGGGCTCTCACGACTTCAAAGGGGGCTGAGCTGAGTTTGAGAATGAGCAGAGTGGGTTTGCAGGATGGACTGTCAGAGTTTGGCAAAACTGCTTGCGCTGGATGCACATTTTGGTTGATACAGATCTCTGCATCTTGCTCCGTTTTAAAATTATTTTTAATTGTATATTATCGGGTGACCAAAAATACTATAACATGAATTAATTTATCTTGCTCATGGACATTTTTGAAGTTATTTGAAATACCTAATCCCCCTACATTATCCCAGCTTCCCCAGTTACTTGAGAATCATAGCATCTATGAAATGGAAATGCTACACATTTGAATCCTGCCAATGAGTTTTTCTTGTTCTATAAGACTGGGAATTTGCTATCCTGCTTTCAGACTTTCAGTGTGAGTGCAGGACTGGCATCTGCAGTTTCAATCCAAGTGAGCTGAAATTGTGTCTCATAGTGATGGGGTGACTTTGTAATTTCCTGACTGACACTTAAAAAGCTATTTATTTTGAAAATACAGCATACCAGAAGAGGCAGACAAACTCAGGAAAGAGGAATGGAGACTGAGTGTCACACAGACGTAAATGGGAATAGTTTGCTTGCTGTTCTGACCCAGCTAATTGGTATTTGTGGAAGGTATTTCAACACTGATCAAAATGTTTAAAAGGAAACCTTATAACTAAGATGTTTTTGCTTTTTTGTTAAATCACTCTTTAGCTTTGCAGGCTATGTACTACTGAAAGGCAGCTCTCCCATGCCTGGAGTTTGCAATATAGTAGCCAGCTGGGTAGGAAATATTTTCTTTGTAACTTATCTAAGCAGGAGGGAAAAAACAATTCTTCCTTGTTTTATTCAAGAACGCAGGATTGAAAAGATATCCTGGGGGATCATGTCCTGTTCCTTTCTATTACAGCTACCACATCTCAGTTTCCTTTGTAAATGCACTGTACTCCATCCTGTAAGTAGCTTACTTGTCTGCATCGCCCTCTGTCCTGGCTGTCCCAGGACATCATTGCTCCACTGATTTGGGAACACCTAATTTTCAGTTTACCATCAGCCACTGTGTTCCCATTTCTTGGGCCAGTGCTGTCTTTCAGCTTGAGAGCCCCTTCCCTGGAGGTATTCTAGGTCAGGTTGGATTGGGCTTGAGCAACCTAGTCTAGTGGGAGGTGTCCCTGCCCACGCAGAGGGGTTGGAACTAGATGATCTTCTAGGTCCCTTCCAACCCAAGCCATTCAATGATACTATGATTCTGTGATTGAGAGATGCTCATTCCCCACAGTATTGCACGTCAGTGTATTTATGGGAAGCAGTCATGTCCTGTCTCCCACTCCCTGATTTACTGGGCTGATTGTACCAAGGCAATCTTTAACTCTCTTCTTGGGGAGGCAACTGCTCTGCCTCCCAGTTTTTCTGTTCACTGTTTTAGCTTGAGTTCATATTCTTTGGTATGGATGACCAGAGCTGCAGAGTTTCAGCTTTGAAAGCACACTAAAAAACAAATGGCTTTTCATTTCTGAGATTTTTAGTGAGCTGATGGCACTGGTTGAGAAAGATACTATATCCTCACCCTCCACTGGCAGTTTAGACACAATTTCTTTTGCCAAAATGTATTACCACTACTGTAGTGCCTGAAGTTAAGAGATTGATACTAAGCAGCCTACATTACATCTCTAACTCCCAAACTTTGACTTACCATGCAAGTAAAGAGGATGAAAGTAGTCACAAGTTCAAAGTTAGATGGTTATACTGTGTTGCTCCTTATCACTTACTGAGTGATGTGCTTGTGTTTCTCAGCCCAATACTTTGGAGGTATTGGAATGACTAAGTCATGCAGTAGCAGACCAAGACAGTGTTAAACCGGGGACCTGCAGCTGTATCTCACCCCATGTTCAAAGCTGCACCATTACACCTAGTCTGAAAATGTCTAGCAAAGCCACCTGCCTAGAATAAGTAGAGAATGGGAAATAACTGATATTTTATCCCCTTTTTCCCCCACTGTTTTCTCATGGTTAACTTGACCACTTAGTGGACCTTACCTGACAGTGGCTGTCTTTCAGCAGCAATTTATTTACACGTATAATGGTGCTTTAGTGAATTAGATCACCTCTTCTCATTGAAATAGCAGGGTGAGAGAAACAGATGGAAACTCTCACAAGTGTTTAGATATTTGGTCTGAGACATGCTTGGGAAAAGGAGTGGTTATAGATTAAGCCTGACAATTTGTGTGCCAGCATTTGGAACACACTCTTTTGACAACATTTGCTAATGTTGCCAGAGATTTGTGAGCTGCTGAAGAAAAATGCATATGTCATGGGAAACAGATGCATGGCTTGTTGCTGAGGAAGGAGATGGTCTTTCCTTTTTGTATTACAGGGGCTAAGGGACAGCAGCCAGATCAGAAAAGGCTGGTAAATGTGAGTATATTTGTATCATCGGTAAGCTTTCAAGTTGCAATTTCAGCCACTGAACCTGGTAACAGCTTTTCTTAAAATGAAATTGAATGCATGGGTTTATCTCTTGCTTGACAGACAGAGCTGGGTGCTCATTTTCCTGAAATTCCAGATTTCAGAAATATTACCTGGGTTTTCAGCTATATTCTTTGCAGAAATAGTGGTATTTGAGAAAAGGCATAATCGGGCCTCCCATGCTATTCAAGGGGCTACTCAAGATCTTGCTTGAGGATCCAAGAAAGTGAGTTGGTAGCTGTTCCCTGACTTGTTCAGACAAGGCAACCCTCTAACGCCGTCCGGGCAGCCCGAAAGCCAGTTTTCTCTGGGCAAAGATCTGTGTAGGCAGCACCATGTCCTTGCTGCAGTGTAGAACCAACACTAGAAATAAGGCTTGGAAGAGACCTGAAATTTCCGCTACGAAGCCTTATGCCCCCCAGCATCTTGTACACCTATTCTGCTCCAGTATTCTTTTTTACAGGTTTTCCACAAAATGCATCTATTCTTGCAAGTTAGCCATGTTCAATCAATGAACTGCCATAGAAGAAAACATCTTTGAATGCTGTTAACAAGCCACTTGCCCATTTTACAACTGGGGTGACAAGCAGCTCTTTGAAGAAGCCAGTGGAAGATTCCAAGATCTAAATGTTCTTTATTGAAATGAAAATCGCTGCACAGCGGCACTGACAGCATCAGTACTTGCACATTTTATTACAAACTTATGTCTTCATTGTGTCATCTTTATGCCAATTCTGAATAAACTTTGGTGAAAGTAATTCTGATTATGCATTGCTATATAATCTATTCAATGCTTTTCTTAAATGGTATTGAGAAACATAAGGCACTTTAAATCTCAACTGCCTAATCTCTGCATTGCAATTGATTTCTTTTTCATGATTTTTATTACATCAGCTCAGCTACAGAGCATACCTTATTGCTATAAACTTTTAAAAATGTTTTTGAGCTCATGCATGAAAGTAATTTAGTTTGATGCAACTCATTTATGCACATTTTCTAATGTTCTTAGAATTATTTCTACTCAAAGCAATACTCCTTGCACATCACTGGGAAAAGAAGAGTCTAGAGGCAGTCCTCAGTAGAATGTTCTGCTCTGTAAAGCTGTGTTCCAGGTGACATTTTGAAATATAGATGAAGGACCATCTTTCAGAAGTAATTTTTAATTTTTATTTTGCTTGGACTTCTGACTCTAAAAAGCCTTGCTTCTGGCAACTTCTAAGTTTTAAAAAATATTTTTCAGAATATTTTCAACAGAATAAATTTAATGAAATTTGTGAGATAAAGCTGTCGATTCAATACTGTTAAGCACAGGGGGAGATTATTTAAAGCTCTAATTTTATGCTTCATCTGGAATGGTTAAATGGATTTCTTCATGCACTCTCCCATTTAAGAACTGGGAATAAGGCATAATGAACTGAGCACTGAGAGCATGTTATTTTCTTGCAAATATTGTTGTGATGTTTATTAGCAGCACCAGACAACTCCTGTGTATTTTACATGCATGTATCTTCTCTGACCACGTAGTCCCATCCCACAGCAAAGGATTTGTGACCAGCTTGAAAGTAGGCCCATAAAAGAGGTATATAGATGTTAAGCCAGTATTGTGATTTTTCTAGAATTTGCTTCTTCCCCTGTTTAGAGTTGGAACTCTTTTGTGTTTGATGGCAGCTGGTAATTGTTTCGGCTTTACATGCACAAGAAAAGCAAGCGATGTTGACCGAAAAGCTCATAACATTGTTACTGTGGTTCATAGAATCACAGAGTTGTTGGCCCATTATTGAATAACTTGGATGCGCTCCTCCTGGCTGAGTTTCCTTTCCCATGTAAAATCAATATGCCAGTATTTGCCTTATTTACAGAAAGGTGTTTTCATTAGAATGCTTCCAGAGAAATTAGTCCTGCAAATGGCTGTAGACTTTCAAACAATTGTGCTTCTCTAAAGGGAAGATCTGCATGGATTGTTATTCCAGGATGTGGACATTGTGCATAAGACCCTGAACTCCTTAGATTCCCACTGGCTTTAGATCTCCATGGGTAGCAGCAGCAAGTGGATGTAATCAAATCTGTTACTGGCTGTTGTGTGTTAGCAACTGTAAGTTGTGCTGCCTGCCTTTTGAATGATAAGAGTTAACTAGTTGAGGAAGGAACTGGTGATAAGCAGCAGGGCATGGGCAACAGTGGGTTATGACTGATAAAACCAAAGCATTGAAGATGTATTGGCACATGGGAACTCTTAGTTATGCTGTTGAAGCCTTACTTGCTTTCCTTTTCACTGGAAAATGTAATGTGAATTGCTGTCAGGTGTAAAGGCTTCCACATGTCTTTCACAAAGATCAAGTCCAGTTTCCCTTCTTCATTGTTATTGCATAATGAATTTTAATTATCTTTAGTCATAATATGTAAAATACTGGTAAGATTAAAAACTGTCTCTGTCTTCTAATTAACTTGGTGTTTTACTCTTGATCAGTTTTGTTCATTTATTGTATGGATGGAAAAATTACTTATATCCGTAGAATTCAAACCCATGTGGCATAACCAAGCAGAATAAAATTCAGCTCAGAGAAAAACACAAATTGAATGAAATAAATAGTGAGAAATTACAGAAATACCATTTTTCATTTAATTACACTCAGAAATCCTGGGAATATACTTTGACTTAAATTTATAGCCAGTCTACCACTGTTCTGCCATAGTGTTTTCAATTACGAGAACTTGTCATTCACATCATCTTACAATTACTTGCAGAACACGTTTGTTAGCATCCTTCTTTTCAGTAAAACTTTCATAACATCACAAAATCATTTAGCTGGCTTCTTTCAATGAGCTTAATACAAAGCTGCATGGCCATTACCCTTAACCTGCAAGTTTGTATGCATACTATCCCTCACCACATGAAATCTGGGACAGTAACATACTCCTAAGCAAAGAAAACAGTTTCAGAACCTATAATATATTATTAATATAGAAAAATGCTATTAACAGTCCTGTGCACTTTAAAGTGCATATTTGCTGGAGCCAACTGCTGGAGGTTGAACCTCAGACTGGGAGAATAAACAAGGCCTGGCTCAGGTGTAATACCAGTGATTTATGGCCTCTTCTTGGGGCTTGCCAGCAGAGGGACATGAAACGCTAGACTGGATTTTTGGTATGAGGTATGAAACTGAAGAAGAGGTGCCTGCTTGAAGTGTTTGAAAGATGTATTAATCACCTTGAGGAAGAATGCTTGTGAGCACATGAAGGGAAAAGTCTATGAAGAATCTTGTCTGGTGTTTAGGAGAATGTGCTGTTCACGTCTAACAAGAAAAATATCTGGGGGAATAAAAAAATCAATGACTGAAAGACAGTGTCGAGACTTTCAAGTACGGGAAAGTACTAAATGCCATAAAAAGCTTTCTTTCGGATTAATTTGATAATAAATTAGATCTTAGTTTACCCTTATTGATGGCTGAAGCAGCAGCCAAAGTACAAGGTAAGATTTACTATGATACAAATATATAACTCTCCTTGGGTTGGTTTAGTTGGTACAGTCTTAATGTTTCCTATGGCGCCATGTGGAGGTGCCTATTACAGACTATAAAATGCAGCTATTTCAGATTGATTCCTTTATTTATCTCCTGGGAGATTATTCTACACCACCACAGCCAGCAGGCACAGACTCTATTTCCTGTCCATCACGTTGCCATGTGTAGTATCTCAATGCTGGCATTAACCCCCGGCTGGCTCGGTTAGCTTTAATTACATTGACAACTCCACAGGCAGAAACTTGGGGCACTGCTGGATGTTAAACATGACCTGCCCTGCACATCACTTGCTGGAGCTGACACAGCTCAGGGCAACACCAGAGCTAAAGCTCATAAGCTTTACAATTGTCCTGAAGGATGTGCAGTTAAGTCAAATTTTGTAGAGGGTGCTGAGATGGGATGCAGTGCAGTCTCCCCTCGGGGTCCACATTCTGCATCAGCAGGAGACAAATTGGATCCCAGTAGATTTCCTCCTTTTGCACTTCAGCTAAAGAAAATTAGCTTTTTATATTTACCATGGCTACTCACAGTGTTAGAAGCTTTGGTAAATGGTGTGAGATGGGGTAAAGTGTGGTAGGAGCAGGAAGTAAAACCACAGGGTAAATATATGCACCTCGCTTAGTTTGCGAAACAAATCGGCATATGATAACTTAGATAATGAGCAGGACTGTGGGCAGGTAGAGTGACTAGAAGAAGCAGAATTCAGTGAGAAATTACCTTAGGAATGATAAAAGATTTTCCAAGTGGAGACAGGGAAGACATGGTTTGGGGTTATCACCCAGTGTGAAATCTAGATTGGCTGAAGACCCAAAGACAAGGTACAGCTGTGGCAAAATAACTACAATGTGCATCAGAAATACTGAAATCCAATTAGCACTGAGCATCATCATATGGGTTTTTGAAGGTTTCAAACGTCTGCAGTCTGAAAAATCAGACTGGAACATTCAGGAAAACAAGTTTTCAGACAAGCTTAATAACTTGGTGTTGGGTCTTTTTTGTTTTCCTTTGGAAACACTGTAATCACCTTTTCTCCTTCAAAACTGCTTTCTGCCTGTGGGCAAAAAAAATCTGCAGAAGAGCAGGATGCAGAGTGTGAAAGGGGCAGAGCTCCTCTTTACCACTTAAAGGTACTGCACCTAGATCTGTTGATAGCAAAGTAGTGCAGGATTACACTGTAGACCATGATTGCACGGAGCGAGAAAAAAGGAAAAGAAAGGAGAAAAACTAATGCAAAACAAGATGCTTCACAGGAAGTGTTTCAGATTATTCAGAACCTAGGCTGTTCATCTAAATGCATCTAGTGTCTTCTGCCAATAAACAACCAATTACTAGTGTTAGATGAACCAACCCAAAAATAGACAAAGCTATCAGTAACCCAAGTTCAGGTGTGTGCATATGACTTTCAAAGTACAGCCCTGCAAGAGGCCATGTCTTTTAAAATGACAGTAAAAATAGTTGGTCTTCCTTTCTTGATGAGCCAGAAACACAAATATGGGTAACTATGGGTAGCTAACTACTCCAGCAGCCTACTGGCACCTTGGTGGGATGCTGAACTCGCTTCATCTGAACAGACAACACAGCTCTGCCAGCACAGAGCTCAGTGCAGGTTAATTGGTTTGGCCTTATCGTTGGCTGCCATCAGTTGGCTTCTGGTTTCCAGGTTAAAATCAGCTTGGAGATCTTTATCCCATGGCATAGACTACAGGATAGCTGTTGGTTTTCAAGACCTGTTTATGGATCTCTCAGCCTTTTATAGCCAAGAGAGCTGTGACACTGGCCTAGGGTCTATTTCCCCAGGCACAGTATCAACTGAATTATGGGTCTAGTTGTTTTTTAAGTCTGTGTGAAAGTTCTGAAGGATGGAAAATAATATGGTTTTTGTTCTTCAGCTTCACTTGTGCTGCTTCCAGGTGGAAAAAGTGTCTTTCGTCATTAACCCAGAGCAGTGAAGTGGAGGTGCTTGGATCAAGTTGTTTGGGAATCCAATTGCATTTTCAGTATGGGATGTGGCATGTCACTTAAAAAATTGATTCCAATGATAAATGTATTTTCTGGTCTGAAAAAAGCAATGGAGGGAGCTTAACCATCCGAAGCAAAGATTTGCAGTGTCTGAGCTTTGCTTTAGTTTCATTTGAAATGTTATAGACTCAGAACAGTACAAAGGAATCCCAGGTGTGGGGAAGGTGATGATACAACAGGAGGAATGTGTTTAATTTAATGATAGCATTTGGGAACAGGGTTGGTCTGACTGTTGATCCCAACTGACCAGCACACGTTTGGTTATTATCACTACTTACCTAGTTTGTGGAGCCACTGCAGCTCTGGTCACAGCAGCAGGAAAGCAACTGCGAGTTCACTGGAGACTTGCCAAACCTGCTGTGCCTCCAGATGGAGAAAAACAGAGGTCTGTATTTATTAATAAATGCAGGCTATGCAAATAACATGGTTGAATGAAACTTTAAGTGATCATTATTCTGTGCTCTGTATGCCCAAAGGAGCAAGAGAAACCTATGTACAGTACAGCCTGGAAAAGAAAAGTAATTGTAAAGCTGAGCTTGGACTTCTGGGGTTTCCTGACTTGTCAGTCATCAAAAACTTTGGCTTTCAGGTTGACTCACAATTTTTACATTTACTGACCTCAGAGTTGTGTAATCCTTTTTATGACATATCCTTTAGGGGGAATAAACATGCGGCAGGGCAAGTTGTTAGACAACTAACAGCAGGCAAATGTGCTGACACTTATGAAAAAAAAAAGTATATTGGGTCCTACTTTACAATTTTCAGTTGTTCTCAGCAGCCTGTCAGTCTCTGGACAGCTCAAATGGAAGAACTGAGGCTCAGTGATGCTCAGGACTGATGCTCAGTAAGTCAGGATTACAGGACTGGTTTTACAAATAGCTTGTTCTGTTTCTTTGCTTGGTTTGGCTACATCCCCAGGGACTTCTCCTGTTGCAGTGGCTGTGAAAGTTGATCTGTGGAGGGCAGAGAAACAAATATACTTCGTGGTGTAGCCTTGTTAAATGGATGACAGGTATTTAGTACTAAAAACAGCAGATTAGAAACAACCTATTTCTGTATTTTATACATTTGAAAACATGTATTTGAAACTGCTTCTTAATAATTAGAGACCCTTATTTTCACTTAAAGTAATTTGCATAACAGCATTATTTGTAAGATTATATTTAACTTGGAAAAAGGTGAGAGGGATAAGAGATCCTACCAAACATTTCCTTCAAACACAAACTGCCTGGGGCTGACTAATCCCTGTGAGTCAGCTCCTACATGATTTAATTCCACTGACACTGATTAGATTGTGCAGACTAACAGCCAAAGCATTTTTAGAGGAAAAAATATTCAAGGCAAACTTCAATTCAGTTGCTTTTCATCACCTTTGTGCTCTTCAAATCTGGTGAAAAAAAGCATCTTCTTAATGAAGAAGCTGTTAGTCATTGCAGCTGATGAAAGAAAATGAAGGAAACAAGCCAGTATATAGTGAGCTGGAGGTTTTAATTCCTTCCCATTAGCATTACTGATTTTTTTCTGGGTATACAGGTAGTATACAAATTTTTACAGTCATGTAGACTTCTTCCAGGTTACTCTGTGCCCTGGTCAACCCAACTTGCTGTGCTTCATAATCGCTTCCTCCAGCTGTTCTGGGCACTTTTAGTGGCATCTGTCCTTGTGGCTTGCATGGCTGGTGCTACACTACTCTTTGAGTTTCTGAGTGGGTATTGGGACCTCAGGAGATAAGGGGCCTCCAGCCTCCAATTTTTTTCCAAAGTCTCCACATATAAATACATACATATATATATACACAACTATCTATCTGTCTATCATCTATTTTACTCTCAATGGCCGTATCCCTTCCCTTGGAGAAAAAAAAATACTAATTTGATACTAGGTTTAATGTAAAGTCACTTATTGTGTCTTAAGCTGACTATTACAAAAACTAGTCATTGGGTAAGAGCCCTTTTTGTAACCTTTCCAAGAATCTCTGATGGAGCGTGTGGAGAGCTTTGTTTAACACAGCATATATCCTGAATTAGGGTACAATTCTCAGACCATCTAACTGACTTAAGACTAAATCTGAGTCACCTTTATTTGAGCTTCATAGTTTCTCAGACACAGCAAGACTGGAGCTTTGCTTTCAGATGTTTTCCCTCTTAAACCTTCTGATTGCTATGGTACATGTTTGGCATTTGTGGTAGAAACCTTAATGTTGATTCTCCCTGCTGCAATTTTCCCCTGATCCCCACCTTCTCCCCTACCAATAAAACAGCATTGGCATACAGCCTTGCTTTGGTTTTTCTCCTGAGAAGCTCATGGAGTCGGCTTCCATCTTTCACACCCTACAGCTGGGCCTGTACTTCACTGTAGGACTACCTCGGGTGTCCCTTCAGCAGCAACTCTTTGGCCTGATTTAGGATTCCCTATTTAGCCACAAAGTGCCGGCAATAAGTTTCAGTCTGGTTGATTGATCTGGCTGTTACAGACTTCTTGTTCCCAGACAGATGAGATGCTTGTGTTGCCTGCCCACTGCTGGCCAGTGTTGCCAAATGGTGCTGTTAGACATCTGCTGTTCCTCATCTCGGAAGCAGAGGAGTGGTAGATAAAACTGTCAATGTGTTTGACCTGATTTTGAATTTGGTGAAGGTCCTTTATGGTTTCTTTGCTGATATAAATGCCCTAAAATGTTTAAAGTGGTGCTCTGAGACCTGATGTTTTTTGGGTAGACTTCCCATGTGGTGTGGGACTGGCATGTCCTAGAAATGTTCTCTTCCATCTTGAGCTGCTGAGATAAGCCTGCTAATCTTTCATTTATTTTGCAGGATTCCTGAGCACAACCCAATCTCTGGGAGCACTGTGAGTGCTTAAATTGTTCTGAGCCCTGCCTGCGCCTGTTTCTGGCTATGCACAGAGATTATGAGTTAGCCAAAACTTAAAAAACACTTAAGGGAGCCAAAGCTTTCTCTGTTTTGTTACTCCTATTTCAGAACTAACCTTAAGAGAGGTTTAGAGGAACATAAAGGTTCTTGACAAACTACTTGTAGGTGAAAAAAAAAAAAGGAAGGTTTATTTGAGATGAGAAGCATCTTCAGGAGATGCTTTTCTTATTCTTAAAGAATTACTTCATTGTCAGTAAGAAGGTATTTTATCAAAATAAATGTATGTTTACCTTTTAACAGTTACTTACAACTGTATTGTTCCAGTGAAGCACTTTTCAAGGTAGGGAGTTACACAATAAGGAGCAGTTCAGTAAATGGAATAAGAAAGAATAAGCATAAAAGCTGAAATGATAACACATTAGAGACAGAAATGCTCATAATGGAATGTTAGTTTAGTTCTGGAGGAGTTAAAATCTCACTGCTGTTGAGTAATAACGTACAAACAAAAGCCTTAACTGAAATTCCGAATTCCTGATCTAAGTATGAGGAGGGTGGATTCAACTGCATCTTTTCTCTGACTTTTCTAGGAATGAAATATAATCATTATGATAGCTGTCAATATTCAGTTGTCTTTTATTTATGTATAGGTATAACACCCTGACATCTTCTCCTGGAAGTCTGCTGATGCCTGTTACTGTTTCTGTCTAAAAGCTCATAGCATAGATGGGGACAGGACAGGGATGAAAACTACTCAGTGTTTTTGTTACTGTCTTGGCCAAAGAACTGGTGAATAGCCTTTTTAAATCCTCAGAGGACACTAAGTGGACAGGGTGACACAAATAAGCAGGAGAATAAAAAGCTCGGGATTTGAAGTGACCTGGGCAAATGGGAAGTATAGTCTGGAATGAAAATTCATCAGCAGGTAGAAATGTAAAGCACTGTGCTTGGGAGTACCGATGGCATGGGGGGAGCTGGCTGTGTAGCACTTGTACAGAAAAGGATGGCAGTTTCAAGGGAAGGCTGTAAAAAGAAAAATCCTGTTGGGGGAGGTAAGTGAGATAAATAGCCTGGGAAGGAGATAAATGAGTCCTTCTGCATTATTAAGGCTTCTCTGAGAGTACCAGGTAGCAGATTGTAGAACATTTGGGTATCAAAATCCAAGAAGGCTGTGTAGCAATTAAGGACTGTAGAGAGAGAAAAAGAGTTGTTGGAAGTGTGGAATAATGACCTGCGAGGAAAGATTAAGCAAATCGATGTTCTTCAGCTTGAAGAAGGTACGATTGAGAGGATCCATCCTTTGCATGTCTTTACAGACTGTTGCAGGGTAGAAAGGAATGGCTTGTTCTGCTTGACTGTTGTTCATAAAACAAGAATGGAACAGGACAAATTGAAGTGAAAAAAAATCAGAGGTGCTCATTAGGACTTCTCAAAGGTAAGGATACTGAAATGCTAGCAAGGTTGGAAAGACTGAAATATCTGTCAGACTCTGAAGCCTTTAGGAACAAGCTGCAGAAATACACATCAAGAATAATATATGTACAGCTGGTGTTGCCGCAAGACACAGGCAAGTAATGCTCTCCAACCATTTGGCCCTGTAGTCTGGTGATTTTTCTTACTGCCTGTGCAACTTTCACGTGCATTAGGCAACAGCTTAACTGATAACCTCTGCTTTTCCATTCCAGATGACATTATAGGGAAGAATAAAATCAATGGTGTTTATGAGAAAGCCACAGCAAAGACGGAACAAAGCAAGTTGCTGTTGAACATCAGCTCTGTTCCCCAAAGCTGCCTAGAGATTTGTTTTGATCAACAGACTTTCTCATATAGCACGTTAACCAGACAGTGGTGAAGAGAAGAACAAGGAGGCTGTACAATACTGTGTGTAGGTGGCAGAATTTATGTTCTCTTGCCATAGAATAATCATTCTAGAGTTCTATATACACAACTTTGGTCCCCTCTCCCAAATGTGCTATTTCCTCCACTTGCTTGCATTTGGCAGTTTTAGCTTCCTACAAATGAAGAAACTAGAATTTCTTAATTGCTTGTGATGTCAGCAACCATGTATCTCAGATGTTTTTTTTTCTCATTTGTCTCATAAACCAAAATGGAGATGGCGACTTATTTAATAACAGGTTTCTGAGCTGCTTATTTGAGAAGTAAAAAACACTAAACAGACAGGCTGTCATGGAGTTTGTGTTCTGCCTGTTCTGTGCTGCTGTGTGGTGGCAAGTCTATCACAGGAATTAAGGCTGTATGCTGCCAAAGATCTGCAGCCTCCTTAAATAAAGTGTAATGGCTACTGCTGGTTTTAAATTTTTATGCCTTTCAAAAAATGTTGAGTATTTCTGCTATACCCACCTACCTATTAAGTAAGCTGGATTTACTGTTTTATGAGGTGTGTACCTTTTGAGAGGTACTTTTTGGCAGTAAGGTGAATTCAGCATGAGTGTTTGCTGGAATAAACAACTCTATTGGGCTGTGCTTTCCATTTAGTGGATAAAGTGTCTAGTTCCTCAGGCTTTTGGTATTAGAGATTTTCTTTTGTTCCATCTTCATATAAGTTGAACAGTATTTCTAACTTTTCAGTGAAGACTCTGACCTCCTCATAATCTGTGTAAGAACTGTGAATTTAAAATTATTAAATAGGTGAATAGCTGTAAAATGCATAAAAATAATTGTTGGACAATCTATTCACTTAAATACTTGAATGAGTTACTAAAGTTTCACTATTTTGATGTGTTTAGTTATGTGATAAGAAAGTTATCTTCCATATTTTTCTCATTACCTGCAGCATAAATTCATGAAAGTATGAAGAAATGGAATTTTAAAAGCATGAACCATAACAATGTGGGCTCACTGGGAGTGGTTTGTGACATTCAGGCTGCCTTTTCACCCTGAAGTTGGCCCAAACCCTCTAAATTGTGCCCTAGAAGATGAAAGATGATGTGTGGAAGTGTTTCCTAATTGGGTTGAGAGAAACAAGGAGTGAACTGAAAAGCATCCATTTCCATTGTTGAAGAAATGCAGAGATGAATGTTAGCTGTTGCTAAGAAATTAAGGACTTTTCCCTTGCCTTGCTTTGCTAGTGTGCAGGTGCACAAGAAGCTGGGGGGGGAGCATAGGCAGGGTAGCTGACCCCAACTGACGGATATTCCATCCCATATTGTGTCATGCTCACTATATAAAGCTGGAGGAAGAAGAAGGAAGGGGAAGATGTTTGCAATGATGGTGTTTATCTTTCCAAGTAGCCAGTATGTGTGATGGAGCCCTGCTTTCCTGGGGCTGGCTGAGCACATGCCTGCTGATGGGAAGCAGTGAATGATTTCCTTGTTTTGCTTTGTTTGCGTGCACAGCTTTGGCTTTACCTTTTAAACTTTCTTTATCTCAACCCATGAGTTTTTTCACTTTTACTCTTCCAATTTTCTCCCACACCCCACCATGGGGGAGTGAGCAAGCATCTGCGTGGTGCTTATGCTGGCTGGGATTAAGGCATGAGACCAGGGATAAGACTAAGCTGAAGATGAAAGGATTCACTTTAGCTTTCTTTTGCAAGTCAATGGCAAAATTGCTACAAGTTTTTGAATTGCCAAAACTGTTCGCAATTGCCCTAAAGGGAAACCTTCATCGTTACACACCGGATGGAATCATGTGCCAGAAGGTGAGCTGAATCTCTACGTGTAAGGACACCTTCAGTCTCCATCGCCATGCTTTTGAGTTACTCTGTTGAGTCCTGCTTCATTAGACTTGCATGAAGTTCACTCATTCTTTTTTTGATGATGCCCTTGCTCTAAGCAGTAGGCAGGACTTTGGAAGTCTTGAGGTTCTTTCTCCCCCAGTGGTCTGTGGAATGCTTTAAGGTTTTCTTTCATGATTCCTCACAGAGAATGGCTAACATCCCCCCCCCCTTTTTTTTTTTTTACTGATAGTATCTCATTTAAAACTCATTTCTTCAGAAAAGGTGACACTTTCACAAAGGAAATGGCTTCAGACTCAGTGGAGAAACAAGCTAGCTGACTTTAAACTTGAGTCTCTCACTTCAGCCTCAACTTTAATTTTGACTCATTTTTAGGATAACATTTAATTAAAACTTCTGCACGGAAAATTGCTACCTCTGTCTATAAATCTGTTATCAGTGCTGAACAAAGTCGATGTAGTGTGGTATAATGAAAAACTTCTTCAAGATGCTCTTAGAAGTGCAATTCTCTGAAATCATGAATGTGAAGCTGTCAAAAAGCTTTTAGTCAAACATTACAAGCGAGGCAATTGAGTAATTTCAAATAAACACCTGTGCTTGTCAGCATTCATTCTTTTGGATTAGATGCGACATTCATTTCTAATTTCATTTAGAAGAGGATTTGGAAAAAGTTTGATTATAGCCTTTTAAAAACTGTTGGGATTTTAAACATTAAAAATAACTGAATAAGCGTTGGATGCCCATGAGTGATATTTTCCCCAGTCCCCCCATCTTTCTTCCTTTGTTGCCTGCCTCAGCTATACCCAGGACCACCTGATTAGGTGGGGGAAGAGAACTGCTATGTGCAGTACGTGTCTCCTCTTATGGAAAGAAGACTGCCAATGCCTCATTGTCCCTGTGCTTCCTCAGGTGTGACACGGTGTCTCTGCAGTCAGCTCCTGTGTATGTCACTGAATCATTAGCAAGCCTGACTTGGCTACAGGTGTTTCACAGAGCAACAACTGAATGCACGTTCCTGGGGCTGATCTGCCACCTGGCAGCTGCGGTTATTCAGACAGGGTCAGGCCTCCTGCACACATCTGTGCAGAAGCTGATGATGGGCTGTCTCTCCTTCGGTCTGCTCACACTGCAATGCCCTTTCATTGAGCCCCTAGTCCTTCAGCCTCTCTCAGCAGGTGCAAGCTCTGCTCACCCCAGTTCAGGTACCTAAGCTCTCCTTTTTGGCTTGATAACAGCAAAATATCAGGTCCTCATTAACCTATGATGGTGAAAGACTAGTTTGGGAAAGTCACATTCTCCTCCTCCCTGAGGAAGAAAATATTAGTAAGATACCTTTCTATGCTGAAACACAGTTTTCTCTCTAGTAATATGATAGCTTTAACCCACAAATCTTTTTCTAGTGACAGTAGTGAAATACAAATAACTCTGGTGCGATAACAATATAAATGTGACTGACACCACTGAGAGAATTAGCATAAATGTAATAATTTATTAATTGCATTAGAATAAACTATTGGATAATTAATCAGCAACAGCTGAAATAATGCATTTCTATAGCTTTTATAGTTGTGGAAGACCTGATTACTGTTATAATTGCTATTCTAGTCTGTACTCTCATTCCTTATAGTTTTGTTGATTTAATTAAAAAAAGTGCAAGTAAACCAACTTTAGTCTATACCTTAAAAAGGACCTTAAGCATTGGTGATATTTATAAAGGGTGTTCTCAGTATTTTGTTTCCCTATTTTTCTCTTTTTAAAATGCATCTCTTTTTTTTTTAACCTTCTGAGGCTAAGAAGTAAGTCATGACATAGTTAAAGTCATCTTGGTATTTTTGCTTCCTCCCTGATTGTTGATTTTAAATATTGTTCCACAACAAAACTATCTAAAGGGTTGTGTTTGCTACTTATTTCAGGAGAAGCTTATTCTCGGATAGAAGGAATAGGCACCTTCTTTTCTTGATATTAAATTAATATACAGACTGAAGTATATCACTACCTTGCCTGTTCACTGGTTGAAAAATGAAATTGCCATCTTTGCTAATTATTGTTCAAGTTTTGTTTTATTTAAAGGAAAGATTCAAGAGCTGTTTCATGAAACAAAAATGCTTCTAAATTGAGACCTTACATTTTTATTAAATGAATGTGATTAAATAACTCAGAAACCTGTGGAAGGTGGCCCATCATTAGCCAAATATTTTGAATTCTTCTCTCTTCCATGTCAACGTGAAGAAGTGGCAAAACCTGTCAAATATATTTTTCAAAGGAGGAATGAAACAATTGCTTAAAAACAACAACAAACCCAAACCTGGCTCATATGAAACACCACAGTTGAATATTTCTGCCTGGGTGGCTGAGCTGTATGTGCTGCAGGACTTGTGAATGACATGACTTCCCCTCCTTTTCTCCTTCCAGCATCTGGATTTTTCAAGAGTTTTTGGGTGGGTTTCATGCGTTCTAGTTCATGAAGGTCCACAATTGCTAGTATCACACTTCCATAGTGTAATAGGCACTGGTGAAGAATGGTTGGAGAATGTATTTCACTGGTTTAGTTTCCTAGGTTTTTCTTTTGACAGTGTCAGGAATAAAAATATTATCTGGCTTGTAGAAGGCAGCAATGACAGGAGGCTGCTTGCAGGGCTATTCCAGTGCCTCTGAACAGCACAAGCAGTGCAAAGCAATCAGTGATGGAGCTACAAGGGGAGTATCACTGGCTAATTTAAAATACATAAATGACATCCTAGACTTTGAAGAAACTAAAATTTAAGCAAAAAACTTCAAAGTAATCAAAATAACCTGTTGTATATTTTTATTCTTCTGTGTCTTCTATGCTCATTATATTCCTCAGAAATGGAAAAAGCTTGAAAAACTAATTACATAACTCTCAGCTTAACTTTCTGATCAAATATAAATTGCTGTGAGAGCTAGAGAAACACAGCTGACAATAAATGAACTAATGATTCATTTAAGACTTCTCTAACTTACAAATTCCTAATATCAAATCTTGAAGCATGAGTGAAAATACATACAGAAGAAATAAAGAACAGTGAGGGTCAGCACTTTCAACAATATTTTTGTTTGTATTAGTCACGGCTGTGCTCTTAACTTCACAAGTTTGGAGTCAACCTCTTTGAAAAATATGGCACTTTTGTTTTTTGTTTGCTTCAAGACTAGCAGGCTTTTTTGCTGATGGTGTTACTGAAACACTAGAATGTGCTTAAAAGGGCAACTTCTCAGTCAATGTATACCGTGGTGTTTTTACAAAAAAAAAAAAAAGCCTGCCTCATAGAGTAGCAAAGAGATTTTCAATTGCTTTTTGAAGCATTTTGGCTCACTTTCAATATCTTCTTGTTCTTTTTCAATGGAATTATTTATTAATCTCTGACAGTTGCATCTGTGGAACTATATAGGTGTCACTGAGAACACGAGTCAGAAAAAATGAAGGAAGCTGTTGTGTGGAGCTAAAGCTTCACAAATCAATTAGGTCTTTGTTGTCAGTAATGATGGAGAGGGAAAGCCCCACTTGAGTACACTTGCTTGGCAGCTATGCAAATTGTTACCTATAAATGGTGTGAGGATGATTGCTGGTTTGCACAGTGGTACTGCCTGAAGAATTAAAGAGCAAGGGGCTGGGGGAGAGATGTGGTTGAAAGCTGTGGCTTTTCACCTTGAGAACATTCATGTCACAAATTGTTAATAACTGATCCTTGGTAGTGTGGTTTTTTATTTAGATTTAAAATTAAGCAAAACACCTGTGCTCAAGCTCGGAGAGCCTCTTTGGCAGTAATTAGATTTGCAATTGCTGCCCAGCAGTGTGAAGACAAATTTCCCAGTAAATAAACTCTGCCAGCCAGCGCCAGTGAAAACAGTGATTTAGCCCAGCAGGTGGAAATAGAAGAATTCCACCAAAGTCTTTCATTTCCAAAGCTGTGATATGTGTGATAACTGATTGTGTGTGCTCATCACTGAAGTAACTGAATTACTTGAAACCTCAGTAAAGGAAATGAAGATAATCTGTGTGACCTTGTAGCTGCTAAAGGCTGGGAGTGAGTACACACAACACTGATTCTCATTTAGAAACAATAGCAAGGAAGGAAATTTAAAGAGCAGGTTGCCAGGGAATCATATAAGCAATCTCCTGTATAGGGCACCCCTACATCACTGCAGGAAAGGTGGTAGCTCTCAGTGTCACAAGGGGTGAAGCCTGTAAGCTGGTGTGCAGAATAACAGTTTCTCTTAAACCAGGAAACTGATTTGCTGAGAGAAAGTGCTCACCATTCCACTTGTCTGTGGTGCTATGGATCAGTCAGGGCATGAGACAAACCCTGCCTTGTGCTGGGCTAAGGCCATTAACAGAGTGTTTCCAACCTTGCTTGGGGAAATGGGAGGTATCTTGAGGGACTGGTGTGTGTTCGTGGTGCCTATGAGACACTATCTCTAGGACTGTCATAAAGCAACACTAGCTAAATTAGAAATATGAGAGCCTATTTTAGTATTATTTCAGTTAGAGTTAGCACATAACCTGCATTTTTTCAAACAAAAAAAATGATCACCTGATCATGCAGTAAACAAGTATTGAGTTTTATGGTTGCTATTTTCACGTGCATGTATTTAAAGCGCCCTCTCGTTTTGGGGAAAAGTAGCACTGGTTTCAGTGCAGTGGCTATGCCCGTGTTTTACTTGCACATCCCAATGGTTTCTGAGATAAATGGAAATACACAATTGCTGAAAAGTGCAGGTGTTAACTAAGGCTTGAATTCAATATTTGAATCAAGCTCTCATGTTCAGCAATTTAAAATTCTGATTACATCTGGTGATTAGAGTTGCTTTCACTGCCTGCCCGCTCTTCAGTTTGGTCACTGTGGTTCTTTATTAACACAAATTATTGTGATGGTTCTCCTGTCATGGCAAGCAATGCTTCATTCCTCAGCTGTGAGTGATACAAAATCTGCTTTACTGCCTTCTTCTGGCACGTTGGGGCTGATCTTAGCTGGAAGATAGGCACAAGACTGCCATAGGCCAGTCCCTTGAGGCAGCAGAAAGGATCCTGGGCTTTGCCTGACTTTTTTGCTTCCACATATAGGCTCATCTTTGAGTTGGAGATGGAAATGAATTTGCCCTGCAAGGACCTCACAGGTTTCTACCCTTCCCAGGAGCCTGGGTAGGAGCTCTCCTGCTGGGGCTGTCAGGGCTTACATTGCTCAGTCACTTCCCAGCTACTAACACCATCTTGGGAATAATTGTCTTGTTCTTTGGCTGTGAAACAGATGCCTCCTGACAACTGTGGCACGTTAGACTGACTGAATTCTCTGGGCTTTTTACTGGGGAGTCAGAGGGAAACAAAAGGGGAGCTGAGTTTTTCCCTTTGACTTTGTGAGAGAGTACAAATAGAACAGAAAATGGAGTGGAAAAGATGAAAAAAACCTTTTTCCAAAGGCAGCCAGTGCCCTTGTGCTGAACACCCGTCTTTCCCCAGGGACAGCCCTGGTGTGGTGGCTGAGCACTGGAAGCCGATTGATTTAGGTAATTCCTGTGAAAGGAGCAGTCCACACCTCATCGAGACCTGCCGACAACTTTTGGGAGTCAGCCTTTTGTTGCTCAATGGCACCCCCTAATGTAGTAGAAATCCAAGTTGCACAATGCAGGTGGCAATTAAGAGAGGAAAGCAATCAGAAATTATTGTTCCCATTAGTTTTTCTGAAGTTGCATTAGATATTAGATCTAATTATTTTTAGCAGCTGTTAATTCTTTTGCATACCTTGATAATTCTGTGCATCTCCTTTATGGTATGATGAATAACTGCAGTTGAATTTTTGAAAGAACTGAGAACTTGAAGTAGCATGTGGCTGTACTGAACACTCATAAGATGGAATTCTAAGCTTTAAGAATAATGGTCTCCAAAAGTAGTACTAGCAAGCCCTCTTAAAAGCCTTTGAATGAAATTAAATTATTAATTAATCTTTCAAGTTAAGGAACAAGTGATTATTTTTCCCATCTTTTTTTTTTCTTTAATGGAAACTTTCTTTCGTGCAAAAGAGATGAATGACTTAGAGTAACTTACTTAGAGTAATTTTTTCCATTTCCTTTTATTTTGGTCTATGATTTACTTTTTGTTGCTGCTTTTAACCCTTTGATCACTCTCTACTCTTTTTCTCACTCTCCTTTCTTGGCCTCCATAGTGACTTCCTGTTCTAGCTACTATCTCTTTTTTTCCTGAAGACTTGTAGGCATTGAAAAGGTAACTGGAAAATTACAGATATATTTCAGTTATAATAATGGTGGAAACAACTTTTGCTATCATTAGGTCTGGATCTGATTAAGGCCTTTTAAATGTGTCTCAGGGTGCTTACAGTAACATTAACAAAGAAGACTCAAGAATCTTTACAAAAAAGAAGAGATACACAAGATACCAGAGAGACTGGGAGGAGGGGATTAGAGGTGAGGAGAAGCCATAAAAGGTGTTGGTACCAATGCTGGTAGATGATCAGTAGTGTAACAGGCTTTGATAATGTGGTGCTCTTCAAGGTGAAACAGGACTGGACAGCTGTGGTACTTCTACGCCTTCCATACCAGACATTTCTCCTTGAACCCATTTCAAGCTGGACATGGTTTATTTTTGCAATTGTGAACACGTGCACTGTTTATGACCATTATCTTTCACCTGCTTTTATTTGTGGTGTGTTTCTGTTCATTGCTCTATCAGGATATTGCAGGTACTAACCCTGTGACAAGCTGTCTACAGCTACCTGAAAGGAGATTGTAGGGAGGTGGGTGTTGGCCTGTTCTCTGAAGTGAATAACGATAAGACTAGAGGAAATGGCCTGAAGTTGCACCAGGGAAGGTTTAGACTTGATATTAGGAAGACTTTCTTTACTGAAACAGTGATCAGGCACTGGAACAGCTTACCCAGGGAGGTGCTGGAGTCACCATCCCTGGAGGTGTTCAAGAAACATGTAGAAGTGGCACTTTAGGGTATGTTCTAGTGGGCATGGTGGAGGGTTTTTGTGGGTTGTGTGTTGTTGTCGGTTTTGTGGGGTGTGTGGTTGTGGGGCTTTTTGTTGTTGTTTGGGTGGGTTGTGTTTCTCCCTTCCCCCCCCTCCGCCCCTATCCCCCAGATGGATGGTTGGACTGGGTGATCTTAGATGTCTCTCCCAACTGTGATGATTCTGTGGTCAGTCTGGCGCTTTTAGTACTCTAGTGGACACAATGATATCCCCATCTAGATAAAGGACATTTCCTGATAGGGATGTAGCTGGGATAGAGATCAAGGGATATTGCAATGGATAGAATGTAGTTAAGTTATAAAGCTGACATTGTATATTGACTGAAGGGGATAAAACTTTTAAAAATATATTAAATCTTTTTTACTTTACCCAAAAATCTGGGCAAATTCAATAGTACAATTTATAATGAATCCCTTGCTCCAAAATGAATTAGATCATTGTCTGTTGATATGCAACATAGTTTCTACACTGACCCTGTGAGCAGAGTATCTTCAATACTTGATGCTACACACTGAGTTCATAATCTATAAGGCTACTTTTCTATATGCTTTGTACTTAATCTCCATTTTAGTTTCATGAAACATCATGTAGAAAAAGGCCAACTATGTCAGTAATTAAACTTCCTATGTATTTAAAAGCTTTATTAAGCTCCCAATCTTACTTAATGGGTTTGGAAATTTTACATCTATTTAGAATGTATATTGCTTTCATCAACTGGGAATGGTCTGAACAGCTCAAAGCAAATACCCTCTCTCAGAGGCTAGCAGTAATACAACATTGCTGTCGCTGAAGCATCTGCAGAGTCATTGAAGTTCCTGGAAATTCTGAGGATGAAAATGCCATTGAAAACTAAAGTATCATTCAAGACCTTGAAACTGATTCCAAAGTGATATCTGGCCAGATAGGATCCTGTCTTTGAGGGAATCTTGGACTTTCTCCAGTATTTTTTTTTTCATAGTTGCTGTCAAGAGACAAAGCAGGGATGTTTTTATAACCCATGGCATGTATGGAAGCTGTGTCAACTGTGTTTTTTGGAAATTTGTAGTTGGGAGTAAGACAGAGTAAGGGTGAATCCCTGCCTTACTAATTAGACAAGATGGACAGAAGTGTAAAGAAGAAATGCATGCTCAGGATGGAAGTGATTAGTAGGGAGGGATGAATCTCAGGATTTTCACATATTTTAGAAATGTTCAGATCCATGTGACATCTTTTTTGCATTCATATTATCCTGAGATAACAAAAATTAAGAAGTATTTCTTAACATGCATATAAATAAAGTAGGCTGACATCTGATGGAGCTTTTTTTGTTCTCTGTAAAAAACAACCAAACAAACCCAAACAAAACCAAACATTATATGGAACTCGTAGTATTAAATAATGCTCAAGAGTGAACTTACATGTACTTTTAATTTTGTTTGTGATGTCCCTGGAAGCTGAAGCCACCAGACATTATTCAAATGAAATGGGACACTGCTATGTGTTTCCATTGGTGGCAATTGTATCTCAGGTGTTTGTGTAACTTCAGACAGTTTTAATATTGCCTTTGTAGGTAACAGCAGTGGAGCAGTTAGAACCAGTTCAATACACAACTTCCAAGTGTCGCATCTACTCCAAGTCTGTCAAGCTAAAACACGTCTTTTCCCTAGTTTTATTGATGTGTATGTTCTTAGATACTGATGGAATTTTGACTGCAGCCATCTGACTCCAAAGCAATTGTATATTGCCTGTTGTTTGTAAGGATGTATTTATAGTCATGCTGGATAAACAGAATAAATCTTCATGTTTACCTTGATTTGACAAGTCATAACACATGAGCTCATTAGAGCTATTACACTTGCTATATTCTGATGAAATTTGCATATGATGACTGTTTCCCATTCAGCTTCTGCTGACTGTATAAAATATTGAAAAATGTTTGGGATAGAGCTTTCCATGAAATGAAATAGTGCAGTAAAACTTAAATGGAATCTAATTTAAGCAAGAGACAGATTTTCTTCTCATACTTATCCCAAGAAGGGCTTTATCCCAATCAACTGGAGTGAAGGTGGAATGACCCTCTGCTTGGTAGAAGTGAGTGTGCACTCATGTCATGAGTATCGTGCTTTTACTTAGCAGTAGTTTTCCTTGAATTTTGTATGAAAGGTGCACATCAACAGAACAAATCTTCCTTCTTACTCATTCCACAGGACAAGGATTTGTGGTCCTAATAGAACAAAGGAAAATGGCAGGAAGTGAGTCAGACATTGCAGCCGCGGAAAGGCATTGAAGCGAATGGTCAGCATCACCTCTCCAGGTGAAAGAGGCCACAGAAAGCAGTTTTGCCGAAAGTTCTTTGAAGAGGTGAAGAGAAAAATCTATGGTAGCCTCTGATTTTATTAAATGGTGGAAGTGAGATGTCCTTGTGCTCAAGGCTGGGCTTTGAGAGGTCAGAAATCAGCTTTTACTCTGCAGTTAATTTCCAATGGTTTAGACTCCAAAATGGGATATTTGTGCCAAATATTTCTCTGGAGGCTTTAGCTGCCAATATAAAATATTGCCAAAACCTTCCATATGGCTAATGCTTATAAACCCCTTGTTCAATCACAGTCATTTCCAGTAGGTGTTTAAAGCTTCAGTTCCTGACAATGCAGCTGGAATATCAAGCATTGGAGGATCTGCAGGCCTGTTCAGAAGTGTTTCTCTTGATATGTTTCTGTAGGCAACATTATCTCCCTAATTCAGAACAGGTTTATTCTCAATGGAGGCCACATAGTTATCCTTATTCGTTCTGAACTCGTAAGATGACGTATAACTCATCTGCTACTCTCAGTAGGATGATGTCTTCAAAAGTGGACCTCAGCTCAGCCAGCTCCTAGCTCTTGGATGCCCCCCTGTGTTGCGGAATTCACACCATGGGAAGCTAAGTGCCTCTAGCATCTATAAAAGCCAATATGGCACTTAAAAAATGTCAAAGAGAAGATGTGATCTGGGCACTGAAGGGTCTTTGAGCTGGAAAAGGAGTCCTCCCCAGGTAGTGTTACTGCCTAGTGGTCCTGCTGTGAAGTCTAAGCCAAGGAATGCCTCTGTTGCACCAAACGGGGCAAAGAAAAAGTGCTGCATTTCTATCTAAGAACTGAAAGGGTAGAATGTTTTCACAGCTTATTGCAGTTCAACTTTTCTCAGTTCTTCCTGGGAGAAAATAACACCTGCCCTGTCAGACTGATTAGCTGTTGAATGCCATGATGATCTCCTGGTGTGCCTATCAGAGAGGCATCACTTCTTTTTATAGGCTGGTTTGCACTGTGGGTGATAGCACAAAGTTGTTATCAAAGCTATTGCTGCCAGAGGGTTGTTTTCAGACTGACTTCTGTAGTAATGCTCAGTAATGAGAACTTCTGCAAAAAACTAGGAGTATTTCCAGGAATTTAAAATATTACCTAACACTGTTGATGAGGTGGTTATAAATTTAAAGCAAGATAGCCTTATTAATGTGCCTTTTATTTTAAGAAAAAGAGATGGTAGGTTGTCATGGGAAGATATTCTTGTAACAGATCGGAAATCATTGTGCCATCTTGTGACTGAAATTTTGAGAAATATCTGGTGAAGATTACCCTTAAAAGAGTCTATCTATCAGCAGCTACAAATCTCAAACAGAAATAAAAGCAGCAGTCCTTCAACACAGCAGTAAGGAGGATGGCATCTAATTCAAAATGAATGGACCTCAGTGTTAAAACAAAAGCACTTTTCAGGCAAGAGGAATTCTTCCTGGAAGTGGTGAGCTCACTGACATAAGTGAGCATCGCTGCAGGAGTCAGTAATTACTCAGTTTGTCACAATTCTGTGACAGTGAACAGTATTTACCCTGCCATCCTTTACCCTGCCTTCACTGACTTAGAGTGTTGAAATATGAGAAGTGCCCTCTTCATGTACAGGATTGGAAATAAATGCTGTCAAAAGCACAGATGGTCACATTTCTGTCTGGGAAAGGTTGTCGCTAACAGGTGCCCCAGAGGGCAGGAGTCTGAGCTCAGCAACCTTCCTCTGACATCGCAACTGCTGGGTGAGTTAGATCATCATGATCTCAAGAACAGCTTTTAAGATGGTTTTATAACCTGTTGCTGTGCAGAGTTAAAGAAAGAAATTAATCAGAAGGGTAATTACTTGTAGCCATCCTAGAGCAACCCTTCTGAGAAGTGAACCTGACTTATAAAAAGCCCAGTGACATTTCAGGTCTAGGAAAAACTCTGCTTGCCAATGCAAGTATTAGCACATTGTTAGAGAGGGTTGGTGTTTCTCTGAGGGATAAATTCTTATTTTTATGGCATTTCTATTGATGTCTAATATTTTTCTTCAATGGGACATGGGTATTTTCATTCTTACTTGGAAGGATCAGTGAAAATGCAACTGGGGGGCAAAATGTTTTCAAGGGTATCCTTTAAATTACCTCTTTGTAAAAATATGTCGAAGGATGGTAGAAGTGCTGAAATTAAAGGTCAATATCCTTTGTGCCTATAGTCAGGTTAACCTGTTTTGAATTCAATATTAATATGAAGCACAAAGAATTATTGTTGATTGCAACTTTTTTCCAAGTTAAACAAGTCAAGGATACTCTGAATGCATAATGCCCTTAAAATTTCTAAGAAGGGGCATAATACATTTATACGTACAACCAGCTGAAAAGGGATCAAGTATAGATAATACACACCTGAAAAAATGTGAGGACACTGTGAAAAATCTTCCAGTGAACGAGAGAATAATACTAGGAAGCAGTTCTAGCATGCAGTTCCTTTTGGAATCTTACAAGCAAGTGCTGCATATCTGCTAAACAGAATAAGAAACTTAATTTCTGGGGAAATAACTTCAACTAAAAGCAAAACCAGGAATGACTGAAGAAAAAATCACTATTATTGATTTATTTTTTTCAAAAATTGATTTATTTTTTCAAAAGCTGTTTTGAAAGTTTGAAAAATTAGAGAAGGAAGGCATATTGTCTCAAAGATTTGATGGCTACTGGGACTTAGGATCAGTGAAATACCCTCAGCCTATGTGATGCCTGTAAAGCATGCCAAACACTTGCTGTTTTCATTAAGTTGCTGCTGGTGCTAAATCGGGAGTGATTGGTCTCCTGAGGGTGATGTTATCTAGATGCTGTCTAATTTATTATGAGCTGCCTTAATAAAAATAGTAATTTGAAGTTTGGAAGGAAAGGAATGGGAATAAAAAGACTTCACACTTAAAACCAAAGTTTTCCCAGTTTCCTGACAGAAATGGCATCTGCACATATCCAAATGTTAGGTAAGAAGCTCAATGAGTTTGCTGTGCAAACACACAGAAACTCTTGCCCTTTTTTGTCATTGCCCAGTGCTGACTGAAGGGTTGCTGATTGTAATTGCAAGCCTCCTTGAATTCCTGTTGAATGTACTGTTAGCCACAGACTATCAAATAGCCTGATCTCTCCCATATCTTCTGCTCTGAAAGAATTCTCAGTATTTGGACCTGGCAGTGGTCGTCCATGCATTTGTCACCTCCAGTTCTATTACTGGATCTCTGCAGGAAAACGGTGCCTGTTCACTGGTACCAAACAAAATTGCCTGATTCTTTCAACACTTGGTCTTCCAAGAATATATGGCTGCTATATTCACAGTCCTGGCCAAATCCATCGCCAGTTTAAGATCTTGGTCCTAACCTTTAATGAAATTATTAGCTCGAGGCCAAGCTAAGTTGAATAAAAATGATTTAAGCTATGAACCTTCTCAATGTCTGTGTGCCTTGAAAGGTGCAGGGAGGTGAGTGAGGGATGTGAGGGTATAATTTCACAAGGAAATGGTATCAACTGAGAAGGCAGATTCCTGTCTAGTAATTTAAATCTCTGTGCTTTGTCTCACTGTAACAGGTGATGGGTTATTCTGAAGCATGTAATTTCAGTGGTAGGGTTTATACTGTGAATCCACAAGCCATCACACTGGTTCAAATGGGAGGATGGCAAACTGTGCCAGCAGGGCACGGGAGGCAAAATTAAGAACCTCTTATGCCAGGTTTGCCACCTAAGCAATTGTTGCCTGAATTATATCCTGAAAGTTGAAAACACAATTGTCTTGAATTGCTTGTCAACAAAGATTGCCAAATCTTTCTGACACATCAAGTGGAAATGCTGTGGAGTTGCTTTCAAGCTTGAGTGCCTGCCAAATGTTGTCTCTCCAAAACCTTCGATTACAGGATGGTAACTTTGGCAGATTTTTAAGAAGCATTGGAAACTTGTGCATAAATTTGCCACTCCTATTGTTTTTACCCAGAAAAGTGCCTGAATATTCCTGGGTTGGCTTGAAAGATAAACCAATGTTGCAATGGTTACAGGGCACTTGAAAGTAGGGTGTGTACCTGGAGCACACCCATGTGAGTTATCTCTTATTGTTTCACTGTGAATTCCATTGAGAACTGGATGTTCTTTCTAAGCATTATTTTTTCACTTAACAAATTCGCCATGACCCTGTGAAACAAATTGGATGACATTTCCAAGGCTGATTGGAAAAGACTGTTAAAATTGAACAATCCTATCACTCTGCCTACAGCTCTATGTAAAAACATGAAGTGAGAATAAAATCAGTCTGGTACTAAAAATTAGTTAAAATACTGTAATAAGAAGGTAGCATATACTGAAAGTTTTGAAATCTCAGTCTTGGGAAGACTATTGACTGTTAGACTGCTGCAGTGGCTCAAAGTATTTACAGAAAATACACCATCCGTAAGTACAGGCTGTGCATCATGGGTAATTATATAAGATCATAATCTTTATTTCTAGAATAAACAAGAAGGTGAGTGAAATAATTTTGCTAATTTAGGAAGAAGCTGCTACCATAGCTAGATGAATCAACTAATATTCTTTGAGCTTCAATTTTTGGCATGTAGAAATCAGTGAAAATTCCTGGTTACATTGTGTAGGCTGATTAAATAAAAATCAAAAGATTGGCTCATAGTTATGTGAGTTTGCTAAAAGCTAACTAACAGAACTACTTTCCAGGGGCAGGCCTGGTGTATGAGGTTAACACAAGAAAAAATAAAGCCGATTTGGTCCTCCTCCCATTTATTTTCAAGGTTTTTTTGAGAGTCATACGTAAATATCATTTCAGTCAAAGTTACTAAGTATGCATCTATTCAGTATTATGAACATTTTATTGCCACAAAACTAAGTTTTATCAGTAAATTATGGCATGTGTGTCTACCCCATGGTTTTATGATCCTGTAGTCCCAATGTAAGCAGATTAATAATGGCCAACAGATGAATGGTGGCAAGGAATTTCCTTTAACCTAGCTGTACAACATGGAACTCTTTGCAAAGGTGAATTACCTTGTTTCACAACACAGAGAAGAACCCAGTGTCTTCTGTTGCAACTCTGAATTCAAGCTCAGCCAAGAGAAACATTAATTGAATATATTTTAAACATAAAGTGTCACAATGTATTTGGAAGCATATAGTAAACACATGGAAAAGGCATATGTAGAATGGATCTATCTTAAAATGATAATCCTAAGGGATGTAGTATAAAGTAATTCCCATGTGTCAGCTAACTAGAATGAGTTTTTTATACTAGTCTGCTCAGCCTGTGATAACATCAAGGAGTCTGTTTTTTCAGAGGTATTTGTCTTACCTATCATTGCAATATTACAGTTTGAATTATCTTGTAATCTTTTAAGGAGCTCGTTCAAGTTTCAGGTATCCTTTCCTCCGGTGACACTGCCAGTATATGTGACAAGGAAGGCTCATCTTGCACCCTATGAACTACCTTTGAGAGGTCTGGAAAAGAGTGATAGAAAAATAATTACTCTTCAGCTACTTATGTATGCCCAAAGGAATTCCCAAAGGAATTTTCCTTCGGAAAATGTTTAGAACTTTCTCATTCCCAGAGGGTTGAAAGCTGCACTGTGGTCAGAACAAAGCAAAACTTCTGTGATTTAAGTGACAGGAAGAAAAGGAGAAAGAGGGACACCCAGCCAACCTACCACTTGCTGTCTGATAGGCTGTTTATTTATGCTTTATACCTCAGCTAAATGAGTCATGGCTTTAAATAAGAACAGAATGGACAAATGGCAGATGTGAGGTTCTTCTCTTCAGTGTTATTTTCTCTGCAAATAGCCAACAAAACAATGGCTGAGAGAGAAGCTGATAGCTCTTTCCAAACACCTTTTAAACACCTAAGTCAAGCAGCTAGTTTCAGCTGGGAAACTAGTGTGGACCAGAAGCAGGTGAAACAGGCACCACTTTATCCAGGAAATATTTATTCAGTATCTAGTTGCCCTTTGTGTTTCAGGCTTGCATCTGGTGTCTATAATAATGTTTCCAGTGAACCATATTAATAAGAGTTCCAGTCAAGGGCTCTGTGAGATCTTGCGAGATGGCAAGAAAAAAAACAAACATATTTTCTACAGTGCTTTGCTGTAGCAGTATGCCAGATAAAGAAGGGTGATACTATTATGCTCAGCTGATTTGCAGTGAAGTTTAGTCTTTAATTCAATATGGTTCATTTTGACAGCTATCAAAAAACCCCATTACCAGTTCCTCAGACAGTGACTTTCCTCGTTCGGTGGTTTTCCTTTTTTACAGTGCTGGTAAGAAATAATTCTAAAAAGTTTAAGTTATGTTCATAAAACATAATTATTTCAAATGTAATTGTAGGTAGAAAATTAATTTAAGTTGCAGATTTTTTTTTTTCAAAGCAATGACATACATTCTCTCTGATAAGCAGAAACCAATGCAGGTTAAAAAAATTGTTTTCTTTTTCAGTTGTGCATTGAAATAGCTTGGCTGTCATTAACTTGAGGATATCAAACACAGTAATTAGGAAATGACATTTTCATTCTGAATGCAGGCAAAGTTCAGCTGTATCATCCAAAATCAGTGATAATTGAAAACGGTACTTCCATGTGCAGTAACCACTTCCTGCTCCCTCTCTCTTCTATCCCATATTCCTCCACCCCTCCCTGTCCCACCAGCACCAGTTTGTCTGGTTAATGTCTCTTACTGGTCTGTTTTCCACAGCCACTTAGAAGCCATTTTCACAGCAGTGGCACCACCACAGACACTGTCCATCATACAGCGCTCCCCTGTTTGTCAGGCCAGGGTCTCGGGGTGAAGCAGCAGCTGATGTCAGATAGGCTGGGCAGTGACACAAAGGGACATCTCCCAGTTGAACAAAGTTGTGTCTTAAGGCTTTTGTTTGTTTGTTTGAGGTTTTTTTTGTATTTAGTGACTCTCATAGGAAGTGGAAAACTTTTTTTATAATTCCTGGTTTGGGTTGATTTTTACTTTTCCGTGGATAAAAGTCATGGAAGAGCAATTTGCAAAGCTTGTCAGCCTGGAACCTGGAGTTAGCAATGAATGAAAACCTGAATGAGCAGGATTGGGAGCTTGTTGGAGTTGTGAGTGACAAGGCATGATGTTTACTAATGACCATCTCTCTCTATTTTCTGATCTGGGTCAAGTTATTAATTTTTTTTGTGGAAGCATGTAATATTTCAACACAATGGACTTAATGATAACCTAGAAAATTAAGTACTCTTTGTCTTCTCAGAATCGTGGTTTTAATATTTTATGCTATTACCAGCTTGAAAATAGAAAATATAGCCAGGCAAATTCTTCAGCAGAAGAGCAAGCTCTACAAGTAATGTAACTGCAGCTGGGAGCTGCAGTACTCACAAATACAGGCAAATGGGCAACACACCTGTTGATTCAGATGATAAAGTAAATCTGAAGATACAGGAGCACAGGACTTAATTAACTTGATATTGCTGTATGTCTGCCATATTGTATCTGCTACATCATGCAATCCCTTACACAAACTAATTTGTCTCTACTTTTGAAGGCTTTGCATCCTCAATTTCTTTCTCTGCAGTTATTTCAAGCCCTTTCTAGGATAAGGTTACACTTAGCTGCTGCTGGGCTACAGAAGACTGTTCCCATGAGTTGTCTTATGCAAAACTTCCACTTGTTTCTAAGCAGTGGGGTTGGAGGGGTGCACAGTGCATCTGCACAGTGTGGTTGCTTGGAGACAGCAAAGTCACTGGTACAAGACTCCTTTGGAAAGGCTCTTCTAGTGCTTACATTTCTATCAGCTCATTAGAGACACACAGACTTGTCACTGCACTGACATAAGGAATGTGTGGGCTTGCCTATCCTCTGCCAAACCCTCGTATCCAAGGGATGAGGCATTTTGGTATGGGACTAGTAGTTCTCCCCACGGCCCATCTGCTATGACCTAGCAGCTTACAAAAGGCAGAGCAGCACTCCTCCCTTTCTAGGAGGTGGCACACAGCACTCTTTCCTCAGCTCTTCCTCCCCTTCTCTCCATCTTGTCCAGATTTTCTTCCTAGCATGATCCAGCCTGGCCTGGTATCCTCAGTACAGCTATATGGGGCAAAACATTTCACTGAGTGGTGTTGGGAAAACGAGGAGCACCCCATGTTGGGGTGCTTGTGTCGTCTAGTAGCACACACTTTATTTTAGGCATGAGCTTGATGGGGAGAAAGTAAAACCTATGCAATGGATTTTACATGGTAAAGGGGAGTTGTAATCTAGTGGAAAAAACACTGGCCTAATGCCCAAGTCCCATACCTAATTTTGTTTATGGAATAACCTTTAGCAGATCATATCTCTTTGTACCTCAGCTTTCTCCTCAATGACATTTTACTGCTCTTCATTGTCAAGCATATGAATGTCAACTAATGACAGAGTCTGTGGGCCGCAACATATTGCATTATTCCAGAGGCATCACAAGCACTTGTATGGGGATGTGCCTGCTTTTAACTGCTGTTGTTATTCTGTCCTTTCTAACATAAAGAAGGGTTCCTTATTAAAACAAATTTTTGTTCACTGATGTTATAGATCTGGGATTGCAGCCAGTAGTTTGTTTTGGATATAGGAGAAATGGGAAACCTTAAGCCTTAGGTAAACTTTTATAGAGACTTACTGACAAGTTGTTATACACTTGCCTCATCTCTAGCCCCAATACCTTCAGAACTGGGGGCAAGATTTCAAGGGAGCTCTGTGACACTCATCTCCTGGCATCATCCTACAGGATCCTCTTAGGCAGCTTTGAGCAAACTCAGGCTGAAAACCAGCCCTGCTAGGGAAGTGGTGGAGCTGCGTTTGAGCTAGACAGCAAGAGGTCACACTAGCTTAGACTTGGCACTAACATTGACATGACTGTGTCCTTTGAGTGGCAGCTGGTTTGCTTGCAGCTGGCTCCCAGGAGGCACAGAGTTTGCTTGTGCCTCCCCACATGGGCAGACAATTCGACCACAGTGTTCGAATCCAGTTTGCAAAGGATGATGATCTTCAGGCTTGATAACAAAATGTCTGGCTTCTTCTGGGATGGATGTGACTCGGAATGTGAATTTGCCATCCATCAGCTGGAGACCCCTGAGTGGTACCCCCAAGCCCCTGTGCTGCTCTCCCCTGGCCTTGCCTCTGGTACCTGACTGCACCTTTGCTCAGCAGCAATCTTGGCTGCATCCTTGTGGCCATGGCTCCTTTGATGCCTTGAGCTTGGGGCACCGCTGTGCTCCTAGGGGTTTGTTAACCTCTACCGGATGGCGATGGCTGGAATTGCTTTCAGCACTGTGAAACGTGGTGGTCGGGCTCTTGTCCCTGTAGGAAGGTGGTGTGTCAAAGATAGAAACGGCACTGCCAGCCAGTGTCCTTTCTCTTTTTTTTTCCCCCCACCCTCTTCTGAAGTCAAGAAGAGTGTCTGAAATCCCCCAGTGGGACTAAGATACATGTTGGGGTAATGAAAGTCAGACTACTCCATCTGCTTCTTTCCATGCTCCCAGCCATCACTGGGTTAATTAGTCCAATCTGAAAGTCAGAAAGCTGGATTTGTGTATGTGGGCCTTAAGTAACCCCCAAAAGATAATTAGAATTTCTTTTCAGCCACAAGAAAGGATGTAGTTCTCCAACCTATGGTCCAGTGTATTTATCTTGATTCAAATGGACTGATGAGTGGTCAATTTGTTGCATGCTCATAAATACTGATTAGAGATTTAATTTTCCTGACTGTGTATGAAAATGTAGAAACATTTAGAGACAAAAATTAAAGAATGAACTTTCCTAGGGTCTAGTTCATGTACATGCAGAACTACCTTTCTGTTTATCTTCTCCTCTCTGTCCTGGGGAATATGCAGGATCAAATACAAGCTTCTCCAAGACTGTTAAACAAATACAGCTTTTCTAGAAAACTCTGCACTACCAGCATGAGGTGATTAATACACAAGTGATTTAACTTTTGAGGATTTGGGAAACCTCTAACTCATGTTCAGGCATAAAACTTTCTGATTGACTGGATTTTTTGTCAAAATGTCTTTGCTTATTTCAACTAAATACTTAATGTACCAAATAAAGAACTGAAACCGTGCATCATGAAACATGTAATGTGAAAAACTAATTGTGCTCAAAATGCTTATTGATACTGACACTGTTTAAAAATCAGATTTTTCCACTGCACTTTAGATGATTTAAGATTCCCAGGATTTATTACACAATTCAATATTTAATGCCCACATTTGTTCCAGAAAACTCCTGCTTTATTTTTAAAATGAACTTGCCTTTCCCCAGTTTCTTGGTCTTTTATATCCTTGAGTTACACTGAGGAAGTTGCTTTTGTGTCTCAAGGCTCTTAAGGCTGGATATGTTGAGTATTGTAAAAGCCTGTGTTGTGCCAGCATACAAAGATTCAAGTCTCTTCAGGCTCTCAAAAGAATTAAAAGCAATGGCAACAGAACACCTGGCTTCTTCTTCAAATATCACTCCTCTTGTGGATAGTTTAGGTACTTATAAATGCTTCCTGTAGCATAACACCACCTCCATCTGAGTGCATAAAATTGTCCAAAAATCTCTTCTTTGTTGATTGCATCTATCTATGATAGCTTTTTGTTTTTTCAGCCTTAGGCTGAAATACTGTAACTGACAGTAGAAATCCTACATACCTTTTTCTACTTGGTTATGGCATTTTTTTATTTACTAATTTAATATTTTTTAAATTCCTTTGGAACTGGATCAGCTTTTAACCTATTTTTTAAAAGCAAGGTATAGCCTAGTGCTGAGGTGGTGCTTGAAGGGGAAAATAAACTAGTTTTTTTGCCCATGTGGGCTGTGAGAATGAGACTCCATCAGTTCCCACTCCTGTTCTTTCCCCTTGGTCTCATCCTTGCCACTGCTTTTGCCAGCCTGCTGACAACCTCCTTAGTCTGACGTGTCTCTGAGTGACGAATTATATCTATTCCTCTTCCATACCTGCTGCCTAAAGGAGGTGTTAACTGGTAGCCCTCTCTTTTTGTGTCTGGATGCCCTTTCTTTTTCTGTCCCCTTGATTCATAAGCCTTAGGATGTTAACAAAATCTTTTTTAGAGATTAAACTGTATTCTGTGGATTAATATGTAGCCTTGCCAAATGCATTCAGATTTTGGTTCCTATTTAATTGTCTAGCAATGGCATGTACGTGCTGACATTGTGCTGTGACACTTGAGTCATGGAGACACAGTAACTGAAAGTAAATGGGCCAAACTGTCTCAGAAGTCATCAGCATCATCTTTAGCCAGTTTAAAAACTCCCAAACCCTTAGAAGCACAAAATTCCATTGCTTCCGTATATACTGTTGGTCCTGGCATTTTAAATATGTGTTCAGTTAAATGCCCTAAAACAATTAATTCATAGGGATTATACTTTGGAATCTCCCTGTACCCTGAAATCTGTGTTTTTGCAGATATATTTCCTTCTGTAAATTTTATTTTTGGGCACAGCAGGCAGTAACATGAACAAAAGCAGCAGAAGTGTGCTAACATGAGCCTCTTGCTGCTTAGCACATTGTGCTACCCTTTCTAGCTGGAGTTATCCAAAACATTTAAAAGGAAGAACAATGATTTAACTTTCTAATTGAAAGAAAGAAATTACTCATTCAAAGCAAGCTCTGAATCTAATTTAGATTAATTTAGAATAACACGGGTTATGTAAAATTAATCACACCTAACTAAATCATGGTGCAATAGCATCTTAGCAGGGTCACCACTCACAACAGTATTAAAGAATGCTTAGAAGATAGGTAACAGGCAAATAGCCTGATTTTCATTCACATTAAATGTGGCACAGGCCCCACATTGCCTGTGCCTGGCTGTATTAAGGGGCCTGGGATTTATCCATATTTGAATACTGTATGGATGGTTTAGAGTAGAGTTGTGTACAGGGGATGTCAAACTGATTTTTTTTCCCCCTCATTTCTGAAATATTGTGATCATCTTTAAATTATAAAACTGCTGCCAGTCAAACCAAACATCTAGGGGATAGAAGGTGTTTTGATGTAATAAAACCTTCTGGAGCTTAGAGGGACTGATCCAGTTGCTATTCAAATCATGGCGAAGTAGCAAACATCCAGATCAAAAAGGGTAGGATTAGCCTTTTCCGAAGAGTTTTCTAAGTGGTGGTGTACACTGCTTTTCACTGAGACTAGTACTTGTTCAGTCATCAGATGGTTTTTGAAAATCTAGTCCTTTCATAGAAGTGTGGTTGTTTTAATTACCTTCTCAGAGAAAGTGAAAATTAATCACAGTAGAAAGACTCTTACATGAAAAAAAACCAACCTGAGAATCTAATTCTAACTCAATCAAAGAAGATTAGAAATATTTTTATCTCCGGGTGGCTGCATTCATCTCACTCCATCTGTGGATTTGCTCTGAAAGCTCTTTTGTGGAAGGGAACTAGGGGGCCAAGCAACACTACCAAATTTTATTAGTACTTTTACATTGATCTCCCCTAGTTATTTCTGTTGCAGTCTATCTTTCCAAGGTTTCTTATTCCATGCATCAGCTTTTTCCATAAGTAATTTCTCACCAACACTGTCTTGTGTTTGAAGTGGTTATTTTTTCCTTTGTAAATCCTTTGTAACTTGTAAAAGGGTTTTTAAAGAGTTGCAGATACTAATACAGAAAAAATAATCAAATAGAATGAATAGGGCATCCTCTGTTTAAGTGTTGCTGTTGATATTTGGTCCGATAGAAGTTGTGATTTTTAAGTGTTTTTGCAAGATGAGGGTAAAAAGGGAGTCATTCAATTGCTTTGCTCTGGAGTATGGAATATTCAGCCTTTAAAGTCTGTAAAATGTCAGAACATATATTAACTGTTTTTTCCAGTATCTTTTCAGAAAACTATTCTACAAGATGTAGCAGCTCTAAAGCATGAAATCCACTGTCCTAAATCAAAATATGGATCATTGCAATGACCTGTGACAAGTGAACTGTGCTGAAGTCCTCCTAGGATTAACAAAATTGTTGCCTACCCGTGGATGGGCATGGGTGGCATGGCATTTGGTGACTACTCCCAGTATCAGAGTACAAAAGGCAAAATAATCTGTCAATTATTGAACCCTGCTGCATATCTCAAGCTCTTTTGGGGAGCTGGGTGTATACACTGCAGCATGGCTTCCTGGAAGACAGAAGCTCTTGGCTTGACCTTTTAAGTGGGAAGTAATGGAAATGTTACCTTCCATCTGAGTTGCCTTATCATTCATTGAGTCTTCCTGTATCCAGAATGGGACAGACTCTCTTCCCTCTCTGAAAATTATCGAGTTATGGGGATTAGAGTCTTGTTCCACTCTCTTCCAAATGAAACAATGGAAACATTTCTGTTTGTAGTTGGCTGTTGCCTGTTAATGGGGTTTTAGAATGGGATTTTATTTAGGGACTGAGTTTGTTTCTTAAAGACAGACCCAGGCAGTGGATCATCAGCCTCATATGGTACTTGTAATTCTTCACAAAGCACTCAGGCAGCTTGAGCCTCTGCGCATCATATTGGCAGCTGCCTGTTAAGGAAAATTAGTGTACATGCCTGACCAGTGATGATGCATTGTTGTGAGACTGAGAAGGTTGTGTTTGGGACTCTAACTTCAAAGCATGGTTTAGTTTTCATGAACTCTTTCTCCTTCTTGTCTGTTATCAAACTGTGATTATAGCCTTTTGTTTTATACTTTTTAGTAATTACTAGGGGTACCCGATACCAATGCAAAACACAAGAAAATTGATGTAGTTTTCCATAAGCTTTTCAAAAGATGATTGGTCAATCAGTAAGTTTTCACTTAGCAAGAAGGTAGAATCGTAGTATCTTGCTTACAGAAGCTTAATGAGCTCATTTCACTTTTAAAAGTATATTTTCTAACATAAATTTCCATTTCAGAAATAATGTAGGGTCATTTGTATAACTGAATACTTGACATATAGAACTGCAACATTATATTATTTAGGAAAGAACTTTGACTGAGGTGTCTTCGATACTTGAAATGTTGTCAGGTAGTTATTATAGGTCAAACAGCTTAAACCTCTACTTGGCAACATCAAATTAATTATTATAAATAGAAATATTTAAAATTATTGAGAGCATTACTGTATGAAAATGATATAAAAGTAATTTAATAATATTCAATATGCCAAATCATGACTGTAACTTAAATTTTTAAAGTTAATGACAGTTCTTCTAAGCGCTTTCTTTCAAAATGGTGCAGCTTTCTTTGTCAATCTCTGTAACATGATATTCTCCATTTTCCTGGAGAGGCTTAGGTCCAAAGACTCCCTCCATTTTCACTTGGTATCTAGGAGTGAATCTGTTGTTTCATGATATGTGGTTCTTTACTTAAGAAGGAAAAGAGAGAAAACACTGTAATACAGACATTTAATACTGTGTTTTGCCAATGACAAAGCTGAATACTAATATCAATAGAAAGAGAGAAAGAGGAGATGAAACAAGACGAGAGGGGAAGGGAAATGAGGGGTAGGGAAGAATTGGACTGTTAGGAAATGAAATTACTTTTTTATTTTATTTCTTGCATGAATGTATAGAAATTACCCTGCCTGCTCTTAGATGGAGAATTCATTCAGGTGCAAGCTGAATAGAGGGCTAACAGCTGGAAGTTGTGCAAGGTGATAGGTCTTCTACAATTTAGATAAAGCTTTTTTCACAGTCAAATCAAGTCTTAAAAAACAGTACAAAAATGATGACTTAAAGTGAAAGAACAAGCAAGAGGTATTCAAGATTTCTGATATATTAGGGGCTGACCAGACAGCTAACTGGAAGATTTTAGGTGAAAGAAAATATTTACTATTGGAATCCTTTCACTGTAATTGTAAATGAGGTTTACATGAGGTTTAGAACTGATTTCTGCATACAAGTCATCTGGAAATCCCTGAAAGAAATGAAAAGGACATGAGGGCTACAAGGAGCAAGGATATTTGCATCATGGTGCTGTCCCTATTGTTTCCTGACATTCATTACAGCTGATCTGAGGACAACAAAAATCAATTTGTCATTGGCTACAGTGAAAACCGTTTGTTGACGAATCTGTGACTATGTCTAATGACTGGTACCAGGGTGGGGTTTAGACTTAATATTAAATCAGAATATGAGCAAATTTAATTTCACATTGTGGAAAACTCTGGCAGTTTTTAACTGGTGGCAAAAGGTAGATGGTTTTCTGTGTATGTGAATAAAAGAGAATAACAGAATTGTCACTGGAAGGAGAAAAGATTTAGTGAAATGAGGATGGATGAACTGCTTCTCGGCACAAGCATGTGGAAGAAACTTAAAAACCTAATCATTATACAGCTTAGCATTTTACCATGTATATGAATGATACTTGCACATATATTACTGATACTGATCAGTGATTTATTGATTGATTACTGATCAATTGATATTGATTAGTGATACTTGCACTTAATTATTTAGATCAAATTATTTAGATCAAACCCACTCTTCAAATATAAAAATTCCAACAACTATATTTTAAGTTGTGGAGCTGTTTACTGTCTTCTTTTTTTCTTTGTTTGTTTTTTGGGTTTGTTTTTGTTTGGTTTTTTTTTGTTTGGTTTGGTTTTGTTGTTTTTTGTTTAATGTGCATGATAAGAGAGAATAGGGAAGGAAAGGAAGGAGAGTAGAAGAAAACAAATACATTCAAGTTTTTTCCTTTGAGCATTCTTCTTTCTGAAGCTTATTTTTGATTCCACAAGTTCCTCGTTAAACATTTCTGGATGACAAAGGGCAGGATAAACCAAAGTGTCTAAAAGAATAAGTCCTAGTCCAGCACAGACTTTCTTAGAAAAATCTTTATTTGCAGTAGGAAAAAAACCCCAAGAAGGAGTCCAAAGGAGGGTCAGAAAGTGGGGTAAAAAGTAAATAGAGGTAAGTGTCGTATGCATCAGGACCTATTAGAAATATGTTCTTTTGTGGGAAGAGATCCATTTCTCAAGGTAATTTAAAAAGACTCTTGCTCAATGAACCAATTTCTGTGCCAGCTGCACAATTGGAGGGGCAGGGATACAATGCAGAGGATAGAAACTATAAATCAAATGTCAGAACAGCCCTAGCAAGGAAGTCTTGCTTTGTTGGAGTAAGAACCTGCACTGGGGTGGTTTGCTACTTTTACCATAAAAGGTAAAGTTTCCCTGTTAATTCTTTAAGATGCACAGGTGTTACAGTTGCATGGTTCCATAGGGAAGTGTCGGTGTATCTGCACTCCTTAGCAGGCTATGCAGGCAACTTGTGGCAGGCGTGCAAGCAGCTGCCTGACTGAGCAGCACCCTGCGTTCTGCCTCCCTCACACACCCATCTATACACTGTACGTTAATATCACTGACAGAAGGGCTGGGTGATAAAACTAAGAGGACATCACTCAGTCTAGGTGTGCATGAACATAATTGTGGAGACAAGGCTCCACAAGGATAAAGATTTTTCAGCCAGCACTGTTTATCAGCAGAGTCACACAGTATGAGACAAAGCCCACACACTAGGTGAAAGTAAATTATTTTCTGTCAACCACTCCGAAATACTTTGCAACTGTGTGCAACTCTAGTCTACATTCTGATGCTTTTCTTAATATTTGTTTTGTGAAAGCTGCCTGTCATTACAAGTAATGGAAAGGAAAGCATGCATGAAGAGCAGACAACAGCCAGAAATAGATATACACTGAAAAGACCACCCTTGAGCTGTATCCTTAGCTACCAACAAAGATTCTAGTCCAATTAGTGTCAAGTTTCCCCTTATCTAAGAGAATTTACTGTTTCTTTGTCTAAATGTATAAAAGCATGTAAATGTAAAGATGAGGATTTAGCCTCAGTGCTCTCCTCAAATATATATTCTCAATAAACAGCAAATGCTCTAACTAAATTTATGTTACAGGGGCTGCTTTGACAATTTTAATAGCTACTTTATTTTTGACTTAACCTAAAATTACCTAGTGATGATGGTAAGATGTTCCATTCCTTTGAAGAATGATCCTAAAAGCTGTGGTACTCATACAGATTAGAGGTGAGTGCATCCCCAACATTTCTACCAAAGGATCCAGAGCTAATCAGGTTTACTAGTCATTAGTTGCAGTGGCTGTTTAAATGCTGGTAACACGGGTCTGAAAGGAATTATCTCTTCCAAAGTCTTTTGAAACATCATGGGAGTGAAAGAGGAGAAGGAAAGGGATTATTTCTGTTAGTAGTTTTGCCAGCTATTTCTTTTGTCTGAACTAGGCAATGTGAGTAGAGATTTGGAAAGGTTTGCTTTAAAATTTCTGTTTTAGGATTACACAGTAAATATTTGTTTTCAGTGTTCAAAATGTATGCTGTTCACAGTTTTTACAAACTTCAGGCTCAGTTTACAAAACTTATGCAAAATGATGTACGCACATTCTTGGTTGGCTTTTTTTCACTGCAGCCATACAGGGATCTTATTGCTCGCTATTAAAAGGGAAACAAAGAGAGTACAATTATAGCTTCTTTCAGCTGTGGGAGAGAAAAACTTACCACCTGTGCACAAACTGAACGGCAGTATTTGTCAGTCTGCAGAAAATTCACTGTCCTTTTTGAATGAGAATAAAGTGCCATGATGATGAATCATGTAGGCAAAAAACCCTAGCATGCGGTGGTATGAAGATATCAGTGTATTTGGCAGAGTGCAATCTGGTACAACTCATCTTTCATCAATTTTCATGCTTATCAGTCTGTAGGTTTGTGACAAAAGAATATGTAATTTCTTTGAAGTCAAAGTAAAATTGCTGGCAAATCCAAGACAATCTTTGTTCAAGTTGCAAAGTTGTTTCACTGGAATTCTAGATACAGAAGAAAGATATTTATAGCCATTTAATTAGTAGGGGGCTAATTTTTTTTCAGTTAAGAATAATGAAAACTGCACTGTTTCTGTATAGTCAACTATTTGTTACAATATTTTCATTTTTCAAACCCAACTTTGTATACGTAAACACATCGGTATGACCAATAATAATCAGAGGAACAGAAAAGTGCCTTGTAATTTATTATAATCTACAAAGATGTGTACAGGCTAATAATAGTCTTTATTTTACAACACACTACAGCTTCTCAAATTTAGAACCAAGAGTAATTTAAATATTATGAAGATTATGTAATGGCATGACCTATGTCCCAGTGATGTAAATACCAAAACTGCATAGACTTCAGTGGAAGCAGAAGTGGATTTGGAGGTACATGATAAAAGATACGGAAAAACCATAATTAAAAACTGGTGTGTGTGTGTATGTGTATATATATATACACACACATATATATATTGGCAAGTGAGGCAGTGGTTGCTCAAATCTACAAAGAAAGTAAATTAAGGAAAAAGAAGCCCTTTTGTTTCAAAGGGTTGTTTTATACCTCTTCTGATAAGAACAGAGGCAGGACTGCCTTCCTCTTATACATGCATACCCTTCATTTCCAGTTCTAGAGAAAACACAGTTACAAGATGGATCATTTATTGAAGAGCTGAATGACAGTGGGGAGACTCAGAGCAGCCCCATATGGCTTTGCCTTGTGGGCTGCAGGAAGCAGCACGAGCTGGCAGCAGCCATGGGGTGCAGGATAAGGCAGAATGCAAGTTGCCTGCCCTGAAAAGTAAGCAACACTTTTCCCTACCTACCAATAATTTGTAGCCCAGGGAAGCAGAGAAGTAATTTCAGTAGGTTTTAGATGAGGCGACCTTTTGTACTTCAACCCTTTTCACTCCAAATAAAATTTTTATTCAGGTCAAGGAGCTGGGTAATACGATTACTAGTGATTTGCTGTATCACTTGTATGATATCCATGCTGCTACTGCTTCAGGCAAGAGGACAGATAATGCTCATAGAGAATGAAAGTTTCTGTAAATCCTACATTTATCTTTTCTATGTGGGTAAATATTTGAGATAAATGTTATCTGTAAAATCTCTTTGCACCAAAAAAACCCAGCTAAATCTGCAGGAAGCCTGCAGGCTTCCATAGCCTACAGCTTAAAGATTTGTTTACATTACGTAGATTAACCATTCAGATGTCTTTCCTTTTTGATGCTGTTTGATTACTTGTAATGAGCAATCATAGTAATAAAATAAGGACAGGTGTAAAATAAATGTCCATGTTACCCATAAACCCTATTTGCAGTATTTATATGAAAGCTTATTCCCATTTGTTAAGTTCCTGATGTACTTGGATGCTTCTGGAATGAATAACACAACACTGCACTCCACGACTACAAACACTGTCCTTTTCCACATTTGGCTCTTCTTTATTTATATTAGGAATGAAACCTGCTAAAATGCATCTGGTCTGTTTGTGAATAGAAGAGCTTCTAAATGAGGTTTCTGTTATTAACACAATGTGGGTGGAGGGAGAAGAGGGAAAAAGATGAAAAGATGATGACATATAGGAAAGGCTGTGTTAACAGAGTACATGAAGGTGGCTTTAGGCTACACCTGTTGTAGTTAGTGTATAGTCCAAGGGATTGTACTGGGAAAATTGAACCCACAAGAAGTCTGTCTGCATTAGGGAGCATAAGCTCAGCAGGATCATTATAGGACTGAAAGAGTGAGCTTTTCTAGCCAACAAGGCAGGTCTAAAAGAAGGTGAAAAGAGCTGTCAGAATGTTGGGAACGAAGTTGGTCTGATGTGCATTTGCCTTCCAGTACCCAGTGCAAGGAGACCCCTTTCTGTACAAAATCCTATTTTCCCAATAGATGTTTCTTCACTGTTGGAAGAGGGAAGTTTTGCCAGACCAGTTTTCTGTGTTGTTACTGCCTTCTCTGGATCCTTTTTGATAATTCATTATGTCACTCATTAAAAACAAGTTGTTGCTATTAAATGTATTATCATATGGTACAAAGGGTATATACCTGTGCCAGCAAGAAAGCCGTGCAGGGCAATTTAAAACAGGTTTGAAGACGAATCAATGCATATTTTCAACTTGACCTCTCTGTTAGACCTCAGCTCATTATTATCCACATTAAATCTGCGGTGGCATTTTCTCAACTACTGTTGCAGCTAGTTAGCCAGGCACACATAACCTTAATAGCCTATGTAACCTTACTTAAGTAGGCTAGCCAGCTGGGTTGAGTGGTTTGGGAGTCTGTCAAGTCTCCTCTGGAGCAAGAGTGGTTATACTGCCGCTGAACGTCTGCTTGGGAAAGGAACCTTCAGAAGCCTCCTGGGATCTCAGTGGCCAGAAGTCTGGAAAATTACTTTCTGTTAAGAGCTCTGGCTCATCATCATGCGAGGGCCTGCAGCAGCTTTAGCACGGAGGGGGCAGGAAGGGGAGATAAAATCTCCCCGCTGCGTCGCGTGAGCTGGGCACGGCCCAGTGACCTGCTGCGGGGGGGCAAGACTCTCCCCTCACGCAGGCAGCCATGCACCCGCTACACAACCTCTTTTATTTCCCTTTCAGCCGGGCCAAAACGTGACCAGAGGTTGGCTCGGTGGTTTCAGCTCCCGTCTGGGGCGTTTCGAGCCGGCGATGAGACGTTACCGGCCGCAGTGCCTGGCGACGAGCTGGGGCAGGGCTGTGAGGGAAGCCGGGGCGGGCCCGCGCTGCGCGCTGATTGGCTGCCGCCTACCCCCCCACCCTCCCCCCTCTCTACCCTGCCCCCCCCAAAAAAAAACCAACAACAACCCGGCAGAACGTTCGGACGGTGCCACCGCCTAGAAGTTTGGTCCCGGGCGGAGCTGGTTGTGCTGCTGCTCCGTCCCCCTCTGGGCTGCTCCCAGCTCTTGCCACCGCTTCTCCGCCTTCTGTCGCCGCACCGGATCCGGTCCGGTGTCGGCTGCTTGGCCTCGCGTCCCGGCAGAGCGCCGGAGGGATGGCGGGGCGCGGGCGGCGGCGCTGAGGTGTCTGAGGGCAGGAGCGGGGAGGACGGAGCCATGCGGTCCCTGAACATCACCCCGGAGCAGTTCGCGCAGCTCCTCCAGGACAACAACGTGACGCGGGAGCAGTTCATCGCCCTCTACGGACTGCAGCCGCTGGTGTACATCCCGGAGCTGCCGGGGCGCACCAAGGTGGCCTTCGTCCTCATCTGCGTGCTGATCTTCGCCCTGGCGCTCTTCGGCAACTGCCTGGTGCTCTACGTGGTGACCCGCAGCAAAGCCATGAGAACCGTCACCAACATCTTCATCTGCTCCCTGGCGCTCAGTGACCTCCTCATTGCCTTCTTTTGCGTCCCCTTCACCATGCTACAGAACATCTCCTCCAACTGGCTCGGCGGTGGGTGCCGGGCCTGGTGCGGGCAGTCCTGGGCTGTTACTGGCTTGGCGGCTGCTGGAGGGAGTCGAGGGGCGGGGGGCGGGCAATAAGGCGCAGCTGTGTGTGTGAGGAGCGGCGCCGGCCGCTCTCTCCGCCTGTCAGGGACCACTCTTCCCCCTCCCGCTGCCTGTCAGGGATACTGCCCCACACCCCCACCCCATCAGGACACCTCTCTCCCCCGGCCGCCGCTTGTGAGGGACCTTTCTAACCCCCGCCACCTGTGAGGGCCTTGGTCGTTGTGGCCGCTCCTCCGCTGAGAAGGGTCGCGGCTGCCTCGCTGTGAGGAGGCTGCTCTCCCCCCAGCCACCGAAGGCAGGGGAATTGCCGCGCAGCCCTGCGGAGCTCTCAGTGTTTAAACTCTTCGGTAGCAACCTGAAACCTTTGCTCTCGCTGCAGCCGCTGGTGGCCTTTCAGGGGGTCGTAGTCTTTTATGGCAGCCCCAGGGTGCTGTCTCCGGGGGTGTGATTCAGTAACCTTCACCCGCCGTCATCTGCTTCTTTGCAGGATTAACTAATGGCATCACCATTCCATCAGGTTACATTAAACCCATTGTGCTTTCACACTTGTGTTCGATCAAAGTTGCAGGATGTGTGTGAGAAATTGTCCATGGTGAAGTGCTGATGAGGTAGTCTGGCAAGTGAAATATCAATCTTTATTCAGCTTAAGTTGCTCTGACAGCAGTCGGCTCAGAATCAGACCTCCTCAGCCTTTTGTGAGGAAAAAGGATGCATCCTTTGAGAAATAGACACGCAGAATTTATGTTGTAGCGTAGAATCACAGACTTGTTTGGCTTGGAAGGGACCTTGAAGGTGGTGTAGATCCAACCCCCCTGCATGGGCAGGGACACCTCCCACTACGCCAGGTTGCTCCAAGCCCCATCCAACCTGGCCTTGAACACTTCCAGGGATGGGGCCTCCACAGCTTCTCTGAGCAACCTGTGCCAGTGTCTCAACAACCTCATGGTGAAGAATTTCCTCTTAATGTCTAATGTAAATCTTCCCTCTTCCAGTTTAAAGCCATTACCCCTTGTCCTGTTGCTATATGCACTTGTAAAAAGTCTCTCCCCAACTTTCCTGGAGGCATTATTTTCAAGATATTCTTATATCTTAGAAATTTTGTTGTATTCCTGTTGATGTGGAGGTCCTTTGGGCAAGGCCACTCTGTTGCCTGGAAAGAATTTTTTTTTTGAAGCATCCCAGTTCCAAAGTAGTAAAGTAACAAGAAGGCAAAGGTGAAGTTACATTGCAAATGGTATCTTCCTATTGTTGGTCTGAAAACAGTGTTTGACAATTATAAGTGAAAAAATAAAAGGGATGGTTTTGCAGCAAGTAGCAGACAACATCTGCTAAACCATAAATTGAAATATTTTTCAGAATGTTTCAAAATTAACAGAAAAGATGTTGGTGAACTGACACAGTTATGTTTCAATTTTCAAGGCTTCCTATTCTTGGGAGACAGTGAAGGTTACCTTCAGAACATGGAGTTTTAATTCCAGTACTAGATTCATGGTATTAATTATTAACTAGATTCCAGTATTAATTCACGGACTAGAATGCAGGATTGTAATTGACAGGTCAGAGGGGTCTTGAAAAGCACACAAATATTTAACCCAGTGAGAAATGGGTTTTATTTTTGTCTGAAAAACAGGAATTTTCTGGGAGAAGTGATGACTGTAGAATCCCAGGGGCTACTGATAGTATGGGCAACTGTTGTATTTTCTTACAAACTGTCTTTGTGGGAGGTAACCAGTGTTTTAAGACAGCACAGGTATTGAACACCTAAATTGGAGAGATATGGGTTTGATGGGTGGACTGTTCAGTGAATAAGGAACTGGCTGGATGGTCACATCCAGAGGGTAGTGGTCAGTGGCTTGATGTCCAGGTGGAAAATAGTGACAAGTGGTGTTCCTCAGGGGTCTGTACTGGGACCTGTGTTGTTTAATATCTTCATTAATGATATTGACAGTGGCATTGAGTGCACCCTCAGCAAGTTTGCTGATGACACCAAGCTGGGTGCTGTGGATGATATGCTGGAGGGATGGGATGCCATCCAGAGGGACCTGGACAAGCTGGAGAAGTGGGCCCAGGTGAACCTCATGAGGTTCAACAAGACCAAGTGCAGGGTCCTGCACCTGGGCCGGGGAAACCAGAGACATCTACACAGGCTGGGGGAAGACATGGTAGAGAGCAGCCCTGTGGAAAAAGACCTGGAGGTACTAGTGGATCAAAAGCTGGACATGAGCCACCAATGTGGAGCTGCAGCCCAGAAGGCCAACCACATCCTGGGCTGCATCAAGAGAAGTGTGGTCAGCAGATTGAGAGAGGTGATTCTGCCCCTCTGCTCTGGTGAGACCTCACCTGGCGTACTGCATCCAGCTCTGGAGCCCCCAGCACAAGAAGGATGTGGACCTGTTGGAGCATGTCCAGAGGAGGACAACGAAAATTATCAGAGGGTTAGAGCGCCTCTGTTATGAAGAAAGGCTGAGGGAGTTGGGGTTGTTCAGCCTGAAGAAGAGAAGACTCCAGGGGGACCTTATAGTGACCTTCCAATACCTGAAAGGGGCCTATAAGAAGGCTGGGGAAGACCTGTTTGTTCTCTAGGGCATGTAGCGATAGGACCAGGGGTAATGGTTTCAAGCTAGAGAAGGGTAGATTGAGACTGGGCATTAGGAAAAAGTTCTTTAATATGAGGGTGGTGGATCACTGGAACAGGTTGCCTAGAACAGTGGTGGAGGGAGGCCCCATCCCTGGAGACATTCAAGGTGTGGCTTGATGGGACTCTGAGAAATCTGTCTAGTGTAAGATGTCCCTGCTTATTTTAGGGGGCTTGGACTAGATGACCTTTAGAGGTCCCTTTCAACTCAATACCTTCTATGATTCTATGATGGAGCCCTAAAACTAATAAGGGTGTGTAAATAAAAATAATAGAATAAATTGATAGCTACACTGCTGTGCCTTCCTTTTGGCTATTGTAGTTCTAGTTCTCCTTCTTCAAAGAAAAATACAGCAGAAAGTTACTGGTGGCATCAAGAGATCTCACAAAAGTGAGTGCTGTTCTGTGGGTTTTACTGTACTTTTTGTTTACCCTCTTTGCTTTGCTACAACATCTTCTGTACAAGTGGATCCATAGGTCCCATTGACTTTGGTAGCAGCCTTTATGGTCCTGGTAAGATATTAGCTTTAACTAGCACAGTATTGGGAGGACATCATAAGTAACATAAGTGATGGATGTTATGTGTCACTGTTAGGGAAAGGAGGTGTGAAGTAAAACTGGGAGAAAAAAAATTAGATGTAAACTGATGGTATCCCAAGGGTATCTGATTCCTGAGGCTTACACTGTGAAGCATGAATGATGATTGATTATAGTTAGACTGCGAATCAGAGCCTGACAGTGTGGGAGGAGTCTTTTCCTTGCTAGCTTTACTGCTTTAATTGTCCTTTTGCCTTTCATTTTGGAGTCTGAAAAAGCTTATTCTCATTCACCTTAATCCAACATCTCTGAGTACAGCAAGCTCCAAATCCAAATTAAGAAGATTATTTGTCTATGTAATATATCCCTGCTGGAAAAAGTGGTGCATCCTGAGACAATTGATGCTAGAAATATCTTTGGTTTTCTGAGCTTCTAGGAGCTTTATATCTTTATTTATTTGCGCTTACATCACTAAAGCATCTGTACTAGGTGATGTGAATGGAGATGTGTGTGTTTTGTACTTGTCTTAGATTTGGAACTGGTTCTTTATTTCCATGCTTGTATGTGTGTGTTTGTGTTTCTTCCTCTTCTTCTCCTCTTCAGAAACCCACAGCAGAATGGGAGAGGTGAGGAGAAAACTGTAAACGCTTTGTTTGGGCTGTAGAGGCAGAACATAGAAACATAAGAACAGCCATAGCTTCAGAGTAGCTGTTATCTTTTAAGACATTATGGGATGCTATCAGAAAGGGCTAACTACCATTTTGGTCTTTCTAAAGTGAAGAGTGAAACATTTTCACCCCAAATTGTTCCAGGTGTGCATAGTTTACTATAGAACTTCAAGGAGAATGTTGATTGATAGCTGGTGATGTAAATCAATTCAAACTGTGGATGGTAAAGTGGCTCCTCTACTAGATCATGTTTGCCAAATTCTTTAGAACCTGAAGATTTGCAAGTTCACTACATTACACTCGTCAGAGCTTCTGACAGAGGTGTGAAAAACTAAAGCACTGGCATGACTTCTTCTGCAGTATATTCATTAATGCATCATGATTTCACCTGTAATTTAGCAACTGCAGTTTAAAAAGCTGGATGTGTGCCTCATTTTACCTGCAGCTTTAACACAGACCTACTGGCTCTACACAGGCAGCAACTGGGAGCAGTACCATATTGACCAAAATTGGGTGAATTGGTCCCGCTTTTGATTCTCTCATCTCCTAAGAATCTGTATAGCTGTGTGAGACTGTAGTAGTGACAGTGTCTGATTTACTTTCTGCATTTATCCTTTGCAACTTAAATGGCTTTAATTTCTAGGGGACCTTCCAATAAAAATTCTGCAAGCTAGTCTCTGTAATGCAGAAGATACTGTGCAAGAAAATGAAAATTGTGGGTTTGGCATAAATATTCACTGGGATGGTATTTATTGATAAGAGGAAGATAAAATGGGAACTTGGTAAGTTGGTGCATACAACAAAGGCAGTCTTGGTGCAAACTGAAGCAATTGAGGATTTGCTCTCATATGATCATAAATAGGAGGCAGGAGTAGTGGTCTCATTGTTGTACTAGTGGCAGCACTGGGATACTGGAGAGTTACTTTTAATGTTGTCTAATACAATAACCCTGACAAAAGATAAGGACAAAACATGTGGTTACGGTAGAGCTAGCACTAAGCTACATCCTTCTCATGAATTTTGCATCTTACCAGTTAGAATGTGCATCTCAAGGCAAGTGTCAGAGGGTGGCTTTTCCTGTCGTTAGAGTAGTGACTCATCTGAGGCACTACTGAACACACAGCAGCATTTGAGATGCCCTCATGTATCTTGCCTGGCCTCCAGCTGCCACTCAGGAGAGAAGTGGGTCTTCTGTACATTGCTGTCATATCTGGTGCTACTTGAAATGGCACTTTGCTCCTCTCTAAAGGCTCAGTTGAAAACCAAGTGGCATCTTCTACCCAGGTGAGTAATTAGAATGCTTTCTGTTCTTTACCAAACATCTTGTATCAAGCAGTGTGTTACCTTACTTATAGCTTTCCTGGATGGGAATACCTAAACATGCTTTTCTGAGGGATTAAAACTAGTTCTTAGCAATGGAAATCACTCAGCCTTTTCTGTCTGATATTCTTGGATACCTCTAAGATTTTCAGTGAGTCATTAGAAACTTCTTCACTCTGACTCGCTTCTGGAATGGTCTTTGGTACTGAAGAGCTTCCAAATACTCTCAAACTGCTGACATGCTATTAAGATTAACACTAGACAGTAAAGCTGGATGTGAGAGATCCAGTTATTTGTATCTCCTGGTTTTAAGGTTTTTTTTAATTTACCAATTTAAGTTGTCCAGACTTCCTGTAAGTCAGGTGAGGGGTTTGTCTCCATTTGCCACCCCCAGTGAGGAATTATATTTTGGGATTGATCTGATTCCATTTAGAGCACAGTGATTTTGTAGTTCTATCTTTATGGGTGAAATCTTGCCTCATCCTTCATTCTCCATGCCCTACTATTGTGTATTTCGGGATATTTGCTTATGAGTAAAGACAGCACTAAAATTCTATATGAAAGTGCTTTGAATCATACAGTGAATCTCTCAGTAAAGGAAGCAATAGGCTTTTTTTTTTTATATGTGTGATATAATGGCAGAGTGTTTTGCCTAAAAGCAGCAAAACAGCACTGGCAAAAGGAAACTTATTCTACTCACATTCAGCATAGGGAATTTCTTACTGCAAGTAAGTGCATAACGTTAATGAGTGTAATTATTAAACACAATGACTGATGTGAAATATTTGCTGTTGTATTAATCAGGCAAAGAAATAAAGCAAATTTTAGGATGTGGGTAGATAGTTCAGTGTTTCTTGTGAGGTGGTTATGATGTCCTTTTTTTTTTTTTTTTTTTTTTGGTAGAAACACCTGACATTCTCTGCCTTGCATGGAGTGAATCGGGAATATGTTTGCCATTTCCTGTTTTGCTCCCTGATAGTGAGTTTCTCTCTTGGGAAAAGATCTGGATCTCTAACCTGTATGCTTGCCCCCCACCCATACTTCTTGTTGTTTGTACCACAATTACAGACAGTGGTTTACTGCAGTAGCTTTGTGTTGTAGTAGCAGTGCTTTGCTGCACGGTTATCCTGCATCTTTGTTTGTACTTGGTTTTACTCACTGGTTGCCACATTTTGAAATAAGCTGCTGATCCAAGTTTGCCTGAAGACTGTGGTGCCTGTTTCAGTGGCTTTGTAAACCCATGGGCAGAGAAGCTGCATGTGAGCCTCGGATGGAAGGGGGAAGGAGGGTGGACAGTGTGGAATACCTTGGTCAGCATGGTCTAATTGCACGGGTTCATGCCATACCATTTTATCTCAGCTGCAGTAGTTTACCACAGACAGACAAACTACCACAGGTCTACTATCAAGTGCTACGTGCCTTCTTCTGGGCAGACGTGTATAACTCTCTTTATAGGTAATATGTGAGAGACTTGTGCATCATGGATGGTAAGCTACTAAGGATGCAAAATGCCTATATACCCAAGAATTTATATAAACGAATGCATTTTGCAAGTATGAAACACCCTTGAGAATATCTGTAGGATCATAACTGACATGTTTTTTGTCCTGAAGTTCCAAAATGTAAGAAAACTTGCTTGCGTCAAGTGAAGTGGATGGAACTGGTTTACAAGCTCTCGTAAGGGACTTGCTTGCACTGAACTCTAAGCCACGCCCCTTGCAGACAATTGAATGATCCTCATGGTGTTAAGGACAGGGATAAAGAGCGGACCAAAAGGAAGACCTGTTGCTCCAAAAGTGCGGGAAGCCCCCAAGGTGGGAAAGTTGCAACAAAGTTGCGAGTCTTAACGCCGCCTCAGGACTGTACCTCACGAACTGACCAATGGCAGAGCGGATGCAAAAGCGACAAACCAATCACGGACTAAGGTTTCTTAGCCGAAATCGTATAAAGAAGAGCCCATCTCCCCGACCTGCTGCTGCTCGTCCGCGAGTGAAGACTGTGTGCCGAGAGGTCACTTACCTGAAGCCGTCGCTTTTTGCCGCCTCACCAGGAAGAGCGCTTCCGCCGTCTCGCCGCCGCTTGTGAGAGCTGCTGTGACCGGACCTGGGGAAAGGAAGAAGTCATAGGAGGAAAGCTACCTGAGTGCGTCCGCCAGCCAACGCCCACACAACCACCGACAGCGAGGGTTAGAGCCGTGGTTAAAAGCCTTTATCAAGGCTCTAAGGAGCTGAAACTGCGAGGGCTCACCCTAGAAGCCATCCACAGAAGCAGCTGGCCGACAAGAGCCGGGGCTGGCCCCCGACTCCACCCAGACGTCCGGAGTGTATAAGCGCCTCCCCAAAAGCAGCTTCCGTTTTTGCTCTTTCCAAACCCAACTATCTTGGGAGGGGGGAGTGGGGATTCTTACCCTATCCTTTCCTTCCCTAATTTCCCTAATTGGATACGGGTTTTAGTTCCCCTAAATCCTGTAAAAATTGCATGGTTATTGGTTATTGTGGGTTATCGTTAACACTGTTGCTGTGCTGTGCTTTCATACAACTTTAAAGTAAAAGCACATAATTTAGATTGGCCCTAGCCTGAGACCTCATTTCTTTTGACCGACGTTCCCTTAAATACCTGCGGAGGGGGGTGTATAGGAGGGTAAAAAGGCAGGACTTTCCGCTCGGGTCCCCTGGATGTGCGATCTTGACTGCCCCATTAAACAGTGTGTGTGAGTGTGAGGCTGAGACGTATCAAAAGCTACGAAGCGAGTGTGGACTCCTGAACCGCGGTTCCGTTCTCCCGCGAGGGAAACGGCCGGTGATGGAGGAAGCGGAAGTCGTGAAAGGACAGCGTGAGCGAGAGCGTGCTTGAACATACGCTGTGTCAGACTGAGCGAGTGTGCGCGCTTGCTTTAAGACATTCACACTTAACAATCAGGCTCGCGAAACACGTACTTCCACCCATCCACCACTCCGCCGCTAAATTCATAAGACACACAAACAGCCCGGATCACGACAGCTCTGATAGAGATTCCAGTGCAAGGGTTGCTCAACAATGCTGTGACAGAAGAAGGACCAATTTAACTTTTATCAGAGAACGGTTTCAGGATTTTTTCTTACCCTAATAAAAGAAAAACTGATTTTTTAAATGGGTGATGAAATGGCTAAATCATAGTTTCAGGCACAACATCTGATAATGAAGGCATGAAGCATTGTTTAAGGGAGTACCATTCATATTTGCAGCCTTCTGAATGTGATATCATTGGGGAAAACTAATCATTGCTTGAATAATATATGCAGTTTTCATCAGTGCATCAGGAATACTTCTGGGAATCTCTTAGCTTCTTGAAAAAGAGAAGCAATTCAGATTGTCTTTTTCCTTTTCCTCTACGCTGCCCCAACCCAACTGCCACCATTCTGAAATCATTACTTTATTTAACAATAAATAATTCTCATTTTGCATGTGTACAAAAGCTGATAGTGTCTGTAGTTTGAAAACATAGGCTATGTTATTTATAGTCTTACAAGACGTCATCAAAATCTTTGGTAATTACCTAAGCTGTTTGGAATGGCTGATATATACTTATAAATAATGAAGGTTTGAAAACTAAGAACAGCCTTTATGTGGAAAACATTACCTATTCTGTCAAGTGCAATGACCCCCGGTATCTCAGGATTGAATCCCATTCAAACACATTAAGGATAGTGGTTGGATCTCAGATCTGTGGGTGTTAGATTTCCATTGCAGTTGATGGCTTTTCATTTGGCCATGATATTCTAAACACAGTCTTTCTTTTTCCCCCAAACATAGCTGTTCCAAAGACTCCAGCAAACAAGAGTTGACTTCCTTGCTAAACAGTCACTGAACCTTGGTGAAGTTAAGCATTTGAAACACGAGTGTTTCACGATATCAGAAGAAAGGAAGCGTTTGTGTAGTGCGTGACAATTCCGGGCAAGCAAACGAGCCCTAAAGTGATATGGTAATGTTAATACAAGTTGATACAGACCCTGGGCTTTGTGCTATGAGAAGGTTCAAAGAGGTGGAAATACTGTTCTGTTTGTACTATTGATATATGGAAGCTTTTAGCTACTGTCCTTTAAAAAAATTAATGTTATTTCTTGGTTATAAAATGTATGTGCCTGTTTTGCATTGGCCAACAAGTCCACCAAGCAACCAAAATGTGTGCCGTGTGCCATGTGCCTCAGAGCACTTGTTTTTATTTGAGCCAACTGTGTCTGATGAAACACATCCTTGTATTTCATATTTCTGGAAGTGCTAATGTCACTCCTGACTCAACTCTGTAGGATCAATGTGTGTAGGCATTATGTAGACTCTTCCTTTTACTACGTTGTAAACAGTTGTCTTTATATAGCTTAGGTGATCACTTTTTCTGTGTTTGTCTTCAAAGAGATGAAATAAGGAGATTCTGCAGCCTTTTCTCCTGGGGGTTCAGCTAAAGGCATAGTGGTGGTCTGTGCTCTTTGATGGTGTAGTTATTGGGAAGAAAAAGAGAAGATACCAGTAAAAGACAATGTAAATCTTGAATTCAGGAGTTACTAGCCCATGAACTCAGGTATTCTGTTTGCTGTTTGAATATTTGGGCACAAACCGGAAATTCCACCAGACTCATATAACTTCAGTGGAAGTTGCTGTCTCATTTTGTTACTTAAGTAGAGTAATAGAGTGGTGTTTCTTTGCTTCTGAAGAATACCCTGGAATGCTGGAACTTCAGGGAAAGAAAAGTGCATTACAAGAAAACCCCTATAATGGTGTACAGTTCAAGTGGGCTTAACTTTATTCAACTCTGACTTCTTTCAAACTAGAAGAAACAGCATATGGTGGAAAGTGGGGTTTGTTTTGTTTTGTTTTTCCACAGCTCCACCAGTCAAATTGATTTCTTTAGTGAAACAGGAGCTGAAACATTTCTTTCATATAAAAATTTTGCTTTTCTGTTGATTTTATCAGGAGTCACTCCTAACTTATTAAGTCAGGGAAGAAAAAACTTGAAACCAATAGTGAAAACTCTCCTTTTGATTCAAAGGACTAGGATTTGAGTTTGGCTAAATACTGTTTTAGCTCTGCTTTACTCATGGCAGTAAGCTGATTTTCAGAAGTGACCAGAAATTGTGTGCCTTAGCATCTTTGATTGTATTCGCCATTTGTCATGTGCAAATAAGGTACAATCTGAGCTTGCTGTTTGTTATCTCACTACAGAAATTTTTAGCATACTGGTTGAATGACAGTAAATTTGGAGAGGGTCTGGTGCTGCAGCACATACTGTACTGGGTGTAGTGAGAAGCTGATGAGATGCAGAGTTAATAAGGTACTGACTGATTGTGTTTCATAAGGGAGGGTTTTACTTTATGCTTACTGAAGCCAAGAAAGAAGTGGGGGGGAATTTTATTGTATAAATTGCAGTTGATAAAAGATGTCAAGATGTCTCGTCTTGCTCTTTCTGACACTTTGGCAAAAATGCATATGAGGTGACAAACAGACACGCAGCCCACTGCATTTTCTTTTATGCAGTTCCCACTGGCTGTGCTGAGATTTCATTCCAGTAGCCTGAAATTGGGCTGCCAGGTACATTTTTTTTCTGTTTTAGGCAGATCTGCATGCACATTCATGGTGTTGCTGGTGTTGAATATGTACTTTAAAGGGACCTGATTTCCATGCTTTCCCCCTTGTCCTCCTCTTCCCTTTCTGGAGTCACAGAAAAAGTTGTTGGTTTTTGTTTGTTTTTTGGGGGGCATCTAAAATTGATAAGACTGGTAGCAAACCAGTTCCTTCTTGTAGACTACAGTGGCTTTTAGCCTGGCTTAGCAGACAGAAGTTCAGAAGTTTCCCTGTTCCTTGTTCCCTTCATGGAGAGCAAGATTAAGTTTTGATAGTTTCATGTTTGTTTTCTTTCTGTTTTCTATGCTTTTATTGCTTGAGGTGTTTGTAGCATCTTAAAGCTTGACATGGAATTGGATCAGATATTCCTTTGGATATTTTGAGTTTATGGATTATATTGGGTTAAGTATAATTAATCGTCAAGTAAGGAAGATAACCTCAGCTGTTACTGAAATGAATAGCTGATACTGAACTGTAAGAATGTGAGGTAACTGTGGGAATTGCAGGCATAGAAAATAGTGCCATTAACATAACGTGTTAATCAGCAAAGAGGGAGACTTGGGGAATGGATGGATGAGGAAGAGGTTGGATTTTTCCTCTTATGTTAATGCCTCTTAGAGGACTCCTATATAGGTATCCTTTGGCAGAATGATGCATTAAGTGCCAAAATGTACAACAGAATGGTATTGAAATGAGCAGAAGGAATGTATTTGCAACAGCAGAAAAGGTCAACTTTTATATAGGTAACACTAGGATCTTCATAAAATTGGAGAGTAGTCTGCTAAGATGAAAAGATAATAAATATATCTGTAATTTGGTATAGTGTCGCCATAATAGAGTCCGTCTCTCACATATAGTTTAAAGCAGATGATGGAAGACTTGGTCAAAAGTGAAACAGCAATAAGTGTCAGACTGATGCGGAGTGAGTGGATAGGTTCTTAGAATTTTTGGTTTTGCAGATGTAGTGTGTGTGATGAAAGAATGAGTATTAAAAGTGCATTTGATGAAGAGCCTAAGTAGGTGACTTAGCAGTTTAGCTATTAAAATAAATCAAAGAGTATTGGTCTGTTCTTGCAGAATAGCACTTCAGTGAAGTGTCTAGTATTAAGAGCTTATTTCATGAACTGCAACAGCAGCATACTTTCCTTTCTGACTGTCGCAGGTGCCTTCGCTTGCAAGATGGTACCGTTTGTTCAGTCTACTGCTATTGTAACTGAGATTCTTACAATGACCTGCATTGCTGTGGAAAGACACCAGGGAATTGTGCATCCACTAAAAATGAAGTGGCAGTACACCAATAAAAGAGCTTTCACCATGCTTGGTAAGGCTTTAGGCATCTCCAGTTATTGTGTATGTGGAGAAATAATTTTCAGTCTAAGCAGTGTAGATGGTACGACAGAACAGAAGGCTCTGATATGTCCAGTGATGCAGGGGTAGAGTTAATGATAAGTCTGGAAATATTTGTAAAATAGCTCAAGGATAGTGCCTATATGTATAGTGATTACCAGCTAAAACCTTGACAATACACTTAGAATCTGAAATAAAAGATTCACTTTGACTGCTTAAGTAAAATATAAGATAAACTGATAAAGGTTTATAGCTAAAAGTGATAAACCTTTGGCAGCCTTTTTTAATTTATTTTTGTGAAAGGTTCAGAATGTACAAGCACTGCTAAAGCCATGTTGCAATCTGTAAATGATTCTTCCATTGTAACACAGAGAACACACATAATGCTGCTTACGCAACTTAAGTTGCCATTACACTTGGGTACTTGGGTACTACAAGGAAAGTAGTTTGAGTGAAAGAAAACAGATGATAAAACAGCATGCTGCTATTGATGTCAATGTTGACTGTTGTATGGCTCATAGAGAAAACTTTGTTCTTTATTTAAATTGTCTGCTTTTCCTGACTTTTTGAAGATGAAACTCTTTGCCTGCTGTATAAAGTATTTACAATGTATTTGTTTACAGGCATAGTCTGGTTGCTGGCTCTTATTGTTGGGTCACCGATGTGGCATGTGCAACGGCTTGAGGTATGTTAGGTGAAATGGGACTTTACATTTTAAACTCAGTCCTCGCTGGATCTTTTTGTACCTTTAGCAAGGAAACTGAGTAAACTCCTAAGAAATGAGAGAGGAATATGAGAAGTGAAGTTTTTGGTCTGTGTGCCAGCATGAAAAAGGCTAAGGATTAGGACTTGCATGCACTGGAAGAGGAACTACCAGCAGGGACTAGTCATGTCTACCCTCCCCAGTTATGTCAAAGAGTGGTAAATCTATGACTTCCACTGTGGCTTCCTTTTGCTTTATAAGTGCTCTGGCACACAACAGTGTAGGGCTTAGATTACTGTTCCAGGATGACATGGTGTTCCCCAAGATTTAGGAAAAACTGTGCCTAGTTTAAAATGTAATTAGCTATCCATTATAGTTTGAGGAGTGCAAATCAGAGCATCTCCAGACCTCTCTCTGTAGATGTATATCAGCTCAACAGTTCAACATGTGGAAGTGTTTACAAGAACTCTGTCACTTTGAAAAGTCACTCTGTTGAATTTTGGTTGTATTGAGAGCAAGGAATACTTGAATGTGCTTGGATTTTACACTCGTGGTAAACACTGTAGTGACTCATCTCCTTTATACTTGTTACAGGTTAAATATGACTTTCTGTATGAAAAAGTGTATGTTTGTTGCTTAGAAGAATGGACCAGTCCAATTTATCAGAAGATCTATACAACCTTTATTCTTGTGATACTCTTCCTTCTTCCACTGATGTTGATGCTTTTTTTGTACACTAAAATTGGCTATGAGCTCTGGATTAAGAAACGAGTGGGAGACGCTTCAGTTCTTCAAACCATTCATGGGAGTGAAATGTCTAAAATATCAAGGTTTGTAAAATAAAATACAGTTGGAACTTTGACAGTTACTGAAAACCAGTGCAAAAAACAAAAAAAAAAATGTGTTTCCTTATCCGTTGGGAAGTCTGCAAGCATAGACCAGATTTTTAAAGCTAGCTAGTTATTTAATGCTTAGATACCCAATTTAAGACAATTACATTTTTTTTTTCTTCACAGTATAGTGTAGCTACACCTTGGAAGTCAAGCCCTTTCAGTAAATCGCTCATACATTGTGAAATGCTTGTTTTTAAAAGATGTAGGCCATGAGTTAGAAGATTATAGGGGTAAATGCTGTTGTTTCTGTGTGTTCTCTGGAGAGTTCTTATATAACTCTGAGACTGTGAACAATGCTCTATGTCCTATTATAATTTAAATTGGCATATGGGAAAAAATAAAAATCAGTTTACAAACTGCTTTGGTGCCATTTAACTTGGTAGAGCTTCCAAGAAGTTTTGAGTGTTCTCAGATGTGTGTGTTTGAGGTTATACTGATGGTGATGCTCTGTCTGAAAAGTTATGAAAATCAATAATTATAAACTTTGCTCTTTAGCACTAAATATGGGCTACCTTAATATTGTCTCATGTTTTTTTCATTTGGCAAACTGATCTGTTGTCTCATATCCTAGAAACCTCTAACAGTTCTGCTCATTGAGGAGAGTATCACTTTAAGTATTGACTTCAAGGAGAGTACAAGCAGCTTAAAGATAAATGAATCCTTAGATATTTGTCTAACAAAGCACCTAAGGAAGTGGATGCTTGTCAGTAAAAACTGAAAGAAGGTGCAACCTTACAGAGGTTCAGGTGACATGCAGTCTTTGGGCTACTCCTTAGTCTATTTTCTCACAGAGGGGAGATGCTGTAACTGCTACCAGTGAAGTACTGCTTTAGCTCAAGTGAGAGGTCCATCTTGAGATCTATAAATGCAGTTATATAAATAACATATCAATTTGGGGATGACGATAAATTAATGTATACCTTGAGTTTCTGAGATACTGCAGTGGAGGCAAGGAGTGTATTTCTATCTTATTCTAGCGCTTCACCTACCAGCAAAGGTTGAATGTTGCAGGTGTAGTTTCATTTTGTCAAATTCTCTGTGTAATCAGGTGCTGCAGGTATGGTCAGTGCTCCTAGATCTAGGAAGTGACTCCTGTTTTTTGAGCTATTACTGGAATTTCATGTGGTTTTTTCCACCTCATCTCTTACTATTGGAATTACATTTACTTAAGTAGAGTGAAAATGTCTTGCAAGATTTACCAATGTCATTGCTTGCTGCAGCTGCAAGTGTGTAGCTTTCCCAGAAGAGAGAAATAAAAGGTGTTCATTTATGTACTAGATTTTGATGATGCTCCATCTTTTTTAAGGGGAATTGTGTACTTCTGAGCATTTGTCTGGGGTTTTATTTGCACTTGCAAGCATCAGAACATGTTTGCAGATCTAACTTGAAGAGACATATCTACCTACCAGTCTATTCTTAGTGATTCAATGTCTTGATGCAATTTCAGGAAGAAGAAGCGAGCAATTGTTATGATGGTGACAGTGGTGTTTCTCTTTGCAGTCTGTTGGGCCCCTTTCCATGTGGTTCACATGATGATAGAATACAGTGAGTATCTGCCATGTGTCATACAGTAAAGCCTTTCTTAGTTTCTTTTGGTTTTGTTTTTTTTTTTAATGGAAATACAGGCTGTGAAAAGCTAGTGCTGCTGCAGCATTCAGCTACAGAATACATTCTGCTAGCAAAGGTTAATGTTGTGCTTATAAATCCTGGATCACTGTCTTCTAATAGAGATACATAGCCAACAACAGAATACCAGAATCACCAAGGCTGGAAAAGTCCTTTAAGATCATCAAGTCCAGCCTATGACCTAACACCACCACACCATGTAGACTATGGCACTAAGTGCCACATCCAGTCTTTCCTTGAACACATTCAGAGACAATGCCTCCACCACTTCCCTGGGTAGTCCATTCCAATGTCTAATTACCCTCTCTGTGAGGAAGTGCTTCCTAATATCCAACCTAAACCTCCCTTGGCGCAGCTTTAGGCTGTGCCCTCTTGTCCTGTCACTGGTTGCCAGGGAGAAGAGCCCATCCCCCACCTGACTACAACCTCCCTTCAGGTAGTTGAAGAGAGTGATAAGGCCCCCCTGAGTCTCCTCTTCTCCAGGCTAAACAACCCCAGCACCTTCAACCTCTCCCTATAAGATTTTCCCTCTAGTCCTTTCACCAGCCTTGTTGCTCTCCTCTGGACCCACTCCAGCACCTCACCGTCCTTCTTGAAGTGAGGGGCCCAGAACTGGACACAGTACTCGAGGTGAGGCCTCATCAGTGCTGTGTACAGAGGGACAATTACATCCCTACTCCTGCTAGCCACACTATTCCTGATACAAGCCAGGATGCCATTGGCCTTCCAGGCCACCTGGGCACACTGCTGGCTCATGTTCAACCAGCTGTCCACCAGCACTCCCAGGTCCCTCTCTGCCAGGCTGCTCTCCAGCCACTCTTCCCCCAGCCTGTAGCGCTGCCTGGGGTTATTGTGGCCAAAGTGCAGGACCCTGCACTTGGTCTTGTTGAATTTCATGCCATTGGCGTCGGCCCATTGACCCAGCCCGTCCAGGTCCCCCTGCAGCTTCTTCCTACCCTCTGGCAGATCAACACTCCCCCCCCACCTTGGTAGCATTTGTGAACTTACTAAGGGTGGACTCGATCCCCACATCCAGGTCATCATCAAAGATATTGAATAGGACTGGGCCCAGTACTGATCCCTGGGGGACACTGCTGGTCACTGGACACCAACTGCATGCAGCACCATTCACCATCACCCTCTGGGCCTGGTCATCCAATCAGTTTTTAACTCAGCAAAGGGTGCACCTGTCAAAGCCATGGATTGCTAGCTTTTCCAGGAGGCTGCTGTGGGAGACTGTGTCAAAGGCCCTGCTGAAGTCAAGGTAGACCACATCCACAACCTTCCCCTCATCCACTAGGCAGGTCACCTAGTTATAGAAGGAGATGAGGTTGGTCAGGCAGGACCTTCCCTTCCTAAACCCATGTTGGCTGGACCTGATCCCCTGGTTGTCTTCCACATGCTGCTTGATTGCACTCAGGATGATCTGTTCCATAACCTTGCTGGGCACTGAGGTCAGGCTGACAGGCCTATAGTTCCCCAGGTCCTCCTTCCAGCCCTTCTTGGATGAGCATCACATTGGCCAACCTCCAGTCATCTGGGACCTCCCCATTGAGCCAGGACTGGTGATAAATGATTGAGAGCGGCTTAGCCAGTTCTTCCGCCAGCTCCCTCAGCACCCTAGGATGAATCCCATCTGGACCCATGGACTTGTTGGGATCTAAGTGGGACAGCATGTCCCTAACTACTTCCTCCTGGATTACAGGAGGAGGATTCTGCTCCCCATCCCTGTTGTCGCGGACCGAGATAGGTAAAGCCGCGACCCACACCCCCACCTCGGGGGAATTGAGGGCTGAAGACCACTCCCCGTCACACTCACAAACAACGCTTAGGAATCAATAGATTTATTAAAGGCACTGAGGGTTTGGCAAGTCCGATATCAAATAACACACAAGGTCTATCTCTATATCTATATCCACACCTATATATCCATATACCAACAGCTATACAACACTACATCTATATATTAATAACAACACACACAGAAAACAAGAGATAACCTCTCCCCTTCCCCCCTGTTCCCGTTCCTGGACAGGGATAAGAGGGAAAGCCTGGAGAGAGCCTTTGGGAAATAGAAGGATATTGGAAAAGAGAAGTGAGTGTCTGGTATGTGTAAATATTATGTAGGAATGTTAGTAAGAAGCCTCGGAATGTAGTTCGCAATTCTCACCACCGGGGTACGGCCGAAGCCAATCCCTGGTTGGGATCCATGTCCTTTCCCTTGAGACTCTAGGCAAACGGTCCGCTCGGTACGTCCACACGCCAACAACCACAGGGAGCAGCGCCATAACGGCACGGCAGCCTCCGCAGCGGTACGCTCACCGCGGCGGCTGGATCCGTGTAGTATTCACGGAGCGCGCGCCTTCTTGCTCCTCCCTTTTTTCCCGGTTCCGGCCCCGCCGTGCCTCCTGGGAGCTGTAGTCTGTGGTCCTGTGCGCATGCGCCTGGTACCTCTGTCCTCTCCCCACGAGCGCCGGGGGGGCGCATCGCCAGTCAGTGAATGTCGCTGGATTAAAGGCCATTATAGAGTCCGTCTCTCACACCTGTCTACCAACTCAGCAGTCCATTTGTCCTGAGGGTAGCTAGTCTTTTTGCTAAAGACTGAGGCAAAGAAGATGTTAAGTACCTCAGCCTTTTCCTTATCCTCTATTACTAAGTTCCCCTCCTTATCCAATAAGGAATGAAGATTTTCCCTGACCCTCCTTTTATTATTAATGTATTTATAAAAGCATTTTTTATTATCCTTTACAGAGAAGGCCAGATTAAGTTCTAGCTGAGCTTTTGCATCTCTAATTTTCTTTCTACATGCCCTTACAATATCCTGAAATACTTCCTGATTCACCTGCCCCTTTTTGCAAAGGTGATACAATCTTCTTTTATTACTGAGTTCTTGCAAAAGCTCCCTGCTGAACCAGGCTGGCCTTCCTCCCCGCTGGCTCCTTTTTCAGCACACAGGGACAGCCTGCCCCTGTACCTTCATAATTTCATTCTTAAAGTAAGCCCAGCCTTCCTGGGCTCCTTTTTGAGGACTGCTTCCAAAGGGACTCTCTGAATCAGCATCCTGAAGAGACCAGAGTCAGCCCTCCGGAAGTCCAAGGTAGAGGTTTTGCTGACGACCCTCCTAACTTCTCCCCATATTGAAAATTCTATCATATCATGGTTGCTGTGCCCAATATGACCTCCAACCACTACATCTTCCACCAGCCCTTCCCTGTTTGTAAACAGTAGGTCTAGCATAGCACTACCTCTGGTAGGTTCACTTACCAGTTGTAGCAGGAAATTATCTTCCATGCATTCCAGAAACCTCCTGGATTGCCCCCTTTCTGCTGTGTTGTACTTCTGGCAGACATCTGGTAAGTTGAAGTCCCCCATGAGAACAAGAGTTAGTGAACACGAGACATCTCCGAGTTGTTGAAAGAATGTCTCATCAGTGTCTTTATCCTGGTTGGGTGGTCTGTAGCAGACTCCCACTAGGATATCAGCCTTATTGGCCTTCCCCTTTATCCTTACCCATGAACATTCTGCCTTGGTGTATTTAACATTGAATTCTAGGCAATCAAAGCACTCCTTAACATATAACGCCACCCCACCACCTCTCTTGCCTTGCCTATCCCTTCTAAAGAGCCTGTAGCCATCCATTGCAGCACTCCAACCATGCGAATCATCCCACCGTGTTTCCGTGATGGCAGTTGTATCATGGTCTCCCTGGTGCACAATAGCTTCTAACTCCTCTTGTTTATTTCCCATGATAAGAGGATTGGCATATATACACTTGAGCTGTGGTACAGATAGGTCAGTAACCACGCAAGTGTTCAGGCTATCAGTGAGCCCTGTGTGAGACGGCAGAGTGATGGCCCTCCTTAGGCTTATCTCTGGTGAGCCTGGTTTTGTCCCCATCCCCCTCCAAACCTAGTTTAAAGCCCTTTCAATGAGCCCTGCTAACTCAACCCAGGATCCTTCTCCCCCTTCAGGTTAGGCTTCCCCCATCTGTTGCCATGCCTTGTGTTCTGTAGGTCCATCCATGATTGAAAAAGCCAAAGTCCTGTCAGCTGCACCAGTCCTGGAGCCAGGAGTTAATCTGTTCATCCCCTCATCAATCCCTGCTACTGGTGGAGAACACCACCTGTGCTCCCGTTCCCCTAACCAGCTGTCCCAGAGCCCTGAAGTCTCTCTTCATTGCCCCTAGACTTCTGGTATCTACCTCATCACTCCCTACTTGGAATAGCAGTAATGGGTAGTAATCTGAGGGCTGAACTAAGGTAGGGATTTTCCTCCGAATATCCTTAACCCTGGCCTCAGAGAGGCAGCTGACCTCCGTAAGAAGTGACAGATGAATTACTCTCAAGTCTGAGTGATACACCAATCTGCAGTGCTCATGGAAAATTAGTATGTTTCAAAGAACCTGTTATCATAGAATCATTTAGATTGAAAATGGCATTTAATGTAGTGTTTGGGAGATACTTTATATCTGAGATAAACTTGTGTCAGCCACAGAAAAAAGAAAATAAAAAAAATTATTGTCTTGCTATAAACCCTACCAAACTTTGTTGAAGGTTAGGTGGGAGGGAGCCCAATCTCTCCACCAGCTCTTTTAGAATGTAGCTCTTTAAAAAGGAGGTTGTCATTGCTTTTGAATTTGTTCAGCTCATAATCCAGTCCTGAAGAGGAGGTTTGCTAGGCCTTACAAGACTCACAAAAAAGTGTGACTTGACTATTAGGATGCTGAGCATATCTCTGTAGATTCTTTTTCTTTCTATGTCTGTCATACTAACCTCATTTGCTGAAGGTCAGAAGTACCTGGCTAGAAGGTAAAAGTTATTTCCAAGTATAAAACCTCTTGAACAAGTAGCTTTTAAATTAAAATTTCATTTTAATTTAATGTGTGAAGATTTCTATTTGCATCCATTTAAGTTGTCATACTGCTTTGAGTTAAACAATTAAATATTTTAACCTTCACTTGCCCTGATTTTAATGAGGGTAGGCATATTTGAAATACAAATACTGGACATCATAGTGATAATACCCAATTAATCGAGTTGAACTTTTTCAGTGATCTCGACTGGATGCTAGCTGGAAAACGCCCTCAGTGCATGTTAACTTTGCTTTTTGCCCTGGTCTCTGGAGTCTTGCACTGTTCAACTGTCATCTCCTGCATGGGCACTGAGATAGCACATGGGACTATGCAGCAGGCCATGTGTAGGAACAGGGTAAAGTTTTTTGGGGTTGTTGTACTCTACTTGCCAAAGACAGCAGCCTATTTCTTCGTCTGCTATTGCAAATAAGGTTGTAGCAGATAAATCAGTAGTCTGCAGTCAGTCAGCTGAACCATATGATGCTTATGCCTTGGCAGAATCAGAATTGCAGAAGAGAAGCTGTAGCTATAAAAATTGTTTAGATTGTCCCATGTTAAGGTTACCCATAACACTCCATGAATTGTTTGCTCTCTTTGCAGGTGCTGCAAGGAAATTTTTTTACTTGCCATATAAGCCTGTTTAGTATTTATCCAGAGTTTGGTCGCTGAGAATTTGAATTCAAGGAATTCAGAGTCCTCTGTGATCTCAATGCTTAAAAAGTGAGAGATGTGACCAAGAAAGTGCATTTTTACCTCCGTGAGCAGCACAGAGAAGGAAGCTGTGTGTGGTCAGTGATAAGACAGAGATTGTGTTAAAGCCCGTAGACATTTAGTGTGGACATGAAACTCGGAGATAGAAGAACAACTTGAATAAACAATACCTATACTTAGCAGACTGGAAGCTTTCTGTTTCGTGGCCCTTGGGCAACTTTTTTGGCTCTTAAATTGCCTCTTCTGAATGACTCTGTCCTTATTTACATATAGACAAAGCAGGGCTGTGTGGTAGATCTTGACCTTTGCTTGCTGATGGAACCCGATTGCTAATATTAAGAACCTCCAATAAGGTCTTTTGTTGATCTTTAAACAAAAGCTTCCAATGCTAGGGTGGATGTAAATAGCATAAGTAGTAGGAATTTGTGCTATCCTGTGCTAACAGCATATTCCCTTTTTCCTTTCCAGGTAATTTTGAAAAGGAGTATGATGATGTGACAGTCAAAATGATCTTTGCAATCGTTCAGATTATAGGATTCTTCAATTCTATTTGCAACCCTATTGTGTATGCCTTCATGAATGAAAACTTCAAGAAAAATTTTGTGTCTGCCATCTGCTTCTGCATTGTCAAACAAAATGCGTCTCCAAGCAGGCGACTTGGGAACTCGGGGATTACTATGAGGCGGCAAAAGGCAAATGTTTCTCAAAGAGATCCCATTGACTCAGACGAGGCCAGGAGGGAGGCGTTCAGCGATGGCAACATTGAAGTCAAGCTCTGTGATCAGCCAGCTTCAAAAAGGAATTTGAAAAGGCACCTTGCCTTATGCAGCTCTGAGCTTACTGTGCATTCTACCTCAGGAAATGGGCAGTAGCATCACAGAGCTTTTGAGGGTGGAAAAAGCCTTCTCTTTGTATGATCAATTTGAATGAGCCATTTAAAATAGTTTTCCACTTTGCCTGCTGAAATGAGCGGAAATAGATTCTGTGGATTATTACAATGCTGGGATAATGGTTGACAAAATGTAATATATTTTAAAAGGATGAGGAGTAGAACTTCGGAAAACACTATTACTGTATGATTCCCAGGAACAAAAATCCTCTTTTCTTCCTAAGCTAATTTAGGGCTTGTTTGCCCTCTGCTTTAGGCAAACCAGTCAACTATTGCTTGCGCTGTTTATTCTGTGTCTGGATGCTGGTATGCCACTGGACCATAGTAAGTTCAATGCCAGAAGACAGGAACTATTGAGAGAGTGCATAGTTTTTTTGGACAACTTGGTAATCTGACATGGGTCTGACATCGCAAAATCTGCTCTCTGCAGCTCTGATGACAGAGGAGCATCAGATACGGGTTCAGAAAAAATGCAGACTGAGATGCAATACTATTTTGGAAAAAAAAGTCTATGAAAGAGCCATCCAGAATTTGAAGAGATTAGATTTAAACACTGTATGCATGTTCAGATTTTGTTAGCAGGAAGCATATTAGAAATCAACAATGCATGCACAATGTGCTGTTTATACAGGTTAATTATTGGGTACAAATATAAATGCCAGTGTGCTGCCCTGTAAACTGCATTGTTCTGCTCAGAATTGTAGGAGTTGAAGTGCTGTACAAGATGGTGCAGATGCTGGAGGTGTGGTCTGTAGAGTGAGCACTGAGTTTGACTTACAGTCATGCTTGGATACATTACTTACAGGTTGAAAGTGTGGTGTTGCTGTTTTCTGGAGGGATATAAGGGACAGATCCAGAACCTGTTTGGATTCTACAGAAGACTTTTAATAGAATGTCACAGTCTTTTGACCAGATGCTTCTCTGAAGATATGCACAAATTTTTTCTGTCTCTCCATCATCTTCAAAGCAGATTAATTGCTGTCTAAGAACAGGGCCAGTGTTCTGTTATTTGTAGGCTTCACAATAAATCATGCAGTTGAAATCCTTATAAATTCTAAGCATTTTTGCTCTCAGTGGGTGAAACTGAAAAATTTTAAAAAGGTGCTTACAAGTGTGAGATTGGGGGAAAAGTGTCATCGAGAAAGGTGCACTAGATCTGATCCCACAAATGAGGTTTTGAAATACATAATTTGCAACTCCAGCTGAGGTTAGGTTGGATCCTTTAATAGCCTGTGAAATGTTGATGCTCTCTTCTGTCATCCATTGCCTCACCTAAGGGACCTTGGTGTTCCTTTGGCGATATATTTTAATATTATTTTACACTGCTACTTTACATTTTATTGTAAGTGAAAACTTAGTCTAACTTATCCTTGGAAGTTAACTGATCCTTCTGCAATGTTTATGAATTTCCATTGGATAAGGCATTCTGATGCTGGTTTGTGACATACTCTTTATTTACTTACACAGTATTTATATTGTATGTGATATACTCCTGTGCAATGTCAGGGGAAGATTCCTGACTTGTCCTGACAGCCAGGAATTAAAAGCACTCCTATTTACATAAGTATATATATTAGATAAAATAACCATTTTGGAGAGCTGTGTCTGGGTAAAACAAGATGAGCAAGGTCAGGTTCTGCTTTAGGCAGTCATGCAGACACAGCCCTGTGCATTACCTTTGAATAGTACTGGAAGAAACGGCAACAACTTTTGCCTGCAATTACAACTGTGGCTTCCTTTACAGACCATTTCTGTCCTAGCGTGTCCTTCATCTTTCTACACAGGAGACTTTTACTAAAAGTTTTCTACCCTGGAAAATAGGGGCTAATGGTGGTTTGTTATCATAGTTTTCCTCAATTAGTGTAAAGTTTTACCTGGCTGATGAGAACTATATATTTTGACAGACTCTGTAACTGCAAAATGGTTCATTTTAAGCTTTTTATTTATTTGCACTGCTAATTTTGATCACAGATTTTAACAAAAACTTCAGAGTATTTAATGTTTTTGTTTCATCATATCTGTTTTGTCTGTTGCCTTATGTCAATGAGTAACTGTTGTAGCATTGTATTAATTTTTCATGCAAATTCTTATTTGGCATTGCTGGTGCTGTTTTGCACGGGAAGCATCTATTATAAACTTTATTCTTTCAGTCTCTCTTTGTTTAAAGATTAAAATAAGCTTATATATACTCTTTAAGTTATTCAATCGCTGTCCTGTTACAGGTGCCAGCTGTTGTTATAATCCTGAGAGATGTGATTTAAAAGGCTTTGCAGAATAAGGTGAGAGAGGGGTAAAAATCTTCCAGTCTCTTGGTAAGAGAGAAATAAATGTTTCAGTACAGATACATGTGGCTACAGTTCAATTAATATAGATCAGACTCCTAAAGAGAGTTTTCATACTGTCCTCAGTAGTAACCATGCATTTTTACACAAAAGTTTTCTCAGACCCAGATCAACTTGTGACAAGTCCTAGCTGCAGGGAATAGGAAAACCTTTATTGACCTAAGCAGAACTGAGGTTTTGCCCGTGGATATAAACAGACTAAGTAGTAGGCATTTATGGCATTCTGTGCTAGAAGCATATTTTTCCTCTGTCAGAGCTTCAGCTTTGATTTACTTAACAAAACAAATCGTTCTATTGAACCAGGTCAATTGTCAGTCCAGGCTTTTAGCCTGTCTATTGGAGTGGCTCATATTGTGTGTTTCTGAGTGTGTGGCTGTAACTGAGCACTTCAAACCAGCAAAGGCTAGCACTGGTGTGGAAAGCACAGACCTGCTCCTCCCAGCTTATCTGCTTGTTCCCATTTTGTGGTAACAGAATGGCATGGTCAATCTGATCAGAAAATTTTCTGGCTAGTGATTTCACCAGAGAACAGGAAAGAACCACACTCATTTCCCTAAACTGAGAATATTTGTTAAAACAATTGTGTTCAATTCAACAATTGTGAGGAAAAATGCTTCCTCAATAAAGTTTTCTTCTAATATCTCAGGTACAAATCACTTTAAATTTCTTTGACTTTGAGGAAATTAAAGAGAAATGTATTTTATTCTCAGCTGTAAAGGGCTATGCCTTAAAGTTACGATGAGATGATGCCAGGAAGTGGTGGCATGTGGATGAAGACAGGAGCCTGAAAGGATGCGTTCAACTGACAAGAGACTGGAAATTTGAACAGACCAGGAAAAAGTGTCAAATGTGTGGACTTGCTCAACTGAAATCAGAGAGTATAAACAAGGAAAACTGAGTAGAAGGGAGTGTAACAGTGCATCTGCTACAGAATTCCCATTTGTTGGGAAGAATTAAAAAAACCAAAGATAAACATGAAGTGAGCTTTCCCTGGCAGGAAAAAAGAATCCTGGCAGGATTCTTTTATTGTTTTGAGGCGTGTGTAGTAGTTTCAGAGGACATCAGATTGGTTAATTTGTGGGTATGGTTTTAAGCTTTAGAAATAGATACTGGGCTGTAGTACTTTGCGATGAATAGACAAGAAACTGCTTATATTGAGGAGGCTTGATGCTGTTATGGGCTAACACAATGCTATGCAGGCATTAAATGATCTGAAAAATGATGAACAAGTAAACACAAGACTTGCAGTTCCCCTGTAGCATTGATGGTGTTTTCATAACACGTTTGTGGTATCGAAAAAGGGGCGTTTAGGTGCAGACCAGGAGATGTCCATTTGATGTTTCATAGTTTAATTCTGGTTTTGGATAGCCTCTGATTGTTCCCTGGACAAGGATAACAAATAGTAGTAGAGAAGATGGTGTGTCTCAGTCTGGCAGTGGGTGCATAGAACATCCTCAGTCAAATTCTCAATAAAAACCAAGCTCCAAAGATCATCGGTTAGCTGTTTAAGACCTTGGGTTATGGTTAGCATTGTAAGGCATACTGCCTAGTCTTTGCAAAATGAGTTATGTAAAATGTTTGTAGATAAATTGTAAATCTTCAAGTCACTGACTCTCAGTCAAAAAGGAAAAAACTGTCCCTTGCTGAAGTTTGCTCTGGTAGAATACTGACAATAAATGATCTGTTTGGGGAGCATGGTAGTGGTGGTAAAGATTCGGAAGGGAGCATGCCCTAAATGTAAGGGAGATTATGGGAAAGGTGGACAAATGCTTGAAGGCTGATGATACAAGCAAAGTGGAGATGGGCTGTTGAATAGCACACGTAAGTATGTGTAAGCCCTTGTCTAGGGTTCAGCTGTCCAAGGCTTGGTTGTGAAGCGCAGATGCAAGTCCTCTGCTTAGCTTTGCTGAAAAGGTTGTTGAGCTGAGCATATGTGTCGTAAAACCATGTAATAAGCCATTACAATTTTTTTTTCTTTTTAGTAATGACAACTCACGAACATGAGAAGTTCAAATTGAGGCATGAGGGAAAGAGTTTTTTTGAGAGGTAGAAGATAGCAATTAAAAAATACGGAATATCAGCCTGTTCCCAAGGAATAATGAGAGGCAGCCTTGCTCTGTGTCTCTCATGATTGCCAAGCCAGCGGAGATGTGTCATGTGCCTACATCAAGGGAGTAAGTACAAAACTTCTCAGCTTGGCAATGTTTTAGTCCTGTCTGTATGCTGATTATGTGATTAGGTGATATGTAATGGTTGTATGTGCTACTTGCAGGGTCTTTGGGTATGGTAGAAGCTATTTAAACAAGTGATTGGTAGAGGGGAAGGAACACCTGAGAGATGAGAAACATGCAGAGTATTGAAGATGAGGACTACATTGTTATTGCCCAGAAAAAAAACAAGGAGTCAATTAGAGGAAATTATTTCAGTGTCTTAGAGAGATAGGGTAGGAAGATAATGGCAAGCTATATTTTTATATAGATCAGGGGTGATGTGAGTGTTAGAAAAGCTGGGAAAGTTTAGAAACTGTTCATATAGAGTAGTTTTAAGAATGGGATTTAAGCATTTAAGTGCACAGGGCAAAATGCTGGCAAGAGTGGTAGCTTCTCTTTTGACTTCTTTGAGTGGAAGCCAGAGAATGGAGCAGGAGCTCCACCAGAGTGAAGAGGAGGCAGAGCATTAGGAGTACGGTCCAATTGCATCGAATTTATCTGGTGAGAACTGGAGGAGTTCTTCCTGAAACAGTGGAAAGAGGAGGATCAGAAAAATTTCTCTCTGCTTCCAGGTTAGCAGATAACATTTCATGTTTGTTTTAAGATTTTTCAAAGCTACAGGTTTTCAGAGGATGTTCCTCTTTATGTTGTAGATAAATTCTGATTACCAGCAGTGTTCTAAAGCTTGTATCTTTCTGAGGAACAGGGATTTAATGCAGAAACACAACAGGGGATTAGATTGTATCTATTCCTTCAGAAACATTCACATAACATTTTCTTTTATTTCTGTCTATACTGAAAGTCCTGCTTTGACATCTCAGAACTGGCTTCCAGGTGTCTTGCTGGAAAATCAAGCTATCGTTAGCTTCCAGTGAAGCTGATGGATTATGAAGTTATTTTAAAAATGTCTGATAATCTGAGATGAGACAGAGTTCATGCTATTAATATTCAGTTAATAATTTACTGCAAGTGGCTCTGGTTCCTTAAAACTGCCAAGATGTGAAGTCCTGTTCAAGTGTTATGCAGATTTTCTTTGATCCTGTAATAGATTGTAATCTCAATTACCATCTCTAATGCTGCTATTGGAATGTGATATTATCTTTACCAGCTTCTGACTACTGCTGCTTGCGTGGGTATTGTTTCCTGCTTTGGGATTTCTGGGTTTTTCTCTGTCTTGCCAAAACTGGCAATTTTTGTATTACTGACTTGTCTGTAAGCAGCTGCAGTGGTTTGAGCTGCCTCATCCAAATTTCATTTTATAGAGGCATTAATAATCTGGTTTTTTTTTTAAAAAAAGCTTTAATATTTATGATTTTTTTTCAAATCACACTGGGTAAATACAGTGTTGAAAGCACTCCTTGACCTGAGTGATGCATCCATAGGTGAAGTTCAATGTGCTCCCTCAGATGGAGCAGAATTAATGATGAAATAGGTGCTTACCTTGGATTCAACAACTAGTCTGTAACCCAGTAACAGGAGCACCTGGAGGAGTAAATTAGGAATGTAGTGGTCTGCTCTCCTCTGGAGTCACATGCTGGTTTATTATCAGAGTTTAACCCCCCAAACTTTTCAGCTGCATCAGTACAACAAAACTCAGTCAATCACAAGCAGAAAAACCTGGTTCCTTTCATTCACAGAAGGAAAGATGAACTCTCCTGCAAGTCGAGATACCGTCTGTTTTGCTGCAAAAGTGCTGTCCTACGAGCCAGGATTGTTCTTGAGAATGTTGAAGGGTATTTGCACATGAGACATACATTCATAAAAAGTTTCTAGAAATTTAGAACGGATCCAAACAAACTTGTAGAAATTATGTCTCTGCCTTGTAGAGTGCTTGAAGCTCAAACCAAGACCTGAAAGATGGCTGCTGCCTGAAAAATGATACTTGAATTTTGTTGACAGATCAGCCTCCTGTGGAATACAAAGCTTTCTAAGAAAAGCTCTAATTTCCTTACATTTTCCATAATTGTTTTTTTCTCAAAGCAGGAACTTGTGCTTATTTCTCATTCTTTGGAAAAATAATCTTAAAACCTTTGTCCCAGACACGATCCACTTATGTAGCTTGCTGATGAAAAATGGGAAAACAATTCAACTTGAGATGTTCCCACTTAAAAAAAAATAAAAATAAAAAATTTGAGCCATATCAAAAGAAACAACTTCAGGGCTTCAGTAATGTATAGAAGTAGTATTTGTGTGGTTTTTTGAAGCAGCCCTTGTCTCATGGAGCATAGCCAGATTTTTTTTACAGATGTCCTTTTATTAAGCACTTGGATAGTAACGTAACTACATGAAGAATAAGAGTTTCTTGATTTCAAAAGTCTTGTTCATATTCAGAAAGACTTAACCTATTTCTTATATACACTGACCACAACTTTCTACTTCTCATCCAAAATAAATCCGTGCAGCTATACTGGCCTATAACCTTTCTGGTCTCATTGCACAGTGGCCTGACCATGTTTCTGTGTTTTTTTTAAAAATTTATTTTATTTTTATATTTGTGTAATCCAAGTTAGCCTCGTATAAATTTACTTTGATACCTAGTTCTATTAATTATTATTCTTTCTTTTGCATCAATAAATCTAGCTGGTTGTACCATCATTGTTCAAGCAAGTCTGTGGGTGTGAATTTTTTTCCCATTTGTTACCAGGAAATTATTACATGAGTTTGGAAATGGCATATCTTACAATTTTTTACTGTTGTGAATTTATGTGTATTTCTCTTTGTATGTTGGTAACAGTGAAAATTAAAGGTAAATACAAAGTTAGCATAAATCAATCATATTTTCAATACTGTACTGCTATTTTCCAATACAATCTCTTACGGTGCCTCTGAGTGATTTCCTTGGGAATACATGTAAGCAGTGCAGCTCACTGGGTTCAGCTGCTGTTTGTGGAACATGGTCAGTTGATGAAAGGGACCCTATCCTAAAATGACATGATGTTTTGCTAATATTAAAATACTTTTTTTAGATCAGCACTCCTTCCTTATAGAAATTTTTTTTCCTAAAGTTTCTGGTTGAAATTGCTTTCTTTTTTTTTTTTTTTTTTCTCTTTTCAATGGCAGCACTCCTTTTTTTTTCCAAACTAATCATACCAAGGTTTCTTGGGAGTCTCTTGTCAGGTAAGTTTACTGTTCTTCTGCTCATGGTCCTTTTCTCCTCTATCTCTTACTATTTCCAAACATACATGATGAAATTGTGTGCAGTGCTTCAGTTGAGGCTTTAACAGTGCCTCAAGGAATAAATATTAGTCTTTCCTGACAGCTGTATCTTTGTTTGCTAGAATACAAGTCCCTTTGAATGCTTAATTTTCTCCTTTTGTACAGAATTCACAATGTGTGAGTGTAAATGTGTACTTTCATCCCTAAAAACTGGAAATTGTTGTTTTCAGACTTGAGATGATTTTTCCTACATCTTACTTACAGTTTTATTCACATTCAATTTTATATTTATCTCATCTTTTCTCCCTACCCCTGAGCAGTTAAGCTCTTTATAATACATGTTTTACTTTGCTCACGCCTCTAAGAACTTACTGATTTAAATCTTTCTAGCAGGGATTATCATAAATAAAAACTATTTGCTACAGAGGTCAAGTCTTGAGGGAGTGAGAAAGGGGCCTGAAGGTTTCTTAATTTTTTACAAAGAGACAATTTGCAAACTTAAGCCTCTGCTTACCAATACCTAAACAACTAAGCCCCTGCTGGCAGACAAAGGACAAAAATTCCTGCTGATTTCAGAGCAAGAAGTAGAGTTTACGAATAACAGGAACTCCAGCATAAAACAAACCTGCATGACTACTATCTGCAGCCCAATCTGAAGTAAAGCATTGAACAGAGGTGCGATGAAAGGCTACCAGTATGGTTACTGGGAAGGTTATTGGTCAGGTTGGAGTTCATATGCTTTCTGCTGTGGAGCAGATTTGGTTTCACGATAGGTGGAGAAAAGGCCATTAACTGTGGTGAGAGTCCTAATAAATGCATGCTGAGTTGGGATCTAGATAGAAGGGAGTTTCTGCATGGAAGCATGTACCCATAATGAAATATCTGAGTAGGTAACACAGAATTAGGTAATAGATAAAAAAAAACTACAAGAACAAAATAAACTCTGCTGTACTGTGAAAGCTCTGCTCTACACATCAGCTTTAACAAATTTATGAATTATCTACTTTTAATTTTAGATTTCTTTCCCTAGTGTCCAGATTCTGGTGTGAAGGGTGAGAAAGCTGCTAACTGGACTGTGTTGGATTCACTCAGTGAATAGGCTGAATGATAGTTCTCAATTTGTATGAGGGCTACTTTTTATACTACACTTTATGATACTCCGGTGATATCCCTGGGAAACTTGTGCTTTCATAGAATCGCTGAACTCTGCAGTTATCTATTATTTAAGGTTGCTGTTTCCTAACAATCAATTTCATTTAGTGGGAAGTTGAGATTTTATTTCTGCCTTTTGCCTTGCTCCTTTTCTTTTTCTTGCCTCATCAGTTTTACTTTTTTGCTTTGTCTCTGTCCTTTTTTTCCCCCGTTTCTTTCCTTGAAGCAATTCCTTGAGCTCCCTGTGACCCCCTTATCTCTTTTATACAGGTTAGAATAACCAGGTGAGAAATTTTGATGAAGTGAAGTGAATTTTGATGGATTGAAACAGGTCCTGTGTTTCAGAATTTGTATTCCATCAAGGCTGACTATCAGATGTTTGGACTGTATTTCCAGTCCTTATTTCAGGCTGTCTGCACCCTTGGGAAGAACTTGCCCACTGTACTGGTTATATTTGGCTTGCATATGGTAGAGAAATCTTGGAATTATTGAGACACCTGCACTTACCTGACAAAGGTTAGCATGTGTTAGGGCAGCTGGAGATGAACTAAAAGAAGCACGTGCAGCTGTTGGGCAAACACCTTGGCAGCAGGCCAGGATGCAGCTGTAATGACAGTGAAGGTGGGAAGACAGGGCACTGTGGAGAGATGTGCAGTCAGCATTTCTAGAGTTCTTAAGGCCCCTGTGGTAAAATAGGTCAGCTCCACCTGACATATTTGGCATAAACAAGACATGTTTTTCTGCCTTTCCATCTGGCCCACTGGGTGCATGAAGAAAATGTGACTTGCATCAGCTCAAACTTCCAAGTGCTTATTAATGCTCTCTTCCTGGTAGTCTGCATGTAGTATGTATTGGTATTTCTGAATTTGACTTTACACATTTGTATTGACATTCTGTTTCTAATGCTGCTTATTGACATATTCTATTTACATATTCTATTTCTTTGATTTTACGTATTTCTAATTCCTAGGAAGTAAGGCTTCTCAGTGATGTGCCAGCTACACTGAGAGAGTTGATTTTTCTTGCTGCAGGTAACAAGTGTGGATATCCATCTTGATTGTACAGATGAACTATGGCTTGCCAAAAGGTCCAGTAACTTTATTCTTGGAGTCTGTAAAATAAGCTTTATGTAGTGTCTTTGTCTGTGACAACAGAAATGTTCTTCTGCTTCTTGCCTCTAGCATATGGTTTCCACAGACACATCTGTTGGGCATTCAACTTCACTACTATTGGGTTTGGTGCACAGCTGGAGAGTCTTAAAGATCATGCAATCAGAGAACAAATAGTCAGAAAACATACAGCATCTCCATGGATAAAGTATAAAAATGTATCCCACCGAATGTTGTATTAAAGCTGTCAGCCCTCAGTCAGACTGGAATTCTGAAGGGCAGATTCGTGGCAAAAACCTCTGGAAAATGTCTTTGCCTACTGCAGCTCCGTGTGGTTGTGTTCTGGCCTGTCTCTGGCTGTAGGTGGCACCGTTGCAGCACACAAGAAGTAGTCTGGGGCTTGCTCTTCCAGGCACCTTACTCCTGAGAGAATTCTTATCCTAAGGGCTTTTGAAAGCATGTATTTGATAATAGGATTTGGTAAAGGCTTGCTAGAGCTAGATACTTCCAACAAGGCTCCTCTAGCCATGATGTACTTTGGAGGATACTGAAGTTGAAAGCTTACACTTTTCTGATTTTGTCAGCTTAAACATCTAAATCCACTCTTGGAACATTAAAATGCTGTTTCTCCCTGCAGAAAGAGGATGTCACTGGCAGAAAAGGAAGTGGGTCTGTTCTGATACGAGGGAGGGTGCAATATGAGGTCCTTTGGGCTTAGCCACAGCCTGGACCAATGGGAGGACAAAAACCTGACCCTAACAAGTTAGACCTGATGAGTGATCAAGGATCAACAGTATAAACAATCCAATAGAAATTGGTTTTATAGTTTTTTTTCAAATCTTACCTGAGATGTTTTAAGTTTTCCTTTCTGAGAGTCATCCCCTTTGCTTTGGAAAACTTCTGTTTTCCAAAACAAATACCACACTTAGGTCTGTCTGTTGTGTTTTTGAATTTGAGCACTTGAAACATATATTAGTTAATGGAGCTACAAAACTATAGAGATCAAGGCTCTCTGAAATCCTTCAGACAACTAATTTCCAGACTCCCTGGAGTGTACTAAAAGTCCCATAGCTTTAGACATCCTGCTTCCCAATTCTGGTGTTACAGTGAGGGGAAGTGGAAGGGGAAGGAAATAGTTATTTATTAGCAATCAGGAGAAGTCTTAGTTCTGAAATGGTGAACTTAGAAAAGTAAAGGGTCTCAAAAAGTGATCTGTTTTTATTAGTCTCCACAGATACTCATATAAAACACGCTATGCATGAAAAAGCCTCTAAAATCTGAAAGGGAGTGAGGAACATTGCTATTAAAGTTAAAAAAACCAAAAAATACTCTTGTGTAGGGAAAAAATTTAGCAGCTTGTCAAGATCATCTATAAAATACAAGTCTTGCCATAGTGATGAGTTAGAGCTCCACAAATACTAGGGCAAATGAACAGATCATTATTTGAACCTGTTGAGAGTGTAGGTGGAGGATAACAATCCTGGCTATCAAATGTAACACAAACCATCTGAAACAGTGGGAATCCTTTGTCATAATTTGCAACATGCTGATGAAATGATCAAGTTCTTCAAAGAGTTGTCAATGCTTGTTTATAAGTCTGAAGTGGAATGAAAACACTTTACTGGTGAGGGGAGAGGAGCACAGAAGGACTTAGCCACAGAAGTAGTTTGTTTTGTTTACTTGGAAAGTAACCTGAAGAGGTAAAGGAGTTTGCTGAGTTTTTAATGGAAATATATATATATAATATATAGTTCATAATCATATGAAAAACAAGGCAAACACTGTAGTTTGTGTTTTGTTTTGTTTTTTTAGGAACATACTAAGGAAGTGTTACTTTTTTTAGCATGTGGTATTTTCTTCTCCAAAGTAAACTTACACAGTTTTGAGATTAAAGAGAAGAATGTCAAGGAAGCCATTAATTCATGCATCTGTTATGAAGAGGATTCAAAACACAGCCACCAGTAAAGGAATCTTTAGTCTTACTAGTTTTTCTTGGTACAAATCTGGGTTGGTTGTTCCTGGAAAGCAATGATATTTCAGTTTGTCACAGTTGCTTGTTCCAGTCAATGGCTACGGGCAATGCCTTTTTGCTTCCACTTTTGCAGCAGCCATCTTAATTACTTGCTGTTTTTCAAGATGTTTTAGAAATTGCAAATGCTCCTGGACCTTTTGTTCCTAGAAGCTGAGCTGCAGTTGTTGGTATCTGTATCATTTATGTCTGGCAGATGACCCTGAGCTATTGAGAAACTACCTCTGCATAAAACGCATGAAGCCTTATGCCAAATAGTCTCACTTTTACTCATCCATGCAGAATGACTTTTTAAGAGATTTAAACATGAAGCATGAATCCACAGCCCTAATTCTTATTTTAGCTGTGCAATTTAGTGCAATTTTGTGATGACAAAATGGCCAACACCCCTCCATGTGGCTTCAGTCTTATTTAAGAATCTCTTCAGGCTGGATTCTGAACTGAGGACAAAGTTCTTTAGCAGTTACATGGTCTGTTGTTGCTTTGCAAAGATTTTTATGGTTGGCCTTCCTGCTTTTTGTGAAGAGTGAAATAAGGGGGAAGTGCTCATTCAAGGGATTCTATCAAAGAAATAAGGGCAGTCCCTAAAAGCTAAAGATTAATCAGATTAGGTTGGGCCTGTGGATCACAGCTGGGAGGACTTGGCTGCTTGCATCATGTAGGGCATTCTTTGGAAGCTGACATGTAACATGGGTGGGGGGAGTTGACTTAAGTTCTGCAGCAATTAACTCCAGTGCACAGGCTGCTACAGAATAAGTAATGTCAGTCATTACACCTGGTGTACTTGAGTCCTTTTGGAGCAGCTGGGTGCTAGGTTAGTGATATGCATTTGCACTGTTCATCTCTGAGTAAGTATGTCATCTTCCAAGTCTGTAAATCATACTGATTTTTTCAGAAAATAGGAGAAATTAGGCACTGAAATGTAATTTGTAGTTGAGAGCTCTGTGTCACTGGTTTTCAAATGTTAATTAAGCCTTATGTCAAGTGAGATGTGTTTGGTTTGGTTTTTTTCCCCCAAGATAGATGGGGGAGGTGGAAGGGAGATTTTTTTTTTTTTAATCCAACATAGTAGTTTCGAATTCATACAGTGTTCAATTGGAAGGGCCCTAAGTGATAAGTGTAAACAAGGATACTAGCACACCATAATATCTACTGATAACAGGTACTTGCAGAACATCTGCGTAGCTTTCAGGGATAGGTGTGATTGGTAAAAAACGACAGGTATAAAACCATGAATGATAAAATAAAATGAGGCAAAACTGAGGCAGAGCTGAGGACTGATTTTGTTCCTTTTTATGTTAGGAGTCTGAAAAGGGGGGCAGCATGTCTTCTGCTGACTCCCACTATCTAAAATGTAAAAACCTGTGCACAGTTTTTGAACTAGTTCATTAAAAGTTTATGCCTAAAGTTGACTTACATTTCCCAGTGATCTGTATGTACTTGGTTTGTTCACTGTTCAATTTATTGCCTAGCAGCTTAACAGACCACAAATTAAAGGAGAGAGCACTGCACCAGCACGCTCAGACCTTAACTCTTGCTTTTCATATTTTCTGAGCTGTCTGTAACATTCTTCAGAAGAAGGGGAAGCAAAGATAAGGGAAGGGTTATTGAGGAGGATTTTGGCTGATGCATCTCTAGTGACACCTTGTGGGGTGTTTCACAGAATCGTCTAGAACTCCTTTTTGAGGAAGAAATAAACTGAAAGGCTTGTTGGGCAAAACATTGCTCAAATACTCCACGTAGGATATAGTTAAACTTTTTTACTCCTCTATAGCTTACAAGCAAACATATTAGAATATCTTAACTGATTTCATTGTTGTTGATATTTGCTACTGTTGTCTATGAATAATTTTTGCTCTAACCCCAGCATAAAGTCTCAGTTTATAACTTTTTAATTAGGATACTGGAAGGAGACAGCTATATAAACTTGCTTTTTGGATAAAAACAAAGCTGAAATACATGCATGTTGTTACTTTTTTTTTTAACCAGTTCAGTTTAAAGTCTGATGCTACCTCAAGACATCATTAAACATCATCAAAGTGATTTCTCCATTTTCCTCAACATAAAATATTCTTTAGATAGATAGAAAGTTTGTTTAATCCTACAGTCTAAAATGGATTTTAGTTTCCTCAGGTGCTATTCAGGACTGCACGATTCACTATGCTCTGTACAGGCATCTAGCAACTTGTTCCTCTCAAATTGTCTGGCCTTGTACTTGGGCCTTACAATAGACTTGGCAGGTTGGCATACTCCATATATGTGTGCTGGTTACATTGCCTTGTCAGAAACGTTTATCTGTTGCTACAGAGGCAGTTCAGATGGAGGCTTTGTAGCTTGGTCAATAGGACTTTTGTCATTAGTAGTAAAATGCTATAGGTGTCCTGGCCTGACAACAGAGTGCTTTTGGGCTTGTCATACCCCCCTGGTGTTTGGCATGAAGACACCTAGTGCTGGTGCCTTTGGGATCCAGAGGGAGGCTGAAAGAGAGAGAATAAGTAAGGAAGAGTAACTTCCTTTTTATTCCTTCAGCTATGAAATCTAGTAACTCAGCAGCTTTAAAAATAACAACTATCACAGTTTCATCTTCACTGGCTATCTGCCACTGAAGTTCTTCCTTCATTTTGAGGACTAGCTGTAGTCTTAAATCCATGAGAAGGCTGTAGGTTGAAAGTTGCCCTTTTCCTCTTCAGGGCATGTGAGTGGTATGAAAAATAACAGTTGCTTGTTTCTGCTCCAGTGAGGGTAATAGTGGATTTTATTTCAGGTCAGTGGGTTCAAGACCACACTGTGGATGCAGGACAGATGCACAGTAGGAGAAAAGGGCTGGAGAAGACCATTCCCAAAGGTGCTCAAAATACAAGTGCACACGGCTGATGAGGCAAACCTGGGTAGCAGAGAGAGAACAAGGTGAGTGGTAAAACCAGTTGTTATTTATTTTGCAGGCTAGTATTTGAGAAAACAAATGTGTTGCTGAGCCAAGTCTGTTGCAGCCCAGAAATAGCAGACTCCTGTGTGCATGTGGCATACCTGCATACAACAGGAAAATATCTATTATGAGCCCTTTTCTAAAATAAAAAAATAACTGGTAACTGAGCAAAAAAATAGCAAATAATAAGATTAACTGTGTTAACAAAACAATAAATACTGTGGTTTCACTGAACATACTTTCCAAATTTCTGCTTCATTTGCTTTTCTTTTATATAGAGAGTGTTTTTCTGCTCTCTGGTGTTATTTCTGGGTAATTTGGTACTAAGTTTTGTGGTATTTTTTTTCTTTACGATGTATTTGCCTCTCCTTTGGCATAACAAGACTTAACTTGATTATGTAAAATGCATTTGAGTTGGCTGACACAACTATGAGCCAGATACCAGCAGAAAACTTAATGATGTAATTTATTGAAGGCCTGCATGAAATGTTCTCACTGAGATTATTTTTACATATTATCTCCTTAAAAAATGCTGATGTTTTCTGTGAAGAGAATATCATATTTTCTTGTGGTGTTTTGAGGATAATTTAGATGTTGTTCTTCAGTAAAGCTCTGAGAACTGCTGCAAACCAGAAAACATGAATGTCAACCTATTAAAGCATTGATCCCTCCAGTTATTTGTTTTACATGGTAGGTACACTAAAAATGTCTTTTAAATGCCTGCTGGTGATGCTAAATGAGGACATGAGGAAAATAGCACAATAGGGGAATTGAAGAATAGCAGCCTTTTTAACAGTTGAATCAATATATGACATCACTGGAGTAATTAGTATAACTGACCTAAAAATGCAAGGGGCAAAATTATATTGATTTCTACAGTGAATGGCATATTTTACACCTAGATTTTAAACAAATAGACACACTCATGCTCCTTCTAGTGGATGCATATATCTGTGTTTCAGTCAATTCAGTTTGCTGGTTAGATTTTCTGAGAGACAGCCTGTTGAATGGCATGAATAGGAATTCGTTGCTTCCCAGAAACTTGTTAAAAATAAGCTATGCTTTCTCATGTTGAATTTGCTCTTCCTTAGTCTGTTGAGGTTTTACACACTTTGTGTGTGTGTGTGTATACATTTAGTATTATTTAGAAATAAATTGTAAATTTAAAGAATAAATACATTCAGATTCATTTGGGAATGAAACGTTGAGAAATAGAAATTATGAGAATCAGTTGCAGCTGATGTGATTTTGATAGACTAGATATGTAGCTCATTGTCTTTAGAAAACTTTAATCAACATCTTACTATACAATAGTTCTTTTTCTTTTTTTTTTTTTAACCAATTTTCTGTGATTTTCATCTACTGATTGTAGGGGCCTCTTTCCCTATTTATTGGTACTGGAGTAACTGTTTTAGCTAGATGTGTGGAAGATCTATTTCCTGTTGCTTGCTCTCATTTTGTGAAAAGTGTGAAGTCTGGGGATAATTGAAGTCTTCTGTGCAGCACCCCTTATGAAGTGGATCTCTTATCTGTCCTCGGAGTTACAGACTGGTTGCAACTTCACCCATTTGGCGTCTCAACCTGCTGCTTCGCCCTGGTCAGAAGAATATGAATCCCAGCTAATCCTGGGGAAAAGATGCAAGCATTGGGCCATCTGAGTCCCCAAAAAGTAAAAAAGGGTCTTTAATACCTGGATGTAGAAGTCAATCAGTAGGACCCGTTCTATTAAAAACTCATCCACAAAGCTCTGCTGTGGAAGGAGAACCGTTTTACAAAGGGGTGAGTTTGATGTCTTTTAATTTATCTGGCCATTAATATTTCACAAACAAATTGGTACAAGTGTTGGCCAGTTCTCCTACAGCAGATGCTGTGGAGAAATGAAGCTGTTTGATACCCTTCATATTGCTTTCCTTTTAATTAATGTGTATTTGCACTGCCTGCTTACATCTTGCTTTCCATGCTTGGCATTTGAAAGTGAGATATTTGAATTGTTGCTCAGTTTCTCGGTGTTTTGGTTTTGTGCTAACAGATGGATTGACTTTCTGGTACTGCCTCCTGTTTCCATCTCTCTGTAGTGAAGCAGTAGAATTTATGCAGCTAAACTCAGTACAGAGATGATAGCTAAATATGACTATACTCCATCAGCAGTATTATCTGTTGTTGGAGGACCAAGTGCAGTAGCAACATGAAGCTGTGCAATTTTCTTATGCCTCCCGGACAGAAGTAGACAGATGATGTGACTTGGTGAGGCAGCACTGTGTTCAGTGGCAGAACCACCCCTGGTTTTATCCTCTGCCTGCTGATCTTCCACACAATAATATGATGCCACTGTGAACGTATTGGTGTGCCCATGCTCTGTGAGAACCTCACGCACTGGGCAGTCACCTAGTTACTAAAAAATCCTCATTGCTGGCATTTGTATTCAAGGCAGAAGGCGTCCCCTGTTTGCACAGCCTACATATGAAACCACCTACGTATTTTCTAACCATCCTGCTGCTTTCACTGTGCGTGGGAGTTTATCTTTACTAGAAACAGTAATTGCAAAAATGACCTTCATACTTACTGAAAGCAGTAGACTGCTCCACTCTGACTCATGGAATGAGCCCAGGTATTGGGTCATGGCTTGATACCGTGTTTCTCTCTTGTCTTGTGCAATAGTTGAATCCACGCCTAGTTCTGTGTCATACGATGTCATAGGCGAAGCGTACGACGGTTCCGTCGCTGCCAGCATCTGGGATGAAGTGAAAACTGCAAACCTGCTGCTGACGGATGAAAGCAGCCTTGCGTTGGCTCAGCTGGGTTTCAGAGGGAAGGCTTGCATTTCAGCATGTCTTCTAGTTTCGGTTTTAGAATAACAAATCCAGTCTGGATCATGCACCTCTAGCTGAAATAAAAGCCATTACTTTTGTTCTGTATTTGTGTTGCCTCCCTAGTGGTTTCTTGAGCTCTGTCTTTGCAGTCATCTTGGCTGATTTTTTTCTTCTGTAGTGTTCACTGCTATTTTACTTCAGTAGGAAATCCCCTTTTTAAAATGCCTTGTAATGAGTCACTGCTGTGTTTGCTTCAAACTGAAGGGGATTCCAACTATAAAATAGTATTATTACTAAAATATAATACTGTTCCATTGCATAGGTTGTATTTTAAAACACAGACAGGTTTGGGGGAGTTGTAGGGTAAGCAAGCAATGTTGTTGCTAGTTTTGTTTGTTAACTTGGGGAATGATGGCAATTCCAGTAAGAAGTAAGCACCTTAGAAGTTTAATAGATCAAAATCAATCTGAAACTGAAAATTATTATTCAGAAGTTATATATTTCTGAAGTTGTATACAAAAATACCCCCAAACCAGCCTCAAACCATAATAGATCTTGTGTTCCCTGTGTTCCAGTAATGAATTTTAAAATTTGTTCAGCAAGAAGCACAGTTTGGTTTTGGGTTTTTTGTGTGTGTCTATGTTCTTCATGGATTCAAAATCAAATTGCTTTAAAAAAATATTATTTCAGGCATGGAAAATTGCTTTGGATTTGCTTCTTCCTTTGTAAATCTGACTTTCCTCATATCTATGTTACTGTTGGTTTACCTATTGCTTTAAGCTGCAGCCTTCTGAAACCATCTTCTGTTGCTTTCTTTTATCTGGAGTAACTGCTGCAACTCTCTGTCACGCTGGAGTTTTGATCGCCATTTCACATCTCTGTGTGTGCACACAGGAGATGGAAATTTCAGTTTCCAGTAGCCTTTGGTACAGCCTTCTCATGTCCACAGAGATATGCAGACAATCCAGGTGTGTTCTCTTACTTTGCTCCCCCTTTCAGCTCTGCAATTTTCTTCCTTATTTTCTGAGTTTACCTGAGAGCTTCTACAGGCTGTAATCCAGACTCTCCCATTCTACTGGTGACAGCTACCTCCACACTCAGCCCTAGGTGAGACAACTTATTCTCTGCTGCTTTTGGACTCTGAAACTACTCCTGGTAATTTTAGGCTTTTTTTCCCTTGTGCCTTTCTGGTTTTATCTGTCATATAAACAGAATTCAGCAATTCCAATTTTGCTCTAGACTGTCTAGGAATGAAAAAAAAACAAAACAACTCCATACCACAAAAGGCACAATTTAAAAGCAAATTGTATCAATATTTTCAATATTAGTGTATGGAAGGTGGTGGTTATATAGAGAGATATGGTGGTTATTGAGCATTGAAAATGACCTTGAGGTTGCTTAAGGCCCCACAGTAACACTTGAGTTTAAAAAAACATCTCACTACTGGTTTTACAGCATATTGCTGTGAAGTAAATAATTTAAAAAAAGCCGCAAAGATGTACAATTTCCCCTAGTCTTTGACTAATGCTTTAAGAGAAAGAACATTTAAAAAAATACTCTTTAACTGAAGGTGAGGGGATTTCCTTAGGAAGAAGGGAGCCTTGCTCTAAACCAGTGACCTCAGGAGGCAGTCATTTCCTAATGGCCTGAGGAGCATCTGCACTGATGAATGGGAGGACATAGACAGCTCCATCCCTCGAGCCCCAAAATGCGTTTGGGTTTGCCTCCCTTCAAAGGTATTTAAATGCTAAAGGCTCATCAGAATCCTATACCAATGCCTTAAATTGCCTAAATTGCTTAGCTGCCATCCTCTTAGGGTAACAGGACCAAAGGGGCTGGGCTGCCCCACAGATATTGCAAGCCAGGGTTTTGTGGTATGGAGACACTCAGGTGGGTTCCTGTGGAGACACGCTGGGACTAGAAGCTGACCAGCTTTGCTGGTGCAGGTTAGGCTTCTCCAGTAAAGGTCACTGGTGAGTAAAGCCAGGCTTCCCCATTACCCCATGCAGGTGAGGGCATCTCAGGGTCCAGCACTGCAGACTTTTCTCCTGTGATGCTGAGCAGAAACTGTTGAGCTCTATCACAGTGCAAAGCCCACGTGAGTCTGGGGGATCAAAGCCAGGTTTGGATGGAATGATTTGTCTGTGTCTCCAGGGACCAGAGGGGCATGGCTGTGGAACTGAGACATTTGTGTGAAGTGGCAGCATGGGGGCCTAAGCTGGCTGTTCACAGGACTTGGGTTGGAAATCTGCATCTGTGGTCTGGCTTGGGCTCAAACCTGGATAAACTGTAGCTACTGGGAGCTGTGTGGTTGAGTGCACTCTTGACAGTTCCATATGGTGTTTAGGTGTACAGCATGCAGTCTGGCTGGTTTGGAAAATTTGGACCCAAGTGCTTTTGTCACTTTCAAATCGGGAAAAGATTCCATGCATCCTGTAGAAATTTTGAAAATAGTACCCCATTTATGTAGTGAGATCTCTACATAGACAATTAAGGTCACCTTGGTACTTGGATTAGACTGCGAACTGCTAAGAGTCAAATACTTTTCATTTCTAGCACCGTTACTATTTTTCTCCTGTGGTAGAATGTTTTGTCTGAATAATCCTCTCATATGTATCCCATTGCTGATCAACGTCTGTCTTTGGTTTGTAAATGCTGAATATGCTTTTTTAGGAAATCAGGTTAAAGTAAACTTGAGTGCTTGCAAACATTTGAAAGACTTACAGATAGTAATGGGATATTTATCAGATCCCCTGGCTCTCTGCTGTGGTTTAAGGCTTTCTTAAAAGTTGGATGCACAGAGAGGTACTGCAGAAGTTTAGAGTAAGGTTATAACTAATAGGTAGATCTTATATACCTACTTCATAAAATAATCTTCAGTACTTAATCTTTTTTCTAGGTTGTAATTGCCAGAGAAGTAAAAGTGTATGTTTGCTACAGCATTCTAGTGCTCAAAGCATTTGTCTTTTTTTTTTTTTTAAGGGAAAAAAAAAGAAAAAAGGACCTTATCTCCACTACAGCAAATGGCTTTTCCTTATATCCCTATAAAAATTAATCATTTTAACAACATTTTTCTTTACTGTTCAAAGAATTTTTACATTTTTCTTGATTGTTCCCCAGTGTTTATACACCGCCTCTGTGTTTTATGAGTAAAAAATTTGAATATCACAAGGGTACAGTTACCATAAAACTAAGGTCATATGAGGTGGAAATAGCAGCCTAAGATCAGGAGTTCCTTCATTTTTATAGTCCTTTTTTTTTTGGTAAGAAGAAACAGCTCTAAGGCAGTTATCTTGTAGGACAGTATATGGGAATGTTTGCCTTTATAGATATGTGTGTGTGTGTTTCTGTGTGCTTATGTGATAGAGAGCTGCATTAGAAATATTTGGATCTGGCTTCTAATGAGAGAGCTCTCTCTCTAATGTGGTTATTAGCTTTACCACACAATTGTATGTCTTGCACAACCATGCAGCCAAGTTGTAAGCAGATATTATTCTTGATTTCACAAAAAGGGAAAATTAGATTTGTGTGCTTTGTGGAGTGGGGTGGAGAAACTTCTGCTTCAGTGTTATGAGGAATATTAGTGGTTGTGAAGAGGTCATCAGATCCTCCAGAGGAGATAGGAAAGGGTACAGTTTTCACCTGAAACTTAGTAAACGTGTCCCCACTCACCACCTTCCTCTGCTCCTTTCTTCCTGTCAACCTTTCTTCCTGTCAACGACAACTGGGATGCCTCCTACAAGATGCCTTCACTTCCCCTGTTTGCCCTTGGCCAGCTGCAAACTCAGGTAAGGAAATCTTCCTCTGTTCAGCCAGCTGTGCTGATGGCAAACACTAGCTCTCACTGCGCTCATCAGGCCTTACTTCCTTTTTCCCTTCATTTTTAAACCAAACTCTAGTAGCTCCTGTGCTACTATTGTTGACAATTTACAACCAATGATAGTGGTGGTAGCTGACAAAGCCACACTAAGCTTTCTGTTTAAGGGAGCAGCTTTTCTGTGCAGTACTGTTTTATATTATTGTGAATTACTTTATTGGGTATCATTCTAGTGTTTCCCTACCACGATCATCAGCTTTCAATGGTGCTTTAGTTAATCTCTCCTCTACTTGAATTCCACAGAGCTCTATACAGAGGTACAAGCAAACGTAGTGAGAAGTGGCTAGTTTTTGTTATGTTATTTGACTTATTTTTGTGCAGTCTTATCTTAGGCTAGGGTCAAGAGTGTGTGCATTACATTTAGGGTGGACAACAATGGGGCCTGTGATAATCCTTCATTCTTTCCATCATCTTGAACTTAACTGTGAACATCTTGCAGTCTTATCCTTTGCCCTTTCTGTGGAGGTATCCACTGTTCCAGATGAACATAGGAACTCACTCCCTTGCTGTTGAGAAGAAAAATCAGAGACCAGGATGTTAGTTTTGAGGTAGATTATCTTGTTGAGAAAGTTCTCTGTACTATTTTGTTGTAATATAAGGTACATAAATCCTCCAGGCTCTGTGCCTGATCTTCTTGTAGCTCAGCCAAGAAATACCAAAGGCAGAGAAGTGTCTACCAGTCGCAGTTTTTGGCAGTCCCTGAATCTGAGTGAAAAGGCTTTGCCTCATCCAAAAAAAACCAACAACCTGTCTCCATGAGGTAAAGGTCATATTTCTGTCAAACCACTAGATGTTGCTTTAAACTTTCACTGACGTATAGAGCAGGAAACTTACGGTTCAGGATTGACTTTTCTCTCTTCTTAATTAGCAAACAGGTTAAACTCTGTATGGATAGGAAAGAAAGTTTTCTGAAGCTTATGCAGAAAGATTAATACTTTTAATGGAGGATTCAAACATTGTCTAAAATTAGATTTTATTCAGTTTGGATCAGAATTTAAACACTGCAGTATTTCTGTAAAAAAATGGTAGAAATCAATGGGTGGGTAACCAGCTGGAGAACAAGGTGTTGTTATTGGCTAGGAAAAAAGGCTTGTAGTCAAACTGCCTTGATACAAAGTTGCATGCTTAAAGTTTGTAGAATTGACAAACGTGTTGGAAGTGATACTCTGCTGGAACCTGCTGCTGGCCTGCTATAAAGCCTGTTTTCATACTTGCTATCGTATCAATTTCATGAACATCTTAAAGAAAATCCAGTGAAATAGCTTAAGAATATACTTGAGTAATAATAAAGAATTTATTGAATCGCTATCTAAGACCACCTCGTAAAGGAGCTGTGGCATTTCCAATTTTTCTGCAAGGAAGGGAGAACTTGTTGTGGGTGGTCTTTCATTTGTGGCTAAGCAGTAAACCACACAGGGAGCAGGAACAAAATGGGTGGGAAGTGCCTTGATTTTTAATACATCTCAGGCAAAAACTGTTTGAGTCCAAAATAAAATCAAAATGATTCACTAAAATTTAGGATGGAACTGGGTAGCAGTGTCTTCATCCCTGGGAAAGTAATTTCTGTGAGCACAGAAATGTAATTCAATTCTGTATGAAGTGTGGATAAGAGGTACCGTCACCTTTAACTGCTTAGTTTACCTCAAAAACATGACAGCTGGGACTGATTGTCTCATACTGCTACTTCTTGATCTGGGGCATGTGAACCTGTTTAAGAAATATATAAATTAAAAAAAAAAAAAAAGAGTAGCAGCCAACCTACTTCTGAGTGAAGCAGAAGAGAGTATTTTAGCTTGAAAAAAAATGTAAAGTGCATGGGAGCAGTTCTCCTTCATGCACCAAGAAGAGAGGAGAACAGCTGTAGACAGCCAGCAAGTAACACTCGTGTTGAGAACAGCAGGCTTTCTTGTTTCAGCAAAATGAATTCCTAATGCCCTAAGTGTGGTATCAAATTATAAACTTAAAACTAAATCTCAGAGACTTCCTGGGCAGCAAATCTGTCTTCAGCTTCCTCTCCAAAATACTGGAGTTCCAGACTGTTTTGAGCACTTTCAAATTGCCTTTTTTTCCAGTCTCCTTTTTTCCTTCTAGTGGTCTTTTCTCTCCTGAATAATACTGACATGGCAATTAAGGCCTTTACAAGTCACCTAGGATCCAGTACTTTAGGCTGCTGTCTTTGCATTATATTAAATTTTCTCTAACTCATTTCCTTATTTTTCCCCTATGGAAGGCCCCTAAACAAACAATTCTTCAGTGGCCGCTAAAATAATTTGAATGGCAGCCATCCAATCTGGACTTTCTCCAGGTAAGTGGCTTGTGTATGCATAAGAAACAATGAAATTGTTATTACTGTTGTGTATGGTGTAGCTGAAGGGGTTTTCCTCTTCTGAATGGGGGGAGTGGAGAGGTCAGGTAAAAAGATGCATATGTGATTTCTTCTGTACCCCCACAATTTTCCACTGGAGGTTCAGAGAAGGGGTTCCCCCTTCAGTTTTTCCATTCACTACTTTTCTCTGCCTCCACAAAACATTTTGTTGTGCCTGCTTTGCTGTGATGAAAATGTCACTACTTTCATACCACTAACGTTTACAGGAGTTAAAAAGGAAACAATAGAGTTGTTTTGAGTCAAGGTAGCTGTTAAGCTGGTGTTAACAGGAAAGGAAGAGCCCATGTTTTCATCTCCTCTCCTCTGGGAGCAGCAAGGATGCTGTTCTCTACTAGCATCTGCAGAAGGCAGCTGTTGCTGCAGTGGACAGAAAAGCGTACCCGTCCCCGTCCGTGCTCTAGGCAGGCCTGTGAGGAGGTGCTGGAGGTACCCAAGCATGAGACTAACTAAATGTGTCCAGTTCACAAAGACTCCAGTTAAATTGTTTGCAAGCAAATTGCATTTTACTCAAGGAACACTTCCCAGAATGAATTGGCATCTTTGGTCGCTTCTCTTAAATCATGGGCCTTTCAGATAAGAAGGCACCTGACCTTAAAGGCTTAACAGTCTTGGCTTTGCCTGGTCCTGGATGTGGAGAAATGTGATTATTCCCAGCCTCCCTGGCAGAAACCACAGTGCTGCAGTTGAACAGGTGACGGATATTAAACCCAGGAAAAGCGCACACGGGAAGTTTTAATTTAGCCCCATCATTGTTGCTGAGCTGACAAATGATGACAAAATGACAACATCGACCCCCCGAACTGTTTCCAGTCCCATAGAAATTAAGCATGTTGGTCAGTCCAAAGTGGAAAGCTGTGTTTGAGTGCAGTGAAAGCCAAAATCATAGAAGGCTGAATGTATTGCTTAGGAAGAAGTAATGCTATTCCCTTGTTACTCAGTCATCCAATGGAAAAAGCATTTTCCCTCAGAGGTGTATCTCTTGGCTTCAGTTTCTTTTGCTGCTTGGAAGGATTTGAGTACATGGCACTTGCAGCCTGAGACAATGCTCTAGCAGTTTGCTACTGAGCTTTTCTGCTTTCAAACATCCCCTGTGGAAATGGTTCTGCTTTTTATAAATGCTTATATAAAACTAAACTAGAGATCAGAGTAAGAAAAAGTGACTGATGTGGAGCTGAGTGAATACGATGCTTTTCTGGGAAGTGGAAGACATTGGTGCAATTGTTTTGGGTTTTTTTTTAATTTTTTTTTTTGTTTAACCAGGCAGGCACTAAATCTGAATTCTGTTGGTCTATGTCTGAACCATCAAACTAAAGTCATTAACAGTTTCTCCAACAAAGTAACAACACATACTTCATATGCTGTGGAAGACTATTATTGCAAAAAGTCTGGAGAAATCACCCTGCAACTCCAGCAGTTAAAACATTTATCCAGGAGGTACAAACAGAGTAAAAACTCCCTTCAGGGAAAGGCAGGGGAAGGAGTTGAACCTTGGTCTCCCACATCCTGAACCTGGCCTGCTGTTTCCTCTGCTATAATTGCAGATGCCTCCAGCATAGTTTTGTTTCAACAAAACAACAGTGGAGTGAACATGAATTTGCAAATGATTACTGTCTGTGTGCATGTGAGAAGCAGAGTGTAAATGGTTTGACAGAAAAAGATCCACCCTGCTCTGCTGAGCAGCTGTGCTATTTCTGCTACAAGGATGAAAATGCTCTCAGGGCAGTTAGATCACTAGTATTTCCAACCCAGAAGGCAACAGGAGTCTCCTAAACATGTCAGAATGATTTCTACTCCTTGGTGCAAAACTTCACAGGTTTTGTTGTCATCAATACTGAAACCAAGACAACAATCAGGCTTATTAAAGGTATACCTTTTCCTGAATGTACCCATCATGAATCTTTCACTTCTAGTTAACAGCATGACAATGTTAATTTTTATCATCTATGAAACTTGATTAATCAACTTCTGTGTGCAGTGAACTATAGCCTGGAATGAATAGTACACTCTTGAAAATGCTGCATCACTTCTTGTTTGGGTGAAGGGAAGAGGTTTCTGCAGTCTCCACCTCTACACGCCCTCTTCCTCAGAAAGAGAACCAGATACGATAACGTAGCATTTCTGGTTGGGGGCAAAGCTGAATGTCACTTCTGATGAGGAGACTGGTTGAATTGAGTACTGATTCTGTAGGGAAACCTTTAGAATAAATTCTAATTAAAATGCGTTCCTAGAAATGGGTTCCTGACATATCTGCCCCTTACAGTAAATTATTCTACTTCGAGATTCATATTTGTGTTCTCTACCTTCTGAGTTGATGCAACTTTTCCACCCTGCTAGACCGCCGCTTTTCCCACAGAGCAGCTTTTGCTGGTGTGGGGGCGTACCATTGTGTCACTGTTCCATGGTAATCTGAAGAACGAGAGGGAATCCTCTGTGGTCTCTTGCAAGCAGTGCTTTCAAGTAGATCTGTGTGGGCTGTGTTTGTTTGAGAGATATGATTATGCTCTTGTTAGAATGACTGGAAGAAAGGGGCTTCCCTAAGCCTAGGGTGTAGGTTAAACCTGGAGAGAGAGAGAGATACATATATTTGCCTCCAAACCACTTAGTTCCCATTTGATTCAGAGAGCCTTTATTGAGATTAGTGCGTCCTAACGTAGCAGCAGAGACGAGTACCTTCTCTAAATATGGTGAGTAACTTCTGCATTAATTTGAAGCTCATATCAGTGGGTCTCTGCCTAGCCTCAGAATGAAGGCATGTGCCTCTTTTTCCCTGTCGTTACCAAAGAGACTTCAAATCCAAAACCTGATATTTTAGAAGGGTTTTTTTCTAAATGACACTTAAATTTATTAATATTTTTATATAGAATAGCTATAGCAGAGTTCTTTTACTTTCTTGTTTTGCATAAAGATGGACAATCAATGGTACAGGAGCAGTGAAGGATTATTGTCATGTAGAGTATTAAGGCTATGTCAAACAGTTATTTTGGGGTAAATGTAGGGATACAAAGATTCAGTGCACCTATGCTAGGTTTTACCCATATCCCTTCCTTGGATAATGCTTCTGCTGAGACCTTTGGAAGTTTCACCTGTTCTATAAGCATGATGTGTTCCCTGTGCTACTGACTGTGACTGGAGCAGGCACAGGATTCCCTTAGCTGGGTCTGTGATTAGGAGATGGGCTCTTTATCCATATCTACAAATTGTTTTCTATAATCCACATAGCATTTGAGGGTGGGCTGGCACTTTGGGCTAGGTGGTATTTTGCTTGCCTTGCAATATTGCAATTTATTGCTTGCAATAAATTGGCAGTAATGCTGTGTCTCAGAAGTTTTGATGCATTCTGACTGTGAGTAAGGAATACTTGGAGCCACAGTATTATAAATTTCAAGTAGTATGTTTTGGATAAATAAGCATAAATGAGGCCAGCTAGGAGGACTAGTGAAATGACATTTGTGTAGAGGGAGAAGAAAACATGCGTGTGCTTTTTCCCTGTCTTGTTTTAGTTACTACTTTGATAAAAATGTGAAGCTGCAGTGCTTCTATGCATCACAGTGAGAAGAAACCCTCCTGTTTTCAAATCCAGTGTTGTTTGCTGCCAGAGGGCACGCATACCCAATGAGCTAGGGCAGCTGTAGGAACTGCAGATTGCTCAACCTCCCCTTTCTCAAAATGAAGCAAAAGTTGTCAGTGCAAAATGCTCTCAGCAAACCATATAGAAGCCTGGAGAAAGAGAGCTTCTTAAAGGGTCATCTTCCCTTGACTTGCTTCTGTATCCTTAGTACACCATGATTTGCTGCTGGCAGAGTCCTAATTTCTAGCAGCAGCAGTACTTCAGTTCCAGAAGTGTGGGCACACTAGAACATATGAAAAGCAGCGTGCATTTCTGAGTTGGCAATGCCCAGGGCATTTTTTGCAACTGGCTTGTTAGATTGTTCCTACCTTTTTATGGGCTCTTCTTTTCTTTTTTTCCCCTGGGATTTTGAAGCGGGGTTGGAGAGGATGAAATTTAAATAAAACAGAGCTGCATTCCTTATCTAAATCAGATCCTTTTTACCTTCTCACAGTTAAACTTCTGTTCTTGTTGCACAACTAGTTTTTGTAGGTAGGTCTGCCTATATCTTGAATTCTTTTCTCACAGCTTTCCTTCCTTTCCAGCCACATGGGCCCTGTACTTGGAGAGATCTCCTTTCTCTTACTGTGCCACCTCTTTGTATTGCAGAGACTCAATTCCAAAGTCATTGGAGTTGATAGGTCCTAAATCTTTTCTCTCCTGGCTTGCACAAGAAAGTTCCATCATTTCTCTTTCCTATCACAACATCACAGTTTCACTGTAGTGAGATCTCCATTAAAAAATGTTTGGAAAAAGCATCTTGGGCACTATAAATGAGTACCATAGTTATTAATCTTGCTTTTATCCTGCAGCAATTTTCCTTTTCCCTTCTGTATTTTCTCTCTTGGAAAGTTTCCTGTCCATACTTCGGCAGTGAATAATAATAAAGAACTATTTTTTACTGCATAATTTAAAGCTGACATTTAACAAATACTTGTTTTTCTTCCTATTTTGCCCACCTCCAAATAATTTGTCATGCTACTTAAAGCTGGATACAGATCTTGAGAAAATAGCATTGGAAAGGCTCATGCAGTGCTATTCCATCAACTATGCCTGGTTTGCAGGTGTTGGCAGATTTCTGTGTATTTGACAGATCTGTGACTGCTTGATAAATTAATTTTAAAAAAAATCAAAACCAAATATTTTTATTGCTGAGGCTTTTATTTTATCAACAGATTTTATACTGTGTTTGAATTAATTAATTTTCTATTTACAACCATTTGCTGTCACAGAAATAGTGTACCGTATGTATGTGCCCCGGACCTGTGTACAGTAGTTGGCTTAGTGGAACCTAACATTTTCCAGTGAAGAAAAGATCTCTTCTAAATATACTAAAAAATGAAGAGTCTACATGCAGTATCTGAAAATCAGTGACAGGCTGCATTTAAATATCAGAGAGGCTCAAATTAACTTGAAAGTTAAAATTTGTTTCAAAACACAAATATTGGGATTTTCTCTAGGTGACATCTTTGTTTGTCATCATGCATCTTCTAGCAACTCATGTAAAACTCCTCAAAACAGAAAAGCTTAAATCCTCCCAATGCCCAAACTCATAACCTTATAATAATTAGAGGTTAGTGCTTTCAATTTTTTATGGCCTCTGTTGATGGGAGAGAGAGAGTGACTACAGGAAGCCAGAGAAGTACTGAGGGTGTTTGAGATGTGCTGTGTGTGGCTTTGACGGCTCAATGGTATTTATGGCTTCCTCTGGTCACTTCTTATGTGACTCCTGCATGTTGGAAGTGTAGTCATGATATTTTTGGCACTGAATTTATGTTTAGTAGCTTTTTTAAGCAGCTTGTATGCTTTAAACACATCTGTGCAGATAGCCGCGTAGGGTCACTGTCATGGTAAGCTCAAATGCAGAAGTCTGTGTCATCCAAGCCCTGGGCATGATTGTGGTTGCTTTTCAGTAACATTCATGCCACTGATTTCTACTTGAAGAAGGGATTTACACTTACTGGGGAATCATTTTCTCACTTCTAGCTGTAGTTCTCAAGATCTTCAGTGCGAGGATGTTTAGGAATTGTTTCCAAAGAGAGAAATATGCCTGAAAATTGGTTTTCTCTCTCTTAATTTTAAGAAAAAAGTGATATATTGATCCTTGTAGCAAGGTTATGTAGTTTAAAACAGTGTTTTGTACCCATCATTTAAACTAGGTTGTGTGTGTCGACAGAAGCGTTTTCACACACCCAGTGGTGGAGAACCAACACTTGTAGGACTGAAGAGCAGGCACTTTCTGTCTGTACAGCATCACCCTGCCACATCCAGTACGGCAAAGCAAATGCAGAAATTACACTGCACGCTTTCCTTCCCTGGACCAAAGCCAAAGAACCTGCACTGCAGAGCCTCTCTGGAGTCCCTTCTGCTCTGTGCTGAAAGTCAGAATTCAGATCTGGGTAGAAACACTGTTTTCAGCCTTTAATTGGCTGATTCCTCAGTCTGCGCCACTTCAAGGGGTTTCTGTTATTTTGGGTTTTAATTTACTTCAGTTGCTGTATAATTTGAGGTTATCGCAAGAAACGTACATGGATGGCTTATCAAGCTGTGGATATCACAGCTTCGTGGGAGGGTATCTGTGAATTGGTGTTCTGAATGATTGCTGGGGTGATTGCTGTTCTGAATCTACTGTTGCCCTGACAAAGGAGAATTGTACTTAATGGTGACATCAGTTTTAAGTATTCGGCATTAAATCTTCCTGCATCAGACAGGGCAGGTACCAGTTTCATTTTATCTGAACCAAATCAGGCAAGACAGAACTGAGGAACCCAACTACTCTTTATGTTTGGGAAAAATCAAGCTTCACATTTTAAATTTGAGCTAGAAACTGGCTGATATTGAAGTTGCAGTGTGCTTTATCCGGAGATAACGGGGTGAGGAGAGAACTGGCAAATCCTGCTGTGTTTGTGGCTCATTCTCATGCTGCATTTACATGACTGAAATTGCATTTTCAGCAAAGAGCATTGGATGCAGAAGCAGAAAGACCTGTAATGCAGGGGCTGGTTGAGGCTGTCTGCAAGGCATACTAGTGCTATTGTGAGAACCTGAGCACATCTAGGTAGGAGGAGATCACAGAAATGTTGTATGTTTGACTTCTGCAGAACAAAAAAAATTCGTGAAGGCTTTAGTCATGTTTCAGATCAATTTCAGTGAGTTTTGCTCAGAAACTCTTTCATCAAATGCTTTTTTCTTTCCTCGGTTGTTCTTCCATTTTGATCACATTTACAGTAATAATCCATTTTTCCCTCCCACTCCTCCTACACAACAGCCACACAGAGATAATGTATAACCTGCTGGCTTATTTATCAACAGCATTTATGATTGTGTATGTTCCACTTTGTTTTGGAGCTATTTTGCAATATGGGTAATACTTAAATGAGGTAAGTTTACTTGGCCTGGCTGTGATAGACCCTGGATCTTTTGCAATACAAAAGTGGGTATCACTGAAAAGGTGACAATATGTCTGTTTATGGTGGTGCTCTCTAAAATTGAATCATTAAATCATTTTACTAGACATTAAAAACAAAACAAAAATCTCTTTTCCTTTCTCTGCCTCTTTTAGGCTGGCTCATTTCTGACATTTCACTCCACATTGCAGTCCCAAAAAATATCTTTGGTACAAATGAAGAAAAAGTGAATTACAGAACAGATTTGGGGAAACTGAGTTTGATTTGGGAAAATAGGATGCTCTTAAATCAGAGCTAGACTTATAGAAAGAAAAAGAGAATGGGGCAAGAGCAGTGCAGGATTTAACATTTACAACTCAGATGTTTGTGAAGTGCATTTTGGATAACATTTTGAAACTCCAGCGTGATGAGTGCCTGTCTGGCTGTGATTGTTCTCATAATGAAGATTTTGTTAGAATTAGTGAGTCTTGCTGTCATTCTTGAACAATGTTTTTTTTTCCTCTCCAGACGTTTTTTCATATGTGGGAAGCTTCTTTGTTTTTAATGCAAATTAATACTCTAAGGAAAAAGTGCTTTTCTTGACCTATTTGAGTGTATCTAGGAAGTACTTAGGGCCTGAAGGAGTGATAAATTTGGTAGGTGAGCACCAAGGAAATTTTGCATGCTTTTTACCAAAGATTTTCAATTATTGCAAAGCCCCATAAATCTGTGAGCAAAACTGATCCTGTTTTACTTCAGGGTGTTCCTGTTTTTAAAAGCTTTGACAAAAAGCAGAAAATGTATGTAATTCTGAGTCATTTACATGACCATTATAACTCCGTATTTTCTACAGAGCCTTAATTCTTTGAAGTAGCTGAATTTTATCCATCTTGGCTTCAATTTGTCTGATCTAATAAAAACCTACACCATTAAATTGCATATTATAGTTGTAAAAACATTGTTTTAATAACAAACACTTGTGCATGGTACAATAACCTAGTTGGATCTTTTCCGTTCAGATTTATAACTGTAGGTTTAGATTTAGGACAACTTGGGCTGCTAGCACAGGTCAGACTCATTGCTTTTGTTGGGAAGAATAAAAAATTGTTTAAAAAAAATTTAAAAGCCTTTTAGAATTTTCACCAAAAAAACAAAAGAAATGAAAGGCAAAGCCATTACTCTGCATTGACAGTTTGGGTGAAAGTGGAGGCAAATCAAAACAGGGGCAATGCTGCTTAGGTGGCACCAGCCTGACCATGGTCAGCCAGGTGGATCATGACAGCCATCACTGCTGGTACCTTTTTACTACTTTTTTCCCCATATCTTGGGCTGGATAGAAGAAGGTGAATGTACTCCCATGCTACAGTAAGTAAATGGCTTCTGATAACTGGGCTGACGTGTACAGACTTGTCTTAAATCAAGGTGCCCAGCGCTGAGTGACAACATCTGCATATGACTAAGAGTCAGGAGTCATGTACAGTGGACCTTGTCGGGGTGCAGGGGAGGGGACCCCCCCACCCCAGCAGATGTTAGCAGTAGGACTTCTGGAGATCTGCTCATTTATGCTGGCTGGGTGTGTGCAGCTGGGCCACGCAATGATTTGGGAACTGTCAGCTTCAGCAGCTTCTTTCTGTGCGTTTCCCCAGCTTGATAGAGCAGGGCCATAGAAAACCCAGAGCACCCACTATGTGATCCCAGAGTGCTCCCCAGCCAGGAGTGTGTGGCACCCCTCCGCTGTGGGCCCCTGAATCTGGCTCACCATCTTGTCACTGCAGAACCAGGAAGCGCCGTGTCTAAGAAACACACCTTTTTCTGTGTTCTTTGCTGCTTTTTATATTATTATTTTTAGTTTTTCAAAACTACTTTGCTTCTTGCATGAATTTTACCACCAAAGGTATCTTCTTTTCAGTAATATCTAACCTGTATCTCTTTAATGTGGCCTGTTTCTCAGCACATGGGCTGCAATACTGTGGGTAACTTGGCAAATGCATCTGAGACCCATGAAATGTCTAAGCCTAGTGGGATGAATTAGAGGCGAAGTAGCAGTCACAATCCTGTGTTCTTGGGGGTTTTTTTGTTAAAATTCAGACAAGTATGGTCAGATTTCAGTTAGTAAATTTGTTTTATTTTTTGTTGTTTCGGTGGTGGTAGTGTTCATTCTAGGTCAATGTTCTTCAAATTTTATATTTTTAAGTTAGATACCTACAAGCTAAGTTTAGGCACTCCAAAATAAGGCTTGATTCTTATTAGTTCACTGTCTCTGCAGCTCCCATTGAAATCAAACAAATACAGTTTTCCATACTGCAGCATGTTTTTGTTATGATTAAACAGATACTCATAAAACTCGGACAAGCTGGAATCAAGTTTCACGTGAAACTGAATTGACATTTTTTTTTTAATGGCATCCTTGTAATTAGTGATTACCAGATGCATTTAAAATGTGTGAAATGCCTGCAGGAATGGGAATTAAGAGGGGGAGGGATGCCAAACACCTCAGATCTTCTCCTGGCAACCTTTCATTTTAAATTTCTGCTTTGCACATAGATGAAGCAGCATGGTTTCTATAAAATGTTTGGCTGTGGTTTCACATTAAGCTGATGTTACCAATAAAGAGAGTCACTTGTAATTGAAAACTTATTTGCTTATAAATAGCAGGTTTTGCTCTTGATGGCTTCCCGCTTTATTTCAGTGGTCACATTGCTGTCCTTACCATAGATGTTATGATATCTGCCAGTTTTCTATTTCCAGCAACTATCATGATACTATTGTTTGTCATTTTGATCTAAAGAGAAGGATAAGACTTCTGGGCTCCTTTTCTGATGAACTAGAGATGTCCCACATAGCCTGAAGGAACATACCCAGGGCTGTTACTAGCCTGCAGCACGGGTACAGAATGACTCCTCTGGATGAGGTGGTGTTGGCTCCCTCTTTGGACCATCTGTTCTCCCTCTAGTGATGGAGAGGTACCTCATAATTAAACAAGCTTGCTTTTTTGCCTGTTTGGAGTTTTCATCTAAAAGGGAATATCTAAATGTGGACTGCTTACTGCTACCCTGATATGTATCCTGTTCTCTAGGAAAGATGGATTTTTTAGTTCACTCCTTTCTCTTTCGAAATTCAGTGCTGGACAATAGCTGGCCCTGACCAGAGAGAAGCTTGTTAGGAGCTTGTGTAGTTCTTGAACAACACACTCATGCACAATAGCTCACACACCTTTTCTCTCCAAGTGATCTAGATCAGATTCATTACTCAAGCTCTCTTAAATTTGGAGCAGTAATATTACTGGATGCTTCCATGAAGCATATGACTTTTCTAGTCAATGTGAGGATATGCTTGAAATCTGGAGGTTTTAAGATACTTTATTCTTTTAGGATGAATAATAAAAGCCCTTTTTGCAACACTTCCAATGTTCCTGCGACTGCTGACAGATTTGCTCCTTGGATACATTCTTGTCAGCACAGCCAGAGACTGTTACTACTCCTACCCTTGCAAAACTGTCCCTGACAGAGTGGTGGACGTAAAAGAGGAGGATGCTGGGAAGGTGGAAATAAATTTCTGGCTTGCTTGTCAGCCATTTATGCTATATGCAGAGGCAAACAGAAATGCAGGCAAGACATGATTATCTCTTCTCATTTTAACGTGTACTTAAACTTTTCTTCCTAGTTTGTTAATCTTTTTTGATTTACCCTTAATGTCTACTTTTTTTCCTTTCTTTTTCTCATAGATTCACTGTGAGCATCTCAAAAGGAAGAATAAAGATGCAGAGGATCGTCTAGAAGTGTACCCCCAGCAGTGTGTTGAGATGGAAAGGTATTAACTATCTTAATTTTACATTGAAAATCTGATTTTATTTTTATTTTTTAAAAGTAATTTACATTATATTATTGGAAATCCATAGTTGAGTCTTTCCTGCATATGTCAATCAATTTATCTCTCAGAGACACAGGCTAATACTTCTTTTTCCTGCTTTAATCTGTCCTGTGGAGACCTGTATCAGTTTTGTTTAAATAAGTGAAACATGGAAATTTTCTGTACTGAGAAGGGCAAAATCATAATGAATAGTGTAGGCTGGAAGGGACCTTTGGAGGTCATCTGGAATGACCTCCTCCTCAAAGCACGAATACTTAGGTTACTCAGGGCCTGCCTAGGTGAGTTTCAGATATCTCCAAGTGTGGAGATTTCACAACCTCCATAGGCACCTGCTTCTTCATGAACTAATATTAGTTCTGCTGATAACAGCAGTAAAAGAGGTTGGGCTGTAGGCTACAGAGATAATCAGGTTGTGATGTACACTAGGCGATTGAGGTACAGAGGTCACGTTATGACTACAGCCTCTAATGAGGCTGTGAAGATGCCAATGCCTTTCTAAGACTGTTAGGAGCAATAAGGAGCTTTCAGGAAATTAATAGTGCCGTGTACTTAAGTGAGTACTGCTGTATTCCATAAGATAACATCTGGGAAAAAAAATAATTTGATGTAGCTGAGAATGATTAAAAGGTAGCTTTAAAAAGGATTAAGCATAGCGTGTGGATTTGAGAGAGAGAGAAAGTTGTTTTGAGGTAACCGTGGATTGTTTGGGGAAGCCTAAGAAATAATAGCCTATCCTTCTTTCTTCCTGTATGAAGTTCTTTTACACAGGTTAGTTTACTGTGAAATAACTGGGTTTGAAATCCCTTGCAGACTGGGATTTCACATTTATTCAAGAAATTGTGAGCTGCTGTGAGTGTAGCTTGATGCCAACCTGTCTCTGTGAAGGGACGAAGGTGCCAGGTTCCCATCTGGTGCTGGCACGATGGCATCCCTCGTGAAACCATGTGCCAGTGCCACAGGTCACTTGGACCTGTGATACAGAGAGCCATACGGTGAGCTTCCTCTGCCTTTCAGCTTGGCTGCCTAACAGGCAAGAAGCTGCCTTGACTTAACAGAGCTGGTAGTACTCTGTCAGCTACTGCATGTTAAGTTTCCTGGCTGTATCTCCAAATGGGTTGTTCATTTCTTTATTCTGCTTGTGGTGTTGGTAGATCACTGCAAATATCTCAGGTCTGTGTGGGGGACACTGACCCAAACAGATCACGGGGGGGTTTTTTCCCTCCATGGTGCAGCCCATGTCAGTAAGGTGTTGGTGATGCATCCACATCCTAGCCAAGGTTGAACTAGGAGGCAAAGTGGGCTGTCCATAGGTCGTGTTCCGTTTGTGGTGATGCCTGATTCAGGAAAATAAAGAATAGCTGTGTAAAGTACCAGTTAAAAATGTCAGCTGTGTAATTATGTCAGAATCATACCTTTCCACAGAAATGAGTATGTGGAAGATGTGAATAGAGAGAGCAGCCAGTCAGGCTGGATTTGTGGGGCAAGCAGCCAGTCCAGAAAGGGCTGTGGGAGGGGGAGCATTTTGAAAAGGCACCTACTGAGGCTAGAAGAGTGTCCCAAACAGGATGCAAGCTTTTATAGCTATTGGTCTTCATAGAAAAAGAACAAGCACTTGAAAACATCAGATTTGTTGCACTTCTTGTTTTTTAGCTCTTAGTTTTCAGTTCTTTCAACACTTTGCTGCCATGTCCCACCAGCTCTCTGCATGTGTGCATTTCAGTGGGGGAATTAATCTCCTCAGAAAGCACACACTACTTGGTGGCTCTGCTTGTCTGAGCTTTCCATTTGGTTGATTTTCATGGCAGAACTTCCATTCCCTTTCGACTAGTGATCCACATGCAGCTACATGAGTCCTGGGTAATAAGTCTGGGTGACAGTGCTCCATTTACTGCTTCTTCAGAGACACTAATCTGTAACTTGTTTATGGCTCATTTAAAGCCTGAGACAGTTGATGAAAATAACTTAATTGCCTTCCCTGAGGTTTGAACTCAGCCCAAATGCTGTCCATCAGGAAGAAATTGGTCTTGGTAGTATAATCAAGCAGAAGATCCAAGTGAAGGGGGAATGTTATTTTCCTGGCACATAGGCTGTGTAGGGTACCACAGTGGGGTGGCAGCATTGAAACTCAGTCCCAAAGGACAAAAAACTCCAGGCACAAAGGGGAGCAGCACCAAGTCATACATACTGTGCCATTCAATGTGAACCAGCTAGTCGTTACCTTCTTGCATGTTGCATATTAGTTGAGGGGAATAGTCAAAATCTGGGAAGACAAAGTGCCTGTATATCAGTAGCTTTACTTCTCTCTTAGCTGAGATGGGACTGATTATAGGTACAGCTTCAATTAGTCACTGGGCCCTTTTTTTTTTTTGGCTTTTTTTCAGAGAAACCAGATGTGTTTCCCTTAAGAACATGCACCTCTTTTGTTGTTGTGATTTGTGTAATTCTTAAAATTAAGCAAAACTATTAAATAATAATTGTTTCTGTGCACATTAACAGCCCACAGCTTCTCCAGATGTGGTATTTGACAGCCAAACAGCTGCTGGCTATTAAATGTGCCTTAAAAGCTCCATTCCTTTGTCGTAAAGGGAACAGAAGTGTAGGGACGTTTATGGGGTGATAGGCAGATGTTTTGGCTACATCAGATTTGAGCGAAAGTTTAAGTGGTTTCTCTGCTATAGTCACAGTGCATACATGTTTTAACCCCTATCAAACACCTTGCCTTATGGAGCTCTTTTCTTGGGGCTGGACTGATATTATCCTTACCTCTGAAGCAACAGTGCCACAGGTTTTTTTTGCAACATCTGGGACATCTCAGTCCGAAGACAAGGCAGTTCTGCTAGGTGGATCTCAGCTGCTGGTGGTGGCAGGCTTTCCAGCTATGCTTTTGGAACACTGGGTGATTTTTTTCTAGTGAAATTTGAGTTAAAAAATTAAGTTGGAAAAAAATTGAAATAATGTGTTGCCTTTTTTTTTTTTTAAACTTTCTTTTTAAAGTATATTCTCATAATCATCAAAGGTAGGTGTTCTTTTTTGTGTTTGTACCAGCACAGTCCACTTTATGGCCAATAAACTGTTTTTTATAGTGGTACATCTGAGGTGGAACGTAGAACGAGTGGAGCTCAATTTCAAGAGATCTGGCTCAAATTCCCAAGCCTAAATGCTGAGCAGAGATCTGCTTGCTTGGTGTTGAGTACTGGAATAGCACCACTGATCCTCAGGGAGCTGCACCATATTGTAACTATTCCCTATCGGCTCAGAATCTACTAAAACTGTAAGAGTTCATGACACCGCAAAGCTTTTTCTGTAACAAAAGTGGTTTTGTTTTCTTGGCAAAATTTTGTTCTTCCCATTGCTTGTTGGACCGGAAATTCTTAGTTATTTAGTCTTAACAAGATAAGATTTAAAAATAAAAATCCCAGTGTATTTGCATGAAAAAAATCTGAGAATTCTACAAAAATTAATTAAGAGAACAGAAATCCTGTAAAACCATTTGGAGCCTAAAAGAATAGTCTCGTTCTACAGATAAACTGTCATTTTTAAGAACTATTTTTCTAATTTTATTCCTATTTTGTTTATTTCTAGTACAAGTAAGATTAAATATTCTGTAATCTGTGTCTCATTCTCTCATATTCTAAAGGCCTTTTTATGACGTGAAGCTGAATTGCTTTGCTTTGAAATTTGCCATGTTTTTGAATTTATCCGAACCAGTTAATCCTCCGTAATTCAAATGCCGAAATGTTGTTGTGTTGTTTTTTTTTATAGATCTGCTCCCTGGGCTTAGCCAAGCAAGAATCCTATGTCCCAAATGCCCACCCCAGGGGGTGAAGCATGTGTTTCACCCCATGACTCTGGAATTAATTTCCCATAAAAATATTACTCCATGGTGTTGGAGTCTGGCTGTAAATCCTGCCTTAAAACCTTTTTTTCACAATTGTTAATGGTCTGTATTTTTGCTTTCACCAATCACAGGAGAATGACATCTGCTCACTAGCCTTGAAATTATTATTTCCAATAGAGTTATGTTCCTTTGGTATTTTGCAATAACTGGCTTGGGATATGTGGGTATGTCCGTTGTTGTCCCATTAACTGGTGTTAGTTGATGATAATGCCAGTTTCCAATGAAAACCAGGGAGAGCCAAGAGCTCACAAATGGTACCAGCTGCAGAGCTAGGACTCTGCATGAGGCTTGTACCTGGCTATTTGATATACTTGTCTTTTTAGGCCATCAAGCTATGCTGCTACAAGCCCAAAGCATGTGGCTCATCAAAAGAGCATGGAGCAGGAGCTGAACTTGTTGCTGCTTCATTATGAAGTGTGTAGTAGTGAGGGTTGTTCTGTCTTCTGCTTCATCTCCTGACCAGGAAAAGATGGACTGCCAGGATTTGCTATTAGAAGCCACTGATGTCCACACCTCACACTGCCTTTCTGGAGCCATCATATTCTGACTGTAGTGATAGTTTTGGGCCAAACAGAGGTTTTGCTCTGACTCAGGCACATGTGTGATTTAATCAATTTCCCTGTGTGTCCACAACCAGCGCTTCATTGCCTGACCCTGTGAGGACAGGCAGACCAGCATGGTTTATTTAGCTGGGTGGCATTGATCTGCATGTGAATTTCAGTTCCATTCACATACAAAGCATGTGCTGGGCATGATTTTTATTCTGGTTCCTAGCTGAAAAGAAACCTGTAAAAAGAATGCAGTCGCTTATAAATAATTAATTACAAAAAGCCAGTAGAGCCTGGAAATGGAAACGGTGCAAAGATGAACATGAGCCAGCAGTGTGCTGAGGTGGCCAAGAAGGCCAACACCATCCTGGCCTTCATCAGGAATAGTGTGACCAGCAGGACATGGGAGGTGATCCTGCCCCTCTACTGGGCCTTGGTGAGGCCGCACCTCAAGCACTGTTTGAAGTTTTGGGTGCCACAGTATAGGAAGGACATTGAGGTGCTGGAGAGGGTGCAGAGAAGGGCAACTAGGCTGATTAGGGGTCTTGAGAACCAGCCCTATGACGAGAGGCTGAGGGAGCTGGGGCTGTTCAGCCTGGAGTAGAGGAGGCTGAGGGTAGACCTCATTGCTGTCTACAACTACCTGAGAGGAGGTTGTGGTGAGGTGGGTGTTGGCCTCTTCTCGCTAGTGACCAGCGATAGGACAAGAGGAAATGGGAGTGAAGTTGCAACAGGGGAGGTTCAGATTGGGCATTAGGAAAAATTTCCTCACTGAAGGAGTGGTGAGGCATTGGAACAGGCTGCTCAGGGAGGTGGTGGAGGCGCCATCCCTGGAGGCGTTCAAAAAACGGGTAGATGTGGTGTTTCAGGAGATGGTTTAGTGGTTAAGGGTTGTAGGGCAGATGGTTGGACTTGGTGATTGTCATGGTTTGGCTCCGGGTTGGCAGTCAGACCAGTAACAATAATGCTCTTAGTCCCACCCCCCTCTCCCAAGGTAGGGAAAGAGGAAGAAAAAATGAGAAAGAGAGGCTTTCTGGGTTGAAAAGCGAAACAGATTGATTTTAATTATTAGTGATAAGGGAATATATATATATATATTTGCAAAGGGATGTGCAACACCCGCTCCCCTCCCTCCTCCCCCAGTGACTCTCACAGCAACTCTTCTCCCTGGTGACTCCAGCTGAAGGGGGGAGTGTCCGGGCGCACGGACGGGGCCCTTGGGTGTCGGCTGGGAAGAAAAATGGAAAAAGAAGAGAGAGCCCAAGAGAGGGCGATAGAAGCGACAGTAAGCAGAGAAGTGAGAAAGAAAGGAAACGAAAGGCTTGACTTCCATCTTAACCTATACTGAAAGCCAAATAGAGAAAATATTATGGGAAGGGAATATTCTGGTTTGCTGATCCTGCCTTCGGTCTAATCTGCTCCCCCGTAGGGGGGAGGCTGCAGACAGTCAGAAGTGACCTTGGTTATTATCAGTCCACTGGCGCTGCTAAAAAGTTCACTGAAAGAAAAAAAAAAATCAGCAAAGAGAAAGTTCGCTTCACCCTGGCTCAAACCAGGACAGTGATCTTGAAGGTCTTTTCTAACCTTGATGATGATTCTATGATTCTATGTACCATAGAGCAAAAAGTGAAAACCATTTAAAATGCATCTAGGTAAATATGTGGGAGAAATGAAAATCTTTAATTTGTGATGTGTAGTAAGTCTGTAGCAGTGAACTCGTGCATGGATATGGCAACTTGCAAACAGAGAGAACAGACCTAGTATCTTATTCTTGGAGGACATGGCTAGAAGGACATTGGATGCTACTTTTCAGATATGAGATGGAAATTGTGACTAAGGTTGGGCTCTCTCATTTTTCTACAAGCTGCTAAAACTTCTGCTGTGTGTCCAGCTTACTTCATTACATCTGTAGGTTTTGCTTCCATGTGAAATGTCTTAATTTTCTTAAAAAAGAAAATCTAACAACTAACTCAGTTTACAAAGAAGAGTTAATATTCTAATATTTTATTGGCTTCTGCATTAATCATAGCATGATATGTAAGTAGGATGAGTCGTGTATTTTTTATATCTTTAGATAATTTAGAAAGCCTTTGAACATAGAATGGATATACTTTGTCCCATTAGACACATGAAAACGCTTTAATAATATCTGATTGGTTTTACAAAACATAAAAACCTCTATCTCCCAAATTTGAATGGATTTATTTTTTTCTGTGGGTTTTTTTTCCTAACAGATTGCCTATTTGCCTGATTTAATTATTAAAACCCCAAATACCTTATTTTAGAAAACGTTTGCAACAGTGTGGAACAGTAAGGATATTAATGGTGCAGAAACGTACCTGTGACCTTCACAAAACCAAAAGTAGTTTTGAAACAGCTGCTTTCTGCAGAAGCTAAATGCTGTGTGCCCTCTAGAGCTCTCCAGGGGAAGCTCAGCTAGTAGTCATCAAGAACTGTCTTGTTCTGGGGTAGCTCCTAATCACCAGTGCCTTGAAGATGTGTTCAAGCACTTGGATCATTTGTCATTTTAGACCTGAGTCTAAAAAACTGAGGGAAAACCAAATGCACTGAGAAATCCAGTTAACAAAATAGATTTTTTACTTCTGTAATGATGTCAAAACACAGAGATATTACAGAGCAGCAGTCAATATGTATGGATTTGAGTCTTTCACAGTTCCCTTTCTTTTACCCAGGCACAGCTGGCTCCTGCTCTTGCCTTGGTGCTCCTAAGCCCAGACACAAGAATGCAGAGAGACTGGGTGGGAGCATTTACAGCCACAGCATCAGGCAAGCTGCACGGAGCAGAGCACGGGAATGAACACTTCCGGGTTGAAAATAAATATTTAAAGCCAACCCACTGTCTTTATGGGTATTTCCCAGCTTGATTCATGCTCTGATCTCAGGAGGCTGTGGTCACACAACTCCTCTCACTGTGGCTGAACCAGCAGCAGAGATGAGTGCAGTCTGCTTAAATACTTGCTGCTGCACTCCTGCCAGAGATTGCTGTCTATCTTTTACTGTCCTCAGGACTGCACCTGGACATTGCTCCTTTATTTTGAATAGCTATTTTATTCTAAGATGCTTTATTTGATTTAAAAGACTTTAAGAAACCCCTGACTGCTGTGACCAAGCCTGTGTGGATGGGTTGTGCTGGCAGCTGGGGATGGTAAACTGCAGTAGAGGGGTAGTGAAGGTGGAAAGTGGCTGGGGCTTTAGAAGAGTTAAAACTCTAGCTGGCTTTGCTGCAGCTGGATATGGCTGCAGCCCTGGGCAACAACGAGCAAAATACCCTTGACCAGAAGCCACTTGTAGGCCAGAGATTTTTCTCTCAACTAAGCTATAAGCTGGTTGCTCTATTGATCTCACACAGGGAGGTGCGTGCAGCAAGGGAGGAGGAAAGCAGCAACCTTTGGTTGGCTGCCTAAGTGCAGGTTAAAAAAAACCCTGAAGTGTTGGAAGCACAGTCTGAAAATATTGACCTGTGGTTTTAGCTGTTTTGCCTGAAATGCCTCAATACTGCTCAGTAACATTTCACCTTGCTTTACTTAACCTCTCCCTTCCTCTTGCTGCATTTCTAGGGGCACTGAGGAGGCTGCAGCAATAATTTCTCCCTTACTATGCAAATATAATTTAATGCACTTTTCCTAAACCTGCATCATTAGCAACTGCTTCTGTGCTGTGGCGTTTTAATTCATCTGAACATCCTGAAAAGCACTGAGCGCTCTGCACAGCATCTATCCAATTCTATTACACAAAGCAATCTTTGGCTGGGTCAGGCATGGGTGTCCAAAGGGGCTGAAGATACTGTTTTCCAGGGAAGTGCACTTAAGAGAAAAGGGGTGTTGCTACTTATGTTTGCAAAGTTTGCATTATATAGCTAATTAAAAATGAAGGCTATAAGCAGAGCTCTTGGTCATGCTGCTGCCTGAGAATTTCTTGTCCAGGAACCTTAGAACAGAGTTGCTTAAGAAAGAAAAATTGCCACATGCACTGGTCCATCCAGGATTTTGCAATATTTAGCAAGGCACAAAATGGCTGGATTTCTTTCGCAAGGTTGGTTGATTTCCTTCTGTAGTTTTCTTCACAAGCTGCCACACGGTGCCCGTGCTGCTGGGGCTCACCTGCCACCCACGCCCAGCTGAGGTTTTGAGGGCTGCCACTGGCATCCAGAGCAGCTGCAGCCTGCTGCACCTCGTGAGCTTCATGAAAATGTGCATAGCGGTCTTTCTCTGAATCATCAGGACTATGAAGGGGAGTTATGGCCGGTTAAGGTGGTCTAACAAAAGAAAATATTCTTCAGTCTGGTGCTCTGCTTCTTTGAACTCACACTAGTTGCTATATTGGTTTAAAAAAAAAAGGCAAATAGTTAATATGAAGAAATATCTTTCTGCAGAGAAGAAAAATCATGTGATGTATTCTAGTGCTTCAGGACCTTCCAGTGTCAAAAACCCCCAGTCTTGCTTTCTTGTGTAAAACTCCTATTTCCCTATGTCATAGGTGTAGCTGTCAGAACACATCCAAATATATTATTTCTGCCATAAAACATTTTTGTTGCTGATGCAGGCAGGCTTCATGGCAGCTCTGAAACTGTCATGATATTCCAGCTTCTTGAGTTTTGTTTGTCCTTATTTGCTACTGTTGGTATTTTATCGTACCTCTGCAAAAGATTTTGCATTAATGTTAAATCAAAATGCATTTCTGTTGTAGTCTCTGTGTTGTGCAAATCGAGAAAAAAATGTATCATTTTATGCTGTCAGCACAAAAAACACCACGCTTGTTTACTCTTATGATTAGGATAGATGAGTTTGTTTATTGGGTAATTTTATCCATTGCCCTTCAAGAGAGTTGCTCAGAACCTGCAGTGCGATCCCTGTGGATTGCCTGTGTAAATTGCAGTAAATATAACTGATAAAGTCTTACTGCTTGCAGTTTTGCTGGTGGTTCAAATGAAGTATTTTCTGCCTAAATCAAGAAGTAATTTTTCTGTAACAGGTTGATAGTACTTTTGAGCCTTGCAGTTTGCTGTCTGGTCATACTTATATTTAGGGTTGGTTGAAGCTGATTAGGAAATGAAGGTCTGAGCTTGCAAAAGACATGAGTATTTATTGAAAACTTGGGTTGGGTCTAGGGTTTGTTTTAATTGTGCCTTGGTCAGTTCTCTGAAAGTCACATTCCACCATTATGTTGTATCAAGTGAATCAGTATTAATCCTAGTTAGTTCTGCAAATTTGGAGCAAACCCTTAAGTGCATGTAAATCCTGTGTGTCCTTAGCAGAGACTCTGAAATAAAAGAATTTTCTCACCAAACAATTACAATTTTAGTGTTCACAATAGAGTGATTTTTATAAGATATGAATGTTTTTAAAAGGAACTTTCATGAAAAAAAATGTTCATAGAATGAACCATAGAATGCCAGATTGGAAGGGATCTCAAGGATCATCTAATCCAACCTTTTTTTTTTTTTTCACCTTGATGTAATTTTATGGAAAATGCATGTCAGGTATCTATTATGAAGTGTTACAGAAAAAAAAATGTGCCATTGAAAAACTAGGTGAATTGAGCACTAGTTTTGGAGTTCAAAACCAATTTAATAATTTAAATAGAATTTTGTGTTAAAGCTGGATATAAAATTCCTGAAACTGCAGGCAGATGAGTGGGGTCGAGGACACATGACTGGTCTTCAAATAATCCCCAAAGGGTTGATTTGGGTTTTGTAGACACAAGGTAGTAAAATTCATACGGAGTGCTTGTTTAAATCTTTTAAATCAATTTTTGCCATAAAGCACTTAGAGGTTGCCTGTGTGGTCCTGCTTCTCTCTGTGTACCAGGAAGGAAGGCAGCAGAAGCTTGGTGCAGGACTGCCACTGCTGTCTGCATTGTCACATTCAGAGACAGATGACAAATTTACCTTCTCTGCACTTCAAGCTTTGGTAGAATATGTAACATTGCTATTTCTTTCCAAACAGGTGTGAAAGTAAAGAGCTTGATGTTGAAATAAGGAACCTGATAGAGAAGAGTAACACTTACCAGTTGTGTGAGGAGCCTGAACCGATTGCCCAAGAGAGTCCAAAGCCTCAGAGAACTTTGTGTTCCCTTAAGGTAAGCTCAGTCTGCTTTTGCAATGTCTATCTGCCAGGAAGGAACATTCAGGGCATGTTCCCTTGGTGACTTGATTATGCATGAAACTTTTTGATTTCTGAAATTATGCAATGAACTTGCTACACATTTTTTTTTTTCTGATATAGCTTCTTTCTGTTGTGAGGGAGACTGAGAGAGAAGGTTTGTAGTGCTTTAAAAGGTCAGCTAAACCCACTGATTATCCAAAATGCCACCCTTTGTAGCCAGCTGTGCCTTTTGGATATTACAGATCCAAAAACAACTGCACACCTCAAGAGCAGTGACATTTCTTTAGGCTGTTGCATTTGGTTGTTCTGGTTTAACTGATGATGAGCAGAAGTGTGGGGGGACAAAGATCTTTGGGAGCAACAGAAAGGCTTTTAGATAAATAGGAAGAAAGAAGAAAAATTATGATTCAAACCCACACTTCTGTGGTATTACAAACAGAAAATCGTAAGCCACCTGCTAAGATGGTTTTCTCTGCTTGCAGTGAAGCAGTGGTTAACAAGCATGACAGAAACTTGTTCTAGGTTTCCCTCTCAGTTTCCATTCACTGCCCTGAAATTCCAAGCTGCTTTTTATTGTGCAGTAGGAGGACAAGAAGTTGTTCCTGTTTTCTGCAAACTGGGAAAGGGTGTGGAGGAGAGGAGTGATTGCCATCCACCTGCAACGGTTGACACACTTACCTGCCTGTCTGACTTCACTACAGAGTCGGGAGGAGGGGGGGGGGGGAAAGAAAACCTCTGAAAGCCTCTCCCTGAGGCGTGATGCAGGAAATTGATGAGGAGATGAAAGAAAGATGACTGACTCTCTTCTATAAAATCTGAAATTACACATAGCACCTTTCACATGTAAACCGCCATCTCCAAAATTACTCATGACCTCAGGGTGTGAAGCTGAGCTGAGCCTGAGGAGGTGTGCCAGGGTCAGACTAGTGGGATTAGAAACAGGGAGAGGGAAGCCACAGGGAGGAACGGGGATTCCTGGCCCCAGGGGAGGAGTAAGTATGATGAAATAGAAGACAGTACAGAATCCAAGTAGCACTGAGCTATGAAATGATAGGGCAAAACAGCAAGCCACAACTGATCTGTGGAAAAACCTGGTCCCAATGTTAGCCTCCTTCCAACAGAAGGAGAGGTAGGAAAGAATCTGGGGGGTGTGAGCATGAAAAAGATGATATAGCAGAGGTGAGCACTTCCACTTCAGCACTGCACACAAAGCACTGTGGCAGTATTTAATCTGTCATGCTTTTAGGCTTTTTGCATTTATAATGCTTTTTAGTCCATGAAAGATGTCTCCGTGTGTGTGGTTATCGGAGGTTAAAGGAGGGAGGGTTATGATATTTCCACACTGGAAATATACTGGCTGTTTTTTATTTGTCCTTTGAAGTCAAACAGCTTTACCCTTGGCTGGTTATTGACTTCGACTTCCAGTGAGTGACAGCTTGAGAGTTGTGATGATAAGCTCCAACAACCTCAGTATAAGATGCTAGGAGTATGTGTCAGATTTTGTGTTTTGGAAAAGGAGGTAATATTCTTAATAACCCTTGTATACTTTTAATTATGAAGGTTATAAAATAGTATTTTTTAAAAATTATTAAAATGTCGTTTTGTGAAATTAAGTGCTGATTTAGACTTAAAATTAGGGGGAAAGTTTATATTTGGGAATTAGGAAAAAGCTAATAATGAAACAAAAGTGTACCCTTCCCTGTAGCATTGGTCATTCATCAGGAAGTTATTTGGCAGCGCCAGCAAGTAATTTTTATTATGTAATTTTTTGTTTTTAGAGTGAAAAGTATAAATTGTGTGCTGCAAAAATGGCATTTCCTCTTGAGCATAAATTGCTTTCAAACTGTTATCTGGAAATGTCTCTAAACAAATTCCCTCTTTCACTGTTATTTTTTTGCCATAAAAATAATTAATATTATTGTGGTTTTAAAAGCAAATATTTGAAAGAGAGAAAAATATAGGTCTGCAGAATTAACTAATTCTCAGCACATCCTTCAGCCTGTGATTCCTTTATCTGTAGTACTTTAATTGCAGCTTGTCGTGATGTTATTTTCCCCACTTCAGAGGAGGGAAGAGAAGGAGGAGATTACAGAGAAACACCCCTAAAGGCAGGTCACAGCTATTAGAGCCTGTTGGTGTTCCTGGGTCCCTGACATCCACTTACAGTTCATTGGCCTAATATAAAGGACTTGAGTGCCTGTGTCCCTATTTGTAGTTTGACTAGGTGAGCAAACTAGCTGGGCTTTTTTAAGTGGTCAGCTGGAATGAGAGGTGAGACATTAGTGTGGCATCATTATTTTATACTGATTTAAGCTCTTCTCAGCTTAATGAGATATGTTTAATTTTGCTAAAGCCATTGTCAAAAAAAAGGAAAACATTATGAAATCTTTCATTGATTAGAACAATTGATAATTTCTAATTCACATCTACTTATCTATTCCCCTTGTCTTCAGTAACATCACTTACTGCTGTGATGAGCAGCAGGAGAGTATGAGAACAAGAGTGATTGCAAGCTCCTGTCCTGCAGGGGCCATGTAAAAAATACCTGTCCTCAAAACTTACCTCAGGAAGGAAAGGGTTCCTTGTTCTGTCTTCTTCAGAGCAGGAAAATGAAGGCCAAAAGGATCAAGCAATTTGCTATTTTAATGCAAGAAATCAAAGAATGATGTTTCCTACCACAAAAAAGCAGCTTCGTTTTTCAAATTGAATTACAAAGGTGATTACATTCAACTGGAAAAAACTAGACTAAATATTATGCAACAAAACTCCAAATATTATTAAAAAGTATTCATGCGGAGTGTTTTCAGTATATTTAGGGCTTCATTAAGATTTTACACACTGGAAGGATGTTTTCTGGGGGAGGTGAGGGCAAATAAAAGTATCAAATAGGAAAGGAAGAATAGCAACTAAAATAATTAGCCATGTGCCAATGTAAAGTGAAGTTGACAGAGACAATATACTTTATGGGATCAGTTGGTTAAAAAAAAAACCCAATAAGCTTTCAAGCACAAACTTTCGGATGTGAAGTGCGAAAGAAAAAAATTTCATTTAAAGGGTATCTGGACTTGCAACAGCTATGTTGTGAAACTAAAAATAGCCCATTTGCTACAGTTAAAAATTATCATCCAATTACTTGTCCATGAAACTGGGATTGTCATGATCAGGCCTGAGTTTGCAAGTGCATAGGTACTAGAGTAGCCATGCCATATGGTTACTCTCATTGGCAATGATGGAAAACAGTGGATAAATGAAAACCTGAAACAGAAGCCTGTGCTATGTTTTACTGACTCTGAAACCACATCTTGCTCTAATTTTATCTGGTTCCCACATACGAAGGCACACATTTGCATCTGCACACATTTTTCTGTCAGAGTGAGAACCTAACTGAACAGCACAAAAAGGTTGAGGCTGACATACTTACTCAAAGGAAAACCCCTTTCTACCACACTTCTTTGGGTGAAGCACGTGGTTTAGACAGGAAGAGGCAGTTTCTTCTTCTGGTTTCAGAGCTGATTTTATTCTTCAACTAAAATCTCTCGGTTTTTTTATCATTTCACCATGTGCACCAGAATGGGAAAAGAGGTTGCAATGGATATTATAGCAAGCACTGCTGGCCTAACAACAGCTTCAGGAATAAAGCCAAAAGCAAAGCTTAATCAAAATGTGAGCAAACAGAAGGCTCCCCAGAAGTACCCAAGTAATCTCAGAGTAGATCTGGCTTCTACAATTCTGCAACTGCACAGTACAATAGATAAATAAAAACCCACACAACCAAACAAACCTGACAAATCTCACAGCAGATACCTGACATACATTTTGTCATCACCAAGGAAGAATTCACTTTTACTTGAATCAAACATTTTAATGGTTCTTGGTTTCACTGTAGTTACTGCACAGATGGAATTCTCACAAATGATGAGTAGCTTTCATTATCTTAATTTGTGAGTGCATATTTTGTAATGCTGTAACAGAAGCCTTTCCCAGAATAAAGAGCCAACACTCTGAAAATGTGAAAGTCTTTGAAAGGATGAAAATCTTTCACTATGAAAATGTTTCAAGGATATTCTTGTATCTCAGATTTCTGAAGTGCTGTTGTACAACTACGTTTTTCTTCTTTGCTTAGCAGTAGACTGATAAATGTAGTGTCTTTATTTCTGCAATACCAAAGAAAATTAATATTGCCATCTCTTTGGCTGTCTCCTGTCAGTGCTACTAACTGTTTTACAGAGAGAGACAACCATTTTACTTCGGTTTCTCCCAGTTTTTGCTGGAAGAATACCACCACTTCTGAAGAGCTTGAGCTTTTGTTCCCTATTCACTGGAATTTCTTCTATTCACATAGATTGCAGAGACATTCTTCTCTTTCCAATACCCAGTACTATTCTTACGTGGCAATCAGTACAGAAAAGTGCTTATGAGGGATGGAACAATTTACCTCTCTCCCCTCAAGCTGCTCACACAGCTGAACAGCACTGTTCTTGAACAGCACATTGTCACCTTTTACATGTATTTCCTATCAAATATATTAAAGAGCATTTGACTTTAGGCACTGTGCAGATGTGCATCAGCGTTATATCCATATGAATGCTAAGCTTGCCTGGTTAGGCACTGAAGAGTACTTTGTGCCATTTCTATTCTGTTGCGTTTTGTATAAAATACTCATGGTGAAGAGCAATAGCTAAGATGGTGCGTGAAAATTTGGCACTGTTTTTAACATGTATACCTAGGGTGAAGGCTAGTAACAAGCTTCCACCCAGGCATAGCTAGCTCAGAGCTTATTGTTTGTTAGCAGGGAATGCTACATCTTTCAAACAAGACTGCAATGTCATGTGAAAGATGTGCCCAATCGATGAGGGCATAAACTGCATGTAAATTGCATTTGCTGATGGTGCCAAACTGCATGCAAACAACGGCAAATTCAGCAAACAGCAAAACTTGACTCAAAACTCTTATGCATAGCCCTGGTGTGGGAAAGGATTATGGCTGTTGTTGCTTAGGCACTGTGGTAAGCTCAAAGAGAGAGAAAATAGACAAACTGTGAACTTGTCTATGAAATGTGCAGGTAATTTTGGCATGGAAAGGCAGAGATGTGGAGATGCTGTTTCTGTTACAGCCTCTGCTTTTCCAGGAGCTTCACCTTTCCCCTTAGCTCTCCCCAGCTCTCTCACAGTATTATGGGGAGGGGGAAGAGCAGAAAGGAACAGTGCTGAAACTAGTTAAAATCCATATAAATGGCACCTTCAAATCCTCCAGTCTGAGAGAGAATCATTCACTTTCAGTAGTCATTAATACAGTAACTGTGTGTACTCCAGGGTCTTAGCCTCATCCTCTCTTCAGATTAGTTTGACCACCGATATCTTTCAAGTGAGAGCTGTGATTCATGCCTAGGGCTGTGCCCTGGGTTTGCTCTTCGGTCCCTGCTGCAGGGGCTGCTCAGCACTTCATGTAGCACTTTGCAATGAGCTGTTGTGGGGGATTAGGAAAACTGGGGGTGGTTTACCTTAGCAGGCCAGACCATAAAATGCAGCTGTTCAACTTAAGGTTTCTCCCAAAGCTTAGCTGCTGCTGGAACGGTGATGGGCCTGCTGAGCATGGGAGCCCAGGGTAAGGGAGGGTGTCTGTGCTTGAGAACCACTGCCCTTGAGAGCAGATGTGGGAAGTGGAAGTTTTCTGATTGTATTTTTACTAATTAAGTGCTCAGTGTTGGTACTCTATAGACAGGCTGTTTCCATGAGTTTAGAATCTGTAGGACTGTTGCAGGCCAGTGCAAGGTAGCAGGACATTGTGAGAAGACAGTGGATGTTTGTGTCATTTGTGTCTAGTTACTGCTGTACCCTCTTCTTCAGCAGCTGACTCTTGACTCCCCATGTGCCCTAACTTTAGTACAGTAAGAACCCAAAAGTGTGCAGTGACAGCCTGCTAAGGGGTGCTGCAGATGCAGCTGTGGCAGACAGACGGACAGACTGTGGGTGAAAGGCGATGTCATCATTCTCTGATCTGACATTAACATCCGGTTGACATTTAGCACTCAATTGGTCTGTTTCCGTGTGTGTATTCTAGGGATATTGCCTACTTCTGCAATGAGATTTGAAGTCATTAGGTGTAAGCTTTGATTTGACGTAAACTTTGATAATATAATACTCTGTCTCCTTTTAAAAATGCATAGTGCTTCCTCTTCCTTCTCCACTGTGGGGATTTTACAGTTTAACTATTACTACGTTCTCTTCACTTTAGAAGCTGGCTTTCTTGCATGTCTGTTTCCCAGAGGATGGCCTTCCTCTTGCACTCAACCCTGCTTTGGTGGTACAGAGGTTTCATTTGTTTCATTGTCTGACAGTTACAGGCTCATATTTCTTACTGTATATTAATCACTGCAGAAATGTCAAGAATTGCAATTGTGGAAATTGCTGTTGTGTTATCAGCCAGTAGTTCTTCCTTCTTTAAACCAATACTGCACCTGGGAGGGATATGCTCAAAGACTAGTTTTGATGTAAGTACAGGTGAAATTATTTTTTTATGGGTCAGAAGAATCTTATGTAGAATCTGAAATGTCTTTATTAAAATAACATTTGGGGGTTTGCTGTGGTTTTTCTTTTTTCTTTATACCCCAGAAGTTTTCCAGCCGCTGCATAAATCAGGAAAAAACAAAAAGAACATCAGGGTAGGGAGGATATATTTCATATGCAAATATTATAAAATAGTAGCTTTCTTCCAAATCGGGTTTTGTATCTTGCAAAAGAGGAGTTGCTTAATCACACATTATGAACCAGAGATCTGGAATGTGGCTGTTAAATTCCAGCATGTCATAGGATTACTTTACTTTGTCTAAATCCTTTTTGGAAATTGAAAGACCTCCCACAGACTTATATTAATTTGTCAAATTTCACAGACTAGCTTTCATTCCATTCCTTGAAAAGGAAATAGGCAACCTCTGCCCACACTGAAAAAGCCTCAGACCCAGGCATCAGTAAAATTTTTCTTTCACGCTTCCTTCTCAAAGCCATCATTATTTAGAATGCCAAGGCTGAAGACAACAGTACTTTGCACTTTTCTATTTTGCCCTGACTTTGGATGTGAAGCCTGTGGAAGCCTTTTCTTTGTTAATCTTTCCTGTGAGTTTAACTTGGTATGGTTAATCTCTCTTTCCAAATGGTAAACGAAGACACAAGGTTGAAGTGTTGAGTATCTTGAGTACTCAAGCGAAGATCTGAGTAGCTTGAAGCTAGATGCGTCCTTAGATAAGGTAAGTGCTAGAACTTGCAGATACGATGTCCTTAGGAGCAGAATTAAAACACCTGTCATCCTTCATCTCTGTACAGCTTTTCTTCAGGAAATCAGTTTTCTAATAATGGTTTTCCCCATAACGTCTTGGGGTTAGTATGGGTGTGCTCTTCCCTATAGCTGTTAACAGTCTTGGCTATTATTCCTTTAGAAGCATGACTCACTCAGACTCACTCAATTTTCTATTATGATAGTTCACACTGTCCTAGTGTCACTTAATACTTGTCATACTTACAGAAGTCCTTTTTTTTATAACTGGAAGCAGAGATAGAAAACCCTGTCCTCTTATTTACTGAAAAAACATACCCTTCCTTCCCTTAGACATGCAACTTCCTCTCTTGGGGTGAACTGGCCAGTGGATTGTGATTGTGATTTACATGCACACTAAGGCACTACTGCCTTGCCCAGCATATTAGTCATAGGCAGTGTGCTTCAACCCCTCTGGGAAGCCCCGGCAGGGAAGGAGGAAAAGGTTAAAATCAGAATTCCACCACTTATTTCTGAACCTCAGCTGCTTCCACAAGCAGCAGTTGCGGATCTTACAGGTCTTAATGCAGTTCTTCTGCTCCTTTAGCTAACATAAAATATCTGTTTTGTTGTTCTTCCTCCAAAGACTTGCAGTGAAACAAATGCTCAAGGCCATCTTGGATGTGTATGGGAAGGTGTGAGTGACATGGAAGCCCCAGCAGATCCACTAGAAGTAAGTGACTGTTTTGGCTGTCCTCTGAAGTAATGTCTGATTAACAAGAATGGCTTGAAGTGGTACAGGTACCATTTGTGTCACTTAGTAGATTGACAGTTATGGGCTCATTTTTGTGTTCCAGTAGATTTGTCTGAATGATTTATGCAGTTTAAGGAGGAAATGTTAGAAATATTTTTAGATACAGCACTCGTAGAAAGAAAACCTCCCCTAGCAGGTTTCCCCCACCTACCCTCTAAAAGTATCTGATTATTTTAATTTGTTGTTACACAAAGGGTAGAAAGTGGTTCATTTTAGTGACCCAACAACTTATTTGAGCAGTGTTTGGGCCAGTTGGTGCCAAACGTATATATAGGTATTAGATTTGTGAGTTGTCCTATACACTTTAATAGGACTCTCAAGTATGTGCTTAAATACACACCTAAGGCCCAGATTCTGATAACAAATCAAAATGTGACTAACTCCATTAACTGCTAGGTAACTGCATCAGATGCTTTGTTAAACGTGTCAATGAACTTCTGTAGGAAAAGGGATTAAGTATTTTTCGGCATGGAAGTCAAGTGCTCCACATTAGAGCTCAGCAGGACTGGCCATGGGGCAAATACCTTGTCAGGATTTTTGCCTGTTAAGACACAACAAAACTATTCTTTGATCTTCTTCATTGGTATTTGGCATTAAATTATCTAGCTGAAAAAAATAAATTTATTTCAGGAGACAACACCTCAGAAGTGCTTGCACTTTTATTATAGTTTCTCATATATTGGTTGAGAATTTAGGGAGGAAAAACAAATAATTTCTGACCAGGTATCTGAACTTAGTATGTGTTATTTTTATGAGCATATATCTTTTTTCCAGTACCGTTCTCTTAATATTTATGTCTATCTATATATATCTAACAGATCACATGTTTGTTTTTGTGACAATCTGTAGAAACTTCTTGGAAATTATGATATGTGACATTACCATGATAAAAATGCAGGGTTTAACTGCTGTTGTTCTGCATGGGCAAACCTCCACACTTAAAAAAAATGGAACAATTGCAGACTGATTTCCTAATTTCTCCAAATGGCCTATTTATTTTCTGTATTGCTTGTTTTGAACCCATTATGCTCAAGTGTATTGCCTTGGGTCTGCAAGCACTTACCAGGGGCAATACTAATTATCCTACTTCTCGTAAATGAAGGGTATTACTTACACCGCTTCAACTTATGCTCGACTTTTGTGGCTTGTACTACTTGTTTCCATTACCATCTGTAAGATCATTAAAATCCTATTTTGTGCTTTATGTCTCAGATGGTACAAATAGACAGAATTTTGTTTATATCCATTTCCGTTTGCGTAATGCTTCAGTTAGAACACAGACTGAGCAGGGTTATAGCAGATGTACACTTCAGAATCTGATGTCCGAAGGTGTAAAGGTACTGGAATACAAATAGAATGTGAGAAAATGTTAGTTTCAGCCTCTTTACATGCACATGACAGAGTGGATGGGAGCTTTATATGATAATTTTGACTTGAAGAGAGGATGCCGAAAGCATTAATTTTTGAACATTTCTCCAGTCAAGGCACATATTACTGACCAAAAAGAAGACTAAATCAGCTAATTCTCTGGAACAACAGATTCTCTCACTGGAAAGACAGAGGCGAGAGGTAATCTAAAGTTTACCCTTAACCTTTACATATATAATCTCTAAGACAGACATTGCAGTATCAGTGCTTATGCCTGGGACAGGAAATCACTGAATGCTTTGTCACTGTTATTTGCACTATGTTTATGCTACAGTTGGTTTTACCTGCCAGTACAGTAAGGCCTATGATTTTCCTGAGGGAATCTCATCCAGCACACAATTTCTATGTGGAGACTTTCTGTTTTGCATTTCTTCAAAGCCTAAAGTGTGCAAGCACTTAAAATTATGTTTAAATATGTTCCTATAGTTCTACTTATCTCTGCCAAGCTAGGCAGAGTTGTATTTGGAGAACTGTCCCTAAAAACAAATGATGAGTTATTGTAACATGGCTATGAACCCAGAAGAGCAGATATTTATATAGTACAAAGGGCCAATTTTCTTAATAAGCACTATTGCAAAAGCCAAGGAGCCACTGTGAGTAGGAGCCAATGATGTCTTTGTCACAGCTAGCAGCAAACTGGAAGTCATTCTTTTGCTGAGCATCCTGAAGGGTTGACCCTATATCCTACAAAGAAAAATGCTTCAGAAGGACCTATTTGGCTTTCTCCAATCAAAATGCATGCATGCTGACTTCATTCCTACCACCTGTATGCATGGTGTTGACCAATATGCCCACCTTGCATGCGTATCCTTGCTAAGTTTAGTGACACTGAGAAAGGCAAGTGGGGTTTGCACCCAGTAGTAAGTGCAGTCAATAGGAGTCTTCAATTCACTTGTTTGAAATTGAAGACCACCTAACTGAAAATGTATTTATGGATCTTAAAGCAAACTAACAAGGAAGTCCTTGGCCATTTAAGAGTTGTAGCTTGGGATTTGTACAGTGTTGCAAATTATTCACCTGTATCTCGTTGTGTATTTGCATGTGTCTTGAATGTTACTTCCTGAACGTTCACATACTTTAGCTGAAATACCAAAGCACTGGCAGATGGGCCATAAAGCTTGCCAAACCTTAAACTTTCTTCTTCTGAAATGAACTGGTCAAATAATGAGGAGGCTATGAACACTCATAGCTAGAGGATTAGAATGCCAGTCTGTTCATTATTTATTTACCAGTGTTAAAATAAGGGATATTCACTGTGACTTGCTGATAATTACAGCTTCTGGAGGTGAACAAGCAATGGGATCATCAATTCAGACGCATGAAACAGCTTTATGAAAAACAGGTAACAATGTTGACTACTGCTATTGGAATATGTATGTCAATTGCTGATACTTAAGTCTGCGCTTAAATACCAACCAGCCATAGTCATAGGAAGTATCTTCAGGAGGAAAGGCATTAGGTTTACTTTGTCTTTAGCTCACTAATTAAAAAAAGCTTTATCACATAAAAGTGAAGCTAATGCATGTTCAGTCTTGAGTAGGACAAAATAATAAGAGAAGCAGGGCATCTCCTGAAACAGTAGGGATATAACAGCAGAGACTTCATGCCCTCCGCAGGGCAACAAAAATTGCTCATACATCAGAGCACAACTGGCTGAAAATTATCCTGCAGTGCCTGGTGTGCCCAGCCACTGATCTGCATCATCACATCATTGTTTCTTCTTGTCCCATCTCTTGTGGCAGGTTTGTGAAGCCTGGAAGTTCACTGGGGCTCCCTGTAGTGGAGAAACTCTCAGATAAATTCTCCTTTAATGCTGCCTTCTATAAGCAGAGATACTTTTTTACTTTTGAGAAACTGCTCTATAATAAAGCTCATAATTAAAAAAAAAAAAGGTAAATAAATACTTTCCCATAGAATCATAGAATGTCTTGGGTTGGAAGGGACCTCTAAAGGTCATTTTTTTTCTTTTGGTCAAGATCCCATTGGCACAACTTTCATTCCCTGCTTGTGACTTTGTGGCATGTTTGCTGCAGATATTATAATCAGCTGCCTAGTGAAGCTGGCTCCTTATAATTTTGCCTCGTATTCCAAAAAATAAGTTGGTTCATTGACTGACACTTCTCATCTCCTGTTTTGTTTTATGAAAAGTAAGTTTGCCAATTACCTCATGTGCTTATCAGGAAAATTTTCGCTCTGATATTTTCCAGTAAGCTTTACTGAGATCTGGAAAATATTTTTTTATTTATTCCCAAAGAGAAGAGGAATTTAAATGGCTTTACTGCATTTAGAATGCAACCATTTTATGCCTCTGGCTTGGCCATTTAGGTGTGCACCACTGCAGAGAGACTCCAAATTGCAAAAGGAAAAATGAAAGAACAATAAATGGAAAGTTCATTTGTAGGAACAGATCCATGGTAGCTGTTCTTTGGCAGCAAAGCAGTGCAAGACCCAACTGGGTTGTTATGCCAACAGAGAATTTGCTCAGGGTCATTGAGAGTCTCCACTGCAGAAAGAGCAGCAGAGCTTGGAGGTGGGGAGAGGAAAGTCAATGTCTGGGGACTTTATGCATGACCAGATCCACTCCTTCATGCCAATCAGTGGAAAGGATTCGAGGGCACCTTTGAGGAGCTGTACCTTTCAGGATCCCCTGTCAGCCCACCATGGTGTGTCACTTGCTTTTCAGCTGGCAGAAATGAAAGCAAAACTGGATGTGTCAGAGAGGAGAGTCAGTGAGCTGGAAGAAGAGAGACATCGGCAGCATCCAGGAGATGAGAGACTGCAAGCCCTGGGCAGGGAGAGGCCGTTGCAGGAGGCGGTAGGAGGGTTCACTCTGTTGCCTTGTTTGTGCTCAGCACTGAACGCTGTCTTGCCTTTCTTCTTGCTCTTCTTGCTAGTGGCAGGGTGTGGGTTGTTGCACAGCTGTGAGATGAGATTGTGGTGTTGAGTGCTCTTCAATTTTGAGCCCAAGGCAGTGGCTGATCTTGTCTGATCAGAGAAATATGTATATAGAGTCATTTCAATAGAAATTGGCAGAGAACATGGCATTAGTGTGCATGAGGGAGTAAAGAGCAGATTGATACAAATACTGCAGAGATTTCCTTCCTCACTGTTCAGTTTGGGGTGAATTGCTTTGTGATTGAAACTGCTACAGTGATTTCAAGTGGAAGAGGAACATCATTGTAGATGTTACATGAAGTGCTTGGCAATAAATACTTGCAGAGTTCGGCTCCAGATATGGACATTTTGGTATTGACAGTATAGGCTTTTATGCATGTGCTAGCTATCGTAGCTTCCTGTAAATATTAGCAATGTAGCCAGTGCAGTTATTAGGGCTGAAAGTGCCTGGGCTGATCAGCTGCTCTAACACAGCATTCACCTCACCCTAATAGTGGTTCATCTCTTTCACGATTCCTTAGGCTGGGGCTCTTGTGTAGGCATCCACATCTAAAGTTAGATCCCTAAGCTGGATTCCCACTGCAGTGAAACCACCAACCTGAGCAATCGCCATATAGATGCCCAAGGTATACACAAAACTTTGTGCCCTGTTGTACAAGCACCACTTCCTATTCTCATTCTGCTTCATGCTACCATACGCTTCATGACCTCTTGTCAGAGTTTCTGGATAGTGCTCCGAAGGCTGAAATCTGGATTCTCCATTCATGTGATAACATGAAACAAACCTGAAAACAAGTGGCAATCACATCACTTCCAGGCTCAGATAAAACGTTAGTTAGCTACTGCAGGAAAAGAAATGCAAAGCCCTTGGCTTTTATCTTCATTAGCAGAACATTCCTCTTACTTGCTTATCAATTACAGTATGGTCTTTGCTAAGCATGTGACTGATTTCCAACCAACAGGACCTTTTATATGCTTTAAAGCAAACTGTGTTGTTATGTACTTGCTGAATCACTGCCTATATTTGCTCTGAGTGTGGATTCAATGCAAGACAATCCATCTTCCTGTTTGTATTACTAAGGATTTTGCTGCCTGTGCTTTAATATATGATAGCTGTGAAATATAGCCCGATCTACCTCTTTGAAAAGGTAAGGAAGAGCAGTACACTCTCCAAATTTTTTTTACTGCTTTCATGAACAATGAACTAAATGACTATAATAAATGGGGACAGGTCAACCTGCATGGAATTTCAGCCTTAGGTCAGTGATTTCTTTACAAGTTACATACTCAGCCAGTGAGTACTTCTATTTATTCTGAATTTCTTTACTGTCATGCAGGGATGCAGATCTGCACATTTGCAGAGGTAGCTGCTAGAAGTAGAGATTTTTTTAATGACCAACAAGGATTGTAACTCAAGTTATCCTGTGCTGCTCATAGCTCACTGCGATGCACTTCTCATGCACCCAAACCTTAAAATCTTAAAACAAGCTGGCTGCACAGAGATATGCCTGTTGCACAGAAAAAAACACATTCATGGGATGTCCTGTCTGTGAGATTGTTGGATCTCATTTTTTCAATCAAATAAAGGAGCTGCAGAAGAATATTTTGAATACTTTTTTTTTTCTTGTTGAACAGGCTATTCTGTTTCATATATCTAAACAACTTTGGTTTAAGACAGTCTGTCAAAAGTAGGCTAGTGAGGAATGTGTTACCCTGCAAGAGAAGCTTACACAATGCCATTTGCTTCAGGGTTTGAGTCAGATCTCAGCTCCCTTCACCATAAATTGAAGATAGCCATGCCTAAAGCGATAGGAGAAGAGAATCAAATTTAATTTGGCCTATCTGTCTGAATAATTCCTATAATAACACTTTGAACAACATAGTGTGTAAATCCTGGTGCAAGTAGGGGCATCTTCCTGGTAGTTTACTGGGGTGGCAACAGTGTAGGCACACACACTTGGAAGAGTCAAGCTCAAGTCGACAGCTGCTGTGACGAGGTCAAAGAAAGCGGACTTTTAAGCCTTGTTTGGTAGCTTGCTAGTTCTTGAGCAGACTGAGACCTACCTCAGTCTCTCGTGTAGTGGAAAAAGCCCCCAGACTGTGTTACTGCGATCTGGTTTTGTCTTTAATGTTGTATGACACTTGGAACACCTGGGACTCCACCAGTGTTCAGCCCTGACCTTATGCGATGAATACGTAATAGCAATGCCTGTTTGGGATAATCATCTGTGTGGCACTGATCTGCTTGGCCTGCCAGCTTTCTCATGTCTTTGTGCAACTGCAGGCTGTAGAGAGCAAGGATTTAGTCTGGTATGTTGTCTCTGAAACATCATATGGTGAGTGTTCAAAACTATTTCAACAGACATTATCATATTTGGGTTTTACTAACCATCCTCCTTCCTGTTGCTTCCCTTCCCAGCTGTTTTTGGGACAACAAAAATGCAGCACATCTGCCAGACAGCAGATATTCTGAAAATTGTTCTGCAAAAATGGTTCCATCTGCATTTCAGCAGCATCTCTCTATTTTTGCATCCCAGAAAGAAACAAAAGTCCTTAGTGAAGCTCTCCATGAAATGAAGGAAGAGAATAAGCTCCTGAAGCAGAAGAATGCCTCAATGATCAGAAAGAAAGAACACTATGAGTGTGAAATAAGTCGTCTCAATAAGGTATGAACAAGACTAAGCCCCTGACCAGGACCTCTTCCTTTAATTCTAGGGTCTCTGTTCTCAAGCAGTGACCCTACCAGATGCCCATCTTTTCAATCTTGTGTGAACAATGCCTTCGTGGTAGCAAACTCATAATCACCATTCAGGAGCTGAGGAAACAAGCAAGAACTTTCTTTAGCTAATACCTGTGCATGCTGTTCTTGGCAGATAGTAGTGTTGCATTGTAAAGAGGAAAGTTAAGAGGCTCTTTGGCTTCTGCTGTGAAACCTCTCTACCTGTCATATCAAAGCTTATTGTACATTCTCCCTCCTTAGAACAAAAGAGAAATGACACAAAGATGCTTCCATATGCATATAGTGAAACACTGTGATAAAAAAAAAATACAGTTTAAAAACTGTTGTTTTACATATATTCTGTATTTGAGAATAATGGCTTCTCTTCACAAGATGTGTTCCTGTCTTTTTATATGCATACATACGTATATTCATACATATAACTATTAAGTGTATATATGTCTCATTGATGAAATAGCCAAATAAATAACATAGCTAAATGGGATTGATTTTTTTATTTATTTTTTTTTTAACTGAGGGAAAGTAATACATGTACCTTTTTTTAATCAAAAGATCACATAAAGCAGTGGGTGTTTTCTAACAATTTTTTTTTCCTGGTGAACCACAAACACTTCCTGAGGAAATGCACTGCAGTAACCATTGCCATTTAACTAAGTGATACAAAAGCTAAGGGACCATGATGTGCGAAGGTCAAGGCAAAAAAGTAGTGTTTTCGTATTGAAAAAATCTGACAACATATGAACTCTAGCTCTTTTTTAAATGCACTGACAGGACTTGCTCAAAGCCTCAGTGTAACTGTCATTCGAGGTCTTGGTTGTAAAACAGTTTACTTCAATTTTTCGTTTTGCTCTTTTATCTTACGGTGTGTTTGGAACTGAGGCAGATGGGTAAATAGAATATAATTTTAAATGAAACAACAGTTTAATGCAACACACTTTCCAACGAGTAGTTTACTGATTTTCTGTCAGTTTGCATCCTTCAAAACTCATGTCTTGAGTACAGGTACGACTGCCCTTTTAAGTCTAGTTTCCTGCTCTTGCAGTTTCAGTGACTTGAAGTTCTTACAAATTTCCCAAAATCAAACAACTCTTTCCTTAAAAATACTGAAGCTTCTTCTATTGTGCTTTTGTTCGAAGGCTGTTCTGGAGCTGTAACCTTGCATTAGATGCTCTCATCTGTTTCAATTGGGCTGAATTTATTCTGGCCAGATGATGTTAATGTGTTCTTCTGGTGCTGGTGTTGAACAGATCTGCTTCACACAAGGAGCATCTCTGTCCTCTTCATGAAGCAGAACTGTCGTCTGGTGAAAATATGATTGCTGTCAGGGGCGCTCGCTCTTTCCCTGTAGCTACATAGAGCAATTGTATTTTCACTAGAGGACAGTTTAGCTAAAATGACCCAACTCTTTTAGTCTTCTAAAATACAACTATGCCTCCTAATATGAATGTTTTTTCATCTCAGTCATTTTAAACTGTTTATTTCTTATTTAATCGAAGATACTACTACTTGTTTCTGAGTGAATTAACTGTTTTACTTTAGGTATTTTGACCTTTTTACTTTTGGCTTCGTCCAGCTTTGATCTGGTCATCCAGAGCACCCAAAGCAGAGTCCCATCTGATCCTACTTTGATGTCTGCAGCATGAAAGTGATGTTGCAATGCAATAACAGTTTGCAACACTGTATCGCAATTTTATTTGCTTTCCCATGGGGGTTCAAGTACAAGCCAAATTTCTGACTTATTTCATAACATTGCTGCAGCACCATCTCAGTTGTTATTTAAACATAGACTAATAAGCTCTAATTTATTTTCCCTGGTGAGAAAATCTGTGTTTTATGAAAGACATCAGGTTAAAGAGTGCTTTACTTAATACCAGTTCTCATGTCTATAAGGCAATTCTCTTCCAAATTTCCACCCAAGCTTAACACACTCTTGAGGTTAGATTAAGAGGTTTCTAGGTGCATGGACTGCTTATCCTTTTTGTAGCTTTGGAAAGCAAAGTAGTTCTAGGTGCCTAGAAGTTCTTTGTCATTTCTCAGATTTGCTACCTTGAAATTACTAATCTCAATTACATATATAAAATAGTACTTTTAATTTCAACTGTTTATGATCACAGTTGTTTCTTAAAACTAGTGGAACAGTAATATCTTCATTTCTTCTACAAATGACTCTAAAACAGCCCCACCTTTTGTCAGTTCAGAGTGATGGGAATGTTGCAAGAAAAATATCCCAGTTACAGCTCTGAGTATTAACTTTAGTCTCCATTTTATACTTGGGAACCTAAATCTCCTATGATGACATAATTGTTAATAATTTGCTATTGATCTAATGGCAGCATTACAAAATTTTACCCTTTTTTACCCACATACCTAGCACTTCTCAGAATGACTCTTACAATCTTTCCTCAAAGATTTTGATCTGGGTTTAGGATGATGCTCAACAAATTCAGCATTATGCATGCTCCAGTCTCCTATTTTATGTGAAATTATAAAATGGGGACTCACAGTATTGCTTTCAAATGGGGTTTAAAAAACTCCTCACCTTATTTTTCTCTACTGTGAACATTCTGAAGATTGAATTTCCTGGATTTTTCTGTTTGTTTGGGTTTTTTCTTCATAATTCTGAGATGCAGAATCTCCTCAAAAAAACCCAACAACCCAAATGAACAAAAAAACCTCTGAAGAGTTGCCCAAATAACTAATATGTCCATATCATGATATGATTCTAGGAAGTGAACTTCAAGAAAAATGTTTATACAGTGATATTCAAGAATTAATACAACAGGCAACATCTTATATGAGTATACATAGTTAATTGCAAAGGTGTGTTACCGTTTGGTAACGTTGAGATGGCCATGATTAGTAAGATACATCCTAGTGAAGGACTGTAACAGAAGACAGCTATATAAAAAGTGAGTGCAGCAGTTGACTGGGAAAATGGTATGTTGTGAAGGAAACAGGACACTCAGTTATCTTTGAATTGGGGTATCTGAAGCACTTTCCTTTAAGGGTGGTCAAATATTAGAAGAGGTTGCCTGGAGAGGCCATGAAATCATCCTCCTTGGAAGACAGTCCCTGAGTGACCTGACCTCTCTGGCCTGGCTCTGAGTAGGAACTTGGGCCTCTGGAGGTCCCCTGCCACCCAAATAAGTCTGGTGATTCTGTGGTTGTCACTAAGATGGATATGTGTCCCACGTAGGCAGGGGGTAGAAAAAAAGCACATTTCATTTGCCTTTGTCCTTAGCTGTACGCTTAACAAGCCACATGCCTGGGATGGATCTGGTCTGCAGTCAGCTAGGGAACATGTCTTATGTGCCATGATATTGTCAAACTTCAGTGAGTCTTGTTGCTGCTGGCCATCCATGCCCAAGTTAAACACCATTGTGAAACTTGTTTTTATAATTTATTTTACTATTTGTGCAGAGCACTGCAATGTCATCACCTCAAAGGGATTAGCAGGGGCTCAAAGGGGCAAGAGGAGGATTGGTCAGTAAGCTATCTTATCTTCATCCTCCCATGTTTATGTTCAACCTTACTTATGGATTGGCATGGCACACACAGGCTTTGCCACTATTAGACCAATTTATCTTCTGCACAATGCTTAGGAACAGTAGCTCACCAGATAAAAAACCTCCCTTTTCTCTTCTGTGCGCTCCATGGAAACTGCTAATTTTTTTTTGTTGTTGTTGCCCTTTTGATAATTAATACAAATCCTTGGGTTATTTTAGATACTGGTTCTCCTGCTTGACTACTTGCCCCTCTGCCTCTTTCCCCTTCAAATTATCTTCCCTCCTTCCATTATGGCATGAATGGAGTGTGGCAGCAAGGGAGAGCTGGGGATCATTAGCAGGAGCTGAACTTTCTAAAATGGATGAAGTTAGCTCAGTCCAAGTCTTACATGAGAGACATTAAAAAGTACTAAATGGGGAGTATGTGTGCTAGAATTAAAAAAAAATATGTGAAATGTGTGTTTATAGACATAGAGGGGTAAGAGTAATTTAAAAATTATTCCAGTCAAAGGGAGAGCTGTGTAATACTGTTAAAAATAAACAGAATCTGCAAAGAACTATGGCAGAATTTGACTGAAAAATAGAGTAAGAGCATTACCAGTGTGGTGTGTGTATTCTGAACTCCCTCTAGTGACAAGCTATAGGGACTGCACAGCTTCCTCTCGACTGGAGGGTTTATTTCGGTGCCAGGTGAAGAAATTTGTACTCTTAGTGGAAAAAAATGTTTCAGTCTGACCTTAATATAGTCATATTTTTAGGCCACCTTTGAATATCGCTTTTATGTTCCTGGGTTTTTTGTTTGCTTGTTTTTGGCCTCAGCTGAGTTTAGACACCTGTCTTCATTTTCTCAAATTCTGACTTGCACAGGGAAGTGGTGTTTATGAATGAGATTTGCAGCTGTGATTTCCATAGGTAAATGTTGTTTATAGTTATAAGTAAAAGCACAGTCTCCTAAATGACACTGTCTCAAATTCATGGATGGAGGGTAGGCACTTCGAAAATTTGGAACTAGTCACGAATTTATATTATTCACAGGGTTTATATTGAGTGTATATAATTGAAGAAACTGCAAGAAAACCACACAAGTCTGTGACTCACTGTAATCTGTTTAGAGAGCAGACATTCTAATTATTTAAAAAGCTTATACTGAATCCCTATTTAGTAATTTTGCTGTTTGACGTTACAGGCCCTTCTGGATGTGTTGAAAAAGCAGCACTCACCTGTTCTTGGGACTTCTTCAGAGAAGGGTGACAGGAACAGCATTGAGGACATGAGAACCCAACTTGAAGTTCTCAAACAGCAGGTGAGAGCAGCTGGAAGTAAGCCTGGGTGGATTTCATACAGCATAGTTCTGTCCTCTCAAGAATTATGCCTGCTAGACTTGCTATGTAGAGCTTTGGAAAGGAAGAACCAGTTTAGCTGTAGCCCATTCAAGTGGTGTTTCTGAAGATGCTGTCATCACAGTAGTGTCCCTGAAGTGAAATTGAGTCCTTGCAAAGGACTGGAGCAAGGACTCAGTGTAGGACTCAAAGCAGCAGAGTGGATCTCTTGACTCTTGGAGATGTCCTGCCAACTCTCTGCTAGGGGCCGAATTTAATCCATAGGGATTGCTAAAGTTCATGAGTTACTGGTTGTGTCTTCTGCTCCTTTTTTCTTAGAACCTGAAAGTTTAGTGAGTTGTCTGAGAATCCTAGTCTTGGAAAACTAGAGTGTTGGCATTACAATTTTCCAAAGTGTGAGGCAAAACATTTGGATCCATAACCTGCCTACCAATCACTACAGAGAAGTGTATTAATTTTTTTTTAATCTTTGATCTGAGCAATTCAAGTGCTTTGTGCACTGTTTTTTTTCCCATATGAAAGAATGATTTTAAAAACATAATACTTTTCAGATAATTTTACATTTTATGTCTGTTATCCTGGACAGTGTTAGGGTTAACATTATTGACACACAAATGGATGTGATCAGAATGGGAGTTTTATTCAATGGAAATAAAATACTTGTTTCTGTCACGTTTGACAGCAGAGCCAGATTTTGCTCTCTAATGTAATGCTTGCCACATGCTGGAGAATAAAATCCTGCACTTGATTGTACAGTAATGAGTTATTTCATTCTACACAATAAAATAGAGTAAACCAATTTTTTTTTTTTTAATTCTCACGGGGTATCCATTTTTATGAATGTCTTTTTCTAGTTGTATAAATCAGTACAGTGAGTCCAGACCTCCTTCTGCATGAAATGGAACAGAAGGTTCTAACTATATGGAGGAGGGACTCTTGGGACAAACAGCGATGTGACAGTCTCACCAGAGCTTGGCTGTCATCAGCCCATCCCTGGCCACGACAGAAGAGATGAAGGCATTCATTCCTTGGGAGGTGTCCCCGTCTGTCTCAGGGCAACAGAATACATGGCAGAACTGTGGCAAAGTAGCTCCCTTGCAGTTTCAATAGATTGTACCGGGGAGGTGGGGTGGGACAGCAGAGGGGGGAATCGGGAGAGAAGAAATGAGGAGGGAAGCATGTAGATGGACAGGGAAACAAGAGACCTAGATTTCTGCAAGTGACAACTTTGCCTCTGCTTTGGAGGGTCAGGGGCGTGTGTCTCCTCCAGGCGCAGGCTGTGGAGCCGAGTCCCCACAAGGCCACACAGAAAGCCTTTGTTCCTTTCACACAGTGTTACTCAGGAAGGGGGTTACATCTAGTGGGGGACCATTGGGTCTGGAGAAAAAAAAAGTACCTTGCAAAAACTAGCTGCAACAGGCAAGTTGTGGAAATAATTTATAGAGCACTTTGTTGCCTTTTTTCTTCCCCTGAGGCATTAATATTTCTTTAGTCCTCCTGTGAAGTCACAGTGCTGCTGCCAGCAAAAAGAAAACTTGAGCTGTGTGATGGGCAGGGCATGAGCCACAACAAACAAGTTATTTGGAAATAGACTGGCAGCATGCTTTAGTGACCAACCAAGAGCACATGAAGGACTTCTGAAAGTTCTGTTGGCAGTTCCCACCCCAGCATGCTTTTGCTGTTACTTGTCAGTAGAAGTGCCATGAACTTCTAGCTCCTTAACAGGTGGATGCCTGCCCATTGGCTGAAGATTTAAGCTGGTCAGCTTAACACCAACTGATGTATGGATTTGTGATTTGCTTCTGAATTCATGCACCTGCTGACTGTTCCTGGGGTGGTCAGATATTTTTTAAGGGGATGAAGCGCTGTGATTCCTGGTGATATAAAAACAGCTAAGCCATTGCATCCTTCAGTATTTGAAAGGCAGCTTGTCTTCTAGGAACAGTGTCAAACCTCTGTATTTCCATTTTGAATTATGTATGTAATGTTGCCCTCTGCTTCTACACTGGCACAAGTAGGTTCTTCAGGCTGCAGTTTGAGGATGAAAAAGAAGTCCCATATTGCAGACAAAGGATACATGAGCCAATTTTTTTCCCCCACATACAGTTTCTAACATCTGGGTCCCATCCAGAGGGAGCTTGACAGGCTTGAGAAGTGGACTCGTGCAAATTGCATGAAGTTCAACAAGGCCGAGTGCAAGGTTCCGCACCTGGGTTGGGGCAATCCTAAGCAAAAATACAGGCTGGGTGGAGAATGGATCAGAAACAGTCTAGAGAATGACTTAGGGGTGATGGTGGACAAGCAGCTCAACACGAGCTGGCAATATGAGCTTGCAGCCCAGAAAGCCAACCACATCCTGGGCTGCATTAAAAGAAGCGTGGCCAGCAGGCCAAGGGAGGTGATTCTCCCCATTTACTCGGCTCTTGTGAGACCCCACCTGGAGTACTGTCTCCAATTCTGGAGCCTGCAACATAAGAAGGACATGGAGCTCCTGGAGAAAGTCTAGAGGAGAGCCACAAAGATGATCCAAGGGCTGGAGAACCTCTCCTAGGAAGACAGGCTGGGAGAGTTGTGGTTGTTCAGCCTGGAGAAGAAAAGACTCCAGAGGGAACTCATAGCGGCCTTCTAGTATCTGAAGGGGGCCTACAGGAATGCTGGGGAAGGACTTTTTTCAAGGGCTTGTAGTGAAAGGACAAGGGGTAATGGATCAAAACTGGAAGAGAGGGGATTTAAGTTAGACATTAGGAGGAAATTCTTTAGTGTGAGGGTGGTGAGACACTGGAACAGATTGCCCAGGGAAGTTGTGGATATGCTCCATCCATGGAAGTGTTGAAGGCCAGGTTGGATGGGGCTTGGAGCAACCTGATCTAGTGGGAGGTGTCCCTGCCCATGCAGGGGGGTTGCAACTAGATGATCTTGAAGGTCGCTTCCAACTCAAACCCTTCTATGATTCTATGATAGCCTCCTACAAGATTTTTTTTTTCCCCACAGTCTTCCAGCCAAGGTCTAAATTCCTTGGCAGTCTTGACTAGTCCAAGTCTTCTGGTCATTAATATGTGACCACTGCTCTAAATACTACCACTTATTCTGCACAGGTGAGCCCTTTGGGCCACACCTTGGTTAGACTGCTAGCTTAGTGGGTAAGGTAAAGCTGCAGACAACTACAGAAAGGTGTAAAGCAAAGCAGGCTCAAGGCTAAGGGTGTTCAGTGGGCTATAAAAAAGCAGGATGTTATTCGATTACAGTGGCTTACAGTTAGGTTGGGTAAGGTGATAACGTTCTGTCAGACTGTGTGCTAGAAGTCAGGTTTTTTGTGATGTACCAGCACCTTGAATCTCCAGCAGGATGCTGACTGCTTGCATCTGAGGTACAGGAGAGAGCTAAAAGTGCTCATGATTGAAGAGAAAACTGGAAAAAATGTTGGTGAAATGTTTGTCCTGCTATTATTTATCCCTTAAAAAGATCAATGTCTTCAGTATTTGCATCTTATTTATAACATATAAAACTGATATCACCTAGTCAGCCTCTTAAATTACGAGGGTCTACAAATACTGAAGCTGTGGGCTGTTTCAGTTGACAGGTGCCATTGTAGAATAGCCATTGCTTGTGATTTTTTGTTGGTCCTAAAATTTTTGGTGGCAGGTTTGTAAAGAGGAGGGATCATTTTGGAATGCACCTCACTGCTTTGTCAGGGTTTAAAAAGCAACCAAACAACAAACTGGATGAAAATTTGCATTGTGGCTCTGCCGAAATTCACATATGTGGTCATAATGATTGCAGGTACAAATATATGAAGAAGACTTCAGGAAGGAGAGATCTGACAGAGAAAGACTTAATGAGGAGAAAGAAGCATTGCAGAAAACTAACGAGAGATTACAGTCTCAACTGAATAAACTAAACTCTCAGGTATGAGTCAAAAGAATGTTACCCCTGCCAGCACATGTGTGTTTTTATTTTCTCACTTTTCACACAACCCAAGGCTTTCTGGCTTCCATTAATTGACATTGGACTTTATATGAGGTCACCACCTGGGATGAAATCATTCTGAAGTAATGCAGTAAGAAGATGAGAAATGATTAGATATTACTTCTAAATTAAGTAGATGAAGGGAGTATTTATTGCAACAGCTCTTCAAACATATCTTAAAATGGAGCAGGGGGGAACAAAAATGAATCCAGAGGACTGTTGATTGTTTCACTGGCACTTGATGTAAGAGTTGTAACATCAAACCAGCTTTTTAAATGAGAAGTTTCTGTAATTGATCCTGACCTTTGCAGTGGAATTACAGAGTAATGTTAATATTGCTGAGGAAAAAAAAATTGTCGCCATCCAAATTAGCTGAGCAGCTGCTGCAATAATTTTTTGTTGCTACATCCTCTTTATCTCTTCGGAGTAGTGTCAGTATTCTGTTCACTGACATTCAGGAAGCCATAGTAAAATAATGGCATGTAAAATTCTGAGCTTTCTCAATCCCCATTTAAAAATGATGAAATTTTGAGGTTTCCTGTCTTGACAAAATTGTGCAATGTTTTAAAAGAATGACCAATTACCAAAATGTTCTGTGATAATTTATTGTCCTTCCCAACATTGTTGTGAAACAGAAAGTTCAATATTGGCTTATTCTCAACCAACCCATGCATCGATACTAGTAGAGTCTTGCAATAGTATGAGGCAAGGTGCTGTCAACTGTCCTGCACTCCCATCAGCTTCAGCAGGAGAGGAAAGCAGGTTGGGCATCCTGCAGTAAGGCCTCAGACTTGCCAGTGATTTTATGGGTACTTGGAAGTATTTAGTGCAAGTGTAGAATTACAATGACACAGGGAATGCCCCAACACAAGAATGACGTGGAGTTCTTGGAGTGAGTCTAGAAGAGGGCCGCAAAGATGATCAGAGGGCTAGAGCACCTCTCCTACAAAGACAGGCTGGGAGAGTTGGGGTTGTTCAGTCTGGAGAAGAGAAGGCTGTGGGGAGACCATATAGTGGCCTTCCAGTACCTGAAGGGGCTACAGGAAAGCTGGGGAGGGACTTTTACAAGGGCATGGAGTGATAGGACAAGGGGGGAATGGCTTTAAACTGGAAGAAGGTAGATTTAGGTTAGACATTAGGAGGAAATTCTTTAGTGTGAGTGTGGTGAGACACTGGCATAGGTTACCCAGGAAGTTGTGGCTGACCCCTCACTGGGAGTGTTCAAGGCCAGGTTGGATGGGGCTCTAAGTAACCTGGTTTAGTGGGAGGTGTCCCTGCCCACATCAGGAGGGTTGAAACTAGGTGACCTTTAAGGTCCCTTCCAACACAAACCGTTCTATGATTTGCCACTCAGGGCATATAGAATCACCTTGGACAAACCTGTTGGCATTGCATGCAGTAACCTTCACTGCACATCTACAGCATACCCAAAGGGCTGTACAAGTGCTGTGTAATGTCTACGTGCAACTTGACTATCCCTGCATTACATTGACAGTTTATACTAGAGATCAACTTCTTTGTCTCTTCCTGCCTTGGGATTCCATTGAACAGAGCTTGTGAAAGGTTTTAAACACGAGAGGAACCATACAGAATATATATTAGTTTGCTGTCTTAAGTAAAATTATTTAATTGTGACTCACAGAACCATAGAATGTTAATCATCTTTTATGCCTCCTTGCTCTGTTCTTAGGCAAATTCCCATTTACTCTGCTGGGACACAGAGGGCCTAAGGAAAGGCAGATCTAAATCTCAAGGCTTTGGTCCTTTACCAAATCTTTTTCTTCTTGTTATAGAAGTGCCTGTCCATGTAGTTCTGCTTCAAACTATTGAAAGCTACTGTGTGCAATGAAAATGTTTCTTGAATATACAAAACTCCCAGAAATGTGCTTGCCATATCTTGAAACCAATATTTTCTCACATAAAAAGTGTCAAGACTCTGGTGGGGCGCAAGTCAGCTTTTTAAAATAATTTTTTGAATCATAAAGAGTCTAAAGGGGTTAAATGAGCAGCGTTGTGACCAATGCTGAGAGAGGAGAGTTTCTCCCCTGTTGCTTTTTTACTGATTAGTTTGTATTGGAATATTCTATTGGTCGTGGTGTCTGTCCCAAACAGGATGGGATGGCAGACAGGACATATATGCACTGATTGAGACTTATTGCATATGACACTGGGGTCTTAACCCTTAGAAGGCACAAACACAGTCAAATGGTAGGAAAATTGGGAGATTGGAACTGAAACTAAGGTTAGAATGCAAAAGGGTAATCTTAACAATAAAGTACACTATTAGAACAAACAATAAAGGTTAACCAATAAAAATGTTGGCAACTTACTTATTACTGGGTTTTATACTAGGCCTAGGACATTAATTATCAACTTAAAAGGTACTCTAGAATCTTAAAACTTAAAACTTAATTATAAGCAATTGCTTAATATTAAGTGCACTAATAAAGACAATAAAGGAGTTAATATCTCTCATCCTCCCCTGGCCACAGCTGGGTGTCCCTGGGTGGGTCTTAATTCTCAAGAATTAATCTCTCTGGCAGGCGTCCCCACTGGAGAGGAGAAGGTCCAGCAATCTTCTGGGAAAGTGTACGGGAGGTCTCTCTGATCAAAGATGGGACCAGGCTGTTACAGAATAAAGTGGATTGACTGCTGTCATTTAACTATTTAGCTGTACCTCCAACATCTCTCATTGGAGAACAAAAGGAAGACAGTAGAAAAACCATGAAGGCCTTGTTCTCACCAAGCAAACTCTTTAGTTTATCTGTTTGTTCTTACTTTATCTCCATTTGGGGCCTAGTTGTGGCTGTGCAGGGCTCTGTGATCTTCAACACCAGAGAGCAGCTGGTGTTCTAAACGTCAGCTTGGCCTCTGTGCCTTTCAAGGTTGTTACCAGCCAAGAGCTTGCTAGGCCCTTTCCCATGGGAATCTTTCCACTCCAGGCCTGGGCCTGCAAAACTGAGAGACAAAAGCAGTTGAACCATAGAGGGAAACTGAGGCAGGCATATTGAGAGGTGGAGCATCCTGCTACAGCATCCAGCTACTAATGCATTTCATTGTGTTTCTCTTATTTTTTGACAGACAAAAGACCTCCCAGTACAGTCTGAGAGGCCCAGCTACCCACCTCCCCTCTTCCTCTCACCATGCGTTAATTATGGGAGTTGTGGGTTGGTTCTTCACTATCAAGATCCTCGAGCACATCCAACATCTCGCAGGGCACATGAACAGCAACAACACTCAGTAAGGTTCCTGCCATCTCCCATTTCCCAAGGGCACTGATTTTCTCACAGCATGATGACCACAGGAGAGTAATGTGGTGCTACCACAGTGCCATCCTTACCAGTAACCAAATTTGTTGTTTCCCAGTTTGTTGTTGGTTTCAGGTCAAGAGTTTGTACTGGGTTTAGAATTAGTTCTAGGTCTGGAACAGTCTTCTTGATCTCTCTGCAGTCTCCCTTCCCTTACTATCTGCTCCAAGATGCTCATTTTCTCTTTGATAGCCATAGTCTTTTCTTCCTTGCTGTTCCAGTGTCTTTGGTATTGAATTGCACAGAGTGCTGCCTTGTGCAAATCAAAGCATAACCAACAGAAATCTGCACAAAGGGGATTTAAATATATGGTTGATGATATATTATTTAAGTATATGTTCTTATAGATTTTAAATTTACTTTGGCAAATACTATTTACAATACCGCTAAGAAGGAAAAAGGGATATTATATGTTTGTTTTCAATGATACTGGTGGTTATTCCTTAATTTAAAAAGTTTGATTGGACTCTTGCTGATTTCTTAAATTAATTTACTTCCATGACACACATTCAGAGCTCTTTCTAGCTATATAGTTAGTCAAACTCATAAATATGGATCTGCTCTCTGGAGCCTCGTTTTGGACTTTCAACATAAACAATAGTAAGGGAAAGAAGAACGTAGCTGTGGTCAGCATTATTGTGGTCTCTTCCCTCTATTTGGTCTAAGAAAGCTTTGTGACTAGAATGTCTTATTTCCAGTGTCTTACACTGGGTATTTCTTTCTCTGGCCCTATTTTTGGAAAATTACTTTCCTTCTTCTTCACGTACGGTTCCTCTATTCAGCCAGACTGCACAATCCCAGGTTCCCCCCACACCTTCTGGGGCAGGCAGACAAGCTATCAGCAGGATTCACAATGCTGCTTTTAAACTGTAAGGGCAAAATCCCAGATGCTCTTGCTTGTACCCAGTAGTATCTTCCCTCTGGTAAACTGCTGTGAAACAGGATTACGTGAGGAATAAGGTTCTACTGAGGGTGAGACACTCTGGCTGTGTATTTGTGAGGAATGCAATTTTCCCAGGCAAGCCTGTGTACTCCAAAAAAATAACATAAATTTTTAAAAAATCAGCAGAAGTGGAAATTGTCTCCAAGTGTGGCTAACACAATGGGAAATCTGCCCTTTTTCCTGGCACACAACAGGATCCTATGTTCCTCAGCACAAAGGATAGCTTTGCTCTAGGGCAGGTTATGTGAGGGAGAGTTACCTATCTCAAGGAAAATACTGCTTCAAAGAATGGTATTTTTGAAGTGCTCTGAGTTATCAATGTGGGCTGTGCATGTTCAAACCTAGTGAGAATTCATTTACACATGGTGAATGTCATTTTAAATACACAATATCTATTTCTGGCTATAAAGCTGTCACATATGGAAAGATGCTCATTATTTGAGAAATTATAGCTGAATTTTTGCAGAACACACATAAAGGCTTCCAGGCTGTAGGAATCCATCGGAAAAGCTGTGGTCAAACAAGTCATTTCTGTGCTTCAGGAGTGTGCTTATCTGCCTATTTATCAAAGTTGGAAGTATTGCAGAATGTTTTTCACTGCACTTTGGACCCTGTCCCAGATTATTTTGGCTCTTCTCCCTGAACTTTCATCATCTGGGTTTCTAATTCTGTGAGGGATCACCGGGTTTACAACTTTGCCATTCCTGCCAGAGCACCGGGGTCAGTTTGACTGGTTGCTTTGTAACTCCCAGTTTCATTCTGAGTTTTCTTTGAAATTCTTTGTCTGTGTGAGTGCAGCGCTGCTGCTCTGAGCTTTTGATACCTCCCTGAGCAATTTGTTTAGCAATGAGGAAAGGTGTTAGAATTTAATGAGTGTCCTGAGTTAATGTATGTAATCCTGTGTGTTTAGTCTGTGCTTTTGCTTTTTCATTCTTTTTATATCTTGCACCTTTTCCTTCCTTTTTACGTTGTTAGTAGAAGCATTTTGTTTAGTCTGACATGAAATAAACCTCTTCTTTCTGAAATTCATTCAAGTGTGTGTAGCGTAAGTTCTTATGAAAGAGAAGAGTAGATCAGAGAACAGAAAATTCAACAGAAACTCAAAAAAGCAATGCAAACAAGTATATTTTGAGCCATCGGTGGAAGAACTACCTGTACTTAAAACAAAACAGTCTTGCTGTGTTCCAAAGCCTATTCTGTTTGCCCACCAGCACAGAATTAGTTAATAATTACTGTGGATGGTATAATTTAAGTGAAAATAGGTTAGCTTGTTTTCTTCCTGACAGTGTATGACTGATTACTGCTTTGTAACTATGACTGACAGCATGCACAGAAGTTAAATCTGTTGTCTGTATCTACAGCTTCATCCTACCATCTTAATTTAGGCAAAACTTGTTAGAAGACTGTGAAATTTCTTCCCTACAAGTTGAAATCTGTAAGAATCTCCTTGGGACTACTCAGGATTTTGTCAGAGTAATTTCTGCAAAACGAGAATTATTTTCCCAGTTTAACTAATTTGAAGCAGTAATTACCTGGAATTTGACAAGCTTGCATGTGCTACTTAAACCAGATAGACAGCTTAATACAGCTTCAACTGAAATGTCTGGCCCCAAAATTGTTTTCTCTGGTGGTAATTTGCTACCCGTTTACCACAGTGTGTGGTATAAACTATAATGCAGTATTTCTTTCTACCAAGATTTCCCTGAACAAAACTATGTTTACATGGACATAATCTTCCCAATACTTCCTCTTGTAAGAAAGATGGGAGGTTTTCCCATCCCACAGTATTTTCAGGAAGTTATTTGAGAACACCTAATGTTATAGTAACACTAATGCTAACCTGTGAGGAAGGGAGGAGGGGAGAGAAATTTATTGAATGGGTTATTTTTGTCACACAGAAACGTGTTACAGATGTTACCTGTATTCAGACTGGAACAGCTTCACCTGTAGATGTGTACCAGGTTTCTCTGGGGTTGTTTAGTACCAGGAATGAGATGCCTGCTAGTATCTTCTGGTGCACTTTATTGTTGAGCCCTTTTAAAATCTGATTTGTTCCTGGTAATGTTTCTTTTGATTTGTGGGATCTAGAAAGGTTTACATCAATATTTTTAGTAAGTGCAGCATCTAAACCACAAGTCATAAAAAAGGGAGCAAGCTGAAACACTCGATCAGTGGAAATATAAAGCTAAATATAAGATTTTTTGTAAACTCTTTTTGTATGACTAATAAAAAACTTCACAGAGCAATTATATTTTTATCATGTCACTGTTCTTTTGTTTGAAGTGTCTATGCAGTCCATATTGCTGTAATAATGTTTTATTGTTCTGTGCAGCCAGACTATCAGTGGTATGTTCCTGACCAGTTTCCGCCAGATGTGCAGCACAAGGCAAATGGTAAGACAACAGCTGTACAGAGCTTGTTTTAAATGTACTTTTTGTAAATGGGGGCCTTTGAGGGATGTAGAGTAAACTTTCCTATTTATTTGTCGAGCACTTATGTGACAGCTTTGCCTCAGAGAACTGAGGCTGATGTTTGTGCAACACAGGTGAGGTTTCTAATGTAATAGCATCTACATTACGGCTTTCAGCTTCACTGCAATTCATAAAATGTCTCTATTACACATTATAGGATCACACATTTGCCTCATTAAACACCTAGTAATAATCCTCAAGAACAGATATCCTCAGAGTTGTCCTTAGAGCTTCTGTTGTGCCAGCCAAGACTAAACTTAATGATGTGTCAAACCTGGGGGCCAAGATGGGGCACGTTTTAGAAGTCCTTGGGAATGAAGTACAGGCTTTAGGACCTTGTTTCACCTTACATGCAAATTGCCCATGGCTATTCTTGATCTGCTCTGATAATTCAAGGTGCCAGGTCTGAAAATAAAACCATGTAACTGGACAAAGTTAATTAGTTGCCAAAGTGTCTGTGCAAACTATCTTTTGGAAACCAGGAGGGCTATTTAGTGTTTGTACCTGCATTTGAAATCATGCCAAGTTCCAGGGTGTTTTGAGGTACTTGTTTCAGACCACTCAAAAGATGGATGCCAGAGAGCACAAGGAAGAAGGGACATTGTTCAGGGTTGGGGAGAGAGAATCTGCCCTTCTGGATCTTCTTCAGAAACTCCCATAAACCACCCTTTTTCCCTCTAAGTGGTTGGGAATTATGACACCTACATTTTTTGTGGTTTTCTCTTTTTGCCATATCTCATGGCCCTCTGCTGGAGGTACCATCTCAGATGAATGATACATCCTCCTGTGCTGCAGAAGGACCAGCAAACTTTGCTGGTCCTTCTGCAGGAGTGTGTGTGCTTCTTGCATCTTCCATTCAACTGTGCGAGTGGGTACCGTATGGAGTGGCAGGGACTCATCACCAAAAGCTGGTTTGTAACATCTATAAGAAGATGGCTATGGAGGAACTATTCCATTATTATTGTCGTCCACGTTTGCACAGAAGAGAGATTAGGGTGGGAACGTAGCTCACTGAACTGGAGGATGAGCTTCCCATAATTACATGGCAGCTGTTTGGAGGGTTCTGATGTGGTTGTGGGGAAAGTAGTGCTGTGACTGCAAGAGAGGATGGGAGATTAATTTTGTAGTTCCTCCCACTTAAACTCTTATGTGATTTAGTGCACCAGAGAATACAGGGAAGATGTTTATAACAGTGATTGAAACAAGTCTGGCCACCAATTGCAGCTGTGGTCCAGGGCAGTACACTTGAAGGATCTGAAGAGAGAGAGTTCTTCTTTTACCCTACTTGATTATATGACTTCTGGCTTCCTGAAAAAACATTTTTAAATCCATGCTCTTTCTGTTACTGTTCCTTGTTCAGAATATACAAATTCCTCCTTCTCAATAGAACAGGGAGTAGGACACTTTGAGACTTTTCCCTTTGCTTTTGTCTTCAGTCTTCATAAAGAAGAGTTCTCTACAAGTCCCATCACAGCACTGTCCAGGATGTCTGCTTTAAAATCTTTGGGAATCTTACTCTTTTTATCTTTGCTGATAGAACAAAGATTACTTTAATTGTCATTGATCACACAGAAATCCAACCGCTACAATCAATTACATCAATACAATTGAAAGGCACTGCCCTGGGCTTATGTATTATATATAGTCACCTACATTTAATTTGATTTTAAGTGTTTTGAGAAGGGTTTCAAGGATAGAAATGCCAAGAATACATGATGAAAGTATTCTTGATGTCCCAATTTCTTTGTTCTGTTTTGTGTGAGTGCTAATTACAATGGTGGGTTTAAATGAGCTAGTATGTGAAGCAACATTCCTGAGTCCCATTTCTCATCTTCATTTCCTCATTAGATGATAAATTGACCAATAACTCTTCTGAGATAGGGCTTCATTATAGGAAAAAAAGAAAAAAGCATCAGGGCAGCAACTTCTAGGCATGAGGCAGTTTCCTTTAGGAATGCTATTTCAGGAGACTGATGTTTCTATAGAAAACCTTGAAGTTTCCCTTAAATTATTTCTTTAGCACTGGCTATTTTTTCTTAAGGAATAATTACAAAATAGAGGTCACAGTTTGTAACGTTAGAGGTGAACACAAGTTAAATGAATCATGAAACTGATTCTTTTTATTATATACCATCAAAAAAAGCCTCTTTTAAAGATAGCTGAAACCTATGTGTGTCTCTACATCAACTGTAACTAGTTTGCTATAATGTCATTGGGACTGCAAAGGTATATTGTCACCAAGGAGGAATTACTAGTTTTTCTGCAGTCTTGGATACATTTACCTAGATTGTGTTTTCCTCCCTCTGTCCCATTCTTTGTGAGGGAGCAAGTTATTTGCCCCCAGCTGTCTTTCTGTTTTCTCTAAGAAACACCTCTGTCCCTCTATCTACAGAAATAGGATAATGACTGATTTTTATTTTTTTTTTATCTGCTACAGAAATGTGATCAATCCTATCTGATCCTGTTTCCAAAGTTGATACTCCAGTCTGTTATTTTCCCCACAGATCTATGTTTTGTTAGTTGGTAGAGGATCACTTACACTCAAGTCTGAGGAGCAATGTTGCCTCTGGCACTGAACTTTCATGGTAGTGTGAGGGTTTGGATCTGGCACTTTTTTGAATTGAGCCCTTTATAATTAGCCTGAAAATAACCTCATTTGAATACAGGAAGGGTGAGAGGAAGGTATTCCACACCCTTGTACATTCGCAGTGCAACAGTTTCTAAAGGCGTGGCCGTGGGTCAGGGTGGCTTTCATGCCAGGCTGCACTGCTGGGTGCAGTTGCCTGCTGTCTGTATGTCTGCACAGGCACATGGAGCTGAAGGTTTAATCCGGGTCCTCTCCTCCTGCTCTTCCATGCTGCAATCTCATGAAGAGTTCAGTTTTCCACACCACCAGTGGGATCCAAACTGAATCCAGAAATATTCAAGAGGCAGTTTGCAAATAGGAGGATGTGGGCTGAATTCAGATTTATTGGTCTGATTTTACTAGCATTTTCTTCCCATTTGTATCCAGAAAGTTTCATATTGCACCTCTTGTTAAACGGCTTAAAAACTCAGATGACTCATACCAGAGTTCAGCTTGTCTGTGAACATAAGTGTTTCTTCTCCATAGCTTCCCATCCATGACATGCTCCAGCTGAAATCAGGCAGGGCGAAGAGGTGGATAGGAATGTTTTGTGTCCAGCCATGCTCTCCATAGGTGGGCTGAAAAGGTGGTCAGGCTGCTAGGGAAAGACCATTCAAGGAGTCCTCACCAGGCAACCATCTATCTGCAAAGCAGGATTAGGGAAATTAATCAGGCTCCCAAAAAAAGCAAGAACATTTCCTTGGAGGTCACAACAAAGAGAGAAAGGCAATGTGGAAAGGTAAATGATGGGAGGTTGGTAAAGATTAAGGAAGATGATGAGATGTGATCTCACTGCAATATATTTCCAAGAGAATAACTCCTCCTGCCCACCTCTGGGCTGGCTCCTCCCCAGGTTCTTTGCTGCGCAGAAAGCCTGGTCCTAAACTTAAATTTTTCCAGCTTAGCCTCGTTTGACCAGCAATGCTGCCTTTGGAGGGACATTAGCTCCTAAGTCTCTTCACGCTCAGTCACGCAGTGTTCCTGGAACTGGTTTCCAATCTTTTTGTTCTTGGTTGTGGGGTGGGTTTTTGTTATTTTTCTTGGGTTTTTTTTTCTTTTTAAGGAGCAAGGCAGAAAGATTTCCAGCAACTATACTTAATGTCGCTCTATTTGGCAAGCACTGTTGACTTCCTTCCTTATCCAACTGTGCAAAATTGAAAAGACAGTTGAAAAAAGATTGACTTCTGGAGATTTTCCCTGAACCCAGTTTTTTAATGAAAAATTCTCTGGAAAAGAGGTTTATTGCTCAAAGCCTACTTAGAGCAAAAACCCTTTTGCATGCCACAGCTGCTGGCATGTATTGGCTTTCTTACTTCCAAAATTAATCTTACTGTATTTTATTTTCTTGGCAGAAAGATTCTCAGTACATGTATTTAAGAACCCCAGTTACCCCTTGAGAACATCAGATATAACTACTGGATTTCTTTGACCTAAATGGTACATTTTAATTTTGGATCCAGTTACGCCAGGCACAGGGAAATGCCCGTGCTTCAGGCCTTCACCTACCTTTCAGTTCAAGGGCCATCTCTGGAGGCTTGTGGGAGAAGCAGCTGGTCATCACCTTGTGTTGGCACACCTAGGGAAAGCAGAAATCAACCTGCAAAGCCCTAAGGATGCCCAGATGAGCACATGAAGAAGCATGATGTCTCCACTTACTTTCATTGTCATATAATCTCTTGTTCCCTTCCACACTCTACTGCTTTCCAGATTTTTGCCCTCAAGGTACCTACTTTGCTGCTAATGTTGTTATAATTACAGCTAATTGGAAGAAGAGGAGGGAGAAGTGTGGGGTTTTCCACTGAAAATGATGACATCTGTAGGGAGGGGGGTGAAAAATCAAAAACTGAAAAATGGATTTGTGGAGGTCTTCAATGAAAACCAGACAGGAAAAAAGTCAATTAACTGACATCTTAATTTTCCTGGAAAAAATCCCAGACCCTCAATAGTTTTTGTATTAGCCTGTCTTCAGTGCATACATTACATTAGAAATTATCAGAGCTCCCAACCAGTCAAGACAGATTTAATTAGCAGCTTGCCATCCCCATTGGGAATGAAAATGTGATTATTTTCAGGATTTTTACTGATACAACCCGATTTCTGTAGTCTAACAAAGAGGCCATTAGCACACCTTTAATTTCTTACTCCAGAATGTAAGAAGTTGCCTTTTTTAGAAAAGTATTGCTTTTAAAAGTCAACTTGAGCTAAAGATCACAGAACGACTTGTAGTTGTTCAGAGTGCTAGGCAGAAAAGTCTCGTGTGAAGAGGAACAGGATATGTAATTTAAACAGCTGCATGATTTGATAATTTTATTTCTATGAAACAAGGTATCAGGATTTATCATTCAGTACCAGTTAGATTTTAAATGGCTTCAGACACTGGCATTTTTTCTCCCTTTGAGAATGAAACATAGGGAAAAATCAAGGCATTTAAGGGAACTTGCCTGAAAGAGGACATCGTTGGTGGTCTTCTGCTGATAGGTGACATGGTGGCTGTTCTCATTCTATCATTCTTTGTCCTGATGACTTGATGAAGCATCCACCTGCAATCTGGAAATATCCTTAGTTCCTCATTGATCATCCAAGGAAGCAATGTAGATGTTCATTCCATGCCATTTGTTTGTTAAAGTAGCAGTCAGTTCCTACCTACCCTGGCTATATGGAGTCCACCTTCCTTTGCCTGTTGTCTGTGTAAAAGTACTCTGTGCTGGGCTCTGAAGCCTGCTAGTGCTGCAAAACATCCAGGTGGTTTTCTGAATGGTTAATGCCATCCTAGGTGAGAGACACTCTTCCATTTTGGGAACTGTGTGTTACATGTTTGCCTTTCTTTTCTGGCAGGCAGTGCCTGCAGTGCTGTGGTAACTGGTGCTTTGCATCGGTCAGCTGGGCGAGAACTTCAGGAGCCAAAAGCATCTTGGCATAAGCAGGGTGACCTCAGTATGTGCCAGTGGGACTCAGGACTGGGAAGGAATAAAAACAATTAACAGACATCCCCATGGTATAGCTGCCTGAGGTGTTTGAATATATGAGTCCTCTTTTTCTGCCCCCCCCCCCCCCCCCCCCCCCTTATATCATTATATGAATACCAACATTTGATGTGAAGCTTGGAAGCATTTTTCTTCTTCGAAAATTTTGTTCCACCCTCTTTGCTGTTATAGGGATCTATTTACATGGAATGAAATGCACACACAAGTACCTTGATTTATCTTGTGCAAAGAACCAGTCTGCTAATTGTTGCTCTTCCTGGCCTCTGTGAACAAATTACATGAATTTTAGTTGTGGTACTACCTGCAAGGAAAGGGTGTCACAAAAACTGGTGATTCGTGGTACTGCTGCTTGCTACAAATGTGGACCTTTGGATCAAGTTTTCCTTCATATACATTCAGATATTGTCAGCAATGTGGGTTTGGAAGTGAATGATGGGGTTACTGAGTAGCAGCTGCAGAGCAATTCTCCTAGGCAAATTCAAAACCCTGCTGGAAATATTTCACTCTTAATGTTTCTCTTGTAAGTGAAATACTGTGTGTGCTCATGTGTGTGCTACTAGTGACATGTTACAGCATTTCTAGGATCTTTTGAAACTTCAAGAAGGAAGTATGTGTTACTTTGGCCAAAGTATATTTCCTTTCTTCAATTTTATTTTCTTTTCCTGGCTCGAGTGAGTTACTATCAAACACATCTTTGTACCACAGACACCTACTTAGCTGTAGGTACTGCTACTTAATTCTTCCCTCTGTCATACTTACCTACTCTTTTGGGTGCATCTAATGCTAATATATACCTATGAGCACCTTTTTAGAGGTCTAGAAAGTTTTTATATGAGGGCTTTAGGTTATTAGAACCTACTGTTTGTTCTATATCAATAATCAGGGCTAGATTGAAGTTGAGAGACACTCTGCTAATGCACTGTATGATATCCCTGCCCTCTTTTGCTTCTTCACACTTACTGCCGTTTCTATTGGATTGATTACAGACTTGTAATTATGTACAGTATTGTCTCGGGGGGGGGGGGGGGGGGGGGGGGGGGGGGGTGGGGGGTGTGCATGTGTTACAAAACAGAGGGAAATTAATCGTAAGCGAGTTGTGTTTCTCAATGTCAAAATAATTTGTATTGATTTACTTTTGCAGATTCATCCTCGGAGAAGGGAGCCCATTGCTGACAGCCTATGACCTGGAGAAGTGTAGACCAAAGGCTGCAAGCTAGTCTTGCAACTTCATTATTCTGTTTTGTTCTGAGGTTTTTTTGCCCCTAGTTCCTTATCTCCTCAGTGCATGTTATTTATGCCTGGTGAAATCCCTGCGAGGACAATAGAAAAGCAGATCATACAGGCTAGTGATCCTCAGAATCCAGTTAAACTCTGCTGGGAAGCGTTATTGCCCTTTGTTCTGAAAATGCTGTTTGTGCTGCCTATGAGAATCTGTTAAAAAGGCTTATGAGAAAAGATGCAGCTATTGCTGGGGATGCAGAGGCAGTCACATCTGGTTTGAATTCGAGAGCTTATAAGCCCAATAGTGTTGTGATTTTTTTTTGTTGTTTGTTTGAGAATTATAGTCTTTTTTTATTTGATTCCAGGGAATGATTTGTTTTTATACCATCTCGAATTCTGTCCTCTTTTTCTTGATTCTTCAGTAGAAGGGAAATCTGCGTCACTGTTTTAACACATTTCTGTAATTGTAAGCAGGGCACTGCTGATGCCAGGCCATGTAGAAAGAACCTGTTCCCCTTTTTGAGTCAGGGCCAGCTCTCCTTTTGTTTTGGCTCCAGAAAAAGTCTAATCAGTTTTTTCTGAGTATGCTTATTTGTATCAGAAGAATCTGAATAGAAATACTTAATGGGTTTAAATTCTTAGTGAAAATTGTATTTTGTAATTATTCTTGTAATGCATCTGAACATCATCGTGTAACCCCTAACCTGAGAATAAAACCTGGCTTTTTAAACGAAATTGTATTTAGACCATGATTTTTTTTTACAGAAAATTGTGGTGAATGGGTGTTCAGCAAACACTACTTGATAATCTACTTGAAGTTTGTCTCTTCCCTTCAGGCTTTTAGCAGGGCAGCTGTTGGGAGACAGGTACCTGCACCTGCTGGGATCCCACGTGAAAGAAAGAACTGAGATTTTTGCACCATAAGGCTGCATGAGATGTCCTGTGTGCTTTCCTCATAGCTCAGAAGTTAGTTAATTAGAGTGCAAGTTTCCACACAAACAGCTTTTTGAGCCATGCAAAGACAGAGCCATCAATAAAGAGATCTCCTGCCTGTGTTATTTCTGCTTTTAGAACAGGTATTTCCATTCCCATCAATATACAAAGGCCTATGCATTAAAATAATAAAACAGGATTAAACATGTTCGGTGCTTGAATTTGGACACAACAGGGAACAGTCCATGGGAAAGGATTTTTCTGCTGTTACATTTTACAGCGATACTGCTTTTGCTTACACTGATCAAAGAAATGACACTTTTAACTCAGGAAGAGCAAGAGCAAAGCACTGAGCAAACCAACTTCTGGGTAGAAATTGCTTTTCCATGAACTATTGGAAATTAGAATTTGACTGCAACATTAGCTACAGAATAGACTCCCGAGTCTCTGTTAGAGAGAGAGGAGTTTTTATCTATGCATGAATTTGGAGCTGGCTTACAGACATTGTAGCACCAGATAGCTTAACCAGCAAACAATGTAGCTACGCTACTCCTGATTAGTGATTTGGCTAATAAGAGTGAGATCATGGAAAATGCTAATGCGGTGCCTTCGGAAAATCCAATTACAATGTAACCCAATTCAATGCTAGCTCTCAGCAGGTGACCAGTGCTGTGGGCAGAGCACCCTGCACTCAAAGCTGTTGTGAATCCTCAAAACAGACGAGCTTCTGTGTGCTTGGTGTGGGAGGCAACAAACCTCCATTTCATTAATTTCCTCTGTGTTCCCCAACTAACAGCGAAGGTTTGTGCCTTCCATTTGTGGTGCTTAACTCATTATCTGACAACTTGTGCAGGCATTATCTGGCCCAAGCAGATGATTCAACATGGGCCATTCACAGGCAGAAAATAATTTGCAGGGCTATCTTTTTTTTCCTCTTTTGGGTTTATCTGTTGTCCTTTTTTCCCCCTCTGTTTAGTCATAGGCTTTTAATGTTTGGCTGGCTTGGGCACAAGAGTGCAAACCTTGACTCACACAGATCCTAATCATGCAAAGTGTGGGGTATTCCTTGTATTATACCATAGAGAATTTGTATCTTTTAAAATTTGTATAAAATGCCTGTACAGTGGATTTTCCTCTTGGTTTTCCTGAAATGATGTGTTTCCCAAATGCAGGTGCTGTCCTCTATTTGAATTAGCATTGTCAGACTGAAACAGCCCCAAAAGATGTGCTTTCTTCAGTGATACAGGATTCTGGGGATCAGTTATTTTAGTTAAAATCAACCATAGTACTTAAAACAGACATTTTTCCTTACTCAAGCTTTGCCAAAACTGGGTATCAGCACTCTCAGTTCTTCCCCATGCCTTTTAAAGAACCTTCTGGCATTTCCCAATCTTTGTTATGTATTTTATTTTTCCAAACAATTTCCAAATTTTCCATCTGATTCGTTCTATTTAGCTTTCTCTGATATTTTTGTATGTCAGTGGTGAGTGGACCAATTTCACAATAAGGACTAATGTGTTTGTGAAAGGTCTTTTTGGGTTTTTTCCTTCCTTTTCTTGTAGGCACTGCTCAGGTTTTGGGAATATTGGAATTACTATGCACATTTCAAGAGGAGCCATTCATATACAGAGAGTAAATATCTTTTCCTACCAGACCAGGCACTTAGTTGAATACCCGAACCTGTAGCAGCAGTAATGAGGTACACCCACAGTTTCTGCCCTTGATTTCCTCTCTTATGGTAATTTGGGGAAAGAAGACAAACATAAAGTGATTTTCTGTCAAAACTTTTCAGCAGTTTAAGGGGATGTTTTCACTTGTCTAGCAGGAAGACTTACGTGCCCTGCATTGATGCTGGCCAGTCTGCCCACCTGGTGGGATGTATCAGGAGCACTTGACTTGTATCCCTGCGTGACTGTTAGAAGGACTCAACTGCCATATTAAAAATGCTTACAAGGGGATGAAGTTTTAGATATAGGATAAGGAACTGACCCATAATGAAGCTGATTACTCAGCATGTTAAAATGGTGGGAGGGGTTCAGGCATGAGTTGTGATTGGCCCTTGGAAAGCCTTGTTACTTGGTGGGAGCACGCATGTGGACACAATTTTGTACAGATTTTGAATGGTGAGTTAAGACGTCTAAAAGGCACACAAAATTTCATTAAATAACTGATTCTAGAGAACATTTTATATATGTTTTGGCTTGGGTTTCTGTAGAATTTTCTTCTAAACCAAACTCTTCCCATTTGGTTGCAGTGTTATGTACCAAGCATGTTGTGCAGAAATTTTCATTGCTATGAATGAGAGCAAGTCTTCATATGTTGAGTTAAATTTTCTGCTTACAATATTATTTTACAATATTTTCAACATGATATGCTGGATTCACTAAAGGATGTTTTGATTACCATAACAGTGATTATTCAACATTAAAACAGGAGGATGCTTGAACTCATGGGGTCATTAACACAAATAAGGTACTTAAAAGCTTGGGGGTCTTTGGGGAGTTTTTTTCCCATCCTTTTTTTAATTTTTTTTTTTTTTATAATCACCTAGCAGATGTGACACCAGCATTTTGCTGACTTTAAGTTTTTTTGTTTGATTCTACTGGCAAAGGATGCCATACTGCAGACCTGTAAGAGGGACTGGTGTTTTGCCCACTGCAATGAAGAGTGTTGTTATATATAATCTTGTTAATTATAGGAAGAACATATCAATGAAAATATTTGCTTCCGAGGCTAAACAAATTGTATAAACAGTAGATCTAGAAATGCATGGTGAATGCTGAGTGTGATAGAATACACTACACCCTTTGGCTCTGGTTTCTTTTTCACCCAAAGATTTGCACTTTATTAGCTCCACATCTTACTCCCATCCTCCTACCTGTCATCACTTTGTCAGCATCCCACTTTCCATTACAATGTGTTTTGGGAGAATCAAGATTACAAGATGCCCAAAATTTCTGGTCTTCATCCCCCCCTCCCTTTCTGTAGTCTAGAATAGAATTAGGAAAAGCTGGTGTAGGACAATGCCTTTTTGGTCAAGCAAAGCTCAGCTGGTCCAGCTCTCCCTGTTTTTCCCCCCTAATAGACTGGGAACACAGTTCTTACTTCCCTAATGAGCTGGAAATTCTAACTTGCCCACACCACCCTGTGCTGAGGTTCGAGAGTATTTCTGATCAGGTTGACGTTTTCTCTCTGATTTTAAAAAAAAGAAAATCCTCACGTTTTAAAAGGTTTCTGTATTTTAACTTTGTTGTGAGAATGACAGAAGAACTACTCTGATTTTTGCAGATGCAAGTTTAAAGGTCTGCAAGACACCACAGGGTGGAAAGTATTTTTCTGATTAGTAAAACACTTTCCCACCAGGAGCCAGGACGCTGGCTAATGCTGTGTTTTCACTGATGGCAGCAACAGCCGCTCTTCCACCTGCCCTGTAAATGGGGAACACCCAGGTGCTTCCTGTTCAAGGGCTGCTTATGCAAGAGCAAAGGGTCCACACTGGCTGCCGACAGGGCAATGGGCTGGTGGTTGTGAGAGCAGGGCTGAGCACAGGCAGGTAGGGTACGTGATGGGGCATGGTCCCTGATACAATCTGTTGATTGCTGTAGGAGTTGAGATCTTGCAAGAATTGAGACTGTAGGTTGCAACTTTGTTGGTCTCATGGGAGGTATCAAACCAAGGAGATGCTGCGGCTCTTTCCATGGCTAAGGGAAAGGATTTGGAGAAGGGAAATCTTGTGGAGCAAAAGGAGGATATGTGCTACTAATATTTGTATCACATGACCTGATTAAGAAAGAATTTGCAGCTTTGATGAAGGGTAAAGCTCCTTTGTTGGCATTTTCATCATCATGTTGGTTTATTTAATTTAATTATTTGGTTTAGCTGAGAAGAGAGAGGGAGATGTTTCAATATTCTTGGAGGAAGTTTTCATTTTGTGCCCTCTGTGTTTGGGCATCGTGTATCTCAGCTCTTAATTGTGTAAACCCCAAGTTAATCCATTTAAGGTGATGGCATTACCCTGTAGAGCTGGCACATGCACAGGTTCTCTGCAGGTTATTCACAAAACCAGGTATCTCTTTGACTAAATATAGCAGTCACCTAAAACTGTTACTTAAGTTATGCTAAAAGTTAGGAAAGGCTGCACTTTTACTGAAGAGCTGAAAGAAGAGCTGGTCTTTTTGTAATTCCTATTCATTTTCCCTCTTTCTCTGCTACACCAAATTGGAAGCCTCTTTTGTAGTTGTGATCCAACATAGAATCTGTAGAAATAAGGTGTCAGAAGAAACAAACCTAGTTGTGAGGAACAGAGGGACTAGCAGTGGTACCAGAAAAACACAGTCATCAACACCAAAGAGAAGGATATTTCAGTTGCAATTCTTTCTGCATAAACAACCCCTTCAGACACCAAAACAGCTTCGGAGGGGCAATCAATTCCCCATATTTTCAACTTCCTTTTAGGAAGGAACACAATGGCTGTGTAGGGGAAAAGCTGGTCACTTATGAACTGGTATAACAGTACTCTCTTACATTGGCAGGAGCAAGGGAGGGATTACTTTATTCCCTGTTGTAATTCCCCCATGGTCAAGAATTAGTGAGGGTGTGGATACCAACGGGGGACTTGGAGCTTCTGCTGATGTACTTGCTCTACAAAGGAACTCACTAAAATTAGGTTTGAGGTATGAATATTGCATCACAGTTAGCCAAAAGCAGGCTTGAGTCTGGCCTAGTAATGCCAGCTCCCGGGGCTTGTTCCTAACCCTTAATAATGACAATTAAAACTCCAAATGTGTGTATGATGTTGTTTTCTCACTGTTCATGACTTCTGAAGAGACATCTGACTTCCCTGAGGATTTGGGTGTGGTTGGGTCAGAGCACTGTAGCTGCTTTTCTATTTCTATCTGATAACTCACGACTTTGAAACACAGCTAAGAAAAAGCTGCAAAACCAGAAAACCTCAGCACCGAATCAAAGCCAGTGTGTTACAGGGTGACCTCTGTGAACCATAGCTCTGCTTTACAGGATACCTGTTGGGCAACTGAAAAAAAAAAAACTAATCCCCAGGAAAAAAAAAAAGGCAATTAATCTGAATGTGCTGTTAATTTAATAGTATTCCCATGGGGAGCCTTAGACAGTGCTACTATTCACAAGCTTACCATAACTTCCTACTGTTCCACAGATGCTTGTGACAGGCTCCGCTTTTCATGCTCGTTCCTCTGAAGTCCTTTACTTTGGAATCAGAGCAAACTGTCTATTTGTATTTTTCGAGTCAAACAAGGTTTGTGGAAAGTAAAATTCCTATTGGAAGAGAACATACAAAGGTGGTGCTGTACCGCCAGGAAACTTTTCCAAATAATTGAATGCTTATTAATAGAAGTTTTCACTTCGATGAATGCAAACATCCAAGCTATACCATGTTGTGAGGCTCTCTGTATCTGAAAGCACAGATAAGAGATGTGGGAAAGGCAAACAAAAAAACCCCTCTGAGTAGTACCAAAGAGAGGGAGGATATTAATAAGGAAGGAACATCTCTTTATGGGTTTCTTGTTTGTTCTGACTAATTCAGCCTATTCCACCCAGTTTTGTTTAGTTTCTATATGTAAACACCCCTACTGTTTACAAGCAGTATTAATTTTGTTTTAGAACAGCTTAATCTTATGAAGACTTGTGAGCCTTCATCTGAGACGAAAAAGATACAGACATTGCACCTTGATCTTATGTATCCTAGTGGGGTGTGACACTGACTTGATCCTTGATGACTACTACGTGGATGTCATTCCTCTGGGTTAATTGTTCTCCAAAATACCATGTTTCAGTTGTAGGCACCTAAATCTCCATTACATTCTTCAGGTCACTTTAAACTCCTACAGATTAGTCCCTGAAATTCTACAGACTTTCTGTCTCTGAAGTCCTCAGAAACCCAGTGGGGCTCTGCAGAGCCAGGCTGATTCCAGCTTTCCTAAACTGCAGTTTTTCCTTGTTCTATAGGAAAAATGTAGGTAGATAACTTGGGTTCTTCCAGGTGGTGTAAGGACTGTCCGAGCAGGTGGTGACATTCACGCACACATGAATGCATCTCAGTTTGTGCTTGTGAGCATACTTGCATATTTATATTATACACATAGAAAATAAATGCTCAGTTATGAAGATTAGAATGTAAGAGCTAAGTATATAAATATACACGCTCTTCCCTCTAGGAAAGAAATCTAGCAGGACTACTAAAACATTTAACCTGGACACATGACAAGAGTCACTATGCCATGTTCCCATGGGAGAGCATTGTAGTAAGAGAAAATGAAGATTTCTTTTTAGCCTGGAGTTCAAGATTCACCAGACTCTAATTTTTTTAAGTCTTCCCAGGCTGAGAAACTTTGCCTGTGTCAAAGACACGTTGTATTTAGGGCTGGCAGGGCCTGCTCCCTGCCACCACGCTGGCTTTCTCAGCACCAGCTTTCTGGTGAGGGAAAAATGCATTCCCATTGTTTTTTATTTACTCTTTTATAAGGGTACTTTGTGTTTACTAGAACAGTTTAATTGGGCTCCAAAGAGGTCTGTCTTGCTCACAAAAGCGCACTGTAGTTCCGCTTCTGTTTTTCCTTCTGGGATGAGGGGCCTCCCAAGCTAAACCACCATCTCCTCTCTGCCTGCAGGCTGTGGAAAGGCTCGTGGTGCACCTGGAGTGGCGATGGGCAGTGGACTCCTCTCCTTTCTGCACCCTCCTTTGCCCGACAGCTCATGATATTTCAGCAGGAAGGAGAAGGTCAGTGCCTCCCCAGCAGAGCTGTGCTCGCAGCCAAGAGGAAGGCTGGATTTGTCTGAAATTACATTATAAACAAGCCTAAAAAACCACTCCTCTCAATTTAGACACCTTTCCTTTGTAGTGAGAAAGTACAGTATAAAAACTGGCTTATGCCATAGCTTCCCAGGCCGTTCCCTCACCTCCCAGAACTGGTTTCCATTTTGCAAGGCACAAGCTCTTTGTTACAGAGAGTTGGATTATTTTTAGGAGTTCCCAAACACAGGTAGGACCCTGCCTTACCCTTGCACTGAGGGGAAAGGACCCAGACAGCACAGGTGTGTGCTCTTTGCCTGGTTTGCTATGGAGCAGTGTTTAAGAAGCTGTGTAGGCTGCATGCATGGATGTACCTGAGAGTGCATGCATGCCTCTTCCAGGCTTTCCCAGTGACTTCGTAACATCTGTGAAAGGTTATATGTGGCAGCTGCAGTCAAGTTTGATAGAAAACCAGCAGGTCTCAAGGGTATTAGCTTCTTAGAGGGGGGCAGGTAGAAGACAGGGGAATCTCTTTGCTCAAGGAGTTTGCAGTGTGAATTCTGGGCTTATTAGACATCAGAGAATCCATGCAGGACCTCAGCCAGATGGGACATTGTCCCTAGGGGAGACAGCTTCAGTGACCCAGGACCACAATCCCTGTTTCATCTCTCTCTCTGGTCCTGCAGTTTGCCAAACTGGTGAGATTTTTCTGAGGGAGAGAGGCAGGCCATAATGAATAAAAGTGGGATGTGTATGTTATGCACTATGGACAGTCCTCTATTTAGGGAACTGAGGCTTTTAAATCTTATATTTTTTGTCGTCATTCACTGATAAAATTCTACATTAGCAGAACAGTAAAATAAGAACATAAAATGTCAGTAATATATGTGCACATTCATATATATATATGCATATATATACACATAAAAATCAGGACATGTTCAGAAGATAGAGTCCAACCTGTCTGGTTTGATCAGTGGGAGCTCTGTCTGAACAAGGGTATAAAAATAGATTAAATAAGGGTATCCATACAGCCTCATCTCTGCTTTGGAGATCATAAAATTCTTCAAACAACTCCATATCTGACTTAAGCTGGGAAGGAGCTTTATTGACTCTAGAGGGTCAAAGCTTTCAAAGCTTATGATGGTGATGAGGAAAATGAGTGCCTTCTAAGCTGTACGTTTCCTATTTGGCTTTTGCTTGGCTTTAAAATGCTGTTTCCCTTTCTCCTTGCCGAGCCAGCACTCACAAATCTTAGAAAGAAACAGTACACCCTTGTAAGACCTGTTCTCTCAGTAATGCTGGAGATAATTGCCAGGTTGGGGATGTCCTTATTTTTTTGGACTTGTCCTTGGGACCACTGGTAGCATCAACTGTTGGTTGTACACAAAGACATTGCATGACTTTGCCCGTATGAGCTGGTTAGCACTGTGCAAATACTCTGTATACAGTGTGATGGAGCGCTTTCCTCTCCCAGGAGGTAAATGGTTGCCACAGAGGACTCCTTTTGCCAAGTTTGGTCCCTGAATATCCCCAGAAACATTAGTAGAAGAGGAAGAAAAGAAGGATTACGCCTGGACCTTGGGAAAAAGTTGATTCCAGTAACAAACTTGGGGCTTGTGAAATTTTTGCCTGCATGTTTCTTGTATTCAGTGGAAGAGTTTTTTAAGCAGAGATCTTAGTAGCATTCCTCAGAGCTTTCCAGCACAGCAGGTCGTGGTGTTAACAGACAATAAATGCTGGTTCTCTGTGGAGGGGTGGGAGAAGAAGTTGGGGTTGGAAAATATTTCATTGGCTTGTACAAAAAACCTTAAAGCTGGTGCTGAGAAAAATAATTATCTTTAAGCAAACAGTTCCATTTGGAGTAATAATACCCCAAAAGTACTTCCAGCCACTTAGTTCAGGGGCACTCTCTCCATTTGGACTCTCATTTAGTTGCTGCCCTGTGGTCCTCCAGCTGGTGTTGTAAAAATGAGAGGAAAGATTAAATAAATGTATCCTGTCAATTCCTCCTTGGCTCTTATGGCTTCAGTACTAAGCTCGTCTGCACAGATTTCTTAATGTCTTGAGGCAGGCTCTCCCATGGGCTTTCCTGAGGACCACACACAGACGTGCAGTTCTCTTTGCATTTTTCTGTTAATTGCCTGTCTTCTAACAAGCAGTCCTTGTGCTTATCAAGAGTGGCAAGCAACCTCTTTTGAATGGCTCTGATGCACTTAGCTACAAGGAAATTTTAAATAGAAAGCGTCTCTCCTGTGCCTTTTGCTCCTCACAACACATGAATTCTATGAAAAAAACCACCTCCAATTCCTGGAGGCTCCTGCCAGAGATGGCACAGTGACGGCTTCTGAAGATAAACAAGCTCCATGCATTCCCACATGCTGTATTCTTTAGTCAGAGACAAATTTCTGCTGTTGTATAAGATGTTGGGTTTTAAGCTTTGCATAATTGTGTTCTGTATCATTTCAATCTTGTGTGGTTTTAAATTTTGCTTTCCTGGCCTATGCAAGTTATTACAATTAACTTTTAATCTTCTGCGTTGGTCTTTATCATCTATTCTCTTGAGACGGGAAGCAATTATAGATCTTTGAAATAGATGTCCTACTTAGCCTCAGCAAAATATCTTAACAGGATCTGGTGTTTAATAAGAGAGGATTAAAAACTATAGTAACATCCTAAAATATAAACTTAGGAATGTTGCATTTCCTGACCTACGCTGTCTCACATCGATGCAGCCAGGTACAGTATCTGGAGAAGGTGCTTAAGGATCAGGGCTCCTGCCATGGGTTTGCTGTGTGACCAGAAACATGTCCCACCTGGCTCAGTTTGCTGTCTAAAGATAGTCACCTGGTGCTACCTGAAATGCCACTGGGCATCCAAAGCATCTACAGATACAGTACTGGGCAATGGGAGGCTCGTGCCCTTCAGTACAGGCAGCTATGTCCAAATAGGACCCTCAGAGATGCCTCAGAGGATGATAGATGCTTCTCTTCAGGAAACTGAAATAGCCTTTAGTTATGATTGGTTCCAGCTTTCCTCCGTGAGAGCTGAACAGCCAAACTGGGTGAGCTTTCAGTTAGTTGTCCTTTGAACGCAGTCAGGAGGGACCAAAGCAAGATCAACTCTGATAAAGCACTGATGCTGGAGGACTGGTCCTGTCAGTTCTCGTTGGAGGGGTTTGTAACTCTGGGTTTGACCCTGAGGACTGAAATCTATCCCCTGAAGTAAGTTAAGGTTGAATTTCCCGTGCATTATTTGGCACCTGAACTTGGCCCTGGGAGAGGGATGGATGGATGGTGGACTTAGCAGTGCTAGGTTCATGGTTGATCTCAAAGGTCTTTTCCAACTGAAACGATTCTATAGATGTTTCGACGTTTTGGGAAAGCCCACCAGATGGAGCTCTTGTTTGAGGGATAGAGCTCCACAGGCTGTTACAAAAGCCCAGAAAATGGGACATAGACCTTGTTTTGATTGGGTTGTTTCACGTAACGGGGTTGACTTGAGCAAGCCTGGCTTCCCAAGCGCTTGCGTTTAACGGCGAGTGTTCAGTGCTAAAGATGCAGGAAAAGGAAATGTATTTTTGTGGCTAGAAGTGCTTGAAGCTTTCATTGATGTTTCATTTGCTTGTTGCTGACTTGTTCTGCAGAACTGTTTCAGCACTCATTCCCTCAAATCTTTCTGTCCCTTACCATGCTTCCCATATTTAATTATAATAATTACACCCCTTAGCAATTGTATTAAAACCATACTAAATCAAAGCACTGGAAAACTTGCTTAATGGTTTAGAGGGAAAAAATTCACGATTGGGGTGTGAGAAGGAAAAGTGTTCAGCCTTAGTTACCTAAAGAAAGCTAATAAAACTTTGGAGTGTGGCAAAGAAAGCAGAATTAAGCATGTCTTAGCCCATGAAGTTTTCTGAAAGATGTGATCTGTGAATTCAGAGGGCCGGCTACACGCCATTGCCACCTGGACTGTGCTAGTTTGGTATGCACGTCACCTCTCAGATTTGTGCCTCAAAAGCTTTTAAAACACATTTTTAGAAGCACATTTGTTATTCTTGTAATCAGACAACTACAGTACTACATCAGAGAGCAATGTAAACGCTCCAGCTATGAGGACATTATGCTTATCTTCAACATGGGTGGTATGAGCACTGATGGGCTTTGGCCCCTGCTCCATGCAGTGTGAGGTAGTAATAAGCCACAGCCTTTGTGGAAAGCAAAATGAATGGATGGCACTGATTCCACCTTCTAATGAGACATTCAAGTCATTGCAGCCCACCTTAATTCTCCATAACGCAACCATCACCATCTCCATAATGCAATGTAGCCATCCTGATGGCTCTGGGGATGTCCTGGGCAGTAACAGAAAGCTGAATTTGACTCACTTGCTATCGGTTTTATTTTAAGCTCCACCAACCAACTAAAAAATGTATTCATCCTGAGCAGCCTCTAGTTTTCAGACAACATGAAGCAGGCCTACTGCCTTGTACCCTGGGATTTCTGGGTTTGTGAGAAGAAAAACAGTCAGATGATCTTCTATTCTAAATCACATAGGGTGAGCTTCCCTTCAATGATGCCTTTAGAAGAACCATTTTACAGCTCTCCATCCCACTGTGTTGTTGCCTGGAGCCCTCCTCTGCTCTATATAAGTGAATGCCAACACACACAGCATCGCTGCAAATCGCTGGGTGCTATTGCCTACACTTGGGTAACAAAAAAGAAGTATGCATGAGGTAATGTAGCTGGATGGATACTCAAAGTGCTGTGTGGCAGCTAGTTGTAGTTTTACAGGAGCCAGACATCCCAGCACACTTTATTTAAGCTCTTTTTGTATTGTTACAGCCTGTAGTGCAGACTTTGAAAGAGGATAAAGTTGAAAAATGGGGCTCTCCAGAGGAGAAAGGTTAAGAGTTCATTTCCTCCTTGGTCCTTATCCATAATTATGGACAATGAAATTTTAGCTCAGATATATTTCAGATTCTCCCAGTGATGGTGTCATCTGGTCAATAACAACTTCCCTTTTGCTCTTTCTTTCACACTGTTTCCTGTTAAGCAAATTACATATTCTGATTTCCTAGGAATCATGGGTGTCTGCTGATTAAATACACTTGGTAACAAGGGTCAACACTTATTCAGGAATATTCAATCAAGAGAGAGCCATGCCCACTGCACACAGCAATGTTATGTGCTGTAGATGTACGAAATTGCTAAGAATTCTGAGCATCTCTGTGTGACACTCAGCTTGGGATCTTCTGGGAAAATCCAAGGGAAAAATGTTGTCATTGAGGGTGATTTGGGTGTTTCTGCTCAGTGGAGTTTGTGATTTTATTTTTTTTCTTCTTGTCATTGGTTAACCAGAAGGGAAGAAGCCTCAGTCTTGAAATGGGAGCTGAGGATATTGAAGGCTGGTCTTCACCTTGAGGGAGGAAGGAGAAGAGGAAGAAGACAAGGCTGATGCCATGGATTTTTCAGTGGCCTGGAAAGAATTAGGACATTGCAGACTCCCCGTGTCTGTCCTGTGGTGTGAAGGCAAACCCTTCTCAGTCAGGTGTCATCAGATAAACCCAAAATCAGTTCTTCAGATCTAGCTTTCTTCCAAGTAAGTTGCAATTTTGTATTGCACAGGTAAGTACTTACGGAGTCCTCAAATCGGCCCTAAAAATTGCAGTTACTACTTGTGCACTGTGGCTTTTTGAGGAGCAGAATGTCCTTTTTGTCCACATGTGTGTAGAAGCTGTTAGTATGGCTGAAGCTTAAGGCCCATGAAGCATTGCATGCAAAAAAAAAATAAAAAAAAAATTGTATTTAGTTTAAAGTACCACTTTTGAACAGCTGATTCTTCATGCTAAAGAAAGAATTTTTTGCTCCATGGTGTGAGTGTGTCGAAAATAGTGACTTGAATAAACACTTTGTGGTGACATGTCTAAAACAATAATTCTTTGAAGACAGGAATATAACAGGAACTTAGATCTGGGCTGTGTCTGTGGGAACACCTAGTCACATAAGAATTAAAGGGTACGTGTTCTAGATCAAAGTAGCCTGTACTTTGTAATACATCTAATTGTCATACCATACTCCTCTATTAAATTCAGTTGTTTTAATTAGAGGAATACTTACTTTGCATCAGAGTTTAAGGGGTCTATTGGGCACTTGAGATTAAATCAGTGGTCTGCTAACAATTTTATGTGAAAAGTAGATTAGATTGTTTAAATTATGTGAAGTAGCATAATTTTTATTTTCTCAGTAGAATAAAATTCTGATTAAGAAATAATGCTTGCAGCATGAGAGCTCTGCTTGTCATTAGTTTTCACATGCAGATCTGGGATTTTACAGAGAAATCATTTGTCTTTAATATCGTTTTCTAATATTACTACAAATTGGGCAAAATAAAACAAGTGCTACAGTGTAGTGTCTAACAGCAGGTGTTTTCCACTGATGATATAGGAAATGCCAAATCTGGCTACTCGATTCGATAGGGCCATGTTTTAGATTTGTGTTTTGGTTTGGCACTGTTGGAGCAAAAACTCTTGTTAATCAGTTCATAAAGCAGCAGGATTAAAAAGAATACACTGGATGTGCAAACCCGTCAACACTGAGTGATTTTAAAGATTTGCTTAATAAATAAAACATAATTGGATAAAATAGGCAAGTAATGAGTTAAGGGCGGCCCAAATGTGTAATTTCTTGGGGTCAGCGGCAATGTGTCACTTTGCACCACAGCTGGGTAAAGCCTAGAGGGCACCTAACAGGGTGTCATGAAATTGTATTAACCACACTCTGATGTTGAGGCATCTTGTTTTGTCCTTCTCCCACCAGCACTTTTAAGTGATGCAGGAGACATACTAAGCTAAATCACAAGCTGCGCACCAACTGCTGCACGTGCTTTTGATTTTTCTCAAGATAGGGTGAAGAAAACATCTCTTATTGAAGCAAGAAACCATAAATTGAAGCAGGAAGGGAGACAGCAGAGCACTTGCAGGATGCTCACACCGCCCTGCCATTGGTCCCAGTAGGTCTGGGTTTTTGGTGGAAGTGTGCTGGGCACACTGCTCCTTGCCTGCCTGCACAGGCTGCACTTGGTGAAGCAGCAGGGGAAGATGTTCACACAGGCTCCTGCTTTGCAAGACCCTGAAAGGTCACTCTGCTTCAAGCAGCACTTCTTGCTGACCAACAGTCAGAAGAAAAATTCAGCTTATTGCCCAAATAAAACATGTGGCTCAGCCTCAGGCAAGGAAAACCCAGTAAGCAACATCACCTTTTCTACTGCAAATAGGAGGATCATCTCTAAGCTTACCAAGTAGGAGTATCATCTCTATGCTTACCACAAATAATTTCAGTTTTATTGCTTACCTGCACACTGTTGCTGCTCAGACTCCACCTGGGCATTCATGTATTGCTCCACTGGGAAAGGCAGTGGTGGCTTCTGAGCCAGATGCTTCCTAAATGCCTCTCAAGGCCCCTGCTGCCCAGCCCATTCCTCTTCCCAGACAGTGAGCGCTGTGTGATGCTGCGTAACTAAAACCCATCACAGCCTATCAGGCATAATTGATAGATAAATCCAGTTTAGCATCTTAGTTTCTGAGTTTAATAAATAATGATGCCCTTTCCCAAGCAACAAATGTTAATCAATGGATTACCGACAACAGTTCTTCAGATCTGCATCACAATGAGAACCACATAATTGGGTAAAAAAATTATATATACATGCAATTAAACATACACATGCGAGCACACACAGTGTCATCTGCTTTCCATACCAAATGCACAGCAGCACTGGGTGCTAAAATTTGCAATGAATTATTTATATGATGAATTATCCCTCTTTCTCTCCTCCTAGAATATCCAATTGCCCACTTCCATTTTTGTTTCAGAAAGATTTATTATTATGATTTATTCACTGGGTAGTTTATTAAACATTTCCTCCTCTTTTTCTCACATGCCTCTTGTTTGTGGTAGCACCTATCCACTCGCTCTAATAGGGTCTCCCAGCGTGGTGAAACCATGAAGAGCACAATTGTTACCCAGACAGTTTACAGTTGCCTTTGTGAACCAATTACAGATGTTCCAACTTTTGGATATTTATTTGCTGACTTAAGTCAAAACAGTTTCAACTGCCAAGTAAATGATGCGCAGCTACAGACAAAGGTTGTGACTGCAGGCAAATGAATAATTTGGTTCTTATCAGTATTTAGGGTGCACCTCTTGAAATTCATTCTTGCTCCCATTTTTGCTGGTAAAACTCAGTTCCCTGGGAGCCTTTGAGAGGGTGGAAGGAGAAGAGCTGTGCCCAGAGCCAAGTCTTGTAAGGGTTTGCCCATCTTCTTCCCCTTTAGTTTCTCAGTTTTGCTGCACAGGTGTAAGGAATGGCATTTTATGGTCAAACATTTCTCACCCTGGGTGGTGTTTGCTGCCATCCCTGTGACCTGCCCCTGTAAAGACTGTACAAATGTGACACATCTCCGGATTCAGGGGGGTAGCATTTCTGTGCCAATTTCCTTGGTGCTGCAATAGTATGGGACAGCTAAATGGATTTAAAAGGAATCACCTATCCACCAGTTTTTTTCCGTATTTTGGGCTTTTATTGTTTGGTTCCCCTTAAACTGGCTGCCCTAGTACCTCCCAGGCATTGTGTAATTTTCAGCATTTAAATCCCAAATTCACTTGCCATATCTGTGGTTAATATTTTTGTACCTTGTAAATTTTGAGAAGAGCAAATCTTGTTCTGAAAGTGTTTGAACTGTTCCTTTGGCTGGGAGTCGCTCTGTGCTATGCTTTAAATCACGATAGAGATTTACAGTTGTGATAGAGGTGGAACTGCAAGCATCCAAAAAATAAAAAGTTCTCTATAGGCAGAGGAGTCAGTATTCACACACCTCAGTAAATAATATCCCAAGGATGTCATCTTGCTTCCCCTGAAATCACAAACAGTAATAACCTCTAAGAACAATAACACTAAAACTGTCCTCGGGTTAAAAATAATCAGTTTGCTTGTGTGTGAAGCGCAGAGTCTCAAGAGCTCTTTGGCTGGGTAGCAATATTTTACCTCTAATGACCTCAAACCCAAGCCAGCCATTTTTGCAGGCTCTACAGAACACTCTTGTGCCATGAATCGTACCCAGAGGTAGCTGCCTGCCTTCACCTGAGCAAATCTCTGTCTGCTGGCTTCTGCATGCTCCAAAGGCTTGGGGAAAACTCGTGAGGTTGCGTTGGGTTCTCTTTACTAAATTTGGCTTTTATATTTAGTCAGATTCTCCCATTTTTAGTTGATTGAATCTCTGCGTCTTCTGCAGCAGAAGAGGAGCACGTGTAGTTTGCTGAGAGCTTTTTTTATTGAGGTGTTGCAGTGAGAGGCAAACGATCCTCTAGAAAGGAAGAAGTCGGGATGCTGTGTGTGAATACCAGGTATTTTTTTAGGTTCTCCTTACACATGCATAAATTCATTCTAAACATCTGTGTCTTTTCTCCCTTCCCCAAACACCTACCCTGGAACTTATTTGAAAATTTTAAGTATAGTTGTGAAATATGTAAAAATAGGGACATGAAAACAGAAGGATAAGTGGATGGGGGCTCCTGTGGGGCTCTTTTTTTTTTTCTTAATGCTCGTTTTCTTTCAGTAAACTTGTGTTTTTGAGTAGACCCTCGGGCAGAGAGCTTGCTGGCTCTCAGTGAGCAACTCGGCTACTCTGCGAGTTGACAGAGTGGGAGGTAAGTAGCAGTAACTAATGGCAATTAGCAGAGGTCTGGACAGCTACGTGTCCCTGAAGACATGAGCTCTTTTGGGAGCTGCTTCTCCACAGAGTAACGCTGTTTGTCACTCTACAGAATATGACAATTTCCATCCCTCCATGGAGGCTTTGCTGTCAGGTTTACTCAGTAATCTTGTGGAAAAAAGGGAGGCTTGATTTTATTTTTGCTCCCCAAATCGGTTGAAGTAGTAGGGAAGGTGTGATTACCGTCAGGGAAACTACTCATCAGCTGCTCTTGGTAATAGCTTGTTTAATGCCTGTGTAGTGCTTGACATTTTTATGACTGATGTGTCAAAAAAAAAAAGAGAGAGGGGTTTGTTTTTAAATGGCAAAGGATACGTTGCACCTTTTCGTTGCAGCTCCCAGAAAAGAGTAGGACAAACCTCCCTCGCTCCCCGACCCTGAAACCTGCCTCTCACCAAAGCACAACGAGGGAGAAGGTGGGGGGCTGCGAGACCCACTTGCCAAATTGCGGGAGGGTTTAACGAATCCCGTTTCTCACGCATCCTTAACCACCTCTCCAGCCCTTTCTCCCGTGCCCGTCACTCTTGGGATGTTCCGCAGCATTCCCGAAGCGGGAGTACTCCCCCGACCCCCTTCTCCCCCACCATACCCCATCCCTGCTCACTCCCGTCACCCCGTCCCCACTTCCCGGTAGGATCACCCTTCCAAGATGGATGTTGAGTAGCTTCTCGCAGCGCGGCACAAAGCCGGGCGGCTCTGCCGGGGACTGAGAGGGGGGGACGGGGACAGGACTCCCCCCCGGAGCAGGCGACCGGGGCTCCCCCGCGGGCCCGCCCCTCCGCGGAGCTGCGCTGGGCGGGGCGGCCACCCCCCCTCCCCCCCCTACCCCTCCGGGGCACCCCTGCCCACCCCGGCGGCACCAGCGAGACGCTCCGCGCTCCTCCGCGCCGCTCCGCGCTCCTTTGCCCCTCTCCGCGCCGCTCCGCTCCTCTCCGCTCCTCCTGCAAACTTTTGCCGCCGCGCAGCCGTCCCGCCGTTCTTCCCGGGAGGCGAAGTCGGAGCCGTGCCCTCGCCCCGGGCGGCGGCGGGTGCCCCGGGGGGGGCTCCCCGCTCTTTTTTCCGTGGTTTTGATTGTTTGTCCTCTTTTTTTTTTTTTTTTTTCTTGCTTCTTTCTTTGGTGTTTGGTTTTGTTTTTTTTTCCGCGGGGAGGGGTGGGGAGGGAAGGGGCTATAAAGCGCGAAGGGACGTGAGAGAGACAGTCCCTGCTGCAGTCCGTCCCTCGCCGGAGCGCACCCACCCCCCTAAACAAGAAGCCCCTCTCTCCCCTCAGGAGGAACAGGACGGGACGACACCGGACACCGCAAGGTAAGACACCGGCACCGGATCGGGGGAAGCGGGACCGCCAGCGCAGCCCCCCGATTGCCGTCGGGGCGGGCGGGGAGCTCGGTACTCTCCCACACACCCCTTCGGCTGCGGGACCCTCGGCCGAAGCGGCCACCGCGGCGCGGTCCCTCTGGCTGCAGCGTCTTGTCCCGACAGCGCTGCGGCTTTTGCGGGATGCTGCCGCTCGGACCTCGGCGCCCTCTCGGTTCCCCTCCTCCCCCTCCCTTCCCTTTGAATTTGTTTTTTCCTCCCCTTTTTTGCTCTCTCTTAGCCCGGAGCCTGGGCTGCCTCTGGGAGCCCCGGCTGGTCCTTAGCGGGTGTGTGCCAGGCAGGCAGCGGCTCCGTTTTCGCCAGCATAGTACGTTGTTCCTGAGGGGCGGGGGGGGGTGGAGGTGTAGAAGAAAAAAAAATTGCTACCAAAAAAAAGGAGGCGGAAAACTTAACTGTGGGATGGAAATGCGGAGATTTGCCCCGTGCAGCTTGGGTCGTGTTTTTATTTTGACAGTGCAAAGACAATGGCTTGAAAACGTTGTTTAATCACTTGCAGCTACAACTTTTCTGTATTTAAACCTTAGCAGCGCAGATTTTGGAAACGCAGTGATTCTCTGAGCTGTTTTTGTGCTGGATGTATTTAATACTTTAGCAGTAACGTGCCCTGATTCCTCAGACCAGTTATCTTGGATGAGCATGATCTTGTCCTTGCCGTGGTGCCCGGGGCAGCTCCGGAATTCATTCCGCTGGGCACCTCCGTGAGGGAGGCAAGGCTGGGTTCAGAGAGCTGGTTGGGAAGCTCGTAGCGTCCTTTTCCTCTCCACCGAAGGATCTGGTTAGCATCTACTTACGATCTTTAATTGAAACGCTTAAATAGTGTCGCTGTTCTTGTAGCTGCGCTGCAGGAGGCGAGCTCGGGGCGCGGAGAGGGGCATGAATAGAGTCCTCCCTGGCCCGGGTGGCCGTTTGTGAGCAGATGCCAGGTGATGTTCAGTGACACAGATGTGGCACCGTGTCTCCATTGGAGCATCCTACAGTCAGGCTGCGTTGGCAGCCCTATCCAGCATCGTCTTGGGATGAGCTCCCAGTCTAGATGCACCGGTATCATACTTGGTCAAGCTGGTGGGGCTGTATTTGTGTAAAACTGGAAGAAATTAGAGCGATCTGAGGGTGAATTCCATTCTGGGCAGCTGGCGGTGAGTGATTTATACATTAGTGACCCTGGCAAGGCACTGCTGGCTTGGCCATAACCTGTTTTCTGTAAAAAAAAAAAGTGCTCGGGTGTTAGAAAGCATCAGCACCCTTAGCTGTGCTGGAAGGGAGTGGGGAGAAAAAACTTTGTGATTCTGCTCAGCCTGCTTGGAAAATCGGTGATTCTTCGCTATTTTAGGAGTGGCATTTTGGATTGCTTCTTGTCAGGAATGCCTGCCTCATCCTCCCGGCCTCGGTCTCCTACCTCGTAGTAAAGAACATACCTGCAAGAGGAGAGCTGCTGAGGTCAGCTTTCTAGTGCCACTAAAAGTCTCTGTGAGTACCGAGAGTAATGTCTAGCATTTAAAACTTGTTAGTGTTTGAGGGAGGAGAGGACTTTTTTAAAACACTGAGAAATTTTTGTGCTCTAGTTCAACCTTTAAAAATGTGATGGAGCAGAAGAACGTTCAGTAGTGCATTACTTGTGGGTACTGTATGGATGTATTTGGGGTCCCAGTGCTGTGTTTCATCCTGTTGTGAGGAGAGTGATATCGGTCCTTGTGTGCTTTGTGTCGGCAGATAATGACCCCCTCTTTTTGAAAGAGCTTTATAATACATCTGAAAAATCCCTTCAGCCTCGTCATGTTTCTGTGATGAGGACAGTGGGTGCTTCACACTGTCCCTGTTTCTGTGCAGCCCTGGATTCAAAACTTGTTTTTTCTGCTGTGGAGGGTGGGCACTGCAGCGTGTCATTGCAGCCCTGTCAGTGAGGTGACGTGACGTGACGCCGTGCATGTGTCCTGCGCCTGCCCCAGGATGCACTGCACTCACCAGCATGCACCAAAGAGCCAGCTGGTCCCTGGCACCAGACACACCTGGCAGGCAGTGGTGGAACATGCGTGACGTGCTGCTGGCCTCATCAGTTGGTGGGTTACCTTGCACCCCAGCCACCCCTCACCCTGCCCCAGGGCAGTTGGGTGATTGGAGGTACGGTTCGAGAGGGAATTCGAATACCCTATGGGATGCTGATCTCACAGATTAATTTTAAGAAGGCTGTCATGGAGGTGAGGCAGAGCTGTGTAGGATCACCCTGTGTGCCTGTTGTGTTGTGGATGACTACTTGGGAAACACTAAGGAGAAGTGCTTAGGTTTCCCCTATGTTTATAAATACAATATGGTGCAAACTGTCAAGCAAGCTGTTCAAAATCACATAACGCCTGTGCTGCCGTCCCTGTTCGGCTCCACTGCCTTCACCACATACTCGGCGTTCATCTGATGTTTAAAGCTCCCGGCACGCAGCTCCAGCCCATCTGCCATGGTTTTTCCAGCTCTCCTCTCCTCCTCCTGCCAGCTGGACTGGGGACACAGCAGTACAGGCACCGACCCCACCAGCATGGTGAAAGCCCAGGCTGCCCCAGAGCATCCCAGCTCCTACGCCAAAACTGCGTGGAGAGGCAGAAATGGCATCTCCAAGTCTGGTTTGTCCTCTGAAGGTTTGTCCACCTGAGACAACCCCTGAAAATGAAGGGATAAGCCTCTTTCTGGGAGGCACCTGGAGAATTGAAGGTGGGGATAGGTGGATTAGTAGTGCTGGGGGCTCACCTTGGCTGCACAATGTTGTTTCGAGCCTCCAGCTGCATGGTGGCCTTCCAGTCCCTGTCCCACAGCTTCAGCAGGACTGGATGGAGCCTGTTGGCCAGACATTTCACACAGAAGAGTGTCAGGGCCCTCTGCTTTAATATACATATATAAAAAGATGAGATGTTTATTAAACTCAGACCCTGTTTTTTCTTTTACAATTTATGTTCTGAAAGACTAGTAATAAACAGTTTATTAAAAAGAAATCTTGATTTATTCCTGCAAACGGTTACATTTCAAGCTGGTACCAAACTGTTTTGTAGAAGGCCACCTTTTATGCTTCCCATGGCAGTTTAAAAGATTGCTAGAAAAATAATCCAGAATCTAAGCAGGTTTGGAAAAAGGCAAGCCAGGACGCTGCGTCAGGGTATGTGGTGCTTTTATGCAGCGAAGCTGTGGATTTTACCACAGAACATCTGGGCACTGGCTTCAGTTACAGTACAGATTTTAGTGGGATAACAAGTCTTGTTTGGCTTCGCCTTCGTTTTGAAGTTACTAAACTTTATACGAATAATAAAACCATAAACCCATGACTTCACTATTTTCAAGGGGCTATTTCAGTCCTCCTTCAGGCTCTTGCATCTTCCCAGAGCTGGTTTTATTTTGTTTTACTAACTGGGTATTTATCTTTTCCATCCCTGTGTTGCTTTCGCAGGAGGCAGGTTTACTAATTGGTACCGATGGACACAGCAGAGATGGCGAGTTTCCATTTGACCTTGCCCAATGTGCACGTTTTCTGCATTAAGGGCAGGCTAATGAAAACTGCACATTTCTGCTTTGGTGCATTCAAGGGGGCTGATGTTATTAATGTGGAAGACTGGGTAGCTGCTCTGGGCTACCGGTTCAACTATTTGTGAAAGTTAAAATAATGGGAGGTTTTGCTTTTTTTTCTGTTTGATTATAAAATGCAGAGGAGAAGGGTAGACCTGGCTGACGGAGGGAAGGGCCTTCTCATTTGTGCAAGAAAACAAGTTTGCAAGCCTGTACAAAAGGGTGCAGATACTGGTGGGAATGCCCAGCATCGAGGATGATAACCTTGACTAATTATATATCTAGAAATACACTTTTGGAATATAAGGCCTGTGTGAGAGTATATGGACAGCCCATGAGACTAACGTTTCCCTTGCTTACAGAGAACCTGGTGTGATACCAAATGCTGTTGAGCTCTGTGTTTTGGTGTCACTGGCCGTATGGATGAGGGCAAAAGGAAAATAAAACACAATTGTGTTAAAGGAAAGAATATCTTCAGTAAGGCCAGTGAGAAGGAACTCAAGTGCTGCTTGAGCTCTACTAAATAATGAGCTGTGCAGTGAGTGAGCATCGCCTCAGAGAACAGGCAGAGTACGGAAGCAGCATTCCCCACGCTTCGTTTTACATTGTGACTGAGAATATGCAACTTCTACAACAAAAATCTTCATGAGATCAAGGAGGAATAGTTTCTGCCTGAGAAGTTGACTCAAATAAGCTAATGCTTATGGAAGCATGGAAGCTTTGAAGGCTGAGGAGATGTTATGTTTGAAAACTTTAACAAGATTTCATTAGGAGAGGAAGTATTTGCTCTTAGATCAGGAAATAGGTCAGGGTAATAAATCATAACTCTGGGATAAGGTGCTTAAAGCTGGAAATAAATTAAGAGGGAGAGAGAGGGAGAGTAAATATTAAAAAGAAGCTTGTTTTTTCAAAATTAATTTTCTAATTTGCAGTATGCAAGGACACCCACTGAACAGGAGAAAAGATAAGTGTTAACCCAGAGCTGAACAGGAACCAGGCAAAAACCTGGTGACTGCATAGATGGCTTTGATTGCACCCCGGGGAGCATGTCAGTCACATGGGACATGTCAAAAGTAGGCAAAGCATCGTCTTTCAGTTCATGTGCAAGACAGCTGATACTGTAACTTCATCAAAAGCATTATGATCTTCTGGGGGACGTTTTACAGGATGGTTTTTAAATGCCGATTGAGTAATTAGCAACATGAGTGGTCTGAGAACCCAACCCTCAGTCCATGACTGCTCCAGTAAACAAAGATATACCTGAGTTACCTGAGGGGTGCAGGCGAATCCTGCACCAAGCATCTTTCAGTGGGCATCATTCCACCTGGGCAGTGGTGAGAGCTCTGGTAACTGCAGCATTTTCATAATTTCTCATGGATTGCTCAAGAGCATGTGGGGTTGTTTGCATTTTGGCCTGAATCGGAACCGCTCTGGTTTTAGGGTAATTAAATTCAGTAGTTGGAGAGTTGTTTGTTGCTTGTGTGACAGCTGAGATAAGAAGCAGTGGGTACTTACTGCGAGCACCTGGAAATCTGAAAAACAAAAGGCAATAATTTATCTTTCCTACTTCATTCCCTCCTCGGCGGGTCCGGATATGAATGCCCCTCCAGCGTGACCCTCACACGCTCACAACGTGACACACCACTGCAGCCAGCACTTCCCCTGTGATTTACAGGGGAAAAGCATTGTTTGCCTAATTGAGCGTTGTTGTCTTATTTTAATTATTTTTTATTTTTATTTAAGAAAAGGTAACTCTAAAGGGGTTGAAACTTTATTAGGGTGTGGAGAAAACATTATGCTTTTCCTCTTTCTCACTTTTAACTTGCTTGATACCAAACCAGAGCAGCTGCAAAGGCTGGTGGGGAGGCGGGCGGGAGGTGCGACGGGATCGCAGCTTCTTCGCATACCTCTGCAGGGATTATTCAACAGGGTAGGTGGTTTTTACGAAGCAACCAGAATGAGCTCAAGTCCTCTCTCTTGCTACTTTGTTTCGGTGCAGCAGATTTACTGCTAATTTGTTTATAGTCAAACAGTCTAAACGTGTCTCGCTGTTTTGAAATCCAGAAACCTGATGCAAATTAACCAGTTTACAGGCCGGGATGATGATGGTGAGGGAAAGCCAAGTGTCTCAGAGCTGCCAGCTGGTCTCTGTATGTGAAGGAAAACATCAGTAAGCAGTGTTAATGGTTTCTAGTCCCCGTTCTTTCTCTTCCTCTGGCTACTAAATCTGCATTTAATTCCCCATGGACTTTTTCTCCTGGGTAAGACTGACTTACTTGAGTATGATTTGTAGGACTAATAGGATCTTACCCTTATTTGGGGAAGACCCTAGGGGCTCTCTCAAACTGATTTTTCAGTAATGAGAAATAATGAATAAAAATCTAATAGTCCTAGGGGGTATTAGAGTTACTGTTTTGCAGGGAAGATTTAATGTCAGTCAATTAAAACTTTTATAATCCTGTTATAGTACAATAGTTGAAAAAAAATACTAGGAAAAATAAGTAGGTATTAAGACCCTTTCACATCATGTAAACAAGTCTAACTTAATTTAACATTTGAATTAAGCAGGTATTTTAAAGCAGGAGGGTAAGGCACCTCTTGTGAGAGTGTGATAGCAGGGCGGCTGGCTCAGGGAAAGAAAATGTGCCATGTTAATTTATGGAGCTTGTTCTAATTCCCATTCTTTTAAGAAAGAGCAGTTGTGCAGCCTTTATAAGAAAATCCAGTCATTTAAGGCTTTAACTAGAAAACGCAAAATTCGTACACATCAGCGAGATGTGCTCCCAGCAGGCCAAAATATGCTTCTGGCTCAGCCTTTTGCTCGCTGGGTTCATGGCTGTCCCCATCCCACACTACAGGCTTGGCTGGTGAGGTTTTGTTCAGCTGGGGCCTGCGTGAACCCTCAGTGAAATGTGCACCTGGGGAGTGATGTGAGACCCGGGAGCATCATCCCCATGGGCAGAGCCTCCCACCTGGCTCCAGCCCAAACCTTTTGGGCTTCCTGAAATGCCTTGAGGGGACAAAGCACCGCAGAGCTTTTTTTAATTTACCGCTTTGGGGGTTTTACAATGCAATATTAGTTGGGATGTTGAAATGACGCTTTGGCCTTTAGTAGTAACCTACATCCAAGGATCTCGTGGCCGTTTCCTGTTGCTAGCAAAGGGACACCCCAAGAAGGCAGCACTGGGTCCCATGCCACAGCTCTCACCACATCTTCTCCTTTTGGGAAGGGAAATGCCCTTGGCAGCCATCTCTGGATGCATAAATTCCTTACTTTTCCCTTCACTTTCATCCTTCTTCTTTCTCCCTTCCTTCTTCTTTCTCCATTCTTTTCTTTTCCCTGCTGTCAACCAAGAATGTATGGTTACCATAAGAAGGTCTGAAGATTTTGGGGTTGTTTGGATATTCACTCACCCATAACAGTCTGACCTATCTACTTGTATGTGTTCCCTCTGCTTTTGTTCACAGTAACTAGATAAAGGACTAACCTTTCACCCGCCAGCCTGGACAAATAAACAATGGCCCAGCAGTAGAGTGGAGCTCAAACCGACCCTTTCAAGAATCTGCTTTTTGAGATCCCTTATCACAGCTCTGCAGTTGACCCCAGCAAGTTTGAAGCTCTTGCAGCATGTCCATTCAGAGGACCCAACTTTTTGTACTTGGGAAAGACTTCAGCTTGGTCATGCAAAAGTCCACCTCTTAGAAAACCCCAAGTGTTAGAAACCCACCCTGGAGACTGGCAGCTCCCAAACACACTCCTATGCTGCTTTGGTATGATGGGTTGGTGGCTGGCAAGCTGTGGTTGGACTTACGCTGTTTTGTAACCTCTTCAGACAGATGTGTGTGAGCTCTGACACCCGTGGCAGCAATCTCCATGGCCGTGCTTCACCATCTCTCTGGGCATGTCCTGTTTTGCTCTTTGGAGGTGAATCCTTTCTCCATTGCATGGCTCCTCAGCTCTGTAGACCTTCAGTGATGTTGGGTGAGCAGCTTGGGGCAGGCACATGGGCTTGCATGGGTCCAGAGCTCCTCCGGCACCTGACCACTCTTCTCCCAAATCTTTCATCCATTTCTCAGCAGCTGCAACAGCCTTGAGTACCCTTGGGAGCCATCCTGCACCCTATGGGTGCTCCCTTCCTGTGAGTGTCCCCACTCCCTTGTGAACATTGGACATGCTTGCTGCTGTCGTTTGTCCCAGTGATGAGCGGGTGGAATAGGAAATGAGGACTGGAGCCTCCACCCACAGGTCTGTGTGGGGTGGATCCTCCCCCACCTTGCCCTGCAGAGGTCAGGCCACTGCAGGAAGCCAACGTATGATTTTCTCTGGAGGCAGTGGGAAGTGTCAGGCACTGTGGTGTTGGCTGCAGGTGGCTGTGTCAAGAAATTTGGAGCAGCCAACGTTTTTCACTGACCATTTTCACTAATTGACTGGGTTGTCCTCTATAGGAATCTGTGTCTTTTTAAAGCAGGATGCCAAGGAAGCCTCTGAGGAAGTCACCAGAGCTGATGGTGTGACCAAGAAATCGTGTGTGCTGCTTTCTAGGGACAGTGAGGATCGGCATGGGGGACGATATCCACGCTGGGTCTTGGAAAGTCTTTGCTGCTGTAACTGTGGGTGAGATTTGTCAGCTCTAATGCTGAACACGCTGGTAGAAATATGTAAATATCAATATCTTCAGCACTACATTTGATACTTTCCATTTTCAAACACTTGACAAATGTTTACATATTTTCACCAACCCTCTTCCAGCTCTGGAAAATGAGACACAGCATCTGTGAATTACCATGATGCATAACAAAACATGATGGGAGAGCACCTTAAGAGTTCATTAAGGACTTGTAGGGCCTAAGATTTCTTTTGCATAAAGCTGAAGGCAGATCATATTAAAACTGGATCCAAGTTTGGACAGCAAGTTCAATCAGAAGAATTTGGATTCTGGTGATAATTAAGGAATCGGAAATTTAAGGATCACCTAACATGTACTACTGTGGTCATAAGTAATATAGGCTAGATGCTTGATTTGGTAGAAAAAGTCCTAGTTTCTTTGAGGTTGGTTGAGGATCTGGATTACATGATTCAGGTGTAACTAAAACCAACACAGGGATAAGATTGAAAAAACAGAGGAAAGAACAGAATAAAATAGAAAGAAATTTTCCCCTTTGTTCATATAAATTCTATTTTCTCCTTGTCCCGTGTCTAGTTAACTATGATTGTTCCTGGATAACTGAGAATCCAACTTTACAGTTTGGTGCCAGATACCTGTTTCTGTGTGAGTTCCCATTGCTGTGTCTTTGCTCCGAGATATCCACCAGCCGTTTAGACCCCTGCGGGACACAATCCTGCCGGCAGTGCAGGGATGCAGTCACTGCCCTGGGGCTTGGGGAAATTGCCAACATAACAGGGGCTGTTACTGGAGCTGCTGTCCAAGGGCTTTCTGGAGAGCTGCTGCAGTTGCTCTCTGTGTGATTGCAGGCATTACTGTTCACTACTGGTTAGCCTGGAAGCACCGAGAAAACCTAGGCAGTAAAAAGGAAGATGCAGTAAAATTACAAATCACTATTTCTGAGTCTCCATTGCAGGAAAACTGTGTAGAGGTAGGAAATGGCCATAAATACTAATGTACTTGAGCTGGCTGTGGTTTGTAATCCCGTGTACGCATGTGGTGGTGTTCCTGATGCTGGAGAAGGCTGTGTGTCTGGTGGAAGCTGAAGGAATCAGCATCTATGTGCTGAAAAGGTTTTCAAAGTAGTCAGCAGTTTTCCCTTTTAAAATCATCTACCAAAAAGGAGAAGGGAGGAAGTGCATAAGAAATTCCAGTGTGCTCGTGACACAGCTTGTGGTTGTTGCTGGAGGGGTTGGGGGCTTGGCTCCCCCCTGCTCCTGCCCTGGAAGTTGGGCTGGTGACCTGCAGCCCCACGCCTGTCGCTCTCCCACAGCTCCCTGCTCCGTGCTGGTCCCTTATTTTCTCCCCCTTAACAAACACCTTGTTGGCTGCAGGCAGCGGCCAGGCGAGCAGTGTTCCCCAGGCCCTAGGAATGGCTCAGGCAACTTTAACTCCTTCGGCAATAGTTCATGCAGTTAATGACTTTTGGTTTTATGTTTTTAGTGCTTCCCAAGGGTCTTTCTTCTCTCCAGCTGTAAGCCCCAGCAGTTAGACGATGTGGCAGCGGGGTGCACCAACCCCGGTTCTGCTCCTGCTCTTTATTCTGCCCTGACACTTCAGGCGTTCCTGTCCCTCATGGATTTTGGCAAGGGCGCTTGCTCATAATGTCATTCAGAAGTATTCCAGCAAAACAGTGGGAAACTCCATACCAAATACCAACATGCTTGTGTTGGTTGTAATTTGTAATTGTTCGTATGTGTTCTTCCCCACTAATCCCCTTGCTGAAATTCATTATGGAGAGACAGGAACATCCACTCAGAGAGCTGTGCTGAAGGCAGAGTGACTTGGCCGAGGAAAGTAGCTATTGTTTTATGATTAAAAGAAAGGATTATATTGGGCTTTCCTTGAACAAGGGAAGTCGCTGCCCCACTTTTATTGCTTGTAACAAGGGGATAATAATTACTCTCCATTATAAAACACCTCCAGATCTTGCGATGAAAGATTTGTGGTAGAGCTGCGTGGCATTCAGGGTTGTTTATCTTAAATGGTCTGGAGTTGTGCAAACTAATATTTCTCTGCCTTATCCTACTTCTCCCACTGGGGCTCAAACCCTGCTGAGACTATGGAAAAGATTCCCCTTCTCCAAGCTGGACATCTGACATGAGATTTTCCTCTAGAAAAGCAGCTACCAGTCACCCGTCCCGTGATGTTTGCCTCTCTAGGAGTGACGTCCAGCTTCCTGGGGATTTCATACAGGCTTGGGAGGGTGAACAAGTAGGATGGTAAGGACACAGGCCAGCCCATGGTGGAGCTGCCAAGGGAAGCAGAGTTCAGCACAGGGATGAGCCACCAGCTGGCTGCCACCTGGTGCTCCAGCACATCCTTGCTTCCCGTGCCGCTGCCATCCCCTCGCAAGGAGAGGTACAAGCGAACAACTGAGCATTGTAATAGAGGTCTCTGGGGACTCACTCTTTGTTTGGGTTTGACACTCACTGCTGGGTCGCGTGGGTCGAGGTGGCTGTGAAGGAGAGAGAGGCATTGCTATGTGGTCTCTGATTTTAAAAAAAGAAAACTACTCGGCATTTCCTCAAGTGTCCCAAGTGGCATCTCCTGGCTCAGCTGGTTTTTGAAGCATCCAGCTACCACCAGCTCCAGGATGGCAATTTCGATGTAATCAGAGTTGAATCTGTTTCCACTAAAAGTGGAAAAATAAATAAGGCTCAGTTTAGAAACAAAAAAGTCCATGTAAAATTTGATTTTTGATACCGTATCTCCCTGAGTATGTTTGCTTTTCAATTTGTCTAATTTGAGACAGCTCTGTGTTTTACAGTCTTACCCCTTTGGAGTTAACCTCTTCCCTAAATTGTAGTTTGTTGCCACTGTTGTTCATTAAGGTTTGGTAGAAATGCACCCTTATTTCTTTATACCTTTTTTGTTTTTACATAGTTGGATTTTTTCCCCACACTGCTGTGATTTGCTTTGCTAAAACAATACTCCCAGCAAAGGAAAATCATGGGTTGAATTGGAATTGCAAGAGGCAGTCGGTTAATCCACGGATTATTGACACGGTGGACCCTCAGTGCTTCAAAGGCACCATTATAGTCCATCATGTCCATGCGTACTTAGTGAGCTTTAATCCATGGATTACAGGTCCCTAAATGCTCCCGCCCTCCCAGTTCCAGCTGGTCCTGCCAACGGGAGCTGCCATGTCAAGCCAGCTGCAGTGCTACACAAAAATGTTTCTCTTTAAAATCCAAGGAGACAGCAATACGCCCCTGCATCCCTGCCGGGGCAGCATTCCTCGTCTTCCCCGTGTCTGATGGAAAGCCTTTGGGCTGTTGCACACCTCTGGTGGAGGGTGGCTGGCCGAGCTCCTGGCCAGGCTCCTGCAGCCCTGCATGGCCTGAGCTTTCCCCCAGGCACCAGGCGGGACCAGACAACAAGTTTTCAAGGGCGCTGCTTTAAAAAAAAACAACAAAAACCCCTAAATGAAAAGCATACCAAATGCCTTCCAGAGCCTTTGGGAACAGCAAGTATTAAAAGGCAGGCCTTAACTTTCTGCCTCGGGTCTTCCCCTAAACAAACAAGCTGAGCAGCTCCCTGATACTTAAAATTTCAAAGGCATTATTTTTCCTTGTTTGCACATTACAAATAACTAATTATGTTACAGTCAGAATTGGTCAGCACTTGTAAACAGCTCTGTTGCTGAGGTGATAACTTTGTATGCTGAGCTGCATATATTTGTGTTACAGATCTCTGGAAATGAAGTGTATAATGGAAAAGCTCACAGTCTCTTTACTTGCAGCATTCCCATAATAAGCGAAAGGAGTCACACAGTGCCCTTTTATTTTTGAAGCTGGACTTAAATCACGTCAATAAATCTACAGACTTATTATGAGATGCAGCATGGGTAATGTAAACAACCAAATCCACCCCCAACACACCTAGGGTTAAAAATAGGATGTAAGGAGGAAAAAAAGTTAACCATCCGTACAATGAAAAGAGAAGAAATGCAACACAAAAGCACTGTGGCAGGCAGTGCCTTGAAATTATCCTCACTAAATTACAGTCATGCACTTTCCACTCTCTGTAATTAAACATTAGGGTTTATTTATTCCAGATGCATTTGCTTCAAGTAAACCCAGATTCTTTGTTTTGTTTAGTTACTGTAAATCCTTTACAGGTCTCTGTGACCTGTGGAGTATTGAGAAGCAAAGCAAATGATTTCCATTGATCAAGGCACTTGAAGATGACTTGTGAATAGCACTGGTACTGGACGTGGTGAATCTAATACTCTTGCTCCCTTTTTAAGGGGCGTGGGTACATTTGGGTGACATTGAGCCTTCCTGTGGGTGCACGTGTCTGTGCATAAAATAAATGCATAATGAAACCTGAACAGGAGCACAAAACTGCTCTGATCACAAACAGCCCAACTAATTGGCTTCTCAGCTTGCTGGGTGGGATTTCTGTGATGGGACCTAAGTGGGGAGCCCCTGATACCTCCTGGGGAACACCCTGCACAACTTCTGTATTTTGCTGGAAAAAAAAAAGAAAATGTTTGCTTAGGGCAGACAGAAAATACCATAGGCTTGACTGGCAAAATCAAAAATGGGGTGATTTGATCTGCCCTTGAGGCTACCTGTTTCTGGCTTTGGTTGAGGATGTCCCACCGTGCTGATCCTGCAGCCTACAGGGGAAGTCCACAAGGTGCTGCCGCAGCTCTGGCCGATTTGTCCCTTGCCTCAGACCCTGAGCCAGCTGCAAATCCCGTTATCCTCTCCCTTTCTGCTTCTAATTGCAGTTTACCTGGATATTTGCAGGTCTTTTATGCAGATGAAGTTAATTACACGGAGGTCTTACAGGCTGGACAGAAGGCTGGGAACTTTGGAAAGGTCGGGTGAGGCTCACTGCCCAAGTGGAGATCATCAAAAAGATGGGAATGAATTGTAATCAACATAAAATCCATGATCCCATTTAATGACAATTTTCACGAATGTGCTTATAGCTCAAATTTATAAAATGGCCAGACTTCTGCTTTTGTTTATTTATACTTTCTAAAGGAAAAAAAACAACACACAAAAAAAAAATCCTTCAGCAAGGTGGTAAATTTTGAAGTGTTTAAAACCAAATATAGAGCCTGCATTTTTCACCTGCATCACTCAGCCTGCCCAGGCAAACCCGGGTGGCCCCATCCAGGTGGAAGTTGGGCTGGGAGCAGCCCTACCTGAGAGGAGATGGGGAGCCCTTGGATGCTCCCTGCTCACAGCCTGGCTCACTGAAGTGGGTCAGTCTGCAAGGTAGAACAGAGAAGGGAGTTAGAAAAGGAAGAAAAAGTACACTCTTTTCTTTTCTTTTCTTTTCTTTTCTTTTCTTTTCTTTTCTTTTCTTTTCTTTTCTTTTCTTTTCTTTTCTTTTCTTTTCTTTTCTTTTCTTTTCTTTTCTTTTCTCTTCTTTTCTCTTCTCTTCTCTTCTCTTCTCTTCTCTTCTCTTCTCTTCTCTTCTCTTCTCTTCTCTTCTCTTCTCTTCTCTTCTCTTCTCTTCTCTTCTCTTCTCTTCTCTTCTCTTCTCTTCTCTTCTCTTCTCTTCTCTTCTCTTCTCTTCTCTTCTCTTCTCTTCTCTTCTCTTCTCTTCTCTTCTCTTCTCCTCTCCTCTCCTCTCCTCTCCTCTCCTCTCCTCTCCTCTCCTCTCCTCTCCTCTCCTCTCCTCTCCTCTCCTCTCCTCTCCTCTCCTCTCCTCTCCTCTCCTCTCCTCTCCTCTCCTCTCCTCTCCTCTCCTCTCCTCTCCTCTCCTCTCCTCTCCTCTCCTCTCCTCTCCTCTCCTCTCCTCTCCTCTCCTCTCCTCTCCTCTCCTCTCCTCTCCTCTCCTCTCCTCTCCTCTCCTCTCCTCTCCTCTTCCTTTTGCTTTTCCTTTTTTGGAAGAATGTAAATGGAAGTCATATTTTCTCAAGGACATTTTTCAGGGTTGCTTTTGGTCTAGAGCTGCTGTTATCTACACGTGCCACCTGGTCTCTCCAAACTGTGGTGGGTTTTTACCTTTCATTTTGTGCCGTGCTCCTGGTTGCTGTTGGGATCTCCCTCCCCTCCAGCAATGCCAGGAAGGTCGGCATCCTGGCACAGCCAGGCTGGCGAGAGGTCCTTTTCCTCTGTGCCAGGTGGGACCTCCTGGGTGGGTGGGACCTCCTCTGGGGTGCCAGATTTTCCCGGCTCTGCGGCTCTGCCGCTGTTCCGTACCCAGCCTGGCCCAGGTGGACGGGGCAGGGGTTCAACTTCACGCTCAGGTTTAAGGCTGGGTTTAGAGACAGTCTGGGGAAAAAACGAGAGATAAGGATGGGCCATTAGAGGGCACTTTTGCAATCCCGGAGAAGGAAAACGGTGCTTATTATTTCACGTAGGACTATTTATTTTGGCGCTCTCTTAAATTCAGTGATAAACAGCAGGCAAATCCCTCCAGTCAGCAGGAATATATCAATAAAATATTGACTCAGAGTTTAAAGGAAAAGAAAACAAGACTAACTTGTAGAAAAGGGAATAAAAGGCATTTAGGAGGTGGCACAGTCTGGAGAATAAAAAAATCACACAAGATATTTCACATAATTTGTGTGGCTTTACAGGGCAGTGCCTGTAAAAGGCCTCAGCTTGCACCTGGCTTTTAATATTGAAACTGTCCCGGGCATGGCACACTGAGACAAGAAAATTGTTTGTTGGAAGTTTCTGAGGGCATGTAGCAAGTGCATTTTCCCAGGGACTCTGCAAAGTCATTGCCCAGTGGTGAACTTCCACAGAAAGAAATGTGGGATGAACAAAATATTTTTTTTTTGCTTTCCACTGGATGTTTTCCATGAGTAAACTATAGAGGACTTAGCTTAAAACTCTGCCAAATGATAATGAGTGCACTGCAAAAAATAAAATCTGTTTATTAACTGGTGTGAAAGGGTGGTATAAGACTGACAGCTCAGTTTCCAACTTCTGTGGTTCAGTTTTGGATGCCTCTTTGCTGGTGAGGTCACCCGCTTTTGGACGTGTCATGCATGAAAACTGGGTCCATTTTAAGCTTTTGAGGTTGGATATGTGAAAATGAAAGCACTCAAAATCTTATTTGTTTGTAAAGAAGCAAATGATAAAACTTCTCTTTTTCATTAGCAACTTTACGAGCTACTTCATGTATGGGATGGGCCCATGCTGCCTGCCCAGGCTGGGCAGGGATCACAGAACTAACCTTTGTGTGTCCTTTGTAGTTATTTTTAAGCTTAAATGCTTTTACAATTAGATAAAGAAATCAGAGATAAATCTGTACCTTGTTGTTACATCGTGGTTGTTGACGGGGACAGAAACACTGTTTCTGAAGTGAATTAGCTAGTGAAATTATTTAAGAAGTGGAGCTTAGCCTGGGTAGCCCTACAATCAAAATTGGTTTATTTTAATAGAAGTAACATTGCACTGGAACTGACTATGGGAATATACAAGGCTGCAATTTCATGGGGTTCATGTGAAGGATGCTGTCTGCAGAAAGTGTCAGAGTTTCTTACCTAACCAAATAATCTGCTGTAACTGTTGTGATTAAGTTGGAAAGAATTTCTTTCCTGTTGGCCAACAATAATACTTGAAAAATCAATAAACAGTGTGTTAGAGCACACAAAACTCATCCTGCTTTGTGTGAGGGGAGGTTTCTGCTGACTTTGGTGACTCAAGTCAGCAAGTATTTTGACTTACGATCTTTGCTCCAAAAGGTCAAATGTCATTAACTTTGCTGATAAGTATCAACACTCCAGTCTGAATTCAATGAAATACGTCTGTTGTCACCAAAAGCTAAGTCAGGACCTGGTTGGGATAAATTTTGATAAACGCTGGGAAAGCTAAACCAGGATTTAAGTATAAGTAGCAATTGCATGTCTTAGGTAAAGCCCTTACTCCTTTCCCCTCTGCAGGGCAGACCACTGCAGTAACCAGGTGGGCCCTTGTGTAGCTGTGCTGGAGCAGGACTGGCCGCGGGACAGGCAGATGCCACAGCCCCCTCTCTGCACACGGTGAAAAGAGAGCTGGGGGCAGTAGGGATTTGGGAAGATTTTGTCAGGAGCTTCAGAGTGAAAAAGAGGATGCAGACCCCATGCTGTCTGTGATGAATTCCCACCTTCGGGATGCCAGTGCCCAGAGCTAGTTTCAGCAGGGATGAGATGAGAAGGGCAGAGGCTGGCAGGGTGCTGGCCACTTGCCTCTCCATGAAGAGGAGAGCAGGAAGGGGCACGCAGGGATTTTGGGGCTGCTGGGGAGTGGGTCTTGCTGAAAGCCAGAGTGGGTGGGCTGGGGTGAGGAGAAGGGTCTTGCACTGGCCTCCAGTGATTCCCTTGGGGTTTTTGGAGGGTAAATCCACAGAAGGAGGAAGGAGGAAGCTGCTGGGGCTTCCCTCAGGGACACCAGTTTATATTTTTATGAAGTGCTTGAAGGGGAAGAGCAATTTTATTATGGCTTAGACTACATCTTGCCACTTCTCAAGGAGCTTTTTGTTTGCTATTTTTACATAAAATGTTAGGGAAAGGTCAAGTGGGGGTGTGGGGGGAACCCAATCTCAACAGCAGATATTATCTTAAAGGTAAAAAGAAAGTCTGTTAGAAAGTCATAGTTAACTTATGTGTGGTACAGGGAGTGGTGCATGACTGCACGGTCAGCCAAGTAACAACAAGATAAAACTGTTCCAGTCAGCTCAGTTTTTTATCATGCTTCTCCCCTAAGCCTGTGGCTAACACAGTTTAGGTAATGATTTAAACCTCTTCTTTCTAATTTTTAAAAATGTTGTCATTTAGCAATTCAAACTCAATATACTTGTACCAGCTTTGTTTCCCCCCCTACCACCCCCCCATACCAGAGCCATTACATATGAGATCATCTAGTGTAGGGAAAGGAGATTTGCAGCCTGTCCCACTGTATATGTTAGGGTAGTCATTACTGACCTAGTTGTAGACATAATAATGAAAGGCTGAGATTATGAATTATTATGCCTAATTTGTAAGGGATTCTCTGCTTTTGTGTTTTGCAATTCCCGTCAAGCTTGAGGATTAAGCCTTGCTGAAGTGCATGCTAATACCAATGCGTCTTGAATATGAGTGGGTTTATATCACATGTTTTCCTAATTCCCTATTTTTATAAAGAACCAAAGTCCCTGGAAATACTTCTCAAAGGATTGTTGGGAACACAACCAGAATCTCCTAACGAAAGGAAAGTACCCTCCATCTGCTTGGTGCTTGCTCTATCTAGCTGCCATGTCCAGCAAGCTTTATTTTGGCTATGGCAGAACATCCAGCTGTAGCTCAACCAAAGTGTGTGGACGGCTTTTGCTCTTTGTTAATGAGTGGGAGAGATACCCATTTGCAAACAGTGCATGGGCTTGCATTCAGTTACAGTTCAAAGTGGAAAAAAATCTTATTTACATACTTCATCCAAGCACTGAGACGATGCGAGTGTAGTCCTTGCAACGTGTATTCCTAGTGCTCCTACAGCAGGGCAGTGAAGGTGCTGGCAAGACATAAAGTGCATGTGAGTTTTTTTATAGGTACGCCTGGGTTTCAGCAGTAAATCAGCCCATGAGAGCCATGCAAGTTTGCAGCCAACTGAGTCAGTGCCCACGGGTCACCAATAAACCAGTGCTTTGCTGTGGTCTTGCCCACCAGCGTGGGACAAGCTGCGTGTGGTGCAGCCCTTCTCAGGTGGAACTCCATGTCATTGCTGTAGGATGCTCCTGCTCCGCTGCCCGCTGCTGCTTCTGCTGCTGCCACTCAGCTCCAGGTCCCAGAAGTTACCTACCAGAGATGAGGAGCTCTTCCAAATGCAGATCCGGGACAAAGCGTTTTTTCACGATTCGTCAGTCATCCCAGACGGAGCTGAAATTAGCAGCTACCTCTTCCGAGACACCCCTAAAAGGTATTTCTGCCCAGTGCAAGTGAGGAAGTTGTGCTTTGAAGACAGCAGCTTTATTTGCTGATGTGTTTAGAAATAAAAATTGGATCCAAACCAGAAAAACACAAATGCCAGTATTCTGTCGGGTGAAGTAAATAACTATGTGAGTTTCCACCCCAATCTGGCCTCCCCGGCTGAGGGTCTGTCCAATTTATTTGATCTCTGGGACAAGCCCAGATCTCCCACAGACTGCAGAATTTCCCTGAAGTGGGGCCACTAAACATGTCTGGAGGCAAAAGGAGTGGGAAGGAAATTAGAAACTACAGGCTTACCCCACCACACTTGTCTCTCTTCATTATATCATATTGTGTTTTAAGGAAGCAGCATAAGCCAGTCTGGTCTGAACTCCTCACTTCCCAACCTTGACCCTGTAGGTCAGAAAATACTGATGTTAGACAAGGGAAGAACCTGAGGCTCCAAAGAGTTCAGGGAAGACCAGCATTGCCACCTTCCTCCTCATGTCACACACCTCCTTAAGGCTTCATCAGCAATAAGTGTTTTACAATAAATGATATGTAGCACCTGGGGGAATGTGGGAGGACAGCTGAAGGTGTACAGAGCTGCATGTGCTTCTAGGGCCCTTACCTGGACATAGCATAAAATCCTGTTTTGAAGACCATATCCCTAAATTCCAGGAAAGATGCTATTTGCCTCATGTATAGTTTTGTGACCCTTTATACTGTATATAGTTAGCATAGGGGTAAAAAGTGAAGCTGATGGAGGGCAGGACAGGAGACCAGAAGCCCCTCCGCATGTGTTGGCAAGCAAAGTGTGAGCTCTGCAGCATGGTGTTTCTGGGGGAACTCTCCTCACCTTCTTAGCTCTTGCCCACTGGCCTTTCCATATTTCCTCTGCACACACTTGCCTGTAGGTAACACTTTGGTCTCTGTTGCCTCACCAAGATCAATCTTGATCATGTCATGTCAGTCCCTGCTGGTTGGCTGGCATCAGGATGTATTTACGTATGGGTCTGTTAACCTTCCCTTAGGTATTTCTTTGTGGTTGAAGAGGACAACACTCCCTTAGCAGTGACAGTGACACCCTGCGATGCTCCTCTGGAGTGGAAACTAAGTGTGCAAGAGCTCCCAGAGGAAGCCAGCGGAGAAGGTTCAGGTAACAAACGAACAACGACGTCCCTTGTGCCTCAGAGACCTGCCTTTCTCCTGGATTCCAAGCCCCTCAGACCCATCTCTGTATGACACCAAGTCTCGCAGCAGGCCCACCTTTATGATCTCCTGCTGTTGTGCAGGAAACTGGCAGAGAGTAGCAGTGTGACATGGAAAAGGGCTGCAAATAAGTAAAAGCTGAGGTTACAGTTTCAGAATGCATTGGATGCTGCCACAGCAAACTATTTGCCCAGAGTAACTCGGCTTCATGAGGGCTTTGCTGGGAGCTGTGTACATGAGATAAGAACTGGAGAGACAGGGCTGGCATTGCAGCAGGGCTGAGCTCACCCCTCTGAGGGGACTCATCTGTAGACACGGAGTTTATCTGCAGATAAACATACAACTGATACTGAAGAGAGAAAAGGTCTCTGGATTCCAGAGCCTCTCACACACATGCTAAATGTCATACACACCACATGGTTTTGCATGCACACAGCTGGCCCCCCCGTACTTCGGCACAGAGTTTTAGTATGAGTCAGAGGGCCCAAGGAACAGGCAGCAGAGCCAGTTCCCCCAGGGGAGCTGCACAGCATCTCCAAGTTGGGTGCTTAAAGCAGGCTAGTGGAAGGTATTAGCTACCACTCACGAGACTCCGCTAATACTGCTCAGGTGGAATTTCTTCTGCATCAGGTTTTAACCTGAGTGCCAAGCCAGTTTCCCTCTCTTGTGTGACAGAAGTATCATCCTCAGAAGAGAAAACCTTCCTTTTTTGTCTCACTTCTGTATTTTGTGTTGAAGTGTCTGTTAGAGTTTTGTTTTCTCGTACTCACAGATTGTGTCCATAAACATGCTTTTCTTTGCTTATAATCTAGGTGAACCAGAACCTCTTGAGCAACAGAAGCAGCAGATTACTAATGAGGAAGGCACAGAGCTGTTCTCTTACAAAGGCAATGATGTTGAGTACTTTGTGTCCTCTAGTTCCCCATCTGGTTTGTACCAACTAGATTTGCTGTCGACAGAGAAAGATACACATTTTAAAGTGTATGCAACCACTACTCCAGAATCGGACCAACCTTATCCTGAATTACCTTACGATCCCAGAATCGATGTCACTTCTCTGGGACGTACAACAGTGACGCTGGCATGGAAACCGAGTCCCACTGCCTCCTTACTGAAACAGCCCATTCAGTATTGCATAGTCATCAATAAAGAGCACAATTTCAAAAGTCTCTGTGCTGTTGAAGCCAAGCTCAGTTCTGATGATGCCTTCATGATGGCTCCAAAACCAGGTCTGGATTTCAGTCCGTTTGACTTTGCCCATTTTGGCTTTCCCTCAGACAACAACTCTGGCAAAGAACGTGGCTTCCTAAAATCATCAAAGTTTGGGCGCCAGACATCCTTAAAGCCGAGAGTTGACCTGCATAAAGTTTGTATTGGGAACAAGAACATCTTCACAGTGTCAGAGCTGAAGCCCGACACGCAGTACTACTTCGACATGTTTGCAGTGAATACCAACACTAACATGAGCACTGCATACGTTGGCACCTTTGCCAGAACAAAGGAGGAGGCTAAACAGAAAACAGTCGAACTGAAGGACGGCAAAGTTACAGATGTATTCATCAAGAGAAAGGGAGCCAAATTTCTACGTTTTGCTCCCGTTTCGTCTCACCAAAAAGTCACCTTCTCTGTTCATTCATGCCTGGATGCCATTCAGATCCAAGTTAGGAGAGATGGAAAACTGCTCTTGTCTCAAAACGTGGAGGGTGTGCGGCAGTTTCAGCTTCGGGGAAAAGCAAAAGCTAAATATCTCATTAGGCTGAAAGGAAGCAAAAAAGGTGCTTCTGTACTGAAGATCTTGGCTACAACGAGGCCTAACAAGCAGTCATTTCCTTCTCTTCCTGAAGATACACGAATCAAAGCCTTTGACAAACTCCGCACGTGTTCTTCGGTCACAGTGGCATGGCTGGGCACGCAGGAGAGAAACAAATTCTGCATCTACAAAAGGGAAGTGGACGACAATTACAATGAAGAACAGAAGAAAAGAGAGCAGAACCAATGCTTGGGCCCAGATACAAGGAAGAAATCGGAAAAGGTTATCTGTAAATACTTCCACAGCCAGAACATCCAGAAAGCAGTGACCACAGAGACAGTCAGAGGCCTGCAGCCTGGCAAGTCCTACCTGCTGGACGTTTACGTGATAGGGCACGGCGGGCAGTCTGTGAAATATCAGAGCAAATTGGTGAAAACGAGGAAGTTCTGTTAATGCCCCTGTACATAGAAATATATGGAACTCCGGTCTGAAAAATATCCTACTTCCAAGTATATGGACTGACTACTTGCACAGCTGAGAAGTTGTGGCCTGTATTTGTACTGTGTAGAAAAGATATCAACTTGTATATTTATGTTTACATAAGTAATTGTTTGGAGGAACTGAGGCTGGTGCTCTCTGGTAGCATCTGGCAACAGTATTATCCTGTGTCCGGTGACCCACATGTGATGCTCAGTAGATGTCCAAGGAAACTTTGAAGGAACTGGCACTCCTTTGCTTCCGTATTGCATGAACTGCTTCTAAATTATTTTACACTAAAAAAGGCCGAGATACACCATTCATCCACCTTGTTATTAACACACAAAGCTCACAGCCATACACCCTTTCACTCAGTGTAGATGGTAGGGTTTCTGTAAATTATTTTATAGAGTCCTGTTTTAAATGTTTATGTTTCTATGATTGTAAACTATTAAAATCTTTCCCCAATAAAATACAGATCTAAACTAAGTATTAACTGGGCTGCACATGAAGCAGTTTCATTGCTAATGTAAATTCTTACCTAGGCTGATTTTCATGTTTAAATACTGTATGTATTTCATGTACAAAGTTGCCATAATGTTATATTCCTGTACATAAAATTAAAAATATTAGAATATATACTGTTTCTTTTTTTCTTGACATTCTAAGGGGGGAAACAGACTTGGGGACAGAAGAGGCATGCTGAAACTTGAACCAAATTCAGCTAGGACGTGCCTGTCTTTTGTTGTTCTTTGTCTTTTTGGGCAAGGTGACTTTTTGGCCACTGAGGGAGGGCTATTTGTGGCATACTTTGGCTCTATAGTGAAACAAGCACAGAGGAGCTTAACTTGTCCTGGGTGGAATGGATCCTGTTTCCTCATGGTTGCCGCCAGCGCTCTGCAAGGAGCCTGCAGCTTGAGTTAGAGGGACCGTACAATGCAAACAAATAACACACCAGAGAACCAGTTGTTATTTTTCTTAGATTATCATGGAAAACATTTGCTTTCTGGATGCTGCTGGTTTTGACCACAGTAATAATAAGCTGAGAGGATTATTTTTTTTTTCCATTTACAAGAACGGTAGTGCCAAAGAAAAAAAAAAAAAAGAAGTTATTTCCATTGTGTAGATTTCTTTAAAATATGAAATGTCTGGATATCATCTTTTCTAAATGTTCTTATTTGTTTTTCCATGTCACCTTCATTGACTGAAAAAACATGTACAGAGCTGCTTAATGGAAAACACACTTCTGAGGAGCAAGCAGAGCAGCCCCATTTCAAGCAGCTGAGAGCAGGATACATACTGCCTCAGTCCCAATGTTACAGTACGGGTCAGGGGCCCAGGACAGGTAACTGAGACCTTTTTTTCTTGGTTCCAATGCGTGTTTCAGTCCACAGCACTCAGGCAGTGGATTTCAGGGCTTATTCAAAGACCGCCTCTGCCTCTTCCTTAGGTCCACAGAATGTCTCACTGCTGTGACTGTAGAACGTGCAGCCCCCTCAGGGCTCTGAAGATGAGGGAAAGGGACCAAAATCCACATAAAGGCTGAAAGCAGATTTCTCCTAGGTTGCTCACAGGGGAGACAAGAACCCTCCATCCCTGCAGACGTGAGCTCCAGTTTTCCTTGGCCGTATGGTGCTGAGCACTTCAGCTTTTCTTCCTTCCTGCCCTCCCTGGCACATTTCAGTTTGCAGACTGGTGGGTGCCAGCAGGTTTTTGTGGCTGTGCAGGCTCCCTCATTGTTCCACAAGCCGAGTTTGTTGTGATGATTCTCCAAGAAAGAGGCAGATACCATATGAAGACTGCTCAGAAGATGCCTGCTGTTTAATGTAATTATATAATAAACCTAATAATTGAAATTTACATTTCTCCAGAGATTATCTCCTCTCTTCAGTTGAAAACATCTCTGTGATTTCTTAAAACAAATGTCTTCAGTAGAACACACCTGCTAGATTACTGTGCCAGGGCAAGCAGTAGATGACTACAGCTGGGAATCCCTCAAGAACAGGATCCTGGTACCAATGTTTGATCACCAGTTACTAAGGAGATATTTTCCCTTCATTTCACTGTCTGAAAACCTACAGAATCCTTCCATTAAAGGCAACACTTGCCTTTTTAAAGCATTTCTCTGTTCACTGCTGCCATTTTTGTGGGGAAAAGTACCCCTTCCATTACAATGTTTACTTGAATACATATGTTTTGTGACCATTCCAGTTCTATTTGTTCCCTTGAGCCAGATTTCTTTGGATAGTCATCCAGCTCATTTGGCTTTTCTGCCTGCTACCCACTTATGTTTGCAGTATGTCACAAAAAAAAAAAAAAAAATCCCCAAGATGTGTGCATCTTCTATTTCTGAACACTACATTTTTCCAAGAAAAATGTCACAATATTTGTCTTTGTTCCCACTGAAATTCTTTTACCAAACAACTAGCTCTATTTATTCTTCTGTGTGAAACTTGAGACCATGCTAATATCACATCTACAAATCAGGTCATAATGGAGCCAAGTGGATCTGAGAGAGGCAGTTCTTATTTTGCAGGATGAAGTAAAAAAAAGGGCCCCAGTCTTTATCCAGTGCAAATATAAGTCACCCTTATGTGGCAGGTGACTGAAGTTGGTATTGTCTACTGGGAAAGCTCCAGACTTTTGTGAAGCACAGAGCCCATGTAAGGAGTCATGGCATGGGAGATCCTCATGCCCCAGCACTGCCAGTCAGCCTGGCCATGAATGCAGTTCAGACCGTATGTGTCTTCCTTCTCTGGCTCACCTCATCACCAGTTTACAGCTTTCTGCCTACCAAGAAATAAAAGACATCTACAGATTCATTTCACATGGCCACAGAAGAAGCCATTTTGAACTGCTGCCCTACGCTGGGTCTGACTTAGTCACAGATCTGGATCCTGTTACTAATCCACTGTCTCATCTGTATCCTCAGTTTTACGTTGAACCATATAAGAAAAACTTCTTAAAGACTAGAATAGATGGATACCTGGTCAACAAAAGCCAGTATATCGGATACATGCACAAATAGCTATAGCAGATAAAAGGTTTTTTAAGCACAAGGTTGGAGAGGTAATTAAAACAGAAACATAAGTTTGGAAATGGAAGGTTAAATGGAGTTCAGCATTTGTATTGATGGTATGTGTCCCTTTGGGAAAAAAAATGCCATGCTGGAATATGCAGTTGAGGAACATGCAGGGTTCTAGGAAAGCAGTATACAGTGGCCCTCCCTGATGGCAGCACCTCATTAAGGTGTATGGACTGCAAAACTGTGTAAGAGAGCAGAAACCCTTTACAGATACTTTTGTTGTTGTTGCTTGTTTCAAAACGAGTAAAGAGTCATTGAGCCATTGCATACCACAGCAATATAATCTTCAACACCTTCATCAATCAAAGTGGAGGTTATCTAATTTTACTGATTTACTTACTGACAAATCTGGCAGCAGCCTTACAATGTAAACTTCAAAGATCCCAAAGGACAAAATAATCCGTGAGTTACAGAACACAAGTTAAGGTTATAATTGTAGCAAAACTGCAGAATAAATAGATCCATTATACACAGAGACATACAACTTTCATTTCAAGAACTCCACTTGTAAAAACAACATATGGGTCTCAGAGCCGTATTTGTTTGGGTTCTAAGTAGCAGTTTTAAGACTGATAACATACCAGCGAGAAAGAGAATCCTTATTCAGAACAGAAAACTTGTTTTTACCATAGGACTTGGCACAAAAAAAAAAAATTGCAATAGTTGTGGTTGCTCAAAGTCCTTTCAATATTTAGCTTTGAAGTTACCATGTTTGAATACACTCAGTTAAATGGGATGTGAAAATGCATGTTCTCTAATTCAGTACATAAACAATTTTGAGCAACTGTGTACCAGGAACCTTGAACTCTTCTTGCTCTCCCTCTCTCTGCTTGGAAACCTAATCATAAACCTTTGTGACAGCAGAGATCAGCCCCCCAGTTTCGTGGCAATACATGTATCTTCTGACTGACTACACAGAGACTGTCCCAGATCTGCACATCACAGCCAGTAATTTGGTTTCTCAGCACTACATCTATTAATTCAGATTGCTGTGGCTTCAGAGTTATTTAGCAGTAAAGACCCATTTCAAGAAAGCATATAATTTACATTTGTTTTGTACTGAGTCGAGAACATGAGGCTGAAAGCTGGTGTACACTATGAAAAGCTTTTACCCTAGTTTACAGGCTGACAGTCATCAAATGTTCTTCATATACTAGTGAGCTGTTCAACAGAGCCTTAGGAGAAAGCAGGATTCACCCACCCCTGTTTGGCCCAGTTAGAGAAGCTGTCTCTTCCATTTTCTACAAGTGGTACTCATTTTTATCTTGTATTGTAAAAAATATATTGCTACTAATAAAAACAGCAACAAACTTCATACTCATGAGTGCAGCATTGAGTTCCAAATGCCTCTTGTCTTGTAGTTCTGCTAATCTGACCAGCAAGCCTTCTTGGGTTTTAAGACCACTTTCAACAAGCACTTCAGGTCGAAGAGTTACTCCAGGAAGGCGTTTTTTTTTAATGTCTCAGATAAAAGGATTCAAACCCACAATTGAGGCATGGATGCATATTTTATCTTCTCGTTTGGCCAGCACCAGGAGCATAATTAATGTTTGAAAAGTGTGGTGTCTCCTTGCAGTGTTTTTGTCTGCCTCAGAAGTGTAAGCCGATTTCTCAGAGAAGTCAAACAAACTCACTCTTGGCATAATGAATGAAATTAGCAAATGAAGAAACTATGCTGGGAGGGGTTACTCTGCTGACAGCACTGCATGCTGGCTTTCGGTCCAGGGTACTGTTCTCTACGCAGGCTGTCTGGCAATTTCCCCCACTTTGTGTATCAACTGAATTAATAGCTACCTGGTACAATTAATGCCAGTTGGGTCCCTGTCTTGTAACGTGATGCTTTGTGTCCACCCGGGGACCTGCTGTGGCTGGAAGTCAGTGCAAGGGAAGGGGTTCCCCTAAGCAGATCTCATTTCAGGATTTGGGCTTTTAAATATGAGGCCCTCTAGAGAGGATGAGGAACAAGGGAATTGACAGCATTTGATAAATAATGTGTGTAGACTGATTTAAGTTTCTTTGACCAAGAATATATTTGACTGTTTGGGAAAGGGAGGTTGTTTGGCTTCTTTTTTCCACCAATAGTAATCGATACCCTTCTTGAACACAAACTAATTGCTTACAGTGAAACAGTGGACAATTTAACTATGCATTTCCACTCTTGTTCCTCTTTTCCAATTTCACTGTGCAAGCAGTCCTGCAGGTCCAAGCTAAAATGAACAGATAAAGTGTTGGCATATGCAAAGGAAATATTTGATAAGACTCTGGATGCCAAAGTATACATGAAGTTTTTGCCCTAGTGCAGAAAGTTAGGAAGGACTGCAGTATTCCCGAGGTCTTAACATTTCCTTTTCAATTTCATAATGTTTGCTCTTACTTCAGGGGTCTCCTGGCATTCCAGCAATGTTAGAAGGAGGCTAGAAGAATGTGAAAGTTTTTTTCTTGCCTGTTACTTCTTGCTGCTGGTTTTCACTCAAACACATCTGTGTAGAAGGTGCAGCAGAATAAAATGCAGTTTTGCCCAATAAACAGAGCAATTTCACTTCCTCTTCTGGGAGGCAAGTAACAATGATCATGTTAAAAAACATAGGGCTGTGGCATATCAGCCATGGAAACCTGAGGAAAATCCTGTAAAAACTCTGTAAAAGCCCCTTTTCTCTGCTGCCCTTCCCTCTTAGATAGACTTTTTGTTACAATATGGGTATAAAATAAAGCCACACCAAAGAGGATGGCTTCTTCCATCTGCTTTTACCTTGCTTTCACTTATTTGAGCAGCTACACAAAATGCAAGCCCATTTCAGAGGGACATTTCAGCCTGCTCTCCCGGTAGGACTGCCCCTCAAGCCCCGCAGAGCTGGGGAGGATGCAGCTGGGCTTCATTACCAGCCCCACCGCTGGGGCCAAGTGACCCTGCTTCCTCTAACAAGCCTTTTAACATCAACTATAAAAGATGCCTGTCCTGCTTTAGTGGAAGGGAAGGTAAGAGTGAGTTGTTAGAGGTAGGTGAGTGGTATGTCTTTGCCTTTTTAAGTTAAAGGAGAATTTTTAGATAAACAGGGCTTTGGTTTTGTTCTTTAGCTCTGCTAGGGAAAGTTAATTTTTTCTTGTGATACTAGAACTTCAGCCAGTTGTTTGTGAATGATTTGTAAACATGGTCCTATTAAAGAAAATATTTCCCTCTTCCCTCCTTCTGTTTGAAAAAAAGACTTTTTACTTGTATTAAGTTTCCTGAGCTGGCTAACTTCATGCATAAGGGGTTTAATATAAACTATGATGTTGTCTTACTTTAGAAAACAAAAGAATTCTGGAAGTCTTTCTCTGTACTCTGAGTAAGCTATGAATAAGTAATTCCTATCATAAATGCATCTCGATAATACAATGGCAAAGCTGTTAAAAGGCTGATACAGAAGAAATTATTAATTGCTGTGTTGTTGTTGATAGACATGCTGATTGCTATTACCTGTTTTGTCCACCCCTGCTATGCCTGTATTTGAATGCAGGCTCAGATGATAGTTCAGGCTTTTTTGATATGGCAGTCAGGAGTAGGCTCTAGGTTCCTTAAGACTATGGGGTATTCAGAGGCTTAATTTGTTTTGATCTGAAGAGGAACTAAACACATCTGTATGATGACCTGTACATCTGCATTCATATTGTTTACTTGTTTAATTACAATTTGAACTATGTACTTGGTGCTTGAATATGATAGAAAAATGTGAAGTAAATTCTCTTAAGACAAGGTTTGTCCTAGCTGTTGCTGTATCAGGCAGAGGTTTGAGTGTTTTCTCTGCTGTTGTTACAACCTTTAGTATTACTGGGAAACAATCAGCTGCTCCAGGCGGCTGAAGTGAAATCTTCAGCCTTTTGAAACCAATGTATTTCTTTTAGACTACATCAGTCTTGTACTTCTATAAATGGTTTCAGTGTAAGTTCTCTATAAAGGCCACATACTAGATTCAATAGATGATAATACAGCTTCTCACTACAGCCAATCACGCTTGGTATGTGTGGACTAGTTTTACATAAGGCTTTTCCAGAAGGTGTTGGCTCTCATCCAACTTATTCCTGTTAAGTTTTATGATAGGAGGGTCCAGCCATCACTGAACATGTTTTAAAAACCTGCCCTAGGTACTCTGGATGCCAAGTTAGTGATGGCAGACACAGAAATTGATAAGGTGGTTTTGACAGCAGAGGTCACACACCATTTGTGTCAGGTTGCAAGTGAAACCCCTCAGTTATTAGTAATCTGTAGTAAAACATCTGCTAGAAGTAAGCAGGCATGTGCTTAGTTCTTACACTTTATTAAGAGAAATGTGTGTTTGTAGCAACAGGCAGCTGAAATAACTGTAAATTTCTGTTCCAATGGCTTAGCTTAAATAAATGTCGACAGGATTATTAACTATTAATCCTATAATGCATACCTTCCTAAAGGACCTGAATTCTCATTTTAATCGTGTCAAAATTATTTTTTTCTAGGTCTAGCAAGTCTGGTAGTGAAGGATCCAATTGACCATGTGAAGTCTGGTTGTCAGATAGGACTGTTTCTTCACAGATGGGGAAAAACTGCTTTAGCTTGCTTTGCTTCTAGAATGAGAGACAAGAAATTATTCTGCTTATTCTGAAGTAAAAGTATGAGGGTTTTGGATGGGGGGGAAAAGATGGGAGAGTCTGGATTAGAGAATGATCTGATGTTTGCAGCTCAGTGGTTTAACTTAATTCCTAATTCACACCTATTTTGTTACCTGTGCTATTCCACACCTGGGATTACATGCTATTTCAGGTGAAACAGAGGGATATAGAACAAAACCTGAGATTTAAATGTTTTGTAAAGTAAAAGATTTAAATTTTCTCCTCCCCCAATTTCTTTAAGTGTTAATGTTTGTTTACAGCACATTCATTTCTACTTGACTTTCCCACCCCTCTGCTTTTTCAAGCTGCTGTTTTCCAAATGTTGTGTTCTCCTGTTGAGCTGCAGCAGCTGTTTCTGGCTGTGTAATTTAAACCTGTATGTAGAAGAAGAGCTGGGCTTTCCACATCCTTTCTGTATAAAACCTTTTCCCTAGTAGCTCCATGTTATTGAGGAGAGCCTTGCATTTACTGTCTTTAGGTACTCTACAGATTTTATGAGTTTCAGAGAATTTGTGAAAGACTACAATAGTAACGGATGAAATTCAGAGATGGTTTAATCTTCTAAATAAGTGTCTAGAGTGGTTTATAAACTTGTGGTATTAATCTTACTTCATTTTATCTGTTCAGTGGTTCCAAAGCCTACTTTGGAAGAAGGCTTTTATTTCTTCTCTGACGTCCACATAACCAGTTATAATAAGCATATTCCTCAGCTTGCCTGGACAGTCACTGCTGATACCAAGGTGTGTGGGACATACTCTTCCCCTGCCCCCCACCCCTTTTTTTTAAAGCCATTTATTTTAAAGAGAAATGCTTATAAATGTAAGTTTAAATGACCTGATGACACTGATAGGTTTTTGAATGCAGCTAGTTATTACATTCCAGCACTGCTTGCTCTTTAATGGTCGGTGTCTGTTTAACAAAAAAGGGACTTGCCTATCTCTTAATAGGCATGGGTAAATAATGGACATATACTTGGCATTCTGATCTTGCAGCCATTGTGTATTTTGGAAAGTCCACTGATTTACAGTTTGAGTTCTGCCTGCTGAAAAGTGTAGAGTTGAGATACCTTTTGATGAACTGTTAATTAAAAGTTTATCATTCGCTTCAAAAAGACATCCTATCCTCCTCTGAAGAACTTCCTTACTGATCCTATCTACTGTGAGGAAAACTGAAAAAGAACAGGTGGAAATGTTATTACTTGAATACTTGTTATTTATAGGCACAAAATAGTATGCCTATTAAATAACAAATAGGCATAAATAATTATAAATAGGTTGTTACATCTCAAAACCAGGTAACTTATCAGGGATGGATGATGTTGGTGGGATGGTCTTTCCTTTCAGGCAGTTAAGCGTGGTTCTTACTTTGCTGCTTGGTGGAATCAGGACTTACTCACCCCCTGTGTCCTATGGAATTAACTAATTCTTTGAGGAAAGAAGGATGAAGACCCTGCTGGGTGTAGGCAGGGCTTGCACATAAGCTGTGAGTGTCCTTGGTATTTTTTACTCCCACACACATGCCAGCTGCAATCTGGACCCATCATTATTACTGTTTATTCTCCTCAGTTTCCCAGCACACAACTGGGAAGTTGAATGCACAATAAACACAAATACATTTACTTTGAGTTGTTTTGCATAGTGTTATAATTAGAAGCTGGAGACAACTCTCTCCCTTCATCGTTGAATAGCGAGGCATTGTTCTTCCTCTTAGTTTTTAATTTCCCAAGTACTGTATCTTCATAGTTGTTCTTTCACGGACTAGAAGTTTTGGGCTTTTTAAAATGTTTGTTTTTAAAACTAATGGGCAGGTACACTAAGCTAATGCATATCTTGTGCTGTTCTGGAGAACTGTTTCAGTCTGTCTAGAAAGCAGGAGCAGCTGCAGGCTGCCTGCAGATGTTGACCGGATGGACAGTTCCTCATGAGTGATTCTGTTATGTTTCCTCAGATCCCTTTTTGAGTTGTGTTGGGCAACTGCTTTTAACCTCTAATGGCTTCCTTATGTTCTCTCCTCTTGTTCAAACAGTGCAGCTGGCTGCTGGGGAGGACAGCACAGTGACAATGGCTGGTGCAACATGGTTTGCAGGCGGATGACGTGTGACAGTGCATAGTCAATACAGTGGTTCTGTTTCCTCTGTAATTGGTGACTGTTGAGTACTGGGTAATTAGTCTAAAAGACACAGAGAAAACAGTGCCTGTTGCTTTGGTTCAAGCAGTAGGTTAAAGCAAGTTACAACTGTTTCTGGATCCCATGTAGCTGTAGGTTCCCTGTTGGACAATCAAACCCCCTTTTCTCATTGTGTTATGGAAATGTTTGATCACTTTCCTCTGCCCTTACTCAAGTGGTGATACAGCTGATTGTATAACTCATAGCAAGCTTTGCAGGAGGCTCTGCTCAGAAGTTTTGGTCAGCAGCTCCTAGTTTGGGAGAAGTATAGAAGTGGAGAAAGACTGGAAAGCTATTAAATCCTTTTTACCAGAGCCTCATGCTGGCTTTATGTCCAAGCGTGATGGAATTGCTTCTGAGACTATTGCTGTTTCTGAGCTCAAATTGTGTCCTTGTGCATAGCTTGTGATGCTGTCACTCTCTCACCCTTCTCTAAGAGGTATTGCTTGACAAAGCCACTACTTAGACGATGCATGAACTAGCTAAGTATTTGGCATCATAATTAAATGAAACGCCAAAATACTTCAGTTACTAAAAAAAGTCTGAGGTAGGTCTGTCCTGACCTCCTCCCTCAAAGAGCTTTTAAACTCAAACCTCAGGTTTTCTTTGAACAAAGTCTACATCAGACAAACCTCCTACAAGAGAGAGAAAAGGCAGACTAGACATGGGAAAGAGTTCAGAAACAACTCTCCTGCTGCTCACTTTTCCCCCACTTCCAGTCTTGGTTTCAGTCAGCTCTGTGGCTTTCAGGGTTGAAGCAGACTGCAAGTTCACTCTGGTTCATAGTTTTTTTCCAGTGTCACTGGGGCTTGTTTCTAGCCTCTGCTGCTGCTTTTGGCTATCTCCTGAGCCTGAACTGCATGCTCATGTCTCCTGGCTCTTTGGTTCTCCTCCCCTTAAGCACACCCAGTAGCTCTCAAATGAAGGTACTGTGTCCTTTCCCCTGCAGAGGAGCCCACTTGGCTCCATCATTCTATTTAAAAAAATATATATATACCAAGAGAAAACAAATAAATTGGATACTGTCTGCCTTAGCCCCTAACAGAGACATTTTTTCTGAAAAAAGAAGGGTATGTTATGATAAATGGGAAATGTACAATATAAATATTTAGCTACTGTTAACTCATCTCCTAATGCTTCCTGGCTATCCTTTCTAAGTTGTTTGTGTGCTTCTTTGAATTATTTCTGTAATATTATTTTCCATTTCAAAATGCAGGTTTTTGAGTTCTCATATAATGAAGAAACTGTAGTTATCCACACCTCCAGTTTGCCCAAAGGTTAACTGGGAGATCTCTTTGACTGCTTTGTACCTCAGCTGGAATTTCTGCTTTTGAGTCTTTAATTGCTGTTTTTTTTGTTATCTAGACTGCTTATTGTGCTAGTTCAGCAGATGTGCTCATAATGAAGAGTGGAGGTTCAGTATTTGATGTATTTTCTGCATGGGATGAATAATTCTGCTCACATTTAGTACAGGTATCTGCTCAGTGTAGGTGCTTAGATCAGATAAAGAGGAAAGATTTGATGGGTAACAATCTGATGAGGAGTTCTTGAAGTCTAACAAGTTTTTGTCTGCTGAAGTAGTGCAGCTCCCACACTACTCTGCACAATGAATATGGTTGCTTTTATCCTACTCCAGTCCAAAACGTCCTAATGAGTTCAGAGCAGTTGTTACAGCGGAAACATACCCATCTGTAAATTAACCACTAGTGTAATGAAAAGTTACACAAATCTGTAACATCTAACCAGTTCCATGACAACTAGGGGAATGGCAAGATACTTCACAATATGATGACAATGATATTGAGGAGGAGGAATGTACATGAAAGAAACAACTGAACAACAATAACAAGAATAGAGGCACATTTTCATTAAATGAAAACATCTTAAACAATGACCTTTCTGGCAAACCACAGAAATAGCAAACATGCAGCCTTTTTAATAACTGTTTCATAGTGGAGTTTTGCACACATACCCCCTGGAAGCTTAATGCAGTCCAAATGTTTATCCTTTGGACAAGGGTTGTGGGTATATGCTCTTTGATGGCTGATTGAACAAGTGAAAGCTTGCAGGTTACTCAAACCTGCAGGGAATCCATGTTCCTGATTACCCCCCTCTCCATTTGAATGTGAGTTTTTCCCACTTGATGTTTTCTTCATCCTTATAGCATTTTTAATGGGAAAAAAGTGAGGGAGAGTGGGGGAACAAAAGTGTTAGTAAATGATCTTGCATAAAAGGTATGCTTAGATTCTATTAAAAAAACCTTGTCTTTGAATTTAATTCAAGCCAGTTCTAGTTCCTACTGATGTTGGGCTGCTGTAGCTCTCATCAATGTCATATTGCATTTGAAATGGGTAAATGTCTTGATTTATAAGATGAAGGACCTGCTTTGTCTCATTAGGCAGATACTGTAAGCTGGAGAGGGAGGACAAAGTATCATTGGGGATGATGCCAAAATCAGTAGCTGTTGCTTCCTAGACTTCTCAAAGCAGTAGGTTTCTTATGAAGAAAGTATTTCAGATTTATTAGTTTATTGAAACTTTTTAAATTATCACTTCTTGCTAACAGCTTTAATCAATGGAATTTATCAGGATAAATAACCTGGCTCTTAAATCAGTGAATCATTATGTGACTTTAATCTGTCATAAGAGTATTAGTAACAAATTTTCAAAAGCCAACTCAAGAGCTCTAGCAATTAATTGAGTTCAGCTAAGTGTAGACTATGCAGAGTTAAAATCCCTGCAATGGACAAATGCTTCTTCTATGTCTAATGTTTTGCTCTGAACCTTTTGGATAGTTCTAGTTTTTCCTATGGCTTTTATCATAGTTCAATGTTAGTTGTTATTAATATTCTCCAACCTTCAAATTTTCATTAGAAATTATGGTTATGCCTACTTGCCTGCAAGTCCATAAGGATGCAAAACACAAGAGATAAAAATAAACTACTGCCATTCTTATTTAAGGGATTCCTATTAAGGGATGCCATTCAGAGGGACCTCAACAGGCTTGAGAAATGGGCCCATGCCAACCTCATGAAGTTCAACAAGGCCAAGTGCAAGGTCCTGCACCTGGGTTGGAGCAAACCCAAGCACAAATACAGGTTGGGCAGACAATGGATTGAGAACAGCCTTGAGAAGGATCTGGGGGTGCTGGTCAATGAAAAGCTCATGAGCCAGCAATGTGCACTCGCAGCCCAGAAATCCAACTGCATCCTGGGCTGCATCAAAAGAAGTGTGGCCAGCAGGTCGAGGGAGGTGATCCTGCCCGTCTACTCTGCACTCATGAGATCTCACCTGGAGCACTGTGTCCAGTTCTGGAGCCCTCAGCACAGGAAGGACATAGAGCTGTTGGAGCAAGCCCAGAGAAGGGCCACAAAGATGATCCAAGGGCTGGAGCACCTCTTCTATGAAGACAGGATGAGAGAGCTGAGGCTGTTCAGCCTGGAGAAGAGAAGGCTTTGGGGAGAACTTACAGTGGCCTTCTAGTATCTGAAGGGGGCCAAAGGAAAGCTTGGGAGGGACTTTTTACTATGGTGTATAGTGATAGGATGAGGGGTAATGGTTTTAAATGTAAGAGGGGATATTTAGGTTAGACATTAGGGAGAAATTCTTTACTGTTAGTGTGGTGAGGCATTGGAACAGGTTGCCTAGGGAGGTTGTGGCTGCCCGCTCCCTGGAGGTGTTCAAGGCTAGGTTGGACAGGGCTTTGTGCAACCTGGTCTAGTGGAAGGGGTGTCCCTGCCCTTGCTGGGAGGTTGGAACTAGATCATTTTCTAGGTCCCTTCCAACCCAAACCATTCTATGATTTGATGGTGCTTTACCAGAATTAAAATGTATGGTCCATAACCCTGTAACTTTTATTGCAGTTTGTAAACTAAGTGCAAGTAATGCAGTGTTATGAACTAGAGCATAAATTCAGCAACTCCAAATAGAAAAAAAAAAAGATGGTTTCTTTTTTAGAAAGCATGAGAAGGGAAATGGAGAGTCTGCTTCTGTTGTTCTTTGCTGGGGGTTTTGTGTGTAGAGATGTGTGCCTGTGAGAAGCAGGTTGGGTAGGATCAAAATCCCACTGGTGAGACAGTCAGGACCGTAGCAGAGCTACATACTGAGTGCTCTGCATCCACTGTGCTTCCTTCTCTCCCTCTTCCCTCTTCAGCTCCCTTCATGCTGTAAGCATAACCTTGCTTAGGCTTTGGCAAACCCATGGTAGTTTTGTGGTATTTGGTGACTCTGTGCAGGTTAATGCTCTTCATCCACATGAACAGACCAAGGAAGCATGTTCAGCATGCAGGCTGGCCACAGCTGTGCTCTACAACAAGGGCTAACTGCAGCTCCTCGAGTGTAGACAGGGCTTCATTCAGCCTTTGTGATGAGTTGTTACAGTTTGGGCAGACTTTCATATAGTTGCGGAAAGGGCATGTTAATGTCTTGTACCTCTTGAAAGACACACTTTTAAATAACATGCAGCTGCACTGTATTTTCAGTCCATTCCCGTGATGCTTTATGAGAAAAGATGACCAACTCATTTATGGTAATACTGAGCAGTACTAACTTCAAATTTATGGGACACCCAGTGCCTAGATGCCTTAGGGCGCCTGACAGGCTATAACTTAAAATGTAACTTTAAAAAAAGCAGTGTGATTTAACACAATAGAACCAATAGAGAAACAGAAACCCTATTGTGTGATAAATAGAATAGTAACCCACAAACAATATCAAACCCAAACTCTGCAGCCTGACCCAGAGGGGTGCCATTGTTTTCTCTGAAATGTCAGAGGAGAACACACTTGAGCTAAGAGAAAGCATTTATATAGGCAGGCTTTGCATGTGGTAAAACAGAACCAGCTACAGCTTTAGACTGAGGGGTAGGATTTGTTGGTCTTGTTAACCAAGGACGGATACACTTCAGAAAGGAAGCAACACAGTGGCAGACATCTTTCAAATACCTTTCTGTAGATACTACTTTTGTATAGCTATTGAGTGCTATTCAAAGTACACTTGTCATCTTATTAACCATTAGATTAATCTGTACACATACATTTTTCTACTGGTCCCTCTTCTCTACTGATTTCAGATAGTTACAGAACTTGCTGAATTTAGCTTGCTCTCAAAGTCAATTTCTGCACCAAAGTGTGGTTTAAAAGGCTTGTATCAAGCTTTTCTATCTGCTTCCATTCATGGTGAACAGTGGAAGCAGTTCCTGAGAGGGTGCCATGTGAGATGTTTCCCCTTGTCTTTAATCCTTCCAGTGCTTTTGAAATTGACTAACTTCACTAAGCAATGTTAAGCTGCACAAAATATTTGCAATTACACAATTTAATATTTGAAATAGCTGCTGGATTTCTTCCTTTTTCTTTTATTGCTTTATTGTCTTTCTAATGTACATCAGTCATTTTACAGTTGAACTTTATGGACCTTGACAACCATATCCAAAAATGATTTGAGATAGAGTTGTATATTTGATAATTGTTGCTGTTTGTTTTTTTAGATACTAGTCTGACATCTTGTATAATAACAATTGGAAAATAAGCCTTGTACAGCTAAATAAATTATCCTAAGTATTGTGAAAGGTTATCTTGTGTAAGTTATCTTTCTAATAACAACAGAAGTATTATGTTTGTAGTTTTTTTATTTGATATTGTGACTATATCCAGGTGGTAGGGAAGTGGAATTATTCAGTCTCTAGAGTCTGGCATACAATTTCCAAAACAGTGCATTTCTTGTATCTACCTCATGGCACCCCACTTAAACAATGTTAACAAGAAATACAGTTCCCCGAGAAATGCGGTGATCTGAAACTTGCATATTATGGCATCAAAACATTTCCATTTGTTTGAGGGACAGTGAAATTTTATATAGTTGCAATCTAAGTGTTATTTACAATGATTAATAGAAGGCACAACTTAATTTTACAGAAATCAATGCTATTCAATGGTGGTCATAAATCAGAATAGTTATTGAAATCAGTTCTTCAGAATGTTATAAGATTTTTTTAAATTGCCAGTACACAATCTCATTTTTTCAGATTAATCTTTTCTGTTCATTTTAAGTTCTGCAAAACTATAGGCAATGTGGCTGGATGTGCTGCTTTAAAAACAAAACAAACCACACAAATATAAAGGACACACATAACTGGTAGCTTCCAACTCTGTTTCTCTGATCCTACATTTCCACCTGACTTGACTTTGAGTTCTCAGTGTGTGGGGACAGAGTTGCTGTGTACCCATGCTGTCAGGTGGAATATAACAGGGATTAGAGTTTCCAAAGGGAAACATTAAACACAACAGCCATTTTCAAATATTCATCCTGCATGGTTTAGTGAAAACTGAATTCCTGACAAATGTTGGTCATTGAATGTTTTGGTTGGCTTTTGTTAGACTCAGTTAATTCTAAACATAGATGCATATGGTACCCTGGATTATGCAGGGGTAAGCCAGAAAAGCCATATAAAGCACCTCATTGCCATGCATGTTATTGAAGCTGGTTCTGCTAAGGCCTGTAGGTGGAAAACGATCATATTTGGTTTAAGTTTTTATATGCAAGACTGGCTTCTATCTTCTTGTACAGAATACAACATCCATTTAGATGGAGTAAGTCAAAGATCCAGAAAAGAATTCAAGTTCTGCTTTAAAGAAGTAAGAATTGCCTGTTCTTCCAGTGGAATTCGTTACAGCACTGAGAAGTATTTTCTGGAGGAATGTGTAATTGACTAAGAAAGTGACTTTAGTGGCATGCAGGCAGGCAGGAGACTGGAAACCAAGGAAAGCACTAAGATGCATTTTGGATATTTTTTGCCTGTTCTTAAGTTGGTAGCTCTCATTTTGGTGTGTGCTCTAAGGATATGTTTTGTTCTTTGTTTTTTTTAAGAGTTCACATAACACTTCTGAAAAGGCTGAGAAAAATATTTAAGTTTTATATTTGGGTTAAAAAAAACCAAACCCACCTAACTTCTGTTAGTCAAGAAAAAAAAAAGTCTTTAAATTGACTAGAAAATAGATTATTTGTCATGTTGGTGCAACTTTCCCAAATCTCTTATAACCTTGCAATTTAGAGATGGCACAGAATTACCAGAAATCTAACATAACTAAAAAAAAATAATTACTGAATTAATAAAGAAAGGTATAGAAATGCACTTCAGCTTAGAGTCAAAGCAAAGGTCAATGCAAACTAATTCTGCTTAACAGAAATGGGCACAGGTCAGGGTCCCTTTGCAACATTGTACTGTACGTTGCACTCAAAACCTAAAAGGAAACAACATTGCATTTATGGGGCTAAATGTCATATTGCCTCTTATAAGATACACCTGAAATTACATGGTGTGCTGATTTCAGCTGTTCTAAAAATAACCAAAACCTAGGAAAAAATCCAACAGCCTTCTAAATAATACTCCCAGATACCAGACCTCTGGAGTTAATGAGAAGTCTCCTTATATTTAAAATCTACTGCCTCCACCCCTAACGGTTTGGCCACCTGGGTGTTTGTCTAATATCTCAGGTCAAATACCACTGATAGCTGTGAATTCAACATTTCATAAAGGGGGGGAAAAAAAATCTGGGTCTGTAAATACTGGAGGCATGTGCCACTCCTGGAAACATGAGCCCTTTGAATTCAAAGTCTCGAGATAGACTGAGGTGGTGCTGATGGTGAAATCAGTGATGCATTGAGGAGGATTCATGAAAAAAGAGTTTTAAATTCTCTGAAGGGAGGAGGGGGCAAGTATTTGGTGGCTAAAAGTTGAGCATGTTTTTCCAGCAGAAAGGAATACTAGAAATGCCAAAATAAAGTAAAATTGAAGACAAGATGTGAGTAGAGGAGGCTGGAAAGGGTCAAAAGAGCAAGTAGTAGGTATGCAGGCAGCAGTGCAAGAAGATAATGCTTGAACATGGGATCTGATCTAAGATGATTAAAGCTATGTAACTATTGTCTCTTAGGTGGACCTGGGAATTAGGCTTACCTCCCCAACTATGTGTTGCAGATCTACTTGCTTCTCATTTCCTGCAGGCCCTAGAGCAATTAGTTTTCTTCTGTGACCAGGTTTCCTGACCAGGCGAATTAAATTGCTGCAGCTCAAGAAGAAACAAGTTTTATAGTGTGGATAATCAGGAGCTGTAAGCCCTCCACTGGTGGTTCAGACACAGCTTAACAGAATATTGAAAGGTAGAAGGAGTGTACTTTCATGTCGTTGAAGAGGGTAGCTCAAGTGCTGTTTTTCTGAGAATGGGAGGAAGACAGTGAGGCCAAAGAGCATAATAATTAAGTGAAAGACGATTTGAGACAAGTCTCTGAGCAAAGGACATCTTTTGAAAACATGCTTAGAGTGCCAAAATGTATTTTCTGTAGCAGGCAGTTCTGAGAAATGGCTTCCGTGTGTATGTAACTTCTCAAAGGATTTAAAAACATTCCATGTAGCAGCTTTATGGTACCCTATGTAGTGGAGTGCTAGATTCATGGAGAAGTGAAAATATGAATATCCAATACCATGTGGCAGACACGAAAGGTAAAGGTCAGTAATGACAGTTGTCATCTATCTGCTGTATTAATAGTAACAAACCATGGTAAGTTCATAGTATAGTAGTCAGCTGTCTTCCTGCTACTGGAAAAGCCAATATGGTGTTCCAGCTTCCATGTCCTGTTCAGGAATGGTGGAAAAATACTTCATGGCATTAAAGCTCTTTCAAGGTTTTATAAATAATTTATTGTGTGGTTGCACTGTCAAAAATTGTGTTCAATGATAGGCACAGAACAGGTACTGAAAAGGAGTCTAATTTAAATGTTTTTTCAATAAATAAAAATAGTTTCTCAGAGTAGGACTCAACTTGGTGACAAATTTCATGTTACATGAAGATCCCTCTGAAGATTAGGCAGCAAGTAGGAGAGGAAGTAGGTAATTTGAAGACTTACTGCTCTCAGAAGGAGCAATGTCTGATGGGAAATGGGGCCCAAGAAGGTCTGACCTTTATGCAATGGGGCATGTATGTGAATGGTTAGGATTGAAGGAACTAGATCACAAGGGAGAAGCTGGATCTGCAAAGTCACTTTGCATTAATGAAGGAAAAAAAGGTGAGCTGATCCGCAAGGGGCTGACAGAAAAACAGGGTGGGTGAGATGAGTTTAGGAAGTTACTCACAAGTTGAAATAGGATGTCACTGAGCTGAGGAAGACACTTTTAGAATGTGTAAGGTGTGACCATGGAGTTCATCTGCTACAGCATAAAGTGATTCTGTCAGTTCCTGTCACAGAATAAAATAATGGGGATGTCTTGTGCTATATGTTTTAAAATAAGGATTTTGAAGTTTTGTGCTCTAACTTCAGAATTTCTGAGATTCCCTAAGTTCATGTTTTTCTGGGTTTTTTGATATTGGAGTAGAACATGTGAGTGCACCGAGAGGTCACTCCGTGACAGTGCCAAATAGCAGGTGTCTAGGAGAAATTATGTGACTGGGTCAGGTGTGTGTGGTGGTGCTCCTGGGTACTTGTCTAGCCTACAAGTATGTGAGGCATGGAGACCTTCTTAGCTAGACACAGCTTCTATGGATGTAATAACCCTCAACAGGCTTTTCTTACATCAGCCTGTTGAATAGTCCTGCCAGAGCTATAAAGGTTGGAGAGTTCTGTTTTTTTTTTTTTCGAGTTGAAGCTGACTAATTGACACCAACAAGAGGGGAGGGCTTAAAAAAAAAAAAGCAACAATCTAAAATTGGAAAAGGTAACAAGCTTGGGCCTGAGGTCTTTGCTCAATATCGGAAAGCTGCCTCAAATTTTTTCTCTAGGTACTGGTACTTTGTGTATGTCTGCCATCACTTTCAATGCATCTTGCTCTAAACTCATACTGTCACAGGAAATGGGACTAAAAAAGAGCTCAGGAAATCATCTGGTGTAGGGCTGTGTCAAGCACCAGCTGTGCCTGTGTCACTTCACATGCTTGCCTAGCCTATTCTCAAAGACCCATGTTGATGAAAGCCCAGTGACCTTGCTAGCCAGTCTGTGCAAGTACTTTACTCACTTTAAGTATTTTCAATGTCCAGATACTCAGTTGCTTCAATTTGTTGATTCATTCTTCTCATGATCATAGTGGTTACTAAAAGAAAAAGCTTTCTAGTTTTCTTTAAAGTAGCTTTAATGTACTAAAAGACTATTACATATCCAAAAGTTTTCTGTTCTCTGGACTAATGCTTGAATGCCTTCAATCTTTCTTCTGAGGCCATCTCTATTAAACTTTTGATCAAGGTCTATGGTTATCATCTGGACTTCACTTTTCCTTTGTCTATAAAGTCTGTAACTGCTATAGAAAGAAATTAGATACACTTGACATGATTTTTCTTAACAAAAACATGCTAGAGCTTTGTCTGCTGTTCCACTTTTTGCTAGAAATGTGATGCCTCAAAATTAATCCAGCTGTCCAGCTTGGGCTGAACTAATACTGAGGATTATTTTATCTTGCCATCTTTCATGCTGGGGTGTATAAATAATAATATATATCACACTTTCACATCTGTGTAATGCCATTGACTCAAGTTCAGCCTAAGACTCACTACTGCTTTCAGTACTTTTTTTCTAAAGAGTTGCTATCTATGCAATTGTATTCTCTCCCTTTTTCTTATGTTTTGTAGCTATGAGATCTTTTCACTATTGAACTGCAATCTGTTTTATCAGATCACACCTTCCATTAGTCAAGATAAAAATGTAAATACTACAGGGCTCAAGGCAGAGCTTGTTGTTCTAAAAGTGTATTACTGCTCCTCAGTATTTTTAAACACTTCCTACTAGCTCTTTAGACTTCTTTCCTATATTGCTTACATTAAGCTAGTAATTCAGGTTTCATAGTGATGTATTAAGTAGTAATGACCCCTTAATTAATCCACATCATGTGGACCTAAAAGAAGCACTATATAATTAGGCTGTATTAGATTTTTGCTGCTATCTCACATGACAACTTAATCTGGTACTTATTAGCTTAAAATTTTGTCTTAATTTTTTTAAGCCCAAGTTTAAAAATCTCTGACTACATAGGAGTGAATAGGAATGAACACTTAATATGTCATCAGCTTGGGAATAGAAATGCAAACACATGTATGTACTTTAATATTCTCAAAGGGGAAGGCGAAAATTCTTAATTCTGAAATCCTGGAGCTAACTTTCAGAACTTCACATATCAAACTGAAAATTTGACAGTAACTACTCTGTACATGTAAGAAAAGAAAGACATAAGTTAAAAAGCAATCTTGCCATTTAATGCTTTGCATGACCTTGAGTATTGCAACACAAGAAGTCTGTATTGGTTTACAGAAAAACCAAAGAGCCAACTCTGCATTGATTAGAAGGGAGATTTGGTGGGAAAATAACTTTTTTAGGTTAAATTGTTTCCTGAATTTAGAAAGCTCTGAAAGAATCAGCATAGAAAAAACAAGCCACAAAAAAAAGAAGACATTCCTTAAAAATAGCTCTGAAAGGAATTTTCCTCAGCAAATCAAAGTGCATTAGGGAAACTTAAGTTTTTCAGATAACCAGAAAATACAGACAAAACAAACACTGTTAGAACTGGAAGAAAACCCTGAGACACTAGACGAGTTGATAGGGCTTATTGCCATATTGACAAAAGGCACATTCAATTGTTTAGGAAAGTAGATTGTCTTAGATCTAAGAGACTGAGGTTTTTAGTCAGTAGAATAACATATGGTTTAAGCTGACTCCATGTCAACACAATTTGTTTCAGGTACTTAAGAGTCACTGTGCCTGTTGATTACTAGTAGCAAGGCTGCCATTGTCCCCAGAGCAGACTTTAAAGGCCTACACAAGTCTTACTAATCTGTCAGTTAACTTGCTGCTTTCGTTTCTAAAGCTTTCATTTGAGAGCTTTCATTTCATTACACTTCTTGGATTTGTTTTCTGAAACAAGAGAATTGTCTCATCTGTTTGCGCCGCCATGTTGTGCGCACTAAAGCAATATGCTTTCATCTTCAGCTTGTCAGCATTGTATACCATAGTTGCTGCTATTGGCTTTAAAGAAGGAGAGGATTTTTCCCATATATTAATTGGTTTATTTGGGGAATGGAGTAGTAAATTTTTTAGACTGATCTTTGTACAACTGAGAAAAGGACAAAAAGCCCTGAGATGTCTGTATGCTATTCCTCTTACCATCTTCCCCTCAGATTCTGTCATTAGACAAGCTGAAACCTTTGCATCCTGAAACTTCCATGGAAAACGTGAAGTGCAAAGCCCTTTTTCCATCCTGGTCCAGATACTGCAGTGTATATGGCCTGGGAACTAGTTTACAATGAAAAAAAGATCCCACAGAAAGTTAATGACCTTGTACCTAGTCAGAAAAATGGGCTTGGCAAATTCCAGGGAAATACCTGACTTAAACCTTTGCATACCTGATCAAATCTAAATGTCATTTGCACACTGGAAATGGGAGATATACATGAACAAAGAGGAAACAGCCTGACAATATTATAAATCCTGCAAACGGGGTACAAGCCAGGTAAGCCAAAGATGGTTTTTTATTTGGTTGGGATTTTTTTAAAGAGCTGCTCCCGACCTTACCAGGTTAAAAGGAAGTGGATGGGCTTTGAAAGGAAATAAGTAGATCCAGGAAGGAAGTTTTCAAAACAGCAGCTTCAAACTTAAATAATCTCCAGGGCAGAAATGTTTTGTGGACCAGTGAATGTACAAACTGGGAAGGGGGAGCCATTATCATGAGCAACACCTTTTCTCAGATCTGTCATATATACCACATTCTGGTATTGCTATGGATGCTGCAAAAGCTAATATTCTAATATTTAAGGATGCAAGAAATTCTTAAAAGGATAAAAAACCCCAACATTTGGCTCTGTGATTCCAGTCCAACTGGCTATGGGGCAGGAGGAGGGAGGAAAGAAATGTGAAGTCCCTGGAAACCTTAGGGGTGATACTATACCATCTAAAGAAGGGATTAGCTATGAAAACTGTCCTTTCTTCTAGAGAACATTTTCCTTCTTAGCTGCTGAATGTTTCAGTGGCTGGCATGTTTACTTCTGAAATCTTGAAGATATTTTTTTGTCTTAAATCGGTTTCTTAGAATGTGACATGTTAATTTATTAAGTGTTATTTAATTAATTCTTCTTTGGGTGGAGTGAGTAGCATACCATGGTTCTGGTATGATGTTACAGCAAGCATTATAATATTATTACTCTTGCAATTATTTTATTTTTTACCACACAGGGATTCCTGCCATGGAATTTCATTTGGGACATAGTAGCTTCCATGACTACTTAAGAGGCTTCTTCTGAAAAAAACTTTTCCCTTTCCAAGGAAGTTATGTAAATAGTTTCTGACACAATTAGTCTTCAAATCTGAAGGCTGCTGGATGCCCTTGTGTTTCTCCTTAGTGCTCCATGTATTTCTAAACAAGCAGCTACAGAGAAACATAGAGACAGTGGGTGAAAACACTCAGTTTCTCTGTGCTAGATTGCAAATGAGTTGTGGCTCAATGTTTGCTCTTTGAGGAGGGGTGAGATTTTCAACTGCTCAGCATTGTGCAGGTTGTGGGAAATGCCCTAGAATAGGCCATAGAAAGCTCTATAGCTCCATATTAACCTAAGCAAAACTAGCTCAATGTGTGACTGAGCAATTAAGAAAGTAAAAAGCAGAACTACAGGAAAGCAAGATTTTATTTGTTACTTGTGCTTAATTATTATTTATCTACTGTTATTTGCTTAAGGTTACCACCCAATTGCATTTTATTTACTGCAATACTTCAGAATAAATTATTTTACTTGAGGTATATTCCTCAGATACAAACAACTTTGAGCTTGAACGGGGAATCAAAAACCCAAACCAAACATGCTCATGCAGTGAAAAAAACAAAACACCTCAATGTTTGAGGCTTGTTCAGTGCCCTGTGCCAAGTTTTAGACTTTAAACTTCCTGGTTGTGTTAATTAAAATTTATTATGTATCTCAAACACTGAATGTGCTCATGTACATGTCAGTGTGCTTTTATGATTAGAATCAAGTGCATTGTATGCAGTAGAACTGAAAACATTAATCTTGTCCACTTTCACATGTCCTTACATACTCATTGTTCACTCAGGAAGAGGAAAGGACTCACTGAAACTTCACACATCTGAGTTGTTACAAGATTTCACAATGAAACAGTACTATTTTGCACTCTTCCCATAACTTCATACTGTCATTTCAACAGAGGATTTTTTAACACTCTGGATTAATTACAGTTTGCAACATAAGGTAAAACTTGTGTTTCCATGTTCAGAATCTGCTCCACACTAGATCTTCTTTACTGTCCATTTTCCAGGACTCTGGCTAAAGGGAAAATGGATCTTTGAAATGTTACAGAAATCTTGAGTCAGTCTTAGTTATAGGAATTATAACTTTCTTTTCTACGTATTAAAGCTACTTTCCTCCTGTTTTCAGAACAATATCTACTCCTGTTTAGCCTGGCTGTGGTAGAGCAACTCCACTGAATAATGACAATGTTGTCATTAATCAGGGCTAAGGCCTCTCAGACAAGTTATTTGTGTTTTCTCTGGGTGACTGTGGTTTCTGCATGTGATCTTTTGTCCAAGTTGGGCACACAACCCAGTTTCTCAGACATTGTTTTAGAGCACAAGTGCCACCCATCAGTTCAGCTAAGCCACCCAGACTATGTTTTGGCAATGAAGATAGTTGTTTCTGTGAGCACAAACATTCCTGGACTGTCACCCTTCCCTCAGTTGCACCTATTTTAGTACAAGTGTCAAGGAAAGAACACTTGAAAACAGCAAAGAAAATTACCTGGGCAGGTATTTCTGTTGCTTTGGAGTGGGGAACTTGAAGAAAGCAAGCCAGTAAATGTGGGAAAGGGTAGCAATTTAACTGAATGGCATAGATACTACCTGCTGAAATATCTAGTGCAAAGTTACCTTCTGTATGGCTGTGACCTTCTGAGAAGAAATTAATGAGTCAATGTGGGTCACAATGCAGAGACTAAAAACCTGTTGATAACAGTGCTTTTGGAAGGTGTGCACCAAGGTGTACTTCTCAGTCTCTGGGAAAAGGGTCTGGAAATGGGCTGACAAAAGTTTTTCCCCTATGTCGTTCAACAGAGCCTCTAGAAAGAAATTAGAAAGCTATTCACCTGTTCTTTGTTATCCAGTGGCTACTTGTGTGCCTGGAGGGTGTCCTGGAAGTGCTTCTTTGTGCCTGGGTATGAGGTGTTCACAAGTCAGACCCAGCACTGAGAAGTTCTGTGAGTGTAGTTGTGTCACATGGTGGACTTCTTCACACTCCTAAGTTGCTGCCGTCTGTGCCAGCAAAGCCTGGTGTATCTGCAGCAATTTTAACAGAAATGCATATTCACTGGTGCAGTCACTTTGCTATGTCAGCAAGGAGATTCCTTTCACTGGTGCATGCTGCATCCTCAGCTGAGGGTCATGCTGGCACAGGTGCCTTCTGCAATCAGTTTTGTTCATGATGGAGGACAGGAGGCTATATGCACCTGTGCCATGTATTTACCAAATACAAACCAATTATGTTGAAACTTACAGGGCTCCACTCTTGCCATTAACTAGTGATCAACATACATTCAGCACGATGTGATGTCTTTCATCTTCGTTCTGTCCGATTTGGGTCTTTGAAACCTCACTCTCCTTGCAACTGCAGATAGGACAAAACAGAACAAAGCTGTAACATTAATCTCTGCTTGATTAGCAGTTGTCAGCTTAAAGCACAACAAGGCTGACTTTATTCCCCCCACTGGCCCTTGTATGAACCAGAAAGGACAAATACCAACAGCACAGGAAGCCCATCTATAAGACCTTATGGTCAACAGCTGATTCATTTAAGTTAAAAATTAAATGCTGGTACAGGTGGTCAGGCAGTTGTGAATATCCAATTAACATCACAACACCCATTATACTACAAAAAAGAGAGACTGGTGTCTGTTTTGTCCAGTGCTATAGCATCTTTCCTGTTTTGCTTAAACAATGAAATACAGATAACTGCATTTCACGTTGGAATAATGATGATGAAGTTTATAAATGAAAATAATTATTCTTGCATACTTCAAGAGCCTAAAAACCAGAACATGTAAATGTACTGCAAATTATGCTGTACTATTTCTTTTAAGTTAAATGTAATCTTTTAAGGTTCAAAATAAAGCAACCCCAAGTTTTCTGGGTTTTTTTTAAGAGAAAAATACTGAGAACTTCATGAAGTGGACATTTTTTTTGAAATATTCATAGAACTTGGAAGAGGTGAGAGGCAGGGAAAATTATGCCAATATTTTAATCTGATACATATTAAGGCAAATTTGTCTCCAATCAAGAAAGTATTTTAGTGTACAAAAATATTAAGTATGTTCAATTATGCATATGGAAGTTTTGGAGCTAGATCTTGATTAAAATAATAGTTAAATTCTGCTCTAACTCTTAAAACTGAAGCAGTTGTCCCTGGCAACTTAATTAATCTCTGTTAAATATATTTGTTTTTTGAAGTGTTACAGTTCTTACTAACATAGATCGTAGATACTCAATCTTCTTATTTTTTAATAAATTAACAGTCAGCGTCAAGGTTATTCATCTAGGTGTAAAACCTGTGTGCCTAATTGTTTTCATTCCCAAAGTCATACTTCCCACCATATTGTTGGATTCGTTTTTCCTTTCTCTTTGCAAAGTGAGGGCCATATCTAATTTACTGGAGCAGCTGTTTGTATATTCAATGATATAATGCAGCACTATATAAATATTTGTGTATATAAGTGTGTGCTGGCAAAAATATACATTACCTTAGTTAAGACATTTTTTTTAAAAGCTTCATGATATATACAACTAGATACTAATCACCAAATGGTATCATTGTGTGCGATATATAAAGGCACTGGCAAGTAGTCAAAGGGAGTCTCATGCAGCTAGCCCTATTTTTTTCTAAATTTATTCTTCCCTAGATGTTTGCTAATGGACTGGCAGAAATCCAGCTGATACAAAACAAAAAACACTTATGATGATCCATTCACTGGTATGTTGTATGAAATTCTGGGCTTTTTTTTTTTTCATTCCTTCCAACTGATATCAACATAATTTTTTTCTGATACTTCGGGAACTAGAAGCTTTTACTACTTAACTTCTATTATTTATACATGTTAATTTCTCTGGAAGAATACTAAGAGAAAGAGGTTGTTGAACTCCAGTGGTCTAATTATTAATATTTTGCAGCACAATTTGAAAAAATATATATAACATTTTTTCAGGTTTTTTCTTTTCTGCTTGTCTCACTACCTTCATACTTGCTTTTAACTTTTCCAACTACAACACTACGTCAATTTAGAGAGCAACAGTATGTATGATACGGGCTGAAATCCCAACCAAAATTTGTTAGCTTTCTAGAAAAAGTTCAATGTTGCATATTATGGTTTTATGAAACAGAAATAACTGTGTATTGTTAGCAACCTTCTGAAGTGTAACTTCTTTCTCTCTGTTCAAATTTGAGTGTGTGCAGTATTAGAATACAATGTCCCTACTGGGTATGTTGTAAGAGTATAAAGGATGTTACTCTTTAGACAAAAACAGTGTTACATTTGGGTTCCTTTAGTGTTGCTAAAGTTCTGGCATTCCATTTGAATCCCCAAAAGTAAGGGATTATGTGGCTTCAAAAGTGAAACTAAATCTGAATTCACTCGTTCCTGCAATACAAAAATGAGGATAAATGTGAGTGATGTCCAAGAAAACACAGTGCTCATGGCAAGGGTTACCTACCATTCTAGTTGTTTGCTGTTGTTTCTGATGAGAATACCCGTTCTCTTCAAGCAGCCATATCTGTAAATACTAGCTGATAGCTATTTCAGCATGAATGTGAGAGGTCCCAGTTCTTAAAAAAAAAAAAAAAAACAACCCAGCCAATTCTGGATTGTGGCAGGGTGACGCCGATCTGCCTCTGTCAGGCTTCCCGATCAACTGCATCCCTCACATTTGAGTCCCAGTGGTGCCTGCTCACTGCCTTCCTCTTGCACCTGCTTTAAGGTCACGCCACTGCAGAAACCTGAGGGAAAAGCCAACCCTTTGATGAAGGCCGATGGTCAGAATGATGCCAGACCACAAGCTGTGACTGGATGATGAAGAGACATTTGCTCTGGGAACGAAAGCTATCCTACAGGTGAAAACATGATTTTATGCCTCACGGTGGCACATCAGGAGGCCGCCAGCGCTGCGTCCTGCGCCGGAGAGTGTCGTTGGGGTCAAGCCTCAGCAGCCAGGTGTGTTGAAAGCCCTGCGATGTGACGCAGCGACCGGGCGCCCCTCGAGGGCGCGAAGCCCCTGAGCGCTGCCGGCCGGGCCCTGCCTCGCCCGCGCCGGCGGCCGCTGCTCCGCCCCGCCCCGTCCCGTCCTGGCCCCGCTGCCCGGCCACGGCGGGGGCCTCGCCGGCGGCCTGGCTCCTCCCCTCTTCCTCAGGAGCAGAGAAAGCCCCGCAACCAGCCCCTCTTCCTGCCCCCTCCCCGGTCTCTCTCTCTTTCCCGGTGGCATGGAAGTCCCCGATAATCGTCGTCCCCCGTAGCAGGCGGCGGCCCGAGTCAGTGCAAAATGCTGGGCATGTACGTGCCGGACAGGTTTGCCCTGAAGTCGTCAAAAGTGCAGGACGGGATGGGGCTCTACACGGCCCGCAGGGTCAAAAAGGTGGGTGCTAGCCGGGCGAGTGGGGTAAGGGCCTGTCCCGGCCTGGCGGGGAGTGGCTGCCACGTATGGTAGGAGAGCAGCGTTGCTCCTCCGCCCCTCGCCGCCGCCGGCCGGGCAGCCGCGCTCGAACTTCTCAGACCCGTTGTGCCGGCCCTGCCTCCGCTTCCGTCCGCCCGGGCTCCCGCTCCTCGGGGGAGGCACCGCCCGCCCCGGCAAAAGGAGCCTCCCTGGGGCGCTGCCGCTGGGGGCGGGGAAGGGGCGCGGGGGTCTGCTGGGCCGGGCCGGGCCGGGCCGCCGGCTGCCCTGCAGGGTTGGGCGGAGGGTTTTCTCTGTGTTTTTTTTTTTTGTTTGTTTGTTTTTCCCGTTTCTTTTAACTTTGTGTTTCTGGCGCTGTTCTGAGGGAAGAGCTCCTCCAGACAGGACTGTCTCCTTCCTTACTGCCTGGCTGCAGAGCGAGGTGCGCCTCTGAGGTACGAGGTACCCACCTGCTGGTTGCAGGCTCCTCTCGCCTCCCCACTCCTAGAGTTCTGTGGGATGGATGATTTAATTTTTTAATTTTTTAAAATTTCTTTATTTTTTTTTTTTTTTTAATTTTTGGGGTGATAAAGCTGGGCCTGTGAAAGGTGTGATTCCTCTGAACTGCAGGTCTCTCACAACCCCAACCAGGTCAAGTCCTGCGGTGTCTCGTAATTGAATTGAAAGTCTCTTGATCTGAAATCCCAATTATAAGTATTCAGGTGGCTTGTTTGAACAGATAAAGGCATCCCAAAAGTTACAAACACAGCATTTGTGTACACTTACACATATTTTGTATGTTTTGTTTTCCATCTTTGTCCTCATTTTGGCTTTGCATGGGTTGGGAGAACTGCTTCATTTTTCAGTGGTTTCATCAACAAGGCTTAGGCACCTTGGGATAGGGGGTGTCTCAGTTTTAAGGTGTCCCTGAGTGTTAATGGGGGGTGGAAGTGGAACAATTCTGTATTGCTTGGCTTAAATTACTTAGTACTAAGTACTAGGAGTGTCTGGTGATAGTGTTTGTTATAGCCTTGTCCTTTGGCAGTAAATCCTCTGTGCTGGTAGCACAGGCAATTGTGGTATGCAAAGCCCTGATCAGAAGTGTGTGCCTGACAGGCAGACTTTGCTCTTTGAAGCTCTTGAGTTGCTCTGTGTGCAGTGGTTGATACAGGTACTCCTAAAAAATGGTTGGAGACCTGAGCATTGTGTGTTGTCACAGCTGTTCAGCGAAGAGTTGACTTGTAAATAACACATGATAATCGGGGATGTAGCCAAACGATGTGTTACTATTTTCCATTGAAAGAAAAATCACATCTGAAGTGCTCTCAACATGTTCTCTCCAGTAATGAGGCAACACTACTACACTTCGTGGCTTTGATACAGAGTAGTTAATAGATGTTACATTTATTCCTTGGAGCTTTGTGATTGGGAGGAGGTGTTGGATATGACAATTGCTAAGTAAGATCTCATATTCCTGAATAGCAAATACTGCACCATTTTTTGCTGTTGCTATCACACACCTAAAGTAGTCTTATCTGAAAGTAAACCGTGTTTCAGATGATCTTATACTCAGAAATTGGAATACGAACTCCTCAATTGCTAATTAATCATGAAGTAGGCATCTGAAAATTCTATTAGCAAAGTTTTGGTGGTAATACATTGCAAACTGCTGTTGTCTGCCATCTGCTTTTGTGCCTTAAGGCTATGCTTTCAAGCTTTTGTCTGTAATTGTAAAAGGTGTAAACTTGGTTTTGTTATATTAACAAAAGCTATGACTCACTTGTAATTTCTTTTCTCCAGCAGCTGGCCTTTGGTTACAGCACCAGTATCTTAAGGCACTTGGTATCATAATCAGTTTAGCATAAGCTGAGAATGTTGATGGCTGCATATGTTGCACATATAAGTGTATTGAACTATTTTCACCTTCATTGCTGATTAATCTAAAAGTAGAAGGATCATAGAATCATAGAATTGTTAAGGTTGGAAGGGACCTTAAAGATTATCTAGTTCCAACCCCCCGCTATGAGCAGGGACCCCTACCACTAGACCAGGTTGCACAAAACCTCATCCAACCTGGCCTTAAAAACCTCTAGAGATGAGGCTATCGACAACAGAATCACAGAATCCTAGGGGCTGGAAGGGACCTCAAAAGATCATCTAGTCCAACCCCCCTGCCAGTCAGGGTCACCTAGAGTACATCACACAGGAACTTGTCCAGGTGGGTTTTGAATGTCTCCAGCGAAGGAGACTCCACAACCTCTCTGGGCAGCCTGTTCCAGTGCTCTGTCACTCTCACAGTAAAAAAGTTTTTTCTGATATTTACATGGAACCTCCTATGCTCCAGTTTGCACCCATTGCCCCTTGTCCTGTCACTGGACTGAAAAAAGCCTGGCTCCATCATCCTGACACTCCACCTTAACATATTTGTAAACTTTGATGAGGTCGCCCCTCAGTCTTCTCTTCTCCAATCTAAAGAGGCCCAGCTCCCTCAGCCTTTCCTCATAAGGGAGATGTTCCATTCCCTTAATCATCTTTGTGGCTCTGTGCTGGACTCTTTCAAGCAGTTTCCTGTCCTTCTTGAACTGTGGGGCCCAGAACTGAACACAATATTCCAGATGCAGCCTCACCGAGGCAGAATAGAGGGGGAGGAGAACCTCTCTTGACCTACTAACCACACCCTTTCTAATGCACCCCAGGATGCCACTGGCTTTCTTGGCCACAAGGGCACATTGCTGCCTTATGGTCATCCTCCTGTCCACCAGGACCCCCAGGTCCCTTTCTCCTATGCTGCTCTCCAGCAGGTCAGCCCCCAACCTGTACTGGCATATGGGGTTGTTCTTCCCCAGATGCAAGACTCTACACTTGCCCTTGTTGAATTTTATCAAGTTTCTCCCCGCCCAACTCTCCAGCCTGTCCAGGTCTCTCTGAATGGCAGCACAGCCTTCTGGTGTGTCAGCCACTCCTGCCAGTTTAGTGTCATCAGCAAACTTGCTGAGGGTACACTCTGTTCCCTCATCCAGGTCGTTGATGAAAATATTGAACAGTACCAGTCCCAGCACCGACCCCTGAGGGACTCCACTAGTCACAGACCTCCAACTAGATTCTGTCCCATTGACCACAGCTCTCTGACTTCTTCCTTTCAACCCGTTCATGATCCATCTCACTACCTGATCATCAAGACCACATCAAGACCTGCCTGGGCAACCTATTCGAGTACCTCACCACCCTTATAGTGAAGAATTTCTTCCTAATATCTCACCTAAATCTCCCCTCTTTCAGTTTAAAACCATTACCCCTTGTCCTATCACTATCTTCTCTGATGAAAAGCCTCTCCCCAGCTTTCCTGTAGGGCCCCTTCAAATACTGGAAGGCCGCTGTAAGGTCTCCCCAGAGCCTTCTCTTCTCCAGGCTGAACTCTCTCATCCTGTCTTCGTAGTAGAGGTGCTCCAGCCCTTTGATCATCTTTGTGGCCCTTCTCTGGACCCCCTCCAACAGATCTATATCTTTCTTGTGCTGAGGGCTCCAGAGCTGTACACAGTACTCCAGGTGTGGTCTCACCAGAGCAGAGTAGAGGGGCAGAATCACCTCCCTGGCCCTGCTGGCCACACTTCTTTTGATGCAGCCCAGGATGCAGTTGGCTCTCTGGGCTGTGAGCGCACACTGGCAGCTCATGTCAAGCTTCTCATCTACTACCACCCCTAAGTCCTTCTCCTCAGGAATGCTCTCTAGACGTTCTCCCCCCCAATCTGTATTTGTGCCAGGGGTTGCACCAGCCCAGGTGCAGGACCTTGCACTTGGCCTTGTTGAACTTCATGAGGTTGGCATTGGCCCACGTCTCCAGCCTGTCAAGGTCCCTCTGGATGGCGTCCCTTCCTTCTAGAGTGTCAAACACACCACACCACTTGGTATCGTCAGCAAACTTGCTGAGGATACACTCAATCCTACTGTCCATGTCTCCAACAAAGATATTAAACAGCACTGATCCCAATACTGACCCCTGAGGAACACCATTTGTCACTTGCCTCCACTTGGACACTGAGCCAGTGACCACAACTCCCTGGGTGTGACCATCCAGCCAATTTCTTATTCACTGAGTGGTCCGTCTGATATTTTAGTTTGAGTATTAAATCCCAGGATTTGTAAAGCTGGTAGGGGAGGAACCCTGACCTCCTTTGATTAGCAAAATCATGAAGGGTGGTATAGGGATGAGTGAGAAGTGAAGAAGCCCTATAGAACCTATTTTTGCTATCAGTGCCTCTATTTGTGTCTTGGTCACTGCTCTGGACTCCAGTTTTCTGCCGTTCCTTTCTTTTTACTTTCTGCTTTGCTGTTCTTTCTAACAAAATCTTTGTTGTGCACATTTTAAAATAGTGTTCCTCGCTTCTGTGTCCTTGTTATGCAGTGCCAGTTTTCCTTTGCTCATTAACTCTTCAGGTATGGTTTTAAACACCAGGATTTTTTTATTTGGTTGGTTGTTATGGAGAGGAATGATCCTGGAAGTTTTCCATTCCACTTCTTCCTCTGCACTCTACCCGTAGACAGTCTGTAAAAACCAAGCAAGAGGGAAAACTGTAGCAGGCTGTTTCTGGGATCATGGAATGTGCCTGGGGGAAGGGACATGAGGACAAGATCGATACTTTTGTTACCCAAAATACTGTTATTTTTTTTAAAAAAAGCTAAAGTTGATTTTCATTATATACTTATAATCTCTAATGCTTAAAAGTATATAGTGCTTTTTGATCTGAATACTGCCTAAAGGAACACAGGAGTCTGCATTCCAGTTTGTAGGGCTTGTCACTGCTAATCAGGATGAGGGGGGTGGGGAAGAAAGTTAGGGCTGTGTAAGAAGTAAGTCCTATTTAAATAATTTACCTCACTGCTTGTGTCATGTTTGTGAAGGAAAAAAACCAACAACGATACCCAAAACTTCTAGAACGTATCAATGGATGCTTTCACAGCATGTGCTATGACTAGCAGGTGGTATAACATTTTAATTTCTTTATGAAGGCTTGAATTAATTCAAAGACATGTGCATACTCCCTGTGTTTTTAAATTAATCTGTATGATCAAAACCTCAGTTATTCAGTGTTTTGATTTGTGGCACTTCAAAAAGTAGCGTTGCAAATAGTCTTGTAAATAAATCTAATGTAAACTTTATGCTTGCCAAATACTTGATGTTTTAGTAGGATGCCTATTGCAAGGTGCTTCCTGAAAATCCTTTAAGAAATGTAGGAAATTTGACTTGAAAATTTCGGCCTTATTTAAAGTAAAGAAAAACTGTGTTTCCCAAAGGAGAAATAAGCATGTAGAGGAAAGGTGTGGTTTTAAGACATTCTTCAAGCCATGAAAAGAAAGGGAATGAGCTTGAACTGTCAAGGATGTGCACCTTTTTGGCATATAGTGGGATGACAAAGGAAAACTCTCCTTTTCCATTTGAAGCTAAAAATTATGCCTCTGCTGGGGTTTAGTAATTAATTTGCCTTTTTAAAAATTTATTTCATTGATTCTTTTTATGATTTTTTTTCTTAGGGTGAAAAATTTGGCCCCTTTGCAGGGGAGAAGCGAATGCCGCAGGAACTGGATGAGGACACAGACTGCAGGCTTATGTGGGAAGTGAGTATTCTACAGTGACATCATTACACTTAGCAAAAAGTGTTCTCAGAATTAAGTTTTTACTGTAAAAAATAAATCCTGGATGTTTGGTTCTTTTTTGGTGTCCCCCTAGATTAAAGATACTATAGGGAAATTTTGTACTTACAGATTCTTTGCAAAATATGCTTTTGGGGCAGAGGGTGATTGACTTAATGTCAAGTAAAACATGAAAATATAACATTGTGAAAAATTACTGAAACGTGAAAATAATTATAATGAAGATTAAAGGCATTTAAATATGGGAAGATGATTGTAAGTTACTGAGATAGTGATTTATGCTAAGCAACAGGTATCGGCTCAAAGCTTCCTCCAACTGTAATATAAAACATTTCCTGCTATGACACTTGTGCTAGGGTTTGGCAGTTGTATGGTGTATTAAGTTTGTACATTTTAGCAACTTTGTGATGCAGCGTGTAATTGTGAGATATTTTTAGCAAAATAAAAACTTGGTGCTGTGGGCACATGAAGGCATAATGAGTTTCAAGGGTCTTCTGAACTTTTTAATATGTATTAGGCAGCAACGGTAGTTTATACTCTAGGCCTTGTAATTGGGTCCTTAACCCACCCTAGTTCCTGTCTTAGCTGTGTTTGCCTGTAGCAGAAATCTGAGCTTACTAGTTTAGGAGAATGCACTCACTAAAAAATACTTGCAATAACAACAGTTCCAGCTTGATATAAACACCTGCTTTTTGGTGCTTCTGTTCTGTCTTGTAATCTTTCTCTGCTGTAGTTCTTTGAGCAGAATTTGTTTGTTGGTTTTTTTTTCCCCCCCCCAAGCCAAGCACTTTCCATTGAATGCATATTTAGTCCTGTTTTACACTGAGAAGGGGACTAATTTCCTACTTTTTCACCTTTCTATGGTTAAAGGTGGAAGGATGACTCTTACCTTTATGTTGTGTGGCACTGAACAAAAAAAGCTTATGTTTGATGTCTGTCTTAAAGCACTATCTGTCCATTTATTACAAAATAAATTTTTATTTGAAAAAACCCTCTAGTATTAACGTTGCTGAGCGGCTTATAATCAGAGCTTAGTATTGATACAGTCTTAGCAGGGCTATAAATAGATTCTACACAGTGAAACAATGAGTGAGAGAATTCTAAAAGCACTCATTATAAATTCAGTGAGTGGCAAAATATTCCTAGGTGAGTGTTGACTCAAGTTGGTGAATCCCTGTGTCTTTGTTTTTTCCCTTCTTCTTTTTTTCTTTTTTTTTTCTTTTTCAATCTAGCGATGTGTCCAAAGTACCCTTTCCCAGAGAAAAGGGGTACGAACCATTCATTCCTCTTTCTCCTTTGGTTATGTACTCAAAGCAACTGGTTTCATCATCTTTGTTCTCAGCTGAAAACGAAACAATTATAATGTGCTTTTATTACCAAGGTTTGCTGAATACAGTACTTGCCTTTTCATGATGTTTCTGCAGGTTCTTTTAAATCGACAAAATATTTGAGCTAGAACAAAGTTTTCAGAAGGGATGGTGGATGGATTATAGCAACGAGAAGGTCTTTAAGTTTGTTGGAAAGCCATACAATTTTCCAGATGCTTCATTGCTGATGATTAAATGAGATTTATCTGTTTCTGTAAGACTGAAAATAAAAGGCAAATACATATATTTACTGATGACACTAATATGACCCCATCGACAGCAAATCAGAAAGTGAGTGTTTTATGAGCTGTTCTAAAACCATTTAATAATATCTTATCGTAACCTAGTTTTGAGAGCCTTGAAAAAAATGCTGCATACCAAATTTTATGACTTCCTGAATACTTGAACCCAAGTTGTTCATGTTTACTGAAGCTGATCTGAATATGAGCTTCATAATATAATTTAAGTCATGCTGAGAGCAGTCTTAAGTTGAAAATAGAGACCAGGAATGCAGAAAGTAAAGTTGAACAGTCCAAGTAGATGGTTATTCCAGAGACTGTGGGAGGCAGTCACAGCAACTAGCCAAGTTTGTGCATAGTCAGCTGTACTGAAGATATTAAAAATAATTGATCTGAAGACTACTGGATGAAGGCACACTAAAGCCTGACCTCACAGTCTGATGGCAGTAAAAAACAAAGCATTTTCAGAGAGGACACATTCAGAAAGAAGGTTAAGTGGTAGCGGTTTTATATGTCAAGTAAAAATGAACATGAGTGAAGGATTTATTTTCCTGGTATGTGATGCCTGGAATCTGAGCTTCAATTTTGTGGAATAGTTTTCTGTGAGGAAGCTTACCACATGCATTTCTAGTTGTGTAGAGTCGTGGCCTGTGATGTGGTCTGTTTTGATCAAGCTATTCCTTTTTCTCTGAGATCAGCATTGTGACTTGGCATCCTTAAGATGTCGTATTGAAACAGAATTACATACATTATGTTTTCTTTTGGTCTTTAGGAAAACATGGAACCCAAAGGAATATTTTTTGGTCCAGTGATTTTGTTAAATAAAGTTCTGAGGATGTTAGAGTTTGAGTTTAATTTAAATATAGCAGAATGCTATTAGTCAGCCTTTAAATTGCATAGTTTTATAGAAATCAAAGGTTTACACTTGCTCGTTTGACAGATTCCAGAGGATTTGGGTGAGGGGGCAGGGAGCATCCTTGATCTTGCTGTTACCTTTGTAAAGAGCTACATGCTGAAATGTTTTATTTACAAGTCATGTGAAAAGGGAAAAAGGCCAAAGCTGTGGCAATTGTGTCGTTAGGAGTAATAATAAAAAGCCAAGAAAATGTTCAGATGGCCTTGTGCTTTATTTTTTTCCCTTTCTGTGAAAAAAAACCACTTCCCCCCTTATCCTCCAGCCCCCATGTCATTATCTCTCAGAGTGAATTGCATGTTGTGCTAGTTAAGCGTGCAGCTAGGTGCTGGTGATGATGAATCGAGGGTTTTGTTTTTATTCCTAGCATCCTACTAACACCTTGATTAAGTACTGCTTTGTTTATCTGTATTAGTATACTTGGCACAGAAATTTTAAATTATATGTATTTGCTGGAAGAGCAAGTGCTTTAAGGCAAAAAATGAAATAATCTTTCGGTATTGAAGGTCTCTGGAGGCTTAGATGTCCCTTTGCAAAGAGAGGATTTCTGTTCAGTTTTTCTTTATTGTCCCTAACCAAGAAAGTGGCATTCATTTCACTCCTATTGGATTGTGGCAAGCATATACTTTTGGTGATGATTTTGGCAAATGTTAAAACAGGGAGGGCTGGGAGGACTTAGTTCTTCTTCAAGTACTCTGACATACCGTGAAGAAATGTTGGTCAAGATTGGATGGCACATTATACGCTGTGTAATGCTGAATGTTACATATTTCAAGTTTGGTTTCTGTCTATCTGCCAAGTTTAAGCTTGCTTCATTGTTATATTAAAACAGAGAAGAACAGAAACATGTTGGAAATCATTCTTTCAATGGAAGCTGGTGTTCATGTTTATTCATATAGAATGAAATCAACTTAGGTTTCTACTGCTTAACTCTCATCACTTTTGCAGAGACAGTTGTTTTCAGTTAAATAAGCCTGCCTGAAAACTAGTGAAGTCAACAGAAAATCTGCTGTTGGCTACAACCAGCTTTAGATCAGGGCTTTAATATTCAGGATGGAGGTATGAGAAGTCAAGCACTTTAAGCTAATGGCGTTTGTTTCAGGTTTTTTCTTTCTTTGATATCTTGCCTGTAAAATGTGGTTCTGGCATAGGAAGGCTTTTACATACAAGGCATTAAGTTGAACTATGTCCTGAGTTTCATGATACAATAAATCTTAATTTGAAGAATTCTGTGTTTGCTCTCAAGATCAATATAGTATTAGAAATCTCGTCCTTAACAAGGTAGTCAATTTTTTCTGTATTAAGACTACCTTTCCAGTCATTAACTCCTCAAATAGTATTTGCATATAAAATTATTTGCTTTTATTTTTTATTTTACAAATCTTTGTTTAATTTTTTTTTTTCCTCATTTATTAGACAAATGCGTCTGGATACATTTTTACACAAGTTGCATTTAAAATAACTTTTTTTCACACATAACAGTCAGAGAGTGATGCCCTATCTCAGTTGCAAGTTTGAGTTCTATATTCTAGATTTTTGTTAAATTAATCCCCACTGGGATAGATAGGCTTCCAAAGTAGTTACTAATATGCTTACCAGTTTGTTTATGTAGCTAATTTAATTAATCAGCTCTTTTAAAAACTGATTAAGTAATCCTTACTCATGTTAAGTGTATGACGTTGTTTTAATTTTAGTGACTGTTGGAACAGGCACCTTAATGTTTTGGTGATGAGAAGAATCTACTCCTGAAAGTGACTGAGAATGTTAGCCTCACATCTTCAGTTAGGGGATTTATTTAAGGTGTTAAAAAGTACATGTTGCTAGGCTGAGGTGCTGCTATTGTCATCTGAACTTGTTATAGAGATTCACACACAATTTTCTTAAGGAGATGTGGGTATCCTTCCAGTGACCATGAAGTTCAACCCTTCTTGTGAAAGGTCCACAAACTGTTAGCAGAAGTCTAGGAATGAGCTTTCTGAACCACTGTCTCTCTGACAAGGTCAAATAACATCATGCAGCAGGAGCAAGAGCTTCATTAACATGAAAAACTGTTCTGTGTTTTGTCTGAAGAAGTGTGTAACATGTTAGTGAGTAAGCAAATCAACAGTTGCTGCCTCAGGTTTCCCTTGCAAATGTAGTTTTAATACTTTCTGCAGCCGTGTGAAAATGTGAGTTTCTACTCTGCAGTGAGCTCTGTGATGGAGGTCTGACACTGAGGATGTAGAAGCATTGCATCTAGCTGGTTTATACTATTAACAGTAAAAATCATGTTTTCAGCTAATAAAAAAATGCAATGCAGAAAACAGTACTTTACATGATTTTTTTGAATGAACAGAGATTTTTAGATTTACAAATGTTCAGAAAATGGTTTCCAGAAAGGAAATGGTGTGTTTACTGCCTTCAGCAAAGATAACCATCTGCTTATTTTCAGTGTTTTTTGTGTTGTTGTTTTTTTTCTCTTTTCTTGCCACGTGTGCATAGTAGAGCATTTGCAATTGCACTCACAAGTATTTTGAAGTGGCATGTATGACAATGTTGGATGTAGTTTGAAAATCTGGAGACAATTTCATTGCAGCATAAAAGGCTAGCAGATGGAGTAGGATATGTTGTGATGGGCATTACAAGTAGCTTGAACTTTGCTTAGACCTGCGTAGCTTATGCAATGACTAAGGGCAAATAGTATTTTTCAAAATACTTGTTCAGTGACACGGTGTATGTTTATTGGCATAATTCAATGATGTCCTTATTGATCTTGAGGTAAAACCTCCTGTGTCGAAACAGTGAAGATCAGGGATTTCATCTTACTGTGAAGAAACATGACCACATGAGTTCAGTGACACCTTTTTTGTTGAATCTCAAGAACATAGTACTTAGATGGCTCAATTTGAGGTGCTCTTGTGTCTGGTGCATGCTTTGGATATGTGTATACATTATAGATGTTTGATTGTAGTGAGTGACCAAATATTGAGGGTGTTGCAGTAAAATGTAAATAAGTTTGTTTTTTTTTTTCCATGGATTATCAGGCATGGGTTTGATTCAGCCTTTTTCTCATGCCAGAGTCTGCCTATACTTAAGTATGAAACTAGTTGCTACTTAATTATTTAGCCTGGGAAATCAAAGGTGACTGCATGTCTGGTTGTATCACTCAGTGGTAGTAGAAATTCCAAGTTATCTCCATTGGTTACTGAAACTACAGGAACATCATGGCCCAAGTAATTGAAAAGGCCTCAGCAATAAATGGGTCCTAGACCAAAATTGTCTATTGAACTATAGCAGGCAGCCTCAACCTTTGTGGATTCACCCCTTTATTTGGAGGAAAAAGGGATAAGGTCCTGTTTTTAAACAAAACAGTATAGCACAATATCATCTGTTGGTGGCTAGGCTTTTGAGGTCTCTTTCTAGCTCTTTCACTGATTCTCCATGTAAACCACAGACATATCATTCAACCCTTCTAAGTCGCTGTTGATCTATGAAGATGACTGATCCTTTGTTATTTAGTAGTGGTCTTGTGACTTCAGAGCATTTTTAGTTTGGTAGCCTTAGAAAATGAGTTACAAATACTTTTGTACTTGAATTCAGGTCTGTTAAAAAAGTTTTAGTATCTTGAGGATCTTAAGGAACGGACCTCAAGCTAACTGGATGATTTTGTTTAGTTCAGGTATTACCAACTGTATAGAAACTGGGAACATAACATTCAAACCTGGAATTATTAGTGTAGACAGGTGACAGGTTGATTACAAAATACAGATATGTTCCCTAGCTTTGTGAAATTGGATACTACTTCATAAAATCATTGGGGAAACTTTCCTATAAAAACCTTTTGTCTCTATTTTGTGTACCTTATAGCTATAGAAGATTGTAATAGTTCAGATGTGTTGGGGAAATGCAGTAATTTGCTTGCAGATACATTAAGAAAATTCAGTATGGGGAGGGTTTTTTTGTCACATTCCAGAAATGTATGTGCTGAGTCCTAGTTCTGTGGCATAGAGAGGTAAATTGCAGAATCTTTACATTTCTTGAGGAGCACATAAGCAGCTTGACATAATCATCCCATTTTATTCCCTTGCTATTACAGCTGGTGCAACTGCCAGGGTTGAGGGGAGACACTGAGGCTACACAGTACATTTCTCAGTGTAGTCCAGGTTAAATACAGTGTTTTGACTGTTTTTCTTGAATTTTCTTCCTCACATTTGTGTATTTGATGCAGCATTACTTCTTTATGAGGTGAAAAAGGCAATAGAAAATATAACACGACTTTAACGGATTTATTTTATCCTTTCATCAATAGTTTCCTTATGTGTTAAGTCTTCGTGTTTGATAACTATGGATTGGCAGAGACTAAGAAAGCAGAACTGGGGTTGAAGTGAATATAAATTATTCTTATATGATTTAAGGATCAATCAAATGAAGAAGAATAATGGATGGAAAGATAGATAGTGTAACATGTGTTTTTTGTAATAGGGTCTTGATTGCTTCTCTTTCCAACTCAAGTCAAGATCTGATGGAAACCTGTATGGCGCTTACGTGGTGGGCTTCTGTGACCCATACTTTGGTAGCTAAATCACAAAGCCATTAGCTTGTCTGTAATTACTCAAAGATGCTAATCTGCAATGTTAACCATTTTCACTTCAAGTGAGGTTCTGCTCAGTGGATTACCTATTTAGAACTGGATGTTTATCACCGTATAATTGATGCAGTGCTTCTGGTTGGCTGGTGGCTTTTCAGGAGGTGAATACACTGTTATCATGTATTTTTGTGTAAATTTGGAGGTTGGTTTTATGGTTTGGTTACACTCATTCTGTCCGTGTTCCAAATGAAAGCAATGGTTCCAGTAACAAGCAGGCATTACTTTCCGAGGTGATAGACAGAGTGCCAGAATGGCTGACGTGAAAAGGGACCTCTGAGGGTTGTCTGGTCCAATCCCCCTGCCCAAGCAAGGGACAGCTGCTCAGGACAGCTTTTGAGTATCTGCATCCTTGAGGATGGAGATGACACAAACCCTCTGGAAAACCCATTGAAGTGCTTAGTGTTAGATTAACTGTTTCCAGGTGCATTTAAGTATGTAGACTTGACACACTTCACCATGGCTAATCTCTGTGTTTTAAAGTAAAACAACTTTTAAAGTTTGAAATATTGTCATTTTTTACTGATGTGTCCTTAAGATGTTTTCCTTTGGAAGAACAGTAATAAATCTTGAAGATTAGTATTTGTTTGCAGAACTACAGTAGGGCTTTTGTTTTAATCTGAGAACAACATGCTGTCACCAGCTATTATTGTAATGGATACAGTTTTCTCTTTCTAATCATATCCTAAATGTTTAGGTAATTTGAGCAGTCATACTGAAGACATATGATATTGCATCTATTAGAAACAAATACAACAAGAATGTGAGCAATTTAAATACAAAGCCATGAAGACAATCTAGTTTTGATCTTACATAGTTGAAATCCCTAGCTCTTAGAAAATACCTTATCTGGATACTTCTTGTTGACAGATTAAAAGGAAAATATATTCATTACATAAATAAGTCACATGGAATAATAGAGTAGCTGTCTGACCTTTTTGCACGGCTCTCTATCTTCTGTATCAGTGGAGTTTCAAGTGATCTATTATTTAAAACAAAGTAAGCCAATTTTTATATGGGGAAGTGGCAGCTGTATTTTTTTCAGCATTATGTCTTTGTGTTTCAAGGGGGAAGAATGATTCGGTTAATACTAAGTTTCTATTTGTATTCTTTTCTTTTTTTTCAATGTCAGCTGGAATTTCGTCATAGTCATAGAAATTCTATGGATCTGTAATGATAGCCAAAAGCTCCTGATATGAAGATGACATATCTTGAGTGTCCAATTCTTTTTTTAAAGTGTCTTCTTCACTTAGTGGACAAAACCTGAACATGTTTGTTTCCTCTACTAAATAATTTACAGCCTTTCACTTAGAGTATGCTGATTTGTTTACTGAAATAATCTTGTATTCTGATAGACCTTCAGCCAAGCATAGTTTAAAACTGACTGCTATTCATTGAGGCTACATATTTAGATCTCCTTTAAAGAGGCATATATAAAAGATGTTCAAGTGAATGGTAAAATAGGGTATATAGAATTAATAAATGCAACTATATTGTTCCTCCATCCAAGAGCAAGATGGATTTTTGTCCTTGCTAAAAACAAGAACAAAAAAAGTCCCCCAAAAAAACCCCAGCAACCAAAACCAAAAAAATAAACCCAAAAAAACCCAAGCCCACAGAAGGCTGGAAAGGAAAAGGAATAATATGGTTTTCAATAAGTGCTTCATCAGCTTCTGGGATATTTAGGATTGCTGTGGGGCAGTAAGAGTTAACAATAATGAAAGCATATCTACTGGATTTGGAATTTATGAAGAAGAGAAGTTATATTGGGGTGATGAAGCAAAAAAATGATTTAGTTATGGAGTAGTGGGATGGGAATGGAGACAGAACTGGTAATTTGGATTGGAAGTTGGTTGAGTAACTAGTAAGATTACAGGAGAGAGAACCAGCAAAGATAGTGGAAAAGCTGATTTCAGGTATGGTTATATTCTGTTTGTGATGGTTGCCAGTTAAGATAGAGATGCTTTTGGAAATATGAAAGTAGGCAGAAATAGATGGATTTAGGAACTGGCTGTAGAGGGTGAATAGGATCTGCTAGAGCATAATGATCAAAGGACAAGTGAGTCTAGAAGAATATAATGTATTAAAAAGAAAGTGAAGTGCGAAGAACTGTCAAGGCAAAGCTCACTGTGTGAACATGGGCAATTGCAGGGATACAGACACTCGCAAACAAGAGCCTGAACTCAGTGGTGTTGGAATAGCACAGGATTAGAGAATGTCTTATCCCTTTTGTCCAGAAGAAAGTTACTGTTGGCCTTGTCTGTAGTGTCAGCAGAAGAGAAATGCTGCAAAATTACCTGAGGAGTGAGTTAGAAGATGTGTATAGGTTACAGAAGAGAATGGTTCACTCTTGAGCAGTGTGTTGGAGAAGGAAGGTAGGACAATAATAGTCAGTTGTGAGGAAAGGAAAAGGAATTGGAGACAGGAGAGCTTACAACCTTAATTTGGAGAAAGAGATGAGAGACAGACTGGATGACAAAAGACAGGAAGGTATGATAAGAATTAGGTAGACTGTAGGAGTAAAATGGTGGCATCAAAACATGTGAAGGAGGAGGACTTGGAATGGAAAATATGAAAAGGGACCTCTCAGGTTGTATCTGTTTTTGGCAAGATTATAAAGAAAAACAGAACTTGAACAAAGAAAGAGGAAAGACCATGAACACCACTGACCGTACTGTCAGATTAGGGAGTCCAAGGAGTCAGTTATAACAACATGTTTACTAAAGGAAAAGCTAAGAAAAGAGAGGGGGAGCTTTATAAAGGAAGCTGACAGTAGTTGCTGGATTTGAGTTGCCCCCCTAGTCTGAGGTGAATAAATAGACCTATAGAAAAAGCTGAATGTGCACCACAGGTGTGGGTACCACCTGTTGAATGCAAGATTCACTTGCTGAGCACAAGCATGCCTTGGTGTTTTACATAGAATCATAGAATGGTTAAGGTTGGAAGGGACCTTAAAGATCATCAGCTTCCAGCCTCTCTGCTATGAGCAGAGACACCTCACACTAGACCAGGCTGCACAAAGCCTCATCCAACCTGGCCTTAAACACCTCCAGGGAGGGGGGGCTTCCACAACCTCAGTGGAAAACCTATTCCAGCACCTTACTACCCTCATGGTGAAGAATTTCTTTCGGATGTCTCTTTCAGTTTAAAACTGTTACCCCTTGTCCTATTACTACCCTCTCTGGTGAAAAGCCCCTCTCCAGCTTTTCTATGGTTGTATGTGTTTGGTAAACTCTTTCAATTTTGCTTGATTTTATTTTTTTTTTTTTTAATGTTTCAGGTTCGTGGGAGTAAAGGTGAGGTCCTTTATATCCTGGATGCAAGTAATCCACGCTATTCTAATTGGCTGCGTTTTGTCCATGAGGCTCCATCACAGGAACAGAAGAACCTGGCAGCCATCCAGGTAGATTTGGTGGATTCCTACAATTTACTTACTACTGTTGATTTACTAATTTGATCTCATCTTTGGTCTTTGTCTTGCAGTAAAATTACAAGATCTGAGAAAAGTAGCAAACCGTTTTCTTTCTCTTACTTTTCTTTATAGAAGTGAGCTCTTGTGCTTAAATATAATGCCATAAATAAGATTGATAGGATGAAAGACCAAAGAGGTCCTCAGTTAGAGTCTGATAGTCTTTGAAAGTTTTATATTAACCCACTGTGATGAAACTGCACTGAATCACTTACATTAAGTATTTCTCTGGATTTAAAGTGAACAGTTTACATTAAAAAAAAAATAAAAAAATCCAGAGTAGTTAACTCACTACTGTAACAGTTTATTTTCTCACTACAGCCTTATTCAATCAAGTTAGTCTATTGCCAGAATGCAGTTGTTTTCTTATAATTGTGGAAATTAGAAAGATAAATAGGTAACTATATATCTGGCTGAATCAGGAGTAATAATGTTGTCTAGTTGCTTTTTATGCCAAACTCAGATATCAGTTTAGGTGTTTGGAAACCAGAATAATGCATTTACTTTATCGTTTAAGCTTTTATATGAAAGTGTGACAAGTTTGAAAGCAAACATTGTGCTTAAAATATTCTGGTAGAAAACAGCAAATTGAAGGGTCTAATGATCTGATAGGATGATCAGGCAGTCCTTGAGGATAAGTTAATGAAGAACATAATTTGCTTTTTCTAGTGTTCGCTATGGATCTGAATTTATCCAGTTTATTTTTACAGTTTTATAATTGTCATTTGCAGCATTCTGTGGTAATGATTTCCACTATTTTAATTAGACATTATGTTGAAACATGCTTCTGTTTTTCTGCTAGAAACTTCTTAATTTCACTTGTTTCCCTAGTCCTTGTATAACAGTGAATAGTTACTTTATGTTCAATTTCCTATGCCATCCTTGATTTTATGGAACCCTATTATATCCTTTTCCTCTTATTTGACAGCTCTTTTCTCAAGCTGAAGAGTCTTAATCTGTTTAAATTTCATTTTTGGAAGTATTCTGTGGCTTTGCAGAATGTGACAAAGACAGTGATACTTCTGTCATTACAGCTGTTGTCCTTTTGGAGATTATGAAAGAAGTGAACTATCTGCATATATTTTTTACAACAGCTCAGTTTTACAGTAAAATATTTTCCAATCTCTCATAAGTAAGAATTACATAACTCAAAATGTATACTTTCCAAAAAGTTGTTTCAGGCTAACCCAAGCTACTTGCTGATGTAATCCAAACTTGCAAAAAAATTAGGAAAAGGAGTATTATTCGTCAGCACGTCTTAAAATTATTATTCTGCTTTTTCATCATGAGATGACTTTTTTCTAGGATTTACCTGCAGATCCTTGACAAAAGAATTAAAAAACTTACTTTATCCTGAGGCCAAGCAAAAAAAAAAATTTTTCCTTGCCAAGAAAACAAAATTCATTTCTGATGAAGTGAAACAGGAAAAATAATATTTTAAAACAAAGTATAAAAAGAATATTAGTAAAGCCCTAGCATGACGTTCTATGGCAAATGTATTATTGCTGTCGTCCTCCTTGCCCCTTCCCATCTATTTGTATTTAGTGGCACTCATCCACTAGTAATTTCACTCTCTGTGTTGAAAACCTGTACAACTCCTTAAATCTCCTACTCACTAGGAGGGACTCTTTTTTGGATCTTGAGCAAGCTCTGCCAGGTGAGATTGCTGCTGCCAGTTCCCCTGCAGCCCTGGGTCAGCCTCCCTCCTCCTGTCCCACTTGAGAGCTTTCTTGTGATTTCCGTTCCACTGTTTTACCTCCTCCCATGCCTCTTCTGCCTGCCTTTTCTGCCATCATCACAGCGGTTGAACTCTGCTATTAGTGGTGTACTGTGTTGGGAAACCTAACTGGTTATCTTCCAGCCTTCACTTGATTTGTGCCTCCTACTCTCCAAAGCTCTGCTGGCTGTCAGTTTGTAACATCCCATCACATACTGCTGGCTGAATAGGACTGCATTTTCACTGCTGATATTGTTGAATCTTGTTGCTGTTCCCCTTTAGGTGTGGACAGCTTCATCCTCTGCTTTTCCTCTGGGCTTGTACTCTAGGTTGCTGTCACTGGTTCAGGCCTCTTTAGGTCTCAACATCCTGGCTACAATTGAATTTTGAGTAATGGATAAGAAAGAGTGTTCACTCTTCATCCATTTGGCAAAAACTGTTGTCACTACTGACTGAATGACTGCTTTCTTATGTTTTTCCTGATGTTTGTGACAAGTCAGTTGTGGCGAGAGCTCGGACTAACGCCCCACGACCAATGTGATCAAGCGAAAGCCGTTCATTGTAAACAAATGCCTTGCTATATACCTCATTGCCCGGTACACACACAGTAAGCCCCCCCATTATTGGTTAAATGCTTTTGTCCACATGAATAATGCTTCAGTCTGATTAGTGCACTGCTACTGTCCATATACCTGCTTCTAATACGTGATTGGCTACTAGCCCTAAGCACACGAAGTCCTTACATAGCATGGTCTCAGCACCTTTGGTATCTCATTCCTTCTTCTGCATGTGGGAGTTATTTCTCTTCTGCTAGCTTTCTTCTTTCCCAGCTATAATTATCTCTCCGTTGGCCTTGAGATAACAGTAGTCCAGCTAAAGTCTCTATAACACAGTTAAGCTTTTATACCAAAGGCTGGATTGCTCACATGCCCATGCTCTGCAAGAAAATCTTCCACAGTCGGTGGTTAATTTAGTACGACCACTGCCTATGCAATTATTTCTGTATATTTTCCTTCTGTCTTTGTCTCTCAGTTATACTAAGATCTATCAAAACAGTCGTTGTCCTGCTTATAATACCAAATATGAAAGGCCCTTTACGTGAGGGGTCCTAGGCATTAATCAGTGATTAGCATGTCATCAGTGCACATGCAGTGTGATAGCGAATTGCAGTCCATGTTAGCAAATGTAAAGTAGGGTTCACAAGGGGGAGCAGTGTGAACAATTAATGTTCATTATTATATTTTTAAATAAAAGACTCAGTAAAATGACCTGAACTTCAGAATAGGAATTTTAATGGAATATCCAGTGTGTACTGCTAGGTTTTTTAATAATGAAAATGATGATTTAAAAAAAGAAATTGAAAGAAACTGTTATGCTCTATTGCACCCTGCTTAGAGTGTGCGTAGTGCTTTTTGCATGCCTTTGTAAAGGATCATACTGGAGTTAATGGATGGTTTCAAAAGAAAAAAAGTGGCAAGAATGTTAGTTAGTCCTATAAAGTCTTCCACAGAAAAACATTTGGAAAATTACAGGGAAAAATAGAATAAATATGATCAGCATGTACAAAATGATGAAAAGCATAGGGAAGGCAAGCTTAAAAAAACAAAAATTTACTAAATTATTTCATAGTGTTTTTCACTACTATCAATAGTCAGCTGCCAAAGTAACTTGTGTATTGTGAGTGACCTTGAAGCTGTTTAGATATGTAAATATGGATAAGTATTTATTTGCATATGACATTAATAGGTACTACTTGTGTTGAAAAAAAGCTGAACGCACGTCTATTTCTTTGCAGGGTTTGATCTTACTTTAGTAGATGGAGATGCAAATCCCAAAGCTCTGCTATTCCTTTAGGAAAAACAAAACAACATAGCACACAAATCCTTCAGTACTTTAATCCCACAATCTTTGCTTTTAATGATAAGCAGATTTGAGGCCAGTTGGTGCAGTAGCACTTTTGTTTTATGAAATCAGTGGGCAAAACATTAGTGGAATGTTTCCACTAACAATACACTTTATTTTTAATTGAGAGTTGCCTGCTTGCCACTAAGATGATAAAATGATGTTTTATGAAGGGGAAGAAGTTGGGAATTACATCCATAAAGTTGTTTTATCTTCATTACCATTACTCAGAAGTTAACGTGGCCGCAAAAAAAAAGTCACATTACTGAACAAGTATCTAAGATAATTAAAAAAACAGGAGAATTCATAATACAGATTATGACATCAAACAGAGAATTTCCTAATCTTAAACCAACCGAATGATTATATTTTCTGTAATAAATTAGAATGTGTCTGCATAGTTCTAGAAAGGCCTAATTTGCCAACTAAGAGGAGAACATAAAATATTTATAGATGGTTAGAGACTTTGTGTTCTAACCAGCACGTTACAATTACCTTTGTGAAATGTAGATTTTCTCCAGACACTTGCATTTTATTAAGATTTTTGTGGGGTTGGATGAATTTTTTAAAAAGTAGATTCTTCTCCCTCTATTCTAATGCTTACTCTTTAAAGAGAATCTTTAACAGTTAATCTTAGAAGCTAAAAAGAATTGAGAATAGTTGACCAAAATTAATGATACTAGCCTACAAAATCTGAAGAAAAAAAAAGTAAACCACAGTGGTAGAACAGGAGTTTCTCTTACTTGTATTAATTCTGTCCCATGAATGCGTGAGAACTTAATGCTGGTTGTGTGCTTCACAGCTGCCCCTCTGCAATTTTCTAGGAGACTTGGTATGAATTTAAAAAAAAGATGACCAGAAAATAATTATTTCCTACCCACTAATGCTAATTTCCATTAATTATCTTTCCCACTAGTTTTCTTTTCAGACTCCATATACTCCAACAGGAGCTTTTTGGTCTACTCTGACACTGTTTCCCATCCTGGTGGCATCACGCTAGTAGTGATAAATGTTATAATCTCATATCCAAAATAAAATGATTGATAATCAGTTTACTGTTTGCTGCCTAGTGCTCAGTATTCAATTTAAAAGAAGATGAAGGGAATGCCTGTATACAAATAAGTTAAACCACATCCTGGGTTGACTGCAAAATATGATTAATTCTTAATAGCTTAATTGTACCAAATGATCATGTTTAGACTTTGTGCAAAATGCTTCCTGTGGTGAAAAAGTGACAGAGATTTTTTTTACAGTAAGTTTGGTGGTGAGGTTTTGTTTTTTTTTTTTCTTTCAGGTTTTTTTTTTTTGTTTGTTTTTGGGTTTTTTTTTGTGTGGTTTGGAATGTGTCGTGTGTGTGGTTGTTTTTTTTTTTTTAATAATTTTATTTTTTTCTTCTTCTCCCTGTAATGCTACGTATTTTGTAAAACCCTGGCTCTGGTGGGAGCTCTTGGTGGTGGTGTCGGGAGTGTTCTGGGCACTGAGTTCTGCCTCTGCTCCCCAGAGGGAGCAGCTGTGGTGTTTGGGTTGTCTTTGACTGGGAAGGCACAAGAAATACTTCTGTGAGGGTACCCGTGTATGTACTAATTGCAATTCTGAGTATGTTGCACAGCTGAATTGCTGGAGACTTCTCTGACTTGAATTCAAGTAGTAATTGAATGAGTTAATGCTCTACTATATTTAAAGTAGCTTTAGAATTACAACTTTTGCCTTAACAGAAACTGTATGAATTGTAATCTCTTTTGCCTTGGGCTATTCCTAGCTACCTACTTATGAACATGACTTTGGATATGTAGCAAAAATTCATTTTAATTATCCTAATCAAAAGGAAAAAGCTTCTATCAAAAATACCACAGTTTTGTTTTTTTCAGTTTTTAGAGTGGTAGGGCATTCTATTTCAATTTTCTTTTATCCAGAATGGGTAACATTGTCAGCTCTAATTTTATGAAACTCTCTCTGCTGGAGATTACTGTGCAAAACACATCCTGTTGTTAGCATTGCAACTCTTTCATGAATAGAATTGCAGCTAGCAAGAGCTTTAAATGCTAGCATTTTTTCATTAGCAAGTAGACACTGAGATGGTCTGCTGTAGCTTGGAAAACAGTGAGTTAGAATAATGAATAGCAAAAACTACTGTGAAGGACAATATTTACTGTGAGGTGCTAGAGTGGTTTAAAGTGATATTTCACAAATGCGTGTCCTTACATGTGGCATAATTCAATGATGTCCTGGTTGATCTTGAGGTAAAAAACCCCTGTGCAGTAACAGTAAATGCCTTCAGAGGAGGATTAGTATCCGAATGACAGGCAGTGCTACTAGAAGTGTAGTAAAACTGGACTATCTAGAAAGCAAGACTGAGTGCATGCTCAGAAGGGAGAACTAGAAATCTGCTCGATTCTTAAATTATTTTTGGTAGGAAAAAGGAGAATTTTCAATTCCAGGTTCATAGGCTTTTATCTGGTGTTGAATACCTAGTCATGCTGTAAAAATATTGTTACAAATTAATTAAAAAAAAAAAAAGTTTCTGGAGTGAAATAAGTGTTTTTCTCCATGACATTCCCTAAACTATACTTGTTGCATTTTTTTAGTTTTGCAATAGGACCCTCAGTAATACTAAACAATTGTGAGTGTAAAAATAATTCAGACTTTTTTCAGCACTGAGGTTACAGAATCTTTTTTAAATTTAAATTTCTGATTTTAGGCTTTCTTAATATTAAGCTGGTGCATCGAGTGATGATACTAAGGTTAACAAATAATCTACCATTCTTATTTCTCAATGGATTTCTAAGGGCTTCTCTTCCAAGTTTTGCTGTCACCAAGTGCTTTTTCTTGCTGAGATGCTGTGTTCTGAAGTAAAAATTTGGAATATAGCATTTGTTAGTAGCACTAAATTTTTCTGTTAAATGTCTGGGAAGGAAAAATAAGTGTTATCAGAATATATGATAAATAGTAACATTTAAAGTAGTTGTCACCTGGTATTATTTTAGATGGGGAGCAGGGTGGTGGAGAAGCATGCGAAAGGAGGGAAGAAATCCTTGCCACAGCCCTGAGGAAATCACCTCCACACATTTTCTGGATTGGGGTTTTGGCCCTCACAGACATTGCCAAGGCTGGTTTTACTCTGGCAAACATGACACCCTGGGGATGCCTGCAGAGATCAGGAAAGGGAGTGAGTGTGCTTGTTCAGAGAGGTAGCAAAGGACAACTGGCAGAACAGGTAGGTGGAAGAGCTGCGTTGCCACCAGGTAGTCGGGTGTGGCGGGAAGCCAAGTAGCGCTGTATGAGGTGGCTGTGGGCACAGGGGGAAGCTTGGTAACGATTAGGAAGGTGAGGCTGGAGCCATCTGGTCAAGCTCTGGAGGACGGAAAAGCCAAGCTCTCCTGCAGTGTGCTGGTTTGGTTTGGCAGGATTTTTGGTAGGGGGCCCCAGGCGTGGCTCCGGTAAGAAGCTGAGAAGCTCCCCCTGCTCCAAAACCAGCCAAGGAGCCATTAGAGGGACAATAGATGTGCCTCTGCGATTAACATTCAAAAGAACTGAGATAAGAGCTGAGCAGAGTGAGCACTTAGCAGGTAGAAAGAAAGCAGAGCTGAGCTGGAGAGGTGAAAGTGCTGGGGTGAAGATCTCAGATGTTGGTGAGGAAGAAAGGAAAGAAGGTGCCCAAGCTGATGTTTCCCTGCAACCTATGGCGAGATGGCAGGCTGTCCCCCTGCATTCATGGAGGAACGTGGTGGAACATTCCCTGGAGGCATCAGGACGGGTGAACTTGGCCAGTGGACTCAGATTTGGTGCCAGTGGACTCGGATTACACAGCTGTGGAAGACCCCGGCGCCAGGGGAGGTGACTGTTCCCGAAGCAGCCCGTGACTCTGTGGGCAGCCCGCGCTGGAGCAGCTTGCTCCCAACCTCGTGGGAAGGACTCATGAAGGAGAGGCTGGTGGAGGACTCTTTCTCATGGGAGGGACCTGTGGGGAAGCAGCGGAGGACTATAAGGGACCCTTCTTCCTGACGAAGGAGTGGCAGGAACCACCAGATTGTGAACTGACTCTAAACCCCATCCCCTGCCCCCCTGTGCCCCTGGGGGGAAGGAGGTGGAGAAATCAGGAACAAAGTAATTTGCGCCTGGGAAGAAGGGAGGGGTGGGGTAACGTCTGGTGTGTGTTTGTGTGAAATTAATTTTTTTTTCCCGAAGTTGAATCTGTATTGCCCGGGACCTTAATCGGTGAAGAACCCTCCTTGTCCTTTGTCTCGACCCATGAGCTTCTAGTTGGCCTTTGTCCTCCCCATCCCAGGGTGTGTGTGAGGGGGGGAGTTGAGTGACCTGTTTCTTTGTTGTTGTGTGAGGCCCAATCCATGACACTCAGGTAACATAAAACTAGCTGCTTCCCCCTCTCCCATGACAGTGTGATGGGCTGTCAATGCTTCTTGGCCCATGTTCCCTCTCAGCCTCCTTTCTTACAAAGCAAATATGAAGGTGTGTAAGCTATGGAAAAGTCAAGAATCTGAATGGGAGAGGCACATGTAAATGAGGCAAAAACGGGATAGTAAGAGCTGTTGGAACAATAAAATTATTTTCTGGACATGTCAGTGTGGCTTATAGATTAAAAGATTATATTCAAAGTGGGGGTGAGAGGAGCAAAGTGGAATAATAGGCCAGGAATAGCGTGAAGGAAGGTTATGCCACCATGACCGGCGCTTGGAGTTTTCTCCCAAGTGCTATGGCCAGCTGCAGATGAACATTGTTAGCAAAACAACCAGCGTGGCCAAAGCAGATGGCCAAGTGGAACAAATGTAGATGTGTTCTTAGAAATGGGAGGATTATTAACATTATTTGAAAGATTTCTTACTGTGTTTGCTGTGTCTACATGCATGCATGCAGATAAATGTGCTTCATGCAGGTGCTGCTGGTGCAGGGAGAAACTTCCATTCCCTTGTAATATCTGGAGAACTTCCATTGGTTTCAGTGAAAATGCTGCCTTGAGGATCTGCTACAGTGTGGATTAATTAGCACTCTGAATACCTCACTTGGCATTTGTTTGCTGAGAAAGCCAGACAAATTAGGTTTGGAGGAGAAATGAGTTTGAGCTGTGTTTCAGTTTGGGCTGACACCAAAGCCAATTTCTTTTCAATGCAAATGCAACCAAGGGCACTCAAGCATTCACTGTCCTTAGTATTTTTTCCATTAATGTTTTTACTTACCAGAAGTACACAAATAGGAAAGAACCAGGATGTTTTAAGACATGGAGCTATAAGATAAGCCACAGATGCATATAAGGGAAGTACACAGATGCTAAGGATGCAATGGTATTGATAAGAATTTGGTTGTTGGGATTCATGCACTTGGTCTAGGCTAACCTGAATAATTAATTCTGGTTACTGTTCTCTCAGATTTACTGTGTGGTATAAGATGATATAATTGAAAGGTGTGGTATCTTTTTCTTTAATGGGTAAGCTTGGGACTTCGTTTTTACCTGGGATACATGGCTTCTTTTTTTTTTTTTCTTTTTTCTGTGTTTTGGCAAGCTAGTAATAGGTACGTGCTTCCATTTTACAAGGTTGTCTTGCTTTTAGAATAAGATTGTCCTAAACAGTGATGTATTGGAGGTTTACCCCACTGGTTTTGTCTGGTCTAATTGTCGAAAGATCTTTTACTTTTTCCTCATGTCAAGAGTTTCAGAACATAATTTGTTTTGCGTTTAGACTGCAGTAAATTAAAGGTCTTTGCGACTTGACAGAGGCTCATGAAAAACAGCAACTTCTAGATGGATGCAGAAGTTAGGGTGGCCTGCAGATAGATATCTGGACTGCAGTATCTATCTTGAAAAAAATGCATAGTTTGTTTTGTTTTCCAATGCTGCTGTTGAGATAAGGGCAGGAAAAGTGGTGTGTCCTTGAAAGCAGTAGTTGTATAGAGTCTGTTGAATTAAATTGGTTTCACTCTTGTGTGACAGTATCTTTTGTAACATATAACAGATCCTCTAAAGCTTATATCCCTGTTGGAAGTTTAATCTTAATATATTACAAAAATTAAAAATAATTATCCTGTCTCTGTGCTAGGAAGCTTGTTAAAAAATATATGGCTAGATGTAGTGTAAAGAAGCTTCCATTAACTTGTCTGGATGTTGATCAGATAAGCTTTAAGATTCTTGATAGAACTTGGAAGTCTTCAGTGTGTAAAAAATGAATCTCCTTTGGTGCTTTGGTTAGTACCTAAAGTAGTTAGTTCACATACAAAAAAACCCCTGACTGTTTGTCAGTTTAGGAGACAGCTGGTTTTGCTATAGGACCCTCTCTTGTGCCCCCTGCCTACCTTTGTAACTTTAATTAAATATTGTCAAAGACCAAAGTTGTTAACTTATATGTCTATTTGGAAGCTTGTTTATTTATTGTGGAGAAGGTTTTGGAGCTTATTATTATGTAGTTTGTCCTCTTGTGCAGAATCTGGGCTGGATCTTTGGCCTTCTGTGATCTCTGTACCTACACTGATTTAGACCAGCAGAGGGTTAACTTGATAGTGAAGGTAATTGACCAGCATTGAAAGCCTGTTCATGAAAAAGGCTGGGAATCTTAAGGGGGGAGAGAGAGAGGGAAAATAATACTATGTAAACATGCTGCTGAAAGCTGTGTTTTACTTCATACAGCCTACAGGAGATAGAGCTGAAGCTGTATTGGTTATTAAAATTTTGTTATTTTTCTAATACTCAAATGTTTGATTTTCAAACTCTCAAGTTCTTGTCAGGCAGAGTCTGGCAGGAGAGGAGAACTTTAACACGACCTTCACCTTGTTCTAGGCAACAGTACATATTGGAAAAGCCTCACAGGTGAGGCAGGGGATATTTTCTATAATACAAGGGCACTTCATACATGCAGCAACACTCAGAAAGAAGTCTTCAAAAGGCTCTTTAGCTTTGTGCTCCCTGAGGAATGGAGCCAGCCCTTCCATAGTTGAGGTCTAATATTAGTTTAGGGTCCCATACTTGTCTCTAGGCTTTACCTTTTCTGCATAGTTACTAATTTCTTCTACTTACTGTTTGCAACAGGAAGGAGAAAATATTTTCTATCTGGCTGTGGAAGATATTGAAACAGACACAGAACTTCTGATCGGGTACTTGGACAGTGACATGGAAGAAGAGGAGGAGGAGGAGGAGGAAGTAGTAACTGTTATCCAGGAAGATGAAGACAGTGGCAACAGTAAAGATGTGCAACCAGTGGGTGAAAAAACTGCAGGTGAGCAGTGTGTAAAGAAACAGGATAACTTGAGGTCTTAAAAGTAGTAACAAAGACAAAAGAGAGCACAAACTGTGTAGGATTGCGAAACTGGAAGGCTCCTCTGGTTTAGTGTGAGCTCTTGCATGATTTTTTAATCTTTTTGTTTTGGTGTGAGTTAAGGTTCTTTGCCCAGTAAGAACCCAGTAATCCACTCAAGATAGGATGTTTATAATCCCTTGAGAGACAACGTCTTCTGGGAATTTTGTTATGCCATTTTGCATAATGTGTTTCTGGCAGAATCTCCCTTAACATAACCAAAATATTCCTTCACTGGTTTTGCCTCAAATCATTTAGATCCCCTCACCTGTAAACAGGACCACGCGTGCCCAAACTGTGAATCAAGTTTTGCCAGCCAGGAGATTCTAGCTGAACATCTTCAGACTTTGCACCAAAAACCCAGCGAGGAAAAGGAATTTAAGTGCCGAAACTGTGGAAAGAAATTCCCTGTTAAACAAGCTCTACAAAGACAGTGAGTAGAAACTGGAGTGGTTTTTCAGGCATCACTTTAATTAGTTTCATTCAAACATTTATTTCTCTTGGCTTAACCACTATTTAAAGCTTTGATTTTTATGCCTATGTATTTGTACCCTTACCCTCTACATTAGTTTTAATTGTTAATTTCTTGTGTTTGTTAGAGACTTCCATTTGAATCACAAAAATGTTGCTACTTTTTTAAGTTTTAAAATCGTGCACGGTAGACCAGATTAGAGCTGCTGTTTGGTGCAACACCATGGGTCTCCGTCAGTGGACTATTTAGTAGTTTAGGAGATGTAATTTTTTAAGATGTGGGTGTTGTTACAGAACTAAAGTAAGATTTAGAAAATCTGAAAGGACAAAAAAAAGGAAAAACAATTCACTTTTGTTTAATTAAATATTTTGGTGATGGCAAAAAAAAAAAAAATAGAAACATGAAAGATGTGAGATTTCAGAGCACGTCTTTACCGTCCTTGATAGTGTAAATATGCAGTTCTGTCCCTAAAGTCATATACCTTTCAGTCATACTTTTGTACAAAAACATAACTATTTTTGTTGTCATTTATATATTTTTTGCTTACAATTAAAAATACATTACTTTTTATTATACACTTAATTACAGATAGTACCTTAGAGGCTTAGGTGATTATATTTAGTACATTTAATCTAATGGTGTCATATTGGAAAGAAACAGACTCATATTGCATAGAATGCACTTCAAGCTAATCTTGGACAAAATTGATCTTGTATCTCAATAGTGTGAACATTCCTAGAACTGGAAACTCTATGAGGTCTGTGCTCTTTCATGGAAATAAGTAAAATTACATAGCAGAGAAATAGTGGAGGCAATTAAATATTTTGTCTTGAACTTAGACTCATTCATTCTAGTCTGTAGTGGAAGTTGGAGTTGTGCTGTATAGCTAGTTAAGTAAATTTTTACATCATACAAGGTAATATTAATCTGTGTGAGGATACAGCAGTACGATCCTGACTCTTGCTGTTGATGCATTTGATTAGTCCCACTAAATTCCAGGAGACTTCACATATGAAATAGATTACTCACCTGCTTAAAGATTTGTAGACCTGTGTATATGCTTTTAGCTACCGTAAGCCTCTGTAAATTGTAGAATGTTCCCCTTATGTTTTTGTTTGTTTGTTTTTGTTTTTTCTGTAGTGTACTTCAGTGTACAGAGAATATCAGCCCAGGAGACTCTTCAAGAAGTTTTCAGTGCTCTGTTTGCAATACTTCCTTCAGCTCAGAATCGAGGTTTTGTGTCTGAGTTACTGGACTGCTGTCATATCATTGCTGGCCTCCCTTTGCATGTTAGCTTTCAAGCTTGTTAGTTTATGTGAATCCTAACAGTGAAAGGAGTCAAATGCTTTCATTCCTACTTGCTGTAAGTAATGCATGAGGTGGCCTTGGAACTCTGCAGTGTAGCATGCCTTAAGCTCAGAGTACTTACTGTGTCTGGTTTCTGTAGATACTGCTTTATGTGTTGCTTTTTTTTTCTTTACTGGTTATCCCAAATAGTTATGAACAGCACAAGGAGGCATGCAGAGGGGATGCCAGATTCGTATGCAAGGCAGATAGCTGTGGGAAGAGGTTCAAGAGTAAGGATGCCCTGAAAAAACATAAAGAAAATGTTCACAGTGGTAAGAAAACATTTAATGTTTCTTCAAAAAAAACCCCTCTAACAAGTTCCTAGCCTTAAATTTGCAAATCAGAATAAATGTTGTCTTTTTTTTTTTTTTTTTTTTTTATGGATTCTTTTGTACCAAAAAGAAAATGAAGAGGTAACTAATTGCAAGAGTAACTGTTCCTCCTCCCCCAGGGAGAAATTACTGTATACCAGATGAATCATTAGACTACTGCAGAAAATGTAATAGGAATCTGGAGAAGTTTAAACTAGGCAAATAATAGATAAAGCAAAATATTTCAGTGGTGGGAAGAATCGGCCACTGGCACAAACTGCTAAAGGAAGTGGTGAGTTGTTGATCTTTTGGTATTTTCAGGACACAATGGGATGTCTTTCTGGAAGACATGCTTCACAAATGATTAGGCTTGATGAGAGTATTGCATAAAATTTCTATTGCCTCTGTTGTGCGGGAAGCCAGGCCAGACAATCCACTAGTCCAGTTAGGCAATAGTGTTTTTGTATCTGTGCAGTGTGAATCAATAGTTTTCAATCAAACTTCACTCTGTTTTCATGAAAGGGCAAAATACTGCTCTCAGATCCACAATGCAGATCTCATTTCTGGCATTCTGCTCACTCTGCATGTCCCCTTTCAATGTCAATGGAAGATCAGTATGTGTGGGGACAGCAGAATACCACAGTGCAGAGAAAAGAGTCTTTAGTTGATGGTGACAGCACTGAGATGCTTTGTAAGATTTTCATTACATGAAATCTTTTTCTTCTGCCAAACTCTTACAGCGCACAGAAACCCTTCCATAGCCATTCTTACAAAAATTGTCATTTTTTTCAGTACCAGTAAGCATTTTTTTCATCTGGGAGGATAGCTATATTTAGGCTTAGCTTTGGTCAGTTATGCAGTGGTGTACAAATTCCAGAATTTTCTTGAATGATCCCTCCAAATATGACTGACAAGCAGATGCCTGGAGGATATTTTTGCTTTGCCTGCACAAGGATCAGAGTTTTTATTTAACCACTTGGGAGTTACAAAAATCAAAACTGATGTCAGTGTGGGGAGGAAAATAACCTGCTACCATTGAAGGACACTTCTAGAATTCCTTCCTGCTTGTGTTACCTGGAGGCAGGGGAAAGTATAAAGCATTGTTATGGGTGTTGTCCATTATGCAAATCTAGGAACAGATATTCACTATCTCTCCTCTGAGAAGGTCTCTTTAATGTTCTTTTAAGTTGAAGTACTTAAGTATACTCCTGTATTTATATCAGTTTATATGTAAATATTTGTCATAAGTCTTATGAGAGCAAATGCGTATGTGAGATTAAGTACTTTTTTATACTACAAGTACTGAACCAATCAATTGACAGGGTACGTTGTAGTAGGAAGTTTCAACATAATATTGATTTTTTTGGGACAGCAAGAGCAGAAAATACATAGGATGCTGAGAGTCTGAAAAATTGAGCTGGAAGCCATCTAATGATTTCATTTATGATCCATGTTTCCTCAGTGGTTGACTAAGCAGTACTCCAGTCCTCTTCCGTTCTGTGTCCAAGCTTTTTACTGTTCAATGTAATACGAACATTTTTTTTACATAATCTAGGGAATGTCTTGCATGAATATGCAATTATAAACAAAGAATTAGGTTTGTGGTGGCTTTGTCTTATAATAAAATAGCTTTGTGGGTTACTAAAATTAATTTCAAAAGGTAAATAAAAGATAAACCCAATTAAATTCTCTGTCACTTTTAAAGCAAGTGTGAAAAGGGAAGAAAAATACATCTGATAGCTGACCTGTAGCTTGTTTTCTAATTTGCATGTTAGATGAGATTTGAATTCATTATCTGATGCTAATGCAATTTCCCTGTCTTGTTCAGTTAAAGACCATTAATGATATTTTGGTTTATATATTAGAATGCTTAATGCTTTCTGAATAAAGAAAAATGGGAAACGGTGGTTGTCATTTCAGTTTGAGACCTTTTTTCTCATTGCTGCACTAACTCCTGTATTGACTTCTGGAAGAAGTAAACTGTTCAGTTAGAAAGTGAGTTGTTCTTAGTTGTGAATTGTGCTCTTCATATTGGATTGGTGATGTGTGATAACATCTATTTGAAGGGTTGTATTTTTTATTGTTCTAGTTTTCTAGATTTACATTCCATCAGTAACTGGTTGGTTGGACACCCACAGAGAACTCCTGATATGGAACACTTTGAAGATGGAATACAAATGTAAAAATATTATGTCAGTCAAATGACCTGTGAAAAGTCACAGACTCAGTTGAAATATTTAGGTTCTTTCTTAGCACTTCCTTTTTAAGATGTTAGTGGTATTTTGTTTCTGTTTCAGGAAATTCTAGGAAGAAGCTGATGTGTTCAGTGTGCAATAAGAAATGTTCCTCAGCAACAAATCTCCAAGAGCATCGAAAGGTCAGTAAGATGAAGGGTAACCCACAGCAGGCTTTGACTTCACTGAGATGTGAGGCTTTGATACTTAGGTCACTTGAAAGTAATGCAAACCTTTGGGTAATCTTGTTCATGGTTACAAAACAAATGTATTTTATTGTGGGCTTATGTTTTTGTAGTCATAATTGGTTAAACCAAAAGCCTTCCTAAAGTTTTAATACATCTTTAACCAAATACAGAGATCTTTATGCTTGTAAAATTTATGCACACCAACATTAAGTTAAAGTTGTCTGCTGTACTTCAGCATTCTTGAACGCTTAAGTTAAATGTGAGAGTATGTTATGTAACAGTAGGATACATACAGACCATAAAATAGGTTCATGAGCCTTCAGGTTTTGTGCAAAATGCAATCAATCGTTCTTACTACCTTGTGACATACTGGTAAGGGTGTTACTTGTAATGTTGTTATGCAGTACTAAAAAAATTTCTTCCTCAAAAACAAATTGTAGAAGTCTTTTTGTTTATGCTTTTATAACCAGAACAGGAATGGTTAACACTTTGGCTTCTATTGGAAATAAGGGGGTTCATATAGAAATGCAGATGGACTATGAATGAGATTCTGAATCTGTTACACCCAAAGGAAGCCCCTGCAAGATTAATTGGATAAATCACTAAAACCCAGGAGATTCTTCTTTTACAAAAAGCTACATTGTACTGTTTATCAGATTAACTGTAAGTCTTTAATAATGCCCCGGTTATACCTGAATCCATTGAGGATATAGCTGATATCAATTAAAATATGTTGTTGCAAAGGAAGTGGTGGGGGCCCCTCCTTTTGAATTTGTTTTTCTCCTTGCTTGTATGAATGTGTCCTGCATTTCTTGTCTCACAGGGCTATGCTTTGTTACTCCTCAGGCCAAATGGTGGTATTCATTGCCACATGTCATTACAATTTTTATATATCAGTACATATTACAGTAGCCCTGAAAACACAAAATATCATGGTTAGTGTGTACACTTTATTAAAATGGTTGTTTTGTTTCAGTAGTTGTAATCCTGTGCAGACACTGTGGCACACACTAACAAGCTTTTCAAGCTGCATTGATGGTAGGTCAGTTGAGCACTTGCTCATCTTAAGAATCACCATGAAGATTTTGTGCATAAAGCTTGTTTATTTCCTCTTCTCAATTGGCTCCTCTTTTAGTACTTCCAGAAAGCTGGTATTTGGATTCACATGCCTACATGAGATAGTGAAGGAAATGCCATGTAGGACTCATGCCTTCTGTTTATTTGAATTATTTTGCTTTTGTAGGAAGTGAGACAAGATCCATCACCAACATTGTCAAAAATATTTAAGTGGGATATAAAAACAGTAAGAAAAGAATAGGTTAAACAGGGAAAAGAAATTTTTTTTCACCCATTTCCTGTCAATGTAAAGAGATAGAAGTAGAGAATAGAAAGGTAAATAAAGTACAGGAGATAAAAGAAAATAAGCCCAAACAACAGATAGAAAAATCTGACAAACATGGAGAAAGAAGCTGAAGAGGGTAGCTATAGGGGAGATTGAGATCTGAAAGAAGGTGAAGAGGGTGGCTGTAGGGGAGGCTGAAATCTCTTCCCTCTCTGAAGACACGGTCATTCAGATCTATAGCTTTCAATACATCTTTGATTTAAACCCGTTTTTAGCTCTGTGTGTCTTGTAAAGCTAAGCCCTCTCTTGTATGTTACCGTCTTCTCTCAGTCGTACCTTCTTGGTTTTCAGACTGTTGCTTGTATCATTCTAATTTTTGGTGACATGGGAGTTTTTTGTTGGTTTGGGGGTTTTTTTGTTCTTATTGTTGGGTTTTTTTGTTTGGTTGGGTTTTTTGTTTTGTTGTTCTGTTTCTTTTTCTGTTTGGGTTTTTTGTTTGGTTTTTGTTGTGGGTTTTTTTTATGTTTGTTTGTTTATTTCAGTAAATTCAAGGAGAAGTAAGGCTGGAAGAGCTCTCACGAGGTTTCCTAACCCATTCTATTTCACAGTTAGGAGTAAGCACTAACCAATATCATCCTAGATATGCACTGTCTCATCTTCTGAAAACTTCCACTAAAGAAAGTTCTGCCACCTCCATAGATGTCTCTTTGTATTCTGACTTCCAGCTTTACTGCCATCAACTTTGTTGAATGTGTTCATTAGTCAGTGTCTGGTTTTTTGTGATGTCCTACTTAAATCTTCTTTACTGCAAATTGTGTTAATTGCTCTTTTTCTTATCCAGGAGAACGCCAAGAAAAATTCACCACTGTCATCTTTATAACAATTAGCATATTGCAAAGTCGTTAGGAAATGCGTTTTCAATTCCTAGGCTGTAGAAACACGTTATCTCAACCCTGTTTCACGCATCTGTTTTTCCAGACAACTTTTTCTTTCAGTAAGCTTTTCTTTTTTCTGCAGGTTCTCTCTTTTTCACCTATGTGCTTCTTGAAGTCAGCTGCCCAAACAAGAGCTGCAATGATGCTTAGTTGAGCCCTTGGTAGTGCTAAGCATAGTAGAATGTTTGTCCTGAGTTTATTAATAAGGAGAATATGTCTGTTAATACCTCTCAGAATGGCAGTGTTTTCTAACAGCAGCATCAAACTCTTTATTCGTATTTTGCATAGAATTAAGGAACATTAAAAAAAAAAATCCCCACATTGCTGGTTTCTTTTCCTAGGATGATGCAGTCAGAATTGATAGTGCTACACATGGAGTAATTGTGGGTAGACTGAGGGGGTATGCCACTGGCTGTACAGCTGTGGAGTGAGTTTCTGGCTCTTGAAGGCAGGTGTTTTCAATGGGAAAGGAGCTAATTTTCCTGTTGAGAAGATTAAGGACACCTTTGAGTGTAAGGCAATAATGCTTGGTTTCATTTGGTTTGGGGTTTTTTTGTTTTACTTTGGAAAAGGTCATAAAACAAGTACCTGCAGGAAACACAGGATTGTGCTTCACTGGTCCAAGTAGTTTGTGCTGTTGCCCTTCTGGATTTCTTAGCAGATTTCTTACATGAACTGTAAGATTCCATTAAAAGGCATGCTGTAGCTTAGTCTGCTGGAGAGAAAATCACAGAACCAAGGAGGTTCCTGCTTATCATTTGATCTAAAATATTGATATTTTTTAATTGTTTATAAAAAATTCTCATTTCTTTCTTAACTTTTAGTGTAGAGCTGGACTTCCTGCAAAATTGTGAGAAGGGTTTGCTCTTAAACATCGTCTGTGATTCTCCCCACCTTTTTTCATCTGCCAGTTCAGATGTCCCTGTTGGGGTTTTTTTCTGCCCTTTTTGTCAAGACTGGCCAGTATTTTGTTCTACTGTGCAGTCTTTATTTTTCACAATCACTGTGAAAGCCATAGAAACTGAGAGGAAACCAAATTTTGAGCACCACTTTAAAATAGCCAATAGTATTTAATAATTTCAATTGGATGCAATATTCTCGTGTGCTTGCTTGCTGAAAGCACTGCCTTCCAACAGACAGTCTTACGTGGTTCTTGGAGTGGTAAATGGGAATTCAAATTAGTTTTTGGAAACAAGTTACCATTAATTACTTACATCTTCAAAGATTTAGCTCAGTTTCACCTCCAAAAACACCTGTTTTGAATGACCTTTTGAAAATTTGAAGATCCTTAGTCCTGTAATTGAAGGAGTGTATTTGTCTGAGCAGATACTCATTCTGATGCTTGCTGCTTTGTATGGCACTTAGCAAGTTGTTATCTGAAGGTGTAGCTATTCAAATGCCTATGCAAAATTGTATGTTCTGACTTTAATATAAGAGAGGTTTATGTTGATAGCTGTTACAGCCCCCTAATGAGACTAGTTTTGCTGTACAAATCATTGCACAAGCATTTGTCTGCAGTCTTACATGCTCATAGAGCATGTTACTTGACAAGTTTTCTTAAAATGAAATCTGTTTGAATATAATTATTCATAAAAAGTATTTGCTATATTTTGTTACTGTTGTTTTACCATGTAATTGTTCACTTTTCTAAAAAGCTGATTAAAGAGTTCCAGCTGTAGAATGTATGCTAGTTACAGCTATTTAACGCACATGCACACAACTCTGTCTGATTCTCTTCCAAAGAATTGATTAAAGAGTATCAGCTATAGAATACATGTTTGATAGCTGTAGCTTTTTAATGCACATGCACAGAAGTCTCTGTTTTGACACAAATGAGACTGTTTATTAAACAAAGCTCGTAAGTTGAAATCAGACATTTCTATAGTGGTAAAGCACAGACTGGGTTCTGATGTATTAAATATTGTGTTTAAGAATACCTTACAAGTTATTTCAAATAATTACATTGGAGGGGGAATTCTGGTAGCACTTGGTTGCAGAAATATGTAAACTTCAGTCAACAGAAGAAAACAGAGTAAAAAATTTTCATCTTTTGAGAAAGTGTAGTGTAGTAGATTGTGTGTGCATCTAAGAGGAATTCATCTCAAAAGCAGCTGAGTAAACAGAATATTTAGAATAAATGATCTTCATTTGAGCTTACCACCTGATTCTGTCTGAGCATTTCATTAAGCATCACTATGTGAAGTGTGCAACTTCGGAGACATAGTAGGAAATGGCATTACCACTTTTTAGATTATTAAAACATTTAATTTGCTCTAACATAAGTTAGTGAGTAGCAGCATAAAAATGTGGTGAGGCAGAGTACTTAAGCAGAATCTCTGCGGTTTTTTTGCTTGTTTGTTTGAAGTGGAAGTCTTAGTTGAGCTTCTTTACTGTGCTGTCCGCAAATGTTTTTCATTACTGTGTTGAACCTTTGATATTTGTTATTTTTAGCTGCTAGATTCTCCTCGAGAAAGTCTATAGAGTTCCCCCAAAAAGCTGTATGAAATGTGATCTTTGCTCAGAAGTTTTGCTGTCTGAGGCTGCAGATGGCAGCCAAAATGTATGTTCAGTTGCACTGTAACTAGGTTGAGGGGAGGCTGCAGATGGCAAATACAATACAGAGCAGAAGGTGAATGGTAAGCTTGACAGGTGGAGAAATATGTGTATGTTGTGATTTTGGGGTTTTTTTTGAGTATCAGAAGTTGCAGCTCTCAACTGTGTCTGTTTTTCCAGCATTTAGTCATTGATTACATTATGTGCTGTGATGTTGAAAATCCTGTTGATGCTTACTGCATTTACAGTTTGAGACACTGCTGCAGCTCCACTGTCTTGCCTCTGGAAGCTTTTAAGAGAAACAATCCTGATTTTGATAGTACTTGTTTTTTAAAATTTTTACAACAGTTAGAAAGTAGCTACTGTGTTATTCTTACTTATGTCTCATTGACTAGAGGAAAATGTTCTGAAAAGGTATTCTGCATCTGTTTTTTAGTGTTTTCATAATAATGTGTCCTGGTTTCACTGGGACAGAATCACAGGCCAGCAGCAATTTGGAGTCACCTGGGAGCTTGAGGGCAGCTGCCCCAAGCTGACTCCCAGGTGCATCCCAGACCATAAACCTCACTCTCATTAGAAAAGAGAAGGTGTGCTGGTGACAGAGAGCTTCTCTTCCTGGGGCAGCTTCTCCTCCTGCTCCTTCTGTTCCTTAGGGGCTGGGCTGGGCTGGGCTACATATGGCCCTGTGTACTTTATGGTTGTCATTAGTACTAGTTTTGCTATTTTATTAAATCTGTTTTCATTTCAACCCATGAGTTTTCTCTCCTTTTCCTGATTCCCCTTCGTTGCTAGGGAGGGGTCATTAGGTGAGAGAGCTACTGCTGTAGTTTAACCCTGGATATGGGCTAAGGGTAGAAATAATGATATCTTAAATGGATCTGATACTGCAAATCTGCATAGCCTGTGTTTCTAAATATAGTTTTAGTGATTTTTTTTCTTTGTTTGCAATAATGAATACTCATTTTTTGAGGGATATTGTTTACTAAGGGACTAGCAAGGGGGAAGTCACAGAATAATCATGTGTTAGCATAGCTAGTGGCTAAGAAATAGTTACGGTCTCTTAGAGAATTTCTGTATATATAAGATGTGTGATCTTGTTTGAGACACATTTAATTATCATTAAACACTCGTTTTGCAGGTCCATGAGATCTTCGAGTGTCAGGAATGTGACAAGAAATTTATTTCAGCTAACCAACTAAAACGCCATATGATCACTCATTCAGGTAATGTACAAAAATAACACTAACCTACGTATTTATGTCTATATGTATTTAATGTACATTGAATTTTCACTGAATTAGTTTCTTACAGATGTTTTGATTAATTCTGTGTTGTCCTGAGCTGTTCAAGCAAGTTTCAGGTTCCAAAGAAGCCATCTAAGCTATCCTTTCTAAGCCTTTCCAAAATACAAGTGTAATACTATAGTCTTTTTCCTATTGCTGCTTGTCAAGCTATTTTTTCATGCGATCTGGGGTAGAGGATGTCAGTTAACAGGGATAGGGCAAAAGATTGCTATTTGATTGATAGAGGAGGTGAAGGACTGGTGGTTGAAACTTCATATTGAAGAGAAGAAGATGGTAGCTGGGATATGGTGTCAGACAGAGATCTGTGACAAAAGGGAAACAGTCCTTTGTATGTATGTACTAGTTGACTCATGTGCCCACAGTTTCCAGTCAGAGGAAAGCAGCTCATGTTCCACACCTTTTTGCAGACCACGCACAGATGTTCCATTGTGCCAGGTCACTGTGAGCAAGGTATGGCCTGGCTGTAGGTTTGGCAGTATGACACAAATTGGCCCTGCCAGGATTTCTGATTGCTGTGATCTAGTGTTTGTGTCTTTCACCAGTGATTAGAAACATCACAACACGATGGAAGCACAAACATTGTTCTGTCAAATACATGAGTGTTTAAAAAATACAGGTTTTTACAGCTGCACAAGCTTATAATTTAACTGTTTTCTTGGTATCAGTCCACACCAAAAGCTCATTTCTTGTAAAAAAATCTGTATCTCAGAGACTCCTTAGCCTTTCTTTTAACTCTTTTGGATGAGTGTTAGTGTAGTTAGGTTGCAGTCACCAGCTGAGGCATAAAGGCTTTTTGTATAGGAACTTTTCGTTTTCAAAGCTAATATGTATATTGTTAATTAAGTTTTAAAACATTTAAACTGTCATGCCCTCTTTCACATTTGTAATCTGGAAACAGAGTTTTCCTCTTTGAAGTCATTCTCTTTTGATTTAAGCTAATTAATCAGAATTTAGTTTTAGCAATGATTATTGCAAAGAATGTGCCAATTTCTTGAGACATACCATGGCTCATCTTTTGTGAAGTGACTTAACTGTCTAACATAAAGGGCATTAGATGTCTTTCTAATTGGTTTAATCTTAATTGGGTTGACTTAATTGCAAAAATCTCTCTGAGGAGATGACTGTCTCTGCCTTTCATCTTCTCCCCCTGTATAAATAGGAGATTAAATGTCCCCCACTCATTTTCTGCAGAAAAACGCCCCTACACCTGCGAGGTTTGCAATAAGTCCTTCAAACGACTTGATCAAGTGACTGCACACAAAATAATACACAGTGAAGATAAACCTTATAAATGCAAGCTTTGTGGAAAGGGATTTGCCCACAGAAATGTTTACAAGAATCACAAGAAGGTAAAGCACTCTGCTGTTGTTGTTTACAGGTCTGCCAGCCTCAGATTTGCAGATTTATTTTTTTTTAAGTGGTTCATCATTAAGCTCTAGCATGCTTATAAACATGAGATTAAAGTATTGGAGAATGTATTTTTTAGTGTTCTTTGTTATATCCAAAAATCTCAAAATACTAAATGAATTCTAGTGGAAAAAAAAAAAAAGTGAAGTAAGCAGAAAGAACTCACAGTTGCTTGGTTAAAAGAGTCCAATAAATCCCCACTTGATTTTGCTGGGTTTTTGTTGGTGTATTTTTTATTATTAGGATATCAAGTTAAAAATGTAACTGTTCCAAAATGTCTTTTTTTAAAAAAAATACCATATTTGAATAAAAGTAAGTTCAGTCCTGTTGCAGTCATTGTCAGTCTTAGCAGCAGATGCTTTCAAACTGCACTGGCTTTTCACTGAGTAGTATTCACACATTAAAACAACATCAGAAGAAGTGTTAACTGAAAAGTAGGCTCATGAAGGGATGCTCTGCTTCTGTTGCTTTTAAGCTCAAATCTGCTTAGCCTAAATACTGTGACACCTGCCATTATTTTTAACCTGGGTTTACATTTTTAATGGCAATGCTGTATCCATGACTGCTGTTTCAGAATTACAAGACTGTATAAAAGAGAGAAAGGGAACAAAAAATTACCTCTCTGGTTTTGTGCCCAGTATTTGGAACCTTCTGCTCTTTTTTATTGACTTTTTAAAAAATAGTACCCCCTTTTTTCCCTCTTTTGGTGAAACTGATATAACCATACTTAAGTCTTTTGCAGTTTGGCTCCTGTAATATGCCATCTGGGAATGTGGCACAGGATCTTTGCACCATCTCTTGCACTTCCAGCCATAAATCACGTTAGAGTAATAATAATTCCTCTCGCAGGATGAAACGGTGATGATTGTCTAAAACAGAAAGCACACAGAAGCCTGCTGAAGGACAGGATTAGCTCCCATATGTGCTGTGATTGTATCTTTTGTTTCAGACTCTATTAAGAAAACGGGGCAGAATCTCACAAATTGAATTTATTCTAAGGAAAATTTATAAAGTGCTACCTGGAAAGATACTTCTATATCTTAAATGAATGTTTTTTACACGTTTCCTCTTGTTAATTTGCAGTTGATGACTGGTAGGGAGTTGAGGCTGAAAATGGACTTCAGGATTAAGTATGAATGAGTAAAAACTTTAACCCAATTCTGTGTTTAAAGCAGCAGCACCACTAGCATAAGCAAGGATTAGAGGCTCTACTTAATAGGAAAAATATTAAAATTTAGCCCGATTTAGTGAGTACCTAACTTTCACAGAATTCCTTAAAACATGTTGGAATATTTGTTTCCTGAACCTGTTTGCACATAGTACTGGCTGTAAATCAACCCTCTCCTCTGCAATGCAAGAAACATATTCCTGTGTTTACATTAAGTTTACCTGAACAGCTGTCAATATTCACCCGCCCACATTTAGGGCTCTGATTTCACTTGCTAACTGAAGAGATGAGCATGAGTGACAGGAGACTGATAGAGATGTCTTGAATTGCTTTTTTAAACATGCCTCTCTCCACTGAGTCAACAGCGTAAAGAAGGAAAGGTAGTAAAGGGAGGGGAGTATGGATATGTATATGCAAAACCAATTGTAAGGTGTAAGTCAAGGATGTAGTAGTTTGGGATGCCAAAATAGTAAAGTGCCACGATTTTGGGAGGGCTGAAGTACTACTAGGGGAAGAGGATGACAGTTCTTTTGCTTGTTTACAGGAATGTCGATCCAGTAACAGCGGAAATACAAACCTTCATTGTGTATCATGCTTCTGTGTGTTTCTTGAGCTCGGGTTTTTAATGATTCTTTAGATGTGTTTTCCTTTAATATATCCTCCTAGGTTTCAGTTTCCTTTGGAGGAAGAAAAGTTGGACTCTGAATAAGTTCACAGTATTTTTTTGAGTTCCAGGATGCAGTTACTGTGCTAGTAGCAGGGACCTTAGAAACCTGCAGTAGAAATGATGGGTGTAATCCTTAAAAATACTTAACAGCATTTAAATGAACACATGCTTTTGTGTTTGATAGCAAAACTCTTTGGGTTTTACAGCTGAGCTAAATACCAGTTATTTATAATACATATACATTTTCTGCCTTTGGATTTGGTTTTGTGTTTTGGATGGAAACTTGCTGTTGCTGCTGTTTCTGTGATTCCTTTATGGGGATTATTTAACCTAATTTTGTGTTAGAAGTATCAGAACAAAAATGGCTCCCTCAACACGTGCTTTTAAACATCTTTCAGACGTGGGTGAATATTGGGTCATTTCACAGGTGCAGAAGGAGATTAGTTCCTCACATCTCACAGGATTCCACTGAGAGATGGACAGTGGAGCTGCTAAGAGTTTATCTGCTCTGTTCAGTGGTGCACTGTGGAGTGAACCGTAACTTAGCACTCACTGCACCCTTACAGCTATGGGTATGAGAGGCAGGAACTCTTAGTTTCCCACTGGTACCTCTCTGATCCACTGCTTCTGCATGCAAGTACTAGAATGCTCTCTGTAGGTGCATGTGCAAGCTTGCTTTGTCACTTGGTGGAGATGTCAGCACTGGGAAGTATTAAGCCATACAGAACTAGCTCAGATGTCTTTTTAAAAAGCTCATAGACTATACGACTAAGGGATCATATGAAGAATATGGTTCCATTTTTCTGGTAAGGGAATAGGACCTGAAATTAAGAGGCAAATGTAGCATTCGATTGTGCTACAGATCAAAGTAGTCACCTTTCATCCAGGTTAGATTGGATGAAGGTGCATGTTCTGTGCCATATAATGCAGATTATTTCCATTCAAGAGAAAGTGAAGGTTTTGTTCATCCGCTCCTTTGTTGCTATCTTTAGAGGACGAGTTCAGAGAATAAAATATGAGGATATGACAGTGAGCAGAAGTAGGTCAGCAGACACAGGATTTTAAAGGGTTTATGGTTAATCCAGGGTTATTTGGTCCTGGGGAGCATAATGAATTGAAACAACTGTATTCCCTTGATTTCTCTATTGGGAATAAGTAGCCCTGGGCTGGGTTTAAGCCTCCACAAATGCTGTTGTAGGAAAGGCTGCCATGAAATATTCCATAAAAGCCCATCCTCAGTTGATTTGATTGTATGGCTGTCCCCTGCTCTGACTGAATGGAATCCATCTCTGATCTGGAACCTCAGAGAAAAAAGTACAGTGTTAGAACTAATAAGTGTGTTTGGGGCTGTACATCTCCTCATTAATGTTTGCATGGCTTTTCTTTTTTTTTTAATACTCCTGGCTTGTTTCTGGACCATTCACAAAAGAGGGACATGATCTCTGTACCTTGCATGTGGGTATGCCTAGTTAGGCATTTTTCTTGGTAGTGAAGTTAGGATGTGCAGATGAATACTTGTGTTTCTATCAAAAGACTGGGAGAAATATCAAGGAGATGCTAAGAAGGAATTCTGTACCAATCACTGTGCTCCTCAAAACTATCACTCCAGTCGTGAGTGTCCTAAAACAGGGCTTTTTTTTTTGCTTTTTTAAAAAAAATAAACAACATGAATTTTGCGCTCGTGAAAGGTGCCAGATTGACAGCCCTAGAGACTGAACCCTTCTATTTATCCACAGAACAGGTACAGCACAGACAGCAGCACTGCGAGCTTCCCCACAGTGTCTCGTCAATATGTCTCAACCCTGTTCTGGAGGAACCACCTATTGAGGTGAGAAGGTTGTTCAGTCTCTTCATGTCCTGTCAATCCTTGGCCTGGCTGCTGAGACTGCCGAGCAGGGTGTCAACTAATGCAAACTGTGATGTAAACCTGTAGAAGCTGGACTGAAACATTCAGCAGGTTTTATGTAACGTGTGTTACATCCCACATAGTGTATGTACCACCAAGATGGTGCTCCAGTTGCCTTTTTGCTTTAATTGACATAGGCTGAGGTCAAGGAATTGACTTTGAACCCAAAGCCTCTGTATCCCATTGCAAGTACTCTAATGTTTTGGTACTGTTGTGTATGTCAGAGGACATTTAAAATTAATCTGGGTTCAGGGCCCTCAGTCTACATCTGAACTATTATGCTGACTACCCACAGTCCCCTTTTTCTCCATAGTTTAAGGAATAGCTATAAATACTGTATGGTATTAGGAATAGCAGCAATAGATTATATGAATATGTACTATGCTAATATTTACCCTTAGCCTACAAAATTAGCTTATATACCTAATTTTGTTGCTATTACAGAACACTTACTGTCCATCCCCTTTTCCTCTTGGCACTGCAGCTTCTACTTAAGGTCCTTGTGAGCTAATACAACGTTTCAACACTGATACTTTAAAAACTTACTTTCTTTTGCAAAAATAGTAGGAAATTGGGTTGATAATAAATTGTACTGATTAATTTACAGTCTGCAGTGGGACAGCACTTAATAACGCTAGGAAACGAGGAAAGTGCATTGAAACTTAAAAAAGAATGAAGCTGGATGTTTCCCAAGCTCCAGAAAAGCATCTGTTTCAGCAGCTCTGCAGTTTGAGAGATGCTTAGTCTTTTGTTTTATTCATGGCTTAGAGGCTGTTGCTCAGCTATGACAAATTTTTCTACAGCAAACAAAAATCTTGGTACTGATGCTTTTATGTCTCTGTGTGTGTGTTTGTTTTTTTGTTGGTTTGGTTTGTTTTTTTTATACATGGAGCTGAAACAAGGATATGTAAGACTAGTCTCATGATTTGAGAAATTTTGTTTGCCAAATTTTAGATACAATCTTGAGATAATCAGAGCAGTTTTACCTTCAAACTTAACTGAGAGGGGTTTGTGTATATGTGTTTAATTTTAAAGCATTTATTCATATTAGTAAGTACCTAAGGCCAGTGTTAGTACTGATGAAGCAATTCAGCTGAGTTTTCTTTCCTGGTTATTCTATACTTTTGTTCCTGTTTACATGCACACCTCATGTAACACTTCTGAGGGCTGGGAAGATACATTTTCTCAGTAGCTGCTATGCTAACTTTCAGGATTCTGGATAATGACAGAGTTACCATTTTATTTCTTCATCCCCTGATGTTTCATATTGCTATGATATCCGCTCGTGAATCCAGTCTAGAACATTAGCTATAATTACTGTAATGACAGCTAATTGATTTTCCTGAACCTTTCCTCTGACATGTTGTCTTTCATCTGCAGACCCATTCTGAAGAGAGACCATTCCAGTGTGAGGAATGCAAAGCTTTGTTCCGAACCCCATTCTCTCTACAAAGACATCTGTTAATCCATAACAGTAAGTGCTAAGTGAGAGAGGAAGAAGAACTTCTGCAGTTCTTACATTTGACTGAGAAAAACAGGCATATGGTGCCTTGCTCCAATATGCAAGTTGCTATATTAAATATATACTAAGATTCAACTCTAAGCCCAGGGAGTTAGGAAACTCAGAGCCAAATTGCAGCCTTGTCTCTAGATACACTTAAATGCAAATCCAAATATGCTGTAGAAAATCTAGCACTTATTTGAGGTCTGAGGACAAGAGTTTTATTTCTACGTTAAGTGTGATAGTATTACCTCCATTTTAAGAAAGAAGAAATGAAAGCGGAGATAACGTGGTGGTTTACTCAGCTTTTGTAGGTAATCTGGTTTAGAGCTTGCCACTGAGATTCTCTCTCCTGTGCCAGCACAGGCTAATGTTTCCTGTCTCTGGCATACAGCTAGCAGCTCAGAGAAATGCTGTGGTCATTTTTCCTCATGAGTAGCTTGTTCTTGTCATTCTGTAGTGTTTTTTAACTGGCTGTGTAAAGATTTTTTTTTTTTGATGGAATTTTCTCCATCTTCCATATTTACAGAGCCCTAGACTACAATTCCACCCCGTGAATGTCAGCAATTTAGATTTTAGAAGATCTTCCTGATCTCAAATCCTTTAGCTTAGAGGACAGTACTTTGATTTGGGGAATATTTACATTGGTATAATTAAGCAAACCACAAACAGTGTTTCTGTTAGATAAATTATTAGACCAGCATGTTTAGTTTGTTCTTTTACTATTGTCTGTCAAAGCTTCTGCAGTTTAGTAAAGCATTGAAGTTTTAAAAATCTTTTTCCAATGTTAAAAATGACGGAGGGAAAAAATTAAAAAGCTCTTCAGTAATGTGTAGTCTAATGAGCCAAGCATTTGCAGAATGTATATAAAAAAAAAATTTGACAGTGTGCAGAATTGTAGGCCTTGGTAAAGGTGTCTCTAAAAACATACTTTGACTTTTTTTTTAAGAGGGTGGGAACTCAGGAAATTTGAGATCTTTGAGCTAGGGTTGTGATTTGCGGAAAATTTAACCCTTCCTGAACCACCACTATTTAGGCAAATATTTAATATATCAGACTGTGAACTGCTGTGACACAGACATCATCTGCTCAGTCTTCCTTGGTGCCAAAGGAGACATGTCTTGCTGAGGGACTGAGTAGATGTTAAAAGATGGTAACTTCTGCCATCTTAGCTGAAACTGTCTCTAAAATGAGTCAAAGCCTTTAACAAATAATATTTGGTATTTTTATTAATCACAGGGAAGATTTTTAAACTTTTTTTTTCTCTACATAGAAGGAAAAAAACCAACTGACCAACTTAACAAGGAGGCCTTAATACAGCAGAATATAAGCAAATCTCTTATAGTTGTACTCCATCTCTCTTGTCTGTGGTCCTATAAAAGAAGTGTTGACAGACCAATAGCGAAGTGAAAAGTGAAAGTCTTTACTAGGGTGAACTGAAGAATAAACAGTTTTCAGTTCAAGGTTATGATTAAAACAAGGGGCTCTGCTGTTGTCTGAGAAGACCTTGTGTTCCTAGTGAAAAAATGTAGAACTCTTCCCCTCCTGACCTAACTCTGAGACTGACAAGTTGTGCTGCCATGTTAATGAGTTTCTCATATTTGAAATAACTCAGAATTACAGGCATTGTCCTGCTACAGCTGGATGATAGTCCCTTTCATAGCACTGAAGTTTATCTGTTGCTGTAAAGGAAGGAGAGAAAGAAAACTGAATCTCTAGATGTATTTAGCTGACTTTACTGTTCTGTGCTGTAGGAAATGAAAAACTGTTTGTGAAGCTTTAAACTTCTAGGAAAAATTGAAGTTCAGCCTACATCATACATTCTTTTGAGTTCAGTATTCCCTTATTTTAGAAGAAGGCACTCTGCAGAATGATGTCTAATGACTTTTATTTTACAACTTTTTCCAGTAAATTATGTTTGTATTTCCTAAAGTCACTTCTTGGGTGTTCCTGTCTTGAAATTGGAAAAGGTATCATGGGTATAACTTTCAAAATTCAATGTCAAATATGTCTAACTGAAAAATGATGAAAATGAAAAAGCCAAACTTTTTTTTTTTTTTCTCCCAGGTTGTAGCTGAGTAAAAAATGTCTTCTGAGAGTCAGACAAGCTTTTTCTCATAGGCGTGCTGCTGATTATGTTTTTAGTATCTGTATTCTCATTATGTCATTGGCAAAGCTGGAGCTAACCCTTCATTCTCAGCTGTAGTGTTTAGGAAGGATCTATGATACCTGGTTAAGTGTATGGTAGCTCATACTTGGCTAATACTGGCTCATGAGGCTGTAAGAAACCTGGCTAACAAGAATCAGTAACCGTAAGCTTTTTTGCTTGAATCATACAGTTGTCTGGGACAGTGGAAACATGCGTTGAGCAGGATTGCATTTTTTGAAGACATAATGCTTTTTATATATTTGCTTTCCAGAGTAACAATCTGCATGCATAATGTTTGTTAGTAAGAGAAATACTAATTATTAGCTCCTTCTGCAGGGGTTGGCGTAAGTTGGCACATCATCCACGGTAACATTTGAAAAAATACCCAATTCTAGGCTTCCCATTTATTTGCATGTAGAATAAAATTGCTAAACTGAAGCCAGGACTTGGCTAAATGCATATTTGGCATTGGAACTGTACATAGTCGAAGACCATTATAATGTGTACACACTGAGGAGATATGGTTGAACTGTAGGTTAGTTCTGAAGCTCCCTGACTTTGGAGGTTTTTTTATTTGAAAACTGGTTAATCTTTTACTACCTTATTTTTTATTGTTGTTTGAAAATAATTTATTTTCTCAAATAATAATAGAAGTGCAATACTGAAAATGATAGGAGTGATAGCAAACAAAACTTTAGGATAAAAAGGACAAATCCTCCTGAAACTCAACAAATGTTGAATCTTGTCTTAAACCATAATGAGATCATGTAAATTTATGGAAATAATATAAATATTTCTTCAGAAGATGTAGCAATTTGTTCAAATTATCTCCAGTCTTGCTTCATTTTTTTTTTCCCCAATTTTTTTTCAGACTTGGAGCTAACTAATTAAAAGAGACAGAAAGAAACAAATTACTACCTAAAAATACAACCATGAAGCCTGAAGTTCTTATAAGAAGAAACTTTTAAAAGAAATCACTCGAATATTTCTTTTGTTGGAGCAGTAGAAAATTGCATGTTACTTTAGTAAAAATAGTAATGACTTCACTTTCTTAGCAGTGTAGTCGCATGTTCCCAAGATGAGAACTGAAGTGATTCACTGAGCAGTTAGAAGCTGTACCAATGTTAAACCTCCACATAGCAGCATATTAAAGGCTGGGATGATTTCATCCTCTAATGAGCTATAGCAAAGAAATAAGTGTACCTCTACATGTGCATCATTGCTAATGGAAAAAGTAGCTTGTGCTTTTTTTTTGTCTGTATCTTATTCATGTGGATCAGGAGGCAGCAGATCAGACCTCTGTCCTGAAAAACAAATGGAGGATGGTCCTTAGATTATGGGGATCTTTCTTTGTGATCTAACAGCTTGGAAAGTTTTTTGGGATATAGGCACTTGATTTGCAGTTTGGACTGTGGATTTCTGAATGAATGCCATGATACAGAGATTTAGCTTATAATTTTAATTAAGAAGTTAATAAATAGAAGATAATACTACTTTCTGCGTTGACAGTGGAGATAAACAGAAGGTTTATTGTAGTGATTTCTCTGAAGAATCTTGTCTTTTTTTTTTTTTCCCAAAAGATATATGCAGATTTTCAGAATACAATATCTCTTCCCTTTTCTTAGGTCATTAATTGAATTTTAAAACTATTAGCAATATTAACTTGGCCTCTACCGTAACCTTCAACTGCATCACCACAGTTTGAATAGTAACACTGCTGTAACACTTAAAAGTTAATTCATCTTTGTCATATGAGTTTGCCTCCTTTGATGTGAATGAGAGAGGTTACTCAAAGCAAGTATTTCTATTTTTGAGAACTGTTTTAATTCCAGGAAGATGTCTCTTAGCATTGAAGTTTCAAAAGATTAAACCTATTTAATTTTTCAGCCTATTGCCATAAAAAGAGTCTGTTACTGGAGGTACTGATAAAACCTATGCTCTGCTCACTGGAATCCATTTCCACTGGTTGCCGTTTCACCTTTGGCTAGAGAGTTTAATCTCGTGTTTCTCACTGTGTTGTTGTGATGACTATTTTCTGCTTTCTTAATTTCCCAATGACATTTTTACCTGATGTGAAATTTCTGTTGTTTCTGTTCTCAGGACACAGCTTTTCATTTGTCTTTGTCGCTTTTATTCAACCTGCCACAGCAGGGGGATTGAAGACCTTCAGAGGTCCCTTCCAACCCCTATTATTCTGTCATTTTTTGAAACAACAAGCATTAGTGTATTTGCACAAAAATCTGGTATCTTTAAACTTTGTTTTTTCTCCTTATAAGGTGAGAGGACCTTCAAGTGCGATCACTGTGATGCTACTTTCAAAAGAAAGGACACATTAAATGTTCATGTTCAAGTTGTACATGATGGACATAAGAAATACAAGTGTGATCTCTGTGACAAAGCTTTTGTGACACCTTCAGTCCTGAAGAGTCATAAAAAAGTGAGTAGAATCAGTTCTGTCACAATCATTCCTTCTCTGTCCTTAAGGTTGTAGCTAAACATAAAATCCTCAGATGGTTCTGCATTTCTGGCTTTTCAGTAGAAAACTGTGATGCTGCATGAATTCTGTGACTTGTAAGATTTTAAAAACAGGCAGATTTATGAAGATTAATTTTATTAGCAAACCAAATTATTGTTTACTGGTTTAGAAACCACTATCACAGATAGCAAACTGAAAATAGATGTCTTATTCTTGCAATCCTGAAAATACACAGTGAATTGGGTGTTTTTAATAGTAACTGTTTAAGAATTCTTAAACATAAGAGCTGAAAAGCCAGTTTGTTTTGCTGTTAATAATGGGATTTGTTTGGAAATTTTAGAAAAAAACAAAGAGCGCCTATAGCTAGTTCCTTAGAACCTCTACCTGATGTGATGGTATAAAATATATAATGGAGACAGTAGTGGTCAATGTCAATACAGTTAAAATAATCACTTCTTTTAAAGCTACGCTGGAGCTTTCATTCTTGTCTTTCTGCACCCCATGTAGACTCACACAGGAGAAAAAGAGAAGATTTGCCCATATTGTGGACAGAAGTTTGCAAGCAATGGGACACTGAGAGTTCATATTCGAAGCCATACAGGTACAGTGTTGTTTATTGTGATGAACAGAGAAGTCTTTGTAAATAGAAAACAAGGTATTTCTAAGTGTGTCCACAATTTGTCTGTCTACAAACAGAAATGCAACTTTACAAGTAGACTTAACACAGCATCTTTTTCAGATGTTTTACCTGTTAAATGTGTAAAACCAGATTCTGTTCTCAACTGTAATTATGTATGAATGTGTGTGTATATACAATATGAGGTCATTCATCTCTGTGGCTGCTAAGGTATTTTGAAACTCTCTGATTTCATATTGATACAACTTTTGACCATATCACAACCTGCGTGTTACCCAAATTAGAATGTTCTACCTTGAGTATGCCTTAAATCAAAATTTATTTTCTTTCGCAACATCTGACTCATTCTGCTGGTCTCCTAATATTCTTGAGTCATACAACTTATTTTATATTGTCACCCAGATTGCATTACTCTTTCCCTATCATGTTATATACGTGCTTCTGTAAACACAGTGAAAATCACTTAACCATGTTGTTGTGTTGACAGGTTTCATTTAGATAAGTGGCAGGCAACTGAAAGGGGTTTCTTTGTGATAATTTGTTTCCAACATAGAATAGTATAGACTTGCCTTTGGCAGTCAAAGCATCAGCTAACAAACAGCCTTCCTATAACATTCCATTCACGTCACATAAGTAAATACGTTTTTTTGAGAGACAATGGAACTGCTGTTTTTTAATAATTTGGCTTTCTACTATTTTCAGAAAAGTCTTCATCACTTCAATCTATTAAGACCACCTCTTAATATTACAGGTTTTGCTATATATAGTGGTTTTTGACATATAGTGATTTTTGGATCTGATTGCTATAGACACCTGCAAATTGTGGTCCTGGCCCTGCAGTCAGGTGAATAGGCTAAAACTGACTTCTGTCTCCATGTTTACATTTATTCCTCCCTAGCAACTGTATAAAACATATACATAAATGCCTCTGTATATGCATTCTGCTCGGGTGATTTGCATATACTATATAATCATAGGCACAAAATACACTGAAGGTCAATGATGCTAGGATCCAGAATTGCAAAGCAGAAGTTCTCTCTGTTCCACCTCTTTATTCTTGTTTTTTCTTCTACAACTCCACCTTTTCAACTCTGTTCAAAGACTTCCTACGCAGTCTCACCTGCAGTCTTTCTTTTCAGTCTTCTGCCCCATAAGCTGGGGTTTCTCTTTTTTTTTTGCCTTCCTGAAGATGCAGAGAAGACGAAGGAAGAAACCCCAACAGTCATGGAGCATGTGGTATGAGGATTTAGAGAATGCTTGGGAACTTTGGTACTTTTGGAAGGACCAACCACTTACCCACCTGGAGGAGTAAAGGGAAGCAGTTAAATAGTATTGTTATTCACTCAGCACATCAGTCCAGGCTTCTAGGAATATGACTGCTTTGCTTTCTAATCTGTGTTAACTTTTTTCATTAAGTTATTTTGCTATTTTAATTATGGATATTTTTTTACCTTCACCTCGCCATCCCACATTACCTTTTTTTTATATTTTTGCCATACTAGACTTTCATGAAAATTAGGACTTTTATAGATTTCCCCTCCCTCCCCCCTCCTCCAATGCTTAAAGGAATATGAAAATGTTACTATAATTCTTCATTAAAATCTCTGGATTCACATTCCAATATCTTTTGCAGGCAAGTATGGTGTTTTTGTTAGATTTTTTTTTTTCATTCTTTCAGAAGCCCTTTCCTTAAAGTTCAGGTATGTTTTCTGTGTAGTATCGGTGTTTTATATACATCAGTTACACAACGTAGGAGGGCCCTAGTTTTTCCAGTTCATAGTGCAGATAGCTCTTGGGGAAAATGCTTTATAGCTGTCTTGAGTGAAAATGCTTTTCACACATGTGCTGCTACCAGTTACATCTAACGTTTTGTCTCTCAAGCAGGCTTTCCTAAATTTAAGAGTTAGGCTAAGTTGAGTTCATGAAACCACACACCAGAGACCTCTACCCTTGACTATAGAGCCATGCAAAATTTGTAGCTACTATCATAGGAGAAACAGTAAATGATGGCATTTGGAACTTACTTGCAATAGAAAGGCACTGAATATTTCCAGTACATTTGTAGATTAATTACGGTGGGAGAAGCTGCCTTGGCAGGAAATGATACAGGTTAGAATTAGGGGAGTACGCAGTGTGAAAACAATTTATGAAGAATAGCCCTGAAAGAGGGAAGCTTTCAAGGCTTCTTTCTTTACCTAAAAAGCTGGAGGCATGCATTTTAAAGAGAGTTACTAATTCAAGAAAAATGCCTTGCTAAAGTAAGTTATAATGACCTGTGATAAATAAACTCTGATCCTTTCCTCTTCTATTCTAGCTGCTGTTGTGATGTCAATGACATTTTGAGTGGAAAATTGTGATTCACATCCTCCACTGCGAGGATCAACTGAAATACATTTTCATGGTTGTTTTTGATGTCATTCCATTAGATTCCTGACCATTTATTGATTATCATGTGTGAAATGTGGAAAAAGGAGGGGCGGAGTTGCCACTAAGTTGTGACTTGTGGCTTAAAAAGAATTATCTAAGTTATGTGGCAGAATGCCTTATGTGAGGCTTACTGAGAAAGTGCTATAGATTCTTGTTGTACTTTCAGAGAGGTTGTTTTGTCTTGTGCTGTAGCTGTAGACTTCAGCCAAGTTTGTCACAGTCTTAATACATGCAGACTAATTGCAAGAGGAATTTGTCATTCCGTGTTCAGTGGGCTTGAGGAAATGTAGCTTTCTGAGGAAGGCTTGCATCATTTCCAGAGAAAGTTAAGGTAGTTATTGAAGGGAATCTGTGTCATTTGCAAGTAGTGCAAAAAAAAAAAAAGAGTCCTTCTTTGATGGCTTTTAGTAATAAAGTTCACTGCATTATGATAATCTTTGACAACTTTTCAGAGATTTTCTGAGCAGTAAGAAGTTCTCAGTTCATCAAAAAAAGGAGCCACAAACGTTTTATTCAGTGATGGATGTTTGGTTTCTAAATGCTGCCTTGTTGAATACTTCATGCTCTTGGTGTCGACCAAATTCTGTGGTTTTGAATTAATTAAAAACTGCACTTTTCATTCTGAGCTAGAAGTGAAACAACCAGCCACTGTCCATTTTCAAGAGATGATTCATAATTGTCAATAATTCTTCAGCTGGGGCTAAGCTTTTGGTGCAACTAAGCAGTATGTCATAAGCGTAAATATTGCTAAAACCATCGTGTCTTAGTGATTACAGCTGATTAGGTTTTGAGGTCCTGGTGCAGAAGTTTGTGTTATCCCATTTTCTGTACACGTGGTCAGCTAGACTTCCTTTTATTAGCTACTTGGTACAAGAGGCTTTGTTCTGTATTTACAAAACAAAGCCAGAGTTCTTTTGAAGAAAATTATGTATCAATTCCTGTATTTTTTTAAATGTATAAAGCTGGGGTTTTGGCTTTTATTTAATATGCAGCATGTGCCTTTAAATATTGTTGCTCACAGATGTGTGCGTGCTTCCTCGATAAGCAATTTTCTTTCCTCTTTTATCTTAGAGTTTGACTTTGTAAATGAGCCCTAACAGTACTTGGTCTTTTGCAGAAACTGAGCTGGTTTGGGGTGAGTGAACATGTCTGCGTGTGCATGTATGGAGGGAAGGGGTTGGTGTTTCCATCTGAACCCAGCATATTGCTCTGTAATTCATCATCTGGGTTTCCAGCCTTGGCATGACAGAGACGGTGCTCTGTAGGTCAGCTGAAACACTATAGCACATTCTCCCTCTGCTGTATCCTGTTGGTTTATGGCTTCTTAGGGTCAGAGGGAGCTGGGGTTAATTCAGCAAAAGAATCCTCTGACTGTGGTATAAATTCCTTTGGCTTGTTCATAAATTGTAAAAAATTCTGTGGTCTGCTCCTTGGGCTTGAAAACTGGGGGCCAGGAGGTTAATTACTTCCCTAAAATTGAAGCAACTTACAGTGTTAGCAGTTACTGGCTGCAGTTTGTGCGGCTTTGCAGTTATCTTACAGATAGGTATTTAAATACGTTAATTGCTGATCATTTGTGTGTATGCCTAAGTAATATGTATATATACACACATGCATTTTATCTGATATTTATACTGTTGCTTTCCTAATTGTGTCCTAATCCCTTCCATCTTTGGGATGTGGCACATCAAGTTGTGGAAAAATCGAAGTTGTTATTGAGGTAGTTTATATTTGTGCATTGATTTATTTTTGAGTTACAAGAATTGAGTGGTTTAACTGTAATTCTGTCCTTTCTCTGCTGCCTTTTCTCTACTCCATTATATAGGGACTGGTGAGGGACAACTGATGACCCTACACATCTTCCATAAAATGCTTACGCATGCAAATAAAGGTTAAAACATAACCTTACTTTTCTTTCTCCATCATATTTAGTCAAAGTCCTGATAAAAAGCCAGTAGGATATCTATGACCTTACGTCTGTCCTAAATGTTTTCTGGTAAGATTAATGTTTCTATTCTATACCATTTAATTGGTATGACTAATGTAGTATTCTTACATGTTATGTTTTTCTGGTATGTGGAAAAAGCAGCTTTATTTTTTAAACATGAGTTGAGAAGATTCTTTTTAAATTTAGTCCGTGCAAGTGAATAAAAGGTAATACCAAGAAAGTACATTAAAACAACAAAAACATTCAGACTGTGGACTTCCATATCCTTTGTGTCAATGCAATTAAGCCTACTTTTTTAATTGCCATTTCCACAATCATATAATCTTATGAAAACATGTCATCATACTTATCCCCACTAACTTTAAGTGCCAAGTGCCTTCTTGAGATGTCTCTTATCCTTTGCATTGGGCACCTGATGTTATGGTCCTGATTTTGCTGTTCTAGTCACATTTCTACAATTTGGTTAACTAGGCATTTGAGCATATTTAAAATCATATTTAAGGTCCACCTGTATAAAAATCTGGGTCCAAATTTTGCACTTTCATGTAAAAATTCCTGAGTAAACAAACAAAATCCTAGTTGTGGAGTTACAATAAAAATCTTTGGTTTTTAAGAGTAGTTCAATCCTCTATGAACATAAGACTTCAAAGTAGTTGATGGAAGTAATTGGTTGAAGTACAGTATTACCCTTGTTTATCATTGTGTAAAGTATAACTCCAAAGTTTTAAAAGCTAATTAGGCAACTGCTTGTTCATTTACATAGGAAATAGTGTACAGCCAAGATTCTCATTCTAGCAAATCTTCTGGCAAATTACCATATCAGAAATTTATATTTTCTTATGTTAAAAAAAAAAAGGAAGCTCGAAGGAACTTCATCTCATATCACAATGAAGTATGTGGAAAAATGTTTCTGTATTTAGTCAGTGAACAGCTTGCAAATGTCTGCTGATAGGTTGTTTCTATTCAATAACTTATACATGATCTTTCTTTTATCTACCGAATTTAAAAAGGAGCTTGCAGAAGGCCTCAAAGGTAAGGATTCTGCATTTCTAAACCTTTCAGTTTATACATCATTGTCCTATTTATCTCCAGACAACAGTTAAATCTTTAGAAGTACCTGTAAAGTTTCATGCAGCTGTCAGCTTCTTGTTGTCTGCTTCCGTGAATGAAGAAATGTTCTTGTGAGGGACAGATTATTTGAATGCTAGTGACATCTTTAGATCAAATGAATTGCTGATTGATTAATGCATATACTTGAAAAGATTTGGTTGACCACTGGGTTCACTGAAGTCATGGATGTTAATGCTTCATTCATAGGGAAACCAAATTGTTTCATTCCACTGATAGATGCTAAGAATGAAACTGTTATATTATTTGAAGTAAGTGTATTGGGGTTTTTTTTTGCGACTAAAATCTTAATATCTCTGTAGAACTGATGAGAGTCTAAGTAGAGTAATAATGGTAGTAATTTCACGCTTTACTCTACAGATTATAATAGCTGCCTTATTTTGTAGGGTCCTTCACTAGTCTTTATAATTAATTTAGTTACAAATAAAACCTCAATTATATCATGGCGATTTTTATTGACTAGATAGACAAACATTTTTTCTACTGATCTTAACCACAGGTAATCTGAATTCTCTGAATAAACACAAAACATTGTAGAAAACAAACCTTATCAGCTGTGAAAATACCACTTCTGTGACTCAAAGAATAAGACATAACTAAGTACTTACAAGAAAGAGTATTAATAGGAATAAAAAATATGGTTAAAGCAATCTATTTTTTGCTTATTTTGAAAAGAATAACATTTAAGTTTCTTTCTTATGAAATATGTGACCATTTTTAGGTGAACGGGAAATGCATTAGATTGATTTACATAAAAGCAATTCTAGTTCTCGCATGTGTCTGAAAAATACACAAATATTGGAGCTTGGTTAGAAAGCATTCACAGTCTCAGTGTTAATAATTGGTGGAGGGAAAAAAAAAATAGCAGAAATATTACATCTGTTGTCTTCAGAGTCTACCAAGTTTGAATGTTGTTTAAAATGAAGCATGCATAAGAAATGTCTCTAATTGACCTATACCTGAGTTCTGTTTGTCCATTCCTCTCAGGCAACAGGCCTATTCTCCTCAGAGCAGTCAGAGCTATCTCTTTCCTTATCTGGCTGACTTTGAGTATGGAATTACGTGTATATTTGGTGTTTCTGGGTCTTGTCACAGCTGACATCCTCAAGTATTTTATCTTTCAAATAATGAAGTTGTTTGGTTCTTGGCATGAGAGTGCTACTCCTGCGTGGGTACTTCTCTACCTTCTAAAGTGCGAAATTTTGAGTAATCGTTGAAAATGAGGCAGGCCAGAATTTTGTATAGGCCAGGTCTCTGTTTTTATTGTCTAGTCAGGATTAAGGCTAGTCCAGGTGTTGTAAAGAGAGCAGCTAGCTGCGGCTGTTGGCCAAGCTTCTTGATTACTGTCCAGTCATTTTCCCATCCTAGAATCCCGGATCAAAATGATGATCATGCTTAAGAGACCCAGGATTCAATGCTTTTGAAAACACTACTCAGTGTCTAGAAAACTGCCACGTCTACACGAGAGGAAATGTATTATTTTTAAGAAGGGTTTGTCTTCTTAATGGCCATTTGACAAGGTGGTGAAATTTACTGAATTATTTTTCTTGAAGTGTGAATATTTGTCTTCATTCAGTAATTGGTTTTCTGGCATTTTCTTGAGTTCCTATTTAATTTAGTTTTAATTCCTGATGACGTTACTTTCATGTGAGAGAAATTAAGTTCTGCGTATCTTAGGGTTTTTTGCCTGTGTGTACATATTTGTGTAATACAACAGCTGAATTATTTACATTTGACACAAACTTCCTTTTTTGATTTGATGGGAATACCATACACAGAGCAACAGCAGCTGAGGATAAATGTGTAAAGCTGTCAAGTGCTCTATATGAACAGATAATGTTCTAAAACATATGTCACAGATTATAATTTTGTTATATCCTTTAACCTTTTGCCCATCTTTACTTGCTGTTGAGTGCTGTCATCACCCCAGATTATCTGTGACTAAAAAAGCCCTCTTGCAATTCCCATTCTGAGCTGCCCTGTTGATCACCTGGTGTGGAGTGTTGCATGTGTGATCCAGATGGCCCCTGGCCTCCAGATTCCTCCCCAGGTGAACTGCCTTCTTTCCACCACAGTTGGGCAATGGTGGAGTCTCCCTTCTTCCCCTTTCCCCTACCACAGCCTTTAAAGTTAGCCTTTAAAAGGATTATACTTTACCATAACGGTTCTGAAAATTGACATTTTGCAATAATAGTCATATATATACAAGTAGATTTTTTTAAAGAAAATATATAATCTTCTAATCCGTATAATAAGTAGTTCAACATCTGAAAAAGAGCTATATTTAGGAGATGGTAAAACGTATGTGAAAGATTCTGAGGTACCACATTGCCATGATTATTTGTTAATTTTTAAAGAAAGCTGAAGAAAACAATTCCTTTTCATTTACATACACTGCACATAATCTGATGTTCAGTGCAATCTGACATAAGTCTTTGTGGTGTTTTGAGTGTTGATCGAGACCAGGGATGCTGAGTATGCCAACTGACCAAGCATAGGCATACTAGAAAGTATAAAAAACCCCCTCTAGCTGTTGATAATTTAGCTGCGTAATTCCAATTCTTCATTCCTTCATACAGCAATTTAGTTCCAATAAAGACAGATAACCAGTGAAAAGCCAGGGAATTTGAATATTAAGGCTAACATACATGCCTAAGAACTGTATACAAGTGAGCAAGCAAGCTGAATGGGATGGTAAATATGATTAAGTTTAACAAAATGAAATAGAAGTAATGTCCGTATATAGTTTGAAAGAGCTCTTTGAGACTGCTTTCAAAACTGCCCATCCTGAGTTGAACTGCAATGAAAGAATCTGGTGTTTAACATTTTATAATACATTAAGGTCCAATGGGTATTGTGATCTCAAGCTAGAGATGTCCACACTTGAGGGGGGGGAAAAAAAAAATCAATTCTATCATGACATGCTTTCAGATGAAAATCCCATATGGTTTTCAATCATGGAATTGTTTTTCATAATCCTTGTATTAGGCTTACATTTATTTTTATTATGTTAAAAGCTTTGGTTTTGTTCATACAAAATCTGGAAGTAGAATGTCTAGACTCTGAATTATATTAAATCCACTGCACTTTATCCAAGGATTATTTATTTGGGGTTATTTGTACAGAAGTTCTGTTAATGTGTTGAGCAGTTTGTTCTTGGACAGCAGGGACTCAGCAGTCAGCTGTAACTTGAGGGTAAACATAGTCTTTATTAGGTCTGTCTTACTTGACTTTTTTGCTATTTTAATGATAGCAATTGTTCTTGTTGTTGCACTCACAACATCACTTCTGGGCATGTTGGCTGGACGAGCTGTCAAATTCAGATGTATTTAATATGCCTACTGGATTTTGATACTGTACTAAAATAGAAAGCCTGGTGAAACGTTTTAGTGGAAAGTGCAGATCATAGTCTCAGTTGTGGTTCAATGGCAGAGTTACAAACAGGAACATAGAAGGTCAAGTCTTTTTTCAGATATTTTCCAAATGTGAAGTGTTAGGATTATAAGGCTTGGTACCGTCTTTAGAAGTTAAGAGTTCCACCCTACTTTGTCCATATCTATTTTTTTTATAAATCAGATTAAAAAACAAAACAACCAACCACCCTCACTTTGTTAAATAATACCTTTGAAAATTTACTCTACTATTGGCTGCAATGAAAAGGCATCATAGTATAAAACCGATGCCCTGATTTACTTCAGTATGATACCTCTGGTAAGGATTTATCATTGACTCCAAACAAAAAGGTCTTTCTAGATTTTATATATATTTATATATAAAAATACATTTCTATAAAAATGCAGTGTGCAAACAGCATAATTGTTGATTGGCATCAACTGCTTTACCTGGAGTGCACCTGCTCTTAGACACGACATCACATAAGCATGCTTCTAGCAGTAAATCCAAGAAGAATCTGTAGTTTGTCATAGGGGAAAAAGCTTTCTTTCATTTTGATGCTTAGTAACTCCTTTTTGTGAGGACAATAGAAATAGATAGAGATACATCACTTACAACACCATTTCATTTGCTCTGACTTTTAATCACCTCGTAACAGATCCATTCCTTTTCTGATCAGAGAAGTTTTACACAGACCTCTATTTTCAGAAAAAAGAGAAGAAGCTTCTTAGATGAAGCCCAAAATCCTCCTGTTTGTGGACACTTTGAAATAGTTCTGTCTGAAGCCTTGCACTTCAGCAAACCTTTATATGTGGGAGGAATGTATTTAGCATTCATTATTTCAGTTTCTTTCTCTGTTGTCATCTTATGCCATTTGCATCTCACAGCATTAGAGAGAGAATGAACTGCTCCTGCTTGTCTTACTGCGCTTGAAGTGGGATAGGCTGGGTACAGCTTCTCTTGGGGAACAACTGCTTCCCCAGTAGTCTCTTTGACGGGTCTCTTATTGGGATCATTCGTACAAGCAACTGACTGGTAGCCTGAATAATGTTTGCCTGGTCTAGTTCTGAAGGAAAGAGGGAAGTTAATTTTTAACCAGAGGTAGAGAAGTTAGTAAATAGAATTGTAATAATCTTGCCAAAATCTGCTGTCCGAATTCAGACGTCTAATCTGACTTCGTTGCCTAGACTCCTCATTACAGAAAAGAGAAAAAGATGCATTGATCAGGGGCAGTTCATTTAGTTCTCAGGCAACAAAGTTAGGCCCTTTCCAGAGAGCAATTAATCCGAACTTTATTTTATCCTTAATTTCACTGGGGTTCAGAACAATTCTTTAAAATTAGACATTATATTTTCACATGGCTGATATTAAATGAGGGGAATCTTACTCTTTTTCACAGATCAAATATACAAGTGTTTTTGGTTTTTTTTTTACTAAAAACAACTATAAATATCCATATATTTGCTACGCGGTGCAAACTCATCTTCGAACTGGTTACAGAGAGACCAAGAAATTTATTCTGAGAAACCTGGCGGTTGGAAGTACAGATTTGTTTTAAGCAGCCCACAGTTAATTTTGTAAAATCCTAAAAGACTTTAAGGTACAATGTAAGTTATACATTTAAAAGATTTGTATGCACAGGGAAACAGTTGTTTATGTAAGTGCTAGAGCAGTTGTCTGTATTTTTGGCAAACAGGCTGCAACGATTAGGTGAAAGAAAACATGAAACATAAGAGCAACAGTAAAATTACTTGGGGTAATCTTTTAAGTTTTTTACTGGCAATTATTAATGACTCAAGTACATGAGAAGTTGCTTATATAAATAAGAAAAATAGGATGTCACCAAGCATTAGTGTCAAGTCAGAGATCACATTCTGTGTTAAGTAGTAAACTTGATTTTTGGAACAGCGGAGATTTTTGAAAAGTGACAGTGGGTAACAGCTTCTTGAAGCCAGTCATTTTCAGGTGTATCATGTTGATACGAAGTCATACTGTTGCCCTCTACTGGCATCTGCTGAAAGCTCTTGAGGCCTTACTCAACAAGTACTTTGGTCTCCATGGTTAATTTCTGAAGGACACTGTTAATTCGTTTTCAGGCAAACTCAAAACCGTTCTTTGAAAGCAAAAGTATTTTTCTTTAAGAGATGGGGGAGACAGGAAGGAGGGGTACAACCCCCACCTGTCAACGCTCATCTGCTTACAAACTGCTGAAAGCTTTAACTCCTACGTTCAAAAGCCCTAAAACATAAAAATGTCAGCTGAATTAATTAAATATTTGAGTACTGACAACTGTTGTAGTGTTTGAATTTTGGAGGCATGGATTAAAGACATGGAGGGTCATGAGAGAGAGTATCATGTTTCAAACTGCTCAATGAAAACACAGCTATAACACAGTGATTGTTGTCATCATCCTAAAAAAAAAAAAAGCTGAATTCACACAACTGTGCTTTCTGAGAGATGGCAGAACACAAGAGGAAAATATTTGTATTTCACAAGTACTCTGCTACACGTTGTTTTGCTGCTGTCATTCACATGGTTATCTAAACAGTATAAAAGACAGAAAAGAACAGTATATCTACTAGACAGTGGATATTTTTATCTCCTTACTTAAATAATCTAGTATAAGCTGCCCTCAAATCTCTGCACAGCCTGTGACTGTATTGAGACTTTATGTACAACAGTGACTGTCAGTTCACTCTCTGCCCTTCTGAAGAGCTGTTTCTATAAGCTGTCTCCATTACATACTTCTTGTGATCCTTTGACATCTTGTTCCTAAGAAAGAAAGCATCTAGTATCTTCCCCCTGAGCAATCATGGAGGAACACCTCATGCGGAAAAAAGATGAGAAGGGGGATGAGGCCTCCTTTCTCCAAGTCAAGATGAATATCCCTGTTATTAGGGACAGTGGAGCTTTAAATGCTTATCTCTGTTACTGCCACTATTTTAGACTCTGATCTTTGGCGTATCAGTGAAATATGTTTGGGGTTTTTTTAAACTGTAAAATGTAGTTAATCTTACATGTTTTCCAGGATTGAGTATGAGTGTTAGTAAATGTTTGACATTTGGACTATGTGAAATCTCTCTATACATGCAAAGATTCTTTCAAGAGCAGAAAGCTGTGCATTGACTTAGTAGAATAGGTTTTGCTTTACTTCTGGTTTCAAATAAAGGTTTGTTACACCTTTGGCATTGTGATTGTGTAGAAAAAATTCAATTTTGTTAATAGAAAAATAGTGTCTTAATTTGTTGAACTTTTTTTGTGCTAGAAGCAACCCGATATTTATGTTTAAAGTGTTGTGTGCAGAAAGAGGAAGCAATAGACTCAGATTCCAGTGAATTGCGTAAAGAGTTAAACATGAAAATGCCCTTGGGGAATTATAAAGCTTTATGACTAATTCCAAATTATGGAGGTACCTCAGAAACTCTTCACTCTTTGATTCTGGATAGCTCAGTATCCACATTACACTAATGTGAGTTTGGGAAAATCCATGCTAAATGACACTAGTTTAATGCTCCATTAAACTAAATACCTTTAAGATATTGGTTGCTGCAAGGGCGTTGCTAATATCCTTCAGCTTCCATCTCAATCATAAATTGCAACACAAGAATTGCACAAAGTTCTGGTTAACTAGCTTCTAACACAGTTGAGCTACAGCACTGAAAAAAGTAGATTTTATCTTTCATTGGGATTCTGACATCTAGAGGGCTCTAACAATGACCAGATGTGAAACAAGAAATATTTGGGAGCAGTTAATGCCTAACCATAAAAATGACCATGCGTAAGTCACTGTAGAACGTGGTTTGAGCAAGGGCAGTTGATTTAATTTTTTTCCCCCCTAAGACTCTCTTGTGTGTCTTCATGTCTTGCTAGAACAAAATCAAGCAGCAAAGGGAAATATTTTTATCCAGCCTTGAATCCTGCTGAGGTGGACCTTTATTTGTAATTTTCCTAATGCTTATACTGCTCTTTGTTTGAACTGGGTGTGAAGAGAAGACCAGAAGAAAGTATCTCAGCTTGGCAAGTCATGGTGCTGCAAGACCTTCATGTACTGAGGCATACTGATAGATTCTCCTGCTGTTCTTGTTTTCAGGTGAGCGGCCGTACCAGTGTCCTTACTGTGACAAAGCTTTCAGCAAGAATGATGGGTTGAAGATGCATATTCGCACCCACACAAGGGTAAGTCCCACACAAGGGTTAAGTGTAGCTAAGTTTTTATGGTTACTTGTGGTTTGTCTATGAATCTTGTGTGATGAAAAGTAAATAATTACTGTTTATGTAGAGATTAGACTGTACCAACCCAGATATTTTATACTTACCAAAGTAAGAGGAAAACTTTTAAATCGTTAACTGTTACATTCTGACTCTCTTACTGAGCTATTTTTTTGTGTTCGTTTTCATATGTTGAAATAATAGCAGTACTAACTTAATCCTTTAACCTGTAGTTATTTATAGCTATAAACTCATGTTTGTGATTGTTTACTGAGTAAACAATTCTGTAAAGGCTTCACTGTTCTTGAAACTTCAGTATTCAGTGTTTTGATTCTTACTGTCTCCTTTTGTAAAGACTGTACTTAACTAACTGGTAACAAATAGTAAGCTGCAAAATGACTTTATTTGACTGAAGGCAAACCAAAAGGCAAATTGCAGATGTCTCCAAGATTATTTTTGAACCTTGAGTCTCAGTTAGCAAAAAGATTCCCTCTCTTAGGGAAAAGCCTTGTAGTGATGTGTATTTACTAGAGGACAAAGATGAGATCTTGGCCCCACTCAGCCATCAAAGGAATGGAGAGCTGTCTTCAAAGAGCCAGAAGTGCATTCCCTTAGTAACAGGAAATCTCCAGGTGAAGTTAAGCTGGTATAGCATTCCACATACTAACCTGCCTCTGGCCTCCTCATCCACCATAAGAAAACAAAACAAAAAAAAGTTAGAAGTAAATTGTAGCTTTTAGTTGGGAGCTGTTACTGCTTACAGAGGCAGCCTTGAGGCTGAACTGAGAAAATTCTTTATCTATAAGGAAACAGGATGATATTTACATTAGTAGTCTCCATATGCAAATCTGTGCACAGAATAGCTTTCTAAATAGGTAAGGGTAAGATCAAAACTGTTTAATTTTCTACCATTTTACCTAGGTCTTGAAGATATTAAGTGGTGGTCCTAGATAAAGTTTCAGCTCGTGTACCCCAGACTTTAGGTTAGAAGTGATCAGTAGTTTATGCAATGCTTCCTGGTGGTTCATTGGGAACAAGCGAGCCCCATGTTGTCTGTTGTTTATTCTCTTTTCCAGCTGTTAAATTACTTTAAGAAGTGCTATAAAATGTCTTCTGTTGTTACTGTGCCCTATTACTGTTTTTACACTAGAAGAAATTTCATTACCATATATGTTTGACATGTCTGTGAGTGGGAGGAGTTGGTAAACAAGACCAGCTCTGGACTAGTGCCAAGTTTAATTTTTCCTGATTTGTCATGCAGTTTGAGTAAAAAAAACAACCCCCACAGCCTTTGTAGGAAAAAAAAATAATAAAAAAAATATATGAAACAATTAGGCTCTTAGAGCATATAACGATGTATCTCCAGTGACTATAGTGATTTACACCAAGTGCTGATTTCTTCCCAAGTGCATGCTCACGAGTGAGGTTAGAGAACTTTACAAACATTAAAGCTTTTAAGCAATGAAGAGAAATTAACTGATGGCAGTTATTTAGCAGGACTGCACATCCTACAGTCTTAGTAAATGCAGTATTTCAGTGGAGGAAAGTGCATTTTTTTTCTTCATAGCTGTATATTTTTTTGATATTTGTATGTATCAGTCCTGATTCTGCACACAGTGCAGATACTAGATATTATGGTGACAATTAAAAAAAAGTAATTTCAAAGTAGAGTTTTTTTAATTGTGCTTAACGGAAAACTTATAGTTGCTATTCTACTGAGCGTACTTGCTTGGGATGTTTCTTGCTCTTAACTATGCTCTAAAACATAATTATGCAATTTGGTGCAGATTTCCTATTTTAGTCTTATTTGGCTGCTTGCTACTACCTCTTCTATGTGACTTGTTGCTCACATGTTCCCGTAGGTCCTATTTTGCCTCTGTTATATATAAGCAAAAAAATTAAATCTGAAATTTGCAGGCTGGCTCCAAAATGGAATTTGACAGAAAGACAAGCTGAGGACTTTACATTAATGTTGAAACAGTAGGAAAAATAAAATAATTTAAACACTGCTTATGAATGACAGAAGAACAATTCAACCAACATTAACTATTTAGGTAATAGAAAAGGGAAGAGTTAGGAAAATAAATGTTACAGAGTGAAGATTTACTTCTAATATATGTAGATGTAGTAATTACACAGACTTTTTATTGCGCTAAGAACATAACAAAATTTGATTTAAAATGTCTCCAAAAATGTTCTCCTGTATTATGTAGTCAAAATATCCTTACAGAAAGAACGAACTCCATTCACACCAAGCGTGGAACAAGAGTTTCCATATACTTGAGATGTCATGATGATTTAGATCTGAACAGGTCATACTTCAGCTTTTCTTTTTTTGTGTGTGTGCTAAGCAGACTACTTTACAATTACACTCAAGGATTAAAATATGCAGGCACGAGGTGATTTATTTATTATTTTTTTTTAGACCTTGGTTTGGGATGTCGACTCTTTGCAGCACGCTGTTTATATGCTACTCCTGTTCTGAAGCTTCATAGTGAAGCTTGTTTGTATATGAATGGCATTTTATATTCATTTATTTCCAAGTAAATATTTTTTTTATTTTGCAGTAATATGAATCAATATTGGTAACATTAACATTACTAGTAATTTTGAAAACCAAAGCCCGTTGCTAAAATCTAGGGTCTCCCAACTTTCTCTCTTCACTTTTCAACACTTTATGTAATATCTAAATAGAACTATGCAGTTAAAAAATTTAAAGTCTGAGTGGGAGAGGAAAGAGAAGTTGACTAGTAGTATTAATAAAAACAGTAGAAGAGAAAACAAAGTTCTTGATGAACTTTCACTGTATTTCAAGTCAGAAAGAGTGGTTATGCTGAGTCTCTTCTACATCATCCATGCAATAATGAAGGATAATAAGCTGTAGTTTAATTGTTCAGATGAGTCAATATTGGTATAGGGGAATAAATATGTATTTTAAGTGGTGTGATTCAGATGTAAGTGAAAGAGAACAGAGCGGTGAAGGGAGTTTGGTTATTTTGAAGGAATATAAAGGAAGAAGAGGGGAGAAAATACTTAAAAGTAAATTGAGGAGAGACCATTATTTTACAAGATCACTGGAGTGCTTGGCAAGAACATGAAGATGCATTTGATCTTTGTACTAGCTGGATGTTTGTCAGGAATGCATTGGTTGACATTCAGGATCTCTTTAAGATACATTGAAAAAGTTATATAATTGATCCTTGTGTATTTGGTGTTGTTTATGCATGATTTTTAACTTAGTAGTGTGTTGAGAGGAAAACAACTAGAACAATATTATACAGGAAACAAACAAGCCTGTGTTTATTAGAGAAAACAGCTGTTGAGTCCATAGGGTATACAATAGTCTTGTATATCAAGGTCACCTGCCCTGATGTTTCTCTGAACAGAAGGCTGCTAGCAATGTTGCAATCTGCACTGTCTGAGATGCAGAACTATTGACGGTTTCAGACAGGTATTTTAGATCAGGCAGGTCTTTTGTTATTGCCTGAGGTATTCTCCCTCTTCTTTTTTCTTAGCATTTCATTCTCAAGCAAGTACATACTACTTGCTGGAGAAAAAGGTGGGAGTTCTCTAGTAGTCCTGCTCATTTAGTCGGATTCTCTCTTTACTCTTTCAGAGAGGTAATGAAGAGTTATGGATATTAAGATGGTTTACTTTATGAGGTTGTGTCACTGGGACAGAGTCACAGGCCAGCAGCCACGGGGACAGGCTATCAGTAGTTTGGAGTCACCTGGGAGCTTAAGTGAGGATAGCTGCCCCAAGCTGACTCCCAGGTGTATCCTGGACCATAAACCTCATTATAAAGGGGAAGGCATGCTGGGGCTAGGGAGCTTCTCTTCCTGGGGCTCCTTCTGCTTCTAAAGACTGGGCTAAGTATAACCCTGTGTGCTTTATGTTGTCAGTAGTATATATATTAGTCCTGCTATTTCATTAAATCTGTTTTCATTTCAGCCCATAGGTTTCCTCTCCTTTTCCTGATTCCCCTTCCTTGCTGGGGAGGGGTCCCTGGGTGAGAGAGCTACTGCTGTAGTTTAGCCCTGGTACAGGCTAAATGAAGGCAGGTTGATAGTCTAACATACTTGCATGTAGTTGAATTTCCAGCTTTGAGCATTTTGGATCTTTAGCCAAGAGCAATATAATTTGAAGTGCAAATTCTGAGCTATTAATGTGTGTCTTTTTTGAAGTGATTTCACACAGTCCAATTGTAACACCTCTCTGGTGCTCAGAGTAGTGGTGGTCTAATCCTTCCTTCTGGAAATCAGAGACCATGTATGTGTTAACAAGTAGTACAATGCAGTAGTAGGTATGTAAAGTGAAACAGTTGGTGCTGAGGACATTATGTTTATCTTGTATGTGTTTCAAATATTTTACTGCAGGCTGTGTGTAGTCTGGTCCTATGGACTGAATGTGCAGGAGCACGCCCTGGAGTGCATTAAACCTTCTACTTTAATGTTTTCCTAAGGGAATACAGGTCATGCAGTCCACAACATTTTGGAAGTGTGCACCAAAGCACAATAATGGGGATGTTTGTGAAGTGTGCTTCAAAAGCACACACCTGATCTGAATATAAACACTAAAGGAGGTGCACTCGAACTCTACTTTGTAAGAACTTTTCCAGTGAAGAAAGATTATACCTGTGCAGAAATAGCTTGAAACTCTTAATCATGATATTGATTTGCTATAACTTGTTCTGTGATCCTAGACCACTTTAAGACAAAACTAGAGATTGGCAAATACACTATTTTTTAAATTTCCTAATATTTATTTTTGTCTATAAGGAAAAGCCAGAAAGTCACAATCTGATGTGTTGACTTTTCAAAAGATTGTAAGGATGTTGACTATGGCTTTTCTTGCCCTTCCCTACACATAAATTTTATTTTGAAATCTATTCTTGCATCCAAAAGAATTATTCAAAGAATAAATAACGATGTATATATCCAGAAGGGTTCTTTTTTTTTTTTTCTCAGCTAAGTCTAACAATGTGGGAATAAAGATAATCATAGAACTCTTCTTGTAAATAAAGGGCTAAAAGGGATATTCTTGTAAATATCTTGAAAAAAACAGTCCAGTCTTTTGACCAGAAAAATTGCGAAATAACATAAAAGTAATAATATGATGTTCAATGAAGAAAAAGTCATTGTAGACATTAAATCCAGATATATTTTACCAGTGGGAGTAAATGCCAAACCTGATCCTCTGGATCAGAGAAGGCTGCTGGAAAAATCATTGTAGAAAGTTGATTAAGGTCTGGCAGCTGCTAAACTGACTACAACCTGGGTGGCCACAGGTGTCAGCTCAAACTCTGGAGTAAGCAGAGAAGGTAAGCTAAAACCCCTACTGACAATGTCAGGACAAGAAAATACCAACCACCTAATATTAAAATGTCACCCGAGTACTGATTACACTTTCTGTTAAAAGTAGATGTGTTTGGTTCATGTTTTGGTTTTGGGGTTGTTTTTTTTCCTTAAGAGGAAGAAACATACAGCTTAAGAAAACATGAATGAGGAATTCATTGAAGTTTTTGTTGAAATTAATTTACAGATGATATCAGCTTTGAGGAAATACACACATACTTGTAATCTTACGGTGCAGTAAACTTCAGCTCTTTCCTAAAGCTTTATTCACTTCCTGACATTATATTCTCTACATAACACAGAGAAATTATTGTATGTTACTGCAATATTATTATTAATGTTTGGAAATATTATAACTAATAGTTGCCCAAAGTTATGGTAATGTCAAATTGATATTTTCATTACTTCTGAAAATGATAGTATTTATTACGACTTGTTAAATACATGGCAGTGTTGGAAAACAGAATAAAAGCCATTGCAAATGCTTTTTCCTCATCTGGTTTGAATAATTCATATTTATACTTTGAAGATATAACAGATACATGTAATTTTTACATCTTGTTTAAAAAGCTGATTTCTGGTGGTTGGAAGGCTGCTGGCTGTAATGCTCAAATTGTACATTTCTATGGTAGTATTTAAGAATTGGAGAAATTACAATGTGTTAGTTGGTACATTTCCTTTTTTCATGCCTTAAGTGCCTGCTATTTGAAAAAGCATTAATCTTTAAGTATGTTTTAAAAAGCACATAATGTTCAGAGTATATTGTAAGAAGCAGAGTGAGTTGAGTGACAAGCCAGCTTTGTACCTCTGCAATGAACTTTGCCTGTCCCCATGTAAAATACTGGACCAGCGTGTATATTTGTGTGTGTGTGTGTGTATATGAACACACGCATATAGATATTTTGCATGGAACTGGTCAAGAGGTTGCAGTTGATGTTATGTAGCTTCTGGAGACTATCGGTACCGACAATAGTGTTTCAGAAGCTTTGTTTCCTATTCTTTCTTGTTTGTTTGAAGCTGGGCAGCTTGGATACTGTTAGAAGTGTAGCCTCAAAATTGCAATTTTGTGATGTAGTGGCCTGAGTCTTGGATGTGTTTTGAAGTCAACTCTTGAACTTTTTAATCTCAGAGTTAATTTGTTAATGGTGGCTGGGAGTGTTAGTCTGAAGCTTTTATAAATATGTCTGCCTGGGCTGCAGACATGTAAGTGACCTCCGTGTAATCCTTAGAAGCTAAGGATTTGAGGCCTGACTCAATATGTGTGAGAGTTAGCCAACCTTGAGTAAATTTTGAGTTTTATTTATGAATTTCATGAGAATAGGTGTAAATCATGACAAGTATGGAAGCTAGGCAGTCTCCTGTCGAGCTTTTATCTTCAAGTTAGTGTTTCAGCTTGCTGCTGGGACAGTACAAGAAATCTGTCCTCATCCAGGTCCTGAGTTAAACAGTCTTGCCAAGGCACTTGTTTGCAGCTTTGCACAGCTCTCTCTATTATTATTTTTTTATTTAACCCAGAATAGTATTAAAGTAATTAATAAAATGCAAGAACAATATTGACAATAGTGATATAATTTAACTTGCTCTGTATTTCCCAGGAAATATTTGGGCCTAAGAAAATGTTTCAAAAAGGTCATGTTCTAGAAACAGCATACCATGCTATTGCCAAAAAAAAAAACCAAAAAACAAAAGCAAAAAATCAGAATTACACTAGGTACTAAACATAGTCTTTTATGCACATGACAGTGTGTAATGAAATAATACAAAGTGTTGACAGAATTTTGATTTTTTTTCAATATTAGATTTTCTCTGTGTTTCCCTATTGGTGAGACATGAGTGAGCTCCCAGACATCTGTCTGAGGGTGATGACTTTGCCAGAGCTGTGGTTTCCTTGCCTCTGGAATCTGTGTTTGTATACTGAATGTGGAAGGTTTGAATCCCACTGCACCTATATCTTCACACTTTTTTTATGTACTGTTGACTAATGATCACCTTTTCCTTGTAGAGAAAAAAGTTGGATTTTTTGTATTGATACCGTTCTTTTTCCAAGAGCAGATCAATACCTATTGTATTTTCATCATAGATAATTAAACGCACGCTTCTTCCCTAAATCTCAAGGGCACAAGTTACTTCAGTGGTTTTAAAAACGTCAAAGAAAAAAAAATTACAGATTGTAGGTAGAAAATAGGCAGAACTACTGTGGAAAATAGGTTAATGGTACAGCAAAGTCCAACTAATCGCATATAGCAGAGCCTTTGAAGAAATACCCATTTTTCTTCTGGCAGGCATTTCAGTGAAGATGTGTGTTTTTATTTTCATTACCAACTTTATTACAGGAATTTAAGATTATTTTTTTTCAATACCCCCTAAACTGAATTGATTGAGAACTTGTTTCTAACAGAAACATCAGTCGCTTATAATAGAAGTGACTTTTAAAAAAATTTGCCAAAAACCTTCCACAGTTATTTCAACAGGCAAGTTTTTGTGCGTGCTCTAGTTACTGGAATTTTTTTTTTAGAAATGTGTGCTTGTAAAGAGATTGTTTATTGAGTTTTAATCATTATAAGATTCAAATCTCCACTACTTCTTTAGAGTTGTAAATTCTCATCAGCCTTTGTCTTCCAGTGTCAACATTACTTTAGTGATTTAATGCAAGTCTGGTAGTTAAGTAGGCCTCTGTCTGTGGGTGAGCCACTTCCCATAACTTCTAAAAACTTCCAATTACTACAAGAACATCTTGTTGGTTCTTGTGCATTTTTCATACTTAAATACAAAACTGGACTGCATTAACTCACACCATCTGTGATCTTAAGTGACTTTGCCTCTCTTCTCAATGGGGGGTTTTGCTAGTGGTGATGACCTAGCAGAAAGTATCACTGACGTGTTTTCCCTGCCGTTAATCAGCCTAGTCCGTTTTTAAGAGCTGAAATGTAACTAAACATCGGCTCCATAAGCCACCCTTGTTTCAGTAGGCACTTTACTGTCTGTCTTGCTGTGCTATACCTCAATTCCCAGCCCTTTGATTAAGATGAAAGCTGGTCTTTTAAAAAGAATCAAGCAATACATTGCATGTCACCACTTCATTGATAGTGAAACTACCCATCACTCTTCTGAAATGTAAAAAATCCTGTTCCTTGACACTGGAATTCACTGAGGCTCAAAGGTCTATTACCACAGCTGCTGTCTAATGGGTTTCCTTCTAAGGATCGGCTTGCTTGCTCTGGCCCTCAGCATGGTCTGGCTCGTCCCAGTTTTAGCTTGCTTCTGCCACCTTGGAAAGAGTTACTAGAACTGTTCTTAACTAATTTATTTTAATCTCAAGCTATGATTTATTTGGATATAATAGTGTCTAGATTGTTTTTTTACTGTTGCTGTTGAGCTCCTGTAATAGTCCTATATTCAGACTTTAAAAGTTATTTTGAGATATTACTACCAAAACTGTTCAGGTTGTACCTGTGCAATCAATTTTACCAGGCTTACAGAAACAATCACGTGCACTAGTGCTAAGCTAATATACGTAATGTCTGTATCTCCCTTAAGAAATAAAACATCAACTACAGCAGCAGTTAGCAGTTCCTATATTCTCTGTTTAAGTATTTCCATCTGCCGTGGTTGCAGGATACTCTGTACACATGTTCCATCAGTCTGTTAAAGGTGGTGTCAAATGGCCTTGAGAATGTGTTGTGTTCTGATATCTTTCTAATGCGAAGCACAATTTGCATAGAATCCAAGGTAGTAATTTTTGATTCAGCTATTCACGGACAGGTAAAGTGGGTATTGCAGATGCTGTTTTATTTGTTGTAGTTGTTAAAATGATGAATTCCTCTCCGTTTTAAGGTAGTGAAGTGAAAATCATCAGAGACGGGAACTTCTAAGCTAGCATACCAGTTGTACAGTGAAGTTCTGGAATACCAAGTCCCATTTTGGTTGTCCTTGGCCTTTGTTTAGAGGCAGGAAGAGTATAAATCCTGATCTACATATTTCTGTTTATACCTGGTATACTTAAAAATGTAATATTAAATTACTGAAGTATCAGCTATATCCTGTCTTTCTCATTCTTCCTGCTCCCTTAATCATTTATATCATCAATAAAAGAAAACACGTGTAGTTCCTTGGCTTTGCTGCCACCATGGCGTGGCAGATGCCTTTTGAACAGAGGGTAGATTTATAGTACTAGCAGTTGCCAACTCCTCTGAAGTCAGGCTCATATGATCATCCCAGTGACCTCCTGTTTTGTTGACAATTAACAGGTTTTTACCTTTGCTTGATGTTTTAAATTTGTCTGTCTTTCTTCTAATCTCATTGTTGGTCCATATTGGTCTTTTGCTATGACATGAACTTTCCTTCAGACCTATTGCTGGAGTTTTTATCTTTTTTTTTTTTCCTGCTGATGTTTAGAGCCGTGGTAGTGTTGCCAAGCTTACGTCATCTTTTCCATGTTACAAATGTTGCCTTCTGCAAGTATTGTGCAACGGAAATTTGATATGAGGGGAAGAAGGAGGAAAGAGGAAAGGCAAAGCACAGAATGTTTTGTTTTGAAGAATTTAGTCTCTGAGAGCGATTTCTTCCTTGAAACAGACAAAAAAGTCTTTTTCTCAGGGGAGAAACTTGGGGCTGGATTTTACTCTGGACATCACTGGAGATTTCTTTGAAAGGGACACAAATATGAATGAAGGGCAGGTCAGATTAGTGAGGAGAGGGGCCTGGTGTGAATCAGAATTGTGTCTGCTGAAGTCACTGGAATATACAGATGTAAGGAATCTAAAATTAGATCAAAGGCAGCTTTGGATATATTTCATGCACTACATATGTGAATTTGACTGTAAATGCCAAGGAGACAGTTAGATGTACCCTTTTTTGCCATAGAGTATAACACAAATAGCCAAACATAACCTTGGGGAAGATTTTACAGCCCATGTTTGTAACTTCAGCTTCCCAGAGTTTATAATGGCTCTCCAAAATGGAATCCTGAAGTCCATTTGTCTGAAATGAATAACATAATAATAATAAAGTTAACTCTTCAGATACCTGAAGAACAAGATGATAAAAAGGGAGCAAGTACACCTGGTAGAGTGAGCAATAATTAATATTTTCAGTGGTGTTTAAGATGTACACATCCTAAACCTTACTTTGCACATTCTGTGGAACAACCTACACAGGGAGGCTGTTTTCTGAGAACTCACAGAAAATGTGGTTTATGTTAACCACAATGCAAAACCAATTAAGGGGGTGTTGCAGAAACCTGCTTTTCTTGTGGTTTATTCATGTCTTTCCTTAAAAATTACAGACGTGCTCTATGCAGTCTTTAGTCAGTCTAGCAAAATACCCTGTGAAGTGAAGTTTTTGGTCTAGATGGTGATTTTTTATTTTTTTTAAGATTAGCTCAGATCTTTTTTAGGTAATTTGTTATGTTTTACTCTATACTGTACACAATTAAGATAATGATGACAAAACACAAAGATGGTAAATGTGTAAGGAGAATCTTGCACTGAAAGCTCATTAGTGGCTTCCCTTTTGGTTATATGCATCTGGGCACCGTGTACTCACCCTGTGTCAGTAGAATAGTTTTTCTTGCATCATACTGAAAAATACTTTAGTTTTTTCATTATTTTCTTGTATCTGAAACCTAAATTGCTGGAGAAATGCTTTCCTCTATGTACACAACTTATATCCTGTTTTGGTGATCTAGAGGATTCCTGCTGCTAAAAGTTGTTTCTGTCTCTGATGGTGCCTTTTCTAGGAAGTGTTATGGGAGGGTCGTCCATTGCAGCTAAAGAAAAATGAAGAACCCAGTCTTCACCTCCACTGAGAGCTTTTTACCTACCTAGAGAGAGAGACACTGATGTAGTCTATGGCAGTGTGGTTTATACTGAGTGCCTGGCAGGATTCAGCAATATACAGAGACCTGGTTGTCTGCTACATACTCAGAATAGGAATTATATTCCTAATTGCCTATTTCTAGTCCTAGAATTAGGAACTAAATAACCAGCGAATTTCTTCACTTTGTCACTTCAAAACCTAACCTGAGTTGTTTCTTCTCAGTTATCCTTGGATCCCACATTATTTCCCAAGAGACCATTAATATTGCTATTATTTGTTAATTCATGGACTTAGCATTTTTATAGCCTATTGATTTTCAGTCTTTGTTTTCAATTTAGTAAAAAAAGTTTGCTTTGTTGCCTAAGACACCCATCTATAGAACTTAAGCAATACAGAACTAGGAACCACAGGAAAAAGTAGGGTGAGAGTGAAATAAGTAAAATTGATCCATAATAAAGGTGCCTCTAGAGCATCCAAGTTTTATTGAGGCAATCTGCAGTGCCATAATACTAACTTTAACATTTAACTAATGTATTTAAATGTTGTTTTCCATACAGTTTTCTTGTAACTTCAGTGGAATAAAGGAGGTATTACACCTTATATAAAAGTTTCTATAGCAAGGAAGAACTTCAGAGAAGAAAATCGTTGTATGAGTGGTTTTCCATACACATCCCTAATTATTATTTGATGCAAGTGAGCTTGCAGCTTTTATAACATCATGTGTTACAGTAGCTGCTAACCAATAATTCTAATACAAATAGAGATGGCTTGGTTGCCATCTGCACTTCTTTTGAGATTCTGCAACGAGTATGTGATTAACCTTCTGTCACCGCATTTCAAAATATGTTTTTTCTCTATCACAAGCTTTCCTTGTATCCTCACATCCTCCCCTCACCTCATCCCCTGCTTGGAAACATGCTAACAAACCTGAGGTTTCTGTAGATGTCCTACCTGTCTCTATGCTTTAAGCCTTTGTGAAGCATAAAGGGAAATACATTGGAATTTTATGTTTCTGTACCTTTCACATTACGAAAAACAGACTCCCAAAATGGCTAGGTTTGAAAGGCTGGAACAGATAATTAATTCATAAGTGGGTGTTGAAGTGGAAACTGTCAGGCCACAGCTTTCCCAGCTTTCACTTAATCATTAGAAAGTTGTTCTCTGTTGTTTTCACTGACTGTAATCCCTTAGAGAGAATATAAAACTTGCACCATCCAGCATGGAATTCCACTCTGTTAATAACTCAGGCTCTGTGTTGACTCACTTTCACTCACTTTCACTCCCTGTTGTCATTTCATACAGGAAAAGCCGTACCAATGTTCAGAGTGTAACAAGGCTTTCAGTCAGAAGCGAGGCCTAGATGAGCACATGAGAACCCACACCGGAGAGAAGCCCTTCCAGTGTGATGTGAGTTAATCAATCCTTTTGTCTTTCTGATTCCAGTGCAGAAGCAGGACTTAGTTGCAGTGAGACTATGGCCTGTGTCTGTTGGCTGCGGCATGAAGTTACACTTCGTCTGGTCTTTGATTGCCTAACTAATGAAAGACCATTCAGGGAATTGTATATACCCTCTCCAGTTGCCAAGAGCGTTGCACACCCTTTTATTTTATGGTTTTGGATCCCTTAAGAGTTATTTTCACCATTATTAATGCCATTTGGATGTAACGAGTTACAAATTCATACTGCTTGGCAGAACGAATACTGGCAGGTTAACACTTGAAGATTAGCTTGTACAGGAAAGGTATTTAATTAATTACATGCAATTAGAATGCTTCTGATGATGTTGAATGACACAGAGGAATTCAGAATTTTCAATTTCTGTATAGTGAATCTGGTCTGGTATTTTTAACTTCTGCTCAAGGGTTGAGTTTTTTTATTGTTCAATGAAGGAATTGTGGATGCTGTGGATGCTTGCAGTGCTGAAAAGCAGCATGTCATATTACATTTTGTAGATTGTTGTCAAGTACCTTTCATTCAGCATACCCCATCCTGTATAAAAGGTATCTCACAGCTTTTGGAAGGTAGGTGGGGAGACTGAGTGTGCAGGAGCTGTTGGAAAAGATTGTCTTTCAGAATTATCAAATGCCATAATTTATATGGTTGCTTGAGCATTTAGGAGAAGGGCATTTGAGTTGGGTATAGAATTAGTACAGGTGCTTTGTTTTGTGGTATTAGCTCTTAATGAACTAGTCACAGGGGAACCACCAGCTTTCAGTTATATCCTAGATGGCTCAGTCTGAACAGTTGTAAATTTGTTCACAAATTTCTAAAATTAGATCCAAAGTTAGAAAAACTACTTGACGTGAAAGTTGCAAGGGTCAGCTAGTTGATCTGGCTTTTAGTAACTGATTTGGTGACATTTCATTGAGAATAAAATGTGTTAATTTAATCAAAAATTTCAGCTACAATATTGTCTACAAGCCAGGAGATTTGCTGTATGCTTTTGAGATAATCTCAGCCTGGCTCTAGACAGTACCTTGAGAATTTCTCAAATTCCAAATAATTGTCAAATTGCTATACTGGTTATCAGCTGTTGGCTATCTTGCAGTGTAAATGCAATTTTTCCCACACTGTGGATAAAAGATTCACTGGAATGGGATTCACAATGTGCTTTTTCAGACCAATTTGGGATGGTGGTTATATTTTATACTTTTTTTTCTTGTTTGAATTGAAAATAGGATCTGTATAAAAACACACTTTCCTGCTTCAACTATTCTTTCAATTTTCCTCATTAATTAGATAGAACTTTATCATAGTATTTCTAGAAACATCTGTAATTTGTGTCTAGTCCTAGTAGTTATCTGAGAATTTTTATGTCCCTTCATTTATTGGAGATTTTTTCTTTTATGCTTTAAATTACTGCCTATTTCACCATAATTGTTCTTCAGCACTAGTCTTATGCCAGCTGCACATTGCAGAGATTTCTGACTTTTTGGAGTTTGGACATAAACAGCAGTTACCTCTACTACTCATTCATATACTGTTCAGTTGCCCAGGTGCCTGCCATGGTCTGCTGCTTAATGCACACTTGGAGGGTGTTGGAAGTTTTGTTTTCAATAGTTACTCCTTATTTCATCTAGACTCCACTTTGGCAGACACTGGGGGTGTCACCCAGAGCAGACCATTCCTCCAGACCTGTCTCACACATTGCACGTTACCAGATGCATCAGAAGTTACAGGTGAAGCAGTAGCAGACAGTTACAGAACAAAGTACCGATGGGAGACATTTATGCTTGGTTCCTCAATACTAAAGATGGCTTTTTACTCATTAAAGTATTGGAAAAGTCAGTAAGTCCAGTGGCCAGACCTACCAAGAATCCTTTAAAGGTGAAAAACAGGCTGTTTTTTCCATGATTAGCACTTTCATTAATGTAATCATGCATGAAGCCATACAGAAAAACAAAAGTCTTAAGAGGATTGAGGATTTTGGTCTTGTTTCCTATCTGGCATTAGAAAGAGTAATAGAAACTATTCAGCTCTTTCTTCTAAATAACTTATTGACATTTGCTGTCAAAATTTTCTTTGTTTCTTAGTACCATTATCATTTACAAACAGGAATTTCCTTCAGTGCCAAATAATAGGAGAAAGAAAACTTTAGACTGTTATAAAAAAATTAATTTATGGGCTGAAGATCAGGCTTCACTTGACAACCAATATAAAATTACAGACCAATTTTTTCTGACTGTATTTTTGCTTTAAATATGGAATAGACATTGCAGTGCAGGATTGTGCTACATGTAAAAGTAATCCTTGTACCTTGTTTGATGAAGGTGCTATAGTTTATTTCTGTGGCTCTTTCTGTGTCTTACCAGTCAACAGAAGCATTTTCAGAATTTACTGTTAATGACTCAAAGCTCTTACATCAGAAAGTGAATAACTGAAATACGGAAATATGAAACCTGTATTTTCCCTAGTATATTACATTTCTGTCCTCTGAACACCAGCCTGTTTTTCACTGGAAGGCCAATTGAACTTCAGTTGCCTCAGAGACAACAGATTATTCTTTGGGGGCAGAAAGGTCAGCTAGTGCCTGTCCTGGTTTCTTCCCAGTACAGTGTTACCCTCTGTTCTCCCTTTAGTTGACCCTGCACTTATTTTCAAATGCCAGTCTTTTCCATCCTGCCTACTCAATCAAAACTTTGATAATTTTGAAGAGATTGATTAGAGTTCAAGTGCACATTATCAGGCGTGGTTTTAAATCTGTAAAATATCAGTCTTGCTTCTAAAGTTGAAATATGAAGCAAACTCTTAAAAAAAAAAAAACAAAACCCACAACACAACCAACTTTTATGCCTAATCATAGAATCATAGAATCTTAGGGGTTGGAAGGGACCTCGAAAGATCATCTAGTCCAACCCCCCCTGCCAGAGCAGGGTCACCTAGAGTACATCACATAGGAACACATCCAGGTGGGTTTTGAATGTCTCCAGCGAAGGAGACTCCACAACCTCTCTGGGCAGCCTGTTCCAGTGCTCTGTCACTCTTACAGTAAAAAAATTTTTTCGGATATTCACCTTGAACCTCCTATGCTCCAATTTACACCCATTACCCCTTGTCCTATCACTGGTCATCACTGAGAAGAGCCTAACTCCATCTCCCTGACACTCACATGCCTAAGTACAGCATGAGATGTATAATACCTTTAAGTAACCATCCTGTGCATTCCATGTTCTTTTTGAAGAAGTTAGGTAGCAGAACATGCCAGAGCCTTGAAGGAGCAGCAGGACACATTATACCAGTTTCATGAGCATTATAAATGAAAAAATGTAGTTTAAGGCTGCTGTGAGCTGTTTACTTTAAAAAAATGAAGAGGCATGTGTAAGATATGCAACACATATGTATCTTGTATGTGTGTTTATCCTTGATTGGCTTCCTGGCTTTCAAGAAACATTCTGTTTACAAGTGTATGATACTTTTAACATGTTGAGACTTGTGAGCACACATGATGGTTGTGATTAAATAAATGTTATGAGTTCACTTTGTGTGCTCTGTGGAAAAGGAATAGAAAATGGTATTTGGCAAAACCAGTATTAAGACCCAAGCAGTGGATGCTGTAAGTGACGTTCACTGTTGCATAACAAAAGGGTGACTGTTGCTTGGGTCTGAATGAAGTAATTATACATTGAGGGGAAAAAGTTGGAGGGTTACGGTGGCTGTATAAAGTCCTTGGTATTACATCATGTCATAAATTAAAAAATGTTCCATTGCAACAGCACATAGTGTTGTTGTCTGGGGAGAAATTATTGTGGGTACGAAACTTGCCTCTGGCAATTGCCCTTTTAATTATCATTCTATGGTTTTGCCTTAATTGGCATAAAATATACTGCAGGTCAAAATTGTCTACTTGGGTAGTCAGCTCCATTTGTCTGTGTTGGTTTCAAAAGGAACCAGTAATCGTTCAGTGTTTTCATTACTAGTTTGATACCAATATGAATTTAAAACTTCATTTTCCTAAAGACGGATTCTCCTGGGATCCCTGAGTTTCCTCTGCATGGAAGATATTTGTCTGGAATGATCCTGGAATTGTAAGATTGCAAGCGTATGGATGTTCATTCTTGTTCAATTATATGACTCTTGCCTATTTCATTTGTCAAGTCAGGAGTATGCTTTCTAATTTTTTTTTTTTCTGGGAAATTCATGCATACAATATGAACCTAGATGGAAGGTGAGTGTGACAATACAACTGCACGATTTCAACTGACTTGATGTCTTGCTTACAGATTCTTAACTTTTCATTTTAACTTCTCTTGGCTGAAGTTGTTCTCAACCTTTCATTTTGACTTCAGTACAGGAATTTTTATAAGAAGTGATGGTTTTAGTATGGCAGAGTCCCTCATCCCTCTATCCGTTTATTCAAATGGCAGAATGAACTGGACTGCTTGGAGGAAGGGAAGCAGCACACCAGATGATATAACAAAGGAATCACACATTCATTTGCAGGATGTCTTCCGTTTTATTGGCCAGGCAGAGGAAGACTGGAACGATGATGTTTCCTCTATAATATCTATTAACCTTTCTTCAGAGCCTCTCTTTTTCTCCCTCCTCCCTCCTTGTAGCTGAGCAATTTGAACTAATTTAGAGACCTGCAGATGTCATTCTGGAAGTCAGAAAGGAGATACTTCATCTGAGGTCAAATTGACAGAGGCGTGTGATGTTTGGTAATTATTTTACTGCATCCCAGATAGAATAATAGATTTAAAAAGCCCACAATGTAACTGGGACGTGTATTGCAGGTATGTGTGGCTGTGGCCTCAGTGATGTAACAGAAGGAACATTAGACGTGCTTGAAGTTTTAAGACTTCTTTTGTCTTGTCTTCACTGCCTTAGGTTTGTGATCTGTCCTTCAGCCTGAAGAAAATGCTGATCCGACACAAGCTGACTCACAACCCTAATCGACCGATGGCAGAGTGCCAGCTTTGCCACAAGAAGTTTACAAGAAATGACTACCTCAAAGTGCACATGGAAAATGTCCATGGGGAAACCGACAGCTAATTACAGCATGTGTGAGAAGAATGGATCTCGCTTTCCAAAGTGCTTCATTTGTATGCGTACAAACTCCAGACTTCTCACCTGACTTGTAAGCATAGTCAGGAGAAACAACTGTAATGTATTCACATGTTATTTTTCCCACTTTTAAAAATATTCTAGTAGGATAAAATCTAAAGACAGACATTCACCTGAAGTAAAACATAGTTTGAAATAAAAAGTTGAAGATAAAAGAACTTTGGGAAAATTTTTATCCTCGTTGGAAAAAAAAAAAAAGCTTTACAATTCACCCTCTCCATTACAGCCTTAAAAGCTTAGATATTGGTAGTATTACCTGGAAATCCTGGACATACGGAATTGAACCATTTGCTGTATGCAACTGTATTTCTGTATCTAAGCTTCAAGACTCCATTAAAATGCTTTAATTTGAAACCATCAGAATTTGTCATTCTAATTAAGTGCTGATTGCATCCAGGCATATTTTCTTCAGATCCTAATTCTGCATGTTTGTTTTAGCATGATTTCATCTCATTTTATTTACAGCTTTTTCATTACTAGATGAAACTCATTCACTTGAATTGGTTCTTGAGATGCCAAAATGTGTGGGTACAGAAATGGTGGAAATCTGTCACATTAAGTATTTGTGTATCAGCATTGAGGAGCATGTATTTCTTCTGGTTACATGAAACAAGACTGAAGTGAAAACTTTGAGTGATGTATTTTAAGTACTATGTTAATCCACATCATTGTGTCTGGCAAGTGGAAAGACATCTTCAAGTGGCTTGAGCAGCTACAGTTGCCTAGTTAAGGTCAACAGCTGGTTCCCAGAGCATTTCTTCCTGCTGAATCTGATGCCCTGGATCTCTTCATCCCACTTAACTACCTTTCTTTTCTTAATTCTCTTAATGAGCACAGGGAAAAATACTGCTTTGCAACTTAGTAACTATCAAATTCTTGAAGTTCTCAGACTGAATTGTTTACTGCAGTAAAACTTTTCAAAAAGAGTTCTCACAGGCCCTCTTGTACCACAGCTAGATAACCAAGAAATTTTTATCTACAAGGACAGTAAAACTGTAACTTCAGGGGGTGATTGCATGTGAAATTCCTGAGTTATTGACAGTTAACATTAAGACTCTGTAATTAATGAACTGTTCATATTCATTTTGGAACTGTCAGTGTTTTGTAAAATGAACGTGCATTGGGACATTTTGCTTCTAGTTTTCATGGGAAAAGAATTCAGCTTCTTTCAGAACTGTAGTAGGGCCAACTATGCTGAAATGAACAGCACGATTCTTTATCTCATGGTAGACTCTCTACTCAAATCTGTTTATCCTGTGGTAGATTTCCTACTCCGAAGAGCAAAAAAGAGATAGCAATAGTAATATTGCTAGTGATGGAAGTTAGTAGCAGTAGAAAATGTTGATGTATTTAGGGATTAACACTTCCCTACTAATAGTTTGAATCTCATTCTTCTGCCTGAACATTTGTACATTACGTGTTCAGTTTTGAGACCTGACACTGGATCTATCCCAGTAGTAATGTTTTCTGAAGCCATTACTTTCCTCCAGAAAGTAAGCAGAAGGCACTTGATGTTGTTTCTTAGCAGCTGAAGAGGGCATGCCACTAATAGGGGTAATTAGAATTAAAGGGATTATATCAGAAGGTCTTAGGTTTTCTAGGAAGCCTCCTGTTTTCTTATGAGGCTGTATTCAATCTCCTTTCTTTTCTTTTGGAAGCCTATAATGCTTCATGACAATGAATTGAGACATTTACAGGTGTCCTTCCCATTCACAAGGAAATTGTACACCCAAGTTTACAGGTTCCCTTTCTTAATGAAACTAGGTCACTTGCTGCTGGCAATTCTAACGCTTATCAGAGACAAGCAGTAACTGTTGCTGTTCTCAACATTACAGAGAACTTCTAAGTGGATACCTTCCTGTTTATTTCGTAAGTCCTTGTCTCAAAGTTACATATGACTGGTTAGGCTTGAATGAGCCAACTGCAATGTTTCTGCAGGCAAGGGGGTGACCTTCAGATGTATATGCAGATTTGAGATTGGAATCCAGTGTCCCCTAGCCTGATTTGGATTGGAAAATGAATAAAGGATTGTAAAGCAACAGACAGATGGTCCAGACCATAATACAACTGTATAAAATAGACTAGAGAAGTTCCACTGTTGTAAGTTTATATGACAAGCATCCTGGAGAGGACCTGCCTGTGGAGAACCCAAGTTCATGCGACATTGTCTGTAATCTATCTGTTCAATGTGGAACAAGTGGCTTCGATGTTACACTGGTGTGTGACAGAAAAGCATATTACTGTGTGTTTGTGTTATGCAATTGTGTTTTATGTCATAACCTCTGTGCTCTTTTTAATTTTAATTAAATGCAGAACTTGCTTTCCTAGTAGCTTTTCATATATTAGTATTGAAGACAAACTGCACGGTTGATATTAGGAATTATAATTATTCAGTAACACTTGGTGGTTTTTATTGCATTCAGTTTTGCTGTTGAAATGCATACACTAAATTGTTTCTAAATTATTTAAAATTCCTGCAGATGTTGACGGAAAATTGTATTTTTGAATATCTCACTTGTTAGTGACAACCACCTATGTGTAAAAGCATATGAAGTCATCTTCATACACTTTTTGTTTCTTGAGAGGTATGTTAAATGTGGAGTCTTTCTCAGTTCCATACAAGTAATTTTTCTTTGAAATAAAAATATATATATTGTGTGTAACACATATGTAGTAGAAATAGGCATTATAAAGTTAATCAAATAATACTTCCTCTCCTTATTTGAAAAGCTTTTATTAGAGAGTTTATCAGACTAGTGTATTTCTAGGTCCAGAGAACTTTAACTTATTGCTACAGTTATTATAAAAATTAATATAATTTAAGTGTTTAGGTAGCAAAATCAATCAGTACCATATACTGAGATTTCTGGTGGTATTTTAACTATATGTTCTTATCTATATCTTAAAGGAGAATTAGTTTGGTCACTTTTTTTTTTAACATGTCTGGGATGGGACAACATTGTACAGGTTACTTTTTCTGTTTTCATTTTGACAAAAATAATAAAATCAAGAAATTAGTTGTAGAAAAAATTATTATATTTTTAATATTTTTCTTCTTTTATGCTTTTCCTTCTTCCATTTGGTCAAAGCAAACTAAGGCACAGAGAACAGCAGAAAATAAAAACAAACAAAAAAACCCAAACAAAATTTCCAAAGTGAAGATTTTCTAAGCAGTTTTTGAGGGACAATGCCATCAAACACAAAGAAGAAAATTCTTTTAGAAAAAAACCAACATATTTTTGTAGGGTTTTTTTCAGAGATCATTGCTGCAAAGTTGTGTTACATGTTTAGCATTAATAACTATTTGAGAAAAATTTCTAGTTGTGGAAAGTCAATATATGAAAAGGAGAACATACTTTTTTGTTTTCAATTATTGCTGGATAAATTACAATATACTTATCAATATTAATCATGCTGCATGTAATCAATAGCAGCAGTTACCTAACTGAAGCTGTGGTCTTGTTATGGCTTCAATAGAACAAGGGATAGACAGGATCAATGTGTGGGTGAAAGACCTTCATGCCAAACACAAGAAATAGATGCAGGAGGTTGAATCCCAGCTCTACATGATGACTCTTCGATTGTGCTCTCCAGGAACTTTCCTTGTGGGCTGAAGCAGCTGCAGATCTGCCTGAGCTCCTACAGAGCTAACACCTGGTTTGGCAGCTGCAGGTGTTTCCATGGCAAGAACTGCCTTGTTCTTTCCCTCAGGTGCTTGAATTTCTTGTGGTCGGAGGTAATATGATTCAGATTACTGAATTCATGGTGGTGAACTGTGTAGTTGAGTTGATGTGTGATGCAGACTTACAGAATGAAAGGTTTTTATTTGGCTATAGCTTTATTAGAAAAAACCTCGAATCCCAGTCAGAAAAACAAGGAAAGAAACTGAACCAACAAACCCTCCTCCTTTGAGTAAAAATTTCCATTGACAGTCTCCCACTTAGTATTACCTTTGGAAAAGATAGAGAACATTCCCTTCATCTGATTTTGCAAAAGGTGAAATTGTAACCTGTTGGTTTAAAGGTAATTGTTAATTTTGTAGTGTGTGTGTTTGTGTATTTTGCTTTGCTGTCTATGACAAACTGACAGCATTCATCATTAGTTAAAATACTGTATTTTCCGTAGTAACTTGTGCTATTCGGAATAACATGAAAAGCTAGAGATGTTCCTGAAGTAACATGTAGTCACTGAAATTTTAGAAGGCTGTGATTTCCACTGCCCCACCCCCCTACCTTGGGTAATTTTCTGCAGATCATAACATTCAGTTTGTTCTTTCTTTTTTCATTGCAGTTAACCCTTTTTAGAGAGAACTTCAGCTCTGATGTTCAGAACAGCTTCAAACTTGCTTGTTCCTTTTGATTTCCATACTGATCACACGTATGGCCAAAAGCTGATACAAATAATTGATATAATATGGCAAGTGCAAGGGATATTTCTAATTCTGTTTTGTCTTACGTGTTTGGAAGGACTTGATGCATCCTTTTGTTTACACTAACAAGTTCTAATTAGAAATCAAAGGTGAAAATACTGTAAGTTAACGTATATTGGATATTTTATGTTATCATTTGAATGTACAGTCATAGCATAGTCAAAGAAATGTATATGTTCTGTGAGTTAATTTGTGGTGATGTTACAAGAGTATGTTTCTGGTCTGTGTTCTAAATTACAACCTTTAATGCTCTGCATTTGTGTCAGTATGTACCAATACTATTATTCTTCAAATACCATTGACTATAGTTTATTTTAATTTTTCACTTTAGAGGCATAACATAATAATCCCTCTAAAGCATTACCTGTAGAGATGGGGGAGCTCAGCATGCTAGTGTCAGTGTATGATCAGGTTCCAATAAAACATTTCAAGTTCAGTTACATAGATACTCATTGCTCAAAAGTATAGCAATTCCCTTCACAATGAGATTTGAAGTCTGCCTATTTCTTCTTTTTTAGGCCAGTGCTAGCTAAGAATATGATAGCTGTAAAGGTGTATTCTTGAACACATTTGAACTCTTAACAGCTTATTTTTGTCTCGTGTACACACTGTGGCACATGGAGAATATTACGTGATTTAGGGATGCACAGTAACAGCTGCAAAGTTGTCACTGGTAAACAGTTTTCTTGACCTGGAAAAAGTATTTGTTGAACATTTCAATCTGTAACTGACAGTCTTAATTTTATTTAATAGCTATTGTTGGTGGTTTTTTTAAATGTATTTTATCTTCCGTTCCCTTGTAAGCTGATGCTGAATCCATAGTATCTTGTGAGCAAGGGCAGACAGTCCACTGGTAAACTCAGTTTGCAAAGCATTTGCTGCTATGCTGTACCACTTTCACTGCCTTATTTTTCATGTTTAAGTAGCACGTGTATTTGAGTTTGCTAACCTCAGCTACCTCTCATGTTACAGCAGGAGTGTGATCAGAGGCTGTGCATGACATGTAAACTGTCATCACCCTCCAGTGACGAAAGAAACCCGGGGAAATGAATGCCCGTGTCACAAGTGGAGGAGAGACTAGATGGTCCATTTTTCGTCATGGACTCCAGCTGAGGTAGGCAAGAAGATATTCTTGGATCCTCCATCACTGCATGTGTCCCAGGCCTGATCGCTTGAGAAGAATCTTGATAGTGAGGTGGAGGAATAAAAGCAAAGCTGCTTAGTGTTTCACTTGTTGATTGACAGTGATGTGGTAATGCATATTGATGCCTGCCTTGAAAGTGGTGGCAAGTGCTTTTTACCTTAAACACAAAAACAAAAACCCTTTGATTTGAGTGTGTGGCTGGAGTACACAAGAAGTATGTTATTGGGAAGTATCTTTGTTTTAAAGTGGAGCTTTTACCACTTCTGAGCTCTTACAATATCTCTCTTCTGCCTATATAGCCACTTCCACTTGCCTTTACTTAGTTATTGTACTGAATGGAGAAGTAATAGCAAGAGTATCGCTTGATAATTTCTGACAGGGTAGTAAGACCTGATGGGGAAACCAGTATTTGAGGATTGTGAATTTGATGTTGTTACAAATAAATAGAAAATGCCTCAGGTTTAATTTGATATTTCTTAGGGTTTAAAAAATGCAAACAACAATCAGACAAAACTGTAGCCTTTTATTAATACATCATATTGGTTCTATGTATGATTAATTTTCTGTGAGACTCTTCTCTGCATTATCTTCTGCATCTGTATGCAATTTGTTCAGTTTTTAGTAGGTAGACCAGGGATTGAATCTGCTGAGATGAAATAATAAAAGCTCTTTGGTCACGGAAGAAAAAAACTATGGTTACAGATCTCACTTTTGCTTTGTTTTTTCCTTTGTTTCTGTCATTTAGAACTAAATTTTTAAAAAATATGAATAATAAAACTAAGTTTGAAAATAGCTATTTAATCAAATTCAATCTAGAAAAATGCAAGAGGAGGATGAATCATTAAATTGGAACTGCACTAATCTTTACAAAAACACAAGGTGTATATTTTTGTTTATTTGTTGGAGCTTGCTGTTTCTAACCAGGGCTACTTGCTGCCTTCTGGTATTAAGTACAGAGTTTAGTTTATGATAACTATATCTTGTCAGATGACACTGGCAGCTTCTGTAGAGGCCATTTTCTACTGTTTTGCTTTTGCAGAAAGAAAAGGTTGTTAAATTACTCTGTTCTTCTAGGCTAAAGGTGCCAAGGCCTGAGCTTTTGTATCCTTTCTTGTGCTTTGAGCAGCCTTGAGTAATTTTCTGTTAAATCTCTTACTATACTTTTGTCTTCTAAACTCACTCTGTGTGTGTGAGATAAAATCCTGCTATTGTTTTTGGTGTCCTGGCCTAGGAGTCTTTCTCAAAGGAGTGCAAAGGAAAGTGTCATCTGCCTTGAGAGCAGTTGTCAGTAAGCCAAGCAGGTAAGGTTATCCCTTTCTAAACTACGTTCTCACCCAGGTCCAAAATATTTGTGTGGGGTGACAGGGCTAGCCTTAGTTCTTCAGTGGAGAAAAAAGACCCTAAGATCAACAAGCCTTCTGTTAGAGCTGCGTGTGAGATCAGCTGTACTGACCTGCAAAACAAAGCTGCTGTAAATTCTTCTGCCTGCTCCCTTACCCTGTGGCAAGGAAGCAGTGATTATTTCTCCTTGATTTGACACTTGCAATCAGTTTAGCGGTTAGAATAAGTAAGGTTTGAATATGGCCTCAGAATTCAAATGAGAATTGGAGTAGATAAAAGCTATGCAATTAATTATTTTGACTTGGTTTTTGTTTTCCTGATTCAGTCAGTCTGCAGAGAGTAGGCCTTCTGTCCAACCACAAAATTGAACAGTGTTCAGCTAATCAGTAGAGAGATGGCAAAGGGGCTGCTTGTTGGTTAAGAGTTAGCTGTTCTCAGTCTGATGGAAAAGCTACTATGATTGATATGCAAGTTTAATTATTTCTTTTTAAACTTAAAGAAATAATGACCCATCAGAAGAAAAAAAAAATTTAAACTGTGTTTTTCCATGGTATAAATTAGTGCAATTGCTTTGTACCAGAATGGTACCTTTCTGTTGTACATTTCAGTGATCTACTCTTTCAGCTGAGGTTGTCTAGTTTTTTTGTGGTTTTTTTTTTTTAGTAGACAAGTATTACAAAGAATCATCCTACTTAGGTTTCAATCTACAGGCTGCTGGCCAGGTGATTGCTAACTGTATGGTGAACGAGGTTCTATTTTCTGGGTCATATTAGTATAAGTACTTTATTATATACATTAGTATATCTTTATCTTTTAGGAATGGCTCATGATTTTATTTCTTTATTGAAGACTTACAGTAGAAGATGGCATTTTCCCATTCAACCATGTCCCATTCATTAATATTAAAATGCCATCAGTAATCAGAAATACAGCTCTCAACCAGTAAAAAAACTGTTTTCCAGTTAAATCTTACAAGACAAGATTTTTCATGAAATAGAAAATGAATAGTCAGATTGTGGAGTCCTTAGTCATGATTGTAAATTGTTACTCCTGGCCATAAGACTGATAATTTTATCAAGTCCCTGGGGGACCCCACTTGTGACCAGTTGCCAGTTTGAGGAGGAACTATTTACCGTCACCCTCTGGGTATGGTCTGTCAGCCAGTTCCCCACCCACCACACAGACCACGTGTCAAGGCTGTAACAAGTCAGTTTCTCCAGGGGAATGCCGTGTGGGACTGTATCAAAAGCCTTGGAAAAGTCCAGGTAGACAATGTCCACCACTAGCCCTGCATCAACCAAGCAGGTTACTTTGTCGTAAAAGGCGATCAGGTTTGCCAAGCACGATTTTCCCCTGGTAAATCCATGTTGGCTTTTCCCAATCAACTTCAATTGACTTGTGACAGTCCCCAGGAGGATTTGCTCCATGACCTTCCCAGGGACTGAAGTGAGGCTAATGGGTCTGTAATTACCTGGGTCCTCCTTTGAATCCTTCTTATAGATGGGGGTGACATTAGCCTTCTTCCAGTCTTGAGGGACATCTTCCAATCTCCATGACTTCTCAAAGATTATGGGGAGGAGCTTTGCAACAATATCATCCAGCTCTCTCTGCACCCTAGTGTGGATGGCTTCCAGGCCCATCAATTTGTACAGGTCAAGCTCCTGTAATAGTTGACACACCAACTCTTCCTTCACTGACAGCAGGTTGGTGTCTGTGTCAACCTGGACTTTTGTTCCTATGGCCTGGGACCCAACAGCATTGGTAAAGACAGGGGTGAAAAAGGTATTGAAGACCTCTGCATTTTCAGCATTGTTGGTGACTAGTTCACCTCTCCTGTTTAATAGTGGGCCAGTATTATTCCCCTGTTTCTGCTTGTGGTTAATGCATCTGAAGAACCCTTTCTTGAAGTTTTTGAGATCTGTGGCCAATGTCAGCGCAAGCTGAGCTTTTGCTTTCCTAACTGCATCTCTGCATGCCCTGGCAATGCCCTTGTAATTTCCAACCAGTAATGTTCCACTTTTCCACCTCTGGTACACTTCCCTTTTGGTTCTGAGCAGACCCAGAAGCTCACAGTTAAGCCAAGGTCTCTTGCTCAGCCTACTTCCTTTGCCTTTAGAGGGGATGAACCAGTTTTGCATATCTAGGAGAGTGTTCCTGAAAAACTCCCAGCACTCACTAGACCCTTCACCCTCCATGAAAGGAGGGATTCCCCTGGGATCCCTTCCAACTGAGCCCAGAACGAGCTCAAGTTCACTCTTCTAAAATCTAAAACCTTCGTCCTGGAATTAACCTTCATTGTGCTCAGCAGTATCCCAAACTCCACAATACCATGGTCACTGCAGCCAAGTCTGTCACTAATTGAGATATTACAGAGCAGGTTTTCTTGGTTAGTGAGTAGTAAGTCCAGCTGTGCCCCATTCCTGGCTGGCACATCCAACATTTGTGTGAGGAAGCAGTCTTCTACATGTTGCAGGAACTTTATTGATGTCAGGTGAGCTGCAGTGTTGTTCTTCCAGCAAATGGCTGGGTAGTTAAAAGTCTCCCATAAGGACCAGGTTTTGTTGACCTGAAGCTTGACTGAGCGACCAGGGTATCACTTCATTGGTCGTGTTGTCTTGGTTTGGGGGTCGATAACAAATGCCTACTGTAAGGTCTCCCTTGGAGATGACACCTCTGATTTTGACCCAGAGGCATTCAGTAAGGCTACCACAATTACCATGATTGACTTCTATACATTCAAGGTTTTACTTAACATAGAGCTTGACTCCTCCACTTCTTCTGCCCTGCCTGTCTTTATGAAACAGCCTATAGCCACCTATCACAGTCCTCCAGTCGTGTGACTCTTCCCACCATGTTTCATTTTTTTCCTATGATATCATAGTTATCTGACTGGGCATGGAGCTCCAGTTCCTCCTGTTTATTTCCCAGACTGCGTGCATTTGTATACATACACTTCAGGAGGCTGATCTTTTGGTTCTCATTTAAGGAGGCAGCTGAGGCACATCTTGCACTACTCTGATTGGCCTGGTTTATTCCCCAGTCGGTTGTAGTGGTGATGGTGGAATGATCGTTGCCATTTTGGATCCCTCCCCCCAGGTCCTTCAGTTTAAAGCCTACCTCACCAAGTTGGCCAGCCTGTTGCCAAAGATTCCCCTGCCTCTCTCAGAAAGGTGCTTTCCATCCCTTCCCAGCAGGTTGTAGTTCTTGTAGAAGGTCTTGTTATCATAAAAGCCAAAACCCTCATGAGGAAACCAGCCTCGTAGCCAGAAAAAACAACTTACTCCAGTATTTACTCTAAATTAATTCAGAGCTACATATTTGCTGTGCACTCAAAATGGCTGTGGCATTTGCCTTTGCTTTTTCTAAAGCAAATCCTGGCTGGATAAAGTGACTGTTTTTGCCATCTCTTTTTCCACTCAGTATCCTTCATGCCATATTTTGAGAAGACCCAGATATAAAGACAGCATTTTCTAGAAACCAAGCAAAATAGATCCCAGATGAATCCTTTGGTGTATATTCCATGTCTGGCTTACCTTAGGTGAATCCACAGCTGCTGTAGATTTTAGCAATATGTAGTCTGAGAAAACTGAACATGCTTTATTTCTTCACATTATATGCTTTCTTAGTTTTGCTTTGGGAAGTTGATTTATACTGGTGTAAGAAAAATAAAGTCCTATAGTTAATACATACAGAAGTGTATGGTTATGGAGTTCACAGTTTACAATAGGTACAAGCAATATCTAGTTAGATAAAAAGTTTGCGGATGTATGCATGCATGTGCATACACAGATCAAAATGTGTACCCGGTAGGAAAGGGATGCTATGAATATGACTTAAGTTTTACATAATAACCAAACAAGGCAAATCAGGTCCACCTTTATATGGGAAAAGATGAAAACCTGCTCTGCATACTAGGCTGATAACAGTCTGTCTCTGCCTTGAATCTGTGAGGAAAACTGACAGTAGTAGAAGGCCTTTCATTGGTGAGGTCCGTCGAACAACCTCTTAATGAAGCACAAGATACAGCTTCTGTGTCCACAGACTTAACAGAAGCATCCCTGTGTATGAACAGACTTCTCCAAAGTGTGTCTTACACATCTGATTTGTATTGACCCCATGGCTTGGATTCCCACAATAGCTTCATTGGAGTTCTTACTCTAATGGAGAAGAGTGAAAACTGGAAAAAATGTTTTATCTTGTAGGTAACGACAACATTAGCAGAGAGGTTGCAGTGGGCACATTTTTCTCATTTCTATTTGTGTCCTTACTTAGGATAGAATCCCTAATCAGGTAGGTTCTTACCTGCTTTGAAATGAAGTGCCTAATCGTTTTTCTGACTTTATACTGACTACATGACCCAACTTCCCTCTTGTACTCTTGGCATCTGATTTGGGACTGTAGGTTCTGCTGGGTGAAAGAATGTCTGGAAGTATGTCTATTTATGGTTGTAGCCCTGAATACTTGAATGTCTTTTGAGGACTAGTTTTAGGCTTACAAGTCAGTTAGGACAATTTTGTCCTGTCTGCATGAGATACTGTATGTGAGAAACCTAAATCTCCAGTCACAGCTCTATTTGAGTTGGGCTGTTGTACAAACTGATTGTATCACCAACAGTGTGAGGATGCAGGTTTCCTCTGTGTGTTTTTAAAAGTCATTATATCATTGGCAGGAATTAAGGACCTTCCAGCTGAAATCAGTGAACAAATATGAATGACTAAATTGTGGTCATTGTGATTATCTGTGGAACCAAAGCAGGCCAGTTTCAGAACAAATGAAGAATTGTCTAAACCTAATAGGATTCATATTTTTACCATATGATGTTATATGTTTTAAGTAAGTGCAATCAGAAATCTAAATACAATTATTAATCTAATTTCCCCTGGTAGATTTTAAATTTCTCCTATAAGAAACCCCAGCAAACCCACATGTATTTCAGCGTCTTGACCTTATTTTTACCTGGTGTCTGTGTCTCTTTTTAACATTCCTCAGTTTTCCTATGGTTCTGCCCTCTGGCAGATTTTAAATGTATTAAATACAGTAGATGTATATTGCCCAGGGTTTAAGACTACAGGTCTTTGTAATGATCTTAGGTCTAATTTGCATTAAAAAAACAGGAGTGCATGTTCTACGATCTGCTGCGTTTCTTCCGAGTGCATTGTTTGACTAAAATAATTTTTCTGCCTACCCTCTGGTTTAGGAAGTTCTTTTATTTCTGTTTTTAAACCATATTTGTCAAACTGCCATAGGTACCACATTTTTTACACGTTGTTCTCATTTCTTATCCCCCTACTGTCACACAATTGCTGTTCAAGTTTGACTGTGTCAGGAAACCATGAATTGAAAGATAATGACAAGGCATATGAAATACCACTGATTTATTCAAAGCTTTGGTAACTTTTTCTAAGGTCAGAAGGTGAAGAGATCAGAGCCTTCTACAGTGTAACACTTTGCCAGCACTACCTTTAATTTCTATCCAAAATATTGCTCTGTGTGCAGAAGTAGTAAATTGCTTCAAAGCTGGAGGCCAGGGATCACTCCCTGTGCTGAATACATCCAGGAGGATTAGTGTGTGTAAGCCTGCAAGGTGGAATATAGTAAATAATGCATAAAATGGAAATCCAGTCCTAGATATTCAAAGCATTATGTATACATTATTTGGTTTTCGTTCAAATCATTCAAATAATTCAAAGTCATTTGAATTACCTGTCACTTTCATTGTGTTTCTCCTTTTTTTTAAGCCTTTGCAGTTTTAAATTTAGCTAGAAGACTACGATGTGTGTTAAGCTCCTAGTGCACAGCTGGGTACAGAAAAACTCAGCTAATGTAAAATGACAGTATCGTTGTGGCACTATCATGGTCAATGCAAAATAATTTAGCCTCTTGGCTTATATCTTGTAAAATATAACAGTACAAGGACAAGGAAGGTGAATTAAATAGCATGGAGTCAAAGTTAAGAATTGAAAAATAAGTGTGAAAAATGAATTTTTGGACAGAAATTTGAAATAGGTTGCTAGTGTCCTAGAACGAGGAGGTGAGGGAGAACAAGGGGCAGTCTGTGAAGGGCTTTATAACGAAGTGGAGGTATAGACAAAAGCCCAGTCTGCTTTTTTCCTCTTCAGTTTGTACCCCTGCTGCTATCAGCAACTCAGCTTACACAGCAGCCAGCGATACTGGTAACCTGTCTGGCAAGAGCTTGTATCAATTGCCACACTTCATTTGTGTTCTCTTCTCTTCTGGATGTACACAAGCTGGCTGACTGGAAAAATTCAGCCTATTACAAGCCATGAAAATATGGGAAAATATGGGCAAAAAGCTATAGTAGAGATGTTAAGCCATCATGGTGGGTGACCACAGGGGCTTTTTGTTTGCATTTTGTGTGTGTGGGTAGTGCCACCTGCCCCGTGTTGGACCCAGGCTCACCGTGCCCAAGGTGCTGATGGCAGCTGGGGGATGTGGACAACTTTCGTGCCACAAAAGTGGGGTGCTGCCTTCTGGGACCAGGAAAAGTCCAGAGAAATTACAGACCTCTCAGAGCCAGCCTGTGTTTTGTCCTGCACAACAGCACAGGATGAGTAAATGTCTTATTGACAATGTTGAGGTTGTGATAGCTTCTCTGCAGGCATGGTTTGTGGCCATGACAAATATATGGCTGTCTGCATTTTGGCCTGAATGTCCTGTTATCTTAACCTTATTCCTCAGTGCTTACAGTTCCGTCATTCACATGATGTTGCAGAATAATTTTTCTGATTATTTTTGAGAAAGTAGCAAAAATATTCAAAGCATGAAAATTAATTACTTCTTGGTAACTAAGCTTTTATTGTACCATGTTGCTGCCTCATGTGGACCTGATTCCTAGTATCTGTAATTTCTCAGGTCAAAATCTGCTGGCTTTTTTTATATTCTTTTTTTTTTTCCAGTGTTGTCTGTGGTCATTTTCATACCTGCAGTGTGACAGCAGAGACTTGAGATGTAACTTTGGTGAAGGTGGAGGTAGTAGCTTGCTGTTACGAGTAGTGGAACAACAGATAAAAACTGAGAGAGACAAAGGCATTTGAAATAAACTTATGCTGTTTCTTTGGTAGAGATCACATAAACCACAATTTGTGGACCCAGGGAGATGCTGTTCTTCTGCAGTGACATGTATGAAAATGGAAGTAAAATTTCGTTAGTTTTATTTGAAGTTATTTGTATTTGACCTTACAGGCCATTTATATCTCTTGAAACTGTAAACTCAGTTTTGACTGGTCATCTTTTCTGTGCATTTTTTTTCTTTCTGTTTAGCACCAGAATTCTGAGGTGAAGGAGCACAAAGCTGATCAGAAGGCTCTGTTTCTATAAAAGCACTTGTAGGTTGAGGAGTAACTCAGTTACCTGAAAGGTCATATCATTTTCCTTTCTTCTCCCCTTGTTTTGGTTTGAGCCAGGGTGAAGCTCTTTGATTTTTTTTTTTTTTCTTTCAGTGAACTTTTTAGCAGCACCAGTGGACTGATAATAACCAAGGTCACTTCTGACTGTCTGCAGCCTCCCCCCCTACAGGGGAGCAGATTAGACCGAAGGCAGGATCAGCAAATCAGAATATTCCCTTCTCATAATATTTTCTCTAGTTGGCTTTCAGTATAGGTTAAGACATCACAGAAGTCAAGCCTCTCTTTTTTCCTTTTCCTCTCACTTTTCTGCTTACTGTCACTTCTATCACCCTCTCTTGGGCTCTCTCTTTGTTTTCCATTTTCCTTCCCAGCCGACACCCGAGGGCCCCGTCCGTGCACCCGGACACTCCCCCCTTCAGCTGGAGCCACCAGGGAGAAGAGTTGCTGTGAGAGTCACTGGGGGAGGAGGGAGGGGAGCGGGTGTTGCACATCCCTTTACAAATACAGATATTCCCTTGTCACTAATAATTAAAATCAATCTGTTTCACTTTTCAACCCAGAAAGCCTCTCTTTCTCATTTATCTCCCTCTTTCCCTACCTTAGGGGAGGAGGGGGGTGAATCGAGCGTGTTCCAACTCAGTGCCAAACCGTGACACCCCTGTATTATTTCATTGAGACAGGAATAGAAAATAAAACTTTACAGGAGAAGAAGAGTAACTGAACATCCAGCTCATTGAAAAGGACTCTGGTTCAAGCTCGGAGACAATGTTCCAGAGTCGTGGGGAAACTGAAGGAGGATATACAGGTGTTTTAATGTTTGGCCTGGACTGTCAATCACTTCTGCTAACTAATGGGTAAGCAAAGAAAGTGTATTAAAATGTAGTTCCTTTAAAAGAAAAATCATGCTTTTGAATTGAGGGTGTATATATTGAGAGTACAAATATGCAAATTTAGGGGAACTCACCACCACCTGTTGTAATACAGACGAGTGTCACCCTTGCAGAATTACTAATGGATTGTCCAATAATTATACAAGACTTCTAATTATCCACTGTGCTATTTTCGTGATTCTGAACTTGCAGTCACAAAGCCGGAAGATAATCATAGTGTAAATACTTGTTGAGTGTTTCAGATTATCAGAAAGACAGAAGGTGTGGAAGGGCAAGCATAATTGCAGTGTAAGTGCAATAGTGTTTTTCACAGTGTCTTCTGAAATGGATCTTGAGGTTCTAAGAAGATGGATTCTAAAAATGGATGGATTCTGGAGGCTAAACATGAAGATTTCAGGTATTTCACCTTTTCTCCATCTGGGAGAGAGAGAAGCGTACTTAAACAAAAGTTGCATGCTTAAAATGGCACAATTTCTGAGTAGAAGCTCTGGTGGTTCTCAAGGCTAGAAAGGTAGTAACATTTGCTTAATTACTTTTTTTTTTAAGCACATTAATCTATACACATGAAAACGACAATGTAGATGTTGAATGGTGTTTTGATTATTAAGCCTTTATCGTAGTTGTAACCATAAGTTTGTGTGTTACCGTATGCTGTGTTGCTCTTTAGTATATATGTGGGGGTTCTTACTACCTAGCACATACATGTGTATACGCATTCACTGAGACTCCAAGGAAACATTTAAATGCATGTTGGATTTCTGTCAAAGTCTATGGAACTCTTGTTTTTTAGAAAATAAGGAGGAGGCATTCAAACACCATCCTAAATAGGATAGTAAGGGTGTGAGGAACTGAAACCTAAGGCTGTTTTTGACATACTTGTTCTTGCTAAGTAACAACTAACTTCATAAACGTCTTGGGGAGGCTTTGTAAAGTGCTTTTTCTGAAATAGTGCTAAAAACTTTTCCACATATTTTAGTACTGACAACAAATTCCCTTATTCTGCAAAATAACATTCTCATTTTCCTGAAGAAAGCTTGAGGTCTCTTGCTCTTTTTTGCATCTCAACTTTCAATTCTACTTAATCTTTCAGTCACTTCTCTTTACATCTTTATTTTCAGCACATTTAGTTAATCTGTAGGGTTTTAAGTTGTTTTTAGCTTGGGTCCATTGTGAGACATTAATACAGCTTTGACAAGGTACATGGTGTGGAACATTTTGGTCTATAACACCAATAAAAACAGATGGAGGACCAGAGCTGCATATGACGTAAGGCGCAGAAAAATGTGGATCTTGCCAATTAATCATGGCATACTGCTGACAAATAAGTGACAGTAATTGATGCAGCCCTTTGAGAGACAATCTGGAACTACTGCAACCTGGGAAAGCTCATTCATTTCTTTTCCTTTGTGAAGTTAGTGGTGAATAACAGCCCTACTTAATTGCTGCCCAGTGTTGCTTTATAAGGTAACAGTGTCAGTGATGAGCCAGGAAGGAAAAGAGTCTAGCAGCCAGAGCACTGTCATGCAAAGTCTTGTCTGCATTCTGTTTCTACCAACTATTGATGTTTTCGGTATATTGACCACCAAAGGGGAGGCACATGCATCTAAAGTGCATTTCAATATCTAAATATGCTCTGTTAGGTTTTCTGCTTGACAGTCTAATTATCAGCATGTTTTCATTATTTAGTTTAATCTTTTACTCTTAGGTTGTAGTGTCAGGATTGCTAAGGTACCCAGTAGATTCCAGCAATAAAATGTGTGCACTCTGACCATATATGTAACTTGCACTCTCTGCTTTGTTTTAGGTGAACTTGTCTGATTCAGAGTAAAGCCAGAAGGTCTTATGGCTGTAAGAAAATGTCTAACTGTTTTAATAGGCAGTATGCCAGACCAAGGCAACATATATTCAAACCACTGTCTGCTGTTAAGGTCCTGTTTGCAAAGTATTCCTATTTTTGACAGTAGGGAGAGAAATCAAGGCTCAGTCCAGGAATATTAGGACAAAGAGATATTTCTGCTGAATTTTCTGTCCAGTAGGCAGTGGCTTCTTCCATCACATTAAGCAAAATTTCCTGTCAGAGCGACAATAGACTGCCCTCGTTATTACTGGAGTGAAGCCAAAATATTTCGCTTCAGTGCAATGATATTTTTACAGCAAAAGAGCTGCTAACAGAGCCTGCTAGGACTATCATATCTGCTGGCAGAGCCATCTCCTACCCAATAATGATTTAGATCTGCTGCCATTTACTTGTAATTATCAGGCTGGGTAAGATAGTATTCAAATCCCTGTTACTTATGAATAAGCTGACTGTTTCCTTTTTCACTTTCTTACTTCTTATGTGCTGCAGCAGAACAGGTGTCCCTGGCTCTGAGAAAAGGAAAAGGCAGCCAGTCAGAGGTGGCATAAATAGCTGTGTTTTAAGATGGGCAAGAAGGAAGAAAGAGAGTTGAGGACTTCCAGCTTCTTGCTCTGGTTGTGTCATTGAAGAGAAGGGCAGCTAGTCAGGCGGTAACACGGGGTAAAGCAACTGGCACAGTGACAGACCACTGGGGTCTGTAGGAAAGAGGAAGTTTTCAGCAGTTTTACGGATGTGGGAACTGAAGCACAAGGCAGTTAGTTGCCCTATTGGCTGATAATCCAAACTCATCTTCCATTGACTGGAACAAGACCTACAGAAACTTACCACCTCTGTGAACCAAATTGGTCACATCTGATGTGCCCAACCTCTGTAGTGATTTACCAACAAACAGGGAATGGAGGTCTAGATACAGGTGTGAGAAGGGGAAAAAAGCAAAGCTGCTAATGAATCAGGTGTTTCCTTATGCTAAAATCACTTGCAGTGGCACTGGCTGTTTGGATCTTCCTAGCTAAGCACTGCAGTTTCTCTGTGGCCACAAAAGGCTGGTGTGAAGAGCCAGAGAAATGTTGCACAGAGCTTAGAAATACAGATGTAGTTACCTGCATGTGAAGTGAACTGGGAAGAGATGCAGCTCTCACATTTTCCAAGGGGCTGCACCTACCTCCAGACTAATTCTCCAGAGTCCTGCAGCACATCAGTGGATAATGCATATTTCACACAGATATAAATGATCATGCACTGAAAGGTTGTCTGTACCAACTTGACCATTTGCATCCTTGTCACCAGGTTTGTGGCCAGGCTTCGGAGCTATGGAAATCACAGCACAGCAGCATTCTTGGACACTTGAGAAATTGGCAACATCAGTGAAAATATTCTATATCTTTAGCCAGTCTCTCAAGTTCTTTCCAGATGATGTACCAATCTCCTTTTGTGGAAAAAAGATTTCAGTAATAAATGTCTGTTACTTAAAACACTTTGTGATTTTGCTCTGACACCTCCATCAATCCATAAGGACTATCATCTGTGTCACGTCTGAAGGGTTTTGAAGCATGAGTATGGCAAGAAAGGAGCAGTCACAGGGGCCTTTTTGAGCCTTGAAAATCTTAAATCATTCTGCTGAATAGTGGGCTTATAGTACTGGCATACTCAAAAACAGGGCGGTAGTTAAAGCTGCCGTGTACAAAATTGGACATCTGGAAGTGCCTATGGAGATGGTTTGTTCAATGCAGTGTTGTAGGGGTTGGTCAGTGGTAATTCCGACCTTGCTTATGGTGTATGAAAGGTAGATGATCTCTTCTGGACACACTACAAACTTTTCTGGATTTAGCTTCAGATTGACAGGGAGCATTGTAAATACATTAAGTCTTTTAGCATGCGTCATATCATCTATGCACAAAACCGAATGAACAATGCTTAATTTTTCCATGCAACTCATCATCCAGCTCTGTCTTCTGGAAACAATCTAAATGATGCTTTACTTCCTTTTGTGGAATCTCCAGCTCCTGATTTTTGTGCTTGGTTGTTTTTTTTTTCAGCTTGTGATGTTTTTTCCCTTTTTTCTTTTTTAAAGCTCTCCTGAGTTTCAAAATGCTGGAGATATTGGTGACTGACTGGCAGACTTTTTTCTTACTTCCATTTGGCCTTACTTGCTTTTTGAACACAAATTTACCTCTTTAGAGCCTGAATTTTTTCTTTGCGTTGCTGTTGTTGCTCTGATATTGCAGTGCTGTTGCTACAATAACTAGTAAGAATGTGCTAGCAACAGACTGCAAGAACATTATTTTTCTCTAGCAGAAATAGTGGGGCTTTGCAGGGAATTTCCAGTAAGAGAGGGAACTGATGGCAACCTAAAGAAAATCTGTGATGCAATCTTACTTGTTTACAAGGGAGGTACAAAACTGTTTTTCTGAATACAGATTTTTAATTATTTTTTTTTAAGACCATTTAAAAAGTCTTAAAAAGTTTTTGAGTGCAATTCCAATGATTTCTTGGTAGTGGTCAGTCTAAAACCCTTTCCATCCTTTAAAGCTTTTTTTTTTTTTAAGTGCACATGATTCTTGCTCTGTATTCCTGACTGGCTTTGGTTTTATTTTCTTTTGTCTCTACTGTATTGCCTTCTCCTTTTCACATGTGCAGATACCCAGTTCTTCCCCAAAAAATATTCAACAGAACACCTCAATCTATGTAGCTAAGGTTTTGAGGTGGCCTTGGGTATAGTTTTGCTTTGCATGAGAGTGTTTGTCATGTTTCGTCTATTTGACTCTCTAAAACAGATTTCAAGGCTTTATAAAACTATCTTAAGTGAAAGGCCAGTGTTATTCCAACCCATGTTAATGAAGTTTAATCCAATTTGTCACCTAATTACAAGATCCTTTTGACCCCACATTTTATGCTTGAGTCAGTAGCTAAGTAAAGATGTACAAGAACAGAATGGCTTTTCATCTGGCAGCTCAGGTTATTTGCACCATCTGCTATTGTTACTGCATAGCCTGCTGAAAATTGCTGATTTTATTGAAACATTTTGCAGTCTGGTACTGAAGAGATCTAAAGTGTTTATGTGGTTGTGCGTGAAAGAAGAACAGCAGCATTTCACAATTTCTATGGGACATTTTGGATTTGGTGTGCTTACTCTTGGTGAAAGTACATCTTTGTGTGTATGTGGTGAAGGACTTCGAGGGAAGCATAGGCCACAAGCAGAAAGGCTACAGAAAAGAGACATTTGTGGAACCTTAGGTAGATTAATAGCTTTGTATGTAAATTTATGAGAGAGTATCTTGGAGATGAGGAATAGGGTAAAGGAGAGGCAGAAGGAATTCTATAGTTTCATCTAAGTTGAGGTGGTTTTATGTGTGAAATAAAGGGAACTAGAATTTTAATTGTTGCAAAAGCCCTGGAAAATGCCAGGAGTGTTTCCCTGGAAGATTTTACTGCTGTGTCCTCAATTCCACGGAACCTTTTCGCTTGGTTTGGTAGAATTGTTGGAGTATATTAGATATGATAAAAAATCTGTTTCCCTCTATGTTGTTTTTTTCCCCCCTCTCTGCCTTTTCTCTTTGGGTTATTGTTGCTGTTACACATGTCAGTTTCTCAACCCTTCCTTTCCTGGCTGTCTTGCTCTGTGTTTAGATCTTTCTCCAAGAAATCTGGAAAGATGCACTCATCTATTTTCCTTCCAAGCAGAAGAACAAAAGCGCAAAATGAGTGGTGCATTCCCTGCTGATTTCACAACTTGAACCAATATTTTTCAGTGTTTTTGCAACCTTCCTCCAGAGGCACCTGCCAGATCTTGATCCCTGCTCAGACTCTCAGTGCTGTGGCTATGGACTGCTGTGGATTACTAGGATAAGGATGTGACCTAGGAAAATGTGACTGCAAGTAGTAAAAGCAGGAGTGATTTTCTGTAGAGAAAAGTTAACACTTCCTTTGCATCTGAGATAGTTTTCTTCATAATTACTTCTATTATAACAATGTTCTAGTATCTTTGACACACCTTATAATTTATTTTTTACTTCGATGCGACATAGCTACCACTGTTTCCTGTATCCTGTAGCTGTTTTACTGAGCTGCTAAAGTAATGTTCATTTTAAACCATGTTTGCTCTTAGCATTTTCAGAGCTGCATGAATAGAGGCAGCCAGCATTGTTAGGTTCATTCAGAAGAGCACTTGAGACTGGCTGCTTGTGATTGTGTCCAACCAGTGACTGGGAATATAGATATTGAGGTACTTCCTTACTGCATTTGTAGTTATCTAGCAATTCAGTGATTCCAAAAGAAGGAGCCAAATGAGACCCACAAGTATTCATGAGAGGAGGAGGTTTACTGGTGGACTTGGCAGTGTGCTGGGTTAACGGTTGGACTTGATGATCCTAAAGCTCTTTTCCAATCAAAATGGTTCTATGACTAGGGTTCATGTCCCTCTGGGAGTGATTCTCATGCAAAGATGGGGAGCCCATTGCGTGGCAGTCCCTGTGCAGGCTGCAGCTAGTGGTAGCATTTTCTTAACATGACTTGTTGCCTCAGGAAACTAGCAAAGTCAATTACAATATTAAATGTGGCATATTTATTGAAAGCATTTGTTATGAAAGTCATGGTTTAGCTTTAGTTGTTTTTTTTTTTGTTTTTGGTTTTTGGCTTGTTGTTTTTTGTTTTTTAAGTCTTATTTATTGTAGATATTTTATTCATTATACCTTGTGGTGTTTTTTTCCTAAAGCCATCCCCAGTTTGCATAAATGCTGCTTTTCTGAGTGTCGGGCAGAGTCTGCATGTGAGGATTTTTGTGCATTTTTTTCTGCTCCGTAAAGTTAGTACTAACACTGTAAAATAATGTATTTTCTTAAAACCTTGTTTTTAGGTTGGGATAGTGTTTGGGTGCTATTTGAGCAGTCGGCATTTTCCTGCCAGTTTGTACTTGAAACTGAGAGTTACTCTATGTAAAATGTGACTAGTATTTTTTTTTCTTTTTCCTTAATATGATAATAGTTCATTACTATGCTAAAATATTTTGATTTGGGAAAATATGTTTACTTGAGTGATTTGTGAACTGAAACCTCACTGTCAATTGAATATGTTACTCTAGGAATTACAGTTTTATTTGACTTGTGCACTGTGGTCTTCTACTTGTGGTCTTTCTCCTTTACAGCCTGGGATCCTATCTTACTTTATACTGTTTTGCACCTACATAATTAGTTATTCCTAACTAGTGAGTTTACAGTTTAGATCAATAGTTTTAAAAAAGGAAGAAAAATACTGACTGTAGTTTGTTGGTGATAAATGAGGAATGAAATAATGAATTGGCCTGGTCATGCTCTGAAGTCTGTGGCAAAGCTGGACTTTGAAACCGTATTCTGAGTCAGCTATTAGATTGGACTCCTTGACTGGGAAGAGTTTCAGCTGTACAAAACCTTTTTTTTTTTTTAATACGGGGCAGTTTGAATGTCACCTAACAAACCAAGTTCTCTTCTTGTTTTGACATGAACAACTGAGATTTCCTCTTTTGCTGGCAGACTTCATTAACTATGTGGCTTTTTTAATCACCAGGCAGTCACCCAAAATAGCCTACGCATTGTTGGAGTGTCCTTACTGGTAGGAAGTATGACCTTCTTTCTGATACCGGGCCACCAAAAAGTATCTAGTAAATTTTAATGTGATTGGAACTTAGCCAGCATTTACAATGATCTTCTTGTTATGGAGATCATTAATGAAACATCAGCACTGGTCTGCAAATGCTACCATGTTGTGATCCAGCTGAAAAAACAGCCTTGTGTAACTTGAGTACGTTGCTTAACACAGGAAGTGGAAAAACAAACTAAATTTTCAATGGTTGTTTACATTTTAACTAGATCCGAATGAAAAGTCTACAGTGAATAGCTTTTTAAGTGATTTAACTTTATATATACTCTGAAGGAATATCTGTGAGGCTGAATGTATTCTTAGCCTGCTCAATGCTGGTATTTGTGGTTGCATTTTTCAGTGTGTTAATCTAATGCTGGAAATTCAAGTAGCTTTGACTTTCAGATAAGTCATGTGGCACTGTTTGTGTTTCCTATTGGAGAAGGGTATGAGTGTGCTCTGTGGTCAGGATGTGTAGGTGATCCAAAATTCATCTTCCTTATGCAGTCAAGCATGTAACTTTGAAATTTGCTTACCAGTTAGTGTTTTGAAAGATAAAAGCAGTAAGTCACATGTTGTGACAGGCCAACTCCTGTTCCAATAAACTCTCTGAAACTTAATAATTTGCAGAAGTTGCTTGATATTTTTCATCCAGCTGTAGTTCAATGTGTTTCATCAAGTGCATTCAAGACAAACTCATTTTTATCAAATAGTATTCTTGGAGTTATATCTCACTGTAGAAAGACAAAGTTGCAGAACTTAGCAAGGTTTCAGGAGGTTTCAAGAAACTCTGCAACTATTTCTTGTAAGGTCTGCCATTTTCAAAAGTGTTAAATTCCCATCAGGATCAAGTGTGTAAACAGTGATCTGAACCTAGGTTTTGGCATTCAAGTCTGAAACTTTTGTTAACAGCTTTAAAAGTCTTCCCCTGCTAGTTTTAAACTTCCCAGATCAGAGATTTCTATAGGATGAGTTACAGCCTGTGGAAGTTTATCTTGTTGTAAAGTTTTTGAAGGAAATTGCATGCAGGCAAAAAAAGGGTAAAAATTTAATTTAAAGACTGACAAATCAGAAAACTGAACTGTGAAATGAAACTGTCAGCTCTTGATGCGAGTGGTGTGAGTAAACTGAAATGTGCACAGAGTTCAGGGGACTTATGTTGACTTTTCATTAGCTGAAAATCTGTTTCTTTGACCCAGCTGAAGGTATGCAGGCATTGCTGACCAAAAAAAGATTGCTTACCACTGGCCAGCAGATTGATACTGGCCCAGATCTGAATTATTAATGCGTAAGACAGCCATATTGTCAATTGTATTATGTCTTCTACTAGGGGGAGAGGAAGGGAGGGTGCTGTGCTGGCCTATTTTAGTAAATAGTGTGGAGTTGTAAACTTTACATTTCTTATGTACTGAACTGAACAGAATTACAAGGTGTATACTGACTTTATTTTCTTTTAATAGCCATCTGGTGAGTGTCACATTCTATAGAGATGTTCTTTAGTTTGGTCAGCCTTCTGTGGTGAGAGGCACAGAGGATCTGTATCTTCTCAGACATTACTTGGCATGGAGTATTTACTGCCAGCAGCTTCTAAGGATAGATGATGAGAAAGCACATTGACAATGGATACAACGGCTGTATACCACGGGGCTTAAATAATGTTCTCAGCCTATATTATCTGCTCAAATACACTATATAATACTAAGTATGCATTAAGTATTGTGGTTTATTTGATCAACAGAACTCTCTCAGTTCTGCCATCCCTGCCTCCAAAGCCACAGATGCAGCAGTGGCTTTTCAGTTGAGTGAGAACACCGCATAATTTATGGTTGCCTGGGGATTATTCTTTGGATTTGGTTTAACTTAAAATTTGGCTATGTTTTTATAATTATTTTTTCCGTTTGTTTTATTTTCCCCATGTGAAAAAAGTTTGCTTTTTATATATGTTATTACCCATGTATTTTAAATATGTGACAATATGCAAACTATTTCAAATGGCACAGCCCTGGCCAGTTTCCAACCCAGGTTAGATTCATAGGATAACAGTGTATTGCATTGTTTTGGTCCAGTTCTTGGGCTGACATGACCCTTAGTAAATTTTAACACCACCTCCTGCCCATCTTTCTTCATATAAAACAGCTTTTATGAAACACAGCAAATAGGTGAAAGATGCATGCTTCTTTAAAGCAATGGTTGTTTCAGAGAAAATATTCTGTTTAGAGATTTCTTGAGTTTTAACTCTGTGTGTTCCATTATCTTATTTGTCCTCCATATATCAGTAAAGTGCAGAGGCCCTGGACAGTTGTGCTAAGTGCTGTGCACACACAATAAGAAAAGTCATCTTCCCTGTGCCTGAAGAAAAAGCTGGATATGAAGAACAATTGTAGAAAGCACAGCATGTGCTTTGTGAATGTATGTTTCCGTTTTTTTACCTTTGTAACACACATGTGAAAACAAACTTTTCTGGGTTTTGTTGTTTCATTTGTTAATTCTCTCTTGAGTTACACTTCTCTGTTCCTTACATTAGTTTGGGATGTGCCACCCTGAGTAGAGAAGGGAGAGAGGCAGGTGCATCGCTGATCTTAAAAGATATTTTTTGTGGCTGTTCTTATCCCTGGAAAAGCAGGCTTTATAACACAAGGGTCTGAATCCCAAAGTGGCAAAGGAACGACCCCTGAGTTTCTCTATGAGGCTTTGCTTCTGACTCTACAGCAAAGACAGCGTCTTAAAAGACAGATGGGACAGAGAATATTTTCAGTTAAAAAAACATACCTTGTTTTTGCACTGCAGTCTCTGTTTTATTTATTTTTTGTCTGCTTCTCAGTTCATTCTCATGTTTCTCCATTTACAAATCTGAACAAGAAAATAAAACCCCAAAGGTTTGCCACACTGGGAACACATTAGAAATCCAGAATGAAAAATGGCTGCATGCTTTGTTTATCCTCCTAATTAAAGGTGGATTTTTCTCTAAAGTACAAAAAAATCTTTTTTTTTTTTTTTTTTTTAAGAAAGAAAAAGCTGTTTTCAGTGTAAAATCTTTTTTGAGAAATGTAGACTGCTGGGTACCTTATATCCTCAAGTTCAGTGGGAATACTTTGGAAACAGCTATAATCTAGAACTCTGGATCATTTACTGTGGCTACTTTATTCTGTTATGTGTCAGAGCCATGCTGCAGTAATTGAAGCTGAAGTAGCTTAGCCACTGGAACTACATGAGACAATAGGGGTGAATGTATTTCAACAGAGTATAAGGGTTTGATCAAAGTTCTGTGCGTTATCGAAAGTAATTCCCAGTTGTAACAGGAGATTGCCTGCTGATACACATTTTTAACAGATACCAAAGCCTATTTTCTATTATTTTTGCAGGAGGATGAACTTCTGTTCAACAGCCCATCCTTCAGTAGAAGTAAGATGAAAGAAATGTCGAGCAAATGTTGCTAATCCTTTTGAATTAGTGGTGCAAGTTCATGAGGTCACTTGTAAAAGTGACGTAATATGCAGAAGCCCTCTAATAACTGAACATACGTTGCATGTAAAGTAAGAAGCGAAGTAAGCTGAAGCACCGACATGAAATTGAGGGGCATGTATTCTTTATCCACATCAAAGGTCTGAAAAAGAAGGCATTTGAGACAAGGACATGGAGCTGATAATGTCTCTGTGTTTCAGACATTAGTACATTGTATTCCAACAGTCTGGACTTGAACCTCTTGGTTCATATTTGGGTTCATATTTGAGGAGATTTAGCATTAATGGCACAGTTGCAAATAATTTGTCTATTTTGCTTGCTTCTTTGTTTATCTCTGTGTTCAAATTTATTGCATTTGTGGATCTGGTGATACGCATTTAGTGAAATCCCATGTCTGAATACCATGCAAAATTTTTCATTTTTTCTCCTGAATGGGCAGAGGTTGCATGCAAGAATTCTGATTCTCGTTGCAGTTGCATTAAAATGCACAAATTCATCCAGCATTAATTAACACTACTACAAATAAACATGCTATGAATTCATCATATTTTTTCTTGAACTAAGCAAAATCCATGCCCATTGAGCCTGGTGCTTTATGACATTCAGCCCTTTATATTTGCTGCTTAGATTTCTCTATAAACTTGCACTCATAACTAGGACAAAACTAACTGGAAAAGGAGGGTGAAGACTTCTAGATTAGCTCTGATCTGGAGAGGCTATAATGTGCAACTCAATACCGTCTATATAAACTAGCATTGATACTTGAAGCAGCAGAGCCTAGATCTCAGCCTGAGTGAGCAAACCCACTTTTCAGGTTGTCTTAATTTGGGAAAGGGCTGTGCAGTCTGAACTATATGGTTTCCCGTTTCAAAAGCAGTTGAGTGCATCGTAGCTTTGGGTCTTTGCTTTGCAATCCATTCTGCAATGTAAATTCCTCTGTGATTTCCTTGGAGGAGGGACAAAACATTGTCTGCTCCTAAAAATAAAATGAAATTACACTGGCTGTAAGATAGTTCCCATTGTTTGAGTGGATGTGCAACATAGAACGACTAATTCATTGCTTGACAGTGCTGGATGTAACCATTTTATGCCACTGCAAAATGAGTGTAAAATCCGTTGCTTACACTGGGGGGTTTTGAAGTGAGTTTCACTTTTGTATTTCTGGCTCTGTCTAAGTTTCTTAGTTTAGTGGAGCTTCCAATGCAAAGCAGCTTAAGTAGACAGCCCAGAGAGGCTGCCGAGTCTGGGTAGTGGGTGTACTGGGATTCTTACTGCCTTGCACGGTACCCCAGTGTCTAGTCATGATGCACGCTGTACATCTATTAATGGAAATGGAGAAAGAAGACTGTAATGTTCTGCTCTTGCTTAAAATGGAATACTTTGGGAATTTATGGCATACACAGGTGTAATACCTGTCTACTCAGATGTAACTAGCAGTTTAACTGAGAACCTTTGGACAGTATAGTTTGTAATTTGATTTATTTTGGCTGTCAACTGTGGTGATGTCTTAGAAAATCTGAAGTTACTCTGAAGTAACTAAAAATACTTCTCAGGAAATAAGTCTTTTGGTATCTCTTCAAGGCAGCAGGGTTATTCTCCATTCTCAGGATGAAGAAAGAAATATTTTTTTTTCATTTTTTTCAGGGGCAGGAAGAGCACAGTGCCTCCAAAATGTCCACTCGTTACTATGTGCAGAATGTGTTTGGAGAGTAGAGCTTTTCACCTGTGAGCTGTCCCTAAATACATCAGCTGGAATTAAGGGGCTATGGAGTCGTAACATTAAAATTCAGTGGGAAATGCTGACATTGGCATAGGATGATTGCTGCTCCTGGAGCCTTCATCAAAATGTGTACAATACTCCACCCCTCTAATCAGAAGCAGATCCTCCCCTCCCAGCTGTCCCTTGGACTCTTGCTCACATTCTTACATTAGTAGTGTGGCAGTGAATGCTTCATTTCCCATAATATCTTCAAGGAAATCTGTGGGATTATCACAACCTGTTACCACTGTGCAGCTCTCTGTTCCACTGCGTACAGTGAGATAGAAAGTAAATGCAAATGTGAATGACAATTGCGGGATTGGCTGGTTACAAAAGAGAGCCTTGCAGGTAGGATTTCCTGCCTTAGGATCCCTGTTGGGGTATTTTGGGACTCGATGCTGCAGTCCATGTTCTTCCTCTGTTCATTGTCCCCCTTCATCTTTGTATACCTTTTCTGGTCTCTCTGTGCCTCACCAATGCTTTTTGCTCTCGTTTTTCTAACAAAAAACCAGAAGCCAACCAACCAACAAAAAGCTGCATAATTTGTAACAGATCTGAAAGTGCAGACTGATAGTAGTGAGCCATACACTGTAGGTGGTATTTGGTTGCCTAAGCATGAAGCCCTTTTGTGCTCTGCAAAATGCCCTAGGGCAACTCACTTGGGCCTGCAGTTGCCCAGAAGGGCGTGAGGTCCTGTCTCGTTTGTCATCCTCACGGAGACATTTTCACATGCCCTGAGGCAGCTGAAATGCCACTGGACACCTATGTTTACACAACGGAGTCTCACCCGCAGTGAGGCGTTGCACTCTGCGCAAAGGTTGAGAGAAAACTTCCTGATGAGTTTTTTTTGACAGAAAATTGGGGGTTTATTCATTCTTTTGTATGGTATGTGCCTTTTCCTGTGGGCAGAATTCCCAACAAAAGCTTGGGTTTTCAGTTCACAGCAGGCATGTACCCTGCCAGAAGGGAAAGAAACATTTTCCAACCACTTTCATAGCAGCAGCTTAAACCGGTGACTCCAATGCTCTGTTGTACATTATTGCTACTTAAAAAGCCTTGAATGTAGAATGGAATCATGTTCTCTTTAGAGAATGGTTTTCATTGTTTGTGAATGCTACTTTTTGCAGGGAAAAAAAAAAAAGAAAAAAGGGAAGGAACAATTAGCAGAGTAACAAGGAATAGCTGGGATGTTTGTCTTCCTATCGTAACCATAAACTGTTATAATGCAGGTTCATCTGGAAATGGAATAATTATATGTCTTGTTTTCTCAGTGATCTTAGAAGAAGTAATGAGAAGGTAAAGAAGACTTGAATATTTTAAAACAAAAGATAATATATTCCTGGAAGAATATGGAACAAATTGCTGTTCTGGCCCAGTCTTGTTCTCTGCCTTGACTTGTGCAGACTTTGTGGCGAGTGCATAAGGATTTATTTAGAAATGCAACCCTCACTCCTGTGATCATCTCCACATGGGAACAGAGGTCTGTCTGCCTATCATTTTTGCTGGGTGGGGGTATTAATTTTGAAAAGATCTGGGTAACAGACAGCTTATATGTTTCTGATATTTCTTAATGTGGTTATGGTGGCTTGTGCTTCCCTCCTGTCGCTGAGGAGGGGATTTTCAAAAGTGCTCTGTTGGCCGAAGTCTGTTCCTATTAAAGCCATCAGGGAGACTCTCCTGGGTGTAATAGAAATCGAGATTGGACAAAATAATCAGCCTTTTTAAAAAATCTCAGAATGTATTATTTTGTAGACAGCAGGTAGAATAGTTGAAATTAAATACTTGGTATACAGGTAGCCTGTCAGTAGCTGCTAAGAAAACATGTATGCATAAATTCCTCACTGAGAAATGTAGTTACTGGTGTGTGCTGATCAGAAGGCTGATTTTGTTGCAGGACAAAAATGGAGAGAAAGGAGAAACCAAGGGTAGAATATACGCTAAGAACACAGATGCTTGTCTCAAAAAAACAGATGAAAATTAGTCTCTGTTTTGTTAGTTATCCACAGGTATTCTTGATTTCAGTTTCTCTTGTCATTACCCTATTATAATCCTCCCATCTTTTGTTGTGATTTATTCCCCAGTATGCTTAAGCAGCATCATGTGTGGTTGAAAAATATTTGTATAATTTATACAATATATGAATAAAGGATGTTGGTGGGTGCAGTTCACCTAAGTGAACTAGAACAGGTGAAGTACAGAAAAAAATCTGAAAGTATTTTGTTTCCTCTCAGTCGTATCTTATAGCTATGTAGCTATTCTGGTTGCCTGATGATCACACTAGGAATATTTTACCTGTAGCATAAAATGTATACATACATACATACATACATAGTATGCATACGTAGCGCTTGTCTCCAAGGAAAAGTTAAAAGGAGAGGAAACAGATATCCTTGAAGCACTCATTGTTTTTGCTGAAAGGGACAGGATTTATGTCCAACTGTCATATCAGTGTACTTTATGTAGTATTTCCAGCCTTTTGGATGTTGTTGTCCCAAGCAGAATTTTTTTGAGAACTACTACAAGATGTCAATGCTTATCAAACGCTTCTTTGGCGATAGGACAGTTGAAGAACATTCAGATGATCAGGTCTCTGGCATTAACACCCGATGTATGAAACCCATGTGACCTTTCTGTGTATTTATGGAAAACTATTAATGCAGTCTGACAGCCATGAGTTTTTGCTACCTTTTAAAATTTAGTTAGGAAAGCTATTAGCTGGAAATCTCTGATATGGTTTCCTGCTTTATCTATTTTGAGATTAGTGTAATCAGATGAGTTTTCAAATTGGCTTGAACAGTGCCAATATTGGAGTATTTCTCCTACAGCTATTCTAGTATCATCAGTATTTGTCAGTGATAGTTCCTCTTTAACACAACATTACATTTCTAGCTTATCTGGGTTTTTTTTCTAGCCTCTCTACATTCATAACAGTATATATCTTAGCTGTTTCGTTCATGTTATTTTGCTAGAAAATGAGACATTTATCAGTCTATATTGGTAGATTTCCTAGTAAACGGTTATGGGGAAGAGTTTTGCTTTTTTCAGCATTGGGTCTACAGATGTTTTTATTAATAAAGTTACTCTTCTAGGAAAAGTTTTTCTTTGCTGCCTTGAAAGGGAGGGAGTAGTGATCCTGAGTTTCAGTTTTGCCCAGTCACATTTATCTTGTAAAAAGTTTCTGTACTTGATTGGAAGCTGCTGTGACAAATGTGAATAAAAAAAGCTAATTACTAGGTTGCAGTAATGAAAAATGTAATTGCAGAGTCAGTGCTACTGGCTAAATCAGCCAAAAGAGAGCCAAAAAATGTGCTAATGCTGCAGACTTTGGTTCTGGATGCCAAAACTGAATTTGATCTTCCCCATTGGTATTCTAGTATAGTATATTCTAATCCTGTCTCATTTCAGAGAACTATGGCATTTTGATTTATTTTTGATACACAATCTATGCTTCCCTGAGCTAAGCAGAGTTTCTGGAGAAGGATGCAAGGTCCTTGTCAGAGGACATTGTTCCCGAGTCCCAAACTGGTCCTCTGCTTACAGAAGTGAACAGGGCATGCTCTGGCATCAAGTCCTTTTTCCATTAGGCTTTATGGTAGTAAAATATTACCTCTGTCAGGGACAAAAAAAAAATAAATTAAAAATTAAAAATCCACATCTGACCACCACTAGCCCCAGCTATATGTCCTTCCCTACATTTACTAAGCCTGTTGTATCTAACTGAAGCCTGGAGCTGTTTAATGCAAAAGCTGTCAGGATTATCTTCACCATAGCATGGCCGAGCTGGGAAGTGGAAAACTAGTTTGTCATCTGCCTCCTGGATTGCTTGTTCTGGGGAGTCTCTGGAGTCCCAGCTGAGATTTAAATCTTACTTGCTTTGGTGGCAGCTCCATCTGTTAGCAGCGGTGGCAGTCTCTGAGAATCATTCCTTCAGGTTCTCAAGGCCTCTTTCTTCCCTGTGGTTAATTGCATTGAAATAAATACGACAGAGAAATTTAGCAAGGAAACACACACCTTTTAAAAGTGAACAGAACATTCACTCATTATTTATACTGATCCACTGTGAGGACTCTTAAAAAAAATTAAAAGAAAATGGTTAATATCTTAGAAATATGCAACTTGTGGCTCTTGTGATGAGTTGTAGGTATAGAGCATATTTGGAATGGGATTGTTGTGACAGGTGTGATTTGCAAGGCAACATGGTCACCAACATTTGGGAAAGGAGATGTTTTTTGTTCTTTGACCCTGAACTAATTTAGACACTTACAGGTACTTCAGATCTACTGGTGCTAACAACAGATGGCTCAGAATATTCTCACAGGAGAGCTTGAAGCAAAAAGGGAGATGGATAATTGCATCCATGCTATTGGCCCCAAAGTCCAGAGTTGTTGCAGGCTGCAAAGTGATGCAAAGAAAGTAGGTGACCACAATAGATGTGTAGCAGTAACAAGATGAAACTGCATTACCCTTTTCACAGAACTGATAGTGTTTTAAATATTCTACTCTATAAATAATTTGCTTAGGAGTAAATGAAAAGTTGGAGTCTTTAGGTATCTGGTAAAAATGTTGTTAATTCAGCTATTTAGCTGGGGTTAAACAAGCCGTGCAAATTTGAGTACTGTCTTGTGCTTCATTTGTTTATGTTTAAAAGCTTATCACAGAACCATTCTGGTTGGAAAAGACCTTGAAGATCATCATCATGCTTCCTTCCATTTCGTTTCATCATTTTGTTGAATACATTTAAGAAAGAAATAGGAACTGTGTGCAGCTGGAAACATTTCCAGATGGGTTCTGTGTTACAAGTGGGAATATGTGGGATATTTGTGAGAAGGGATACATGCCAGTGTACAGAAATGAAGAGTTATACCTATGGCTTGAAAGTACATTTAGCATAGGCACTGATAATAAATCCCCAAAACAGACCTGAAGGAGTGGAATGCATTCCAAAACTGAAGGTCCATCATTGTCACATATCATTCCTGCTAGTGTCTCCCTCCAAATAAAATTTTCAAGGAAGCAGGAAATGCAGAGTGACAGTACATGAAGGAATGCCATGCCATCTCTGACACCACATGGCAAAATTTCTGCTGGAGAACTGATCTGTTTTGCTTCTAATCTTATATATGTAGAGCTGGGAAATGCATACAAAGGGTATTACAGAACACTGCATCAAAAGAAAACCCTGATGTGTTGGCTCTACAAGCTTCCCCCAGGGGATTTTACAGAAACCATAGCTTTGTATCTCATTACACATGTCTAAATAAATATGAAAGATGAGCATTTTGCATAAGATGCTACAGTACAACATTAAGAATTTATTTGCCCCTGGCAAAAGCATATAATGGCTGGAGCCATAGTCTTGACTTTTTTGAATATTTTTTATCCAACAGAATTTACACGGAAGCTCATTTGTGAGAGGTTTTAACATTTTTAGAGGTTGAAGTTGGTATGTGTTTAACATAGAAGCAAATTATTGCAGAAAATGAGGGCAAGACACAGAGATCAAAACTGGCTGTAAACCATTGCTGAACTCACAACAGGGAGCTGGACTTACATGGGTTTTATTACTTCGGATTCCTCCCCAATTCTTTTATTTCCCCTGTAGCAGTTTCCAGCAAAAACACATCTTATTTCCCTTTGCTGAGACAAACCTAAGCATACCCTTTCTTTGAGAACATTCGAATTCCCTTAGGCAGACACCCAGGAATGTTTAGTTTTTAAAAAAAAAGTAAGTAGGAGAGGAAAAGAAAAATGCTGCAAGGGTAACCCTGCATTCATAATTCCAGAAAACAGAGGCAAACAAAAAATGTCCTTTCAGTGTAAAAACTAAGTCAGTAGGTAGCTATTTGCACTTGATAGATATTTGCATATGTACATATTCGATAATTAAAAACATGTGATTTGTATGTCATATACACATACTACTAAAACATGGCCTTTTTTCATCTTGTCTTGCAACAGATATTGGTCTATGGAGATGACAAATGGATAAATGTCTGATTCTCTCATCAGAAAGAGAACTCCTGAGTATTTTTCTCCTCCCTCAAAAAAACCCCACAAGTATTCTCATTCCTGCATTCAGCACCTTGTGAAAGGAAAAGGTAATGTTTCTAGAGTGTATAAGTTCTCATTTTGTTATGGAAAATACTGGGGGCCTTGTTCTATTCCATAGCTGTCTCTGTTCTGCCAGCAAATCCTACCTTAAATGTTCTTAAAAAATAACCTTGTGTCCTGTCCTCACACCTTTCCCTCTGGAGGTCAAATGGCTGCAGGATGGTTCTTCAGGTAGGGAAGAGGAAGGACTGCCAGATTCACAGTTGTGCAGATATCCTGTGCCCATGTGTGCAGAACACTTTGAACGGTGCACGTGGGGTGTGCCAGGCTTGATTCAAGATGGACTGAAAACAGTTCACAGCATTCCAGTGAGGATTGCAAGTCTGGGCAAACATCTGATGTTATCCTGATGGGAATGCAGCTAGGTATTGATCATAATGTGGTCAGTCAATGAAATCCAAGCATCTTGTAGGATGAACATTGACTAAAATTGCTGTGGTTTTTAATTCCGTTATTTGTGCTTTTTACTTCTGGTCTAAGCAACAAATAAAGGGCTTAACAAGCCACGGGTAAACCTGCCACTAAGAGTCTTGGTATTGATCTGATATAAACGAATCTTTTAATATAGCGGATTTGTTTATAAACAAGGAAGTATCCACAGAGCGAAGAAGTGGGGAGAACTGTAAAATAGAAGGATTGCCAAAGGACTAATGAGGCTCTTCTTCAGTCTTGTATGCTTGCTCAAGTTTTGAGGGAGGGTTGCTTTTTTCATGAATTTGTCTGACCTGGAAGAGCCATGGTGACAAAGATTCTAAGGTTGTCCACAGAGTCATTCAAACCCCGGGGCAATGTTTGTTCTTTATCTAATAAAGGCCAAGATATTGGATTATAACCTAGTCCTTGCCAATTTAGTGTTTCCTCTCTTCAAAAACATCAGTTTAGGTTGTACTGATGTTTTGTTTGTTCATAAGTCTTTACAAATGAAACCCTTCCAGAAGGCAAAAAAATTAAATTTCCTACCTGAGAAGTACTGAGAGAGAAAATTTGCTTTGTTTTCTGTTTCTCTTAAAATTCTTACCGTTGGGTAAAATATGCTAATTGCACTTTAGCTGGTTATATTTGCATCATGAACTGTTAAATGAAAGTTTTAATTCATCAGCTTCTGGTGCATTCTTTTGGTGCTATGTATGTTAACTTATAAAAAACGTGTATCAAAAAGAAAAGTTGTTGTGATGATGAGACATGCATGTGCAATACCTTCTAAGCAGTTCAGATTTATGATAACTCCAGGCATACTCTTGTTGCCTTGGTCATCCATCGTGTCATGTTGTTCCATGTCTGATGTGAAGAGCAAACTTTCTGATGATGAAAGATGTCTCCCCTGTGTTAAAGCCCCACACAAACTAGAAGCACTGCAATGACTTTGTAATTAGCAGCAAATCTTGGGAGTTTTTTACTTATACTTGGTGCTGGAATTGTAATTCTTGTACGTGTACCTAATTGCTCCATTGTGTAAGACGTGTCATGAGGGTGATGTTCTCCTTCCAGCAAGTTTTCAGCTTGAAATGATAGGGCAGAAGTAGAGGTGTTAAGTAGCATCACAAAATGAGTCAAAGAAGAATAATAAAAAGATTCACTTACTGAAGCTGATGTAGACTTGCATACAAAGTGAAAAGTTTTTGTTCCCCAAAGCTGAAAACGTGCAGGATTTTCTAAAAATATCAATTTACTTGTGATTTTGTGAAGCAGATGTGTAAAGCAGATAAATTAATACTCAAAACCATTAGCAAACATGACGCTTCAGAAGGCACAACAGTCAGGGAAAGAGACTATTTTCTAGGACAGCAATATTCCTGAAATATGGTAGGTGCAGTTATTTTCTTATTTGGTAGTTATTAATATTTCTGAAGTGACTGAAGCAACTGGCTTGGCTCTAATGTAATGTTCTCTTTGAAATGATAGTGTTTTGTAATTCTGTTTTTTGGTGATGACTGTTTGCACATTTTCTTGGACTTATTCCAGTAATTTACAAGGAGATGCTTTGTAGACTGTGGAAAACCCCAGAACATTTCTTGGCTGGGTTTACCCAGACAAACTGAAATCAACCTTCAATGCAATGATATGATACATGCTATTCCTGTTTGGAACACTGTACCTACATCACATGTGACCTTGCTGTTTGATGATTTGGCACAATGCCACAGCATAATTCAATGATCCACTGAAAAGCATGATTCTTTCATGTGGAAAACAATAAAATGCATATGGTATCAATTATACTTCGCTATTTCTCTGAAAATTCAAGCATCAGAAATAAAAAACACTGTCTGAAGACTTTGAATTTCCATTAACCGGAAACAGTTGTTATAAATTATTTTTACTGAAACTGCTCTGCTATTCCTGGGTAATAAAAGAAAAAAAAATAACATTAGCATTTGATTGACTTCATAGGTGCAAAATATGTCATGATCAGAGGGAGCATAAAATTCCAGGTCGGGCAGTGGAATAATTTTATTGAATACCATAATTGTCATGGAGAATCTTGGAAGAATGGGTTTCCTCTTCCCTTTATTTCTACTGGATCTCAACTGAGCATGGTGATTTGTATGATCAAATATGTTGGATAACGAATATGATGAGTAGCTACAGTAAAAGTAGGAGGTAAGAGGGAAGGTTTTTAGAATAATATGACTTCTGGTGGCAATCAAAGCTGAGTTATTCAAAGAAACAATTTACTAGCAATGTATTTCTGAAGCATGGCTTGGGTCTGGGTTTTAGAAATTTCAGAGCTGTATGTATTTTGGTGCCTTGCTCTCCCAATGAGCAACTTCACTATAACTGACCTTACAGAAGTTAGCTTCTATGCAAAGAGATGTCTCTGTTTCTTGGTTCTTTAAGATAGAATTACTCTGCAGAATATGGAGTAGTTCTGATGGGGCAACATTTCCAGTCATTTACAATCAAGCTTACACTGTGTTTGTCTTAATGCCCAAGGTTTATCTTTATTTCTTACTACTGCCCTTGGTAAATGGCATTTTTCCTGTAGTTTCTGTTACAGTTACAACTCTGTAATAGTAGTAGTGTGTACTCAAATAGAAACTTAAACGTTATGTGCCTGGAATTATGGTAAAGCAAAAAATGAGTCAATAAAATACTTGTTAACCAGAAATTAAAATAGGAAAGCAAGTTAACTTTCAGACTTGTAAATTTTGTACATGAGGAATAGATTCTTATCTGTGTTAAATATCACTTAAATCAGTAGGTTTGCTTGTGTAATTAAATACCACCTAGCAACAGGAGTTGTATTTGCCTATAGATTTACAGTGTAGGTTTATTAGGTAATGCTTTCTATTTTTGATCCAGAACTGGCAGTGCATGAAACGGGTAACAGGTAATTGTCTTCGGACTTGGTGTAAGTCTCACTGAACGGGTTAGTGGAAGAGTAAGTGTGCTGGTTTGGTTTGATTTGGCGGGATTATTGGTAGGGGGGGAAGGGCCTCAGGCGTGGCTCCGGTAAGAAGCTGAGAAGCTCCCCCTGCTCCAAAACCAGCCAAGGAGCCATTAGAGGGACAATAGATGCGCCTCAGCGATTAACATTCGAAAGAACTGAGATAAGACCTAAGCAGAGCCAGCAATTAGAGAAGAAAAAGAGCTGAGCAGTGAAGGTCAGTGCTGGGGAGAGAAGATCCCGGTGGTTGGTGAGGAAGAAAGGGAAGAAAGTGCCCAAGCCGAAGTTTCTCTGCAACCTATGGCGATATGGCAGGCTGTCCCCCTGCATTCATGGAGGAACGTGGTGGAACATTCCTTGGGAGCGCCAGGAGGGGTGAACTTGGCCAGAGGACTCGGATTTGCTGCCAGTGGACTCCGATTATGCAGCTGTGGAAGACCCCGGCGCCAGGGGAGGTGGCTGTTCCTGAAGCAGCCCGTGACTCTGTGGGCAGCCCGCGCTGGAGCAGCTTGGTCCCGACCTCGTGGGAAGGACTCATGAAGGAGAGGTTGGTGGAGGACTCTCTCCCATGGGACGGACCCCATGGGGAAGCAGGGGAGGACTGTAAGGTATCTTTCTTCCTGACGAAGGAGCAGCAGGAACCACCAGGCTGTGAATTGACTCTAAACCCCATCCCCTGTCCCCCTGTGTCGCTGGGGGGAAAGAGGTGGAGAAATCGGGAACAAAGTAATTTGGGCCTGGGAAGAAGGGAGGGGTGGGGTAACATCTGTAAGCCCTGTTCTTTGTGTTGTCTGTGTCCTGTGTGTTTGATTAGTGTGAAATTAAATTGTTATTTTTTTCCCCAAGTTGAGTCTTTTGCCTGCGACCTTAATCTTAATCAGTGGAGAACCCTCGTTGTCGTTGGTCTCGACCCATGAGCTTCTAGTTGGCCTTTGTCCTCCCCATCCCAGGGTGTGTGTGAGGGGGGGAGTTGAGTGAGCGGCCACGTGGCTGTTTCTTTGTTGTCGTGTTAGGCCCAAACCATGACATTATTGGAGATCCAGATGGGACAAAGACAAAGATATAAACAAGGAGAGGTAACGGGCAAAACATGGACTAAAGTATGATTATGGGGAATTTTTGGTCTCACTGAATGGGTTAGTGGAAGACTAAGTCAGTGCAAAAGAATGGCTGAAGTTCAGAAAAAAGAACAGAGTTGCAAAATTGTGAAAACAGCAACGGAGAGAAAGGAAACAACATTACACTGAAGCTTTTCTTCTGTGGGTAAAGTCTGTCTCGTGACTAATAACTGTAGGAGTGAAATTTGCTGTAGATTAAAAAGAAATTAAAAATAAAGCAGGTGGGGGTGATGAAAATAAGCCAATAAATCCCTGAAAATTCCAGGTGGGCCTCGGTGGGCTTCTGTTAGCATTTGTTGATGCAGGATTCCATTTACATTTCTTTTGTACTGCAGTAAGGATCATTTCTGTGTTAAAATATCCTATATTTTAAAGCTGTGATAAGAGTAGCAGTAGCACTGAGAAATATAAGTGAACAAAAGAACTGTGACTAATGCATTTGTGATAAAATATTATATTAAATATGTTTTATTTTTTTTGCAGACTGTCTTGTGCAAGCCTTGGGCACACAAGGAGAGAGAAATCCTATCTAACAGTTTGATGAAGACTCATTGAGTGACATACTATTTCGTTTAAAAGTAGCTGATTTTCAAGCTCCTACTCTTATCAGTTTAACACAGTAGCCATTATCTTGTGTGCTGGTAAATTACTGTGCAGGTGATGTAGAGGGTGGCACAAATGTAGCCTGTTTTTTTTAGTTCAGGCAGAGCTACACGAGTCCTTTGGTTCAGGGTCTTTATGCACATCATTTTCCTGATACATGACCTCATGAGCCCAACTTCATAATTCTAGCAGCTAGTATTGGTCGTAGGAGCCTGGATCTCTTCCTCAAACCTCACGGTCTGTCAGCCCAGTTATTGTTGGTGACTCTTGATGCGGACTGAAAGTCTGGTCCATTATCTGGGGTATGTTACAGCTGAGGACTGGCCATCGGTTGCCCAAATTTGCCGGTTTTGCCTGATACCACTTCCAGTCACCTGCAATTTGAACAGTGACAAAGAAGCATCTCCCTGCTGATTCCTTCTGTGGTTTATTCCCCTTTAGACTATAAATAAGATATCAGACCTTGGCAAAATGGGGCTGTTCCCATAGCAGGACTTTCTTCCTTTAGGCCTGGTTATTTGAAGGTGGGTGCATAGCTCCCAGTGCTTTTACCTGAAGCAAATTCAGGCAACACCCATTGGAATTATGATTCTGTGGTCCTTTTACTTGCCTGCTTGCTCAACCAATTATTTTTTAACATCCCCAAGAACAGAAGGGGCACAGGTAACTCATCTGGGAGCAGTCCTGCTCCATACTGTCTTTTCTTTGGGTCAGTTAACCCCCACACCCACCTGGGTCACCAGGCAGAGCTGTTTTCGTAAAGTGCTTTCATTTAACTGAGCAATGATCAAAGTCTAAAAACCTTGTATCTTCCTGCTTCAGAGACATGAATGGCAGGCAGTGTTCTGATGGGAAATAGTGAGTTTTTGTTTTGGGGTATTTGGTGATAGAGAAATGTAATAAAATTAACTATAAATAACACCTATTTCCTGCAAATAGTTTTAGCTTCGATACTGATGGCCCAATATACAAATGCTTTCACCAACGTAGGCAACTTTAGTGATACTAAGAAAATTATATGTATTTGGAAAACATTAGGGTTTATTTTTGTGAAATAGCATTTGATAGTTAAACTGCCATATTTTTTCCAGGCTTCTTTCATTAGAGAGACTGATGACTATTACTACAGATTTCCCACAGAGTATTCAATTATGCTGGAAGAAGGGTGAGAATGACATGCCAGAAGCTACGCAAGAGAGATGATACGCTCTGTTCTACTTTTATGAGGTTGTAGATCTTGGGAAAAGGATAGATTTATAAAGCCACTCCCTATAATAATTAAGAAAGCGTGTGCCTGATTTATGTACATGTAGTGGGAAGATGAGTTAATTGCTAAAAATATCACAGAAAAGAGAATCTGTGAAAATTATCTCTGCAATCTGTGTTTCCTCAATATACCTCGCAAAACTCCACATCTCCTGCACTAGTCATGAGGTGAAAGTTTATTCTGCAAATTGAAAAGTATCTTTCTTTGCTTTGGTAGTCAGCCATTGTTTTCAGTCTTGTTTACAGTGATTTGAAGCCAGCTAAAAATATATTGTGTATTCAGTGAAAAGCACTCCTGATAAGCCATCAACATAATGTTTTGTAAATCTTGCCTTCTGAATGAGAACAAATATTACATAGTGTTTCCGTATTTGAATGTGATACAGCAGGTCAGTCAAGTGTATGCCTGCTGGTAGCTCATAAATGCCATTTAAATTTATTTTTTTTAAGAAAAAAATCTCTGTAGGAATTACTATTTTGATGACTGATGAGCAGAGAACAGTGGCAGGCTTATATATTCTGTTGGCTTGAGGTCAAGGACAACTGTATGTTTGCAGATCTTGAGGGAGGGTATGTTAAGGCAAGTTATTTTTCAAAATCTTTGAGACTAGATTTTGTACATTTTTTCCCTCCAATTACAACTCAAGATTCGGTCTTCAGATGAATGTGTGTGGACAGAAATAGTTCAAGTCATTTAAACGTAGTATATTTTTTATATTCTTCAGATTGCTTTCTCTGATAATTTGCTTTGTGCTTGTTCCAAGAGCCGATAAGGAAAGCAAGTCCCCATTAAGAATAAAAATGCAGTTTCTAGGGGAAATTATAGATAAAATTGGTCTGGTTTCAAGACAAAGTGCAGAGACAGTGAATTAATACTACTTAGTCTCATAACAATTAACATGTCAGGCTGAGTTGTAGGATGGATAAGGCCATCTCAATGACTGGTGATGAGACTGGCAACATTTTAATGGGAAAAACAGGTCCTGAGCTTGTTGGTTGTTTTTTTTTTTTTTTCCTCAAGTCTTCTCCATTTTCTCCAGCATATTCTGGATTTGAGTCTGATCTCACTTCCACTTTCTTTAAACTAGGGAAACTCCACTGATGTTAAATAAAATTATTTTGGTTTAACACAGGATTCAGTCAGAATATTAAAAATGGCACCATCGTTTGTCTCGTATTTCCCATTCCATTCAGAGTAAGTACCAGGAGTGCAGGTCTGGTTTTGGCTTCTTTCTGTGTGGCATTAATGGACTGTTCACTTATTCCGACTTCCTAACAAATGTGAAAACTGGCTTCATTGCCTGATTCATAGTTCATTGATATCAGTGGTGGGACTCCCACTAATCACAGTAACCTTTTGCCCCTCATAATTAGTGCTGATCTAATAGCCTGGCTTTTAAAGTGTGGAAGTGACTAACAATCTGGGTTAATGCAAGAGTGTTTGGTGGCTTTCGTTGTTTGGTTGTTTGTTTGGTTTTTTTTCCCCCAAATAGACAACAGAAAACAGACATCAAAAAGTTTTTCTTTGTTAACTAGCAACAAGAGACCAGAAGAATTAAAACTCTGTGTGTGTATCTATATATACATATGAGAAAACAGCACCTGCAGAGTCATTTCTTTCTAGAAGTAATTTAGCTTGCGTGCTAGTAACTTTTCAATAAACTGTTTCTCTTCTAAAGCAAAAATCTGTTGTTGGCAGATACAGATTATAACAGTGTATCTAAGTCTTTTAAACCCAAGTAGGGTAATCTTATTTAATAACAGTTAAACAAGAAAAAGTAAATGTGGCTTTGCAAGCTCATTTTCTTACATGTTTCTCTAAAGAAAGAAAACATCAGTAAATAGCTCTTGGGTATGTGATGTGACACTGGCAAGTTGTTTTTTTTTTTATGGTTATACAGTGGTGGTACTTTTCGTTTCTACAAACTGGGTAAAATCTTAATGACTGCTGTTGCCTACATTTTCAGTTTATTTTCAATTACGTGTTCTAATATTTTTAACAAAGAAGGAAGGACACTGTGAAAACTAGCTCCCTTGAACTACATTTAAATAATACAAATATACTGTTTTATCCATATGTATGTGGAGATCTGGCCACTGGCATAAGTTACCTCATTTATAATGCATTTATTTGATAATCACAAATTTCTGTCTTGACTGTGAAGTAGCTCTGAGCTTTTCTCTTTCTCTCTTGCCAGATGTGGTCATCCACCAGGGAACAAAAATTTAAACTAAGTCGACTCTAAAGATAATACTTCTATGTACTTGTGTAAGTATAGTTCTGCATTATTTCTTGAAGGTTTTCATCTCTTCCCCTAATCTCAATATTTTAATTCAGATTTGTGCTTTAAGAAGGAAATTGCTGGCTTGTTTCAGAAAATGAAACAGATTCCTGCATCTGGTCATGTTCCTGGTAGCAAACAGGCAATGTTACCAAGTATTCAAGACAGATTTGGGATTATCAAACTCATATCATAGAATCATAGAATCATAGAATCCTAGGGGTTGGAAGGGACCTCGAAAGATCATCTAGTCCAACCCCCCCTGCCAGAGCAGGGTCACCTAGAGTACATCACACAGGAACGCATCCAGGTGGGTTTTGAATGTCTCCAGTGAAGGAGACTCCACAACCTCCCTGGGCAGCCTGTTCCAGTGCTCTGTCACTCTCACAGTAAAAAAATTTTTTCGGATATTCACCTTGAACCTCCTATGCTCCAATTTGCACCCATTACCCCTTGTCCTATCACTGGTCATCACTGAGAAGAGCCTAACTCCATCTCCCTGACACTCACCCCTTACATATTTGTAAACATTGATGAGGTCACCCCTCAGCCTCCTTTTTTCCAAGCTAAAGAGACCCAGCTCCCTCAGCCTTTCCTCATAAGGGAGATGTTCCACTCCCTTAATCATCTTTGTAGCTCTGTGCTGGACTCTTTCAAGCAGTTTCCTGTCCTTCTTGAACTGAGGGGCCCAGAACTGGACACAATACTCCAGATGCGGCCTCACCAATGCAGAATAGAGGGGGAGGAGAACCTCTCTTGACCTACTAACCACACCCTTTCTAATGCACCCCAGGATGCCATTGGCCTTCTTGGCCACAAGGGCACATTGCTGGCTTATGGTCATCCTCCTGTCTACCAGGACCCCCAGGTCTCTTTCACCTACACTACTCTCCAGCAGGTCAGCCCCCAACCTATACTGGGACATCGTGTTGTTCTTCCCCAAATGCAAAACTCTACACTTCCCCTTGTTGAATTTCATCATGTTTCTCCCCGCCCAACTCTCCAGCCTGTCTAAGTCTCTCTGAATGGCAGCACAGCCTTCTGGTGTGTCAGCCACTCCTCCCAGCTTAGTGTCATCAGCAAACTTGCTGAGGGTACATTCTATACCCTCATCCAGGTCGTTGATGAAGATGTTGAACAACATCTGTCCCAGTACCGACCCCTGAGGGACTCCACTAGTCACACACTTCCAACCAGATTGATATATTGAGATTGCAACCCAAGACAGCCTTTATTTCTTTTTTTTTGTTGTTTTTTTTTTAATCACCTGTTTCCAGGATTAATGTGTGTGGCAGAAGCAGCACGTTGTTTGGAAGTTTGTATGTAGCCATGACAAATCAGATGCACGTATAGTCTGTGTGGCAGAGAAAGAGCTTGTCTTGTCCAAACCTTGGCAGTCCAGCTCTTCTAACAGTCATGTGAATAAGGAAAGCCAGCAGTTAGAAATACTTTGCAGAAAGCAAACAAGTATTTATCAGTAAGAGGTTTTTTTAGAGGATCCCAGGACAGCCATGCACACAAGAATGAGGCCTCCTGTATGACTTGGAACTGGGATGTACACACACCTGCATGGAGCTCTGGGTGCAAAACAAGGGCAGCAAGAACTGGTAAGTACCCATTTTGTTGCTTGTACCAAATTATGTGCAACCTTTTTGCTGCCTGGTGGTATTTCTTGTGTGTCCTGGGACATCAAAAAGAAATATTTGATGCAGGGGAGTGAACTGAAGAGAGACAGGAATGCTGTGCAAGTAGAATTAAATTATTCCGTGTGACTTCTTTGAGAGAGAGAAAATACTAAAAAGGGTGGGACTTGGGGTGTTGTCAGTGCTGTACAAATGTGCACTTGTGGGAAGGAAGGAAAAGGCAGCTCTCATTGAATAGTCTTATCAAACCAAGTCTGTCTCATTTCTTTATATATGAGTCAAAAGTATATTTGAACAGCTTGAGTTAAACTCTGTTTTTTAGCTGGAACAATACAGCTAAATCCTGGTGTACTGTGAATAGGCACCACGGCACTGAAATAAAGTACATTTCGTTCATTTACATCAGCTGTTGCATATTCTTAACTAGAAAAAAGTATAATGTAATGCATGTTGTAGATGTCCAGAACCAAAATTTTTCAAGTCAGTTCTTAAGCTAGTTGGGTGACTGAAACATCCTGAAAAGTGTCTTAAAATATATATATTTATCTCATGAGTTAAAATAAATATAGCACTCCAGGTGTTTCTGATTGGGCATTATGCTGTTCCACAGTAATCCTAAGGAATGCTTACTTCTTATAGATGTTTGAACTTTATAATATTTAGTATAGCTCCTGTTTTGAGGAAGAATTACATATGCCTAATCGTATGTAGAGCAAAGAAACTGAATCTAGCTATGGCTCTAATGACACTAGATGCAAACCACTAGAAACGAGGTTCACAGCTTTATAGGGTTTACTCAACAGGACAAAAGTATCACCAAATTGATAGATTGATGCACGCCAAAGGTCACAAAGGGGCAGTCCTTGAATTACCTGCCACAGCACTGTTTTGGCCCGAAGCTCAGAGGAGCAGACTCTGAGGAAAGCTGTTGTAAGAAGCAGTGACCCCACACCCCCCTGGATCAGAACTTAGGGGAAACCAGAAGCTGCTGGCCTTGAACAAAATGAATGTAATTGGTCTCGTCTTGGGAGGCAGAACTATTTTCTCTGGCATGTTTCTTCCTCAGCTTGGCAAAGAGCAGTATGTTATGGTAAAAACTTGGAAGACTGTAGACCATAGGCCATCTGTGGGCTGTTGCCCATCCTTCATATGATCCATCTTCAATACCACAACATTTTTTCTTCACAAGATAGCAGGGTTACAAATAGGAATTTTTTTCCTGACATTAAAATATTTCCACACTGTCTCCCCTGGACAAGTTACCTCTTGAGCCAAGAAAGCTTCAGTTTGGGTGCATGGAGCCAGGCACACACTGCTTTTGACTGCATTTGCCAGGATTTGGCATTTGTATTTCTGACGGACTCTTCCCCTCCAGCTGTAGCTTTTCCTATTCTTACATTTGCATGTGAAAGGTACTTTTGCTGATATCCTGCACCTTTGGCAGTGTTATAATGACCTGAAAAGGTATAAAAGAGGCTTCTTGGCTTAACAGATCGTTGAAATTCTGCTGACAGAGCTGACCCACCAGTGACAGCTGCACAGGAGGTCTTTGTCTTTTTAGATGTTTAGTCATAACTTCAGAGCATCTTTGTGTCTCTGCCCCGGAGAGAAAGGGATGTGGGTTACAATGTCTTGTCACTGATTTCCTCTTCTGAAAGATTCCCGATAAGTGAAGTCAAGAGAAGGGTGGGCTTTTGTAGAGAGGAATGGTGTGAATTGTGTTGTGAAAAGATGGGAGCAGAGTGTTGGAGAAGTCTTTGATTTAACGTGCCAATGAGTTAAGAGTTTGCTATTTCAACGTCTTTTTATTCCCTGGAGTGAAAGAGTGAAAAGGAGACGTTTAACTTTGCATTAAAACAAAAGCTTTAAACATAATGATCTACCTCTGAGAGCAGGCATTGGGTTGGAGAACAGGACTCTGAGCCTTTCAGGCCAGCAAGAGCATGCTGTACGAACAGCAGTGGTGAAGGAGGTGTGACCACATCCCTTACTGATAAGTGTGGGTCGTCTGCTCCTCAGAATACAGAGGACAGGGAATATTGAAGTGGTGACATTGAAAAAAGCAATCTGAAAGATTGCTTCCAGGGAGTTGGTAAAATGAAGGTTAATCCTACTGTTGAACAAAAGTCCTTCTGGTGGGTTGCTTAAACTGCACTCTTTTATCTGACAGTAGAACTGGCAGAGGAGGACAGCTTAGGGAGAATGAGAGTTTTGGGATACTTCACCATGCCAAGACTGTGCAGAGCTTCAGCCAGCTGTTTTACAGCTGTTGCTTCTCTCTCTCTCTCTATTTCTTTCTGACAAGAAAAAGGAAAAAAAAAGACTCGTTTACATGGAAGCTTGGAAAATATGATTACTAGCTATGCAAGAGAGAGGGCATCAGAAAGGGTGAAGGGAGTATGGGTCAACTGGACCTTTAAAACTCAAGGAAAAGTTTGGTTTGTATTTTAAGTAAGGTTTCTGCTCATTGTAACTCCACGATAACCTAGTTCCTTGTTGATTTTCGCCAGTTGCTAATTAGTAATATGATTCTTGTCTGTGATGGTTTATATTAAATATCCTGCATTCTTGAGCACCCAAAACTCTCACTGGCTTTAATGCAGTTTTGTGTTGCACTTACAGTTCCTAAATAGGCTTCATTTTAGGCATCTACATTTAGTTGTTGTAAGGCACTGTTGAGGGAAGGAATCTGCCCCTATAATACATCTCCAAAGAATGGTAGTGGTGTGAAACACTGTATTTATGGAACACTTTAGCACAGTGGCAGAGTAAATAAATGGTGGGTATAAAAACATGCAGTTCTTGTAAAGTATATGTTATACTAAATACCAAGATGATATGTTGCATCTCTGTGCTCTCTTTTTATCTTGAATGTTACAATTGTTTCTTCAGTTGTTGCATTAAGAAACTAGGGGTAAAAAAAGGTCATGTATGACACTGGATCTCATGATTGTGTTAAGCCAGCCACAAAAATCAGATGTATTTACAGATTAAAAATATGGGGGAAAAAGCTCTTAAAATATGGTGGTCACAATGAATTATTCTCCCTAGGTTCAAAATGCACTTAATTCTACTCAAGAATGGCAGAGTGAACCATGCTTATAGTTGAATGATAAATGGGATGGGTGTAAACTCCTCAAATGTACACCACAGTGTGACAAAGCACACCTGCACCACTGTTAGATGAAAGCAGATAAGGTTTATAAGAGCTCAGTGTGAAAATTCCATTTTTGAAAATCAGTGAGACAAAAATGCCATTATAACTTAAATAAAATTGGCATCCTACACCAAAAGTGATTTAAACTCTTCAGTTTTTCAATCCTTATCGGTATAAAGTAATTCCAGAGTGGAAAATGGTAAATGCAATTCAATGTTAATTGTAAACAGATAAGATAAACTGGAACGATTCATTGAAAGTTATACCCATGTTGAAATACATCCTTTTTATGTTATGTGCCATGTTGTGGAAAGAAAAACATAATTAGATCTATACTTTTACAGCCAAATGACTTCTACATTTAAAAATGCACTCACAGAACGACATTGATTAATTCCTGTGCAGAATTGATAAAGGATCATATAAGCGCAATCACCCAAGTATCTGAGCTACCTAAACAAATAGTTAGACATGCCTCTATTTACACCTTCTCTCTGAAATTCAGCTGCAGGCCCAAAAATGCAGGCTCAAACTGCAAAATACAGGTGCAAATTATTCTGTAAATGATACTACTGTGCTGAAGGCAAATTTAAATAATAGAGTAGTCTGCATTTATCTTCTGTCGTCTTGTATGTCACTTATTTTAGAGTCTCTTTAGAGTAGGAGAGATTAATACCCATTAATATACTTAATGTTTCAGTGCATACTTCAAAAGACCGGTAACAACGCCTGAAGGATCCAGACAATAATATGATGCAAACAACTGTTCCTAGTTCCCCTGCTACCTTATTTTCTAATATGTAACCTGTGTTTGTTCCTGGAAGATAAGATCTGGGTTTAATTACATCTATGGACAACCCATGCAAAATAAGAAATGGCAGGAAGGGAGGTACTTATGAGAGCAAAATAATTGGGTGATCTTCCCTTTGTGTATTTGGAGAAACATAGGATGGACTTAAATTTCTCTGAAACGTAGCCTGGCTTTTCTTCCTCTACCCAGAGAACCCATGCATAATTGGTGTGCAAAAGTAGTAAATAATATATTCCAATGTTTAATCCACAGTATTTCAGAGCACATGGCACTTTATTTGTGCTCATTGCTCATCTTTGAAAAACTATGAGAGAATTTAAGCCATGAGAGTTCATGAACACATGCCTGTATTGCTCTGAATGTTTCCCAAAATGTCTAGGGGATAGTAAACTGCCAGTGACTACCTATAGGCTTCATAACCACCCCAGGGTAAGCTCCTAGGCACCCAGGGCAGGCAGGTACAAAAATCTTCCCCGTGTCCTCAGACCAACAAAAGATATCTGTGCTATGCTCAGAAATATCTTTTGCTCAGCAAGAGCAAAACTTACTATTGTCAGCCTGCATCCTGACTTGATACTGCTTTGGACTGCCAGGTCTTCAGCTCTTTCTTGTGTCAGAGGTTTGCCAGGAAAAATTCTAAATAGTTTCAGCCAGAGAAGCATGTGTTCTATGCAAATGAAAGCAAATAGTTCTGGTGTTAATAATCTCGCTTGTCATTGAGAAAAACAAAGCTTTTGAAGCTAGTTCAGAAATTTCCATCACATCAAAATGTGAGCTTTTCCGGCTCTGCTTACCTGTGCAGCGTTACTCTCATACATATGCAGAAATAGGATTGCCTTGACTCAAGATCTAACGAATATATCCTGATTTAGTGAATGTCAGTTGAAAACCAGTATTGAATCCAGACTTTTTAATTAATTTTGAAAATAACATCCTGGATGAATGTGCCAAAACTTTGGAAATGTTAGTGGTCATTAATGGAAAACTGCCCTTGCAGTATGGAACAACGAGCCAAGACTCTGGGAGTCTTGCCTGGCTCTGATACAACCTCCCAATCTACTACTTTTATCATCTTTAGTCAGTTTGCAATACAGTTGTTGCCTTATTTTTGAGATACAAAACAATTTAAAGAGCAAGTATGTGGTGGGTTTTTTTAAGATTGTAGAGATTTACGTCTCCATTGCTCTTTCTCGTTAGGAAGCTGAAAGCATTCTACTAACTTTAAATAGCAGTGCTTTGTATCTGTCATTGTACCTGTCATTATCTCATTGTTAGGGTTTGTATATTTGGTTAGTAACACATGCTCATTTGCCTGATTAGCACCATGTTTTAATTTCATTTAATAAGTATATTTCAGAGTCAGAATGATCTTAATCAGTCAGAATATGTTAACTTTGCTATGGAGAACTAACTAAGATGAAGACTGCCAAATGAAATGTAAGAAATAATCAGGGGTTCTCATTAAGAGGTAATAACAAGATTTTTTTTGTTTATCAGTTTTGTTTTTGTCCCAGCATCAAATTTGAAGAACTGTTACATGTTGTGAACATTGATTTTAATACATTTGATCTCATCTGGCACCATGCAAATAAATAAAATCCTTAACCTTCTTTTGACAACCCAAAATTAAGACTTCAAACTAAATACTGAAAAAAAGCTTTAAGAATAGGTAGCTAATTTAGGCATACCTCAGGAGTTTGATGACATATGTAACACTTGAAAGATCAGCTGAAGGAGTCTCTGTTAGAACTTAGGCTGTCTCCAGGTACTGAGTCACCCCTGATGCAATTTTGGGAGATTGGAGACAAGCAAATAAAGGAAGTTCTGCTAAGAGCAAAGAAAAGGGAGGGTCTGGGTGACTGTAGTAATAAAAAAAATTACCACTTTCAGTTTTCATTCAGAATGTCCAACACTGGGAATCTAAACATCACTCTTGTCATCTTTGGGTGTTTGCTTATTCTCTGCACATCAAAGTGCTACACTGGTGTTGCTCAGCACATCCTAGATGCACATCTTTTGATATCTCAAGCTTTTTACTAAGGTCTGGTGGAATGTGTGTAGGCAACAAGACTGTGCAACTGTAACGTAGATATCAATTGGATTGTTATTTCAGGTGGGTGCCTAAGGATGTTTTTTAAACCTAGTTCATTAATGACTTGGAGTACAACTGTTGAAAAAAGCTGGTGTGGAACAAGTCTAGATGGGGAAAGGTTTGAAACAACTTTGACTGTGGAAGTGAGGACAGTGGATAAATTGGTGAAATGGTCTAAAATGAGTGACCCGTCATTTACTTAAATGAATGAAATCCAATGCAAAAATATAAATTATGGTAGTGGGGAAAAGAGAAATGTTATGTACAAGTGTAAAAAAGGGACTCTGTGAACAGACAGTAATGCTGTGGAGAAGGATGGATAGGAGGTTTTAATAGGTCAAAAAATGAGTCAACCAAGTGATGCTGTTGGAAAAAAGAAAAGTAATTTTCATTCTGGAGTATGTGAGTAGGTATGTGATTTGTCAGAATGTGTGTGTAACTGCACAGGAGTTCTAGAAGCTTATTGGAAATATGGTGTATAAGCACATTTAAGGTAGAGAAGTTAAAATGCAGAGGAGAGTGTCAGGGCAATAAGGGGCTTAGAAAAACTGGAGGATTTAAATTTTTTTATAGAGGGTGGAAGATTTGGTATGAATTCTGTCTTTTGATAAAGCTGGATGTAAGCAGGATGGTGCTGACTGATTCTGCATGTCCCCTAGGGATAGAACAAGAAGTAGTTTGCAGGAAAAAGACACTTAGAGCTAATCTCCCAAAGCAGGTAGCTATTCAAGGTGGCTATGGAGTCTCCTCCTTTGGAGATTTTTAAGAACAAGGAAGACAAGTATCTCTCAGAAGTACTGGGATATATGTCCCCTGACTGGAGAAACTTCTTGGTACATTCTGTCTGCCCATGTGCCTATTTTCTTCCAAGGGTGAGCAGAACATGGAGGAAGGCAGCAGGCATTCATAAGGAGTGCACTTGCTTCATGCTATCGCCTCAGCCAAGGAGTCGAAGTTTGGCCTAAAACTCTAATTTAACAGAAGTTAAATAATAGTCATAAGATGAAAAGATATGTAGGTTAAAATGCAGATGCATGTTGAACTAGAACAGACGCTGTGGACAGGAACATAATTTTACAAATACAAAATGTTGGCTGTGTTTCAAATCAGGGCAATTCTTCCTTCTTAAATGTGCAGTTTCTACGTGATGGCAGCATCGTTTGTTTTCTGGATTTCCTTTGTGTCGTTACATTTCCAGGATTGTGGTGAACAAAAAGGTCATGATAAACTGTTCAAGGAACACGAGCTCTGTGGAGTTAGAGATGTCATCCTGATTGCCCACAATTAAATCCAAGAAATATGTCTCACCCTTTCCAGCTCGTTATTGGGCAGTGAGCCCAATGAAGTAATTTTCCTTTGATTATGCAGCCAGTCTTGGACGTATGAATAGATTTGATGACTGCATGCTGTGGGTTGTTTTATTTTATTTTATGGATTTTATTCTGACTAGAGGCTATACAGTACGTTAATGCTACCCATCAGACTTGGCAAGGGAATCAAGCTTGAAGAACACTGCTCTTTTCTTGCCAACTTATTCAGCCTACAGTCACTCAGCCTACAACAGCTTGTCAACTCCACTGGAAGGAGCCAAATAAGACTTTACCATACTGTTTCTTCCCCTCTCCCTTGCAAAAGACAGCATGTTTCTTGAGTGAGGTGGAGCAGAAGTTCTAATGGTACATGGCCAAGATCTCTGTTAGTATCTCTTGTGTTCAGAAGAAGCAGCCTGGTTATGTTAACCATTGAGTGCTGAAGAGAAGCCAGTAATAAAACAATTATTTTTCGTGAAGTTACAGGAATGTTCTGTTCGTAATACATCTATGGTTTTATGAGCTTCAGCAAACTAAACACAGAGGGAGATGTAATTTCCACCATTATGCTGTGGTGAAGAGAAACAGCATGTCCTAAGATCACAGAATGAAGGGCTACTGAACTATACAGGAGGAAGAAGTACTGTTAGGAATAAAATCCTCCAAAGGTATCTAGGCAATACATGGCATCATTGTCTGAAACCAGCCGAGAAGAATGCTCATCAAAAACACCCTTGAGGATAGCCCATAAAACTTTATAGGAAGAATTCATTTCAAGATGAGGTTTCTCTGAGCATACTGCCAGGAACAGAACAGACACACTGAGCAGTAAGAGCAATGGGGGATAACAGTAGGAGCAAACTCGGCATCTATCTGTAGCTCTCCACACTTCAGATATCTCAGCATACCTATGGAGGACCATATGAAGCTAGCTAGTACCTGAATCCCACAGATTAATCCCTGGCAATTCAGCTTAGGTATGTTGTATGCTCTTCGAGATTGGAATGTTTTAAATTCCGTAGTAAAGAAACCCAAATGATGGCTCTCTGCACCTTTTGCAGTTTCTGCTTCTGAGAACCCATTGCATACCAATTTTGCTGTTGTGCATTTTACCATGGCAAAGTACCCACTAGTTCATTTTCTGTAAGCAGGCAGCTTAGGTTCCAGTATGCTGAAGGAATTAATGGCACAGCAGAGACTCTGCATCTGGCTACTCTGTCTGTGCCAGCAGTGAACAGAAGAGCAGGAAGTGGTGAAAGAGCATGACAATAATTGTACCAGAATAAGAGCAGGACCATCATACGGACCTAGACCATTGTTACTGCTCTAAAAGTAGGGACAATCATAATACAAACCTCATATTGTAACTTAATGTAGGTTATACTGGAAGAGCTGCAGGTGCTTTCACCCCACAAACTGCTGCCTGGACAAATCTTCAGGAGCTGTTTTTATTTGCATTGCCTGCTAGCCATGACACACATTGGGCTGGGAAGGTTTTCGCTTTGTGACCGGACAACACTACAACTCATCTCTCCCTCAATTCCTCCCTTTCCCTCCTTGTCTCTCTGCCTCTCTTCCTTCCTCCTAGTCTCAGTCCCACTGGGGCTTCTCTTTCAAGTTCTGCTGCCAAACTTTCTGCTTCTCTGCTGTCAGGAGTTCTGCTTGTAAATTGCCAGAGCTCTCTTCTAAGTGTTCACTTTTCTTTTGTCTCCTTTTCTCTAGTTTTTCTTCTTTCATTTCCTGTTAAAGCCTTTTTTGTATCTCACCTTTAAAAAAAAAATAAATTCCCCTATCGCCATCTTGTGCAGCTTCTACCTACAAATTTGTGTAATTACAATTTGTCAGTGTAAGTGTGATGTTTCCTTTTGCTCTGACTGATGTAGATTGGCCTTTGAAGCAAATGTCAATGCAGTTTGTGCTTCCAGGTAACAAGTAAAAATACCTCATGAAAAAAGCTCTGAAGATTTATGTCCTATAAAAGCACAGAAGTGGGAATTGATTTGAATATTTTCAAGCTATGTTTACTCAAAAGGAAATTCTTCTTTTCCATAAACTTCACAAGATATTGCGAAGGAGTATTGGTAAAGGAAAAAGATGATTTTAGGAGTGAAGTTTTCTGCAGTATTATATAATCTGCTGCTTTTAACAAATGAATAGGGGACTTCAAAGTGTTCTGTTAAGCAAATACAGCATGAGAAATGGTGTCTTCCCTGTAAATGCTGAGATACGTGTATTTTTAACACCAAGTACACTGATATCAAAACACTTCCTATCAGTCGTTGAAAACAACTTTCTCCATATTTGAGTAATGTTTTGTATTCATTTATTTATCTAGGATGAGGAACAGAAGGAACACAAGAGATTTTCCTGGGAATGCATCCAAGAAGTGCTGGTGGAGGCTTTCTAGTTAATCAGTTTGTCAAAAGGAATACTTTTTCCAGTGAGCAACGTTATTCACTTAATTTTTCATTAGGCCTTTAAATGTAAGCACTATTAAAGCAAGCAGCTGTGATACAGAAATGTTAATTTATGGCAGATCACATGAAAGTCCTGACTTTCATCTGTGCAGCAACAAAATGAACTACAGGTCCTGCACATTGCTGAACAATAGCAGCCACAACACAGCCAAGGCTGAGTGGAGGCGGCTGACCAGCGCTCTCCCCCAAACACCACACTCTTACTGCAAGAGTTTTCTCTCTGTTCATATATCATAAGTGAGCGTTACTCATAAAGGATTTGAAGTCCCCAAGCATATGTGTCCACTTCCACCATTAAAGTGGATTCAGGTGCTTGGCATGGCTGTCTCCAGGCAGACTCCTTGAATAATTGATAGATCTAATCCCACTGCCCATGATTCTCTGGATGTATTCATGTTGCATTTATAGGGCTTTCTGACAATGCATGGTAAGGAGCTCACACTTGCTTTTATTAATGTGACCTATTTTCACCTTCTCAGGTGACAAATTATGCGAAAGGAGCTTTCTTACACCTACTATGATACAATGAGAAATTTGTTTGTCAACCACAGCTGTCCTGGAAAATATTGTAAAACTTTTAGTGGTGTGAGACACTGGGATTTGATTGCCAGAAGATGTTGAATGAAAAAAGGAAACATCTTAGAAATATACCTTTTAGATATTTAACTGTGAAGAAATATGTTGCATTTTGACTTAGCTGTTTTCTTCAGGGATAGCTATAGTGCTCCTTTGTGGTGTTAGACTCAAAATCTTGTTACAGGCAAAAGGCAACATATCATGGGTTGAACCAAGAACTTAACCAATAATCTAGTTAGTATTTTGTTACTCCAGTCGAAATTACCTAAATAATTTTTAAAAGCCTCATAAATGATAGGGTAAAAATATTACAGAAGAAAGTCCCCCATTATCTACACCTTTTCTCTGGCATTATGTTGAGAGCATTGATTTTGGGCTTCCTCAGAAGGCAGGGAGGAAGTTATGAAGATGTCAGCACACTAAGGGCAAATAGGGTTATTGTTTGTTACGCAGCATCTGCCAATTTGTTCCTTGGGTCCTCCTTTTTATAGTTTATAAACAGATATGAAATTTGCTGTTTGCTTTGGGCATGGACTCATAAAGTTTGTGAGACCAGACTTAGTAGACTTGCAGAAACGATATGTGCCAACAAAGCAAAACATGGCACTGGCTAGGCTGTGGTCAACTTTAATTGAGCCCTTGGTGGTATAATTCTACACAATTAATAATTGGTGGCTTTTGCAATGTAATGACTAGCTTCTTGATAAAGTTTGTTTTGTTTGAAAACCGAACTGTTTCATGACTTGCAAATGGAATTTTTATTATACTTGTACGAAGTTCTGTGTTGTGCTTTTCAGTTGCAATCACAGCAGAGGAACTACAAGTGATGTTTTATGTCACAGAAGAATAGCTACTCTGTGTACTGGGGCTCCCTCTAGAAAAAAGATAATTTCTATCTCTTCAACAACTGATTTTTTTTACTAATATTTACAATTTTCAAAATTGCTTTGGAAATTCTCTGCTCCAGCTCTGAAATTTCAAGGGCGAATATAAGAATTGTTTAGAGACTGAGGGAACTGATTTGTGAAAACAATTTGTAAAGACTATGTATTTTCCACACAATGGGATATGAGTATAATATGCATATATTTGAAAGATATGAGTGTTTAAGTCAAAGGAGAGGGCTAATGTTGTATCGACCTTGGGAATAGCTGATTCCTTTAGTTTTAGCTACGAAGCATTAGTTTGGACCTCCCCTTATGGAGCTTTTGCAAAGAACCCATAAGAGTACATTGTTTTATACAAACTCTTTTGTTTTCATGAAGACTAAAAGATGTATGACACAGTTTGTTTTCCTGTGCTTCAAACTACTTAGATGCTTTTGTAACTATCTTGTCCTTGAAAGCTTGAAAAATACTGGTTTTGTCAGGATGCTGCACACCTGTAACCTCCATTGAATTCGGCAATTTGCGGTCTCAGTCTCATCCTGTACCAGTTGTTCAGTGTCCTCTCCTTAGATACAGACAGCACTTGTTGCCTCATGGAAAGGAACTTTTTATCTTTTTACATCTTTGCTCCCTCACTCCATGTGATGGACCAAAGTACTAAATTGCGTTTGGCCCCACAGTTAAGGACGGCATCATTTCAGGGCAAGGTAAGGCCCAGTTTCATAGGCAGGCCACTGTAGGCCTCTGGCACTACAACAGAGATGTTTTGTGCCAGCGTTGTTTAAATTAAAAAAAAAAAAAAAGTTCCTTTATGCATTGTGAAAGCAATAAATTCAGCACAGTAGCTCATTCTGCTTTTTTTGTTTTTTTCTTTTGTTTGGTTAGCATTATTAACTGTGGATCATTTATTCTATTAAAAGCTTACTTACGGTTTTCAATTGTGCTATTCTCAGTTTGCAGAAGGCTACTGCATGAACAGTAACATAGGTATATGCAATCAGTGACTGTCCAACAGGGATAGTTTACTTTTACTGGTTATTATTTCAGGCGTGTTTACAAAGAGAAGAAAGAAAAATAATTTATTTGGTTTATTGTTGATTCAGATCTGCTGTGTTCTGTTAGCAAATCTGAGCACATGCATATGCTTTGCAAGGGTGAAAACCTAGAGATCTCAGAGCATGATTTTGCTGGTCTTGAAGGCCAGAGAGCTAGAAAACCCATTGTCCCGTCCTTACATGATGATGACGCCAAACTGTGTGGTGAAGTCAACATGCTGGAGGGAAGAGATGCCATCCAGAGGGACCTTGACAGGCTTGAGAAGTGGGCTCGTGCAAACTGCATGAAGTTCAACAAGGCCAAGTGCAAGGTTCTGCACCTGGGTCAAGGCAATCCCATGCACGAATACAGGTTGGGAGGAGTAAGGGTTGAGGACAGCCCAGAGGAGAAGGACTTGGGGGTAGTGATCAACCAGAAGTTTAACATGAGCTGTCAATGTGCACTTGCAGCCCAGAGAGCCAACTGTATCCTGGGCTGCATCAAAAGAAGCATAGCCAGCTGGTCGAAAGAGGTGATTGTCCCCCTCTACTCTGCGCTGGTGAGAACCTACCTGGAGTACTGTGTCCAATTCTGGAGTCCCCAGCATAAGAAGGACATAGAACTCCTCGAGCATGTCCAGAGGAGGGCCACAAAGATGATCAGAGGACTGGAGCACCTCCCCTATGAAGATAGGAAATTGGGGTTTTTTAGCCTAGAGAAGAGGCAGCTCTGGGGTGACCTTATAGCAGCTTTCCAGTATCTGAAGGGGGCCTACAAGAAAGCTGGGGTAGGACTTTTTACATGGGTGTGTAGTGAGAGGACAAGGGGCAATGGTTTGAAACTTAAAGAGGGGAAATTCAGGCTAGAGATGAGGAAGAAGTTCTTTCCTGTGAGGGTGGTGAGATGCTAGAACAGGTTGCCCAGGAAGGTTGCGGATGTTCCCTCCCTGGAGGTGTTCAAGGCCAGATTGGATGAGGCCGTAAGCAACCTGGTCTAGTGGGAGGTGTCCCTGCCCATGCAGGGGGGTTGGAACTGGATGATCTTTAAGGTCCCTTCCAACCCTAGCCATCCTATGATTCTATGATTAAATATCCTGAAGTACGTAACATTGTAATCACCTAATTACTTTATTTTGTATGAGTAGCTAACTGCGACCGCCTTTCAGAACAGTGACGCTGGGCACAGACCTATGTTGAATATCCTTCAGTTAGGCTTAAAACATGGAAAGAGGTGGGTCAGGTTTTGAAGTGGAAAAAAAATTTATGTGGTAGCAGATGAGCATCTGGCTGGTGGATTTGAACGGGGAAGTGACACGAACAGATGCTGAGCAAGGATGGCAGCTTGTGCTTGTTACATCTTAGGTGCTTTTTTGGGGAAGGGGCAAGAAAGGCAGCTTAGAAAGCCAAGAAGTGGAGTGACACAGTAGCTAGAACGGAGGAAGGATGGTAGTCGGTAGTCAGAAGTAATCAGTGGTGGGGGTGGAACGCAAACAACCACCCTCAGAGCTGTCATAGAAGAGCATTCAATAAATAAGAGTTAGTAAGTCGAGGCCATGGGTTTTATATTCCAGGTGAGCAATCTTCTACTGGATCTGCAGAATCCCTGAGGGGTCAGGGATAAGGAAGAGGAAATGAAGACATGCCAAATATGAAAAATCATAACTTAGCATTTGGCTGCATTGTTGTCTAAGTCTGTCCATCACTGTAAGAAACCTCTATGACAAGCATGGATTTGTAAGGAGAAGAGGCTACTATATCAAATCAACCTTCTTTGATGGCATGTCTGAGAGAAAGAAGGCTGGCTAGATACAGTGGCTCTGACATATATTCCCACTTCTAATTAGAAATATTTTATAACCCACATCCCTAATGGAATTTGGGAGAAATTATTGCAATGATGTATTGTTAGAATGTATTGCAAGACCACAGTGGAATAGTACTTTAAACATGCAGCATCTGATCTAATATTGCAGCTAATCCATCAAAAATTGATCTTGAAGTCTCTCAAAAATGGCTGCTGCTGGAGTAAATGTTTATCATGGATGCTGGCATTGCCTTGCCAAATAGGAAAATGGCACTGTGCTCCCGAGAGCAACAAAAATATATTGATAGTTTGTGGTAAGGTATCCCCAGCAGCATCTGATGGGCACTGATCTTCATCTCTCTAGATGATCAAGTGCTGCAGTTCCCCATGTTGAAAATAGGGTAGTCATTGTTAAAGAAGTACCACAGAATCATTGAAGTAGAACCAGAGCTAACTCCATTTGAGACGGGACCAACTATACCTAAGACACTACACAGACACTGAAATTGCAGGTGTTCCTGTTACAGCACTGTTTTTTTACAGTGATAAATGGCATTCCCATACATGTGCATTGGGGAGTCTTTTTTTTTTTTTCACATGGAAGTCACTGCTATCCTTTCTTTCTTCAATTTTTGTGAGCAAAGTATCATAGAACAAGTTTTACAGCAACTCAGCAGTAAATTTCTGCTCTTAAAACCAAGTAAAGTCAAGATAAGTTTTATTTTAAGAAATGCTGCACCAAACCCAGAGATATGCCATATTTAAATAGCAAAAAGAAATATGGTAATTTATGGACTAGCCAATCTACAGGCTTGTTGATTAACAAAACAGGGGCTTTAAAGCTGACAGATAATGTTGGCCTGATATATAAATAAGTTTGAATGACACTAAGTTTTGTCACTTTTCTTACAAGGCAATTTTGAGAAGAAAGGCGTTATTACCAAGAATGGACAGAGCAATAGCAGAGTATATTAGCTGTGAAGATATATTTCTTTTCCAGTGCTTTTGGGTGACATATTCTTGAAATATTAGTGAACTAGCCTCTTTCAGCTCAGCTGTTGGAGCTGTTGTTTTGCCTCTGCAGGCATTTTGCAATGACTCTGTCGCTCTGTGTACTCACAAATCTAGTATTTCTTCTTGACTCATATTTCACATACAAACACAAAAAAGACAAGGTTGAGCTATATATCGGGAAAATTATTCTGCTGGCACAGTTGGATTCTGGAATGAACTGTAGCTTGGTAAGCGAAGTGGACTCTGTTAGCCATTTGGGAGCTAGCTAAACATCAGTAAAAATGATACAGGAAAGGAGTAATTCTGCAAAAGGAAGCAGAGAAACTGGATAATACAAGCGATCATTTCTGACGAGGTGTCCTTACTGTCTATTATTCAGATAGAGAAAGACAATGGTCTAGTTAGTGGTTCCATGGAAAAAGAGAATTGAGACACCAGCATTTGCAGAATCTTAGTGAGTAATAATTGCAATTTTAAAGCTATTATTTCAGCATTCAGGATTCTCTTTGAAATGGAGAAAAAATGCTTTTGTTTACCAATGAGGAGGCATGGAATTTCCACAGGAAACATTCAGGTGCTGTTGGATAATGGCATGTGTTATCAGTGGTTAAATTGCAGGCATTGACTCAATCTGGTTCCTCAAAACACATTTCAGTTAAATTGTAAGAATAGGAACAACTCAGTTGAAGTAACATGGGCAGAATTTTCAGAACCAAGATTAGGTAGCCTTTGCAGGTGGAGTAGTTATCCTGTATTTTCTGCACGTTAATATTGAGTTCTCAACAGAAGCCTGCCTCTGGCCATGATTTTTGGCATTGTCTCCTGTGGAGCTTTTCTGTTTATAAACCAGTCATTTAGGGACTTCTCGATTAAAGCTCATACAGGAGAAGTGATAGAGAAGGAAGTGAGAAAACCGAAGGCAAATGGCATTTTCATTATTAGTACTTTCTCATTCTGGATTTTTTTGCTCACAGCTTTCAAAAACCATTTTGGAAGAGAAATAATTGTTACAATACAGAGGTCATTAATTGTCTTGGAGTTAGTGAATAAGCATAATAATAATGGCTATTTGACATTATTTTCATAGTTTGAGATAACTAAAGACTGTACCTCTTTTTTCACTATTCCATATATTTTCCTTTTTTGAAATACCCTGATTTAAAGGAACGTTACATAATTGTTGCTTCATTTGATCTTTGAGCTGGCAAAGCAATTAAGGTGAAATTAATTATACAAGAATTAACTTTTAAATTGTAGAGCAGGAATTTAGAAACACCATAGAATGATCTAGTACATGCTCAATGTTTGACTTTTTTCATAAATGCATTATAATTCTCTGGTTGTTAAAGAGAAGAGAGCTATATAGCGGTTACAGATGTCATCAGCTTTTGTCCAACAGCTATCAAGGACTGTATCCAACTTGAAAAGAACAGAATGGTTTAAATTACCTGTGAATAACGCAAGGTTTGGGATTAAGCTCTGTAACATAGGACAAGTTCTGCCACCTGATATGGCATTTTTTGAAGTACAGGTTTCTCATCTCATTGAAAGTCCCATCATATTTTTAAAGAAAAGTAACAGCCGGAAATGTGAATGGAAGAGGTTTTGCTGGAAAATACAGTCTAATGACAAGTTGTTTTGTAGCCATGGGGGGGGTGTGGGCGAAAGGCAGAATAGTTAGCAAGTGGCATGCAGGAAATTTGGTTACCAAATACTCATCTTGTAGCAGTGAAACGAACCCTCCATGGCCTACTCAGCAATAGAGTCAGCTTATTAGTGGTTGGTGTAATATTCCAGGGTAGATTGTACCAGTACGCTGTGTATGGCCTAAACTTGAGTAACACTGGTATGCCTTAAAAAGGCATGAGACTCTCCAGACCTACCTGAAGTACCAGCATTTTATGTTTCAAGAAAAAAAAGTTGCATCAGAACCCACTTGAACCACAGTGGAAGTTATTCCACCTCTCAGTACTGATGGTCTGTCTGAGCATGTGGTGTACCCTAGCAAGTACTTACATGAAAATGGAGTTCTGACTGCAAGTTCAAAGCTGTAGTAGGAGTTAATTTTCATTAATTTAGGATTGTTTTTTGTCCTTTTAAGCTAACAAGAACTTGAAGAATCACAGAACTCTCAGCTTACATCCTGGCAGGTTGATCATGCAGAAATGAGCTTTGAGATATTTTCAGCTCTTCTGAATAATTAATTACAGCAACAGATTTTTCCAAAGGGACTCTCAGTGCAAGGTACTCCATTGCATTATTCTTCTATAGAGAGTTCCAGTTTATTTCTTTGCACTCCTTATGTTGCATCTTTCTAAGCACATGCTGTTACTTTCTTTGTGCTACTTCATGTTCCCATTATTCTTCCCTTGGTTAGGCCATTTCAACATAGACGTTGCACCTGTTTAGATATTTTTAAAACTACCTCTACAAATCCCTAAATCCATTACAGATGCAAACGAGAACCATGCCATGAGATACTTTGTCTTTTGGACACCAAATTGTCATCAGAATCTCACCATCACTTCTTCATCTGCTCATGTGGTACCCAGCTGTGCCTTGTTGGCCTTGCATTTGCCTGTAGTATGAGATTTGCTGTTCATTGCTGTTCAGAGATGAGATTTCCATTTCTGAAAGACTCCATGTCAATCTTTAGTTGGCCCCTGTGTGTTCTTCCAGGGAATGCACAGAATTAGGTTTTGATGGGGGAGTGGGGACGATTTTTTTTGTTCTTCCATATGCACTAAAATGTAAGTGCATATTGTAAAGAAAATATAGCTGCATAAGGAAGCAGAGTGGTTAGAGTGAAAACTTCTAATAACTTTGGGAGCCAGTATCTACATGTTCTACATTATAGTTCACTATGTTAACACTTGGCCACAATGCTGAGCATCTTCTAATGCATCAGAATTATAGAAACATCTGGGCTAAATAGCTTCATGCCGATCCACTGAGGAAATCCACAAAGGATTCAATACTTGTAAAGATATTTCATTTTCTATCTAGGATAGTATGTTGCATTATGCTTATATACCGATTTATGAAACACACAGGAACATTTTGTTACTTTTTTTTTTCTTGTAGTCTTTAAGCGCCTACAGGGCACATCTGTGCTTCTTTATTAAGAGCTACGTTATGGCTGGGCCTTGCGTGGCTACAGTGTGGGAGAGGGAGCAAAGAGGTTCCTGTTCCCTCTGCACAGCCCATCAGAAGCTTGCCAAAAATTACAGACCTCTCCAGAGCCAGGAGTAATCCTTTAAAAGAAAGATGTTTCTGCTACATCTCTCTCCTCCTGGCCAGGAGAGCTGGCAGACCATGTGGGAAAGTACCAAATTACCCCATTGCAGCACAGCCAAGGTGCTCTGGTTTGAAGCCCCTTTGCTTCAGGCATTGCTTCCCACACACCATCTGTCCCTGACAGGCCCTTCTGGTTGGAGTCCACAGGAGCAGCACATTCACTGGCATCCTCTGATCTTGCAGCAGTGCTGTTCTGGGGACACTCAACTCTGTTCTAGTGTGTTTGTGTCCCACTGATGCAGAGAGGATGGTCTGTAGCAGCCATTGAAACCTGCCTTTAGATCTCTTGTAGGGTGTGCACAACTTGTGCAGTCTGTAATGATGTAAGTGATCCCATCTAGTGTCAGAAGGGACTTCTAGTTTCCAAAACTTCTTTGCCTCCCTGAAAAGGCTGCATGCTGTACATTGTACTGCTAGATAACCCTTATAAAAACCTAATAACGAGCTGGTTTTTCCAAGTATGGCTTTGGCCTATGTATTGCAGGTTGGTGTTATGCATCTTGGATTTCAGTGCAGCAGATGATCAATGTGGGGATCAGTCTGGCAGCAGATAACTGTTGTTCAACTTTTATTATTGAGCAAGGCATACATCCTCTTTCTTAAAGGGTTGAGGGTTTGCTACAGAGCCTGCCTTTTTTTCCCCTCAAAGTATTTATGTGCTGGGTACATCCTTTAAGTGCTTCTTCCTGGCTCTGAAAGCTCTGAAAAGGTAGCAAGTTTGCTTAAGTTAACTTGATTAGGACAGAGTCCCAGTCATGGGTTAGAGATTTAGGGGGTTGAGGACACAGAGTCAGATTGGTATGAGGACATCGTCTTCCCTTGTGGAGAAGAGAATGTCATCATCCTTGTGTTTCAAAGCAACTTCAGCCATGCTTGTATAGCATGGTGCATATGTACACTTTTTTCAAGTCAGAGCCTTCAAATTTACTCACATTTGAGAGCAGTAAATTGTTTCTCATGGTGGTGGTTTTCAAATAATCTAATACAAATTTTCTGTTCTGTGTCCTTATCTTTATCTTCTGGTGAAAGGGATGATTTTCAACCGCTATACTGTTGTTAAGCTGACAAGATGATCTCTTACACTAATGGAAAACCAATTAAGGCAAAATGCAGCAACTTAAAGCAGAAAGGGGAGGGACTGATTGCCAATACCAGCTTGTCATCCGACACTGATCTGCTCAAGCAGGAATGTGAACTTTGACTCTAGTGTCCTTTCTTTCAAAGGTATTAATTTTGTGGGGTATAAACACACACCTTTCCTTCCTTGAGGAAGACCTTTCCATTTTGTGCCAAGTTTCTCCTCTCCAGGCCAGAGAAATGTATAGAAAGAGGCATAAGAGCAGCAAGACATCCTGAGGGTCCACTAAAGGACTGAGGTGATGACCTGCCAGCTATTTCTCTTGGCTGTGGAATCCTGATGGCAATTTCTCCCTGCTTTGGGGTAAGTATCTGAAGTAACAGGCTGCACCAGAGGTGTTGCCACTGTCTTGCTTTCCTGTTACAACACTTGTTTCATTAACTAACTCTCAGCAGCCTGGTGAAAACCTGACTGTGTAACCCAGTGGTGGTGTTGCCTGCATGGTGGAAATTTGGTCTCTTTCTTAGCTTAACATCTGCAAAGAGGGCCTTGTGATACAGCAAGCAATCTTTCTACTCAGTAGAGTCAGCTAAGTTTTGAAGTCCTGTTAGCTTTTGCTTTGATATATTTCAGCAGAGATATATTTCAGGGAGAAACTGATTTAAGCCACACATCAGTAAACGTTCAGCGCAACCCATAGTGTGGGAAGTTAATCTATTTTATATGCTTTTCTAGGCATCATTATCAAAACAAATTCTTGTCTGATGTGCTTATGTAAGTAATGGCTGCATGGACCACGTCTGAGCATGGAGAGACAGCACAGTTTAACACAGGGAGAAGAATGCTGGCACGTAGCACTTCAGGTAATTGTGAATTTTCCAGCCTTAAAAAAAAAAGCTATAATAAAACCTGTAAAACCTCTGTGATGAGGCCTCTGAGAGCGTTAGTTTCTCAGGGTGCAAAAGGATTTTCTGTGACGAGAACAAAGCACCTCTGTCTGAGGACTGAGCTTTCCTGGTGACTAATCTGAAGCTGTAGACTCAACCCCAACAGGAACTGGTTTCTCTGCTCTCCCTTCCAGCTGCTGGGCACCATTTGTTGACTTTACCCTCTCCAAACCTTGTAATATGTGTACTTAAAAGAAAAAAAAAGTCTCATACAAACTTCAGAAGATGAAAGACACCACTTCATAAGTCTTCCACCTCTGAGTACAGGAAGAAAGTGCCAACATGCAGCCATGGTTAGATTTTTAATGCATTGTTGCCAAGTATTCAGGAAATATATTGAGGAGTGCTATATGATTTTTGTATGCACTGGAACATAGATGTGGAAAGCATGAATGGAGCTTCGCTTCCTTCCTGTGACTGTGGTTTGTAGTGACCCAGAATTGCTAAAAATGTTTTGGCAAAATATGGCGTGTTAAAGAAAAAAATCATTTTATTGGCAGAAATTCTATTTTTTTCTCCTTTTTTGAGGTCATGGGCCACCAAGAAAGCACATCTCCCAGTTCAAAAAGGGCAGATTTTCTTTCTTTCCTCAGTTTTTTTCAACTGCATCTTTTAATTCTTTCCAGCAAAAAGAAAATAATCCGAAGTACTATAATTATTTCATTTATTAAAATCAAGTAAAGCAGTTTGATTATGTTCTTTTCCTGGTAGCTTTAGCCACAGGTCAGAATGTTTCTGACATCTGCTTTCCTCTCCATTGCTAATCAGTCTGGTACTGCCCCTTATGATTGCTCATGTTCTGCCTTGACAACCCTCTGCTTCTGTAGTTCCTGAAACACCATGATAGGGATATTTATGTTGTAGCCACCTCTCAAAGGTGAAAAGCTTGGGTCTGTTACAGAGATAAGATCATAATCTCAATCTGCGGGGTCTTCCACAGATTGACTTATAACATTACCTGATTTTGAGAACCACTTCTTTTAATGGCATTTCTCATTATTACTTTCATTGTCAAAAGAAGTAATAATAGTGAGTATCTGCTGGGGGGTGGTTGTTTGGGATTTTTGGGTTTGCTGGTTTGTTTTTTTTAAATCCTGATTTGAAAAATAAAGAACAAAAAAATTGCCTAGCGTAAATGCCAAGGAACAGACATAGCACAGTATATTTCTTTGCATTAAATACTGGATAAGTGATGCAGCTGGACTTGTTCAGTTGGCATTCCAGATGTTTTCAAGCTTAAGTCTTCAAATGTGCTGGTGATTGGTGCGTTTTCTAGTATTCAGAAATACCCATGTATCAGCGAGAATCAATTTTGTGTTGTTTCTGTTTTGCATCATTTTAAATGCACTTTTCTCAGCTGGTTGTAGTACTCAAACTAGTCCTGCATTTCAAAACTGCATAGTGCCAGGTATCGTGTTCACACTGGTTAAGGAAATGATTCATGAAATAAAAACATATTTTCCAGGAAATTTATACCTATTGACTGTGTCCAAGGGGATAACATGATCAGCTCAAGAGAGAAATTCCATGCTGAAAAATCACAGGATGATGCCTTACAGCTCTTATTTGTTCCTATGGCAATGTGATCTTGATCAGTTTTCTCAGGTATTTTCAGATGGAGAAGGATAAGTGATGCAAGCTGTTATGTGTATCAGGTCCCTTTTTATTTAGAAATATTTATTCAGGCTTCTTCATTTTTTTTTTTTAATCTTCAGCAGAGTCTCTACAGTGTTTATTCACAGTGTTTCGGGAAATACTCGATGCAGATTATTTATCCTTTAAGTCTTTCAAGCAAGTAGAAATAAGGTAGGGTGGTCATCATGTTGAGTCAGTCATCTATGAGCAAAAGGCTTTGTGAAGGCTGTTTTAGAAACCATTTAGCAGTTAGATGATGAAGTTCCTCAAAGAGGTTCTTTTTCTGTTGTGCTACAGTAATCTGATGTTGAGAGAAACAAAGTGCCCTGTTTCCTTCACTAATTTATTTACCCTTTAGCATTGAGTGATTTTTTTGTAGCTGATAGGAAAAATTCCTTTGCATCTTCTTAACTATTAATGTCTTTTATAAAAATTGGTATTCTAGAACAGATTAACTGGAGAGAGTGACAATTACGCCAAGCTTCACTGGGCACCGTTGCACTGAAGTTGTTCTCACAGCACCTCCACATTCATGCTAAGAGACGTGCTCTACATTCTCTACTTTCCTAATGACATGAGCTTCTGTGTAAAGTTGAAAGAAAGAATTTGATTGTGCTGCACAAGAGGTTCAGCAAATACTGTTGGTGTGCCTTTAGAGGGCATTTTCACTGAAATGTCTGAAGACATCTTAAGGTAGGTGATGATTGCTACTTCTATTTTACAGTTGGTAAAATTAAACCACTAGGAATCCCAAGTGGTTCAACCTGAAGATCAGATAATAAATCCAGAGCATGTTAAACACTAAACTTCCCAGCTCTCAGCCTCTGGCAGCATAGGTCTAAGTAGAAAAAAAAATCCCCAAACCCTTTAATTAGTCATGGAAGGAATAAATGTGCATGAATCTCATACACCTTCAATCACACAGTTATTTTTCATTGATGCAAAGCTATTCTGGGGCGTGAGTTCACAGGGAGAAAGGGTGACTAAGGTGAGAAGTGTTCAAACAGCTGAGCAAACCTCACATGCATTTTAAAATGCTGCAGGGTTTGTAAGTTCATAAAAACTTCATAACTGTAAGGTTTATTAGCCAGCATAATAATTTTCCAAGGGAAATAGGGAAGATATGAGTTAATTAACCCTCCACTACGCTGCATGTGCTGTAGCACTGGACAAATGTATTATTTTTCCTCTTTTCTGTGTGTGATTGACCAGTAGAAAGGTGATCGAGAGTTATGTGGCTATAAAAATAAAACAAAAATTAAACCAAAAGAAAAACAGCAGCAAGAGTGACACTAGGGTGTGTTATGTTGAAATGCTTCCAGTAGAGATAATTCATTATTAATACTCTTGCACACAACAAGGGAGCCTTTGGGGAACATTTTTCTGGATGACTGTGCCATTTTTCTCATTGACTTGCAAGAAAGCTGTGCTCACACCAGAGCATACTTAGAGAAATGAACATGGAAGATCAGGGGAATGTATTTCAAAGCACAATCTACAACTTTTCTTTTTTCTTTACATGGAGTGTTTAATTTTTCTGATGTGAGTTTTGTTATGAGGTTGATCTTCAAGAGCGTAACTTTTGTGGTTAGCGTAATATCATTGGTGGGCTTTGATGTCGCTGGCAAGTATGATTGACAAGAAGTTTTATTTTACAGATACTGTTTTTTTGAAGGAAAAGTAATATTTTCCACAAGACTCTGGAAAGATTGTATAATGCCTATAAATTGAGTTTAGTAAGGTTTGGCAGATTTGTGACCCACGTTAATTTGTATAACTCCCAATGTGAGTATAGTCAAGCTTAGTACTCTTGGGCTTAGGTAAAGTTTCCAGGATACGTTTCTCTGACCCTGACCTCAGGCAGCATATTTTTTAGACCAGAACATGTTTTCTCTAGTAGGTGTGGGACAAAAGCATGCATATTGACCATACCAGCTACTTTTATCTGATTTAAGGTGTAATTCCCATGCCTGCATTGGGTAGCAGATACAAAAGTGTCCGAACAGCTACATAAGCTAAACAGACATTTTAAAATAATGCCATTTATAAGTTCCTGCAGCCTCCTTAACAGTAAGGCTTATTGGTCAGTGTAATAATTTTCAAAGGGAAGTAGGAGTTGATGTGAACTAATTAACCCTTCAGTATATTGCTCACATCGTAGCACTGAAGAAAGTACCACACAGACCAGTCCTTAGCCAGAAGTGTTGGATAAGCTCTTTTCTGCTGTTCAGTGAATACTGCCTCCACCTTGTATCCAAATACTAAGACATTTGCCATAGAATATTAGCACTGCTGTTAGAGAACTGGTGTTGATGGAATGAGCGATGGAAGGAGAGCACTTTGTTTTTTTATAATTGTATAGCTTTGCGTGTCTAATTTAACCTTTTTATTTGCTGATGAGAAATCAAAAGCACTGCATCATACAAGTACAGTGATTGTCAGAGGCCCCTGATTTAAATCAGTCATGATCAGCTTGTCCCAAGTCACCAATACATACAGCACTCTAGGTAGTCTTCATTATTTCTGTATTTATTTTGTATATGTTCGGATCTGAATGGACACTCCGATGAAGTACTGGGTAAAAAAGAAGTAGCTGGTCGGTCCCATGGGTGGTCCTTTGCAATGTTTTGTTTACAGATGTCTTCAATGTTATTTGCAAGAAAAGCACACTTATGAAGGGAGGGCTAATCCAGGTAAGGGCTCTGGACACCTGAGACTAAAAGCATTAGAACAGAAGCCAGTGAGTGTTAACGCTGTGAGCTCATCCACCAGCGGCCCTCTTGCTTGGTGAGTGAGCTTTCCACACCTCTGGGGTTTTTGTTCTGCACACAGGCATTGCTCTACCTTTGGCAGCAAGCCACAGTCCATACGTGCCTCACTGGAGCTCAGAAGGGCACCATGCAGGTCGTCTTTGGGACCAGTGGGCTGGGCCTGCTTAGGGCAGAGAGAGTGCTGCGAATTAATTTCTTAGTGTCGCCTGATTCTGCTTTAGAAGGCATTTGTATTATAGCAACATTGACAACTCCTTACAGAAATTGGGAATGCCATTTGTCAGGCATTGTTCATGTTCACAGAATGAAGGTGCCTTTTAGGAACCTGTGCTTTAAATGTGGAAGGTAATTAGCATTTATTGCTTGGGGAAAAAAAGGGAGCATCTTTGTCGACAGATGGGAAATGAAGATAAGTTAGTGTATCAGCTGAGCAAAATAATCCTGGAAGTCTGTCCAAAATGAAGGATCTCTGTGACTGAAAAGCCAAGTAATTAGTAAGTTTTCTTTGAGACAGGATGAAACAAGGCAGATACAGCCTTTCAGAGTTGTTTGAAAGCTGAAGAGAGTACAAGTTTAGGAGAAGGTGTTAGGTCACTCTAATAATTTGAGAAAGCTTCCAGATACTGATGAGAGGCTTGTCAGGAATATCAATCCAGGTTAAACAGTCCTTGAGTCCACTTTTTTGCTTTTAACTTTCTCTTGGAACATCTGTGTGTTTTCCAATAATTTTTTTGTCAGGGTAAGATACAATAGACAACGATCCCTCTGTGGCAATGTTTCTTCTCCTTGATCTTGAAGGTATACTAATTTGAAAGATTCCTATATTTCTTGGCTTCTGTAATTTATTTACTGCCATTGCCTGTGATGCTTGTAGAAAGACCATAAGAGTATAGTACCATGAGTGATGGTTCATTGGAGGGACTGGTGAGCTCCCAGCAGATCGTCTGATGACTGATGCCATGTTGGAGGAAACTTAGAGCAGCCCTTCAAATCATCAGGTGCTTTTCCCTTTCAGGACTTGCCACTGCAGAATTTCAAGATTTTCTTTGAAAGATTTATGATTCCTCTTTGTGTACTGTGGGAGACCAGAGGCTGCTGTATAAAGCCAGTCTTTATGGCGATCCTCACTGGTATCCTACTAGAAGTAATGTACAAGGTGCCATTGGAGAAAGATGGAGTGCAGAAATACATATATATAGTGGATGATAAATACAGTTGACAACAAATAAACATTAAAAAGAACCTGGTATAGGAAGGATACAGAACCAACTGAACCAACTCCTTCAGTAAAAATGAAGGCGGTCCATCAACTTTGGTTGTTCCAGCAAACACATTTTCTGTCTGATCTAAACTTACAGAAAGGTTTATTGGAAACTTAAACTATACATCAAAACCAAAACCTTGAAAACTTCAAAATTTTACTGTTATGTTTTCTTCCCCCACTGGTTCATTTCTGTGCAAATACATTTTTCCCATCAGCTGAGAACATATAGGCAGGTGAATTAGTATCCCTGAACTAATAATCGTTCTGGTGGGGCCCTAAAGTGAGAGAGGCAGAGAGCAAGCATGCTTTGTTATACCCTTGAGAGTAAAAAGCAAATAAAACGGGAGCAGGGGAGTCTTCGCCTTGATGTTTTTCAGCCAGAGGTTAATTCAGGTGGAGGCAGGAAAGGCGTTTCCCCCAGCCACCAGCGCAGAGAGGTTGCAAGCCAAAGCTGCCACACGGTCAAGTGAGCCTGGACCCTTGGCTTGTGGATCTCAACCAGTTTTGGGTGTTGGGTAGAATCCCTCAGCACTCTAAAAAACTCACTTTAGCTAAATGTACAGAAGTTAAGTGCTGGGCTTATGAGACGGAGAGCCTGAAGCAGCAGACAGGAGCCACGTCTGCCTGTGGCACCCATCTCATGGCAGGAGCTGAGGAGGACAAGGAGGAACGGGGCTGCCCAACCGCAATGGGTGTTCCCCTGCAGCAGCGGCTTGCGGTTCTTGGCACCCTTGGAAGAAAAAGGGTGACACCAGCCAGAGGAAGGGTTTCTGTTTTCAGTGTGTCAGCCAGCTTTCAGTTGCTGCTGCCAAAAATACAGATTTTATTAGTGCTGCAGAAAGAAACTCTGTTCAGGGGCCTTTATTTTCAATTCCAGTTTAATTCAAGTCGATACTGCAAAGCATATTCCACTCTCTGCTACCCTAATGCCATTTCACAGCCTCAGGTGGAGTTGCCCTTGTGTGACAGAGTAGAAACAGGTTCTAGGTCTTTGGAGAGTCTAATTTGTTGTATCAGATTTGATGCATAAATGTGCAAATTATGTGGGTGGGGAATAGATAGGAGTAGGGAGGGGGAAGGCCTGGGATATGTGAACTGGTTTCAATAAGTGCCAGTATGAAATTTCATCCCCTTCTCAAGAAGAAACCAGCCTTTTCAAAATCTCCCCCATTTTTCCAAGCTTAAAGTAAATAAGTAAATAGCTCATGCTCCCACTTTTTGGCTTCAAATGAAACCCAGAACTGGGGGGGTACAAAGGAGACACAAAAGGCCATTTAATGGCTTGAGAGAAAATATTTCCAAATGGCTCAGAATGAGGTAAGGTCAGTTTTTCAGAATTTCCCCATTTGGTTTTTATAGCAGGGGATAGCAACTGAAGAACTTTGTTCACCCATTCCTACATTTGCTGTATACCAAATAGCTATGCCAGGTATTTGACTAAAGAAATATTTAATTATTAAAACTTTATATTAGGTTTAAAAACTCATTTTGTTGCTTTCTTTCATTATCTGAGCCCAATAAACATTGAAGAGTATGTCTCACTTTAATTTAGGATCTGATTCACAAGATAATTTTATTAAGTGTGTGTATAATTCACAGCACATTAGAAGTCCCACTGAAACTTATTTTGGTGTTTTGCAGTTGTTTCAAAGTTGGTTTTATTTCTTAACACACCAAGACAAGACAAGCTTCCCCCCCGCCCGCCTCAGCTCAAGTTGCGAGCAGGGGAGAAAGGCAATTTAAGGTTAAGTGGAGAAAAAGTTTACAGACTACTTGGGGAAAAGCTGAATTTTAAGTAGCAAAGGATGCAGAGGAGCAGAAGCACTTGTGAGCTGGGTGTTTCTCAAGCTGCAGGCAGATGCTTCTTGCTGTATGTGGCAGTACCCATGGGGTTGCTGGTGCTGGGCCAGTCTGTGAGGAGGAGAGGGGAGGTGAGGTGAGGCAATGCTTTATTAAATATCCCAGCATCACACGGGGCTGGGCTGCTCGACATGATAAAACTTGTAAACTTTGGACAGTCGTTAGTCATAATATCCTGGGTGGTGACAAAAGTCAGATGTCCACCTGGCTTGCCTGGGTAACTCTAAATGTGCTGGAGGAGGCTTTCTGCGCTGTCCCCCAAAAAAATGATGAAGCTGTGACAAAGGATTTGCCTGGATTAAATTCTATTAGGAAGTTAAAAAGAAACATTTGCCTTGACCTTACCTTGGTTGGAATACTTATTTTTAAGATCCAGCTTACTCAGAGTGTGGTCCTGCTCACTCTGGTATGAATAACTCCATTATATTAAAAAGAAATTACGACTGCATAAATTAGAAGAAACTTGGATCCTGAGCCTTTCTTTCAAGAAATTGTGAATACAGTTTGGGAATTGACAAATATTTGGTATATAAATTGAAAACACATGGAGGAAAAATTTTATCAGTTTTTAAGGATACAACAATATTATAAATAACTTTTTTTTAGCTTTAAATAGTGGTCTAGATGAGGCAATACTTTATTTTGTTGTAGAACTATTCAAAGCAGGCTATTAAAATTAGTGCCAGTCTTACAAAAATTCTAGAAGAAACTTCACCTATGTAAAATATTTCGTATTTGAGGAAAATGCCTAAATAACTTTCTGGAAGTTTAGGAAAACTTTGACTGAACCTTTGGTCTAATGACCCAGAAAATGCTGGAAGATTAGCATTTTAAAACATATTTTTTTGTGTGTAATACAAGAATAATTAATTGTCATGTTAAAGGGGAAGGGATAAAACAATGAAGCAATTTATCAAATGCAGGGTTATGAACAGACTCCAAGAAAGCTCTTAGCTTCTTGCCCAGAGATCGCAGTGCAGAGCTACTTTCCCACAAAGTTAACATTATGTCACTAACAGAGTTGCTGGGAAACTGGGATACTTGCACGTAGAAAATGTTTGAAAAATGTGTAAATTTTATTGGTTCATCAACATGTAATTGTGGAAAAGATTTTTTGTTTTCTCTTTCTCTCCTTACCCACTCCCTTCCGTTTCCCCAAAATTTCAAGTGGGAATCATGCTGCCTCTCAAGCGAGTGATGATGCTTGGAAACATTTTAACTTTGTAGAGTAGCATTTAAATGCAAAATTGTACCTTTAAAAAATAAATTACATAAATAGTTCTTTAACAATAGCACTCCTATGCTTTCACGCAAGCATATTCATTCCTGAAACATTATTCCTGAAACACTTGTATATTGTGTTTAGGGGAAGGAGGAGGTAGATAAAGTCTCTTTCTCAAGAAAAAAGCTTAATTTACTCTGGGAGAAAACGCCACAATAGTCAGAGAAGAGCTTGATCAAGTGGTAGCAATTCCTTTAGCTTACAACAGATGGAAAGGTGGGTGGTTTTCTCATTGTTACTGATCTGTAGAAGACCAAGGACCGTGAACGTTCATTTGATCTCTCCTGCACCACTGTTCTTGATCAGCAGGTCACTGTTACTTGGTTAAACACATTTGCTTGGTTTGCCTGTTCAGCCCCAGGTTGAAAACAAAACACCAAACAACTCGGGAAATAGCTTGGCAGAATTGATTTAAGAAGCGGATCAGCTGGGATATATACCTGATCCTGAGCAAGTGTTGCCTCCAGGAGACTTCTTGCATTATTGAGCAGGACATGGACAGTGCTTCTGGCTCCTGCACATACTCACCGATTGCATTTGACTTAACCAGATGGATCCAACACAGACGACACTGCAATTTTTTCAACAGAGATAGTTTGTGGATTCATAACCTGGATGCCTTTGTGTTTTAGCCATTCGGGGAGGTGAGGAACCACTGGCCTCCCATGGGTGGGCAAGAGGGTACGCTATGAAAATTGACCTTGAAAAGAAAAAGGGAGAAAAATAATGTGAATTTTTTCATTTGAGTTTTAATAAGCCTTCTTACCACAGCCAAAATGTGTAATATAAAAAAATAGGAAATTGCACATGTGCTTTTCAGTGCTATTGGAATACAGGTTGATTGAGGAAAAAGGGAATGCCCCTTGACTGTCCCTGCAATAGCTAACATGGACTACACTGTACAATAGGAAAAATACTTAGCTGTTTGGAACAGTTTCATTGTGTTGTGAATATGCCCCAAAATCTTCAGTTACGTAGCTGAAGTAGGAGTGTAAGGATCTTTCTGAAAAGCTTGTTTTTAATCAACTCTAACATCAGTGTTGCTTCTATTTATGGTAGTGGCACTTCTGTAATTTTACCTTTTCGCCTTTATCTGTAAAAGGCTTTTAATGTTGGAAAGATAACTGAAATACCTGGGAGCTGTAGAAATATCATCAGGACATGATGCTCTCACAGAAGGCACTGGATTGAGGGCACCAAGCATAAACAGCACTTTGTTTTGTAGTCTTTCCTGGATTATCTGACACCTTAATTTTTGTTAGGTCTTTATCCCATGAGAGAACAAACTTACTGCATCAAAAGGGATTCATTATGATCTCCATAGATCTGAGCCCCTGAATGTGCTTCGCAGGACAATTAACTTAGTGCTTGCCAAAAATGCCATTAATCTATTTCTCACTTGCCCTTTAGATTTAGCCTCTGCTGTTGGTAGCTAGCAAACACTAAATGTGCACACCTCTGTTCCTGAATGCCTTGACTTGCATTTTGCTGCTTTGTATTTAAATAAGCTCTAGATACTTTCTGGTTATATCCAACACATTTCCCCTGTTTTTCAGAGCAGGTGTTCTGCCAGTGGTAGTTCTGTCAGTCGTAAATTACTTTAATTGAATTGTTTGTTTAATTTGCAGCACATCTTTTGTGAAACCTGGTCGGTCCGTGGAAACTACCAGATTACTCCTGTTTCTTTAGCTGCTTCTAGCAGAAAAGTGCAACATGTTTCTGAGTCAGCCAAGGGAACCCAGCACATTTCCCAACAGCTAGAGGAGCAGGCTGTGGAAGAAGACAGGCAAACCACTAATGAGCTAATAACAGTAAACAGAAAGGAGGAAGATCAAAGTGGAGCAGCTTGAAATGAAGGGCCAGGTGGACACCAGAAGGAAATGGTGAGCACTCTGTTGCTTTGGCAACGGGGAAGATAACTTGAGAGCAAACACGTGTACAAGGAATGCATCAGCTAGCAAGATCGTGATGAATTTTTCAGAAAGTAGCCAAATCGTATTGCACAAACTTGTAATTCCTGGTATACAAAAAGTCACAGCAGGAGTGCTTGCCTCAGTCTTGTCTCTGGCACTCCATGCTCTTCAGGAAGAGCTGTTAAACAGACTGGGTGTGTGGAAGAAACTATTCCCTTCTTCCTAATCGCTCTTCACACATCCCAAGACCACCACAAAGAGGAATGCTTCTCTGGTCCTCGGAACAAGCAGCCCTAATCCTTCAGCGTTTTCTAATCTGTCTTCCCCAGACCCCTCCTCATCCTTGTTCCTGTTCTCCAGGTTTTTTCCGTTCTGTCCACATCCCCCTGGGATGATGGTGCCCACAGCTGAGCCGCCTGCTTCCCACCACTGAGCCAAATGCAAGCATCTTGCCGTGTGTTTTACAGATTGTATTTCTGTTTATTTTTCCCAGAATGGTTTTCTATTTTTTCCCAGCAGCACGATATTGTTGACTCATATCTATGATTTAAATATAGGAGCTCAGTAGTGAAATGGTTTAGGGTTTGTTTTAGTGTTGTTTTTTTTTTTTAATTTACGTAATGTTTTAAGAAAAGAAGAGAAAAAAGTGCTATAGGATCACTGGCAGATTTAGCTTATTTGTCAGCTTTCTGGATTCTAAGGTTGAAAAGCCAAATCCACAGAAGTACCTGGTAAGGTCATGAATATCACTTAGACTGTAGTGGGCTATGAGAAGACTTGTACGGCTTCATTTTATCAATGAAGAGGTTTTATCAATCAAGCGAGAGGTTTGTGCTTGACTTCAGTCTTGTGTCTTCACAGACTGATCTAAATAGTGATTGGTTTTGTGGGTCTGAAGTCAGACCTTTGAAAGTGAAGTAAAAAATCTAGTCCTTATTTTTGTTTGTTTCAGGGAAGCAAAAAGATTGCAGGCCCTTTGCTGTCTGTGTCAAAGCTGTCTGTGTCGCAGCTGTCTGAAATTCTTTTCAGTTGTGTGTCAAAGCTTTTTTCGTCCTGTCAACAAATCCACGTTAATTGAAGGCTCAGTTTTGTTACACATGCTTAAAACTGCTTTTTACCTTGCAGATCTACTCTGAAGCCATTATGTCGTGAGAAATATCAGGGACATAAGAAGTCCTGCAAAGCCATAATTTGTGTGCAGGCTGACATACTTCAAAAGCGTGGACACGAAAAAGGTATTATTTTCTCGTTTTTAGCATAATTTTGAAACCAGTGAGTACTCAACCTCTTGAGACCAAACATATGTTAGTATGAAATAGCAAACTTGTATGTTTGTTGCTTGTTTCATGACTACAAGCTAAAAATATTTTGACATCACTATCTAAAGTTTGATAAAGCTAATTATTGTCGTAGAAGCACCCAAGATGCTTGCCATGTTGGCTGCCTTTCAGTACATCCCACTGAATATAACAATGCTTTCCAGTCAGACATTAGAGACTATTTCTTGAATGCATATAACTACCTGGCAAAGTTTCCTGCCACTGGATATGCACTGGCTGCATAAATCCCATGGTATTTGTTCCCGTTTCTGTCATTTGCTTCTTTGGAAACCATTTAATACACAGACTGTATCTTCTGCACACACTTGAGTGGTAAAAGGGAAAAAAAGACAGAAAAAAAATAAATCTTCCAATAGCTCATTTTCAGCTTATGTTTTGTGTTTCAAATAAATTTGTGGATGTTGCAACAGCTGTAGACTCTGCAAAGCAGAAGTGTCTCTTGATTTAGTCTGTGACATGATTTTGCTCATTCTTCTGCTGCTTCCTGAGCTCAGCATGTCCCAGTGTTGTTTGAGAGAGATACCGAGTCAGCTGGCGGCTTTTCCAGTCAGCATTACTCTCACCAAGCCTTTCCTTGCAGACAGCAACTTCGGTGTGATAAGGACAAGTTTTTGGCTCTCAGCATTCATCAAAAAAGCACCATTCCTCTAATGAGTATGTTAAACTGAGATTTCTGATCCATGCCCAATTTGTCTCCTGCGCAACACCCTTCTCAGTTTGCTGCTTTAATGCAGCAAGATCGAACATAATCAGACTTTCAAACAATATCATGTGGCCGAGCACACTGTACAGAAACCAGAATGTTTCAAAATTGCATCATTATCTGTATTATGCAGATGGAGCAGCCCACGAGAGAGAGCTTTCTACCACAAACATAGTGGTGGAAATCACAGTTGGTCTTCTCGCTCCCCACACTGCATTCTGGGCAGTAGGTTGGACAACAGCATGAATGCTACAAGGCTTCTTTGTTTAGCTTTTGTTTTTTTTGGTTTTTTTTTTTCTGCTTTTGCAGCTTATTCTTCCCTCTTCTCAACAGCCTACTCAAGGCTGATGTACTCCCAGTGGGATAAGACACTAGGTTTTATCCCAAGTCTGTGCTGCTCTTTTGCCAAATCTACTTCCCGCTTCAACCTGGTCAGGGGAGCAGTGCTCATAGCCAGAGAAATTGAGAACAGGAGACACTAATCTCTTACCAGCAACAAGAAAAGTCTGTAGGCAGCTTAGCAGCCATGGCATCTGGAGATATGATGGAGACCAAACACTGTGAGTGTTGCCCATTCATGCAGAATTATACCAGAACGGGTGTTTCTAACTTAAGGGGGAAAAAACCCTCCCAATAAAGAATAGGTTTGGTTTAGTTCTTAGGACATTTAATGATGTACTGGCACATAGTAACTGCACTATAAATATAGTTTGAAAAAAATACGAGCTTAGTTTGGAAGCTGCTCTCAGCTAAATTATGGGGTTTTGATCCTGACCTAAACTGATCCCACATGTTCCTGGATTCTCCCAGTGTTTGAGTGCACAGTAAATCAACCGTAGTTTTGCTTTTTATTGCAAAGAATGAACAGAAGAGATTGGGACTTATATGACTTTTGCATATGTTTATCACATGGTTTAGGATTATTTGATATCTTTTTAGCTTTAAGGTTTAAATAAAGTTTAAAACAGGTATACAGGATCAAAAGTTGTTAGCTGGCATCAGTTTACAGAATGCATTCTGAGGTTCACCAGAACTTTCGCTTCAAAAATATTCAGTGCCTCTACAGAGAAGAATGCTAGTACTGATCTCACAAGTATTACTGCATTCGGCTCACACGTATTTCACATTACTGACTACATGAAGAAATAGTGCTATAGTGGTGAACAGTAAAGAAGAAAAACAGATCAAGGAACTTCATTGGTAATGATACCGAATGCTTTAAAGCATAAGCTATTGTAGCCCTGGATTATGCTGCTTCTGCTTTGAAAAATGTGGATGTTCAATATTTCTTCTTTTTTTCTCTTCTAAGGCTATAATTTCCCTGTTCTTTGCTCCTCCTTGTACCAATTTTAGTGGTGTTACAAGCAAGCGTCTGTTCTGCAGTGTGGATCTTAGCCTTCCCACCTCAACTCTAAAATTCTCCACATTTCTGTTCACGGACACATTTTTCTCATCTGATCCCTGCTCTCCAGCCTTTTTTATTCTTAAGATATGTTCTACTTTTTGTCTTTGGAGTCTGTACCTGGTAACTTCTTCCTGTTCTTTGGCTTCTTTTTTGCAAGTTTGGTTTTGAATTTTTTAACTTGAGATTTGGTATTTATATTCTCTAATGGTAGTACTGAAGTGTGGCTAAAGTATATTCTTGAACTTGGCTTTCCTAATGGACTGACTTTCCCCTCTGAAGCATTAGTCTTGCAGCATGATTTTTGTGAGCTCACTGCCCACACAAGTCTGTTGCCATGTGGGCTGTAGAGTCAGCTTGTCTGAAGTCTTACTCAGTAATTACCAGGCAATAAAAGTTAACTGCCCCATAAAACCACATGGAAGAACCATGCTATTGCTGGCTTGTCCTAGTCAGCCATCCTCTTCATGTATGCTGGATTTTTTGGGGCAGGGAAAAGGACTAACCAGGGTCCCTTTTGATCTCTTCTCTGTGTTTCTGTGATAACTGGTGACCTAGTTATGGGCTGCTGAAGTCAAGGCTCAGAGGACTTCTGTAACAAAATTGAAGCCTTAAGCAGTGAATCTGAAGTAAACAGTTTGTCACAGTTTGACTCAGGATCAGCAATTAAACCAGAGACAGCAATGCTCTTGATCCCCTCCCCCTCCCACCCAGGTAGGGAAGGAGAGAGAGAATTAGGAGAGAAACTTTGCTGGATTGAAAACTAAACTAGACAGCTTTAATTATATGTACAATTACATACAAGTATGTTCAGGAATATGCAAAAGCCTCTTGCCTCCCCCCCACCCCCAGCAACTCCCCTGGCACTCTCCTGAGCTGTGAGCAGTCCTGAAAAGTCTTGGAGCGCTGTCTGAGAGAACAGCAGAGCAGACAGGGCTGTGGGGAGAGTTATGAGGGTCAGGGCTGAGCCTGGGGTCGACGGTGATGGATGGATGGATGGATGGAGTCCTCCCCGGATGCTGGCCATAGATGGAAGAGAAGGGAAGAAGAAGCAGGAAGGAAGTTGTCTTCTGTGATCTCTGACCTTCCTCGGAGCTTACGTAGATGTATGAAATGGAATACCTTTGGTCAGTTCTGCTGTCTGTCTAGTCCAGCCTCCTACGGGGGGAGTTAGAGATACAACTCCCCTGCTCTCAGTAGCCTCTGTAGCAGCAGAGCTAAGAAGTGTCCTTGGAGTCTCAGCAGTAACGTAAACATTCCAGTGTTATCAGTCCACTAGCTGGAACACTTGTTGGTAGTTAAAAGAGAGCTTACTGAAGGAAAAAAAAAATCAGTAAATAGAAAATTAGCTTCATCCGGGCTCAAACCAGGACACAGTTGCTTTTTTATTTATTGGGGGGAGGGGGAAGATCATTAAGTCACTCCAAATCATCCTGTAATACTTGACTGCTTTCTAGGCGTCTTGAAAAATGTTTCACCTAGCAATGCTTCAAAGCTAATCTACTACAGCACCAAATTAGCTGGTATGAAGAGTGAAGATGTCTAACGTGGAACCAAGGAGAGGGCAACTGTGCAACTCACCTAAACTGGCTATTACTCAAACTGGCAGAACTAGTCTTACTTCTCTAGCCCAGTCTATAATAGCTTTGTGGAGAAATGAAAAATGGTGGTTTCTGCCAACCTGCTAACAGGATTAATATCCCTGTTGTAACTCATAATTTGTACTTCTGTGGGTCTGGTATCTTCTTTAATCATGTGTGTCTTGTGCCTCATTTTTTACTTCTCAATGAGATAACAATCCCATTTATTTTTTAGTTTTGTTTTTTTTTTTTTTTTTTCTATTTCCTTTTTTATTACTAAGTAACTGAGATTTCAGTCTTCCTCAGGGGTTGCAAGTATATCTGCAAGGAGTTCCTGGGAGAATTGCGGAGAAGTTTAAAAATTATACAGAAAGCGATTAAAATGGAGGGTAGGGAAGGCTCTTAGGATGTCATTTAATCCATGTGTCTGCCTCAAAGCAGAATATTTGCACTACTATTTACTACTAATAGATGCTTGTCTAAACTCTCCTGGAATTTCTCCAGTAATGGCAACCTTTCTGCTTTGTTAGGCAACTGCTTATCCTAATGTTACAAAGTTTTTCTTAATTGTGAGTCCTAAGTATTCCAGGTTGTCATTTATGTCTCATCTGATCCCAGGTATAACTTGTTTGGGATAGTGCAAAAAGAATTAAGCTTCTTGTTGCACTGATTTTCCAGGAGTGGAGGAGGAGAGATGCAACCATGTGAAAGTTACTTTCAGAGTGAAACAGCGATTTTCAATCCTTTTTGTCAGATTGATCATTATAGTGCCAGCAGACACGTCAGGGTCTCCCCTTTGCAAGAGGGATCCCAGCTAAGTGTTTTCCTGCACTGAAATAAAAATCCTGAGCCTCCTGCAATGGCTGCACATGGCCATTCTGCTTTTAGTTAAAAACCAACGAGCTGTTACGCAGAAATCTAGGCAAGGGAGCTGTGAAGGGAAAACACATGAGAATGCCTTGATTAATAGCATCCCTAAATGACAATGGCTGTTTTATAGTTTTTATAGGGATTGTTGTGTTTCTCATATATAAAAAAGGACAAGATGTGGTTGTAATTAATAGAGAGGCTCTTTGTTGAAGCTGTTGACTATAGGAAAGAACCCAAGAGTTTCTCAGGCTCCTCGGTTGTAAAACTAACTAAATACGTCTAGGGCTGCCTTGTATCACTCCATGTCATCTTTCAAAGCTGTAATTAGCAGATACCTAATGAGTTGTGGCTACAGCGTGTGGATCAGATGACTCAAGTATTTACTTTAGGCCTCTGATTCTCTCTCTCCATGCAAGGGAGAATAAATTAGTTTTAATATTTAGAGTCTCGTTTTTCTTCAGTCACGTTGCTTCAAAACTTGTTTTCCTACAGTTTGACAGACTGAGTCCTCTCTTGTTTTCAGCAGCAAGATGTGTCTAAAACATTTAGTGGTGCTTCATGAAGCCTTTTTTTTTTTTCATAAGAAGTTTGCCTGAAAGCCGTATTTTCACTACTTTTTGTGGAGTTAGACGCATAAAATGCAGTTGGCCCCTTGGCAGTTACAAAGGACCAAAGGACCTCTCAGCAAGTTTGCTGATGACACTAATCTGGGAGGAGTGGCTGACACACCAGAAGGCTGTGCTGCCATTCAGAGAGACTTAGACAGGCTGGAGAGTTGGGCGGGGAGAAACATGATGAAATTCAACAAGGGGAAGTGTAGAGTTTTGCATTTGGGGAAGAACAACACGATGTCCCAGTATAGGTTGGGGGCTGACCTGCTGGAGAGTAGTGTAGGTGAAAGAGACCTGGGGGTCCTGGTAGACAGGAGGATGACCATGAGCCAGCAATGTGCCCTTGTGGCCAAGAAGGCCAATGGCATCCTGGGGTGCATTAGAAAGGGTGTGGTTAGTCGGTCAAGAGAGGTTCTCCTCCCCCTCTATTCTGCATTGGTGAGGCCGCATCTGGAGTATTGTGTCCAGTTCTGGGCCCCTCAGTTCAAGAAGGACAGGGAACTGCTTGAAAGAGTCCAGCGCAGAGCCACAAAGATGATTAAGGGAGTGGAACATCTCCCTTATGAGGAAAGGCTGAGGGAGCTGGGTCTCTTTAGCTTGGAAAAAAGGAGGCTGAGGGGTGACCTCATCAATGTTTACAAATATGTAAGGGGTGAGTGTCAGGGAGATGGAGTTAGGCTCTTCTCAGTGATAACCAGTGATAGGACAAGGAGTAATGGGTGTAAATTGGAGCATAGGAGGTTCAAGGTGAATATCCGAAAAAATTTTTTTACTGTAAGAGTGACAGAGCACTGGAACAGGCTGCCCAGGGAGGTTGTGGAGTCTCCTTCACTGGAGGCATTCAAAACCCACCTGGATGTGTTCCTATGTGATGTACTCTAGGTGACCCTGCTCTGGCAGGGGGGGTTGGACTAGATGATCTTTCGAGGTCCCTTCCAACCCCTAGGATTCTATGATTCTATGATTCTATGAAAGGACAAAGTGACATTGCTGCCCTCCTTTGCATTTTTAGCAAGATTGCAGCTGTGCTGTTGCTTCACTGTGGAACTCGGGAGCATAAGACTGCACCCCCTTGATGGTGGGTGGAAACTAATCAAGCTAGGCCATATTTTTAGCTATTAAAGAGATTCAGCAATTCCACCAGCAGGGTACAGTACGACTATTTAGGAATCCAGACCCCAAACACTTACCTGGCACAACAAAGTCTTCTGCCAGAGACCATGAAGCGTGAGGCCAGTTATAAGTTAAGATGCATTTTAGTCTTGTGAGCTCAGCCCAGTGTACAACCCTTTTTTTTCTGTGCTGACTTTGCTTTCTCCCTCCCAAACTCTGCATGTGTCTGAAGTGCAAGGCAGACAAGTTTTACCATTGTGTTGTGACTATGGAAGATATTTTCAAAATGACCCACTGCAACAGTCAGCATGAAATGGTCACCATTCCTAAATGTCAGAATATGCAGGACCTGTGGGTAGCACAGCTATTTGCTGTTTAGCCTTGGAGAAATGTAGGTAAGGGATAGCCACAGCTGTTCTACTGATGTCTTTTTGAACAATGCTTGTTAACACTTCACGATGTCAGGGAAGAAGTTGTTTTCAGGACGAGTTAGTGTGTCAGTTTGAGCTTCCTGTTTTGAAGCCTTATCATTTTTGTCAGTCTGTGTTCTAGAGTCATAGATTCACAGAATGGTTTGGGTTGGAAGGAACCATAAAGGTCATCTAGTTCCAACCCCTCTGCATGGGCAGGAACATCTCTCACTAGACTAGGTTGTTTCAGGCCCCATCCAATCTCCTCTTGAACACTTGAGGTATGGAGCATTCACAACTCCTCTAGGCAACCTGTTCCACTGTCTCATAGTAAAGAATTTCTTCCTAATGTCTAATCTAAATCTCCCCTCTTTCAGCTTAAAACCGTTCCCCCTTATCCTATCACTCCATACCCTTATAAAAAGTCCCTCCCCAGCTTTCCTGTAGCCCCTTCAGGTACTGGAAGGTGCTCTAAGGTCTCCCTGGAGCCTTCTCTTCTCCAGGCTGAACAGCCCCAACTCTCCCAGCCTGTCTTCATAGCAGAGGTGCTCCAGCCCTCTGATCATCTTCATTCTACAGGTGTTCCTCCCTCAGTCTTTGCTTTGCCTGTTTGAAAGCCTTGAATATTAGCTTCCACAGTAATATCATATTGCCTATGTTTGAGCTGACCTTGGTTCAGAAATTCCCTAATTGTTCCCTGTCCTCTTTTGGTTAGCTATTTTTCTGCACAGCTGGTTGTTCTTGAAGACTACTCAAAGCCATTATTAAAGAAATAAATAAAGAAATAAGAAATTACTTCAGATGTGCAAACAGTGGTACATCTAGACACCTAACTGCAAACAGTGTATTACAAGCAACTTCTACTGCATGTACCTAAAAGGGATTTATTCCTGGAATCAGTGCTTTTCCGTATGTCTTGGGGAACCTGAAGTGAACATTCAACAGCTTTTGAATAAAGAAAAAAAAAGTGGGGGAAGGCTAGTCTGTGCTGCAAGAGGATCTGTTTTATAACAGTCATGGTTGTCACAGTAAACATGATTAATTTGTTCTTCATCGCCAGCCACTCTTAATTCTTTAGATGGTGGCAAAGATGTATAGGGAGCGAGCTTCATCCTTCTGAAAAGCTGTGGATTTTATCAGTGCCAATCTCAGAGGTACAGGCAGTTGTCTGAGTTACACGCGAGCTGCAGTCAGACCAGTAGTCATTTTCCTAACATTGATTTTTAATGTGCCAGTCTTATTTTTCCTTCAGCCTAGTCCTATTGCTTTCGATGATGCAAATGAGGACTACTTGTTCCTTTATCGAATTTGCTTTAGTCTATGGACACCGAGTAATTAATATAAATTATGCAATAGAAGATAGACATTACTTTGACTCCACATTTCCCCAAAATATGTAGGTAAGTAGTAGCAACTTTGAGTCTGCCCTCTCACCACCATTCAAGCTCCTATAGATCACTTTCACTTTTATTTTTAAATTTATCTTGATTTTTTATAAACTTACAGAGAAATTATGCCAGTGGGCTCTGTAAGGCGTGCATAAATAACTTGATACATAAAACATGACTGGCTGTCCTCCACAGATTTTCTCTTCTGTTGACCCCCTGGTCTCCCTTCTGATGGGCAGTGTTTTTTCATTCTTGTCAAATTGTTGTCAGTTATTTTTTGCAGTCATCTACCTTGTCTATCAGATATTGTTTATCTGGAGTGACATGTGCTTACCCATTAATTAGCAGAGTGACTTAGATGTATGGTAGGTCTGCCAGAGGCCTCGACATTGCTGGATTAAGTAGCATTCCTATCTCTGCTCTTTGGTTAGCTGTCAGGTAACAATTGTAGGTTTGGGGCTTTATCTTACACGTAATGGTGAAATTTGTTTACTGATTTACACAGATGGTTGAAATGGGCAGGCAAAGTTTTGAAATACAGTGGTTGTCCCTCCTCTTTAGGATATTTTGTAGTGGGAGTTCGAAAAATCTCCAGACTGGATGTTGAGTCATGTGGCTGTCTTTAGCAGAGTTATGAGTGACACAGTCAATTTACCTAAGCTGACAAAAATAAAGGACTTATGCCTGTGCTTTGACTTGACATATGAGGGTTTGGCTAGTCTATACTCAAAGGATAGAAAAGCCAAATTCCCTGCCTCAGGGAACAGAACTTGCTGCTGCTTTGTTTAAGTGAGGCTTCAGTGCAGTATCTGGAGTGTGTATAGACGCTTCCTGAAAATAGATATGGTGATGTAAAGTATTAAACACACACATGGTCTGGCGTTTCAAACCCAATTACGATATGAAATTGAAATTAACCTTTTGTCATACCCCAAAATGACATAACTGTCAGACAATGAAAAGGGTATTAAAGAAAATGGTAGGTCATTACACTTCACAAGTAAAACCCAAGGTTACGTGAATGCCCAGGGGACACTACAATTGCATCTAGTGGCAATGCTGGAGCCAGACACCCACTCTCCAACATATTCTTCCTGTTCTGGATCTTCTATCATTAATATACTAGAAATACCCTTTCTAGTATGGGAAGATGACAATGGTCTGCCATATAGTCTAAAGTTTTTGAGATGTGGGGGTTTGGGGGTTTTATCAACCTTACACGAAGCTTTATAACTAATTCATGTGACTGGTGGGAACACAAGTTTCCATGGAACAGAAAGTGACGAAATAATTTCTGCTAGTAAGATAGCCTGCCTTGGTTGTCAGTCAAGCAGATCAGTTGGTTGTTTTCAGACAGGTTTTTAATGGACTGAATTAGAGGAAAATGCCTCTTGGCAACAATCTTCTAGCTTTAAAGATGTTTGTAATTTTCACTATGGAAATTTCCCCATAATGATCAGTTTAGTATCTGTTCAAAATTAATGAGAAAATCCAGAGCCAAAACAGGTAATGAGAGTCAATTAATTCTTCAAGCTATGGGGAAAGTAATTCCCATCAGAATAATTTAGGTTATCAGCCTGTGGTCTGCAGCCGAGGGACTGAACTGCATGGTGTTATCTGCAACTGGGAACACAACAGTGTAAATTGCCTGAGCATCCCTAGTCCACCAGAGCTTGCATCTTTCAAAGTAAAGGGGTATGGGCAGGCAAAGGCTGGAAATAGTGAGCCCAAGGGATGCATGGCGTGACCAGACACTTTCCATTAAAGCCTTTTACCTCTTGGTGAAGCCCTTGGGCAAAAATAGTTGTAATATTCCATTCTTTTCTTCCAAAGAAGTGACTCATGTCTGGGATCCTGCAACTTTTCCTAAAAGGGAAAGACTGAATCTCCTGCTGGTACAGAAGGACAGAGTTCAATTTTTTTCTTCTTTTCAGACCAATGTTTTTTAACTGAACAAAAGAACTGGCAAATATTCTGTCAGTTTTCTGCCTTGAAATTCCAAACCAGTAAAACCAACAAAGCCTGTCTCTGAGTTACAAGGTGGGACATGGATAAATGACACCATTGTGTTTGCAGATGAATGGGTGAGTTGACCTTTAGATCTTTTCAACTTGCTGACAATGACTGATGTCAAACTAGTATTCAAAAAAATATCAAATTGCCTTGTAATTTTCAGAGTAGCTGCTGAACTGTTAGTGCAACATAGTCGAATGCTGTTAGAATAGAATTCTAATTGTGAGGGTTCAGGTATTTCTGCTGAATGAGAGGAATGGGCTGCTTTCAACCTAGCATGCCAGCCCACTGTGATCTGCCTCCCAATCTGCCAGCCCATCTCCCCTTCATAACCTTGGAAATGGCTCAGCAATTTCAATCAAATTTGAGGTGGGAGTTTATCATCTTAATTGCCTATGAGGTCTGTGAGCACTGGGAGCAGGAAAGAGGGAGAAGATTCATGTTGGTGCCCACTCTGACAGAAGCACCATCAGAAACCATCAGTTATCTGGTGGGCTCGACAAGAGCTGCTGGGCCAACCCATGTCTCCAGATTATCCGCTGCAGGTATCTGCAACTCAGGCTGGTGAAGGGGAAGAGCAGATGGCTGGGATTATTGTACTGGAAGGAGATTTAGGGGACAAAGGGCAAAAAGAGATAGGAAAGCAAGTTCTGCTCATGGAATATACTTCTATTATTGGAATGGCAGAGCAGCCCCACTGGTCACTTTCTGTCAGGGTGAAATCCCTCTCACCAATCCAGTTTTCAAATTAGGTATCAGTTTGGCACATTGGGCCTTTTTCTTTTTTACTGCAGAAGACTTATTATAAAATACAATCAGGGATTCTAGGATTTTCTTTCATTTTAAAGACATTTATTGAATATATATATATAAAAGTGGAGTGAGGGCATAACCAGTACTTGCGTACAGCTTGTAGAGATCAAAACATAACTGGACTGGTATTTTACACTCTGTGTATATTTTAATATCCTTGTAAATTGTCTTCAGTTGACTTTGAAGATGGTCAGAGGTTTAAATACCAAGTAACTGTTTTGGGAACAATATTCCAAGATACAGCAGCTGGCCAAGATAACACAATAGCTCAATGTCATAGTGGCATGTCACTGGAGAGGGGACATAATTTAAAAAAAAATAGTATGAAAACCACAATGCATGGATGTTTTTGACAGATCAGTGAATGTAGAACCAAGTTGCAACCAGTAAAATCCAACTTTCATGCTCAATCAGGCAAGTGTTGGAGCTGATCAACTCTTTGGAAATCTTGTACATGCTTTTAATTGTTGTTCAGTAACCTTTGAATTTGGCCGCTGAGTAATTGGTGGAGATTATTTACTCTGTGACTTACGTTTTGGTGGTTTGGAGCAGAGTGTGATGCTCTGATGTGGAAATAAGACACTGTGAGACACAGAAGCTTCAGCTGAAAAGTGAATTTGAACTTTTCAGCCTGCCTGGGTTTTTTTGTGTATTTGTTCAGGGGAGGGACACTGAAAAAACTATGCATTACAACAGTGAACAGTTGGCTGCAGCTCTCATCAAGAGACAAAGTCGTGCCTAATGACTAAAACAGACAGCAGGTTGCAAATTTGGACTTCATGATGCATTCCAGTCAGTAACATGAAAGACAGGAAATATCTTGCATGTGCTGCCTTTGGGGAACAAGAGAAGATATGGAGGTCAAGCATGGCTTGACTATGTTTGCTGATAAATCTTTTCAATAGAGGACTAATTCTTCTTTTTTTTTTTTTTTTTTTTTCCTGAGGAGTGTGGTATTGCCTGCAAATCAGTGGGAAGATCAAACAGCCTTTCAGCCAGCTGCTCGACATTGGTCACTGCCTTGGGAGAACAATGAACCCATCAGCACAGCTGAGTGCTGCTGTACATCACCCAGCACATGCAGAGGTAAGCTGCCAGTGACCTTGAGCACTCTACCCACAGTGTTTGGCCAAGATCAGTAATAATGTCAATCCATTATCTCCTGGCACAGTCCAACAAGCTACTGGAGTCAGGGATGACTCTGGAGTAGTTTTTAACTGCATGTGCTTGAAAGCACATCTAAATTCAGTCCAGTGAAATCACTGCAACATTAGAAACCCCTGCTCTTGTTAGGACTGACAAAGCCCTGCATCTGTATTCCTTTACACTCTTTTGGAAAAATAAGATCACAGACTTAAGAGGGTGTTTTTCTTTTGGGTATCAGAAATTGAGCAAGTCACTGTAGGAAAATGGTGATCTTGGTGTGGTAATGAAAGCAGTGAAACTGTGACTTTTCCTTTATAAATCTGAAAAAGCTGTAAAAAATGGCAACTTTACAGATGCTATCCAAACACATCATAATATAGCAAATTACATGTGGTTCCTAATATTTTTGCTGTTATTGTTACTACTAGAATGTCAAGTTAGCATTGGCTCCTTCACAGGTTACTGAGGAGCAGGATCCTTGTACCAAACAGTTGTCATTTAAAAAAGGAAAGACTAGAAGTGAAGGAATAACTTTCATGCAATCAATGGATTTCTTTTGCTCATCTATTTAATTATTTAATTGTGGTGATAATTATTAAGATTTTCTATGTGACTATTGTAAAAAAATTAGCCCTTCTATGTCAGGAAGAATAAGGTGTCTTAGACCTTTAGGTTGAAGGAAGTAAAGGGAAGAATATAGAGATGCAGAGGATGAATCTCACAGTAGAATATTCCTCCAGTAATTGCATTGGCTTCACAAGCTTTGATGTAATCATGTGGGTAAGCACTTTGGGTTGGGACCAAAGTGTTTATGCATGGAAGCAACATAATTGTGTCTGTGGTGCTGCTGAGGGGTGGTTCCACTGCAGCAGGGACACCTCACACTAGACAAGGCTGCATAAAGCCTCATCCAACCTAGCCTTGAGCACCTCCAGGGATGGGCCTTCCACAAACTCCCTAAGCAACCTATTCCAGCACCTTACTACCCTCATGGTGAAGGATTTCTTCCTAATATCTAACCTTAATCTCCCCTCTTTCATTTTAAAACTGTTACCCCTTATCCTATTGCTGCCCTCTCTGGTGAAGTCTCTCCTCAGCTTTCCCCCTCTTTCAGGGAAAGATTACTGATTCTAGACTGTGCTAGGAATGCAGATATGCTTGGGAAGAATAATACCTAGAATATACACAAAATGGTTGGTTCAAAATGTGTACCAGAAAAATAGAAAGAGGACAAAAGGAGGGTGCAGTTTTTTCCTCGATTTCCTGAGAAGCTAAAGAAAACTATTTGTTTATTTTTAAATGTGAAAGCTTTTTCCTGAGTTCTTTTTGAATACTATAATAATCTGTGAGGTTTAAAAATACCAGGGCCAGTGTAAAGACAGGACCTTACCTATGCATACATCGAGTTTTAGCCAGCTGGGGCTGGAGACTTACTGAGGCAGCCAATTACTTGCTGAATTTAAGTTCATTCCATTTTCTGCTGAAGTCAATAACAAAATTCAGCATAATTTCAACATTATAGGTTAGGGGATTCAATCCCTGCAATAAAAATTTACTGGAAGCCCAGAGAACCAGCAAAAAATTACCGTCTGGATTTCCTCAGATGTCAGAACATCTTGTCACCTATAAAGGTACAAATAAAGTTGTTAGTTTCCCAGCTGCAAGTTATTGGTGTGAGGAATGACATGCATCAACAAAGCTGCTTGTGCATATACATATTTCTAGTCTTTAAAGAGCTAGTGACAAGGTAATTGTTTGATAGATGCAATATGTTATGGCATCGCCAGCCAAATAACACCAACATCAATATTTGGTCATATTGTCAGCATATGAACAATCTGTCCTCAAATTGTGTCTGAAAGCAGCAAAACCACATTTTCTCAGGAAATGTGCATTTGCATATGCAGTGGAGAAAAATCTCTGCTGGTGATAACACGTTGTGGTCAAGTTTCTCAAAATTGCTGAGGAACTTCTGCCAGACAAATACGCGCTGAATATATTCTGCGGAAACTGAGCATGTTCTTGGCTGGTAAAGCACAGCCCTGCTCAGACATGCTTGTTCTCCAAATGAACTCAGAGAATGAGTCTTGAGATTCCAATTCAGTGAGTTCAAACTTGCATTGCTCTGAGCAACACCAATAGGTTACTTAGTGAATAGAATCAGTTGTTTTAATTTGAGCCCTTCAGAAAGGAAATTAGAAAAAAATTCAGTTAGCTCAATAGCATTGAAAATGCCTATTATTATTATTATTATTATTGTTATTATTATTATTATGCTTTGGTCTGCTTGCATTTTTCTCCACAATCATGTTGCCATTTTCCGTTGAAAGTGTAAAGTGAAAAAACCTCTTTTTTTCAGTCCAATGAATATTTAGGAAAAAGAACAGAATAACTTCTCCATAAATCTGAAAGCATTAACAGTACCAGGGAGGAGGGATCTTCTTTCCCTTTGACAGAAAATTTCACTTTTTTAGAAAATTGTTTTTATATATTGTGCTTTTATGGATTTTGGCATTCCATGAATGAAGTTAAAAGGCAGTTTTGATGTATGAGGTATGTAATATGATTGAGGAAATTATCAATACTACATTTTAAAGCGTTTGAGATTACTTTGACCTTAGCAGTGTATGTCTTGTTAAACCAATATATTGGTTAATGAGAGTCTGTTTTGACAAATATAAGGAGACTTGAAATTTCTGTAAAATGCCCAAGCACATTTCCTGAACACCTCAGTGAAATACAGCTGTGATGCTTTCTCTTGTGTTTTTTCTGAACCAGCCAGCTTTTCTGTTTAAACCAGCATTTTCAGTCGTTTACCAATGCATTTGAGTACATGCACCCGGGTAAAAGCTGACATGCAGGGTCACATCCTAGGAGGCTGTTGGAAACACAGCTACAGCACAGCACATACCTTTGGCACACTCATATATATTTATTTATAAAGAGGGACATGACGTGCATTTTTCTCTGTATGACTTATTTGCATTCATAACTTACCAGTGAGGCCTGGGGAGGTCCCACACTCCAGTCCCTCTCCTCCCACATCACTTGCAAGGATTATCAGCTCTTCTGTGTGGAGGGCAGCTGATTTTTTTGTTGTTGTGTCACAGCTGGACGTCTGTGGATGGGGGAGGACACAGCAGCAGTCATTGCCACATAGCCAGACATATCTGGTACGTGGCTGCAGTTCTCTCCATTTAGGGGGGGGAAATGGGCAAGACCCTCCATTAGGGAAGGGGAGGGTAAGGGTGGGGAGTGGAGCAGTTATTCCAGGGCACAGTCCTGCACCACCCAGTCATGGAGAGGGGCCCCTTGGAAAAGGTTGGCAGGGTGTGAGCAGCCAGTGGTTTTCCTGCTAGAACAGACTTTTGGTCTCTTTTTGCACGATATGAGGGACTTGATTTATTCAGACAGTTTGTACAAAGCCTTTTGTATCTGTTTTGAAGAGCAATAAGGTTTACAACGGAACCACAGGCAAAAGGAGACACCAGGCCAACACGCAAGCCCCAGCAGATGGCTTGGGTGCTGGCACCCAGGAGGCAATGGCTACTGAGCACACAGCATGAGCTGCCTTACCCATTTCTTAGCTCCGATACCACTTTGCCATCTCCTTTGGTTGGCTGGTTTGTCGGTTGTTTTTCTGGGGGAGATTGTTTTGGTTTTTAAGTGTGCTGTAACTTCCAGCTTAAACAAGGCAGCAAATGGACTGGGTGGTGACAGAAGCAAAATACCTACTGGAAGGCTCTAAATTAACAGAGGTTGCAGTAGAAAACTTCTTAAAAGCTGTAACCCTTTCTTTTGTGGACATACATGAAGTCTTTGTGAAATTCCTTCTAGTCCTCAGGGATACTGACAGACAGGGTGAGCAGGTCCTCCTGCAGGTTGGGCTTCTTCACTGCTTATACTAAATCACTAATCATAGAATCGCAGAATGGTTTGGGTTGGAAGAGACCTTAAAGATCATCTAGTGTGAACCCCCTGCATGGCCAGCGACAACTCCCACTAGACCAAGTTACTCCAAGTCCCATCCAACCTTCCCTTAAACACTTCCAGGGAGGGGGCAGCCACAACTTCCCTGGGCAACCTGTGCCAGTGTCTCACCACCCTCACAGGAAATAATTTCTTCATAATATCTAATTTAAATCTCTCCTCTTTCCGGTTAAAAACATTCCCCCTTGTCCTATCACTCAATTCCCATGTAAAAGTCCCTCCCCAGCTTTCCTGTAACGCCTTCAGGTACTGGAAGGTCACTATAAGGTCTTCCTGGAGCCTTCTCTTCTCCACTCCAACAGGTCTGTCCTTCTTGTGTTGGGAACTCCAGAACTGGACACAGTACTCCAAGTAGGGTCTCATGAGAGCAGAGTAGAGGGAGGGAACCACCTCCCTTGATACAGACCTTAAGTAACACGGGGTTTGATAGAGAATTGCAAGGCAGTTAGATCTTCACCTTGTGTCATTATTAATATTTGCTTCTCATTTTGGTTTTGGTCTCCTATTCAATTTCTGATACAGAAAAGTGTTTCCCTCTCCTTCCATGTCATGCTTTGTCAGGGGCCTTCTGGGAACTGAAGTGAATGATACAAAATCCCTCACTCATCAATATTGTTTCCTAAGCAATTCCCAGAGCTGGGAAATAAACGGAAGACCATTACACAGCAAATCAACAAAAAAATCACAGCTTTCTTTTGTAGATAATCTGAGAGTGGAAAAAGCAAAATCGTTAACCTGTTCATAATGCATTACCATAGGCTCCATAGATACATACACTTTTATTAGACTTACTATTAAGATATGTTTCCAAAGGAAATGGATTTCTTTTCTTCAGGAAGTCTCCCTGATTATGAAGTTCTGTTTATGGCTTAAAAGATTATGTCAGCATCTTCCCACTCAGATGTTACTGTCTTGAATCCTGTGCTATAATTTGGTATGTGTGCTCACTGGAGTATGGGTCATTGTTTTTATCTATAGTGGTCTGTCGTATCTGTCTCTCTTTAAGTTCATTATGTCTTGTTTGTCACTGTGTTACTGTATTTGTGAATGATTGTATTTGCTGAACAGCTACAGCTAATGATACAGAAGTGCAGGTCTTTAGAAATATGATAGAGAAATTAATCTTGGGAAAAGCATTATGGATTTTTAAATGCTACTGCATTTAGTAGAATCACATTGACCTTCACAGATGCTTCAAAATGGAAGATGCTCTATCTATGGTATATTGTAAAAGGCACAGGCACTTCTGGATAGATCCTGCAGAAAGGTTGGGTCCCTAAAGAAAGGCAGAGAATATTGCCAGAGTACCAGCTGGGATCCAGATGTTATTGCAGGCTGGTAACTGACCTTCTGTGTGTTCTTTTGTTCTGGTTTTCTTTGCTTTAGGTTCCCAAGGTGGGCAGGGTAACGCCACAGCATGCACCCTGAGCTGCCCCTGCCAGCGTTGCCTGTCACCCCCAGGGATTTGGGCTGTTAGGAGACCAGAAAGCAGCTCTCCTTCCCAAGAGTCCATCCAATCTAAGTTCATCTTGTCTTTAAGATAAGTAGCAGTTAAATAAGGAGCAAAATCTGAGTTTCTCCTGTAGCTTTTAATAAATCATTCAACATACAAGGGCAGATCTTCAGTGACACAGGCTTGTGTGGCTTAGTTCAAAGCTTCATGGAGACCTGTGGATCAGAGCTGTGCCAGCTTACACCAAGCTTTCAAAGGGGAACTGCTCTGTTGTCTTAAAATACCAGTCTTGAGAGAAAACAGCCCTGAAATCACTGTGTGTTTGTGTCTTAGGTGCTGGCTGGCACCCAACCTAGAGGTGTGCCTCCACTGAGCTCAAAATGCAGTACACCAGTCACCTGGACGTGCACGCTGAATTTCATTCCAGCTACAGCTAGGGACACAATCTGTGTTATAATTACTAGTACAAACCCCATTACATTTATGGATCAAGCTTGCTGTATGATGATGTGAAATGAAAAAAGATCTGTTTCAGCAGAAACTGGGCAGCAATGATTTTTACCAATTTTTTTCCTGTTAACTTCAAGCTGTTGACACGGTGCTAAATTCAGTACGCTGGAGGTGTTTCCATGTGTCACTTCTAATAGGATACAGGTGTCAGACAATTTGAGATTATTTCAAAACTAATTTTCCTAGAGTGAAGATACAAACAGTTACACCAGAAGCAGATGTTGGGCCTTTCTCACCCCTCTGAAATGTGGTTTGGCATCCATCCAGACTGAGTCTATGGGGATAAAGAGAAAATTACATTTAATTTTAGCTTGCTTGGTTTCCTCCTTTCAAAATCCCCATGAATGTGCAATAAAAAAACCCCATCCCTTTTCCCTCTGCTTACATGGGGACTAAGTATCTTGTTGCAAACAGATGGAGTACAGGCAGGTTGGGATGTGAATGCTTTTCCATCTTCACACTAGCATTATGTGGCCCAAAATCTGGAATAAAACACTGATCTTTCCCTTTTTGCCCTCTTAACTCTGCCTCTGTCAGTTACTTTTCTAGTGTGTTGGTTGGAAGTAACAGCCAGGAAACAGAGGTGCAAGGACTGCACCTAAACCTCCAGTTCGAGGTCCCACCACTGGTCCACCTCCATTAACCTACCTGGGGGTGCTCACTGGAACTCGAGAAGCCCTAAAAGCATCTCCTTCCCATTGCCTTCAAGCTTCTACAATTTTCCCCAGCTTTTCTTATTTTTTGAAGCAATGGCCCTTTTTCATTTTGTGTTTTTTTGTGCTGTTTTACGTATGGCTGGAAGTAAAATCTCAGCCATACAGCATGGATACAAAAACTAGCTCACTTGCTGCCACCTGTCCCTCCTGAGGATGGTATGTGTTTCTCCATCAAGAGTAACTTCGCTGAGTTTAGTTACATTTCATCAGAACTCATGTAGGTGACAGAAAAATTGAGCTCATAATCCTGGTATTACAACCTAGTAGAGAAGAAGACCCAATTCCAAGGTTTGCTGTGTGAGTTTTGGTTTCTGCTGCTCAAATACATCTTTCTTCACCTGCTTCCAGAAAATGAATCTTTTGACTATAAATCCCACTGGTGATACAACTGTATTTAAACTCAAATTACCATAAAATGCTACAGTTGAACAGTTTTAGTCTGAATAACCACTCATGGAAAAAAAAATAGTTAAGGATTAAAATGTGTTGTGGAGATGGCTAACCTTTTTGGTTTAATTTTTTTTTTTCAAACTGTTTGTTGGTCACGCAAATGCTACTGAGAAGTTGCCGTCGTAACTGAACAAACAACTCCTTTAAGAGTTAAGAGCCATAGTTGTGTACTGGAAAGTGAAGCAGGACCGTATTTTTCTCATCTAGCCCTGCATACCAGAAGGAGAAGGGCACAAAGTCCTTCCATACACGGTGAGAACTCATCACAGGGTGGACAGGGGGCTTTGATGCTGCTGCTCATCTGTGTGGTGTCGGTACCAATGGTACCAGGAAGGCTCTCGGGTCCGTCCCTTGCCGAGGCCACTGACAGAGGTGGGTGAATATGATCAGTAGAAAGCATCAGGAGCTGGCTTGGGAATCAAAGGCACAACTGTGGAAACACCACTCTGCAAATGGGGTTTTAACTGCTTGCCAGGAAGTTATCTAGAGGCATTTGAAGACCAACCCGGTAAGAGGAAATTAATCAAAAGCATTTTGGAGCAGATCCTCAGCCGGTGAGTGCTGCTGTGGCTATTTATACTGCTGAGCTATGGCAATTTACCCCCGTTAAGGATCTGCTCAGATGTCAGATATTAGCCACTGCCAGAACAAGTGACCTTTCTGCATAGTACATTAAGAAGAGAACAAAAAAGATGGAAATTCCCATTTTCCAAGCAAGGTCCAAATAAACCTCCGTGCTCTTGTTAAACCAGCTGTGTTGAAGTGGAGTGATTATAACAAGCCTTTTTTTTTTTTTCAGCCTGCACCTGTCTCTCCTTCCGCAGCTGAGGACACACTGCTATCTACTTCCCTATAGACCTGATCCTGTAAAAGCTTCAGGTGGAAATTAAATTAATCATTATCTATTTTTACTTAACCACTTGAGGGGAAAAATAAAACCACCTGAAGGCCAGCAGTTACTGGAACAAGCAGTAGCTAGTCACCTGCAGTGAAGAAAAGCTCCCCTATTTCTCCAACCCCAAATAGAAGAGATTTTTTTGTTTTGTTTTCATTCATATGGCTGACAAGGTTTTGCAAGGGAGAGAGGATCAGCTTTGAGCAGCCTTGCATGAACATGAGCTGCAGTCAGTTTGCTGAGAAGGTGACAGCTTCCCTCCCACCTGGGCAGAAGGGTTCCCTCTTCCTTTAGGCACAGCCACACGCATCAAGGCAGTTAACTCCATTTGATCAAGAAATATACAGAAGTGTGCCAAGCTACTGCAAAAAGCATGTAAGTGTGATTTTTCTGAGGAATTTAAGACTTCCCTACAGCAAAAATGAGTTCAGCATTAACCCTGGAGAAATTGGAGACTGCAGAACCATAATTTTTTTCCTCCTAGAGTATCCCTGTATTGTAAAAATGTTTAAAGTTCAGAATGCCATGAGACATTCCACTTATTCTATGTAAACAAGCATTTCTAAAGTGTGAGTTTCATTTAAAGTATCTCTGTTCACAGGAATAACTTTTTTATATTTGGTTATTTTGCTCAGGTAATTCTTACACCTTGATCTCCTCCACCTTCAGAACTGAATTTTCCTTCGTATTCCCTTGGTTGCTGTTCACCTATGAACATGCATAGTGCCAGGAGTTTGATTTCTGCCAAAGTGATACTAGAAAATTAATGCTTCAAAATCAGCATTATTGGCATTTTTTTAATCCAAAACTATTGGATTTTTCTGCCTTTAAAGTGTGATGCCTCATAACTGCCTAGCATTCTATAAGCAAATTATTCTTTTTTGGGGGGAAGTAAAATATCCCACATAATCTATACTTCTGGGGAGGAAAAAGTCGAAGTAGAACTTGCTTTGTTTTGTGAGAAGATGCTGTTTATGACTGAGGCAGGACAGCATGATGCTCACTGAAAATTACTAGCCAAAACCATGTGTAGCACTAAAAGATGTCAAAGCAGGGTAAGAATAATGAATTAATGCCAAACAAAATGCTACTTCATGTTGACCTAAATGTCACACTAGGTTTTATCACATGCCAATTAGGTACAAGTGTCTAAAAAGATACATTTTTGCAGGGGACCTGCAGCTATTTCTGTTGTAGATTAATTCTACTCTTATCACTACATACTTGAAATAAGGATAAAATTAGACGTTCCAGATAAGTATTTTTAATGCAAATGCATTTAATGCAAACAACAGCCCCAAAAATGTCTCGCCACAGAAAAAAAAAAAATAACCCAAGTTAAACAAGAAATTTGGTAAACTGTCTTAAATATTTTAATAGACAAGTTTTAGAAAGATACTAGATTCAGTGAGGATTTTTTTGCCTATTATATTAATTATAAATATAATGTAAAGTAATGTAAGATGATAATGGTGAGGGGACACCTCATAGCAGTCTCCCAGTACCTGAAGGGGCTACAGGAAAGCTGGGGAGAGGCTTTTTACAAGGGCTTGTAGTGAGAGGACAAGGAGTAATGTGTTAAAACTTGAAGAGGGAGATTTAGTTTAGACATTCAGAAGAAATTCTTTAGTGTGAGGGGGATAAGACACTGGAACAGCTTGCCCAGAGAAGCTGTGAATGCCCCATCCCTGGAAGTGTTCAAGGTCAGGTTGGATGGAGCTTGGAGCAACCTGGTCTAGTGGGAGGTGTCCCTGCTCATGCAGGGGAGTTGGAATGAGATTATCTTTAAGGTCCCTTCCAACCCAAGCCATTCTGTGATTCTGTGATAATTACTATAACTAATAATTTTTAGTTATTTTAATGAAAAAAAAAGTTATTAATGCATTTATCTTCTGTAACAGTAGGCATTCATTGTAAGATTTTTTTAATTTCAAGGCAATACTAGAACTTTGTGTAGTTTAACTCTGTCATCTGGGTTTTGAGCAGAATTAAATCTGCAAGTGCAGCCACCCAGGATTATGATTGCATGATAGAAAATTACTACTTTTGGCACACTAATTCACCCGGTGAATAGAGTCCATAAAAACTAGGGATACGAACCAGAAAATGTTATTCATTTTGTTTATGGCTATTTAATTTTAATTATAATACTTTAAAGCCACTTAAATCTACAACTCCATTATATGTAAGTTAATGTAGCACATTTTGCAAAAATAAAAGAAGCCTGGTAATACAGATCACTACAGAGCCTGTAATTAGACCTTCGATGAGAGTTTCAAAGTGATTTTTAAATGTGCACGCAGCTTATGAAAAGTGCTTTACAAAAGCTCTGCTTCTGTCATTGTGACTTCACAAATATTTCTGTGGCATTGTCCAAGCTTCACTTTCATTCAAATTAAAAATGGAAATGTTTGTGATTGAGTAATCACCTCGCAAGTAAATATTCCCTGTACATAGGAAAACCAATTAATTTTCACATCTGTTTTCCTGTGTGATAATAAGGAATATTTTTCTACGAACCATAAAGGCCTTTAATATGATTAATGCCATTTTGCCTTGAAGAACAGACATTGGTGATGTTCATGTTCATGTTCATTTCATGTGTTTGCTTTGAAGAGATCATACAGGGTCTGATCTTACAGCTGTAATTTTGGCACCCATCACGATGGTCAAACAAGTTTACCTGCCACTGCCAACAGAATAAATCTCACTGCTGAATGCACCTGGGGAAGGATTTAATGAGCTGGGGGATCTTTTCTCTGCTGTTTGCTGCTTTTTCTTCTGAAGGAGCCAGTGCATTTATACCATTTATATGTTACTCATCAAAGGTTTTGTTCTCATCTGTGCTTTCCCAAATGGCAGTTAAGAATTGGCGTCTCACAGGGGTCCCTCAGGAGCAGTGCCATCTTGCCTGTGCCAGCAAGTCCCCTGACCCACCGAAAATTGGGGTGGGAAGGTGGGGTTTTCTTCCTGGAATAACTTCCTTGCAATTGAATTACATGTTTAAAACAGGCTTTCACTGCTTCCTGTTACAACGTTGGAGCTCACAGGTTTCCAGCGGTAAACAGGCTGGCTGTAGGCAATTAGAAAACCTCAGGGTTTTAAGAGTCTAGTCACTAAAATGTGTTAGAGCTCAAGTCATTGTTTAACAATCTGAGTCTCCTTACAGCTGTGAAACACTCCCATCATCAAGTAGGTCTCTGGGACTCCCTCAGGAACAGCAGGCTCTAGATATCCAGCTGCTAGGAACAAAAATAAATTTCTTTGAAGACTTATTTTGCCATCACATTGTGTGAGGACTTAGAAAGGCTGAACGATTTTAATCATTAATCTCCGTTCATCAAATCTTGTCATCCTTAACAAAACTCCAAAATAGTTTCAGCTGTGAGTTGAATGTCGATGACACCAAACTCTGTATGTAAATAATCAGTTCTGTGGTTAAGATGTGCCACACACAAGACATGCCTGTTGCAACTGGAATAATTCCTGCCCATGCAGAGACACTACAGAGCATTTAATAACTCATCATTATTTATGCTCTTTGGCTATCATGGAGGGGTAACAGCAGAATTTTAATAGCTATTGATCACAACCCTCTATTAACCAGTATTGTAGTCTATTTCATTAATGGTCAAATAGCCTGTGATACTGGCACATAGTGTTTGTTACCATTCCTATGGTATAATACCAGCTGCAGTAATCACTGCTATTGGAAGTGATGATCTCATCTCAACAGAACCTGTAGGTCTTTATTTTACTGGGGTGCAAAGAAAAGCTGTTTTTCTTTTCTCTTTTTCCAAGCTGTTTTTTTTTAAAGTAGTAACTTTTTATTTTTTTTCTCAAGGTTTTGAATGTTTACCGATGGCCTAAAAAAGAAAATAAATAAACAAGTTCATGGAAAATGTGGCTGTAGTTGATTCCTTGACCTTTTCCTTATAAACACTGAATAAGTGAATAGCAAGCATGTTACAAAACTTAGAGGTGAGTTCTTAATGACTTTAAGACTTTTCAGCTGGCAAATATCTCCAAACAAAGAGAAGTCTATTTCTTTAGACTGCTTTTCCTCTCAGTGATCCTTCTTTTTTATAAGCTATGTTTTGCTTTTCACAGCCTTCCACTCTTCTTTCTTGAGCAACCCAGAGACCATTAATGCTACATATGGGATGCACTAATCTACGATGGGCAGTCAGAAGAAGACGAGGTGTGGGGAAATGTGCTTGGTCTCTGTGTGCAGAAATACCTGAAGCATGTGCTTCAAAGGACAAGCATTTTATTGCTGGCCAAGTGCAGGGCTCTTGCATGAAGATCCAGAATGATTCTTTGCTCTTCTATGAGACAAACTCCTCCAGACTTCATGACAATTTTGCATTAGCGCTTCTTGATATCTATCCTCTGTCAGAGGGTCAAAAGGCCCTGTGATTGTTTAGGGAGAAAAACCTTATCCCCACTTCAGAGAGAAGATAACTTTTGGGGGTGCAGAGTTTGGATTGTCTTCCCAAATTGATACAGCATGGGAACGAAGAATAAAAAGTCCTAGACTGAGAACTGTTTCCAAGGGCTTTTATTTTCTTTTGAAGCATGAGCCAAAGCCAGTTGCAGGCTCCTGTGGAAATGTTCACATTAACATCAGTATTTAATTTTTCTGGGTTTTGGATCTATTTGAAGAAGGACAGAGAATAATGTTTAAATTGCTATAAACCATTAGAAATATTTTGACCTGCTCTTGAATAATTTTTTTTAAGCTGTGTGGTTTAGACTATGGTTTTATTTATGCTCATTGCTGCAATTAAGGGTGAGAACCCACCCAGTGCTTATGCAGAGCAACACACAGACTCCTGCAATAACCCTGCCAACCTCACCTTCTTTCTTTGTGCAATTTTCCACCAAGTTTTCTGATTTTTTTTTATTTAATTATTCCCTTCCAGAGAGGATTTTTCCTGTATCGTTATTTCCAAGAGCTTTCTGTCTGATTTATTTTCTATTTTCAGTACTCAATGAAGCAGAAAAACAATGTTAGTCTTTGGTGGACAGGGAAAATACCAGAAGTTTGTGAAGGTGGTCTCCAGATGATGCAGCCCTCACCAAAGCAATCGCCTCATTTGGTGTTTTCCCCGACAAGAGAGAGAAACTATGACAGCAGCAGGGCTGGCAAGAGCAGGTAAGCTGCCTTCACTGGCTGTGCTAAGAAATCACCAGCACAAACATGTTCCAGCTTTGGCAGTATTCAAGTAATGGCTATTACTGTTCCAGGGAGGAAATAATTAAAGCCATTTCTTGACTCTGACAGTTTGATACTGGTGGTTTTCAATAGCAAATTATCAACATCTGTACAGCAAAATTCAGCTACTGAAGCACTTATTCAGCAGGGCTAACCACAGAGGTACTAGGACTTTTTCATTTTCTAGATGTCCCCCAGTTAGATGTGACCTACAATTGAGACCTAAACTATACATAATGGTGAACTAAGTCTCTTGCATTAGAAATGTAAATAAAACCATATGGAAAGCTTAATATTCTGTGAAAAACCCAGTGGCAAATGTATCAAAGACAGACAATGAAAGACTGGAAAGACATCTGAATGGGTTTCTTAATTATGTTAACAATTTCAACTTTCCAGACCAATTCAGAAGTAAAATTTATACAATTCATTCAGTTCCACAAAAATTATGACTTTTCATTCCTCCCTTCCTGTGTAACTGGTTTGCTTAGTAAACACAAAGATAGTGTGACTGTACAAGCTGAAAACTCACATCTGTGGCCCATAGGAAGTAACACAGAACTGCAAATTTTTATCTTTGAAAGAAAAGGATAGTAAAAAACATAATCAAATAAGCTAACTCAAATACTCTTTTTAAAATGCTAGCTAGAAAAAGGGTAATACAAATCTGAGCAGGAATGAGAGGCTGTGACATATTTCTAAGAGAGAATTTGTTGTGGATTGATAATAAAAATACTGCTGTGTTATTCTACTGCTTATGTTGTAACTAAGTGTGTGTCAGGGTTTTATGTTATAATCCACTTTGGTCAAGGATTTACTGGTGTATAAAACACTAGTTTCGTTTGTAAATTTGCACTCCCTCTTCAGTCCCATTTTGCTGTTATTTAAGCTTCAGAACCTGATCAAGGTATAGTACAATTGCAGGAAAAATATGCAGTTGTTTTAAATTAGAGCATCAAACTTCAGAAATCTTTTGGGTGACCCGGTGGGAGATAAAAATAGCTTTGTATACCCATCGTCTGATAACTGAGAGGCTTTAAAATATCTAGAATCTCTGGTTACTTTGGCTGAATAGTCATGGCAGAACAGACACAAGAAAGAATATGCTGATTTCTAAGATAATGAATTAATGAACACCTCGTTTGCAAATATTTGGTCTGTGTGAGCGTTAGGAAATATAATCCATGGCAAAATTAGCAGCCTGCCTGTCGAGAATGGCTCTACACAGTTGGATCCTCCTGGGTCTGCAGCTGGGTGGAACCCATGCTAATCCTGCCTCCTGCTACTTCACTGCCAAGGAAGGAGAAGAAAATTATTATCATGCATCGACCCCGTCTCACCGTGTAGTTACTGATGCATTGGCACGTAAGGGCAGATCCCCGGCTTTAGATTTGTGATAAAGTTTTTATCCCACACTGCTCAGTTTGTGTAACAGACTGTTAAAAGGAGTTGCTTTGCATGACTATGCAACCTGAACTGAGCCAAAAAATGTTACAAGACTAAATACACAATTTGTGTTCATGTTTTTATTTCCTCTTTTAACATTTCCACATAAATACAATTTATAAATGTATACTTTTGCTATAAAACAAGCACATGGAGCTAGTTGAATTGTAGAAACTTCTATGTTGTAAGCACAAAGTGTAGAGAAGATGGTGCATAAACCCCAATTTTCTTTCATTTCGGTTGTGTTAGAACAAAAGGAAACCAAACAGTAGTAAAGTAAACTTTTAATGCTACTGAAAGATTATGGTCATTACAGCCCTAATCAGCTAACTAGGCTGTGGCAAAAATCACCTATAGACACTGGACAATTTAACCCTTACTTAAGAGAGAAACATGCTTGAACTCCTAGGAAATCTGAGCAATTTACTAGAAGTTAGATCAATTTAATTTAGATATTGGTATGCAAGTGCAAATCAGCCTAATAATGCATTGAATTGATTGTAGACAGTTATATTTTGAAATTGATAAGGGGGATAATCTCATAGTAACGATGCATTATCATATAATACAGCAATTTTCAGTCCTCATTTCAAGCAGACTGTCTTGCAGGTTATGGTCAGATTTAACCAGTATCCATCATGCAAGTGCTCCTTCTAACCCTCAGGGAAAAGTAGGTCACTACATTTTTTTGTGGTACAAAATCCAAGTGCTGTGAAGAGAAATTAAATGCAAACTATAGTTGTACACTTTTGAAAAGGAAGGGAAGCTGTTGTGTTTGCAGTCAGATATACATTATATAGAAGAAAATAGCTAGGTGAGTATTTCTTTTTGCTCTTAATCTTCTTTTTACATGAATGTGGACAGAGCAAGTCTATATATTGTCTTTGCATCAGTAGCACCTTCAGACCTTGTGGTGACTTATTGCAATGAGACCAGTATGAATCAATATTAATTGGCCACTTACTTTAAGGCTACTTAATTAAGAGTAATACAATGGAACAGCTTCCAGGCAAAGCCACGGTGCCTTGATTTAGGGGTGTGTTTGGGGGCGGGGGTAAGGATGAAGTGAAGCCGCTTTATTTTGCAATTGAGATTTTCTCATATAAATTTAAATTGAGTTTAAAAAGAGGAACTGAACGGGTGCAATGAATAAACTAAAATGACTGTTCTGTCAGAATCTAGGCTGTTTGAGTGGACTTACAGTTTCATGCTGGGGTACCAAAGAGTCTCATTGCCTATCCAGGTCATCCCGGAGCATCCAGCATGAAGCTGTCTGAAGTTAATGATAAAAGAAAATTACTGTAGCTGGGGTTGGAGTGAGCAGAAGTTGCATCACTGCTTTGTCACTTTGACCTTTAATTTTGTATTCCTGCCGAATGTATCAATGGTATCAAATTGTAGCTATTTATTTACAATATCTCTAATTGGGGAAATCCACCCAGCTAATTTGAAGTGTATTTTTTCCTAGGAATCTCCATAGTCCACTCCTAATTTTTCCCTACCCCTTGATGCTTAGGGAGAAGTCTTTTTTTTTTTTTTTTTTTAATCAGGTTGGTTTAGGCAGCAATTTGTACTATATCTGACAGCCTTGTGTATTGTGTATGTTTGACCAGAGTCATGTGCAAGTTGCAGAGCAGAGAATACAACCCACTGTGTCTCTAACGAAACCCTTGGGTTTTGCACCTCCATATATTTCTGTTTCTCAACGGCCAGTGAAGAAGGAAAGTAAGGGAAATCTCACAGAATGAATGCCATGAGGGATTGTTTCTCATCTGCTCATATTTACACAAAAATAAATATAGAGTATTATGCCTTTAAAAGTTGAAGCCCTTGAATGGAGGTTTGTGCTTAGCAGGCATATGTCAAGAAGTCATCTGCAACAGAACTAGGTTTGTTTTTTGTCATCACTTGCAATATCCTGAATCTCTGCTAGCTATTGCAAACAGTTTGGTGAGCAAGCAGATGAGATGTCAGAGGACAAAGTATCACCCTCTAAGGGAAAAGTCTTGGACATTGCTAAGAAAAAGGCAAGAAGTGGGATTCAATCAGTGAATTGATTCTTGTACACAACATTTTCCAAAAGAAAGAAACAAATCTTAGAAAATATTTTTTATATATATCTGAGGCTAGAAAAATTTTTCTTTTCATCTCCTTATTGTACTAAATGGTAATGTGTGTTTTCTGAACATTATAAATAAAGGCAGACAACTCCTTAGTTTCTGGATAATTTTACTGATAATCTTTTAATTGATGTTATGATCTTGGCTGAAATAATCCATTCCAGTCTGTTGGTTTTTTTAATTTTTTGTTCAAGTGTATACATTTCTAGTGGCTGACAGGTGTCAGTTCTCCATATTCAAAAGTTTGTGTTTTTGAAGGTTTTGAAGCTTAGGAGCTACAGAACTTGCTTCTTAAAGTATTTAATCTCAGAGTTTTGTCAGGAATCTGAAAAACCATGCTTTGTTTCTTGAGTCTTCTATAAGGGACATTAGTTTCTCCCAACAAACATGCTTTAAAGTTTTAACAATGAAGAATATTTTTTTGAATACAGAGAGTATTCTTCACAAACCTCTCTGAATCTTTTGCTTACTCCTTTTTACTGTTCGCTCATTTTCTTCATCACGTTTGTGGCATCACCGTTATGATTCTTTGATGGGAGGGTGTCTCTGACTTTGTCTTTCAGGAAAGACCATGGTAGAGTTGAGCTTATGAGAAAATTGTGCCCTTGGTGTGAAGCTGTGTTGTGCTGCTTCTACTGTCAGTGTTCTTTTGTCAAAGGCTTCCATTCCTGTTCTTCTAACATCTGTGCCGGGTTACATCCAGTCTGTCGCTCCATCAGCTGCAGAGCAAACAGGAGGGAACAGCTCTTTCCTATCTCTCTCTGGTCCTTGCCATAGTTAATGCACAATGGTATTAATTCTTCCTCTGCCATTGCTTTGGTGACTATGACAATAGCAATCTGATGTCTATTCATATATATGAAGAGAGAGGAAGAGCAATAGTGACACCTTCCAAGATGAGTATATGTAACTCATTGCCTCTCAGTGCTAGTGCTGGAAGAGCATGTGTCCATGCTCCAGCAAACATTTGCAGAGATTTTACTGGGCAGAAGCCCCCAAACTTTTGTGTGGGCGAAAACATTGCTATCTTGTGATCTAGTGTTAACACAGACAACACTAATAAATTGCAAAACTTACTGGGATGTTTCCTTTTCCTCTCAAAAAATAAAATTATATAAAGTAATATTTCTCTCCACTGCCATCTAGTGAAGTTATTGCATTGTGTAAAGGCTTTGGGACTCTCTGTTGAGCATTATCGTCACTAACTATATCTTAGTAGCCCACAGGACTTTGTGCAGAAAATAAAGTTTGAATGCAGAGTAGCTAATATTCATCCTTAGGCCAAGAGCAAATAGTACAAAATAAATGAGGTATAATAGATTTAATAATAGAACTCTAATAATGGTTGCAATTATAGCGATACTTAGAAGGGTTTACAGACATTATCAGAAGAGAAGTGATTTAAACACAAAGGTTTGAATAAAGGAAGGACCAAATCTCTGCAGGCCAGTGGAATGGTTTAAATTCAGGCTTTTTTTTTTTTTGCAGAAAGTACACAGGTTTCATAGGGATGAAACCAATACAAGTTAAAAAATAAAAATGTTAACTCTTTTGGCAAATTTATGGTTCCTGTTTTCTGAGCCATCCTAAAAGACTTCAAGCTTTAGATGAAGTTATTGTCTGTTTTTACTGAAGGCTTCCAGAACCTTACAGAAAGTTTACTCTCACATAGCATATCCCTTTGCTAAGGTCTGAAAGGGACCTCAGAAGTCATTTGGGCATTGTCCTCTCTCAAATCAAGCTTATAATTAAGAAACTATTACTTCCTTCTTCATTTTCATATATTTTTCAGGGCATTGTCATGCAGCCCCTCAGTTTTCTCCAGCTTAAGCAGCTGCAGTTCACTCCATCCTTTCAAATACATCTCCAGTCCTTCCTGATCCTCCTTTTTTGAGTCTCATGTACCAGTCCGCATCTTCCACCTCATGTCTGTATCTTCAAATCCACAGGGTGATTCTCACCAAGATCCTCACTTAAGTCCTTTGGCCTAGAACTTGATTGATGCTTTTTGAAAACAAGCTTTTGAGATTTTTTCAATAATTCCCAGGTCATGTGGGGCAAAAGACGCAGTGGGTGTGCTCTGGTTTTCCTGCTTCCACTGCCAGGACAGGCATCTAGCCTGGTTCCACTGTAGAGCACGTTACACCTCTTCATTCCTGCTCAGGTCAATGAGCTTGATTTTGTTTCAAGATCCTTGACTATTTTTGTAACATGCAAGTAGGTCAACCCATCTCTTCCCGATAGTGGAAATAGCTAAAATAGGACATACAGCTCTAAAATAATTACTCTCTTCATGTGTCATTTAGTGAGAAAAACCTCTCAATATTCTTGTGAAAGTCATCTTAAAATCAGAAGCTCTTCCCAACATCACAAGCTAAAATTATTTTAAATTGAAAAAAATGACGTAATGTTAACATGATTTAGAAGGAAAAATCTAGACGAGTGAAAACCAGATCACTTTGGTGGCTGAAATCTTTATTTCCATTGCATAGCTAAGCAGTATCTCTGCACTCTGGTTCATTTACCATCTTTCCATTTCAGTCTCAGAAGCATGATGGACAAGCACAAATTCATATAGGGCTATTCTGTGCACTTCTCTGTGTAGCTTCAGTAGCAGCATGGGGTTTTTTTAATCTGTTTTTCAATTTTGTTCTACCAAACTTTCCACAAAATCTACTAGGCAACATTTACTGGCAAACTTTGTATCATTCAGCCCTAACTGATTAAATATTATCTTAAAATAGAAACAAAATATTAGTTCATATTGTAACTTGAGGTTAACTGCTGAAGTGTGTGCTTCCAGGCAGGAACTGGACGTGTACAGACTTGCTATATTTTTTAAGTTGTGGAAAGGAAGTGAAGAAAAACTGGTCATCTGGCAAATAAAAGACAAGTGCAGAGTGGAATAAGTATCTGCTTATTATTTATTTTGTAGGAAGCTCTTATTTAACATTTTCCAATGGATCGTGTCATAAAGTGGAAATTACAGAACACAATTTCTTAACTTCCTTTGCTAAAATGTTTGGGAAATTCAGGAGACTGAAAAAATCTGCTGCTTGTAGTTCTGAATGAGCTTGCTATATATTCAGTAATTTGAGCCATGTTTAAAGAAGAGTAAAATCCTTTATTTAGTTTACTGAAGAAAGGATAAATAGGATTGAGTTGTAGCCACTACCCTCCTGAGCCAAGCTAAGTGACTAAAGGGGGAGTTGTTTTACCTGTCTCTAGAGACAATGAATAACTGTCTTCTAAATAATCTTAAATCACACAGTGTGCCCAGGCACAGTTACAGTCTGCCAGGGCAGCCAGACAGTGACCGTGCTGCTAATTATAAGTAAGCAGACGGTTTGGTTCATTGGCAACTTCAGTACTGATCTTCTGCTGAATAACATTTAATTTCCAGCCAAATTGCATTTAAGCTGCTTTGTTCCAGGAGTTCCCTTCCTGAGTTAGAAGCAATGACATTTGAACACTTAATTGCATATTGCCATAAGAGTTACACTTCATTTTTATTGGAAAAATACGGTTTTGAGTAGAAGACTTCAACCAGTGCATTATCTTTATTTACAGTTTCACCCAAAGTGTTGCAGGCAAAAGGCATAGAGTGAAGCCACAACGTGGTTCCTAAGCAGCCCTATTATCAAGAAAGAGCTAAGAAAATACATTATGTTCTTAAAGATATTAAACACGTCAGGAGGAAGAAATAAATTGCATTACTATGGTATTGCATGGTTCCCACTGTAGTCTCAACCAGAGTTTTAATTCCTTGTTTTGAAGTTGAAGGTTTTAATATTAAAGAAGTTCTCTTTTGTTCTTTCCATGATTGTTTATGTTGGACCTCACCTACTCCAAGCTCTTTTTTAGTTCCCCAAAAACATCAGCGCTCATGGGCATTCCTACAGCTGATCAAGCAATGTAAATTGCCTTTGTGTCTCAGGCTAAGAAGCTGTGTGGCAGATGAAACGGCATGTCACCTTCTGTAAAAAACAAGAAAGAAAAACTCCAGGAGTGCAAAGCCACTTGCTCTTCACTTGGAGCCAGCTGCTTGATGGATAGGTAGCTGTAGAAGAAAGATGAACACAGAGCATTTTATTGAGACACAGGAAAGCTCAAGATTGATGGCATACCCTAGGTTTTGTGATTCTGTTTGCATACTTCTTCTACACGTACTATTAAATCCAGACTGGAGAACAAAGGTAAAATATTGTAGGATGTGCTGAATATGGCTTTGCACTGACTTATAATGCTGTCTTGTTGTCATTGCATGATTGTTTTTAATTCTATACTGTAAAAATTATCTGTTGAAAAGATTAATCAAGCTGAGCAGGTATAAGAATATTAATCTGTGAAGAATTACAGCAGTTGGATTTTATAAAGCTCTACTATGATTTCTCATTCTGCCAGTAAGTGGAATACTGTTCTGTTTCCACAAGAAAAAAAAAAAAAAAAAAAAAAAAAAAGGGACATTGAGAATGATCCCAATGAAAAATATACGGATTTTACTTATAGCTCCAAGTAACATACATTAACTACAGAAATGGCTTGTTTTAAGTCAGACTTCTCTGATCTGTCTCAAAACAGGCTTTTGTTGCTTGGGTTTTTTTTCTTAGAAGTCATCCTGGCTGTAATATCCCCTCTACCTGCTTTCCAGTAGAGTAGTCACTACATTCCACCTTGTACACAGGGTCTCCATTACATGTAAAAATGGATGCAGAACAAAAACAAACAAAAACATAGGGAGAAGGGAGGAAGATTAAGTTACAAACTTTGAAGGTGGTCCTGTCACACAAGAACAGCGTCAGACCCAAGATCCACCTCATCCAAAATCCTCTGTCCTAACTCAGCCAAGACTGAGAACATAGGAAGAGTTCAAGAATACACAGGCAAATAGTGGTATTTCCACTGAATTCTTTCTATGTTGCTTCCTGAGCCAGAGGTGGTGCAGGCTTCATGAATTTTTCTTCCATGGATTTTCACACTCCCTCTTTGAATCCAAGGAAACTTTTGGTATTCTGGTCCTGACTCTGCAACAACCTTTGTACCTCTGATCTCAAAGGATGACGATCCAGGGCAATTTTGGGGGTCCTGACCCTATTGGAGTTGACCAACTTCCCCTGACCAGGGCTCCATGCTTGCTTCCAGGTGCACAGTTTGTATCTAGTGTACAGGGAGCCCAGATCCTCAGAAGGAATGGCATACAAGTAAAGACTTTTAGGGAAAATAATTTGCAGTCTACCTGTTTTAGACTGTCTTGATGGACTTAAAAGTAATGTCATAAAGATCTCATATTTCTAGAGAAAAGCAGAACTCATCAGCAATATAATATTGTGCAGATTTATTTGCAGTTTGTGTTTTCTTCCCATTTACTGATAGAGTAAGATGCTTAAGTAAAAAATGTTTTAAAAACAAATTAGTTTTATTTTTCCAGGAAGAAGGCATAGAGATACTGCTAATAAGGACAGATTCCTTTGATGTCAGGCCTCACGCTGCATAAACTTCATGGACCCATCATTAGTTCTTGTCATCTCTTAGGGTCTTTTGGCTTGAGGCCAAACAATTGATATAGTAGAGAGCTTCCAGCTAAAATAACAGCCTCTGCATCTTTATCTTCCCATCCATCAGATTGTTGGTGGAAGATAGGGCTAATTTGTCACTCTGCCCACTTGGAAAAGTTTGATAAATGGCTTAATTAGACTTTTCTCCTTTTCTTTTCTTTTCTTTTCTTTTCTTTTCTTTTCTTTTCTTTTCTTTTCTTTTCTTTTCTTTTCTTTTCTTTTCTTTTCTTTTCTTTTCTTTTCTTTTCTTTTCTTTTCTTTTCTTTTCTTTTCTTTTCTTTCTTTCTTTCTTAAGAAATCATATTTCTTGAGAACTAGAGGTTGGGAAAACAATGGCTAAGGATTGAATTAGAAAAGGAAAATATTTTTTCATTGGTAAAGATCAGAGGAAACGTGACCAGTTGGTTGGAAGGAGATTCAAGGTAAAAAAACCCAAACCACCCTAACACACAAGAGTTCTCTGAGCTATGCAGCTACCCAATGACTCTGGGCAGACCAAGTATCTGCAGAACCATCAGCCTGCAGAGTGCCATTTTAAATATGCTGTCCCCCAAATTAGGGTGCACCTAAACCTTTGTGTTTAAACCTCTAAAATAGATAACAAGGCACCATTTTACCTAAAATAACATCTAGATATATAATTAACTACCTCTGTTTAATGCTTTTTAAATCTTCCAGTGTGTCATCTATATTGAAGGGAACCATGTTTTCCAGGAGGATGCTGAGGTTAGTGCCTACACCAAAGAGAGGACTTTGCTTCAAATCTCATTCTTCCGTTTTGGGACAGAAGGGGAATGGCCCAAGGCCACGTGCAATTCTTCTCTTGATGGGTCAAGGACTGAATGAGTCCGGATCACAGTTTTTGAAGGTTTCTCCTCAGAAGATGCTAAAGGTAAAAGGATATTAGCATTTTCTCCTTTTTGTGAGGTCGTTTCATGGCTTATGAATAAAAAACCTATATGGATTAAAATCAGTGGTTTTGATGCTTTTTGAACTTTCAGCCAGAAAAAAAGGGAGAAAGAAGCCAAGTAAAGTTTTTCTCTCAACTGTTGTTTCAACCATCAGGTTTGGATAACTTATCTCTCCCTTTTGCATGCATAATTATGACATGAATGCATATGTATTCACACATGTGAATGTGTCTGTGACAGCTGGCAAATCTTAGCAAGTTAGATACGTCTGGACTTAGTATTTCTTATCATTCTGCTCTGTAACTGTTTTGTTTGGGTCACTGAGGACATATATTTCTCCTTTCTCTGACATAAATGAACAAGGCAATAGACAACCTGCATCCTCCTTTTCTTGATAAACTGTCTGGAAATCGGATGTAATTCAGAAATTATTTTAAAACTGTTTAACCTCTAGGCAGAAACTTATTTTAGTAAGGAAAAGACAAATATTTTTCAATTAAAAAGATTTAGAATCTCTTTCTCGGTAGTACACTAATCTGAAATGACACTGTGGGGTAATAGGCCTGGTATTAATGCTTCCCCAAGGAAATGTCTTATCTTTTGCACTAAATTAACTGTGTCTTTCTCACACATCCTAAAGCTGTCAGTTTGGACATTCTGTGTAAGGAAACATCTTCTGATTTACAGTTTCTGAGAAGGAAGGCAAAACAAATGTGCTTAAACAATAATGACCTCTTACGCCCCACTCTCCACAGCCCTTTCTGAAGCAGAGAGCCATTACCGTTAAATCATTAACACTCCTGCCAAGGTCACAGGGACAGGTTGTGGGAGTAGCCTCCATGTGGGTGAAATCCTGGAGGCATTACATGTGTAAAGGCACAGGGGCAAATGCCAGGATAAAGTGCCGATGAATCAGGATAACAGAGAGGTCTGCATAAGGGCACCATTACGGAGAGTTTTGCTGGCCAGCCTGCAGACACCCCTATGGTCACAACCAGAAACGATTGTGGGTTACTGATTCTCCTGGCTTCTTGGTGGCCTCTCTGAGACCAAATAATGGCAACACAAACGTTACGTTGGGAGTGCTCTCCACCTCTGCAAGCCAAGGTCATCAAAGGGGGACTTTGGTGACACAGTGCCAACAAACGCTGGCATGTTCCTGGCATGGCTGGCAAGGTGGAATAGTGCGGCTCCAGTGCTCACTGCCATTTCAAGAGCTTGCTCCATCACATCTTGCCAGCCACGCCAAGATCATGAGATCTTTAAATGTGGGTGCAGACACTTAACAGACACTTGACATGGAGTCTGTTACCTTCCCTGCACCAGTTTGCAATCTCTGAGATGCATAATAAGCCATCAGAAGCCTTTCCTGGGCTACTCTTGCTTGCTCTTCATTGCTGCTTTCACCTGGGACTGTGGCAGGAGGGCCAGGCTTTGCAGAAAATGCCTCATGCTATTCTGCATCACCCTGCTGCAACATCAGTTGCAAAGTGCCCTGTTTGTAGAGAAGAGCTTTAAGTTGAGGCTTGTTGTAACTATGAGACATCTTTACTATAATAGAGAAAATGATGTAAAAAAGTATGTCATGATCATTTGGTATTTCTTATTTCTTTGTGCAGTCTTTTCACTATCTTTTGTTAGAAAATCAAGTCCAGTGCCCTGCAAAAGTTTTTCACCTCAGGGAGCGATTCAACACACCCTGACTCACATGAACAGAGTAATGGTCAAGGCTGGACCAGCTGCTACAGACAAAGCTACTCATGTGCAACTTTACAGGATCTGGTCCCAGGACAGAAATTGCCCGTATCTCTACCCAACTGAAGATAAAATGTACTTGCAGCTTTAGATCTTCACTAGGAAATCTAATTTATCTCATTGCAGAACCTAAATGTTCAACAAAGTGGCTACACATTGGGACATGAAAAGTGCATTTGCAGGATTATTTTTGCATCAAAGGGAGAAAAAATTAAGCAGTTTCTGCTGTATAAAGAAATGTCTCAGACACAAGGGGAAAAAAAGGAATTCGATCTCTGTGTTGCTGATTTGCTATTTTAAAGTAAGTGAATATTTGCAGTATATTTTACTATATTTTAAAACTAAGAACTGTCAGAAACAAAGCTCACTAAGTAAATTCATTTTTATTTAGAGCCAGTTAATCCAATATGTTTTGACTTGCTCTGCCACTTAGTTTACTTGGAAATTAAAACCATTTTTAACAAACCAAAACATTTAGATTGTTTTTTAGTGAAATCAGCGTATAGGAAGATGTAAAATGAATGGTGCACTTTGGACCATTAAAAAAGAAGCTTCCAATTACAATTATTTCAATTTATGTGCATTAAAAAACAAACTTAAAACTCTACAGGTACTTTGAAAAGAAAAATAATTATCCACACTTTCACCTTATGATTTGCAATGAAAAAATATTCATTCAATTTAAAAAAATCACAAGGGTCAGAGGATGGGATTTCTACAGATACTGAGCATCCAGGAGAACTGGCCAGAGTAGATTGGAACTAACTGGAAGTTTTGCAGCCAAGTCTTTTGTAAATCCAGACATATCTGCAGTTTTTATCCTGCCTAAATTTGTTATGATACGGCACAGGAGCAAGTCCTGAGGAGTACATCAGTGGTACAGCATGGAGAGTAGAGCTAATGGAAGCCCTGGTCATGAAGTGGACACAGACCAGTAAAAAGCCTTAGGCATTTCCAATATCAGAGATTGGTTGTGTTGTAGGACTAGAAATGCTCAGTAGCTGGAAGTATTTGATGTCTCATATGAACATGCAATAGTTAGTCTGACAGGGCCATGATACCTCACCTTCACATGGTCAGCGATCTTGCAATGTGTTGGTTCATTTAATGATCAGATTAGGCATTTAGGGAGATGAACTTGGTTTCTTCAAGTTCTCAGGTGTCCTCTTTTTTTTTCTTAGTAGATTACAACATGTAGAATAGACTCAGATTTTTTTTTTTTACAAGTATATTTAATATCATTTGCAAAATGATTGTAAATCTGCCATCAATTTGCTTGTTTATCTGTACAGTCATATAACTTTATAAGAATCTGTTACACCTGAGAAGAGATGAATAGTTCATAACCTGTTAAAATTACTGTACAAAAGTCCTATCTAGCAGTTTATCTTACAATGTGAAATGAAGCATACTTTTATTACTTCACCTTAGAGTGAAGAAGACACAGCGAGTTTTATTCAAACCAATTCCTAATTGTTTTATTGAGAGGCTGAGCTGAAATCTGTACTCCAGCTCTTCATAAAATGCTTGGAAAATAGACTTTTCAGTAAGGGTTTTCAAAATGATGCCTTCATTTTTATCCAGTTGAAAAGTTTAGACTGAACAGAGAACAAACAGAAGCAAAGGGCCAGATTTATTGAAGCATTAAAAAACTTCACAAATAGATCCCAGGTGGAGTTCAGTCATGAGTAAAGACTTCAGAATTTGGTCATAGTGATGACCTTCAGATTGCTTAGCTATGGACCAAGTTCACTTCTGGAAAGAGTAGGTGGAATCTATCACAGTAATGACTTTCTCCCTGAAAGGAAGAAAATTACAACCTTCCACCCTCTCACGGCACAATCATCTTTTAGTAGCAGTTTTAGTTATTGGGAGATCTTCTGTTGAGATTTGGCAATTATAAGTAAATGTGTATTATTAATGGCTTGATAATTTGGGTCAATTGCATATTAATATGAATTAATTTAACTACATTTTATTTTCAATACAGATTCCAGTTGCTCCTGGACTCACTAAGAAGGTAGGAGGGAAACACAGTGATGACTGGATATAAACCAAGCATGAGGACATAAAGCAGAGGATATGTATGTACTCAAAATGGTTTATATATGCTTGCTTTGATCTTTAAATGTAAACCTAATGCTTATCACAAGTTAGTAATTGCTTACCAGAACCAGATTTGCCTTTCGCTTTAGCATCAAACTTGAGGTAATGATAACAGCATGAAAAATAGCCTTGAAGTTGGCAACATGAAAAACAGCTTCTGAGTTGTTAATGCTTTGGACTCTTTTGGCTTTATTTGCCTGCAGAACCAGAAATTTATGTATTACCCTTTCAAATTGCTTTGATAAATCTCATTCCCTTTAGGATTAAACATTCCGGAACATTTTTCTGCCTCACTGAGCTCTTTCAAACAAACATGAGTTAGTTCTTTAGCTCAAAATTTATACTTCTGAGGCCTAATTCCCCTTGCCTCTAGCATTTATCTAGTCATGTTCATTTGTGCAAAGTGACCATAATGTTACTCTTCTGATGTCGTGCATACCTGCTTTGTGCACTCGGAGAGGTAGAGAGATCACACGTGGCACTGAGCAGTGAGAAGCAAGACTCGGCGTTTGCTTCTGCAATGTCCTACAGCAGCAAGTTGGATGGGCAGGTGCCAAACATCATATTTAGATGCAAATCCAGGAGACTTCTGTGCTTCGTGTGAGTGCAAATGCGGGCTTAACCACTAGGTAGTAGCTACTCTGTGATCTAGCATATCTCCACTGAATTCAGGCTAAGCTGAACACACACATACAGGCAAGATTTCTCACCTCTCGTAAATACTCATACACAAATATTTGCAAAATAAGTACTGGCACAACATGACTCGGCTCTCTTGAAATAATTGAGCTACCTGATTTATACCACTAATTCTCATTCACTGTGCTGTAAACTCCTGGAAGTTGACCCTTTTCGTAAGAATGTGAAACAGAAAACTGAAACTGTTTTTTTCTGCAAGAAAGGTACCCCCGAAAATACTATCAAACACTGCAAATCTCTACCAGGGTGCTGCAGTGCCACACAGCCAAGACTTTGCTGGTGTGCGTGTTCTTTTATGTTCAGGTGGACAGTGCTGGTCTGGTTAGAAACAGTCACATGTGCTGGTGGTGACACTAACGTGGCCTCCTGGGAGCTGATCCAAGCAGGCGATGGGCAGCCAGTGAATTTGGTGTGGGAGAAGGTGATTTTACAGGGAAACATGGACGCAGCTGATCAGGTTTTGAATGGCTTCTCTGGTGACCTCCATTTCTAGCTCTTTGGAAGGATATCTTAACCAGCCATAATCCTTTTGGTTGCCTGGCCCTTAGTCTTAACAAAACAATTTTCTGAAGTGACTGAGGGCAAAAAATAAGAATTTTGTGAACGACTCAGGTTTTATGAGAGTTTGCTGTGAGATCGCTTTATCTGAAGCCATTCTCCATTTTTCCTCTTGGCTTTTCTAGCAGCTGACTGTATCAAAGCTATGTATTAACACAAGGAATATCTCAATAAACCGTTCATGTACTGCATTCAATATTCATCTAGTAGCTTAGAGGAGGTAAGTAGCTGACAAATGGCACAAAAGTGATACAGACTTGATAGAAAATGAATTTTTGTCCCAGCAAATCTTTGTAAAGAAATCAGTGCTCAGGAAGAAGGAAGGAATGATCCATCCCAGCTCAGAGCCTGAGGCTTCTATATATTAGTTTAATAATTCATCTTCTGTTTAATCTCAAATTATATGTCCTAGTGATGTAGCAGCACTTCAATGAGTGAGATGGCTCACTAGATAATACAGAAAAAAAATATCAAGTTGAACAAGAAGAAAAACAGTTTGTGCTTCAAGATTATGACTGGTTTAGAATTAATGGGACTTTTAAAAGGCTGCCTACTTTTTCCTACATGTGTGTGGTATGTCATATAAGGTCTGGTTTGGGAACAAGGCTTTATATCACAGAATCACAGAGGCTTTATATATGATATAGTACAGTTCTGAAGTACTGAGGTGTAATAGACAAAAACAATCTACAGCGAGATACGTCTGATTTGTCTTTTACTTTGCATCTGACCTGATGTTTGGCTGCTAAACAGTCATCCTCTGTAATTGGACTTAAAAAGTTACACTCTCTTTTCCTTTAGTGACAGGGAAACTGCTAAAGGAAGTCTCTGCCGTACTCAGTTTAATCTAGATGATCATCCAAATGCACAGATGTTTATTCCAGCCTTCTCTAGAAACGGAAGTGGGACTCTTCCAATCGCACTGCTGTGGTATTTCAGACACTCTGGACCGGGCAGGATCCATGCAAAAATGCTCTCCCTTGCACTGAAGTATTGCCACACTGTTGATACTTACTCAGCTCAAGGAAGGAGTGAAAAAATGGCGAAAATACCGTAAAGCAGCTTGCAAAGTATTTTTTTTCCAAAGCTTGATTTTGTGATTAAAATGTAAAGTTTAGCTGCTATTTTATCGAAATTGATAAGATTCATTTCTAACTCACGTGTTGTATTTTCACATATTATGGATATAGTTACATCTGGAAGCAGATAAATATAGTTCCAAATTAAATTAGAGGTGACTCATGTTAGACTTCAGTGCTTTCATATACTGGCTTCTTAATAGATTTCATGTAGTAAGTTAGAATTTGCCAGTGCCAGTGACATTGTTTATACATGTTTTTACTATTTGTAAATTCAGTCATATTCCTATTGCATCTATTGTCAATTGAATACAGTATACATTAAAAATTGACCTTTTAAACCTTTCCAGGTAAAAGGTAACCAAACAAAACAAACTAATAGAAGGTAAATGTGATTTCAGTAGCAGTGGTTTTATGGCAATTTAATTCTGTGGATCTTGGACTTACTCCTTTGGTATCATTGTCCTTAAAAAAAAACCCAAAAACAAACAAACAAAAAGCTATATGGAATTATCGTCATTGCTATCAATAAATGTTCTACTGCCAGAAAAACTTTTTCTCACTAACCAATTCAGGCACCTCTACAACACTGAGAACTAAACAAAATAGTTATTTTTAGGAATATAAATGTACCCCAGAACTTTGGAAAATGATGCGCCACTGTTAGTACTCTAGGAGTTTCTGTACATAAGCAAAAGATTTCTGCCATTCTTCCCAAATATTTATATCTACCTTTTAATGTGTCTGTTATCCTTAATTTTTCTAGGTATCTGCACAACCCTTTCGAATTTTTTTCAATATTATAAAACACTTAACATTCAAAATTCACTTTAGCACTGTGCATACAAACTGATTGCAGAGAAGGCTCTGTGGTTGTAAATTAAAGAAGAGGCTTTTAATGTAATATCTATTCTAATATTTATTCTTAGAGGAGATATTAATTTAAACAAAATACTAACCAAGTTTAAAATGTCCAGCAAAAGCCAAACTTACAGTTAAGAAAAAGCAAGCTGTGAAAGCTCCATCTCTAGAATGGTTTAAGTGACCTTTAAGAAACTTTGGCCTGGTGCCAGCATACATCACCTCCATATTATAACTATATTTTGGAAAAAAATATCACCACTTGGGAGCTGTATTTCCTCAGGTAACATCAGCAAAGCATGTAAAATTCCTCCTGTTTAAGCCAATGTAAGCTTGTGAAATCTGTACACTTCTATGAAGCATTTATAAAAATGTGATGGTTTTGGACTCTGCCTGTAAAGGCCTTTCTGTGGTGAATGGCAGAAGTACCATCTACAGGACATACTTTTAATACTGATGGAAATGGAAAAAAACAAGCTCAGCCAAATCTGAGGCTCCAGGCCTAGACTGAACACTGACAAGCTCTCTCAGCTATGTCCAGCTGCAGAGGAGGATGGGGAGTTCAAGAAGTGCACGGTCTATCAATGGCTTCTATGTGCCTCTTACTGCCCTCCTATCTTAATGTCCCACAGTCATCTGTCAGAAAAATGAGTTTCAAATATGCCAGCACTTTCCTCCTCAGTGGTGAAGGAAGCACCACCACAGATTCCACCCGCAGCTCAGATTTCTCTCTCTTCTTATCTTCCTCCCCATTGGAGTGGAGGGAGATGGGATGGTAAGTTGAACTAAATGCCTCTCTTTTATATGGTTAAATTAGGAAAAATGAATCTACCTTAACTCCCTTCCCCAGCAACACCACACAATGGTTAGCTGGAGCAGTAACTAATCAGTCCATCTGCTGGTATCCTAATTACAGGTACCGTAATGGTGGGTTTTGTCTTGGTGTATGAATATGGAAGAAAAAGCCAAAGAAAATTAAGTTCAGGTGACCCAAACAAGAGGTTTTTTGTGTTTGGTTGTTTTTTTTAACCTGTTAAAAAATCAACAAGTTCTAATTGTTCTGGAATATTATTCTCAACCAAATTAATTTAGTACAGTTCCAGCTTGCAAATAATTTTCTCTCTAGAGTTGTTGTCTTTATGAATTATATAAAGCAAAATAAATCCTTCAGCTCTGAATTTAAACACCCTCCCTTGGTACTGCTCGTTTGGTGGGCAGTGGCACCATTTGTGCAAGAGAATTAATGAATATTTATATGATCTTGACTTTAGAACTAGCAATGTCTCACACTGATAAAGTGTGAGAAAACAATAGGATAGGCTGGCACATGTACCATGACATATTAAATTAGTATAGCCAGGATAAATACCTAAAAATGCCACTATGTATTAAATTAATGTATCAGCAGTGAATGACTGCGATTCCCACCTCCTTGAATTTCAGGAAAGAACTTCCACTTTCCTGAAGGGCCTCTCTTTTAACAGGGGGGCAACTGAGATTGCTAAAATAAGCAAGCAAAACCTCAAGTCAAATGGTGCCAGGCTCCAGTCTGAATCTGCTCTATGTGATCCCATCAGCCTCAAACAGCCAGCAGGCAATTACTGCTCGGAACAGCAAGGCATCTCCAGGGTGCCTGGTCTGCTGTCATCATTTATCAGCAATATGTTGAAAAATTCATCACTGTAACTGAAATTGTATCTTGTTCTGCTTCCCTGAAATGCAAGGTCAGCCCTTAACATGGGGATAGGGACATCCCTTCCCAACAGAACTTTAAAAAGCTTGCTAAAATCTTGCTTTGCCCTTTTGTCTTAATAATAAGATACACTGAGAACATAATACAAGGAAGGTTACATCTGCCATGCAATAAAATTAATAAACAAGCTCATACAAAATACTTACAGCATGTAAGAATATATTTTTGTTGTTGCTCTTTACAAAGGCTGAAGCATGCAGCACAGTGCCTCGTGCTGACTGTCCATGCACCTGAGCAGCAAGGAGACCCCCGCAGGGATTTTGCAGATTATCCCTAAGAGCATGGACATGGGGAAGTGGCAAGTCAGGCTGAGGATGACAAGGGCTGTGTTGGAGTAAGTAACAAGGTCTGTTAAGAGGAAATGGCCATTTTCACTAACATATCCCAACTGAATACTTTGATCTTGCTAGTATTATCTTGATGATAAATACCCTGCTCTTGTTTTGTACAACATTGTACAAAATGTACAGCCCACATTTTATTATGTACGTGCATATGTATCTAACTGCTACAAAATTTTATATTGAGATTCCAAGCTTTACAGCTATACAGGACAAAAGCCTAGTTTGTGTATTGCTATGTCCACATAGAGTTTGTTTGAGGATGCTGTGATCAAAACAAAATGGAAAGGCTTTATAGTTAAGAGAAAATTAAATCTTAACTATATTTTTCACAGAATGAACTTTCCTCTTACTGCTGAAAGTACCAGCTGGGCCACCAGGCACACCACCACGGAGGAACAGAAATTCCTTAGGTGCTTCATTTATATCTGGTCTAAGAGACAGAATGGAGTCTGGCCCGAAAAGTTATCATTATAATGTAAATTTAAATATAATTACATTTTTCCAGCAATAGAATTAGTGCTACTAGGAAACAAAATCATTTTAGGTTTCTCCTGCTGCGTTTGTATGAGCTTGGGGTCTAACTGGTGACGGGGAAATTTGGCCTTTCTGCTCAAATCATGCTTTCCATTTGGAGATGAAATGACTACTAGTGGGATGTATGCCATAGGAAAATAATGGTTGTTTGGGCTGCTTTGTCTCACCACATGCCAATAGTTATTTACATGATTCCACATACATAGATATACAGCTAGATCTATGTGTATGTGTGTGTTGGTCTGAGATTTCTTTTTAGGGAAGTTAGCATGAAAGAAATTATAATGATGTGAATCATTATGATGAACGCAATTTTTATGGAAAAGATGATGAGCCTCCTGGTACCTGTTCAGCTGACAGCTTGCCAATTTTCACCCACTCTGACATAACTTTTTAGACCACTCTGAGTACAAACTGCTCCATCTCTGCTGGAAGCACTCAGTAGTAAGCCCTGCTCCCTAATTCTCCTTACTGGGGACCCAGACAGGGTGTGCTACAGCTTTCCTAGCAGGCCACATGCCCACTTTTTTCCTGGTGAAAGCAAGGACTGAGACTAGGAAAGAGGAAGGGCTTGGCTAACCACAGACTTCTATTCTCTGTTCTAGCATACAAGTCAATTTGGAAATAAATGAATAGTTGCAGATTCCTGGAGCATTTCTTTGTGTTTCAGGAGATTTGCTTTTCCCTTATTATCACAGAAATCATGGTATTAGCTTAGAGAGATGGTGAAGAGCTAATTACCCCTATTTAAAATTGTACCTCCTATGCCAATATTGCAGTGCACTAAATGGTTCTCAAGAATGGTCTCAAATGAGATAAAATCAGCAAACTGAAGCCAATTTTCCTTACGAATAGCCATAAGCCTCTTTCAAAACAGTCTGAAATTATACTACATGCTAAGTGTTTCAGCTTCTGCTTTAGCATTGTTCAACTGCAGGGATTTAGAGCAAAGCTCCTCACCTGCACTTCACAGAATCATGTGTGGGGCTGGAAGGGACCTTTAAAGGTCATCTAGTTCAGCAGTCCCTGCAGTGCACCAGGACCTCTTCCATGAAAGCAAGGGGAAAATTGAGCTCAGTCTTGCCTGGCCAGCCAGATTCTGAAGGCAAGTCATGCCCTTCTACTGCCCTTATTCAGTGATAAGGGTACAAACAGGGCGAGGGCAGGCTGACATTCTAGTGCAGACCAGAAGTGCTCTTCTAAGGCAACTATCCTGATTTCTCCCACTTACTGTACTTTTTCTTGCACCGCAGGTCAGAGCATTTCACCAGGGCTTTTGGGTGAAACCAACATCAGAAAGGTACTCCAGGAGGACAGTTCCTGTGCTCCAGCCAGCTGACACATGGGACCAGACTGAAAAACCTAACCGTGTGCACAATGCAGATGTGGGGCCCTCACTGCCAGCTGCAGACCTGCTCCCGTTGGACTCTTTAGCTTTCTAATGTAGATGCAGCCATCTGATGCTCAGAATCCATCAGTAGGTAAAAAATTATTATTGTGTTGCAGACTGTTGGTTTTTACTACTACAAAATTGTTTCAAATGAGCACTGAAAACCCTAAAATGGTATAATGCTTGTTCCAAATGAATTCTTCTCATGATTTCAACTCAAGGCTTTTGAATCCCTAGCACAGGGGTTTTTTTTGACTCCTCAGCCAAAGAAACAACTCTGCTTTTGAGACTCTCTGCCAGCACATGCACGCTAACAAAAAATAATCTCTCTTCCACTACGACTTACATGCCAAATGTGCTTATGTGCTCCTAGGTAGAATGAATCTTGGCTTTAATTAGTTTTATACTAATTACATACTTTTTAATCTATGGTTTAGTGATTTATTAGTTACAGCTGCAGAATACACAAAGGCTAGGGGAAACCAATCCCTTTGTAGATGGCCGCTGTAGGTCCTTTTTAAATGCTACCAAGCCTTATGAATTAAGGTCTAAATAATTTATAGGCTCTGAACAAATGAGCACATTTCAGCCTTCAAGAACTTCATTGCCATGTCCATATTAGGTACATAGCAATCCCATAGTTACTCTAACTACTTTAGGATGTTACAAAAAAAGCTGGACTGTAAAGCCCAAAAAACTTGTCACAGAAAACGGAAGATCATGTACTTCGAAATATTGATTTGTTTTTAATTTTCCTCTTGTTTTTCTGTCATTGGTATGGTATTGCAAGTGGATCAGATTCCTAAAGTCAGGATAGGATAAATTAATTCAGAAAATTTCTAGGTATCTGGATATAAAGTTTAAGGTGAAACATTTTCTAGGGTGTAAAAATTGTACACTTGTATCGCTCTTCCCTTCTGAACATTTGAAATGACAGCATTAAAGAATTTGTCCCCAGAGCATCATTATCCACTTCCAACTGATGGGGCACAAAGAAGCTTGATGACTCCTTCCTTACACTGTGGTAATGCTGGGAAAGGAACCCAGATGTCCTGGGTCCTCATCCTGTCCCTGAACCACAAACCACACGTCCTTGCCTTATTAGTGACAATCACAGCACATGAAACCAGACTATTTATATCTAAATATTTCATCTGTTCTCACTCATTATTCCTTAACTCACCAATGTAATTATGTTGGAAAGGCGACAATATCTTTTTCCCAGTAAACACAAACAGATTGTTAGGTTTTCTGCTGACACACAAGCTGCAGAAGAGCTCCCAAATAAATAAGATCAAAAAGACCATATTTTCATTGAAACATCCTTGGTTGTGGAGCAGTGGGAGAGAAGGTTTCTTAACATCTTCCTCAGGTGACTCTGACAGCTGTATTAAAAGCCCTGATCAAGAAAGGTTGACATTGTAAAGAATATTAACCCAGAATGATTTAAGCCAAAGAGGAAAAAAAAAAAAAAGACAAAAACAGTAAGAAGGGGCTTTGGAAAGTTCCAGTTTTTTAGTCAGTTCAATTCCTGCTCAATATTCCTTGAGATGTGTCTATCCCTTCTGCAAATCCCCAGTGGGATGACCCCCGTCCCAGAGCAAGTTCCCTGCCTGGAACCTTAAAACCCATCAGGAGGTGGCTATGGGGAGGGCTGAGGGATGCTAGAGATGTCAACCAGGTGTCACAGCTCAACTCCCATCACTTCCACACCACTGGGATCCTATGACGGCACATCTGAAGACATCATGCCATGGGAAGGCTCCCAAGCCTGCAAATGAGGGATGGGAGCTCTGCAAAGTGCAGGACTAGTGATAACAGGAGTGAAATGAGCAAGGTGTTTACTGATAGCTTTTGCTGAGTTTATACTTGGTAAAGCAACCAGAGCATCTCTGGTTGGTATCTGATAACCTGGATGTTTCTTTTATACAAACAAGGGAGAAAATGGAGGACACAATAAGAAAAAAACTATCAGTGGTTGAAGCTGTTAAACTGGATTCAGAACTAGAAGAGCAAATTGATTAAGGTAAGCTAACAGGCGTAAAGAAATGAACATTTTCGACATCAATACAAACCTAGTAAATTGTTATAATTTGGGAGGTTTGCTGTAAGGTTGTAGCCAGATCTTTTTCTAAGTCCTTTCCAAACACGCTACTCATTAATACTGTGTAAAAGTTAATCACACAATATTTAACAGTTCTCAGAGTTTGCATAACAAGCAACCTTGGTTAGAAAAATTATTTGTGCAAAATAAATCCAAAATGTGCATTTCATAAATATTGTTACAAATTATCTGAGCAATTACGTATTCTCTGATTAGCAGAAATAAAATACTTGCTTCCATATATGGGGAATAATGATGCATCCTGGGCAAAAGACAAAAGTCATTGAGAATTTTGCTCCTGAATCAGTGACACCACTTTTCACTCTATATAAGGCAAGGACCTCTCAGCTCTTGACACTGCTTCGGCTGCCTCCTTCTGGGACTGAAGTGGCAGATAAAATCTTTCTCCCAGATGCAGACTCTTAATGTTGTATTATATATATGCCATGTGTACAATCCTTTTTATTTTTCAGTGACATGCAGAAGCACCATTGCATTTGTTAGCATGTAAACAACATGTACACTAGTTCTTCTCAATATGATACTGGAGTTTATTGCCATAAAACTTCAGGTTACTAATTCCAAGCAGACTCTGAGCAAAGGCTGAGAATGGAACATTGATTCACGATGTTCAGGTTTCAAAAGTGATCACTATTTAGCAAGAACATTTTAGCTGGAATTTTTTGTCTGCTGACCATATACTACCAAATGTAATTCTCATCTCCCCAGTAGTGAAATATAACCAGTTGTATTCTATAACATTGGAGGGAGGAGGCAGCTAAGAGCATTGTATTTTCATCTGTTGCCAGTCAGAAACATTCCATTGTACATGTGCTCTTTTGTCTTCTTCTTGCCCAGTGTTTGGCAACTCGGTTCAGCCTCAGTACAGGCCCCAGCCCCCCTGAAGCCCTCCGTTGTTTAACACCACATGTGAAATGGGCACTATAACCTCTGCATGGCCCTGGAGCTGCAGAGGAATTATTTCCTGCTCTCTGCAAAGGAAGATGCCTTCAGATTTTGTTAAATGATAACAAATAAGGAAAAGGAGGCCTCCCCTAGTTCTAGCAATCCTATCCCTCCCACTGGGCTTTCCTAGAGGTGGCAGAGTTGAAACTCTCAGGTTTTATTTTCAGAACATGGTCATTTCTCATTTTGATATTTTAAAGTAAACATTTCTTGGTCCCCATGTATTATTCAAGTAGAGAGAAGTGGGTATCCAGTGCATACATAATCAAACATCCAGCCTGCACCAGGCAACCTTCTCAAATCACTTAAGAAATTTCCCTCTTGCTGCTGTTATCATTCTCCATTCACTTCCACCAATTATTTAACTCTTCAAGACATTTATATCCCCTGTTTACCCCACAGCTGTGGGGTGAAGCAAGCAAGAGCTGTGTTCCTTCAAGCTCCCTTGGACAGTGCTTGCCCACAGGAGAAGAGAGGTAGCTGCACAGATGTTGCTGGTGTCACATTAATACAGAAATAACCTGTTGAAAGTACATTTGTTTTCAAACCTTTCAGTGAGAAAATATCAGTTTCAGAGAAAGGAATTAATGATTTTTAACCTGCCTATCATGCTCTTTCAGTGCTGGTATGTAAAATCACTATTGGTGTTTCAAAGCTGTAAGTCGTAATGTTGAGGATATTTTTGTCACTGCCAAAACATTTACATGAAACTGCTATTCAGATCAAATTATCTCAAAACTGCAAAGCGTGCGTGGATTCCTAATTATTTAACTTGGAGGGATTGTTGCATATTGAAATTACACAGTAGAAACCAGCAAAATGCCACCTTTGCTTCAGATTCATAAGAATGGTAAAAATAGCTCTTAAATCCACCACTGTAACAGACATGGGATTTCACTGTATTTAAACCACTATCAGAAAAACATCACTTTTCACTCTTTCAGGCAGACTGGTTGGTTCTGACTATTGTTGCCACAACCCTTTAAACACAAACAGCACTGCTCAAAGATAACAATGGCATCGAAGTGATAGAAATTAAAGCACAAGAGGTAAAAAGCCATGATTATTTATGGAATGGCATACTGAAAATATAAATTAAAAAAGGGCAGTAAAATGTCAGAGCTGGTCAATGCTGGCAGGATCCTATGAACTGCTCTATTTTGTTTCTTTATTTCTCACATTTTTCTTTAAGCAACACATGACTTATGGAAACACTCAAAAATATCACCAAAAAGAAGACTGGGCAATACTGGAAATTACAAGTCTTTGGTTAACCATCATTCAAGGTATTTTGATGTGTTTTCCTTTGCATAATACTCTAAATAGCATTACTGCTGTTTCTGAGAGTTACTAGAAGAACCATAAAGGTCGTTCCCTAGAAGAACCATAAACGTAAGGGCTGTCTGATTTGGCAACAGAGGTCAGGGTTCATTTCTCTTTGGCAGAGATGGGATGGACAGAGGAAAACATTTTATGGAGACAAAACTTAAAAGTGATAAAACCAGAAACTTCTAACACTGCTGTCAGAAAGGAGTTGACAAAGAGAAAGCTCACCTGTGAGAAATATTGAGTGTGGCACTGGAGGGGACCTTTTCCAGTCTAGACTCTATCGACATATCCTGCCAATTTGTTTGTCTGGTCTCCCTGTGAACGTCTGATGCTATAGGCAATGTAAAGATCTTTGATAAGCTTGCTACTTCCTGCCGCACTCTGTGTTCACAATGAACTTTTAAAATACAATTTATAGCTTTCAGCTTCCCATTCACCAAGGATGGAGATTATCCAGTGAATTTTCCAGCTTTCAGGGAAGGGTAAATATATTCCTTGTGCTTGCTGTTCTCTGGCAACACCAGAATGGAGCATCAGCTAATGGAAGCTCTGTAGAAATAAAGTGTTTAAATCCAGAGCAGACAGACAGTGTTTCCAAAATCATGGGATGGACCCAACAACCTGTGGCCCAGGCTTCTGAAGGGTGCTACAGAAGTCCTAAATCCTTGAAGAGAGTATAATGATAAGTATCCCAAGAATGTCTAATATCCTGAAATCCCTCATAGCAAGAAGTTCCAGAACATATATATAATTCAGTGCCATCTTCTCTGCGTCACCGCCATTCTGCATGTTTTCACCGTATGCCTTCATGCTTTTCATGTTTCCACCATGTGCCTTCGTGCCATGGTAAACTATTCTCAACCTTAAAGAAGGCATCTTTGAGTTGTCACTTCATTGCTAACATCCTCTCATCAAGTTTACCCTCTACATCGTGGATACATGTTGCTGAACTGGTAGGATTTGACTGTGAACTTGCTCATTACTTCAGTCTTCACCAAAGCTGTGGTAGCTGTTTCCACCAGTACCAACAAACTGGAGACAAAGCTGAACATAAGGCATTTCCACCAGAAAGACTCCAGAAATTAAGCTGATCTTCAGGGGGTGATGCTGACTCATTAATGGTACTTCTTGCCATGCCTTTATTGCTTTTTGGTTAAGCACACAATGCCTCTGTGTAATTAAGCCACAGGCGTAATATGGGACAAAAGGCACATGTGGCTCTTTTGCTGTTTTTAGTTTTCCTCCTTCTAGTTATTACTGGGCCCGCTCTAGTGGCAACAACTAGACATGAGGAAGAATTGTGCTCAGATTTTGCCATTTAATATTAATTTGCAAAACTCATGCTGTTTTCCGAAAATACTGGGTTTTACTACAAGTTAGATAAAGCACATGTTTTTCTAAATGCTTTCATTACTCCAGGTATTTTGGGTTGAAAAAATAAGGCAAGAATATTTGGAATTCAAATTATAAAATGACCTGGGAATAAGAGAATCTAGGAAAACTGATTCCTGTTCTCCCCATCAGATAAATCCAAATTGTTCTAAAAAGTTATTTAAACCAGGTGTAGGAATAATTAGATCATAATTTACAGAGGGAAGCATAGCTAGCTAATTATTTAAGATAATCTGAGAAGCTGTCACAAGGGTAAAGGTGTTCAAGAGCGCTGGGTTTGAAGGAAAGCTGAAAGCTGAGGGCCAAACTGAGCCTTGCACAGGAAGTCAGGGAGTTATGGTAGAGGTCCCCTTGGCTAAGGAAGAAGCTTTGTAGTGGTCTGAATTGGAAGTGAGACTATACAAGAAGGAGAAACAAGGACAGCCAAGCAAGGCAGCTTATATAGAATTATTGTTTGGGTACTTCCTGGTGAAATGGGGAAGACCAAAGCCACGTTGGAGCTAAAAATAAGGGATATAAAAAAGTAACAAGGGGCTTCCACAAGTATGCTAGTAGCAAAAGGACCATGGGCTTTTTCCTCCAGTCTGATTAGAAGTTTACTGACTGGAGTTTCAATGAAGATCTAAACCCTGTTTTGCAGACTTCACCCGGGCTCCCTACTAGCAGGCTTTGGTGTGTGGACTTGTTTCTGCTCAGAGAAGCACATGAGAAGAGTAGATGATAAAGGAAGTTCACTTTTTTTATTCTGTTTCGCAAGTATCCATCACTGAAATAATCCCATGCTATCCATGCATTTAGAGAAATGTTTCCCCTGGCTGTGCACAGGCAGCTCTAGTTTGAATCTGTGATGATACCCCTGGGTCAATCATCATCATCCCCCAGAATCACGCTGCTGGAAAAGGCAGCAGTGTTCTTAGCACAGTCTCACAGCTCTCCTGTGGCTGTGCCAATGTTCCCTAGTGCATAATGGTTACACGTGGACTACCCAGTTGTGACTGCAGCTAAATTAGGTGCTCCTGAGCTGAAGGTACTGAAAGCTGTTTAGTCTAGCACGTGGCCCAAGACAAGCAGCTAATTTTTAAAAACTTAGTTCTGTGTAGTTCATGATGAGTCCCACCTTGTGAGGACCCAGAGACAGCCAACATAGCTAATTTGAAATCAGCCTTGTGAAGGTTATGTGAGCTACTACTTATTACTTCAAGGCTACATGCCTTGAAGCTTATGGAGACCAGGCTAGTCACCTTCAAGGCAAGCTATCTCTATTTGGAAAAGTGTCTTTATCTCTCAGATATATCTAATGAATGCAGTTGAGTTCAAAGCCAACATACAGCTGTAACTCAGTCGTGGCAACCATTCTTCAGATTAGATATCCAGACCTAATTAGGCTGACTTTCTGTGAAGAACTTATTACAGTATGCCAGTGACTAATGTGGCACTTGCTGAGCAATACCATTTCTGCTTTGAAACTGTTTTGCAACAGTGGAAAACATCTTTCTTTTGAAATATGTTTCTAAATATTGCACTAATTTGGTCAACATGGTCTGTAAACGGACAATACTTCAAATTCTGCTCTTGAATGAAGGGGTAGCGTGAAATAGTTTTCATGGAAAATCTATAATTTAGACTACCTCAAGTCTCATTAACCATAATCCCTTTGGACTAGATAAGTAATGTTTGTGCCTATAAGCTGGCAAACAGATTGTCTATTCAAAGTCTATTTAGAAGTTCTGTTTTGCCTCAGTCTCTGCCTCTCCCAAATGGAAAGTGATATGTGGCAATCTGTGCATTTTGTGGCTTTTTTTTTTTAGGATGTTTTTCATACTCTGTGCATTTTTGTAATAACACAGAAAACCTCCAGGCTTGTAACTGTATTGAGAGCTGCAGAAATACTAGAATGGCAACTAGTGGTCCAGCCATGTACACAAAGACTGGACTCCCCATGGCCCTATAGACATCTTCATCCATCAGCCTAAGTTCCTTCCTTCAAGTCCTGTTAAATTTGGCTCACCTCTCCTTCATGTTGTATCTGTCTGCAGAACCTCTGAGTACCAGAGATGACCCTGTAACATCTTGCCAGGTGGGTTGCTGAGCTTCTTTGTTCTTCAGCTGTGTTATTGTGTGGTGTTGGGGTTGGAGGGATGAAGATCCTCTGATGCTGCTGCTTGCTTCATTTTATAGTGTCATTTCCAGCTGGCGCTCTCTGCTGCTCACCTACCACAGTCTGGTGTCTGAGGCTTTGCCTAATGCTTCTTAGTGCTACATTTGGCCTTTTGTGAGGATACGGCCTTGCTTCCTTGCAGTCCTTTTTTATTACCCTTTCACTCAGCTCCCAAGCCTGCAGCTCCCTTGTGTTGCGTAGATCATGCCACCACCTGGACGGCTGCCTCTTGTCTTCTCTCAGATAGCTTTTATCTAGCTGAATGCAACTACATCAGCATAAATCCAGAGTGTCACTGGTTTTCCTTTGCGAGCTACCTTGCCTCTAGTCAGTAGGACTTACCACATAGGGTCATCAATAGCCATTTGGCCAAGTCGTCTTTTTTTATAAAAGAGCAGGACCAGGAGTGAGCCAGTGTTTTAATTATTATACAATACAGTGGTTCCAAGGAGATAAGCTCTGTATGCCAGTGATGACTGTGAACAACATGTAATAACTAGCTGCAAGCACCATTTTCTGTTTCTGTTTCTTACTGGAGGACTTCCTATGCTCGAGGCTTTTCCTAACACTGCTTCCAGCATTAAATTTAGATTGCCATCCATAGGTCAGTCTAACAAGGCAAATCCTATTCACCAATTTTTTTTAATGCTGATACTTGCTTCTACTTTGCGGAGGTTTTTTTTTAAAAAAAAAAAAAAATATATATATATATATATATATATATCTCCTGAGAATGTCTGAAACAGTCTCAGCAGTTGTACTAGTTACTGCAGGCATGCTATCCTCCAAAGGCACTGAACTTTGGCAGAGATATGGTTCGTTTTTTAGCTGGCACATGCTGATTTGAAACCAGACCTCAGTTCAATCTGCTTTCCATGAGTTTTAAATCCAGATTTTTTATGCTGCCATTTGACTTTCTTAAGCCTTTGCAGAGGAGAATTATGATGAGGGGAAGACACAGATCTTGGAGGAGACAGTGCCTTTCAAACAGTATGCCAGCTCTTCTAGAACTAGTTTTACTGTAAAATCCAACACAATAACCTGCCTCCTTGTTCCATGCTCTTAAGTAGATCTTTCTGCCGTGTCCCCAGCGTACTTTCTTGATACCTACTTTATACTTCCAGAGCTTTTCTTAATGAATCTGGTTCATTCCCAGATTCTCTATGAAGGAAGATATTCAGCCACTCCAATTACGGGCTGTACGGATGCAGGGCTTTCAACTGACTTGGTGAGTAGGCACCAGGCACTCTCTTCCCTTTCAGAAATGGGGGTGGGAACACAAGTCAAACTTACAATGAACCTGCAAAAATATATGCTTGCACTCAGGGGCAAGCTTGCCAAGAGATGGGTCCTGGTTTCACAGAAAGCAATGGGTATTCCACATTGTCGTGGTTTTCGTGAACCATTGCTATGCAATTTTTCTTCAAACAGCTGCTCATCAACAACAGTAAAATGAAACCATATGATACAGTTATTATTTCCAATGTCAACTGCTAGTGACTCAAAAACTCACCTTCCCGGGATGTTTAATTTTTTTCAAATTAGAGTAGGAAGTACTTTGCCGAGGACTATTTTCTTTGTTTTGCTTTAGTTTATGTTCGTTTGAGACCCAGTACAAAAGAAGTTTCATTTTGGTGGGAGGCCGCCTGGCAATGCAAGCAATGAGCAGTAATAAAAATGCTTTTTTGTTTGCAAGTCACAATAATATCAAACAAACATTCACTTTTTGCCTCTTTAATGGGGCTGATGAAGTTATTAACTTCATGCATGTTTACTACATCCAGATGCAATTCTAGTTTCAGGAGATAGTTGTTTTTCCACAAATCTTTGGCAGCCTATATTGTGTTTTTTTGGTAAGCAGTTTTCACCATATAGGATTGTTGTCATTTGTTTCAGCAAGGGTTAGAAAAAGGTCTGTGCCTCATGTGTTCATGCTGGTGAACAGTGTGATACAAGAAACTGAAACAGAAGAGTGTAAAACCAGTATCTTTCTCAATGGATATATTCAGACATTTATAAGGTGTGTTTCATTTCCCCACGGACTGCACACAGTTGCAAGCTGAAGAGGGGAAGCTACATAAGTTTTGTGAGTTGTATCATGGTGTTTCTGGGGAGTAGATGAACAGGTTTCCATATGGCACAAAAGGAAAAAAGCACAAGCAATAAACACTGTATTTACCTTGTATCATGAGCCATATTGCAATTAATTGTAAAGGGGTCTCTATGAAATGTGCTAAATAAAGTAGTCCTCTGACCCCTTCCTTTCTTTTCTATTTCCCTGTATGCTTTTTAAACCGTATCGCTGCAAAACTGAAAATCCTACATTATTCCACTGACCTGGATTTGAAGAAAGACAAATCCATTGCATTCAAACAGCATGGGAACAAACAGCTTTGTAAATTGTGGCTCCCCTCTCTCCCAAGCCAAAGGAAATTTATGTTAACCAGTATTATTACTGTCTTATGGTGGCATATTGGGAAAATTCCCTGGTTTTTTTGCTGTCCTGAAAAAATATTTCATTCCTTGCAGGACTCTATGCTAGTGTTTCATCCTCTGAAACACCAACCTCAGAGGCAGGTACTCTAGAGGTGGCCCAAGCCATCTTCCTGTCTCCCCTGTTCCATTGGGTAGTATTGCTCTGAATAAGGATCTTGTATGGACTAGAACATCTATGGGGCTACTTTTTCATCATTAAAATAGCAAAGTCAGGATTAAGAAATGGGCTACACATACTATTTCACCTCTGCTCCTCAACATCTCCAAAATGCTGCCTCTGAAGTGCAACCATCTCCCAGAAAGGACGAGGAGCTGGAATAAACTCCATTCCTTGATGCTACAGAATCGACTGGCTATTTAAAATTGACATAAGATTAATTTTATTTGCCAGAGGGGTACTAAAGCGTAATTCCAGCAGGCTCAGAGACCTGCCTCTTGAAGAATCTGGCACATGATCACCAGCCTCAAAACAAAACCCCAAAACACCAAAGAAAACCATTATTTTGGAAATAATGTACCTGAACACCAAGACCTCATCAAGCAGTAGAGATATACACATTTTCGTTAGTAAGAGTGTAGTATGGCTTGCTAGGAATGCATCCTGGTGTGTATCCAGCATTAACAGATTAATTCACACCTTAAAAAGTTTCCCTGGGAAGCATGCTTCTTCTGGCTGATAACAAGTTTCCAGTAAGCCCAGTTTGTACAACTGATGCAGAGGAGTTTTTGTCAAAGAGAAATTTCTACCAAACCATGGATAATCATTATCCATTACGAATTACCTAATTATCTTTTTGGGTTTTTTTTTATTGCATGGAAAAAGAAACAAGGAGTTTTCTTGCTAAACCCCTAAGAAGAGGCCTAAATGCTCATTGTCTAAGAGAGATTACAGATTCACACTGCTGGTCCCATTGTCTGCTGTCCAGTGTCTGTACATGCAACAGCCTGGCCTCATAAAACGGACATTTAACTGAACAGAACCAATTAGCCCTCCATCGTGGCCCCTGTTCACAATAGAAGAAACAGCTGATGTTCCCTTAAGTTGAAACAATGGGAGGATATGCATGGGCTGTGTAACTCTTACAAGCAGAGTAACTCTTTCCAGAGTGGGACCGTGAGAAAGTAAAGCCCATAAATGGCCTTTCAGTGGATGAACTCTTTAACAGCCTTTTATACTGTGAATTCATCAGTCAGCTGTCTGTGGATGCAGTTTTCTTTAGAAAAACCTCAGCTCAACTGCAAGACGACAGTTTTTAGCAATAAACCATTCTGCTGAATGATATTCTGTCTCAGTACTGTATTCACCCCAGTATGGATTGACTCAGCAGCATCTTTTCCCTCCAACCCCCTTTTACATTCCTTACCATGCTTGTAGCTCTTCCTAATAATCTCAGAATGGCAATGACCACTGATGAGAGTGTGGCAAGAACTGAATGTTGCTTCTAACAATGGCAGTGAGGCTTCATTTAAGATCTGGATGCTGAGAAAATTCAAGCAAAGAAGCTGATGAGCTCAGAAATTCAGCCCTTCCATATGAATCCAGTAATGTACTTACTACTTTCTCCTCTGCCTAGTTGGGATCTTGCCACCATGTCTAACCACTGGATACCCAGAACCCAGCTAGAGCTCCTGCTAGTAACAAGGCCATGTTCAGAAGACGACCTCCCCTTCAAAGTCAGTGTACAACATTGTGTCCCTTTCCACCCAGGGTGTTTTCCAAGCACCTTCAGGCAATAGTTATCACTTGCAAGTGCGAAACTCTGAAAACAAAGAAACTCTCACTGATGGCAAGGCAAAGATACCATTAACTTTGGGTAAACAATGCACTATCTACTTCATTCAGCATCTTTGGCAATGGTCCCTTGACTTGATTGCCAGCAGAAGCTGTGAATCTCCTGTAGGCATACAGTCTTTCTAAGCAATGTTTCTCCTTCCCTATCTGCTGAATTTCCATGTAGTTTAGGCCTGTTTGGACACCATAGGTGTCCAACTATGAGGTCCGACTTCTGCCTGGCAGGCCTGTTTCCAGTCCCTGTAAGTCATTACTCTGTTGTTTTCTGAATCTCTTTCCTAAAAAACAATCTGAAGTTTTAGTTTCATTTTATGGCTGAGTTAAAAAGCTTTCAGTGAAGATCACAGAATGGTTTGGGTTGGATCTTTAAAGATCATCTAGTTCAACCACCAAGACAGATGTCTCACTTCTGTTGCTGTTACCATGGTTTGTGTGAAAAAAAACTTTCCTTTGTTCAGCTCCATCATGTATCTGTCCTTCCATCATGTCTACTCATTAAATCTTTTGCAAAAGCTCTTACAGAGAAGTCATCCTAGTACAGGATGCTGAGAAGACTTTGCGGTCATTGAAATGTAACCAGGATGTGAAAGACAAAGAAGGGCCGTACTTTTTATTAATGAACAGATGGTGTCACTGGATTATCTGTCCATCCCGTGATCTGGGTGAAAAAGCCAAACAGCTTAACTAGTTTTATGGTCATTCTTCTCTTCCTCACCAATAGATGGGAGCAGAGTTTTCTCTACTCATGAAATTTTCAGGCTACAGCACTTGCCATTTTTTGAAGACTACAAGGGGGGGGGAACTTAAAACCAAACAATGACGCTATAACTCATTCATGTGTCCATGGGGAGAAGTATATTGTTTCATTTAGTAGCATAGAAATGAGGTTTGTAATGGGAGTCAAATGGAAACCAGGAGTCAGCACTCTTGAATTCTTTAACCTTGGAAATCTGTTTTGTTATCTAGCGATGGTCAAAGGTATTTAATACGTTTACAACCTCTCATTGTTATTTTCCAGATATAAGTGTGTTTTGCTTGGATCCAGGCCTTTACAAAAGCAAATAAACGTGTCCCCAACCTCCATTCATTTTTCTTATGAGATCAAAGAGGAAAAGCTGTCCAGATGTAAATAGCTAAGCCTCTAATGAGATGATAATTGAATTGTTTCTCTCTTGTACTATAAGCACTTACATTAAAATACTGCATTTAGGGCACTCTGCACTTCTCACTTGTGTAGCAGAATCCAAGCATCTAACACAAGCCAGACAAGTAACTTCAGCAATTAGCTTTCACCACAAGTCCCTAGGCTCTGACCTTTCTTGTTCATCAGAGGCAAGCCAAATGCTTTCTTAAATAATATTAATCATGCCTGGCACTTCTCTAGGGCAAGAGACATCACAAATAGTTTCCTAAAAGCAAGAAACTGTTTGCAAGAAGCAAAATCTCAGATGTATTTTCTCTTTAACAGGAGGTTGACTCAGCCATGCTGGAGGCAAAGGGAAGTCTGAGCTGCAAAACTTGGAAGTGGCAGTGGAGTACCTACTCAGGTACCTCCTGCGTGGCACTGTACTGGGTTGCTCTTCACCATCTTGGGCTTAGCAGCGCCCCTAGCTCCAGAGTGAACCCACTGTGCTCCACTACACCCCACACTTCCCAATCCCTACAAGTGTCCTGTCTAACTCCACACATTTAACCAAAGGTTAGCACTCCTTGGAGCTGTCAATGAGAGAGAGAAGTGTCTGGAGAGACACGGCTTTGCTGTGCACAGCTGCCTCCTGGCACTGCCTCTTTGTAGGACACTTAAGTGGGGTCTGGGGATAGTAGATGCTGACCTTGGGGAGCTCAGCCCAGTGTGATGGTGAGGCAGGATGGACCCAGGTCAAAAGGCTTGTTTTCTGCAGGTATTTGAAAACAGAGAGATGCAGCTTACACCTGTGGGGATTTTGAAAAACTCCCTCACAATTGGCTGAATTCACAGAGGTCCTGAGCCATAATTCAGGGAGCTGCCAAACCTTTTTATGATCCTGCCCCATTTAACTAGAAAATGACTTTTTAAAACTTATTGACGGAGATAAATTTGAGTAGCTTGGGACTTGTTAGGGGGATTTTTGGTGAATTCTCTCCATTCATAGCTAAATATTTTATGCAAGCATAAAAGGGAATACAAGTTGAGTGCCTCTGGGGCTGCCTGTAAAGACAAGGGTTGATGGGACAGACAGTAAATTTATCCCATCTTTTTCCCCAGTACTTCTTATTCTTAGCTCATCTTTCAGTCTCCAGATGGGCTATAAGCAAAATAAATGTTCTGCTGGCAGGAAAAATGACAACGGTAGCTGGTCTCCTATTAAATGGAGTTCTGAAGTTACTGTCCAGTTTCAAGGGATTAAACATGATGCATACTATTTTGTCTGCACTCAAACTGGTGTCAAGTCACTGTAACTCCAGTGACCTCCATGGTCACTTTCTCCTGTTCTGAAATATGATGAGGTTAAAGGTCTTCAGCCTATCTTCAGAACTGTGTTTTCTTTAATATCTGTGCCCTCCTCTCCTTAGATACAAGATGCCAAAAAGATTAAGTTATCGTAGCCTGTAGTACAACCTGCCTGTAGCTGATGGCCACTTACCAACTGACTAGTGTTGGTGTCTTCAATTCTGCAAAAAGCAATTAAATTCAGAATGTGAAGAAAAACCTCCTCTCATTTACAACAAAGGAGCTGTTGGTACTATTTGTGCTGATCCAAGCTGACAAAGTAAGCAGCAGCATTTGCCTTGGCAAAATCATGGATTTCCCATTTTTCTAGCTCTACCCTTAGAAGAATATCAGAAGCTCATGCTCAATCACAGCTGGACACCAAATATATGCTTAGGAAAAGTTTGAGTTGATACATGCTACTCAAAATTAGAGCCTGAGCTCTCCTGTTTTTTCAGCTTGGCCAACAGATGTTTTGGAAATTCCTCAAGGAAAACTAAACCTCTCTTCCAGAGCCCCATGTAGTAGGAGTCATGAAAAGCAGGTATTTCCAGGCATGCCAGCTATTTGTTGAGCATTTTTGTCACTGCACTTGGCAGTGATTCTGCAATACACTTGTGTGAGTACAGTATAAGACCTGACTGGATGGCAGCTCTTTCACCTAGTTCAGCATGTTGGTTACTCACCAGGGTGCATCTGCTTGTGGGTACCACATACTTTTCATTTTCTTCTTCAGCTTAAACCCCCATGCCATAGTTTCTCTTGGTCCTAGTGAGTCAGAGCCTGCCAGACCATAAATGTTTGGTTTTTCTCACAGATGTCATAATACCCTTCTTTCGCTAACAAGCAATGGAAGAGCATAAACCTCAATCTAACATGGTATTTGGTGAGGAAAGCAGTTTGCTCTTTACATAATTACAAAGAACTACTGCTCTTTGAAGACTTTTCTGTTCCAGAAAAGGTTTTGAGATACTGATGGTTTCCATTCCACTTCAAAATAACCCATTTTCCTCAGTTTACTACAATGATACATAAACCTTACCTTAATAGTTTACCTGCAAAAGATACAGGTTAAGCTTATGGCTGCATAATTCAGACCAATTTGCAAGGAAGATCACATGATCCAGACAGAACCACAGGGCCTCTCCACCATCCCAGGTTTGTTTCCTAGACACTGACAGATGAGCATGTCCAGCAGAAGAGTGGCCATGGCCATGTGAGCAGTCTGTGTGATGTGTGTGCCTGCAGACGTGATCCTGGCACATCACCAGGCACTCTGACCCTGTTGGTGAACCCACCAGCAAACCCGGTGCACAGGGCTGGTGGCTGTCATGCAGCCAGGTGTCTCTGGCCAGCTGGGAGCAGCTGACAGGCAGCGGAGGAGTCAGGAGCAGCTTTTTGCACAGCCTCTCTGCAAAACCCAGTGGTTCTCAGCAGTCGTACGGGCAATATTTAGCCCACCTTCATGACAAATACTTACAAACCAAGGCCAACATAATTTTGGAATTTTTTTTGTTCTCCTTTGAGTTTTCCGTTAGGCATTTCTAATATTTATTCTGCACTTACCTAAACTAATTCACTCTCCACTTTTGAGAGATTTCTTCTTTATATTGGAAGTGGGTTTACCACCTTTCCTATGAACTCGGCTTTCTAAGACCCAGAAACCTCCCAGAATCTTGATCTTGTACCAGGGTATGATCTTGGCTTTGAATTGCATTTCTCAGCTTTCCTTCATGTAATTTACTTTACTCCAGGGGAAAGATCTCTCCAACTCCCTTTCATGACTAGGCTTCTCTGAAGCAAGCGTCTGAAATTATTTGATTTGATTTTTTCCTTCTGGCAGTAATGCTACAGATACCACTGGTAATAACCAGCACAGCTAGTGTAGAAATTGCCAGGAGTTCTAAGAAAAAGAAAAAAAAAGATAAAAAGTCAGCTGACTGCATGCCAAGTAGGAGGTCTTTGGAAGTTAACAAAACCTCTGATCTGTAGTTTGGGTATATTCTGAATTTATCAAAGCCATGTCTTCATTCTAGTAATAAGCTCTACTAAAAACCAAAATCTTCTACCCAAAACTGACTTTTGACGAATTTAACAATAATAGCAGCCTTTCTGCAATCATAGTTGGTGTTACTGTTAAGTGCAAAATTAAAATTTAAACCTTATCCTACTGAAGGGAGCAATTTTACACATTTTTATACTGTTTTATAATAAAATGGGGGGAGGAGTTTCACAAAATTACCCCCCCCAAAAAAAAAAATCAGATTAAGATGCTGCAGTAATTCAGTGTTTAAGAACATAAGGCAGGGGAATAGAGTCGAGGATTAACTATTTGCCTTACACTGGCAGAGGCAGAAAAACAGGTACCTCTGGAGACCTCTCCAAGTGACAGCCATGCTATGGAGGGAACTTCTTCCCTATGGAGAAATGCCTATTCGTCCATTCACTATAGAGAAAGCCAAAACAAGCAGCTTAGACTCAATGCCCAACTTTTAGATGCCTGGAGTTGGTTGAGTTAAATCCTGCCCCTGGTTACGTGGCACCAATTTTTATAGAGTAATAGTTTCTATTGAGATTATCAGTGGAAGTGTCAGTCCTAAACTGGAATATAAGGCGAAGGAGTGAAGACAGCTCCCTTTGACATTGTGTAAAATGAAACTTGTGAATATTGGTGTGCTTGCATTCATGTAAAGTTTTTTTTGTATATATGCGTACATATATATATATATTTAAACATGCTCTGTGAGACAGAGCTGATATATAAAATTCAAACCTTTAGCAAAAGTCTTTGGTTTCTCCTGGGCTACAGTTTATTCAACACTGTGGAGGAGTACAGCTTCTATTATGCATCAAAAGTCTTTTGCAGAGAAGTACTTGGCTCCAGATTTTTCCTATTAAAGCTGCAGATATTCTGCCGGTGCTCCCTATCTCCTGTGCCCCTTCTGATCTAGAAGCAAGCGATACACAAAAGCTATTGTGAAACTCATGTGAAGAGGCTGACCCATTCCCATGAATAAGGACCTGGAGGGGAGCTGCACACCAGCTGGGCTGCCTTGCTCGGCAGCACACGTTTCCACTCCACTTCCGCAAAGGCGTTCCTCTTGCTCTGCAATCCAGCTGCCAGCTCAAGGCCCAGCCTGGGATTCGTGGTGAGGATATTTTGCTTTGACAGCCAGTGTCACTTTGTTTTTACATAAGCAGCCCTTTTCGTTAAAAGCTGCAGGCTTCAGATAACAGCAGTGAAAAAATGTTTTCAAGTGGAAGTGGCACCCTGAGTATAGACGGAGACAGAAAGCATTCAGAAAGTGAAATATTTCTTATTTCTTGTAATCACCTGCACTACAGCAATCAAATGTTGACAAGTGTTTGCTGATAACTTGCTTTGCAGGAAAGATGAAGTGAAAGGGAACAGGAAAAGAGATTCTTTTGCATTTCTAATAAACCTCAAGTTATGAGCTTCAAGGACAGCAAATAGTAAGACAAATATCTGCAAACTGAAGCGGCTGGAAGTGAACTCACACATGCCTTCACTGTACAAGGCTTTTGTTTGGAGAACCTTTCCATCTGGATTAGTAGCAGGAACAGAAAAGCATTTGAAGCTGGGAAAACTACCCTGCTGCTGTCTATAAACCACTGATATGATTTTTATGTGGACCCCTAAAGAGACAGACATGCAATGCTTCCCCCCCGCCCTAGTCTGAGAGCAAAACAAAATAAGCTCAGGCATTGAGACTCATTCCTGAAATGTGTCTGGTGGCTGATCCCATGGCACAGGCCCCAGACACATGCATTGTGCAAGCTTTGCCTCATGTATACCCTTGGGCTGTCCTGCATACAGCAGCACTTCTGCGATGATACTGCTAATGACACCCACTCTACGAAAGGGAAGATAATTAGCAGAGAAATGACTATTGCTGTGGCTAGAAAGTAGACAAGTAATCTTTTAGATTTCAGTTCATTGCATCGTTGTTTTCAAACCGGTGCCTAATCTTCCCAGACCCCATTCCATGGCTGTTCCTTTCTTTTCTTCTTCCCCCTTTCTGCAGAGACTATGGCGTATTCTGATTCACTCCATTTCTTTCTTCTTAAATGGCCATAGGGCAGGCTTGCCGTTGCCAAGGATATGGTAAATGCATGCGACATCATGCCACCAAAAACAATCAACTGAGTCACATTCATTCCTGGTGTAATGGTGCTGAAATCAGTAAAGCTGGACTAGGAGCAGGATGACTAAGCTATGAAATTATACAAAGAATTTTCTATAAATAAAATGTTCTTTAAAATAGCTTTCAGGGAGAAATGTGCAGTTTGGGCTTGTAAAATGGTTGTTGGCAAAGATTTTATTGCCAAACTCAAGTCAGAGCATCAATGAGATGTGGTAAACATACACCATTTTGACAAGAAATTAGTAGGAAACATAGCACTGCTGCAAATATTAGACTTTTTTTTCTGCCTGGCCACAAAGAACCTGTTAGGAGATTAAGAATCTTCAGCTCTCAAAGGTATAGCTGTTTTACCAAAATTTAATTAATGAAGAATAGTATTTTGGGAACAAGAGAAAACACCTCTGTAGGATGTGGAGGGTTAGGAATAGATGTTAAGTTGCCTGTATAAACAGTTCAGCAACTCTGGGATAAATTATAGGAGCATTTGTATGCATGATTGCCCATCTGTGTAAAACAAGACGTGCAGTCACACACAGGAATGATGTGCAAGTCAGACATGTGGGGCTCATATTAAGTTGCTCCGTAACAACACAAGATCTGTCCCATCATATCCAAGTTTGACCTGAGAAAGTTTAAGTAACTGTAAATGAGTAAATAAATAGAGGAGGAGGTCTCACTGAGAGCGCTGAAAGGAAACTCAAGGTATCTATCTACATATCTGTTTCTGGGTTTGGGGCTTATTTAGACTCAGCTCAGATTTTGGATTGTTATTTCTTCATCTGAAGTTTTTTTGGCAGTTTCAGGAAGGCTGAAGGCTCAGATCCAGAGTGCTCCAGCTGCATGGCCCAACACAGCCCATGGCCACTGCCAAGGGGATGTAGAGCTGGAGGACTTCAAATCAGGGACACTGTCAAGAACTTTGCATTCTACAGCTCCCCTCTCAGGTACCAGCTGAAAATGTCACCACCACCTTCCTTGGAGAACACAATTAATTAAATGAGGCTTAATTAATTAGTGTCAATAAATCAGATGTAGCAATTATGGTGGAAGTAAATAAATGGACATATTGTACATTATTATCTTCTCTGCAAAGGATTTCTTTGGAAATCCCTGTGGCCCTTTCACTCCTCCCCGCCATGCTACTGAGAACACTGCTGGGGAAGAGTCAGAGCTACCCTGCAAACTGATGAGAAACTAATGTACTTCTACAAGTTTCTATTGCAGAAAAACAAACAGCAAGCAGGCTTCTTTATTAACTCCTTGTGGACTTGACGGTGAAATACAACCTTGATACTGAATTTCCGTACCATGCCACATCACTGGCCACAAATAAGTCAACTGTTTAAAGTTTTGGGGGGGTTGTTTGAAATGTTTTACACCTGACAACTGCACTGAGGCTTTTGTGTCATTTACCAATGCCATTTTTCAATAGTACAGAAGGAGAAAATAAGGAGGCTATGACAATCTAAGCTGTTTCATGTGCAGATAATAATCAGCTGTTTGTGTACTCACTGGATTAGATTCTGACCTCATTTGCTGTGCTGTGAATCAGGAATAATGAAGCTTAACTTGGGTTAGTTACACTGATGTCAATAAAGGAGATCATCAGAACCTCACCGACCCAATATACTTCACCTCAGGCAAATAGGACACCTAATGTTAGTAGGTACTGATGCAAAGTCATGAGTCCTCCCTGGGTCAGAGGCTGACATCAAGAGAAAGAAAAGGGAGAAAAACTGGTGGGGGAATAAAAGAACAAAAACTGGTAATCGTGGAGTTATTTATTTTATGTGTCTGTGCAGCTGATATTCTGCAAAGCTTGAGTGTGAGTCTGAAAATGCAAATTTGGAGCCACACCAGACCGGTATTTGTGTGAAGCCTTTTGCAGCTTTTGAAATGCAGGCTTATTAGTAATTAAATGTATTGCCAATCTATTCAAGACTATTACAAAGGATTTGCAATTGATTAAATCTGTCATACCTTGCAAAGATGAGGATGATGCATACTCAGTATAATGGACACTGTAACAATGAAGCATACTTGGAAAAAGCAAATAGTTTCTGAGATGCCTTTCAAAATGATAAAGAGGAAAAATTAAGTTGGTTAGAGATCCTAGCTGTAAAAGCAAATGGGACTCATGTACTGGAATAAGCAGTCAATATATGAAGAAACTAAGAGCAGTAGCTGGGAAAGCTCCTGTACTGCACATTAAGTACCACACTGAGGGGAATAGCTCGGCTGACGTAACACACAGAGGCAGCAGATAGAATTACTTTCTAGTTATCAACAATTCACACATGAGATGTTTATCTTTCCCTCAACCCTCTTTTTGCTCCACAGATGATGAGAGTTTTGGTGGAGGCTGGATGGGAGCTGGGATATATTTTACTAGAGTATATCCAGCTCACTAATTCATGCTGTACAGAAGCTGCGATGAGGGAAAAATACACTCTTGCCTCACTGTTGAAGTAAGGTAGACAGCAGTATATGGCTAGGGTGCTTTGAGAGATAAGTTATAATCAGAGGCCATGGCTTCTGCTGCCTCTGAGCCTGTGTGCTTTTTTTTCCCCTCCCCTAGATGATACTGGTATCAGTTAGCTTTTGTGGAAAGAAAGTTTCCATGGCCTGTGCAAAGATATCGCCTGTATATCTTCAGGTAACAGCATTTCCTCTGCAAAGGACTACCAAATAACGAGCTGTGTATGAATGCATCTTCAGGGGTATGGGCTGTGCTCCCCAGGGACAGCACCATGAGTCTATTGCCCTACTAGGATGAGAGATTTGTGGATTTTCAGTTTTATGTTATGTGCTTTGTGCTTATTCGTTTCTCTCCTTGCTTTCTAAAAGCCCAAGATTTAAGGGTAAATACATCTGTGCTTTATGATAGTGCAGTGAGTTGCTAGCCTCATGAGTTTGGTTTCTATTCACAATGTGTGCTTCTTTACTGCCTGTCTCAAACAATTTTTGTCCCAGTGAGTAAATGAACAGTGAAACGGGTAATGAGATGAGTGAAGGTACAAAGAGAAAAATAGCTAGGACAAAGTTGAAAAAATAATTTAAAAAAGCCTACCCACAGAGTAAGCTGTGTGAGGAGAGAAAAGGTGGTCTTTTCCTATGCCCAGCCGTAGGATGGAGAATCTGTTCAAGCACCTGATGAGGCAGATGGATAATTAGTGCCATGGGTCAGGATCTGGGCAGGCACTGTGGGTGACCTGGCAGTTGCCTTTTGGCACTTAACTTCGTTTGGAAATCTCTTCCTCCTGCTTTAAGTAGGTATGGGCAGTCACACAGCTAGGATACACGCAGGCCATCTTGCAGCAGGGGCTAGGATGGCAACGAGTGTGCCTGAGTTTTTTGGATCTGAAGAGAAACACATTTAAAAGAACATGTCAACTCCTCCTTTTAGTTCTGTCAAAGACTGAATGCTTCCCTTTTAAAGGGGATATCAGGCTCTTTTTTTTCCTGCTCTTCTCATTAAAAAGAAAATAAAATACTTTTAATGCACATTCTAATGCATTTTAGAGTTTTTGTAATACAGCTTTGCCAGCTGTCAGCTTCCAGCTACACTAAGCTTTTATGATTTGAGCACCTATTCAGGCAATAGTTACTTTGTCAATTACAGGTTTTACATAAACACAAAATATAAATAATTTTCATGGACTTAATGCACCAAAAGCTAACCAGTGCTCCATAACATCATGGCTTTTTTTAATAACCTTGGTTTATATTTTGCGTAACACTTAGAGGGAGTTGGGAGGAAGTCCTCTGTTTTAAGACAGTTGAAGGAAATGCTCCAGTAACAGAAAACTGAACATTTTCTTGTTTGCAAAAAAGTCACTGGTCAGATTATATTACCTCTACTTATGCAGGAATCTATGAGAGTGAGCACAGCATCATTACTGCATTACAGAGTCTGTGTACATTTGTACACCCTATACTAGTGGAAAATGTAGACAGGCTTCACCTTTCCTGCCTCTTTCCACTTGCCCATCCTCACCCTGCACCCACATAATGTAATGTTTTTCCCTTTCCATCGTAAATTTTTCGTATTGCCTTTCTCCCTGCCTTCCATGCGCTGCATGGTCATCAAGGTCAATTTGGGTTCATAAAGTTAGTAACTTAAACCTTAGTTCAGAGGAAGACAGCCAATCCACAAACATTTCAATAAGCATGACTACTCACAGGCTTTAATTTAAGCAGGTGACTATAGGAAAAAGCTGCAGTGTTCATAGATCAGCCTGTATCTGAATGACTTTTCCATCAAAAAAAGTCTCAGTTTTTTTCAGGCAATAAACTATCCTTGAATCCTTTCTTTGATGCCTACCATGCTTTTCAGATAATTAAAAAGAATAAATAAAAAAAATCTCTGTTCTCTTCCACTATCAATGCATGACCAGCTGAAAGCAAATGGTCTAAAATCTGGCCAGGCTGGGGAAATGCCAAAACACAGCTCAGCAGGGTACTGTGGTCGCAGTCTTTGCTACTGGTCCTGTTATAAGCTGAACAGGTTCCATCATCATGTCCTGTACATTCAGCTTAATTGGCCCGGTCTCTCCAAGGCAAGGCAGCAGCATTGATTTATTGCACTGTATAAATGTGTTTATAGCTTGGCACTAGAACACTTATGCTCATTTTTTTCCAATGTGGATTTCAAATAAGCCCTTTGCCTCAAATGAGTCTATTAACTTTAAAGTGCCTAAAGCTAAAACTGAATTATGAGAGGCAAGCTTTGAGGACTGCAGCCTAAAACAGCTGGGAAAGGCTCCTCGAGTCTCCTGTTAGTACCTGTTGTGATTGATTTTTAAAACATTACTGATGGGGGAAAAAAAAAAAAGTAAAAGCAAACTTGGTGGCACACATAGCCTGTCTGAGCTCCCTTTTACTTCAGCTGATGCTCCAATTCATCCAATTCCATGGGATTATTAGAGCAGCTCCTGATTTAAGCCAATGTGAAATCAGAATATAAACCATTCCTTCCTCCTCTTATGAGTTTAATTTTGAATACTCTCATTTCCCTGTTTCTGTAGTGGGGTACAATAAACCGGGGAGAACATCACTGCTGGTCCCTCCAGCAGTGTATTTCATCAGTCTATTTTGGTCTCCAGTGCTTTGAAGAGCTGGGAGGCAGTTCCCTCTTCTCTCCCTGTACAGAGCTGTTTTCAGTGCCTGGCAGCGCTGCCCTGTACGCTGCTGGAGGGGCTGTGCTGCCGCTCTGCGCTCGGTGCTGTCATGTATAACAGCATTTATCATCCCTGCAGGGACAGTTAATCAAGCAGAAAGTTTCAGTGGACCCCTAAGTACAATCCATAATTACCTGTACTGCTCAAGATTAGGTCTCCCCAGCTAAGAAATAATACAAATTTCTAGTTGCTAATAGTTTGACTTTATCTGTAATAAAAAAGGAACACCTTAACACCCACGGAGAAAAAAATATATATCTGTAGAGGACAGAATTAAATTAAGGAAAGTAAAATTTAGGATGGATGTCAGGGATAAAATAAAGCCATAGTACTATCTACTAAACTGTGGAACAGCCTCCCACGGAAAGTGAGTGATGGAGTCCCATGGTGTGAAGAATTAAAACAACATCAAGCAAAGCCTCAGGAAAGAAATGCCAGAAGAGGCAGCGTGGATGGGCTGTAACAGTGCAGGGACTGTGCCTGGCTACAGAAAGCTGTGCCACCAGCTGCTGCTCAGACATTTGGAATGCAGACAGTGCATTGTACATGGGAAGGCACACTGGGAAGTATACTCGTCCTTTATTAAAATCTATGCTAATTTCTCATGTAGGTATGATTTGCTGCTCCATTAAAACTAAAGGGAATTTTATGAGTTAAACAAACCTCAAGCCATCAGAGGACACCAGTGACTCTGGCTGATATTTTTCTGTCCCATCCTCAGCACGTAATCCCTTAAAAATTCTTTAGCCTTACAAGCACACGATTTCTCACAATACTGCTATGAGTCAGAATGTGGGTATTTTTGCTTTAAAAAAAAGTATCTTTTTGCTTTTACACTTATCCCTACTATTCAGCTGTAATATGTACAGGTAGGAAATGAGACACAAAACAAAAGCATTTCTCTCACTTGCTGGGGGAAGAGAAAAATACAGCTAGACTTGCTATGGAATAAGAACTAGATGCATTTCTTTGTTACCTTTTATTTTGCCTTTTTCCCAGGGATTTTGTTCATAGTTTCTGGTGGATAATGAGGAAGGAATCTCTGTTCTAGAGGAATTTTTGAGCAAAATATTGTGACAAGTTATAGGTTAATCAGAAGAAGCACGGCTGCTCTGTCAGTTGGGAACAGCTCCCTTTCCAGTTTGCCATCCATTACAGAACAATTACTTTTTGTGCCAATGAAATGTTTATGCAATGAGTGAAAAAAACCCTCCGTCTGTGTACCAAGGTCAGGATGCAATGTCCTGTCCTCTGTGGAAAATAGTTCACGTTGTCTTGGTTTTGGATGATGGCCATGTGAAAGAGCTGAAGACATTATGAAGGGATACAATTTTTAATTAAGAATTTTAATGTGCTGATATCACATTATAATATAAATTGAACTTGAAAATTTTGCAGAGTACCTGAAGTTAGGACTTAGTTATTTTTGCTGCTAGATTCCTTGGACCTGCTATGAGTAGTAAATACTGGATTGCATAGATGGTTGTTCAGATTAAAGGCACTGAGATCAGATGAGGGCTTTGATGATTGATGATGATGATTGATCATCATCAAATGATCAGATTCAGTGAAGCTGCTTCGTATTAACACTCAGACACCTCACTTTACATACAGAGAGACTTAACCATCAGCAAAGGCAGGGAGATGTGCTAGTCATGACCCATTTAGCTGTTCTCTGGAGATTTTTGTGTCTGCATAAAAGAAGAAATGAGCAGAGAAGCTGAGAGGGAGGAAATACTCCGAACAGACTGGAGATGGAGTGTGGGAAGCTGATGGGGGAGAGGGCTGGTGGGCTGAGTCCTGGCTGGACCTGACCAAGAGCTGTGCAAACCAAACCATTTCTCGTGGCTTTACTCCTCCTGGGCCTGGGGAACAGGACCTTTGTAGGTAAGCAGGATTGCTTCAAAGATACATGGTGATAATGCCAATTTTTCTTTGTAACGCAGAATATGTGGAGAGCCTGGATGTTGTCCAGCCACTTAGACTGAGGCACTCACAGTTGCCTGTCTCTTGCTCCCTGGCACCAGCCATGAGGCAGGGCTGATGGACTTCTTTCAGAGTCTTGCAGTTTGGGTCTGTTTAGGAAAAAAGTGCTTATTGCCACTCACGAGATATGCTGGAGGGCTCAAAAAACAGACATGGGAAAAGCAATGGTCATAGCTACTGTTCTGGCTCTTCTATAGATGTTGGATTTTCTGTTTCTTCAGTTTAGACTACTGCCACATCACAGTGCAATTCATTGACCAGAATGAGAATGGTGCCATTTATATTTTTCTTCTGTATTTATAGTTGCTATTTTTATATTTTGAAAATCTTATCCTCTATGATATTTGCTTTTACTTGACTGGCCCCACTTGCATGGTCTTCCAATATTTCCCACCGTGATTCAGACCGCGTGTTTGATTAGCCAGTGGCTGGGGCCTGCACAAGGTGGGAAACCCAAGATCTCATCAGAGCTCTAGAGCTGGCTGGGTGATCCAAGAGAGTCCCACATCCTTTGATAGTTGTAGCGATAATAATAGAGATTGGCCTCTTGTATCTAAAAGGGCTCAGGACTCTCAGCTGGAATGTTGTCCTGCTTTCTGCAGTGTATCTGTGTCCTCTCACTCTTTCTCTGGTGTATCCATTATTTTGATATTAAAAGGTTTTCATTGCAAAGAAGTGGGGTTTCCTTTTGTTTTGAAGATGAGAATGATTTTTTTTTTTCAGTTTTCCACGAAAAAGTCAATCAGTGAAAGGTTATATATGTTAGCTTTTGCTCCAAAGGAAGAAATTATGTCTGCAGCAGTTCATATACTCTGTTAACTAAAAAGTGCAGGCAGACCTTGGAGACTGAGCAGCCATGTGTAATTTGCAGAAAAATCTGTCCTGCTCAGCCAGATTGCCTCAGGAGAATACAAATGCCAAAATGCTGTCACCTTCATTAAGTTGGAGCCTCTTGGTAGCTCATGGTATTTCTTCATTTGTGGGAAATTGAGGCAACCCGTCAGCAAAACAGGGACTCAAATGGCAGCACCTCCCTGCTAGGCACAGGTTCACCAGAGATGTGTAATCCAGCCAAAACGTGCATTATCAGCCTGGGACACAAGATGAATAGTTGTGATGGAAGCTGGATCTTTCATTTGCTCTTTATATCTTCTGCTTTTTCTTTGGGTTTGTTTGCCTTTCTTTTCTTCCTTGCAATTGTCAAGAAAGCATCTGCGAGTTTTATTAAACAAATGTTACACATTAAAAACCCATCGCTGCCTGCCAAAAAGGAAAATGGCATCTTATTTGAAAACAATATGTAATTGTTATTGCTGTCTTGTTGCAAGTTACACCCTTGAAAAATGATAGGGACTTAGTAGCAACTGATGCTGAGGAAAAGCATTATAACTAAAGCAGAAAATTAACTGTTGCATTAATTTTGGGAAATAAAATATTCAGTTTCAAACACCATAATGCTCAGTATATTGTTCTCTTAGATGTCTTTATGATTACTTCAAGGAAACAGTACCAAAGGACAGAATAACATTTTTCCATGATGCTTTTGTCCGTCTGTCTCAGTGTTGGAGTCATGAACATTCAGTTTGGTGAAACTCTCAGAGGTGCTGAGGTAGTGTCTGTCTGACAGATGTTCTGGTCATATTTCTTATTTCATTCCATGTACAGGCCTTGCAGCAGTGATGGAGACCCAGGTCCTAATCAAGATGGCACCACTGAACTGGTTTGAGTAACAGACCTACGGCCAATATGGTAACACCATGTTGGAGAATGCCTGTAGGTCCAATGCTGATACACTGTGCCTGTAAGTACAATTTCTACATTGTTCCCTCAACACCTATATTGCCAGGCAAACTGCAAACAGTCACATAGATTTTTATTGTTCCTTTTAATGTTTCCATCTTTATGTATTTTTATTGCCTTTTTTTTTGTTTTCTTTTATTTTGTATTTTATTTAATTATTATTAATTAATTGCCAGATTTTTAAAAATAGAATTGGGAATCACAGAAGAGGACAATTTATCACAGCTCTGTATTGTTGGAACCCCCTTTGAAACCTGGCATTAATTTCTGCACACTAGGAAAGCCCCTCTCCCATCAAAATTTTAGCCACTATTTTTCCCAATTACCTGCTATTTATTCAACAAGCATTTCATGCTAGTTAACAATTTTTCCCTCTTACTTCAGAGGAAAGATATGAGTACATTTTTATTATAAATGATGGAAGGATTTAATAAATGCTGGGTAAAATAGTATACAACAAACACACAGCAAGTGTGAAGTTATCATCCTAGTTCCCTATCCAAGATGGCTGGGACCATAATTCACTAGAGGTGAAAGCCCTGGTCACAGCAGAACTTTGTTTTTAACTATGGTAGAATAACCAACATTCACAGAAGAAAAGTGCTCTGAAAAAAGCTGTAATAAGAGTTTTAGCCATACTTTCTCCCTTGTACTGTTACTAGTTGTCCTATTACTACAAGTAATTTAAAAGTCTAATGACCTTTTTATTTTTAAAAGCGTTATAATATAATTTATAATCTTAAAATATTTAATTTATAATTTAAAATAATTATTGTAAAATAAAATCTGACCTTGGATGATGTGATTTTTCCCAAAAGCGGATAAATCTTTGGAACTCCAAACCAAGGTTGAGTGAATACTGCCATCTCCATCTTGCCTCCATTTCTAACAAACAAATGGATGCACATGATGATTATTTTAAGTCATTATTTTATTGCTATAGTATCAAACCACTCCTTTCAAATGGTAGAAACTGTCAGATGAGATTCAAAAATCTCTGCCCACAGATCACAGGCACATGATGAGAGCTGAACGTTTAGAGTTGATAGCAGCAAAGCTTCATTTATGTAAAAACCCCTGGAGACCTCCTACTGCTATTTAGGTACCTCTGAAACAAAGCCCTAAGCAAATGCAACTCTATGATGGCAATCTGGGAAATATGGGATAGTACATAGTACTAGTATGTTGGATTTATTGCCAAGTGACTCGTGGTTCCCACATCATCTTTGGCACTCAAGCACTGTGTTAAACCTCTCATTCTCTAAGTTGAATAATTTTCTTGGTAACAGCTAATGCTTCAGCCAGCAAAGAGCATTTCTTCTTTTATGACTCTGATTTGATCTATGAAAAATGCACATACTTCCCAAAATGGTCTGCTGGGTGATATTCTTCAGAGATCTTTTTCTCAGGGAAGGCTCTGGAAATGCTCTGGTCAGGAGCTAGGCACACTTACTTTTCATATTGCAGCCTTAGAGTGGAAGACTCTCTCCAGTTTTGGACTCTGAGGCTGGGGTGGGGAACTGCAAAGTAACTTTATAAAATACTCATTTAATTGCTAAAGCAGGAGGGAGGGTCTATCAAATTTTCCTTTACCCAGGCCTCTAACTTAAAAATCCACCTAAAAATTGCAGCTTACATATCCATATAGAATTTTTCTTCTGAAGTATTTCCTTTTTATATTTTTTTTTCAGATTATTGAAGTGAAAGGAAGAAATTCAGTATACTCCATTTGACCTCAGGAATTATAAAAACATGCTTTGATATTGAAGAAAAGATTGGAACTGATTTTTTTTTTTTTGCCTGTCTCATCTTGCCAATACCAAGCAAGAAGCAGTGACTGGTGATGCTGGATCTCTTTTCCCGGAGCAGGGTGCTGGATGTGAGCTGTGTGTAACATCCTGGTGGGGTGGTTTGGATAATGATTAAACAGCAAATCAGCACAGTTTTGCTTACCCAGATTTCAGCACTAAATGGTTTGGCCACGCCAAATTTCAAGAGTCTAGAAGCCAAGTTCCTTGGCCCTCGTTGGCAAGAAAAGAGGCTAATATATCCATCATTTATAGAAGGTGTCTGTGAAGAATTTGTCCATGCCCTCCCACTGATAAGAAATTTCCATATACACTGTATAGAAGTTGATGTCATTATACCACATACACTGTAACCAAAGTTAGTGCCAGAGCTCGTCTGTATGAAGACTGATCTATCATTAATAGAATATAAATATGACCGAGTGTAATGGCTTAAATCCCTGACAGCCTCAGGTTTGCCAGCAATGGATTTCCATGCATTTTCAGCTGGGAATTGGGAACGCTGGCTGAGCTTGGAGTGTCTAATGTGCCACAAATGGTGCCTCAAGATTCCTGTGTACATGTGTACAGAACAGCAGTGGTTGGGAAAAACTTCATTTTCCACCTTCCTCGAGACACTGGTTGAAGAGAAATTCTGCCTGTTGTACTCGGGGTGTCAAGTGCTTGGCAGAGGTCTCATAAAGGCACCTCATCACCTTTGCCATAACACCTCATAGCCCCTCATTAGCTCCTCTCTTTTTATGGTCCTGTAAGTAAATGGGTTCATCTTATTTAAATATCCCTGAGGCTACCAGCAAGAAACTATTGAACTGCAAAGAAAAAAACCTGAACACAAAACCAGATGCATACGTTTGCCTTGGGGATAAATGTGTTATGATAGGGGTTAAACTCTGTGCCAGCTCTATTGAACAGCAATGCAAAGCAGTCCCAGCACAGCCGGAAGATTTCTGAATTGATGCCAGGCTGAAGGAGAGCAGCTTTTGTACTGGGGTTATCATCAGGCCCCTCACAATCACATTTTCACTTATTCTATGTGTATGGGGACTTGCTGACAATTCCCTGGATTTCAATTTGGAAGAAAGAGTTTCAAGTTCAACCTTGTATCTCTAACGCCATGTGTCTGTCTGCCTCGCCCACAGACTTTATATCCATCCCTTTGCCTTTCACTTAAGTTACATATGATGTGAGCTATAGTAGCAACGCCTACTTTTTTTTCTGCTTTGGCTTTGGCTTACAGGATTATAAACAGTCCCTGGTTTTAGTTTCTGCATTCGCTTCACTGCTTTCATAAAATGCCTCAGCAAATTTGGATGACCAGTAAGGAGTGAACTCTCGCTCACCCTCAGCTGCTCTGATCTGAATTTTTTAAATCCCTTTGGACTGAACAAATGCCGAAGATATTATTGACAATTTTCAAACAGTTCAAAGATTTTTTTGACATATAAATAGTCAGAAAGCCAGAGTTTTATCTGAGCCTAATCTACATGCTCTGAAAAATTCTGAAGTCTTCACGAGTATGAAGATACCTTTCTTAGCTTCACTAGGAGGAGGGGACAACTCCTGGCAGAGGCAACAGCATTGCTCACAAGAAGTTAATCTGTGCTTTCTCTAGCTACTGGTAGAAGACATGCCAGGGCTAAATACACTGATAGCCATTTAGTATCTGAAGTACCTATTCATAGTGTCAGAGGCCACATGTGGACCACACGTGTGGTGTGTGGTACCCAGCTGAAGCAGTGGGTGTCCTTTAATATCTTGTTTGTAAAACTTTTATGTTCTAATAAATTATTAAATACTAAAGCATTTAAAAAACCCATCATCTCTAATGTGTCCTCAAAGGATGTGTCTAAACGTGACCAAAAATCTACATAAGGATTAAAAGTGAAGGAAACAAAGACATTACCAAGAGATAAGCTGGATACTGAGTTCCCCTGGAAGATATCAGCAGTGGCAGACACCTGAGCCTAAAAACTAGTAGCTGAGAAAGGCAACATACAAATGGGAATAAAGAGCTACCTTGACACAAAGCATCATAGATAGTTTTGACTCTGCTGGGATTGTTCAGGTTTTTTTCCCCATCATATTTGAGACCCCCCCAAAAAAAAAGAAAAAAAAACAAGTAATTTCAATGTAATTCAATGAAAGCATGTTGTAAAATGAATTGTAGCTCAATGCAATTAAGTCAGCTGGGTTATAGTATCCTGCAAAATTAAGACATCTATAATGGGAGTGTTGACAAGCCCTACACTGTAGTAACACAGTGGTGCCCACTCAGGAAAACTCAGCAAAGCTCCTGGGAAATAATTAAAGAACATTTTGGTCAGCTTGTGATGCAAGTATGATTTTTTCAGGTAACATAGAAATAAACTGGAAACCCACAGAACATCAGCAAAAAAAGACTAAAGTAATGAGACTGACTGATTTTTGTCCAAATGGGCCTGAAACAAAAAGGCTGGGAGAGAGGACAGGAAGGTTTCTGAGTAGCTGTGGTGCAGGAAAATATCTGTCCCTCCTTTGTCTTTCTGATTTTTCATTTTTGTAGTCTGATGATGAAGACAAAACTAACTCATCTTTTCATCAATCCTAAATCCTTCGCCTTCATCTGGAAAAGTGACAACAATCATGACTTCACGTTACTAGTTCAGAATCTTTTTGGAGAACAGCACTTGCATATTCAAATGTGTTATTTTGTCCAGTCTGTGGCTATATTCTGTGTTAAGCCAGGATTTTCTTACCTTTCAATGATGCGACACATACTAGAGTCTGTTCATTACATAGCCCACTTCCAATTCCAATTACTGTGAATTAAAGCAATTTCACCTAGATTTAAACAGATTTATCTCACACAAGAGTACAACTTTATACTGTAATCTAGCTCCTCAAGTTCACTATTGACTGAATGACATGTAGAAAAGCATTCCCTCCAGCTAAGCATACTAATTCCCAAATGAAACGCATCCTATTTGCTGCTGACATGATGAAATAATGATGGTCAATGATAATATTGAATAACTATATCCAAGAGTTAACACTCTCATGCATACCCTTCATACTTAGCTAGCTCAATACTTCCAACCATTCTTCAACTGTGCTATTTTTTGCTTCAAGAAGCAAATTTAGGGCAAAAATATCAATGGAAAACAAGTATTTTAAATTTATTTATACATTGCTGATGTCTATCTAAGACAGCGATCTTTTGGTTATTTTGTCAACGCGGTAAATTTAGGAGGTAGCTGGCCTTCAAAGGGACATTCTCAGTATGAAAAAAGTCAAACTTAAACTCAAGACTGAAAAATTTAAAAAGACATAAACACCAGGGATGAGCCAAGTCTATTCATTCTCTCTCCTTTCCCAGTCTTCCTCATACAGCCGTAAGTCACTAAGGGAGTGTTTCAAACACTTCCTCAACTGCCAGCATTGGGGCAGAATAAATGGGTGCAGGAAATTTGTTTTAACCACTAGCCCATATGTGGTGGTCTCCTCCCATTTAAAGGTGCAAGCCTGAAAAAATTAAAAGGTGAGAAGCAGATAGAGCCACACGGCATGAAGAAGACACATGGTCATGTTTAAATGACTTTTATCATTTCTTTTATTTCTGTACATACTGATGCTTAAAGCAGTATTGTTTAATGACACAGTATATTTTTCTAATGTACCCTTGAGTCCTTAATTAGTGCTTAAGCCACCTGAAGGGATTATTCAGTTTTTAAATAGTATCTGCAGCTAAATGAGAGAATCTCATATTCCCAGTGTTGGCTGCATAAGTGTTCTTCCAGTTGCTTCTGGTTTGAGTTGCCTGATGCATGAACTATGTGCTAAAGGTGTAACCCAGCAATGAATCAGTAAATAACTGTTCCTCTGAAGATCAGCTCATTAAGAAGCAGACATCTGAATGAAATTAAGGTTCCTGGGGTGTCTGTGGCACCAGACGTGCCAAAAAAGAGAGGCATGAAACCTTGTTATATGCCATGACAAGCAAATGGAACTTACCTAGGCAGGCTTCGTGGTTAATATTCTGCTCTTGTGCTTTGCTTATTGAAGCCCCAGCGTGCTTTTGTTTATGATCTGGTTCTTGTTCAGCACATTTACATGTGACTGACTGTTCAAGTGGCTCAGTAACCTCTGGTACAAAACGGAGCTCGGCTGAAATGCTAAAGGCTGAAATGCTTTGTTTGCAACATGAAGAAACCCAAACAAAAATATCAGAACTTTTTTTTTTTTTCTTTGACAAACAGAAGACTTAATGATTGCTTCCTTATTCAACAGAAGTGTTGTATGGATATATTTCAGCTAGTTAAAAGACTCACAGATTATTTAGGTTTTGCCAAACTTTTTTTTACTTTTAATTAAGTTTGCTAGTCAGAGATAGCTGCATGACACAGCATTTGTTTAACTTCCAATACACAGAAATAGTGACAGCTTAATTAAATACTTCACGTGCCAATTAAAAAGACAAAAAAAAAAAACCCACCCAACTTAAATAGCCTTAACTCCCTTGGCCAATTTCTTGGAAAAGAAGAGCAAGCTCTGTTAAGGCATATGGCAAGCAATCTTTTCTGCAAAGCAGCAAACTAAAACACAGTGCTGCTGCCATGTGTTAAGAGACACTGTCCTTTTGCACGATATTTTTAAAAATCCGCTTCACAAGCAGCAGGTCTGTGACTTCAACAGTTGTACCAAGATTTTAACACATGACACCACTACAATGAATTGACAGGGAAGGGAGAAAGGCAGGAAAGGGGATGAAACACCATTAATTAAAATAGCAACTTCCCAAACAATTCTTTTAATTGCTGACTTGTAAGTTGGAAATTAGTGAAATGTGACAAAAAAGGAGATAATTGAGAATGCCTGCTGCACTCAGATATGTCTCTGCCAACAGACATGTAAGTAGAAATAGGTGTCAGCATTAAGTTCAGTTGAATTAAGCATCCATTCTAGCTGGAGTGAGGAATGAAGCCATAGACTTAGTTGTAAATCTGCCGAGGTTTGGGGTTTTTTTTCCCTTATTTCATGGCTCCATTATATAATCATCCTGTTGTGATATATGCATAGCGTATGCAAAAATGTATGTTATTATTTTTGTGGCTAGCACAAAAAAAATCCATAGTAGCCAGTATATATTACTATGTGGTGGGCTTAGCAGACATTAGCCAACAAGTGAACAGCGTATAATTCCAAATAACAATAGTTATATCTTCACCAAATTCTCTGCTATGGTTACATGATTTATGATGACCCTGGCTTCACACGAGCCAGCTGGAGGAGGGGTGGGGGGGAACCCACTGGAGGCAGAATGGCAGAGCAATGGCACAGTGATCTATTTGTTCATATTTCGCTATTGCATATTTGAAAAGGTCAGACCCAACTAGAACTGCCAAGATACGCTACTCCTCTGAGAGGGAGAACATGGTTTATGTGTCTCAGCTTTGCCAAAAAAACTATGGAAACCAATGCTTCATTTTGCGAATAGAGATGTAGGCACAAATACTGCCTCAAGGAGGACGTAGACCACCCTTGGGCAGAAGTGTTTAGGAGCTGCAGTGGTGAAAGGTTGGGGGGTGTGCTTTGTTTTGCAGAACATTTGGGTGTGTATAACAGGCCTGTCTAAACAGAATTGGTGTGTCTGATGGCTGATACAATATTCCAAGGAGGTCCTCTATTCAGAACTTGTTTTCCTTCCACACTTACCCTACTTTGTGTATTGTGCTAGATTATACTGGTTTCATAAGTGGCAGTCACATTTACTGTCCATCTGGATATGTTTTGAGGCTCTATAAAGTTTTAACAACTGTGAAGGGAGAAAAAATACTAAAGTATGCAGCCAGTCTGAAGTGGTTATCTCGAGATTTAACCTACCATTGCCAGGAATGCACAAAGCACGCTTCATAGTCAATGAAAAACTTAGATCTGTAGCCTTATAAATACAGCCAGAACTATTCCTTTATGAGGTAAGAGGTTATCTCTCTGTATATGTAACCTCTTAATGAATGAAAATAGAAATCATACTAACACATCTCTACACATTTCATCTTGATTCAGGACATGTATAACTGAATTAGATACTTGGTTAACTCCTGCACTTGCTATTGTTTGCTTTTTAATAAGGAGATTTTATGCTTTTCAATAACCTTTAATAAGATTTTGGTTTGCTCTAACTCATTCTCATGCTATTAATTACAGAATGCCAGTCAGTTCTCAAAATGCTTGTACATGCTTGTCATGTTTTTTTCATGTTTAAAAAAGTCCTCTCTTCTGTTTTGGATTTTTCAGTGCTTAATAATTTTTTTATTTTTTTAATTTTTTTTAAAAGCACTAACAACAATATAGAGGATAAACTTAAATTTCATACACATTTCATGACAAAGAACAGTTGTTACCAATGAAATAAATGTGATATATGTGATCAGACAGCCGTACCAATAAATATTTGGAAAAAATTAAGACAGCTTGAACAGACATCTATTACTGGTATTTGTAATTCTACATGTCCTGAATTCCACATCCCAATACTTGGTATTTCCAGCAAATGCAGCTTTCAGATCTCAGGCTTTACTCCCTGAGGAGTAAGATCCCAAATTCCACAGAATAAATTCCCCAGTAGATTCATTAGGACATTACAGTAAGTGTAAAGAAAATAGATAATGTTTGGGTTTTTTTTAAAGTGTGCACACAGAAACGTTTTGGTAAATCCATGTCCTACATTAGTAACATGCAACTCTAAGCACAGAAGATTTGCATTTGGGCAAAGAAAAAAATGTTATCCCTGACTAATTTACCATGTCAATCTTTATCTCTCACCTCTGTGATGATAGATTATCTGGTTTCAAACAGTTTACCTGGCTAGTCAAGAGCACAGTTCTGCAAATGAACTGCTCAGGTACACAGTCCTGAACCAGTGGAGAAGACTTTTGAAGTCAGTAAGGTTCACACTGGCCATCTTTAAGTTTTATAAGTAGGTGGGTACTTTTGTCAGGGTCAAAAGGACACATCAGGGCTTTAGGACCACATCTCTCTAAACTACTGCCTTCATGTCATCAGATAATACATGGCTTAACTGTTTTCCTCTAGAGACCTTGGGTTGCTTGCAACAGAAGAGAAGCCAAATTACACGGAACTGTCTTGCTCTGATATATCAGGCAGTTAGTTACCATCAGCCCCCAGAGCAAAATAATACCTGGGCTGAGAACAGTGTCAGGATGCTGCACAGCATCTGAAGCTGTGCCTGCAGTGCAAGTATGATTTAAGTCTCTCTTTTTCATATACAGCTTTTTGGTACTTCATTCACTGGCTATCCCAGATAGGCTGATAATTTTTTTTTCTTTGTCATTTGTAAGAAAAGATTAAACCATGTTGGGCTAGAGAAAACCTCTCCTGCTGGGACAGGGGAAAATAAAGTTACTGCAAGACCATCAAAAGGCAAGAGATGCTGTTAGAACAGTGAAGGATTTTCCTGTAGTTTCTTAGCACCCATCTACAATAGGAATTTATGAGGGTTTGGAGGAAATTAAAGCCTAGGCTAGCCCATGGTTTGGAAAGCTGCACAGCACAGTTTCTGGCAAATCTTTGCTTTATCCATCCTGACATATTCTGCCATTTTATACAGGTATTTATTTTTCTAATGCAATATTATAAATCATTGTCAGGTCATCAGCATTCCCACAGTCTTCCAAAGTATTCTTGTGTCTGCCAAAGATTCCCACCGGACCTACAGGTCTACAGGATGCTATGTAAGCTCCTTTAATGTAGTGCTGAACTGTGCTCTACTGCAACATTCCTGCTCAGAGGAAGAGGTATAAGGAATGAGGTGGTCCCAAGAGTTATGCTTAAGATTACCACAAGACTTGTTACTAAAGACCACCTCTAGTAATGACATGTCTTAAACCATCACAGCAAAGTAAACCAATATTTTAGTTAAACAAAAGTTTTTTTCCTTTCACTGTTCACTTAAGAAAGGCTGATCAATTAATTCAGTTAATAAGATGGTAAGTCATCCTGTTATTGCAGTGCATGTTCTATACTGTCTTCAATCTAAATGCTTCATATACCCTTACAAATTAAAACCTCTTCACTCCTCTAGGCTAAGCAAGTCCTATTGGTTCCATTTTATTCACAGAGAAGCCATTATGAAGTTTATTTGCCTAAAGACAAATTTAAAATTCTCTATGATGATCTTGGGGTAAAATAAGACACCCCTCAGGAGAGTCAATCCTATGCCAGGCCCTAGAGGACCCTCCTCCAGCTGAGAATAGCTAGAGTGCAGTATGTGCTAGCCAGTTGTCCTCCTTGCCTCTTTTTTCAGCCCAATGCAAGTTAGCTTTCTTTGCCTTTAAGTGAGTAAATGTTTCCCTTCTTTTCTAAACTGTAGTGGAGCATTTCCAAGAAATATTAAAAATTAAACAGAATTAAGTGAAGTTAACTTAATCTGCAGGTGTTGAAATTATTGCTAATAATGCAACAAAAGTCCCGATAATAGGAAATGCTGGGGCTACCAGCATCAGATGAGGTTGCTTATGCTGTACCACAGTGATGCTGCAAAGCTCTTGTGCTGCCCTGCCTTCCTAAAGGTTAGGAGATCAAAGCTACTCCATGCTAAATGATTTGAAGTAAAACAGGGCACTTTATTTTCAGACTATCTCAAGGGCTTTTGAAAGTGGGAGGAAACAAAATGACAGTTAATGGATCTAGGGGGGCCTGACCTGAGGCTAAGGTTAAGTGGTGTAATACTCTCCATACTGAACTTGGTGCTGTACAGCAGCTTCTCTAATGTACATGGTCACAAGGTGAACCACTCAGAGCAAAACTCTCAGATTTTTCTGCCCATACCACTTAGAGCAAAACTTAGGGTTCTGTTAAACATGGCAACCCACCCCTAAAACACTTTCCTTTTTATTCATTAAAAACTACTTTGCTCCACATTACACTCACTGATAACCTTGCCGTATTTCTTATCCACTTCTTTCCACTGTCCCTTCTTCAGTGCTGTGATATTGGCCTCCAAAAGCAAAATCTATCACATTTTCTAAATCTAAAACATTTCTTGGATTATAGGCTTTTGGGCATCAAAAAAGTTAAGCATGAGTTCCCTTTGTTTAGGTTTGCTGTTAGGGAAGGGAATGGTCTAGCTGAAGAATTATTTCTTTTCACAGAGTGTTGCATGGGCGTATCAGTCAGATTTTATTTTTTTCTTTGAAAGGAAGCTAAAACTAGCTGATAAATTGCAGTTTCTCTAGGCAGTGGCCTCTTTACGCTTGTTGTTAAGACCAGCTTAGGCAATATCCACAAACCTCCTTAAGGAAAAATGTTTTCATGTCCTTCTCTCAGAGACATTACACATACCTTCCCAGTGCAGGAGAAAATAGTTAATCTAAATTTGGAATTTCTCTGAAATAAGAAAGATATAAGAATAACACAGACCTGCTCTCACTGGCATCCAATGGTATTTCAATATGTATAGAAGCAATAGTCATCTGATTAAGCTTTTCTACCTCTATTCACTGTTTGGATTTTTTTTTTAATGTGCTGAAGACAAAAAGTGAAGGAAACTCTACCTATACCTCATGCAGAGCTCTTCACTAAGCAAGGTGACAGATTTAGTGTTGTCAATTCAGAATGATGTACGAAGTGATAAACATAACTGAAAGTAGCTACATTGAAATACTATATGCTAACTGAATACACTACCTGAAATTTCAAAAGATAACGATATCGAACTGATAACAGCATCAGTCAGAAGAAACACTGGGGTAGGAGACCATCATTTGGGAAGCAGAGAAGGATGGACTTTCATCTGAGCTAAGAAAAGCAGATGGAACTTGAATAGTAAGCTACATGGCCAAGGAGATGGCCAAGAAAAATGGAAAGGAACTGGAAAACAGAAAAGCTAAAAATAATCATTCTAAGAAAGTTACTAATTTCCTAGACAGGATGAAAAGGCTACTAAGTAATTGTTTTGGAAATAGTGGCAGCCACAATCAAAAAGTCTACTAGATTTATGACAAAGGAACACAGATACTCTGCTCTGACTTGTCCATGAGCTGTGTAAGTAATAAGGGAAGTACAACCAGAAGTTTGACAGAGATTAACAAAACATGAGCTCCTTCTAAAATTAAGTGCTTATATGAGTGAAGGAAAGGAGGGAGGGGATTCAGAAGTGGATGCAAGTTGTTTTATAATGTTTATTAAAGACAGTATGGTTTGCTTTGTTTGCATTCAGAAAAGGCATCTGAATTACCTGTCATATCAGCCAATTGTTACAAAAAACATTCTTCTTTCCTAAAGAAGTGGTGCGTGATTGATCTCTGAAGCAACTGCTGCGTTACAATCCCACAAATAACATGGGCTGTCTGTTCATGTTCTCCAGCAAGCCTCTTCATTTAATTCAGACTGCAGTTGTCAAGGCTCATGCTTTCAGCTCTGGTAATCCTTAGTGTGGACTACTGAGTCAGCCTAGGGAATCACTGTATAAATACACTTAAAGGATTTTGTGTCAAGGGATCTTCTATTTAAGCCTCAAAAGGTCAACATAGCTTCAGTTCGGTTGATTTCCCTGCAATGAGGAGGAAAAAAATAGTGCAGAGAAATCACACTCATCCCAACCCTCAAGATGGTTAATAATGGAGGTGCTAATGCATGATCATGAGGCTTTCAGACTGACACAGCAGTCTGAGAAGAAAAAAAAAAGATTTAGTGTCCTTGATGTCTCTACATTATGGTACTGTAAGACCTAGGAAGAGTTCACCACTCTGAACTAATGTGCAGTGTTCGTCCCCATTGGCATACTTTCTGAATCATACCTGAGTAACCTTAGCTCTGCCATTCTAGAAGAACAGTCACAAACCCCACTGATTTTATCCCACACTTTGTGTATCAGAGATACAGAAAAATATAATACCATTTTTTTACACAGTTTTGAACATTTATGCCATTTTATGTAAGTATGCAAATCTACTAAATCAAAGATGCAGAGATAAAAGAACGTTTTTTTAGAAAATCACAAAGTGAAAAACATAGTAAAAGGAAGCATGAACCTGATTTAAAAACCAGAGGTGCTGAAAATACAACAAACTGGATTAATCTGTTCTTAGATCTAAGCACTTTGACTTTAAATTCTAAAGCATTATATTCTTTCCCTAGGAGGAAAAAAAAAAAAAAAAAAGGTGAAAGAAATGAATTCCAAGTCTTAGTAAAACGGTAAGTGTAGCAGAAAGGATAATGAAACGTTGGAAATTATTTATGATATAATGGTATAATGGATCACTCTATATATCTTTACAGAAAGAAAATATCCAAATTACCTCAGCTTTAATAATCACATTCCCAGGGACTGCAGATGAAGACCTTTAAAGTGTATGTATGACTGGAAATGGTTATAAAAGATCAGAGGCTTTCAAAATTCACTGTGTACCAGGTCTAGTGAGTGTAATGCCAAGACTAATATATGAAATCTGATCTGACAGTTTCACAATTTTCCTTTGTTTGAGGAGATCCCCATGCAATGAAAATACACGTAGCATTGTGCCAAAACTGAAAGAAACAGTTAGTGGAAAGGCCTCAGAGGTAACAACCACTAGTAAGCTTCTCACTGGCAAAGTCTAAAAAGAAGATGAAAATTAATTACATTCAGAAATCCGAAGAAACATGGTTTAGATTAAAGGATGCTCTTTTTAACCAGTCAGCTGGAAGGTTGATGTAGCACTGCTCATGCAGATGTTTGGAAAGTATTTCATAAACTCTAATTTCAGAGAGTGCTTCTAAAGGCTGTTGCTCTCTGTGCCGTCTCCAACTTCTCTTAAGTATAAAACACAAAACATAATAGAAACTACAGCTTCTAGTGAAATAGGAGGGCTCTTTTTAAAGAAACACATTAAAACATAAGATACCACGGTCCAATTGCTGTCAATCCAGACGCTATAGTAGGTTGGCAGGTCCCTTTTACCTATAAGCAATAAAAATGAAGTAAAAGCCAATCTGTCAAAACTCAGCAGGTTTAATTCAGCTCATACTGGTTACATCTGAACACTGCACAGTGCAGTAAATTGCTGTATCTTGGAGTTCAGACCTGGTTGTGTGGTTTATCTTTAAAAATCCGATTCTGTATTACTCTTTGGCTAGTAATTTTTAGGAAGACTCTGCACCTGGTAACAACTCTTTCTTATCTTGGTGCCTCAGCCCATCTCCATTGGCAGCTCCTGATGTATTCAGAGCTCCCCTGTATTCACTCAAAGAGATTACTTAAGTAAGATCTCAAGTAAAGGAGTTAAACATACATTTCTGAAAATGGTGGCCTACCTTTCTTGTGAGCTTATGACAATCGTAAGTGGCTTTAAGACATTTCAAATCAGGGTGTGCCAAGGCAAAACTTAAAAGTTCAGTCAAAGGTAGAGTATGTTCATTTCTGCTCCACATCTTGTTCCAGCAAGTACACAGTGACCGTTCTCAAATGTGTTATGTTCTCAAAGCAAAATAAATTAGGAGGAAAAAGGTTGTGATTTTGACCTCTCCACAATGTATTCATTCAAGACTGTGCAACTCAGAGGAAAAGTCTGTGTTCTGGAAGGTGACCCATTCTGCTAGCAATTCTTTACACACAAGTGACTTAGAGTGACAGTTGAGGAAAAAATGTTTTGCAGTGTTAAGGAGTTAGGAGGCAAGCAGAGAAGGAAAGGAATGATGGGGAAAAGAAGGTTTTGCCAACAAGTTTTGGTACAAAAACACTGGGAATCTCTGAGTCTGTGTTTGGGCCAAATTCTGGGCCACTAAAGCTCTGAGGTTCTGTTAATTAGTTTTGCAAGTTCTTGCTAAAATTTTTACTTTCAATTGTTGAGGAGCTTCGAGTGCTCCTCAAGTTGAAGGGTGAGAGTTCCCTTTTCTCTCAAACAGAAATAAACCCTGCTTACTGGTGCCAGTTTAGATTTGACACAGTGACAAGCCAGCTCTGACTGCTTATGTTCTCTATACTACACTTTCCTGCAGTGAGCAGAGCCCTCTCTCCCTCTTAAGAGCCCTTTTCAAATTAATTCTCTTCCTTCTTTTACCTTCAAGGTATCAGGTCAAACTGAGTGTCAGGCTCTGCAAGAAGAAATGCTCAATGTTGTTTTTTGCCTGCCTGCTCTTCCTTTCTGACTTTATGCAATTTTGTGTATCTTTTTGGATCATCTCTCAAGTCTCTCTCATTGTCCGGAAAAGGTGTTACCAAACAGCGATACTCCAATGAGACAGTTTCTCCTTTATATCCACATTTCATTGTTGCAAGTGCAGGATGAGAGGAGGGATGACTCTTGTGTTAATGAAAGAGCACGAAGTTTTCATTGACTTTGCTGGGGTCAAAACTTCACCCTTCGGGACCTATTGGTAGAAATTGGAGTGAATTTCCATTTTCACAGAGAATTTTCAAGCCTTAATTGTGTTGAAAACCTCAAATATTTTCTTCACAGGGCAAAGTTCGTATCTTATTTCAGATGAATGTAGTGGCTGAGCATCATCTGCTGCTGGAAAACCTTTAGAAGTCACTTAAAACTAAAACAGGCATAAAAGAGAAGCAGGGTGGGAAAGGGTTGTTTGCTATTAAACACCAACACAAACCAAGCTGGGCTTTTTGTCTATACCCTTCCCCCATTTTTTTCGCACAGTCCCCTTCACCCTTCAAACAGCCTTAGAATGCTAATTTTCCAATCACTTAGAGAATGAAAACGATTGTAGAAATCAAGTGAAATGTTACTTTAAAACTTGTTTAATAAGCCCAGATCCACACCTATAAATAAACTTCTAATCTTTTCCTTCTTAACTTCCATGAATGGTAGTTCCCCACATCCTATACAACCTGACACATTCAAATTAAAAGCAAATATCTGAAACCATTTTCAAAAAGAGTTGTTTTAATACAAACTGGCAGGTGGGTTTTATGAAGAAATGGATTTAAACAGAAGTCTAATAGTCCTCTTTTCACAGATGTTCAGGATTTCTCTTCAGCAGCAGATGATACCAGATGCTCAGAATGATTCAGTGAAATGATAGGGTAATGACGAAGCTCAGATGGGCTTTGTTGTTTGTTCTACTTTCAGCCATTTTCTGAACTTTAAGGCATTAAAATGTTCTGTTTTTCTCAGGGGTAAAACCTGTACGCATGTAACCCTCAGTTAGCACTAATGACAATGTGAAAACCTTCCCACATCAAAGATGTGACTATGCGCTTTTGTCTGTCCTAATGGTTTTAAAGAAAATCTTGATAAATCAATGTGTTTTGGTTTTGTTTTCCTCTTTCTTAAGTTTTGTTGCCTTGCTAAGATTAAAAATAATAGGGAGCTGTCAATCTGTGTTCTTCTCAGGTCTTCTCTGTCTCTTTCTAAATTAGTTACAGCCTGCTTTTTGTAGCTTTACAGCAGGCCTGACCTAATTTAATTACCATGACTTGTGTGGCTTAAAGATAAATAGTTTTATTCAGTCTGCCTACTTTTGTATAAGTTTTCCCTTTCACACATCTCTCTATATTTTGGCATTCAGAATTCTTGTCCTCTGCCCTTTGGTAGGTTAACACAAGGTTAGTTTTATAGCATTGTCCGTATTTTCACAAAAAGGCCTTTGATGCTGTTCTGCTTAGTCCCTGCTCTGCTGTATCTGTGTGTGTGTTGGGAGTCTGTTGGCCTTTGTGGGACACAAATGAACGTTAGCGGGGTCTTGGAAGCATGGGATGGAAAATACATACTCACACCCATTGTGAGGTAGAAATCCTCAAAGCATCAAAGCTTGTTCCTACACCAGCTACTGTCCAAGAATTTTTTCATACTTGAGGAAAATACTTCAGAAATCAAAGCTTGCGACATGGCAGAGACAGGAAGATTGGAAGAGATGGGTGGTGCAGATGGACTGTTTAGCACTCTGTTCTTGGAAAAACACTTGACCAGGAAGAACAAATCTCCCATTCATGACAGGTTATATTTTTGTTCATTCCAAGTTTAAATGGCAAATGATGAGTAGTAAAGCTTCCAGGATTATGATCAGGCCCTCATCAGTAATAAGGGGCTTAATACAGAAATGATTTTGAAAACCTCAAATACTAGTTGTGTTTTATGTAGCTTTTTTGTTCAAAGGATCCTCTGAAATTACATGATCGAGTGGGGTATGTGCTGTGCTTGAAAAACAAGACATAAATTACAAAAATCACAGCTGTGCTCTCAGTAGATGACTTCCCTGTAGGTGCTGTGGTAGTACTTTGCCTGCATTAGAAAGTTTCTGTCATAAAACAAGCCGCCCCAGGATTGCATTTGCACAAAACATCTGACAGCAAGTGTATTTAAAGAAAAAAAATTTCTGCATTTGTTGAGCTATCTAGGAATCCATGAAAAAATCTCCTATTCCTTTATAAAGTGATTCAGAAAAATGGCAAAAGGGTGAAGAAATGCATTTAAATGGCATTTCACTTTTCAACCATTTCAAGTCATTCGTACAAACCCATAAAAAGATGCTTTTTATGCAGACAAATCAAAAGGGATACAATTAAATCAGGTTCCAGAGGAACTACATAAACAGTACCTGAAAATACACACAGCCAGTGTTCATACACATGCCAGAAACTAACACACTATATAGCTATAAAGGAGAAATGGTATTTCTATGGGTTAACACCTACAGCAAGGGAAGAGTCCATTGGTACTTCCATGCTTGGAAAAGAGAGAGGCAAATAATTTCAGTCAATTGAACTAGAAGACCCTATGGAAGAAATGACAGGGTAAACAAAGGAAGATGCATTTACTTTTTGGTTATATTATTATAACCCAACAGCACAGGGATGGATTTTTCATGAACATCCAATGGTGCCCTGCCTCAGCTCCTCTTAAAGCCTGTGACTGGCCTCAATAAGCAAATATTTGATTAGTAGTCACTTGTTTTGAAAAAGCTCACTGAACACCTTACTTTTATCTAGGTCTTCCCTTCACAAACAGTACCAAACTAATGAAAAAGCAGCCACCTCTGAAGTGCAGTGCTACATCCCCTCAGAAAACAAGCTGCTATGACTCTGGAATGAGACTGGCTGAGGTCACTGGGGCAAACCCCTACTGCTGTTTTTGTTGGGTTTAAAAAAAAAAAAAAAAAAAAAAAAAAAAGCATCCCGCTGAGAAGATAAGGTTTTAAAGGCTCCTTAGATAGATGCAGACACACAGGAAACTTAATGGCACACTATTAATCTTCCTTAGGAAGATGAAGTGTTGATGCAACCTTGATGAAATGTGAAGCTGCCATTTGAAAGGTGAAAAAAGATATGAGAGTGCTTCAAATACAGCATTTTCATCACCAAAGTACACCTATCACAGAAAGACTGTCTTTTCACTAAGAGAAAAATGCTTATTTTGATTTCTAATGTATGATGTTGCTCACCTGAATTAAGCAGTTTTCAGTTGTCTACTCCCACCTCCTTTCATAAGACATTTATCAGAGTGGGTGTCTCTTTGCTAACTTGGAAATCCTGCTTCTTTTCCTTCTGCTGAGCTAGCACAAGTGTTGCTGGTAACAGGTCAGCTGTAGCCAAAATTTTTTGTCTTCCCTATTGTGGAAATAAAAATAAGTACTTCCACAACTGTTTCTCGACAGTGTTGAAAACGATGCCCATTAATTGGGCAGCCTTCCCAGGTATTTTTTTCCCTTGTAAATCATGGACCAAACAAGAACCTGCATTTCATGGACTTCTACTACCGGCTCAAAATTGGTGCAGCCACACAATGCAGCTTACCAATCTGGTAGAGGCTCTCCCCACAGACTTGAGATGTTAGCTCTTGGGGGTGTTTGCATGTTCTTCAAGAATATCTAAAAGCACAGAGATGGCACAAAGATTGAACTAAATGTGTTGGCTCACTCAACCAAAATGCAACTGTATTCCTGTGCCTGATCCAGATCAGGCATGCATCAGCAGCAAAGATTTTGTATTAATAATTATGGCATCACAGCCTGAAACTGCACAATACAGGAAGTAATTTACTTCCTTCACCTTTGTAGGACAAAGTCACTTGATATATGTCCGGCCTATAGGCCTTTGGAATTTACTGGCACTTAGTCTAGATCCCATTAATAATGATCATATGCTCCAAATACTAAAAATAAAATATGAAAAAAAGCCCCTAACCTCTCTACAGATTACTTTGAACTGTGACACACGCAGATATAAGTTCTCTAGTCACGTAACTTTGTAGTATGAAAATACCCTCAAGCTGTCCAAGGATACAAATCCTTGGCTCTACACAGAGATCTGTCCCCTACACATATATCCATGAAGTTCATGCCAAGAATATTGACAAATCCTTCTACTACTTCATCAGACACTTCAAAATACAGAAAACAAGCATCCAGCTTATACAACTACAAAATCCTACTTAAAAGAATGGATTGTGATGTTTCTTCCTCACTGTCAAAAGAGAGAAATCTGGACCAGAAAACAAGAATTATAATAAATACTGAAAAAACCTGATTAAGTTTCTGCTGCATTCCTGCAATCTCTGCATTTTTTTGTCTCACATACAGCATTCAGGTGGCTGTTACCATCATTGTATGAAGACTATCTCCATATAAATAGATAATGTTTCAACTATGATAACATTAAATACATTTTGCAGTAGTTTAAAAATAATTCTGTTGAGGCTTACTGCAGATTTTAATGAAAGCAGAGACATAATTTACAAGTGTCATTTCATGCTTTATCTTGATACTGCTAGAAGAGCCTCCAGCCCTTTTTAAAAAGGCATCTACTTGGGTTTAAAAAGAGTATATTTGAGGTCATTAGCAAAGGAAATTGCTACCATTAATTCTGACCTACCACAGATTTTAAACGAAAGAACAAACCATGAAACTTAAAAGAAAACCCAACAAATGTGTTTTATGAATCCATGTGCAATATTTTGGTTACAATGAAATAAAATGCTGACATGTGCCAGACACTCTGAAGGTGCTCTCCTGTGACTAATTCTTCTGAGCTAGTTTTTAAATTAATCTCTTAGTGCTTGGCCTCTTCCCACCCTTGTTATTGAACTAACAAACGCAGTTTATACCAACCACGCTATAAGCAAAGAAGTGAAATAAAAACACTTTTTAACCATTTGCTTCACCCTGTTAGACAGCCTTGCCCAAAAATCACATCAATGGTGTATTAAATAAAATTCCATATATGAAACTCAAATGCCTTGTTTGTGTATTGTTGGTCTATTTATCTGAAGGGAGTATTCCTAAGCAACTTACATGAAACTGATCTAAATAGTTGAAAAGTTCCCACGAAGTGGATTTGCTTCGGAACAGAAGATTACAACATTTCTGTAGGTGAAAAAAAACCCAGCCCCACAACCTAAACCCAAACCCTTCATGCAAACTCTTCAAGACATATTGCAATCCTCAGCAAAATCACAATCAATGCATTGTGTTCAAAACTTCAGGGCCTGAGGTCCGAGTTCTCACATAAATAGGTTAATCTGCAAAGGAAGAATTCAGAGAAATTCAGTTTGAGACAGCTGAGTGGTCCAGCCAGGCTTTCCCACTGTCAATTTTTATACTTAATGATCCAGAGTTGGACAGTTAAGGCAGCTACTATCCTTCCCTTTAGCCCTACCTCCTTCATGTCTGCCACTGCCACTGGAGAAACACGAGGTGAGCCAGAAAGGACAGCTAAGCAGTTCCTGAGTGGCTCAAGCTGTTTACTCTGGTAATTTATACCTACAGGTCTGATTAAAAAAAAATAACACTCTGTTAAAGAAGGCAGCAGTGGTGGATAAGAAGAGTAGAAGCAGGTACACAGGGAATAGGATAGGAAAGATGTGTGCGACATAGAAATCTGTGCTGAAGGACTGGAACAAGAGTAACTGGCCTCCTCAAGAAGTTCTTTTGACAAAGGCGAGGTGTTCTTGGCAACCATGACTGATCACTTCTACTCCTTCTAGGAAGGTGTAAATCTGCTTCTTTCATCTGTCCAGAGTATTTAGACTTCAAATGTTTCACAGAAGGCTACCTCTTCCAGTATGAGTGCAATGGTCCTTGATGTCATTTGGTGTCTCCGGATGTTTTCATTTTATCAAAAGTAATATAGTAAGAGCAATCACAAATTCATTTTAGAAAAGGTCATTCCTTATTTACGTATCTGTTATATCCTGTACAGAAATTATGTCAGAATGAGATATGCAATGAGGAAAAAAAAGTATAGATCAATTCACTGATCTGTAGGTGGATCAAACACTGACTGCATTTGGCAGAAGTGCACATCTGATCATTACTGCAGCCAGATTCCAGAAAATGGCAGAGTATGGCATAGATTCCACTGTTCCGATCATGCACAGAAACCGGCTGATATTTTGATGTTCTCAGGTTACCACACGTAGCTCATCTAAAAAGCAACCTTGAGGGGTTTGTTTTGTTTTTCAACTGAAATCTGACATGCCTTACATGTGAACATTTGGGATTCATATTGTTCATTATGTATTACATATAATTGCTTTAACTTTTACAGTATGCAGCCATTAAACCGACTTTCAAAATAATAGAGCACTTAACGAAACCCTTACAGACATGTGACACAATAAAGACGAATGAGCATGGTGTTTAACTTTGCAAACACTATTTACTTTAGTGTAGATGCATACATCCCCTTTTTCTATCAGTGGAGATTCTTGCAAATGGAAAGGGTGTAGAGGAAGCAGGCCACATTGTGATCTATGAACAGATATACAATTATTTCTGGCACAGATGTATTTTTCTCAGGATTCTCTGAACAGCAGGGAGAGATCTGATATGGGAAACAGTAGGCCCCAGTCAATTAGTCTGTGACAGATAAGAACCTTTCCTTAATTTGTGCTGTTGGGTTTATATGTGGTCTGTTCCTTCAGTAATTTCATGTTCCCCTCTGACTTCACTGAAATCCAATTTTTATCAGCTAGGATCTTGGAATTCTTTCCCAGGTGCAGAGAAGACAAATCCCATTTGGAGGGAATAAAGTAAGATATGTGGGCCTTGCTTCTGTCTTATGGGAAGGAATACTTTTGTAGTTCCACTCCGCAAAAAAATCTGTGAATAAGGGAACAAACTGATTTACTAGGCACACAAGTGTACCCTTTCAAAGCACCACAGGGGGACTCAACCAAGTAACATCCATTAACATCTGCAACAGCAGCAAGAGTCAAGTATGCTGCTTTGGAAATTTGCCTTGCTATAGTTGTGCTGAAAAGGTTCTTCAAAAAATAGTCAAGAAACATTTAGAAAATCTCCTACATCATTAATATCTTGCATTGCTTTTTGTATCTGTGTATTACAACATTCTCAAACTTAAGAAAAGTTATTCTTTTCTAAGACAACATCCCCAAAACACAGAAAGATCTGTGGGGTATTTTAGATTGTTGAGATGGCAAATTCACTCCATACTTCATGCTCCAGGTAGCAGAACTTGAGAAAATTTAGACTAGTACTTTTCATTACAGCAAAAGCAGCACCTCACACTTCCATCAGTTAGAATTTAACAGCATAAACCCAAATTTTCATTTACACTCATAGGAAAAGTAAAAGATACCCATCTTTCTGCTGAATCTTGTGGCTCTATAGAAAGAACTAGGAGGGCTTCACCTTATGATATGGGAGTGTAAGGAGAAGCAAGGAAGGAAGAAAGGAGCAACAGCAACACCATACATCTTCCAAGAGTTGAAGAGGAGGGATGACAGCTGGGAGTGAAGAGCAGCTGCTTTTCCCTGGGGCAAGAGCTCTGAAGGACAGCTCTTAGCTTCCACTGCTCCTCCAGTTTGGGAAAGACACTAGACCTTGCCGTCCTTTGAGATTCACCAATGGGACAGCAGTTGGTGGCTGTTGTGTATTAGTGATTGTAGGCAAATTCTGAACTTAGGAATGCCTGATAGTTGTACTTGGTCCTGAAAAGCCTCCAACCAAGAAAATCAACTCATTTACTAGACAGGCAGGAATGTAGCCTGGTGAGCTCAGAGGCTGGGTAAAAGGCTACTCTAGTTAAACAGCTGTTGCTGACCAAGGGTCTGGCTTATGCAGCCAGCAGGATTCCTCATTACTTCTGACCTCCTATCTGCTGATGAGCTATGCAGTTTCTAGTACTTGAAGTAGAATCATTGAATAATTTAAGTCAGAATGAACTGTTAGAGGTCATCTAGTTCAACCCCCAAGCATGGTCAACTTCGAAGTTAGATCAGGTTGGTCAGAGTCTGTCCTGTTGAGTTTTGAGGATATCCAAATACAGAAATTCCATGATTCTGACAGGCAGACACTTCCTGTGCTGATCCACCATCATCGTATGCATCTGAGAGGAACGGGTGATCCAGAAGACCTTATCTCTTACAGAAGGAAGTTACTGCTGAGCAGCAGATGGGCCAGCTTCCAAGCCAGCTTACTCCATGGTACTAGCAGTATTTCAACAAAGGAGAAAGCTGTAAGAGAACTGGATGTTATCGCTTTCCAATTCTTTTGTCAGAGGGGACTGAGACAGGAAAGATTCAGAATCACTCAGAACAGTCATGAGAGGGGACTCCATAGTTCGTTCCATGTTACATGGTCTTGTGGGCGTACAAGGAAGTACTCCCACAGTTGATATTTCGTATCAATGGACCCACCAGGTATGTCTGCAGAAGACCATCCCTTCTCCTCCCCTCCCCTTGGTTTCCTCACAAAGCAAGCTATGTGTGTTGGTGGCTGGAGGACAGTCCTCTAGGTGCGATAGAGATTATTTGCTCCATAGACTGAAGCAGCCTCAGTGACCTGGTATAGAAAATACTAGACCAAATGTTCTAAGAAGCAAGAACTATCTTCACATATACTTCTATCTTAAATTAAAAGCCCTGGTGCAAAATATATAAATAAATAAAGTAATAAATAACATTTACAGTTCTTTTTGGTACAAAAGAGAGAGTTATTTTGGAAGCTTTGCAGGAGAGTTGTTTTCTTTCTTCTTTTTGTTGCTAACTTGATTTATTTGTATGTAGCCTTAGAAGTCTCAGTCAAACTTCACACAAAAAATAATTCCGAACACAAGAGATTCATACTTTTAGATAGAAAACAAGTAAAACTCAGATTCAAATTCCTCCTTTACTTCTGTAACCTGGGGCAACTACTGCTGCCTTTTAAAATACGCGTACTTCTCCTGTCCCTGGTGATTGTTATTAATACAGTTTAGGGAAAGTGGTGATAAAGATCAATCCCCTACCCAGAAAAGAAACATTAACTGCTTCTTTCATGTCTTCCATAGTGAGTGAGCAGCTACAGTTTCAAATGACCCCCAGATGTTTACTATTGCTTGTGCTCAAAAGCAGTTTAGGTTTTCTCTAGAGCACATGTGCCATGGTGGGTATTTCTAGCTATCCTGCAGACTTCAACCTCTTGTCCTCTGAAGAAAATTTAAGGTCAAACAGAAAGTCTGTGTGGTGTCCAAGTCCCCAGTGAAAAATAAACTAAGGATGGTCTCTTACCATTGGCCAACTTAAGCTATGCCTCTGTGAGCTAAACAAAATATTCAAGGAATTCCTACAGAGATGGGTATGTGAACATTACAAGCTTTTCACTTCATTACAGAAAGGCTTAATGATTCCAGTAAAAGAATAACCGCTGAAGTCTCTCACAAAACCCATGCTATTTTTCTGGTTCTTAACAGCAGTGTTTTCCTATGTCTTTATTCTTACTCAGAGCTTGGACTTCTCCTCCCCAATTCCTCCTCTCTGGAGTTCTTTCTTCATGTAGTCACAAATTTCTGCCACTTTGGCCATTACTGTGATGCATGTTCATTGTGTGTCCCAGTACCATTCCCTGCAACCAGACCTGCTATCTCCTTCTGAGCTGAAATAGCCAGGGAGAGGCTGACAGCTGGAGACAAGCTGCACACCAGAGACAGAAAGGCATTTTCTTAAATGTGGGAATTAATCACAGTATTTGCCTAACCTCAGGCTTGTGAATCATTGTATTGGACAATGCCAGTCAGTCACGGATAACAGGTGAGGAAGTAACTCAAACTTCAGTAGACTTTTTCAATGCTTTTACCTTGCTTTCAGCATCTCTAGTTATGCAGCTACAAAAATGACATGGATGGAAGTATAAAGCAATTAGTACTGTTAAATATTGCTTTCAGGCCCAGTGTGGCACAATGTGCATTTGGAATCAGGTGGTATCTGCTATATATCTGCTATATACCTGGAATCAGGAGATACCTGTTATCTGTTCTATTATTCTTGGTCTGGCCTCTGAACACAGTGTGACTTCTGTAAGTTGGCTCTTTTGCATGTCTCTGAACTAAGTGAAAGCCCAGAAAACTGGGGCAGATCAAACATCTTACTTATCTTTCAGACAGAAAGGAAAAAAATAGGCATCTCAGGAAATTAACAGTGCAAACAACCTAATCTGACTACTTGGGAAAACACTGGAAAAATTAATACAATAGGTATCTACAGCACTGTAAGCTGAAAAGCAAAGATTTATCAAAACTAAATGCTTACCTAGCTCATTTTCCTTCATTTACAACTGGCCTGGTGAAGAGTGGGAGGATTATGATGTCAATTTGCATAGCATAACGAAGTTTTTGACACAGTGCAACATGCAAGTCCCAAGTAAGGAGAGATGGTCAAGATTAAACAACAGATGCACAGTTGTTTGGGAAAAGAAATGCTCAGAAACTTATCAGTAGTTAATTTTCACATAAAGAGATACTAACAGGAGAGTTTACCTTGTGTACGTGATGAACACATGATGGTATAAATATTTTACAGTAGTAGCTAACAGTAATTACAATATAAAATTAATAAACTAGGTCACAAAAATGCCTTCTAAAGCACAGAATTTTCTGGAAACATTTAATGCAATGAAACAGATACTTTATTTGAATTTAAAATATATTCTTTACTGAATTTCTTTTTTTCCTGATCAGAATTTTTCTTCTTAGAACAAACATGGAAAAGGATAAGTTAAAATTCCAAGTTTTATAGTTTGCCACATGAACTGGTCATGTGGTCTGTGAAACTTACCTCCATTTAGGAAAATTATATTTGTGATTGGCAAGTCAGGTAATCAGGGATAAAAATAAGGAGAAGTGATCACAACATTCTGCTTTTTACATCAAGGTTATTCTCTAATGTCCTAGAGAGTAACTGCAGTGAGGTACTACTCTTACACGACTGAAAAATGCATTGGTTTAGAGATTAAATAGTACTTATATTAGAAAGCTATCTATTACACAAAGAGAAAATAAGTGGGCTACTAAACCTGACCCTCATGAGCATTTAAGAATTTTAGTATCCAGAAACATGGAAAAATTTTACCTTGTCATGTCACTGAAGACAAACTGATCAGCTCATGCTGCTGTCCTGAAGAACTACAGTGGCTGCAAAACCTCTGAGCAAAAGACTCACTTCATGCCTGGGTTGTTGGGTCCCTGGAAATCTTGACTTGCCTGCTCCTTCTCAGAAACGATAGTGAGCAGCTGGGGAAAAAAAAATAGTTTTCTATTTTATATTTATATTGATTTTCTTTTGCTTTTGGTTACATTATAACAGATTACTACATGAAACCAGCAGGGATATCACAATGTAATTGTGAGATAAGACCCTGAGTAAACACAGGAATCAAACTTTTAAGTATTGGTAATATATTATTAATCTTAGATACGCTATATTTATTTATATAAATATAAAACACCTTTAGCTATACCCAATACTATACATCTAATATACTAAATACAGTATGAACCTATTACAAGACTAAAACTATCTTACTCTTTCATCTAACACTGATCTTTCAGAAGTGCCAAATAATGAGGGAGTACATTCTGCCTAAATTTGTAAACATGACCACTAACAAAAAATAAAATGAATAATATAATTTCTCCTTACCAACTGCATATCTTACATTTTCCCGTATGTGTCCAGGCAAAGTCACTATGTAAAAATCAACCTCAAGCTGTTCAGCAGTGGCTGTATTCCTTGAATGGGACACTGAATTTTTGGCATACTTGATTTTCGTAATTGCTGCTTCCCACTGAAAGAAGCATCAAAACCAAACATTAATTGGTAGCATTTATGTAAATACATTAAAAATAAGGATGGATAAAAGAAAAAAAGTCCTCCAAGGTAGACAATGCTTCTAACACTAATAGGTACCGTTACAAACAAGAAACAGAAAAGCGTGCTGTTAGGCACAGAACACAACAGGGAGCAAGCTTAAGAATAATAAGAACAGTTTTAATTCTATTTCTCTTTCCTTTGCACTTGTTGTAACTAGCCCGTGTCGTGGTTTGGGCCTAACACAACAACAAAGAAACAGCCACATGGCCGCTCACTCAACTCCCCCCCTCACACACACCCTGGGATGGGGAGGACAAAGGCCAACTAGAGGACAAGGAGGGTTCTTCACCGATTAAGGTCCCGGGCAAAAAAGACTCAACTTGGGGAAAAAATAATAATTTAATTTCACACTAATCAAACGCACACAGGACACAGCCAACACAAAGAGCAGGGCTTACAGATGTTACCCCACCCCTCCCTTCTCCCCAGGCCCAAATTACTTTGTTCCTGATTTCTCTCCCTCCTCCCCCCCCAGCGGCACAGGGAGACAGGGGATAGGGTTTAGAGTCAATTCACACAGTCTGGTGGTTCCTGCTGCTCCTTCCTCAGGAAGAAAGATCCCTTACAGTCCTCCCCTACTTCCCCACGGGGTCCCTCCCATGGGAGAGAGTCCTCCACCAACCTCTCCTTCATGAGTCCTTCCCACGAGGTCGGGACCAAGCTGCTCCAGCGCGGGCTGCCCACAAAATCACGGGCTGCTTCAGGAACAGTCACCTCCCCTGGCGCCGGGGTCTTCCACAGCTGCGTAATTCGAGTCCACTGGCACCAAATCCGAGTCCACTGGACAAGTTCACCCCTCCTGGCGCCCCCAGGGAATGTTCCACCACGTTCCTCAATGAATGCAGGGGGACAGCCTGCCATATCGCCATAGGTTGCAGAGAAACTTCGGCTTGGGCACTTTCTTCCCTTTCTTCCTCACCAACCACCGGGATCTTCTCTCCCCAGCACTGACCTTCACTGCTCAGCTCTTTTTCTTCTCTAATTGCTGGCTCTGCTCAGGTCTTATCTCAGTTCTTTCGAATGTTAATCGCAGAGGCGCATCTATTGTCCCTCTAATGGCTCCTTGGCTGGTTTTGGAGCAGGGGGAGCTTCTCAGCTTCTTACCGGAGCCACCCCTGGGGCCCTTCCCCCACTACCAAAAAATCCCACCACACCTAACCAGCACACCCCTGATGATGTGAAGACTTGCCTTTACTAATGCTTAGTCCCACTGGAAACAAATAATGCTGATAAAACAGGCATTTTATGCCTTTTCAAGAGCTTTAAACCGATTATTATCTGAAGAGCCCAACAATTTTATCACTATTGTAATGGGGTAGTAAAGCCAGAAGAAGATTACGCCATACAAGGCACTGAAATTTTTTCCCTTCTTGGTATTGACTGTTGCTTTCCATCTTTTCTTGTGAGGAACATAACACAGAGGATTTAGTGCTGCATGAGCAGAGCAGAGATGGAGAAAAAAACATTCCAAATAATGGTAGGACTCAAAACCAATTTCTTACACCTGATATGGTGTATATAACTTTGAGGATGTAATGAAAAACAAAAGCCTTTGGTCCTAATTTCACAGCAGTTTGTCTGATTGAGCACTCAAATAACAGATTCATCTTTTAATTAATGCAAAGATTCCAATTTCACTTAATTGGATCAGACCATATGGAAATTAACCATTTACATATATTGTTAAAGTGTTTATTTCATGCCAAATAAGCAGGCTTAAAACTGACTTCTCTGGTCATGTGTGGTGGTCAAAATTAATCAAGTTATTAAGTCTCTGAAGGAACAGAACTGAAATAGAATCTGAAAGGTATTTTGAACAGACTTCATGATCATAGTCTGATCTGTAAGGCTTCCATTGCCTTCACTGTGTTAGAGGAAAGCTGGCTGAATTAGGCTGGTTTTAGTAGAAATTTTGTCAGATTGACTTAGAGTTACATTATCTTTCATACAGTCTAACTACCATTGCTACACACACCACAGCTTCTACTCGGTAACCAGTTTTGGATAGCCCTATGTTCTCTCGACCCTACTGCATCAGTGCTGCCATTTAGACAACACAACTGTGTGTGTTTTTACTGTTTGCCTAAGGGCTTTTTAATTTTTAATATTACAAGAGTATCCATGGAAAGTATTCGGCAGTGTGTGAAATAAATTGACCTTATTATCTTTGCTGATAGTGGGAACGTAGTAGGATGGCCCTTACATATAGTAATGTGTTTCCACAGCACGACCAGGAAGGTATAAATAAGAACATTTTAACACAGCATAATACTGCTAAATATTACACAGGGAAACATTTAATTATGAACAGAACAGTACCTGTTTGTATGTGAAACATTTTCATCTGTTAGTATATAAATGTTAACAAATGTTGGGTTAATAATCTATTAATCCTGGATTAGTGTTAGTCATTGGTTTGTTCAAACTGAGCTGGGAATTCAGTTATTCAATTATTCCTGACTATATACAACCTTTCTTTCATGTCAAAATCATGTTCCTTTACTGATATATTTCACCCACCCCGTCAAAAGCAGGTGGGAAGGCTCTGACATGACATGCAGACAGAGGTCTTGCGATGTAAAGCAGCCAGTCTTCCCTGCTGAGAAAGCTGAAAAAACAATAAAGCGCATAATTGATTCTCTCTTTATTGGAAAAAGGCACATGTGTAAGTTTAAGAATTAAATACAAATTGGAATATCTCTTCCACAACCCTGAAATGGAATTGTGAAAGAGACACTAAAATGTCCATCTTGGAACTATGCTGACAATATGGTATTGTGGCTTGCTGAGACAAAATGGTAGAAAAGCTGGAAAGCAATTCCATGAATAATTTCCACACTGTTTCACCTACTTGTGATTCACTTTATTTCAAGTTTTCTTTCCCCTTTCCCAAGTCTTTCACCTTTTTGCTTTAGCACTTAAAATAAATATTTCATATATAGATTTCCATCTCTTCCCCCTTTTTTGCCTGTTTCATGTACCTCTTATTTTCATTCAGGGGAAATAAATTTTCAGAATTAGGTAGATAGCTATAGAGGAGAAAAATGTGAACACAGGAAAAAATACATATAATAAATGCAAAAATATTTTTTTTAACTTTAAGAATTGCAGAAATACCCTTAAGATTTTAAAATCAATTTCACTGATGAGGATCCTACTTTAAAAATAAAGTATGTGGTAAATTATTAAATTTTTGCTCCAAAATACTGATCAGCTCAATTATTATTAATTATAGGACCACTTGGTCACTTGCAACGTCAAGGATTTCCTAAGTCCTCACGAGCATATTCGTCTTAAAACCAAGGACGACTTAGTTTCAAGAATTGTGTAGGCCACCTGGTGAGGATGTCAGGGAAGCACAACAGGAACATGCTTCCAGTTACAAACCTCCTTAGGATCAACTGGCTAGTAGAAGCCACAACGCAGGAATCAACAGTCTTTTCCTGCCCCTGAGAATATGTTACACCCATGGCCCTGTGTAGGAATTAACGTACAAGGGCTTCATTCACCCTTCAAGCAGATAAGGCAACAGCCCACCTTCAAGTGGCCATGACTGGAATGGGACTTAATCACATGCATATAATGAAAAATGGCTTTATGAACTTCCCAGAACAGGACCAGGTTCCAACAAAATATCATTCTGTCTGCCCATCACCAAGAGAGGTGATTACAACTCTAAGTATTATGAAACCTAACAAGACTGTGGGGCTTTTAAAATCTACTTTCATGTCCAAAATTATTCAGGTGTCTTTTTTAGGTGTTATTTTTTTATGCCTTAGCTTCTGTTCTCCATCTGAATTATCAATGACAATGCAGCTGCAGTGTGACCTCAACTTTTTTTCTTCTTTTTCTTTTTTAAAAAAAATTTATTAATTACTACAGATTTTAAGATAGGAAATAATGGTAAGCTTATTTGGCTTAAAGACAATCCCTAGTGGTACACATTTTAACTGGGATATAGCTGTTAATATGTTTGTGATATAATTTGCCACAAGTGGAAGTTAGCCAGAAAGCCTACTTCCTCAAAGCAAAATAATGGTTAGGGCAAATATCCTGGGAGCTGTAAAATCTACTGTTTCTAAAATTAATCTCCTTTACTCTATGAAAGAAGGCTATGAAAATCATACACCTGGGAAGTTGCAAAGAACACTATATTATAGTTAATCCTAAAATGGACCAAATTCTTTCCTCATGCAAACTTCTGAAATCCATGGAGTTACAAAAGAAATGTGTTTGGCCTGCAGCATCTGATGGGCAACTGGTGTAGCAGATCTTGCAGCATTATTGTAGGTTGTAATTTTGTAATAGGTAAAAAACAGGTTTAGGAAGATTTACAATAAAAGGACATACTTGTACCTTTAAAATATTGGGACTTTCTGGCATAGTCTGACCTATTTCTGTGAGCAGGTTTGAAACTGCTTGGGCATGCTCAGTGACAGAGTAACTGAGCCTACAAATCACTCCATTGTGCTATGCACCCACACAACTATTCCCTGAAAAGCAAACTGGTGACAAGTGGAGACACTGTCCTGAGACTTCTCTTGATCCATGCAAACCAAAATCAGGTCATAAGGATAGATGAAAGTACAGCTGAATGTTAGTACCCTCTCATTCCCCCTTTCTCCTATTTCAAACCATGGTGCTTTCTTGTGTGTCCCGTTGAAGTCTTACACACCAAGGACACAGTTTTAGGGTGTGTAGAAAGAACAAAGAATTCTGGTTTGTGTCCTTTACTTGAGACGAATAGTAGCAAAATAGGAGATCTGCTATTTTGCAGTCAAATAAACTTTGAAACCATTTGTGATAACTCCATCTCATCAAATTATACCGGATTAAAAACTTTTCCTGAAATATATAGACTTCTAAAATAGGAATTAAAAAGAGTTGAAGGTCCACATAGGTATCTGTTTCATTCTTTACTTCATGAAATGTTCTGGATGCAAAGCCACTTAGACGTATTTCAGCATCTTCTACATGACAGATTCCACTTTCTTAAAATATTGAAAGGCTACCTCAAACCTCCATGAATCCCAGGATTTTAAAGGCAGACATTTTTCTTCTGTGGTGAGAAAAGTGTAAGTGCCATCAGATAATACCGAGATCACACACAGATCCTACTGATATCAATACACACACTCACATATATGGTTTGTATGTTACTGTCCTTGTCACATCCCTTAGGAATGAAGGGCCTTTTCAGTGAAAGACTGCAGGTAAAGTGAGCATCACCTACAGCAACAATGACAGAGACTGTGCCCTAAGCAATTGCAGTCAGATGGGCTAGAAAGCTAAGCAAACAGAACAATGTGGTGAAGACGGGCAAGATGATTGCAAATTAAAATAAAGAGGATTAACAGAAAGCAGAAAAATAGAAAGCTCAGCTTATCCTTATACAATTCAGGCTGCACTTGCAAGTGAGCATGCTTTCTTCTAATAGAAATTAAGATCTCCACTGACTGTTTTACATGAAACATGAATGATAATCACTTACTTAAGATAGAAATAAAATGAGTGCATGAAGCACTTCGCAGAAGTTCATCCAATCCACTGTAACACTTTTGGCTTACTGAACACTTTGAAACAGAAACTGAACAACCCAGCTCAAAAGTCCTTGAAATTGGCTTTTGTTCATTACCCATAGATTATCTACTCTCATGACCCCTCCTTCCTTTCTGCATTCTCTTCTTTTATTATTATTCATTATTTGTCAGCAGCCAAGCAATTCCTCTGAGTTTCAGTGATGAAGTGCTTCATTTGGACTAATTGTTTAATTTACTTTAAAAGAACAATTAAGTATGTCAAAGCATATTTCTTCTTTTGAGGCCACTTTTGGGTATCTGTTGCCAGTTGTCATGGTTTTTAGAACTGAAAACAACTTTCAAAAGTATTTTAATTGAAAGCAGCACACACTATAGATATTACAGAGACATGGTGAAGAGAGCATCAAAGTTCTTGCATCTGTGCCACTACACATTTCACCTTAAGATCACAACGTCCCTTGGCAGATCTCTGATATAACACCACTGAATTAAGGCTCTTCATCCTCTCCTCCCTAGACAAAAAAACATGATCCAACACAGCAATGTCTGCTAGAAGTGTAGTAGAGGGTAAGAGCAGAAGTGAAATAAATAGGATAAATTGGAACAGGAGAACTATAACGTCAGGACAGTAGAAAAGAGGCAGGAATTTGGGATTGGAAATGGGAAAAAAACAATACTATGTGGAAGAACTATAAGTAGATGGGAGGATGAGAGTAGGCACAGATTGTCTTAGACTTCAGGCCTGAGATGACATACCATGGCTGGGTAACTTAGCCCAATCATCTAGCTATGCAGACTCTTGCAGTAAGCTTTAACTGAGCTGCATTGCCTAAATAAATGGGAAAGCAGGTTTCAACTCTTAACTTCAGTGAAACTGCACCTGCTCACATTTCAGTTGAATTTGGGGCTCAGTTTCTTTTTATTGCTTCTCTCCTTGGTGCAGATAATAGGCCCTCTCCCAACCTAGGTGAAGTCAAGCATAGATAGAAATGGTTTACAGAAAAAAAAACAACCAACAACATTGAAATTAATTCACAATAAACTCAAATTTTAAAGAGGGCTGTAGACAAAAAAAAGACTAATAGTAGAGTAGGTATTTTTTGGTATTCATTCCCAAACTGTGTTTCATGAAGAAGTGACTCTTGGCCTGGTCAATCACAAAATCAAAGAACCTGAGGGGTTGGAAGGACCTTGAAAGATCATCGAGTCCAGCCCCCCTGCCAGAGCAGGATCCCATAGAGTAGGTCACACAGGAGTGCGTCCAGGCAGGTCTTGAAATTGTCCAGAGAAGGAGACTCCACAACCTCTGCTCTGTCAGCCTCACAGTGAAAAAATTTTTCCATATGTATATGTGGAACCTCCTATGCTCCAGCTGGCACCCGTTACCCCTTGTCCTATTATTGGATATCCCTGAAAAGATCACATGCTACTGGTCTACTGGATAACATAAGCTATATGTTCACCCAATACTGTGCATCGTGGGTTGTAAGAATGTAAAAAATATATATATTTGAAAATCACTATTTTAAAGTTATTTTTCCTTTGGCTGTACCTGGACTGCTACCCATCTAAACTGTTTTCTAGTCTTCCATCCCAGTGCCTTTGTGGCTAACACATTCAAACTCTACTACCAAGAGAATGTAATGTACCTTTTAATTATGAATTTTTATGGCATTACTTCCGTATTATATAAGAATTTAATACTAAGAAGAATGCTAACAGCCATTCAGACTAAACCATTTTCATGTTTCTGCATAATATACAGTTGTTAAGGGAATAAAAAATAAACCTCCATATCATACTTCCTTAAGCTGAACTTCTGGCCTCACTGACAACAAGCCACCTGTGGTCCTAATTCAATGATTTATTACAGGCTTTTTAGCAAGACTGAAAGGAGTTAGTTTGGTGCTACAGCTGATTACCTCTGAGATAACTAGAATAAATAAAGGAAAAGAGACTTAATTTTCACATTTTACAGTTATGGTGTGTACCGATACTATGCACAGTTGAAACTTCATAGCTTTTATTTATTCTTGTCCTTTATGGGCAAACCAATTAATACTGTTGTGTGAAGCATTCTCTACTTGCCCACTGTTTTCAGTCAACTGGAAAAAAACAGATCCCATTATTTTGATGTACCATCCTAGCATGATCTCTAGTACATCCTGTCTTCAGATGATGTGTGCAATGGAGTCTGTGGCAGCTGCTAAACCAGTATTTAGTTCACTGATGCGAGACACCAAATTGAAAGAGATTGACTTAGTGTCCTGGGCATTCCCCTAGCCATAAAATGTGACATACTTTGCCTACTTAAGTATTTTTGTCTGGAGGAGTGACAAGTTCAGGGGGAAGATACATCATTGCTATCAGCTTTATTGTGCAATAAAACCTGTAGTCCAGCAGTGGTGCCTGCTTACAACATGTTTCTTCTTTCAATGGTCTTTGGTGTTTTCTGGGAGCTTTTTTTCAAGGACAGCATCAAGTAGAAATAAGTTTACACATTATTCTAGGGGTACATCTGAAAATAAAGCAGCTCAGTGGTTTGGAGATGCAGCTGTTAATACCCACAGTTACATAAGTGGCTGGGTACTCTGAAAGTCACTTGCCAAGTTTTCAGGGATATTTCAGGCCACATTTTCCCCCATTTAGTATTTATCAACTTTAAGATTTCTTACATGTTGTCTGTCAAACTAAGACTTAAAACCAAAAGACACTTGAATTTTAAATGGAATTACACTGAGAATTTGCCTGTCAGACTAAAGAACAGACTTGTTAATCTGATATTTTTCTTTATATACACTGGAAAATAAATAGTATACCTGCATTTTGTGTCATGTACCTGGGCATAGTTGTATAAATGTTTCTTCTCCTCATCTGGAAGCCAAACAGATTGTAGTTTTTGACTGAATAAACTTGAGGAAAAGTTCTTATACAAGTAGTTCTGTTTTTTCCTGGGAATTCCCAGTGAACCTGTCTTTCATAAACCATTCAGGCTACATAAAGACTTGAGCTCCAGCTCATACTGTGAAGAGCAAAGCGGATTTTGACACTTTTGTAAGATAAATGGAATGGAGCTGTCCTGGCTCTCTCCAGTAACCACAAGATCTTAGGTAATTTACCTGCATTAGACTTGCAGCCCTCAGAAGGCCAACAGCAGGTGAGTCCCATACAAGAGCAGCCCATCCTCACTTCTTACATGATCAGCTGAAACTTTAGGGCATGTCCCCAAACTATTCTGACACACAGCAAGCTAACAGTCACATTTGAATGTTGGACTCATTTCAAGTTTATCGTTATTACTGGATTTAAAATTGTTCTGATTTGCTAATGTATCATTTTCTGTAAAACCTGTTCATGTTTTGAAAGGGATTTAGGTATTAATTCTCAACTCTAATATTAAAGAAGTAACTTGCATGGGTAAAGAAACAAACATACTACTGATGGCAAGACCAAAAAGAAATTCCAGTATTCCAGTACAAAATCATCTCTCCAGCAGCAGTCTAGCACCCTCCTTGATTCTGGGCCTGCTGACCAGTCTGAAGATTTCTCCACAGGGCAGAAAAGGAAAGATTATTGAGTACATAAATCATCTTCTTCTCCCAGAGTATGCCCCATAAACTCTACTTATTGCATATTGAGTTCTGCAGAGGCAGACCTTGTAACACCATGTTTTCAAAAAGTATTTACTGAAAGTACATGGCTGAAGTCCAGGACTGCAGTTCAAGACCACATTTGCAGGCATCTCACAGGCATTGCATTCACCATGCCAAGCAACCCACCTAGAGGAATGAAAACGACTTCCTCCAACAGACCACTGCCTTTTTAATCTATTGATCTCCCACATTACCTCTTCCCTCCAGCTTTTTGCTATTCCATATTCCCACACACAAGGAAATACTGAACTTTTTGCTTTCTTTCACTTCTCTAGCTTCCTAATTTCCACCAGCTTGCTATCATCAGGTTTACTCCAGGCACCTCCCTCAGATCAATAACCCTTTTCTGACAGAGTAGAACCAAGAAAGAAACCAAGAAGGAGCCTAAGGCTTGCTTGGTAAGACATGCTTGTTTCATTTCAAAGCCTTGTTGAGCACAAGTTTTTTCCTTTTATTCTTCATTCACATTACTTGAAGAGTTTCAAGCACCTAATTTTTGGTACTCTGTTACATTACACCTTTTGTGCAACTTTTGATTCAAGTCAGTAGGTTTTGTTTCTTTTCCAATTTCAGGCTCTATTCCTGCCACTTCAGATTCTTTCTAGGCAAATAAGTTGTCTCCCTTCACTACAGTTTGTCACTGTTTTTCTTTTCCTTCTTTTTTGTCTTTCATGCAGCCTGACTCTTCATGTTGGTGTCCTTTGACTTGATTCCACTGTGTAGCTTCCTTCCTGGAATATCTGCAATGCTTTGATCATTCTCTTCTCTCCCCTCATTATCTGTTCCTTAACTCAGAAGGATATGTTAACACCAGGGGCTTTCCATCCTAGTAAGATGGCAACTTTCTTCTTGGAGAGACTGTCTGTCCTGTTCAGTTTAACATTTTGCCTTGTTATTGGTATTAAACTGACAATGAATGTTGACTACTTATGGAAGTTGGGGACATAATTCTCACCATAAAACATTTACTGGAGTAAACTCAACCCAGCAAACAAATTGATGTAGACAAAGGGAACAGCTATCAGCAGGGCATAGGTTTATTTTATGCAGATGTACAGTTTGCGTATTATGGGACTCAACAGCACTCAAGTTTCCAATAACTTCTTTTTTTGCTTGACCAATTTTACTTGTTACTTATAGGTCCCTACAGACTTCAGAGCTGTTATTACAAACATATACATTACAGAAGGAACACAGCCTGACATGCATAGCTTTTTAATAAGGTTTTCATCAGCTGCTTTTACTGACATCATTTCTCTTACGCCCTGCTTTTAATGTCTCAGCCTTCATTTGATACTGTAAAACAAAAGGAGTGGAATAGTACCACTGAGTGTGTTCATGGCTGAATAAAAATAATAACCACACAATGCACTTGAAGCATGAAGGCTCTGTAGGCAATTTCCTTTCCTGTTGCATATTCAGTCTACACACCTTGATTGTAAAAGTATCCTCTTTTCCTATATCAGATTAACTCCCCCAAAAAAGCACTCTCAAAGCTTAGATACATAATTGAAATTAATACATATTGAGTTTTAAGTCCAACATTCAAAAAGTGAGCATGCATATTTGTGCAAAAACATTTGTTAAATCTTCCAAGACTTGCATTTGTGAAACTGTACACCACAAGTTGATGTTCAAAACTCATTCCATCTGAAAGGATGTGAGCCAAATAAAGTGTCAGTTTATCACTGAGGAGTGATTGTGATGTTCTAAATTTTAATTATTTGAGGTAACAGACTCAGCAAAAATAAAGAGCAGTTCTCTGTCTTACCACAGATGTCAATAAAGTTAGTGCCTGATGGTTGTCAATTCAGGTCCCTCAGGGCCCGAGGCAAGTTTATTCTGGCTCCAGGACACAGTTCTGATTCATACCAGAGAAGTATATTTTAGGTGTGGGTACATTTACTAAAGTGATTTGTACCCAAAATCAAATTGTTTGTCACAATGCAAACATTTAAAGAAAAGTAAAAAAAGCCTGCTAATTTTCTCAGCTCACATGTCAATAGTAGTGGTGACAGAAACAGTGGGATGCATCTAAACTCCCTGTCAGCCAACCTTTCCCAGCAGAAAAGAAGTTGAAAGAAGTTTTACTACGTTTTTTCTAGATGTTTGGTGTGGGGTATAACTTGTGTTCTCTCTTCAGCGTAAGATGTCTCTCCCAACCCAAACCATTCTATCATTGGATGAAACTGTGATTTTTTGGTTACTCTATGCTGGTGTATGAGGAGGAGAAAGAGAGTGAAGCTTCACACTCTGTAGTCAAAGGAGGTGAAAAGTAAGCTTGCAGTGGGATCACTTCAGGAGGCAAATACACTTCTTCTCACTACAGTAGATTTCTATCAAGGATCATTCTTACCAAACCTCTCTTTTCCTTAGCTCACAGCTTAGCTCTGACACATGGGGTTGGCTTTGTCCCAGCTACGCTCTGCCTCCAGCAGTTATGATAGATGAGGGATTCAGATTCACAACCCCCTTACTTGCATTTGAAATAGGCTACAACACTCTGGGCAAATCTGTTTTATTTTTTCCAGCCCCATAAATATCAGCAGGCACCATGAAATCTGACCTGCATTAGCTCAGATCTGATAGCCACCACTGATACACTGCTCACAGCACTGCCAGAAGAGGGTTATGTTGAAGTGCTCTGGACAGCTTTACAGATTGAAAATGCCAGTGCCAGTATGCCTCAAAAGAATCTCAAAACTTGACTGTTGACACAATTAATTTGAAGAAAAAGTAGCCAACAACAGCACAGAACAAAGAAAAACTGTGAAGGGTGGGGGGAGAAGCTGGGAGAAAAAAAAAAACCACGAGGCTAAAAAGTTTGGACTTGGTGTTCACTATTACAAATATTGCTCAATTTTTTTGTCAAGAGCTCTCCATTCATCAAACATGCAGGATGCTAAGTCTTGTATCTATAATGGTCAGGGAACACATCCAGAATTAGTCAGAGAGAGTCTGTTAACTAAAATGATTCTCAAATTCTCTGACACCTTGCAACCTGGCAAGTAAAACTGATGCCTACAGATATTCCTTTTAACATCAAGTAGTGTTATGATTCTGAGCACGTGCTTATGCATTCACACTCACAAGCACAATATATTGTCCATCCTGCTACATTCTCCAAACGAAAATTCAAATAATATGTTACCAAGGATGGGACTCTTGAAGAGTGTGTTCACATCATTGCAATACTTCCACAGAATTACAGCTTTACATTCCTCTTGGCTCTGGTTGTACTGCACAAAGTCCACAGGGCAAAGGAGGAGGGGGTTGAAATCACCTGAAGATTCAGAAGTGCTGCATTTCTTAGAGCAGTGAAGTATGGCAAAAGCTGCGTGAAGTTGTCCCACCATAAAGAGAATGAGAAAGGTCTGAAAATTTTCTTCCAACATTGGCAAATTCTCACTGATAACCCAGAAAGTTATTGGTACACTCCCACATATACGCACACCTATTGTATTTCAGAAGTGAAATTCAGTAGCATATAATTACATTGAGGCCTAATATTAGTGCATAATCAGAAATTAAGTAGCTAGTAAAATATTCTTGCAACAATCTAGATTATCACAGAGAGATAATTTTTAAAAGGCCCAAATTCCTACTTGCTGGTCAACTACTCATGCAAGAAGCCATCCTGTCTCTCTTTAGGCTCTTTTAATATAGATATTAACAGTTAGAACCCAGATTTTATCTGCCTATAATGGAGCTCTCGTAGTTACTAGGACCACTCAGTGAAGTTATTTGACAGCACTTTGGTCATTTGTCAGAAGCATTAGCATTTTTGTTATTAAATTTTACTTTGCTGAAGCATCTACTTAAGACTCTGACAGCTGCAAGGTTTTGCATACTGTGCTAAGACATTCGACTCCTACAGTTAGGTCCAAGTTTTATTAAAATTAAAAGGGTATTTTGAATGTGTTTTGTGTCAGCTCTGATTGCTTTAAGCTTTGTTTGTATCATTACACACACACAAAAAAGAAAAAAAAACACCAAGAAATATATATATCAATTACTTTTTTTTAAAACCTGCAATTTACAGTGACATTTAACCCATCTTTCCAGAGCTGCAATTTGACAAGTATGTAGTTACATTTGACCAGTGATAATCATAGAGACAAATAAAATAAGTCACATTAAAGATGAACTTTCTTAATTGATCTTTGCCTGCAACTAATTGTCTATTGTCTGTATGTATAATATTTGCAATCAAGAAAAAAGGTATAATAATGTTACACAATTGCAGCATCTTTTTCTAAACAAAAAATGATACCATGGGTTGCTTCGTTTCTTCTATCCATACTCAACAGGTGTTTTCAAACATAACATATGAAATTTCAGCCTGAGTGAAAAGAAGATTAAATATCAGAAGCATAATATTCTGCTTTACAGGAATTTAGGAACAAAATAAACTTAGTTTTATCTTGTGAATTAATTTTGGCTACAACAAAACATTGGCCTTTTCACAGCTGTCATGTGATAATTTAATAAAGATCTAAGCAACAGAAGTAGTTTACTTCAGCATAATAAATGCTAGCCTGCAAACAGAAATCATGTAATTTCTGGGATTAGAGCTGAGTTCTATATCGCCCATTTGCAATCTTGATTCCTTCTGTTTGCTTTTGTTGGGTTTTTTGTTTGTTTTTTAAATCTTGCTTCCTCTAATTTAAATTTCCTTTCTTTCTGATCTTTCTAGAACAGTGGCATTATAATGCAAGTAACATAAAAAGGACAGCAGAGAGTAAGGTCTAAAGAGACTGGTCATTTCCCATCATCTTCACTTCTGCCAGGTAGCACAGTTCTGACATGGCTCTCATGGGCCAGACACAACACTTGTGAGCATCTGAGATGGCTTTAGCCACTTGCATCTCAGATCATTACTTCCATCACTTGTGATGACAATGACAATACTAACCTTGCCTTTTTAGCTCAAGTATGGATGTATTTTATATCTGAGAACAGCTAAATCATACTGATATGCAAAGAATCACTTAAAATATCTTAGAATTCAGGCTGACTGAACACTTACATATCTCCAAAAAGAACTACTGCTTATGCCTCCCTAATTTGTTCTCCACAGGTCTATGTCTTCCATCCCCACCCTTATTTTAACAATTAATTAAGTCAGTGTAAGTCTTTCCATTTATTTCAGTGGTCTCCAGCAGCAGGCTCCAGCCCTGCCTCTGGGAGCTGCTTTCAGTCCTCTTGGCTAAATGGAATTTGTTAGCTTTGCAGCATTACATATTAATTCATACCACGATGTCTGACAGATTACCTGGGGGGCAGAAAGGCTGTAATTTAATATTTTAAGGTATATTATGTTAATTAAATGGTGTGTTTACATTAACTTAATGTATAAGTTAACAGAAATTATTTTTTATATAATAGAGTACAGTATAAACTAACAAGAAATAAAGGAATGTTGGTCACAGCACCATAACAAAATATTCTCACATCTACACATGCCCCTGGAGAATTGTTACTTCATGCTCTGTGTGATGGATATCTACCAACAGTGGGCTTTGTTGTCTGAGGTGACTCACCTGGAATTAGTTAATGCTTCGAAATGAAGCCAAGAAATGTTAACATTTTAAAGAACTCAGTGATACGATAAAACCTTACATGGCATTTACAGTATTGGCATCGTATCTAATTTTAGTATCTGTAATGTTTTTCCACTTTACATGTAGAAAAGTTGCAAAGGGGTTACAATTAAGTTCTAGAACATCTCTAAATTGCTATTAAAAGCTCTTTTTCCTCTTCTATTCCCAAAGCTAAAATGACTTTGCTTTCTCTATTGATCCACCATAATCTAAGGATAAACAGATATGTATATCTAAAATTGTATTATATAGTATGTAAATTGGCACACCACATAAGCAAATGACTGAAATGACACGAAAGTAAATGGAAGAACAAAAGATTCTTATCAACCATATTGCTATTCCTATTGCATATTAAACATCTGATTTTTTCCATATTTAGTGTACACTCCTTAGGACAGATGATTTCTTATGCTATCTGAAGGCATCAAATTCTGTAAAAATTTGCATGCAGTAAATTTACCCAATACAGATTGGAAAAGATGGGTTGCCCCTAAAACCTATTAAAATTCAAATGAGTATTTCAATTTAAATTGCTTTGAATTGGTCCACAAGTGCAAACTACCTTTTGTAAGTAAACATTTTAGAATATTAAGTAATAAAATACTCCTAGTTTTCTGTTCATTACAGTATCAACTTCCTTACATTATTCACCTTCCAAATTATAAATCTATATATACATATATATGTACAGACCCTTTCCACAAGAGGGACTTAACATTACAGCTTTCTTAGTATGCTTCATACTCTTCCCTATTTTGCTGTTGCCTCTAATGATCTATTCCTATCCATTTTTAAGAGAGCAGCTAATCCAGCTGCACCTCTTGCTAACACCAGATCTTCAGAAACACATTCAAATGTACTCTCTGAAATTGGTGATTCCTCTCACCTTTGACTGAGATTCAGAGTATTCAATGGCAGCTCCATGTTCTCACATCAGAAAAAGAGATTCCTCCCTGAAAGCACTGAGGCTGCACGCATCAAACACAAACATCTAGCAGTCCCTTGGAAATTGTATGCTGCCATACAACTATGAAATGGATTTTTCTACAATTCCAGTGGGACTTTGCATTTTTAATAGTTTTCTGCTCCAGTAGCTCTGGAGAGGAAAACGTCCGGGTACTAGCAACAAGCACCATTAATAGATATTCACTAATTGTAATATTCCATGGTACGATACCTGAAGTAATACATCTTAATGTAGGCTTCAAAACCATGTGCCAAAGAAATCATTTAACTTGTCTGTACATGTGTATATTGTTGACATGACTGAATGCATAGAATAGGAGAGTACCAATGAAAAAATTACTAAATAAGTAACTCACTAACCACTTAAATGTATAACCCTTTACTTTATAATAACTATGATGCAAATTTAAGCATGGCAGACAGCTCTCCACCACTACAAATACATTCTTATGTAAGCTTTTAAATCCTTGCATGCAGGATCTCAAGTCTCCAACCTTTGGATGCTATTTTAATAGGCAGCCAGAATTTTCAGATCTTTTCCTCCTCAGAATAAAACAACAAAATCGAACTCAAAACTGGTGTATTTTTTAGATCAAGAATAACACAACAAGAAGTCACTAAACCACTAAGATTAGTGCCTGAATAGTACAGAACTACTTCCCTTTTCTCTGGCTTTTTTTTTTTAATGCGAAGAAACTTCACTGGGTACAAAATTAAACACATTATTTTCAATCTTGAGTAGAACAAGAAGTTACCTACTACATAGCAACTAAAAAGCCTATCTGATTAACAAGGCCTCTGTGAGACATGTCAGGGTTTATCTGCCAGTGATCGTGAAGGGCAGTGATGCTGATGGAATGTGAGTGCAGGTCCTGCCATTTGGACCACAGCACGTTTCCAGACCTTGTCCCAAATGGAAACAAAAACCCGTTGTGACCATCAGAAACCTGATTAATTGAGAGTGGCATTCTGAGCCTGGTGCTGGTGACCCAATGACTGGGAATTGCCCTGGAGGTTTAAAGTCTCCTGTCCTTCCCAGGGCAGCAGTCACACATGTAACAAAACTGCCTAGTTAAATTACATTAGCCAACTACTGTTTACAAATTTCAGGATCACATACGGCCTGCCCATTGTTTGGCACAGATAAACACAATCAGCCCTGGCATTTGAAGCTGCTGACAGATTGCCAGCCACTGGTGCAGATGGTGGCAGCACAACAGCGCTAATTACCGATGACATTAATGATGAGGTAACCTGTCTCTCTTCAGCTAATAAACAGATGGAATGTGTTTCCTATTAATTTTTTCAGATAACAAATTGTTTAGCTTTAATGGTAGAGAGCAACAAAACCAAATTATCTGTTCTTTGGAGAAATTTGTTTTCCACTAATTGCTCTAAACAATCAATAAAAGAATTACAACTGGCATTATCCCACTGGGAACAGAAGCAGAGAAGTCAAAGTCAATTAGCTTCCTATAGTACGATGCACTCAGATGGAAAGTCATTACAACAGAGTGTAAAAGTCAAACTATGAAGTATGCAGTTCCATTAAAAAAGCAGACTTGGATGGAAAAATCTAACAGAGGGCTTTTCCATAACTGTCAATTCTTCATCTATCACTGTAGTTTCCAGTTTTTCTTTAGGTGCTTCCAAAAAAGGGTAACAGACAGGTAAGATGACATCACTGGATCTCAGAAGGCTCTGTGTCTTAAGAGCACACTAAAGGTCGTAAGTCTTCAGAAGTCATGGCTGAGAAATGTCTCATCTGTGAAATAAAAAGAACGGATAACCAGCTCATTTTTCTGTCAATGTTCCATTAGTACAAATAAGACAAACATGGAAAAGCTAAGGCCTTCACAGTGCCTCAGGAAATATTATGCAAGTGGGCAAAATAGCTGCCACAGCTCACTTCCCATTTTTTTCTCCACTATTCTCAATGTGTGTGGGAGGCAGGGGGAGCAAGGAATAAAATATGGTGACTGTTGTTGTCCCTGTTCCTCAGGGGTCAGTACTGGGACCAGTGCTGCCCAAAATCTTTGTTGGAGACATGGACAGTAGGATTGAGTGTATCCTCAGCAAGTTTGCCGATGATACCAAGCCATGTGGAGTAGTTGACATTCTAGAGGGAAGGGATGCCATCCAGAGGGACCCTGACAGGCTGGAGAGGTGGGCCCATGCCAACCTCATGAAGTTTAACAAGGCCAAGTGCAAGGTCCTGCATCTGGGTTGGTGCAACCCCTGGCATAAATACAGGCCGGGGGGAGAATGGCTAGAGAGCATTCCTGAGGAAAAAGACTTGGGCATGGTAGTAGATGAGAAGCTCGACATGAGCCAATTGTGTGCTCGCAGCCCAGAGGGCCAACCACATCCTGGGCTGCATCAAAAGAAGTGGGATTCTTGTGTTCAGTCAAGCGGTGCCTTTCTCCAAAGAGGTGATTCTGCCCCTCTGCTCTGCTCTGGTGAGGCCACACCCAGGAATACTGCCTACAGCTCTGGAGCCCTCAGCACAGGAAAGACCTGGAGCTGTTGGAGATGGTCCAGAGAAGGGCCACAAAGATGATCAAAGGGCTGGAGCACCTCTCCTATGAAGATAGGCTGAGGGAGTTGGGGCTGTTCAGCCTGGAGAAGAGGAGGCTCCAGGAAGACCTTATATCAGCCTTCCAGTAGCTGAAGGGGCTACAGAAAAGTTGGGGAGGGGCTTTTCACCCAAGAGGGCAGTGATAGGACAAGGGGTAATGGTTCTAAACTGAAAGAGGTAGATTTAGGTTAGACATCTGGAAGAAAGTCTTCACCATGAGAGTAGCAAAGGAATAGGTTGCCTAGGGAGGTAGTTGATGCCCCATCCCTGGAAGCGTTCAAGGCCAGGTTGGGTGAGGCTTTGTGCAGCCTAGTCTAGTGTGAGGTGTTCCTGCTCATAGCAGGGAGGTTGGAACCTGATGATCTTTAAGGTTGCTTCCAACCTTAACCATTCTATGATTCTATGATCAGTGCTTAATACAACATCCATGTTTCAAGTGAGGAGCCAGCTTCATTGGGAATGGGAGTTTCTGCCTTGTGTAAGCAACAGGTATCAGTGGTGTGCTGAATGACTGGAGCATCCATCTCTCACAGGCAGACTTGCTGAGTCTCTGAGTCTTGAAAAGTGGGATTCTTGTCTTCAGTCAAGCAGTGCCTCTCACCAAAGCCCACAGCCTGTCCAGGAGCAAGCAGCCCAGAGGCAGTGACCCCCATCCTCTTGCACACCAGCCAGCTAGCAGTCTCTTGGCTCTGTATGCACAGAAACCCCTGCCATCCCACTCCAGACAGGGCTGCTGCACTAAAAAGTTTTGACAACCCGTTTCAGAATTGAGAAGTGGTGATGTGTAGTTTTGCATGTATCCCCACTTCCTTCACCATGGGTTTATGATACAACAAAAAGCACATATATATGTGTGTGTGTGTATGTGTGTGTATATATATATATGTATACACAGAGAGAGACACACACACAAACTGACTATTCAGGTTGAATATTTTATCTAACAGCTATTGGTTCGAAGCAGCTACCATTTGGCAAGGACAAGTCACCTTCCTGGGGGGTATTTAAACTGTGTGTAGACATGGTGCTCAGGGACATGGTTTAGTGGTGACCTTGACAGTGTTAAGATTATAGTTGGAGTCGATGGTGTAAAGGGTCTTTTCCAACCTGAATGATTCTAGGATTCTACAACCATCCATATCAGGAAAAAAATATCGGCAATAGTATTCTGCAATAGTAACTTCTGCTGTTTTATCTGATTTTCACCAAATGCATGGAGTTTTAGACTTAGTTTAAATTTTTTAACAATATTCAAGGATCATTTGTTAAGAAATTAAGAAAGTAACACTTTCACACACTTTGCGTTGAACGTTGGAACAGTCAACCCCACATTATTCCACATTAATTCCTTACACCCCACCACTCCTCATCAGTGAATGGCTTAGTAGTGTACATTTTGCCCTGGAAAAGTGAAGTAAAAGAACCCTGAAATTGTGAACCCTTGAATGATTTAACATCACTCTTGGACTGAGCTCCTGACTCTTCTAGTAGAGAGTGACTATAGAACCAGAGTGCTTGCACAAGCTACTTGAATGACAGTGCTTGTTCACCCCAGACCATTCCATCAGGACACTTCCCTGCACAGGTTTATTTTTCTACAGCAATGTCTCCAATTTTATACAGGGTAAAAATTGCTGGCCACCCAAGATCTTAATACATTGAGCAATGTTTTCAGCAGTGATGTAATGTGTTTGAAAACACATTATCTCCCCACTTTCTACTTTATGCTGTTGCACATAAAGGAGTTAATTGACTTTTCATGCAAGCATAATTGCAAAGGCATCCAAAACTTTTGTTAAAGGCCACCTACTTTTTCCATGAGTTACCAGAAACAACACAGGCAGCCTATTTAGAAGTGAGTAACAACAAATGGCTGTTCTGGGCTGGGAAAGGTTTACATACATCCTCCCAGTTCTCTTTATTCAGAGCTTGTAAATAACAACAGCGTACAAGCCCTACAGCCACTAATTTAGTACCACATTGTGACTCCCTCTGTTTCTTTCCATTTGCCTCAAGCAAAGTCAAGTTCTAGTGACCTTTTTTGGCCAATATATATGAAACCAGTTTGTGTGACCGCAGTACTGTTTTGTACAAAGCATTAAATATCTTGTACAGAGCAAATGGCACAGTCTGTTGACCATGAAATTCCTATGACTGGGCTTAAGTTGGTTTGTCTATGGATTGCTGAATGATTAACTGTGGGACTAAGTTCCGTTGAAAAGGAAAACAAACATTTTGTTTAGTTTTGTAGCAAAACATCATTCATTTAGGAGCTATTCTGCTGCTAAGAAGAAAAAATAAATCTTTAAGGAATTAAAAAAATTAGGATCTTTACCAGTTTGCAGTTTTTCTCCTTATCCAAGATTCTTGTAAAATGAAGACAACATCCCATTACGGCTAGGTGTGCAACAACAATTAGTTAAGCCACCTATAAATGCTATATTTTCCTATGCACGACAGAACAAGTAGCATTTCAAAGAGATACTTCGTACAGAAGGAAACACCTCTCTTACATAGACTCTGCTTACAAAGCCACTTACAAAATTTTAAATATTGTTCTGAATGTCTTCCTTACTTTTCCAGCAAATATGTTTTCTTCCTGTGCTAATGCAAGACAGATTTCCACAGAACGCCAGTCGAGTGCTAACATTTGTTCTTTACAACATATCCCTCTACAGAAGAGGCCAAATTCTGCTTTCCTTCTCATTTTGGCAACTACTGTGTAAGTAACAGTTGCACAGTGTCATTCTGAATCACAAGTTTTGCTTAAGATCTGTAGGATTTATCCCATGTTAGACCGCTTTTCTTCCTTAATGCTGGAGTCCTCATACTTTATCATCTACAGACACACAGGGTGGGTATATAACAAAACTTAAGTCAGCTCTTACCATGCAGCTTTTGTCTTCCCTTCACACACATGGAGCACTCCTGAAGTATTTATACAAATGAAAGGAAATTTTTATCATACTCTTTGCTCATCTCAGTCACCTGAAATGCAAAGTGCAAAATTAAAATCTTACCAACAGTAAAACAGTTCATTCCTCTTTCTGCACTCTGCTACACTTCACCATGCACACAATGTGGTAATTGCTTTTGCTTGACTTGTTCAAACAGCCATTTTCATGATGTGACAGCTAGGGCACTAATATATTTATGCCCTTTGTAATCGGCCAGCACTGCTTGTAATTAGGTGCAAAGTTAATTAAGTGCAATACATCTAATAACTGCCTGCCAGTAATTGTAAAGTTTGATTTAGCACATGAATTGTCAAGGTGTCAGAATGGTGTGTTAAAAAATAAGTTGCTAACAGAAAACCAATCCTTCCACAACCTAGAGAAAAGCACTGTGACAGTAAGTTAGTTGAGAAAAGAAAATATTCAAATACTCGCTATTTCCGACACTGGGAAATGACCCCACCTGCATGTTGATAAGTTGTATCTTGTTTTATTGAACAACAAATGGAAATATATTTTTAATTACCAGCTAATGTCTTATCCTGTAGACAACCCCTCCCTTTAAAAGCTTCACATATGGTATAGAATTTTTTTAAGTCTGTAAATGTCAGTAAGAGAACAGATTTCTTTAAAAAAAAAATAAATTAGTGCAGAAAGAGGCCCAGAGTGTTACATTTCATGTTTAGGGACCTGGTTTTGTTTGTTTCTTTTATTGGACAAAATACCATTTTTCTTCTAATGAACGTAAGAGAACATTATGCATATCCCAAATACTTACAACTAATACTAGCATAAATAACTATGCTTTAGTTGTTTGTGCTAGTTAATTTCACAATTTCAATTCCTCACCTGGGAAAAAAAACATGTTGTTCATTATTCTGTTCACTCCAGGATATCCTTTCTCCAAAGAGTTTCAAACTATTCGTTCTTGGTTTCAACTGTTGACTTGTGTTTTTATTTATGTCTTCAATTTTCTTCAAAACCAGCTCCTCTCCTAATAATTCTCCACAAGCACTTCATGAAAGTGCTCCATATTCTTCTTTCTTAAATTCAGCGTTGATTCACTCAGATGTTGCCTTCACCTGCATCCCTGTATGGTATGAACTGTAAAATGTTATTTTCCTCACGCTAGGCAGTCAGGGAAGGTTTGCGCAAAAGCATAGTTGGTGAGCATGGGGGGGGGAAAGGAACAGATTATACAAATTCTATACATAGAATAATTTAGGACAAGCTTTACATCAGATTAATTACAGTTACAGTGAGCACAAATGATGAGTTACATATGTACCACAGCAGCACAAAATATGTGCATATTTCAATAATACTTTGATTGTTAACACACTCTCAGGTGTATGAAAATCAGAAAATTACATCTATATGATATCAAGAGGGAAAGCATGGACAATACTCTGGAGCTTTTTTTAGGCCAGCAGATGCAAAGAAATTGATGGAATTTTTCCACATATAGGATAGCTCACAAACCTTGAGAAATAACCTGAGTTCAAGGACAACATTGCTACTTCCAAAGCAATCACCCGTAAAGCTTTACTTCTAAAATACTTCAAAAAAACAATGTCACAAAAGCTGATCTTTGTTGTTAGTTATGATGAACTGATATTTGATCAGGGAAATTACGCTCTAGATTGACATGAAATTAATAATGCTTGTTGTATGGTGCCCAATGACAAAGGTAAATGCTAATAGCTCTGAAATCCTAATGATTGCCAAAGTACTCTTCCGAGCTTTGATTAGTGCTTGTGTTGTGCAATTATGCTTTTCTATAATTACTGTGAATTACCATCATGATATTATTATTCTCATATTTTTTATTCCTCTGAAATTCTCAAAATTTCCTGCAGCTAAAAATGTATTTCATTTGCATTATCACAAGCTTTGATTGTTTAATGAAAAATAATTCCATGCAGACCCTCATGTTAAACTGTCCATTTAAAATTTTCCTGTTAATCTAGATTATGTTGAAGTGCCCCTTCTTTCATTTATCATTTGCCTTTATTATCACAGTTACTGCCTTTGCTTCATGCTAGATTTCAGAGAGAAGGAAAACATGAAAGACATTTTTATTAATATCCCTGCCTTCTGCCTGGAAGCCCTTTCTCTGCATGTTCTCCCTTTTCCTAAAAATGCCTTATTTGGAAAGCTTAAAAACGACTTTTCAGCAAAATGTGGTACCTATGTTAAAAAAATTCTTTTCTTTGGGTGCAGTGGGGTCTGCAGAAGGCTATGTCTGACTTGTGTAAGGCTTAGAACCACAGCTTAAGTAAGTGAGATGACCCAGGGCCATCCATCCTTGTCAATGCCTGATGACTGCTGGGTATTCCCCTCTTAATAAATACATGTAAAGAAGCAGCACAGACTTCTTAGGAATGTCCATTTCTCTGCTAGGGGCACAGCTATGTCCACCTTGCTACTGAAATGTTTTTGGCAAGTGTGGGTATCTTCATGGTTTTCAGTGCTGTAGTGGCTTTAAATTTCACACAATAGCCTAAAACAACAACTATTTTTCAACGTGGGTCTTGATTTCAGTTTGAAGCAAATTTCAGGACTGATTTTCAAGGTGTTCACACTTCTGTGAGCAGTATAGATCAACTTCTCATTGCTTAACAGCCTTGGGAAAAAAAAAACAACATGAGATCACCACACCTTCAGAAACAAATAAAGAAATACATAAATAAGCCACTTGTCTGCGTATTTCCCAATTATTTTTGTTCATGGGCAGGAAAATAGTAGACTCAAAGTATTGATTTTTGTAGTCCTATTTTTTCCCATCTGTAGACATTAATTGATTTTCCCTTTTTTCCTTTCTCAGTACTCTGTCAGAACATCTGATGTGTAACGAAGCAATGGTGGTTTTGAGGGCTTCCAAAAGCCTTGCTCCATGGCAGCTTGCAAAACATGAGTGCAACTATGTTGTGGGGGAACAATTAAAAGTATGTACTCAGCAATGCTGTAATGAAAATGTAGCTTCAGCCATGCTCAAGGCTTCAAAAAACTTTTTAGGAGCAGAAAGCAAAGAGCAATTGACTTCAGTAGATTTCTGGATATAATATGCATTTCAAAATGTACAATATTACCAGAACCAGACAGGCTGAGAGAGTTGGAGTTGTTCAGCCTGGAGAACAGAAGGCTCTAGGGAGACCTCATAGCGGCCTTCCAGTACCTGAAGGGGCTACAGGAAAGCCGGGGAGGGACTTTTTACTAGGGCTTGTAGCAAGGGGATGAGGAGCAATGGATTAAAACTTGAATAGGGGAGACTTAGATAAGACATTAGGAGGAAATTCTTCACCATGAGGGTGGTGAGACACTGGAACAGATTGCCCAGAGAAGCTGTGGAAGCCCTCCCTGGAAGTATTCAAGACCAGGTTGGATGGGGCTCTGAGCAACCTGATATAGTTGAAGGTGTCCCTGCCCATGCAGGGGATTTGGAACCAGATGATCTGTAAGGTCCCTTCCAATCCAAAGCATTCTATGATTCTGTGTGATTCTGTGAACCAGCAAAATCCATTTAAAAGCCAAGTTGCAAAACTTGGGAAATAGGGGTTTGTAAGAGTATGTAGCAGCTCTTCTCAGAGGCATTGAGCTAATAATTGTAAAAAAACACCAGACAGATATGACCTTCAAAATTAAAAAGTACCAAAGTATCCTATAACCTAAAGAAGAGATCATCTGAATTTTGAAATATTTCTACTTCCATATATCACCATCTGCATGAAAAAAAACCTTCATTGCAATATTTCTATGATAAGAGTAATTCAGTTATTTTTTAAATAGATTTTTGAGCTATTTGTGATGTATTCCCACATGCTGGACTAGAAGAGGATGGTCTAGATAACTAAATTTATATTATGCATTTCACTACATACACAGAGTATTATTTTGTCTCATTCATTTCTTTCCAACCTTTTTCAACTGGTTCCATTTTCACCTCATATATGCATCTGATTTTTCTCTCACATACATACACTTCTCCTATGCAAAGTGTTAATATAACATGTGTGGTCACAATTTCACACTTGTAATATTCAAATAGGTTCAAAGTTAGTCAGAATAAGTTTGACCATACCCATATGTATACTGAGGGAGATGAAAGCCTGCATCGGGTGAAAGAAAAAAACTATGTTATAAAAAAATAAATCTTATATAAGTATATATCCCTTAAAGATTTTGTTTTCATTTTCACCATGAATAATAACAAATGAAGATACTTTATCACTTCATTGTGATGTGGGAAAAATTGAGGCCAGATTGAACATCTGTAGATTGCATCTTTCAAAGCAATACTCCACCAGTAAGATTTCACACTGATAGCAAAAGAATGTTGCGTTTCAAAGCAGCAATGTACACTCATGAAACCACGAGTTCTTTTCATCCATTTGTCAGTGCTGTGAGCCTGTTCTCTTTGCTTCCGAGATGAATCATTGTTCCACTGGGCTGCGTACGAGTCCTGATGAGCGTGTGCTACATGGCCATCTCTGACACAGCCTTGAATACTGGTTCCATATCTCCTAACCTAGTTACAGCTGCCAAGTGAATGAACGTGGCAGTGAGATTAGCTGCTTGCACATTTTCATCCCAGTCTGCTTCATATCAGTTTTACTTGGAGTCAGAGTGTATTAAGAAAGGGTGTTATTTTTAGGTACACAAGACAATGCTACACAAAAAGCAAGCAGGAACAAGTAATGCACTGGGCATTGACCTTCTCTAACTGGCACTGGTGTAAGGGCAAATTATTAGAGAAGCTTCCACCCTTATTTCGTGGAAACTTCCACTCTGCCACCCACATGGTCATTGCCCAGTCTTACCCTTCAAATGGGAGGTCAGCACAGATGCTGATTGTTTCAAAATTTGTCTTTTATATTACAGATCAGCTTCAAGAGCCCAGGAGAGGAGCTAATCCTACACACATGTGCCTCTGGTAAGATGGCAACTGTCCCTGGCTAAAGAATTAACACCCCTTTTAAAGTTATCCTCTTTATTCTGAGCTTCCAACAAACAAATCAAATCCAGCATTTAGCAACTGCATGTTTCAAATCACCAAAAGCCCTTTCAGATCTTGAAGCTGTACACACTGTCTGCTAGAATAACCTCAGGCACTCCGTGTGATTGAATTATAACCAGTGACACCCTCTTTCCCATCCCATCGCGCTGAGTTACCTCCACTGTCTACAGAGAGGACTCCACATGCTTTCGTGCAGGCAGCAATATACTGGACAACAGCAGGAACATATTATTAAATATTTCTTTTATCTAAACTCACAATAGCCATAAATTTAGCCAGTCTATAATTATTTTCCAGTAGAGTATTCTAGCCACAAAGGTTCCAAGTCACAGAAACTAAAGGGGTTTTAAGTGATTATGGCTCTTGAGTCACATCTATGTAGCCCAACCAATTTTATCCACAAAACCTTGAAGGAAAAAACCACCCACAAGCCACAGCACAAGATGAACAGTACACAACAATCTGTGTTGCTGTTTCCTGGTAGACCTCTGAGACATTATAGGTTTGGCCATTGAGATATCACTACAGTTTAAATTTTGGGGATGTTAGAAGTACTTCAGCACCCGCGATTGGAGAGACTAGGCAGAGGTATTTCTGGGCTCTCAGGAACTGACTATAGTAACCTGTCACTGAACTCAATGTGCTTGAGTGGCCATATCACTGCATTATTGCAACCTACAGTGTAGTGTGGAAGGATTTCCTTTCTGTACAAAAGGGACTGTCATTGACTCTGGACCCTGACAGTAAAGAAGTATTTGTATGATTTTTTAAATTATCTTGGTATTACTTTGTATAAGCTTTGTTCTTCCTTCTGAAGGTTCTGCTAAGAATGGAAGAGCAGCCTGAATGCTGAGATGTGAAGAAATCAGTGATGTACCCAAATCCCTTTAAGAGAGGAAATGGTCTGATGGTTTTATATCTGTATGGATGTTCTGTTTATAAATTCTTATAAATCTATGTGGTTATGGCTAGAACAGTGACTCTAAACTGCCTTGTGGGTAACCCAAGGGGATATGGGAGAGGAAGTTCTAGTCCAGGAACCACTGTTTAGTTGATGAACAGTCTTGGATTAATCACTTTCTTCCCCATCTTACTATTTCTGTTTGCGAAGTAGAGAGCTATTTAAGGGTAGGAAAAAGAAAAGTCCTTTTTTCACTCAACTCAACTTTTCAAACTTGACTAAACTGCAGGAAGGTTGGACTGCTAACATCATTCCAAACCAGTGTTATACTGGACAAAGCTGGTTCTACCTGTCACCAACTAGATCATCTTACCTAAGTGCAGCAAAACTTCAAAAGTATTAACTTCTTTAGGCAGCTATATACAAGCCTGGAGGGATGCATGAATTGTCTTAGTGTGTTAGAGTCTGACTAGAAAGATAACAAAAACAAATTCTGTAGTTGTATATGCCTAAGTCCTTACTTGGACATTCAGGGACTATATGCAAACAGCTTCAATTCACTTGATCAAACAGCTGCAAAGGCAGGAGGAAGCTCCTGAGTGGCTATATGAATAATCCTGTTAGTGGGAGTCCAATATACACAACAAACAATTGTGGCTCAGTCTGGACCACGTTCAGCTTAGTATGTGATGAGATCTTCTAGACATCCCAAGTTGTGCTGAAGATGGTTGAGACAGTTGACTGCTGTCAGAATAATGCCTGAATCACCCATTTTGTTACTCAATTCCCAGACTGAAATTTCAATCACAATGTATAATAAACTAGGCCAGTCCCTTGTATTTCAAATTGGATAACAAAATAATGTTGCCTGTTCTGGATAAAAATGGGACCGTAGCCAGCAATCCATAAATCTCTTTGTCCCATCCTGAAAGTAGTATGAAGCACCAAAATATGGCAACATTTGAAATTATCTTGGTAGCACAGCTGTGCTGCCAGGATGGGTGAACAGGACTGAACATGCAGCCAGTTTTAAGGTCTTCTTCTGCTTGTCCTGCCTTACATTAACTCAGCTCAAATACTGGAAAGCAGAACTTCGCAGCCTTACAGATACAAACCAAGGTTATACAAATAAACAACCAGTAATCACAAGCACAGCAGAAAGCCAACATGCTGAAGTGATGCTGTTGACCTAGCCAGCATACTGTCTTCTCTCCATCTGAGAAAAGCCTGGCAGGCAAATGAGTGCTGAAAATGTTTACACTCCTCCACAAAAGAAGTATTGATCTTCTCGTCTAGAAAAAAAGCCTAGTTAGCTATCTGATCTTCCCTCAATTGGTTTTATAGATTAAAAAATCCTTTTGCCTTAACATAGCTATCAAACAAGTTGAAACTTGCTTTTACCAAAGCAAATGCATGATCATCATCCAGATCCAATGGCAGCAAGACAAGCACAATGAGAACTGTTATATCTCTACTCCTGCATCCAGGCCTGCATTCTGGTTGGGATCTCCACTCTTAATAGAGAGTGAGCAGGAACACTGAGCTGTACTCTATCTAGGGACAGAGCAAACAAATACCGAAAGAAATTCTAAAACTAGTCCAGTAGCAAAGACAACAGATGGACAAAGAACAGGATGTTCGCAATAGTAGACTATATTTGTAGGAATGTTTCCAATGAGAACTGGTTAGAAACTATGCAAGAGGATATCTCTGAGAGATTACTCATTTTCCCTGAAAGTGAAATTTCTCACAGGTGGGTATTTATTTATTTTGGAGGAACTGGGCCTGGCTCCAGCCTTAAAAATGCCACTTCAGGGGCTCTCAACTGGAGGCCTTGTCCTAAGAACCCTAGATGTCCCAAAAGCCAAGCAAAGCCAGAAGCAAGCTAGCCTGTGAGCTTAAAAGATCACCCTGAGACAGATCTGGGCAGCTCCAGAATGCACAGGGGCCAGCATTTGTCAAGAAGACTGAGAGACAAAGTTGCATAAAGAAATGCCTTGTTTAAATGTTTCCTACACCTTATACTGTAGGATTCCTGGCAATAACAATTTTTTTTTTTAATTTTTTGGCTTTTTTCTCTTAAATTAAAAAAATTACCAAATTAGTTGAAGAATTTATTTTTTAAATCCACAGCAATACTTAGGGGATATAACTTCTAATGCTACTAATTCATCACAATTCTCACCTTAAACTTCTAAAGTGTGTTATGTTCCTGTTCTCAAATCTGTTTTCTTAAATTGAAATGTCTATCTTTCCTATTCTTTTTAACCCTCACATAATAGTATCAAAAAGGATTATTCCAAATCTCTCATATTTTTGTGACTTGGGAAAAAAAAATCCATTGTCTTGCAAGTTTAATAGCTACTGTGTTTTTGAGTAAATTGGAAACATCAAACACAAAGACCTCAGCTTTTTTAGCTGATTAGGGGACTTTCAATCTTTACCTCAATAAACAGAACTGTTAATCTGTCTTTCCTCTTGCAAGGCAGAGAAACATTTCAACAAACCAGGAGAAAGGCGCATGAATGTTAGAAATCATAAATATTACTAGTTGCCACAAGAATACTGTGAGTTGCTCAAAGTTAAGGAGGTTTTGGGAGTGTTATCACCATGTAATGTTGTTTCACAATCAGATTCACTTTTTGTAGTTTGTATTTCCTTCTGTTTCCAGCAGCACTGCTCGCTCATGCAAAATCTGGAGCTACCAGGTAAAGCAGGCACAGTACTAGCTACATTGAGACATACCAGCTCTTTGCTTTCTAAGCTTAGATTCTATCAAGGGTTTTAAGATGAAGCCAAGTATCTTGAAATTCACCAAAAGACCTTCCTGACACAAAAACTCTTTCTTGCATATCTATATGCACTAACAACATTTTATAGCATTTTGAAATTATATATATATATCACTAGCAAACATAAAAAGTCTTTCAGAGTGGAGAGAGAGGTTACTTTGACTCTGGCACCATCTACTGAGAAGTGATTAAAACTGCCTGGACTACAAGACCAAGAAAATATATATTAATCAAGAAAAGATGCCCTAATTTCTTCTTGCACTGTGAATATTTCTTTTTTCTCATCACCAAGAAGGCTTTAACTTATGTCCTTGAAAAAATGTTTTCTTAGCTTCTCATTACTGTTGACATTCATCAGAGTGCAATGATATAATGTAATAGGATCTTTCCCGTCTGTAAGATAACCAGTATAAATAAACAAAAAAGTTGCTTGCAGTGACTTTGCAAGCAATTCTTCACCACACAGACGCTGAGGAGGTAGAAGTCATTTCACTGTAACTGCCAGGAATGTTTTTAGCTGTGCAAAATCCATTAAAATATGAATGCAAAAAAAAGCTCACACAAAGGCTTAGTTAAAAACCAGTTTTCTTTCTCTTGCCTTTATATTTAATTCTCCCTTTCTAGACAGAATACATTCTTAATGCATTAACAAGCAAACCATAAATTATAAGGAACTGCATTTTGTGATTAACATTTAAGTTGAAAAAGTTTATAAGCAAAAACTTAACAAATGGCAGCTTTTTATTGTTACTGAAAAGTACCAAAGTTCAGTTTCATAAATTTTTGCTACTAGTGAAGACAGAGTATTCAAACAAAGAACAACATTTGAACTAAAACGGCTCCTAAAAATTTTCAACGTATAAGAGTTAAGGGGAAAATAGGTAATATTTTCCTCTGCCTGTATGTTTATACAAAACTCACTTAAAGGGGAACAGAAATGAAACTACAGGCAAAATGCTTAAGAACAACTAGGGGTTACAGCAAATTCAGAAGATTAATACAGACGTTAGTAAGTTAAAAATGCTGCAGAATAGTAAGAATTGATCACCTGTACCTCTGAGCAATGAAATGAAGACAAGGAATATTGTCTTAAGCCTGCTGGACATTCAGAAGAACAGAGCCGTCACACTTGCAGGGTCTGCTGATTAATGTTCAGCTTTAGCGTAATACAAGATTTATTGCATTTGCCTTAAGTGGGTAATGGAATAATCCCTCCAAAAAGCAATAATTTTTCCATGAAGTTCGTAAAGTTAATACACTCCAAGTCTCTAAGCAGCAGAAAAGAAACAGCTAAGCATCTACCTATGGTAATCACTGGACATAATTCATAAGGCACAAATGTAACTTCATAGAATTTTTTTACAGTAAAGAATAAATAAATAGTGCCTATCTACACATATCATGATTGGTTGAATGAACAGTGATTCATGATCTCACTTCTTTTTAGATCACAGTAACTCCACTGAATCACTGAATCCTATTCTTACTTTATATTAACTAAAATCAAAGAGAAACTCAAAGATAGCCTGCCTCAGAATCTATTTATTTTTGTTAGTCTTTCAAGCTGTATTGACAGTATTTCCAATTGCTGAGAAATGGGAGAACAAGTTCCACATGTACTTAGGCTCTTTATATCAATGGGAATATAGGTAAAAAGGAAAGCAAATTCATATTGATTGGTGTTGTGCTTAGGGTTTATAGACCATATCTTATAAAACACATGTAAGACTTGGACAATCAGCCAGAGAGCTAGTACTGTATGATCTAGTAATCATTCTGAACAGATGGAGGTTATAATCTCTGACTGTGCTTCAGGGTGGAAATCACCAGTATGAAGATCCTGTCAGACCACAGAGGAAAGCAAGGTGTCCTCTTCTACTGGGCTGTGCTCTTCTAGTTTATCGTATCTAAACAAGATCGAAAGTGCATACAATAATGATCATATTCCCCAGTGTACAAAAGTGTAGGTCAGACCGACAGACCAAAGATGTGTCACTTAATTAGTTTATGCAAAAAGAAAGTGGAAAAAAAAAATGTTACAGCAGCATTTGCACAAAATGTGGCAATCAGAAATTCTGTCTCAGATTATGGTAAGATTAATAAAGAAATCTGAGCTCATAGTGTCTTTCAAAACAACAGAAAGCAAGGTGCAATATCCTCAAATCTAAAGATACCAAGTCTACCAAAATCCTTAAAGCTTACATACTTAAAAAGTATCACCTGCAAATCTTACCACACCTCTAGTCATTCTTATCAGGAGAAAACACTGAAAAGGGTTTTTTTTAGAAGACGAAAGTATCAAGTGGCTTAGATTGTCACTAAAAATGCTGTATAGAAGAAAGGTAAAAATCATACTGTTGCAGTGGCTTGTGGGCCCTTCTTGAGAACCTGAAAGATGGTCCCAACTAGCAGAACCACTTCACTGCAGCCCAGAGTCTCCAGCAAGAGTAATTTTTAAGACATCTTACATGCTGCAACAGCCTCTTGATGTCTGGTAAACAGACTGCTCCTGAGATCAAATTAAAACAAAAATTATCAACACATAAATTATACCTGCCCACAATGTTGCAATGTGTTTCAGACACTAGTATTTTAAGAATAATTGTAGAAAGTACTGTTATTACTATAATCATCCAGTAACGCGAATCAATTACAAAGACAATTTACTTGATAGAATGAGTAGTTATTTTGTGTAAACACGCAGTGGACGTTGGTGATGGTGATCAAGGTGCATCTTTGAGCATCTGAAATGACTGACTTGTGCACCTGTTGTGCCTCATTTGGGTCCTGCTATGTTAAGGACACTGATATTAAATTAATTCTAATTAATTCTAATTCTCTTGGACGCACAAGGCCAGAACAGTTATGGGGGAAGGGAAGTTCACTGTGAAATTTTTAAGAGACTTCAACTCAAACTGTTAAGGATCAAGGTCTTTTTTCAAAAAGTGCCCTTAAAGATACAGCCACACTAGAACAAACCATTTCTAACCTGTCAGAATGCCAGCTCACTGACCCACAGAGAATGTGCACCAACATGGAGAAGTCAGCCACACTTGAGGACACATGCCACAATATTCTTAATATTGAGTGCTATAACAAAGGTAGAGAAATATCTCAAGCTTCAGTTTCAACAGAAATTTTGAACTCTGAATTACCTGCATTTTCTCTTTAGGCCCTAGGTAATACTACAGTCCAGAAATGCAAAATTATTAACTGTAACCCAATCATGTCCATAACCGTCCCAAATTTAGTTCCAAGTATCATATCCAACTTCTCGGTTGGAAGCTTCCAAATCCATAAACATCAGTATAGGACAAATTCAATCCTGGTGTTAGTGGATGCAACTTGGCAAAGGCAGAGCAGTCACAAAAGATCTGACAGGTAAGCATTTCTCAGATGGTTGGAAGCTGTATGGTACATGCTATCTAAAACTAGTTAATGCTAAAAGAAAAACGTGTTTCTCTTGTGAAGCGTCCATTGATTTATTTTTAATTAGCAAATACAAACCATTAGAAAACCAAATTCCATAACAGAATGCTTAAAGTGTAATTCAGAACAACTGAATAAAACCAGAAAAGCAATAAACAGCAAAAAAAGCTAAAGGAAAAAGTCTATTCATAGGAAATCAGTTTCTATACTTCAGCTTTCTAAATTGCCTTCTTGTCTGGGGCTTCATATGCTTCAGATATCCCCACATGGCCATACAAATAGCTGGACGTTGCACCATGGCCAAGAATTTAAGCTGTACTGGAGGGAGTTAAATTAAATCCAAAAAGGAGGAACTATGCTCGTCTACTAACCCTACCGACTTCTACCAAAAAGCAGTGGCTCAAGCCTCTTCCCTGATGGGACTGTGTAACATGGAGAGACATCACCTCTTAAACCACGTCATTATGCCTCTCTCAATTTTCATAGCTTCTCTGTGTCATGCTGAAAACACTTTCTGGAGCCCCATGTAGACTCAGCTCCCTGTTGAATGTGAACTAGTAAGTCCTGGAGTAGAGTCAATGGCTTCACACCTAGCCACAACAGATCAGAACTGGAATTCTAATTTTTTACACAGCTTTTCAATTTTTGTTTTTCACCTGGCCATGACACCAAAATGGTTGTTTTGCTGGGGTGTGCAGCTTACACTTTCCTCAGTGGATTACAGAGTCCAGAAAATTGTGATTCCTTTTTCATTAATGAAATCATTCTCAGGCTGGGTTGCAGTGATACAATAAATTTCAAGCATTCTTCTTCTCTGAATAAATGCACATGGGACTACTAATGCAGTACTTCTGACATAAGAGATCTTTTTTGATTGTTCACTTCATGTTACATAGCTTCACTAGAAACACCAGTGGAAACATTAGAATTCTCTATTAATATTTTTAACTTTCACTTTGAACCATCTGGTAATCTCAGCCAGGTATGAAGTAAATTATGGGCCTCCAATAAATTTTCAATACACTGTCTACTACTTAGACTAGATAAAAAACACATTCTAAAAACAGGATCTAGACATTTAAAAGTTGAAAACAACATTATCACAACATATACACTATGATAATGGAAGAAGGAGGGCACATTTTTGGTACTGATGTGTACTGAGGCAGAAAGAATGATACTTTCCTCCTACAGACAGGTTTAGCATCATACTACTTTGAGAATTCTGTGTGAAGAAAAAGGCCAGATGGGACAAATCAGTCCAATACCTCTTAGGGAGTAAAGGTGTTTGTCTTGGCTCCTGTTGATAGTAGATTGACAGCAGAGAACAGCTACGAGAAACATGGGAGTTGTGGGCTGAAGAAAAGTTACTCAGTCTTGAAAGCAGGAAAGCAGTGAAACAGTCCTTACTGTAAGACACTGATTTCTTTTGTCATTTTATTGGTTTAAGAATTTAGAGTCCTTACCTAAGTTAGTCTGAAACATAGATTTGTGTTTCCGTAAAAAGGCTGTTGTACTTTCTAACTCAATTGGAGAATTGCCTGCATAAAGCATTATACTCTTCATGGCTGGCAGGGAGCTGGGCCTGACTGAATGATCCGTATTTGTGATGCCGAATTTCCACTCTTCATTAAGCAATGAAAATGCGTTCTTTGGTGTACAGTTTAGGAGATTGTGGTAACACAGTTCCTTTTGTAGTAGGGTCTGCTGCAGGTAGCATGGCAGATACTAACAGAAAAAAATGGAGAGGGGAAGTCCATGCCCTCTAAGTGGAGCCCAGTGGGGACCATACAATAAAGGAAGATGGAAGTTTGGAATGACTCAAATATTTGGAGGGGAGAGGAGGGGGATTGAAAACTGGGAGTAATGTGAGATAGCAAATCTTGCCAAAATATTTATGTGTCTCTGACCTAGACAGGTTAGATCTTCAGATGAGAATCTGTTTGTAACAGGGGCAGCTAATAAAAAGTTAAATTTATGGCTTACTTATCGTAAATGCTGCCCCAGATGTTCAACCACAAAGTACACAGGTTAACCACCTAACCAAATGCAAGGAAGAATATCAATAAAACAACATCAGAGTATCCTTTTACCAGTAAAGGCAGAATATTGGACTAAAGAGCAAACAGTATATGGTATCTCAAGTGACTCCTTAAAACTCTTGCCATAAAATTATTCAGGATGTTAAAATAAGAATTGCAATATGAAGACCAAGGACCATACTTTTCACTCTTCTCCTTTACAAGAGGTGGTTCTCAAAACCCAGACAGGACTGATACCATCCCCAATAGGTTATAAGTTCATATAAGATAAAACCCCTAAAGCATGAAACATAGAATCGTACTGTCTTATTATTTGATCAGATGTAATTTCAGATGGATCTATACCCTAGCAAAAATCTACTTTCTGAATTTCTGCACAAAAAAAAAACATTGGAATTACTGTATCTGACCCCAGTGCATCATACCATGAAGTTCTCTATTGCAATCCTTCACCCATCAGCAGATTTTGAGATAGATATTGCTGCATTATATATAAATCTGATCCATCACCTTGCACCTTTCATATTCTACAGCTAAGAGCGTCCAGAGCTTTAACTTCTGAAATGCAAGATTTCCCCTGCTGTTTGCTGAGTAAGTCCAAAAAGCCTCAGTCTTAGCTCAAAATGCCTGTTCTCAGTTGCAAATGAGCTTTCTGCCACTATTAATAAATTTTAAGGGCTAGATGCATGGTTATGCTAATCCTCATTATAAAACAGCAATAAACTTGCAACCAGTAAAGGTGAATAGTCCCTGCAAATGATGCAAGACTAGAATAGATTTGTGAATGTTTATGTGCACCAAATATTCAAACTTTTTAAGTATTTGCCAGCAGATAATTTTCTGTTTTTATAGTGTCAAGGCTTAGGACTTATTAATTGCATTCTACATAAAATTCATCCCTCCCTGCTATTGCTTATTATACACATTAGGGAATTTTTGCTATTGAATTTTCAGAGGTCATTGATGATATACAGATTAAGTACATCTTGCCTCTAGTAAATCTGCAAGGACATCTTGTGCCTGGTTCTTCTAAATGTTCTTGGTGTCATTAGTTGACAATGTAATAAGAATGAAAGGTGACTTCTTATTCCACATGAGAGACCTCAAGAGTGTAGCTGTGAGGGGAACAGCTTTGGAAGCACTCAAATATTGCAAATTTTGGTTCTGTTTTGCAAAGGAGACAAATAAAAGTGCTTGTCATCTGCTGAAAAGCTAGAAATAAGCAGAGCAAAAAGACTTAGAAGAGTTGTCTAAAATTTCTCGAAGCCAAGTAAGATCAAATTATTTAGAGGGTTGGGCAAGGTATGCAGGGAGGAATTATTTATTTAACTTTGGTTCCTTGTTTTGACTTATTAATATAGCATAATTAGTTACTCTAATCAATAATTTGCATCTCAGCAACTTTTCCCCATCTTTTCCTGATGACAGGGTGCAACAGATCTCAGGTTCTGAGCACTAGCCCAGTGTTTCTGGTTAGTCAGGGCTTGATTTCAGGAATTCAACTTTAAAGGTCTACAGTTACATGGAGACATACATAGCTGATGAGTATTATTTTTATAAAAGGATTGCACTAGAGCAAATGAAACTTGAAAAGTGCAAAAATATTCCATACTTTTTTAGACTGTCTTTGCATCTAATGCTAGGTACAGTTTTAATGTCACTTTCTAGCGACTTTTTAACCTTTAATCATCTATGCCCCACCATAAAAAAGGTAGTTGTTGTTTTCCACTTACATGTTGATTATTTTAATTTTTATTCATTGTCATTGTCTATTTTTTCATGGAAAGAAAAAAATACATTGTTGTTTGAAATAATTACACTTCAGTAGCATTCTGCGGCAGTGATGTGAGGCCCCATTGTTTCCACTGTTTCTGACAATACATTTCAGGATTATTTTATCAACATTGCAATCGCTAACATTCAGTCCTGTGAGTGTTCACATGCATGATGTATCCTTCATCAGTTGTATCTTGCAGTGCTCTTGTTACCCATAAAAAGGAATGCCAAAAAATGTAGGATGGGAAGCCTGATTAATAGTTTCAATCCTGCTGCTTTCCTACTATCTACTGCTGCTCAACACATGAGAAAATAATCTCTGGTCAGACCAAAGGTCCAGCTAGCTAGGAAAACAAGGTATTTAGAGATTTATCCTTCCCTTGAGATGCCCTCTCAGGTCCTGGAGTTGAGTCATTCAAGAACCGTCTGATGGCATCTGCTCAGATGCCTCTTTTTCTCTTATTGGAACAAATAGATGTAAGGTGGAGTTTATTGTTCTGTGACACTATGCTGAGACTTGTGAAGCCTGTCAGTCTTCATGCTACTTCATATTTATTAAATGTAATAGCCTGATATGCATTATATGCTCCTGACTGGTGACCAGTTCTCTTTCCACACGAGACTGATCTGTTATGGGATTTGCGGTAGGACACTTTTTCTGTTTCCTCTCATACCTAGTGCTAGTATGGTGCTTAACAGAAACAGGTTTTAGCTGGAACCTCAGCATTGTGCAGTGGTATCAATAGTAACAACACTACACATCACATTTCTCACCGGTGAAAATAACCATTAACATGGAACTTGGCCCCTTAGTTCTCCACAGTCAACATCTGCATCTTCCATTGCTCTTCACCTTGCCAACACTTCCTTTTACCCTATTTCTTCTTTATTCCCTATGTCTGCTGGTGTCAGAGGTAGATGCATTGCCAAAAGCTACATTTTCCCAGGTAAAAGAGGTTTTCTGGGATTTTGGTAGCTGATCTTTGGTTCTGGAATAAAGCCATTTTATTATCATTATCCCTTTACAAAAGAGAGGATGGGACAAAGGGGATTTGAAGACAGTTGAAGCCTACAAAGAAGAGCCTATCTTGTATTAAGGGTTACATAGTAGGAACCCAGTAGTTTACCACACTGGATTTACTCATTAAATGCTTTTTTCATTTAGTTACAGTTTCAGTCTCTCAGCCTCTCCTTTAAACACCACCGTCGTGCCTGTCTTACATTACTTCCTTGAAGAATACTTCTCTTTATTATGTCATTTGTAACAACAGAGCTGTTAGGCTAATGTAAATTCAGTCCAAATTTCACTTCCTTTCACATTCCATTTTTGCTGAAATTAAGTAGATGAGAAAAATACAGAAACTTCAACGGGAATAATATTGTGCAGATGGAGGAAACCCAGATGCATTTAGTATAGCAGCTCTTTGTCAGTCGAAGGAATCCAAAGGACAGATGTGTTGTTTGTTAATCATTCAGAAAACCCTTGTGATTAGGAACTCCTAGATCCCAACAAGGCCAGCCAACTAAAAAAGATACACAGTGCTCCAGTACTCATAGTACTCCATTTGGGAAAATAAGAGGATTCCTTGGCCAGAAGTAAGAAAGAACAATGTAAATAAGGTTATTATACATAAAAATCAGTGTGCATGCCCTGGAGGATGAGGAGATTTCAGTTCTATAAATCAGCTAGGAAGATCTGGCAAAGTTCATGGTCCAACTGGCTTACAAATTTAGCAAGAAGACTAGTGCAGACATTTCTTTAAGAGGCTTAAGGAAAAACAGAGGTAGATTCAAGCCAATGAATTAAAACACTATGAAAGACAAGTGAAAGCCATTAGTAAAGAACCTATAAAAGCAACACACTGTGACCCCTGGAGAGTATTCCCCAACTGTAAAGAGTATAAGGGTGGAGGAAAAGCAGAGAGTATCCAATGAGAGCTAACATAAATAAAAGCATAAAGTCATAAGGAATATAGGAGGAGTTCAGCATGTACTGAATTTTTGCACAGGTGAAAATAAATGTATCATTTTTATATAATTCATGGGATTCCCTAGGATTTGTATCTCCTGTTTCAATTATTTTTATTAATTATTTGTATTGCTTAGGACATGGTCCAAAATCAGGGACTCCACTCACTAAACAAACAAAGATTAAGTGTACAGCTGCTGCCCCCAAATATGGACAAATAGATAATGCTAAAAAAAAAAGAAGAAATTTGGATTAGTCAACAGTATGATCAATCATTTCAGCACATCATCTGCATACTTGCTTTCAATATTTATCTAGACCTCATGACAAAGTAGAAACATCAGAAGCTGAAGAACAATTTTGAAGTGGCTTTGCAAACTCATGGGGAGATCCTTATAATCATGAAGGACAACCTAGAAGAAAACACAAGACGCTTGTTTGGAAATCTGTGTAACAGGGGAAGATGCTCTCACAGGGAAATCAGTTTGGCAGAAGTAGCAGAGCAGTGACAGAGCAGCGTAGCTCGTATGGTAACTGCAGCACATGCGAGGAACTAAGCTGTTAAGTCAAGCTGATGGTAAAGCATTCAAGAATGGAAACTAATGGAGAATGACAAAGATTTTAGTCCAGACTAAAGCACACAACTGAATCACCTTGTTGAAAGATCATCCAGAGTTAAGATGTAGAAGGAAAAGATGAGGAAATTAGAGGCACAAAACCCCCACAGAAATAGAGGAAGGAATTGGAAAGTATTTGATTGTAAGATGTGATGAGGGAATAAATAGGAGCCAGAAGAGATATGGGGAGAGGATAGAAGCACAACAGCCAGACCAGACATGACCTCAAACAGACAAGTGCAGTTGGATGGGTCAAAGGGGATGAGCAGGGACACTGATCAGAGCTGCCGCTAACTCTGGGTAGAGCTTCAGTCATGCTGAGTTACGAGGCAGCTGCAACAGCCACTAAGAGATTTGGTTCAAATAAGCACCATATTCAAGTATTGAAACTCACTGGAACAGAATGGTACTGCACAGCAAAATATTAATTTTTTTCTTGTTATTCTTACGTATAAGGAGTGAGTACTGAACAGCTTTACAGTCCAACTGTAGCAACTGAAAATATATATGAACAGTAGAACCCGGGGTTACAAAAAAACATGGGTTAAAAAAAACCACTTTGTACACAGTTTAGTAATTTTTTTCACTCCATCTAAGCACTGAGGGCTGGAAATAAACAGGTACATACACCACTGATTGTGCCATAGGTAATACATGAGCAAGCCAGGCATGGTTTTTTCTAACCTTTTCTACAGATCAGAGTTAACTATTCATCACAGGTTTTATTTGTCATGTTTATTCTTCATGTCATGGCCTAAAATATTTCCTAAGCCTCTTAATCCCTCTGACTCCTTACTGGTTGCTGCCCCTCCTAGAAATTTCTGTACATATCTTGTTTGTAAAAACAATAAAAGAGAACAGTTAAAAGTAATACAAAAAAAATAAATGGGAAGTTTCCCCCTCTTTAAAAATATTACAATGCGAATAAGGTCACTGTAACATGTTACTGTAGCTTATAAGAATGAGTATTGCATCTGAGGGATAAAATAGTGCTATAGGTCCAATCAACCAGAATTTGCAGTCTTACCCATTTATTACATCAAATTAATCCACATATGAAGAGCTTAGAACGATGTTACAACATTTTATAATGAGTGATACTAATGTTCTCTCATTATGCATACTAAATATCCTGAATGATTATATAGTCAGTACACTATTATCTTGTCTTGATTCTTCAGGATAAGCAAGATTAAAATCTCACCAGGGACTATGTTCCATTGCTATATGCTTATAATTTTCCTATCTTAGTTATGCTGAGCTAAGAGGAAACAATCAACAAAAAATTCCACTTCCACATCAAACACCTTCACCCACAATAGGTCACTGTCATTTACAGCAGTAGTGTTAGCACACCCATGTATGCTCATGAAAAACATACTCTTTTTTTCTTTGTGTGTCAATTTTTCCCTACACAGGTGAGGGTTTTGAACAGAATAATGTTTATAGCAGCACTGTAACACAAAAACCCCACTGTGTTGATAGTTATAAAATTACATCAGCTAACATGTCAAGGGGTTACCTTTACCATTTTTGAAAATGCAAAGGAGATTTAAAGAACCACAAGCTTCATAACAGATTGTAGTTTGTATCTCATGCTTAGCAAATCTGAGACTAGGTTGTGATCCAAGGGAAACTGGGATTTCACACATAAATATTTGCCCAGAACAAATAAGCAACTTGCCCACAGTCAGGTCTGATGTTGGAGGCCCTCTCCACATAACATAATGAGTAAACCCAAAACGAACAGAAATGTTTTTCCATTTCCTTACACACATTTGGACACTGAGTTTTAATCTAACAAGTAATTGGCAGAAGTAAAACTATTAGGTGTCTACCAAGAATTGTAGAAGACTGCAAACATTTTTGATAATGGGATTAAATTCTTGCTAATTCATTTCAACATTTAGATCCTCATAATTTCAGGTTAATAGTACATGTTTAAGAAAGAATCTCATGTCAGGTAAGTATCAGCTGCCAAAAAATAAATTTTTAAATATTCTTCAGTATGCAAAGAGGAATTAGATTTCCACTAATTCACTGTTACGTTCTTACTAACAACTGTGGTGGACAGCAAGTAATAACAGGCCAGCACAACAGTAAAATATGTGGACACATCAATTTATAAAAAACAGCATTTGGTTATTATTGTTGGTTTTGAGGAGCAGTGCTGCCAGCTGTCAGAAAATGCACAAGCAGTTCATAATCTGTAATGGTTCCTTAGACAGCTGCAAGACCATAAGGAACCAACTTTTCTTCTTCAAAAGCCTTCATGAAACATGTTACTTAGTTCCAAAATGGACAGCTATTTCAGTAACTATATACCAAAAATAGAGAGGAAAAAGTAAATTTCTCTATTAAATAGTTTTGTAGAGTAGGCCAGGCAGTTAATTCTGGGCATCTTGTCCTAAAAGGAAGCAACTGTTGTAAGACACATAGGCCTAGTAAAAATGAAGTACATCAGTTTTCTTTAGCAGTTTAATTTGTGACATTAAAGTAGGTCAGCTGACTTCACCAGATAAAGGCCTAGTTCTGAGCCTCTTCAGGACTTGTCACTCTTGCTAAACAGAAGATTAACTCAAAGTGAGCAAAGCTGCACCAGTTAGGCAGTTGATTGCTCTGTAAGGGCAGAAAGTTTTTATCCCATCTTGGATAAAAGCTAAACAGTAAACAAACAAATCTTCATACCCTTCCTGCCACTGTAGCTTGTTGCCACAGGCCAGATTTCACCTCCCTCTACTACATTAACTCAGAAGCCATAGAGTTCTTACCATTTCTGAACATAAAGGACAATTCATGCCAGATGGGAAGAAATGGCTTATGGACAAGCAGAATCCTGGGGAAGACAAAAGGAAGCAAGTCTCTGTGTAGCACAGACACACTTAAAACCAGAAATGGATCAGAACTTAAAATCAGCAGAAACTGCAGAAACAAGGCAGGTTTCAAACTATGGAATCTAAAGAAGGATGTAAGGACTGCCCTACTGGCTCAGAACAAAAGGCCCATACTGTCCATATTATTCTCATAATAAACATCTCCAGCTACATCTCACCTAAATTTTCCATGGTGCTGAGTTTAATAAAGCTGGATTTAGCACCATTATTTGGACAAGACTTAAAAAGTGTCTGATAAAGAAACCTTTTTTCCATCTGCACTAAGAGAGGCATAGAATTTGATGTCTTATGATACTTCACATGACAATAGTTCTAAAAAAAAGATAAATTGCAGAGTTGCTTAGTGATTCCAGCATATAAACTCGTCCTTTTGCAAGTTATGGTAAAATATAACACAATGTTAAAAAATATTTGGTTTCCATGAACAAATTCTAGTTTCTGGACAATATACATCAAAACAAATTTATCCGCAATGCCCACGCATTGGTACTGTGCCACATTTGAGTTTTTCTTAGAGCAGTAGGCATTCCTCAAATACCTGAATGAAGCCAAAGTTTATAGGCGCTAACACTGGGTTTTCAAGTAACTATAACTGCACTGGAACTTAGGGTTTTAGCATTTTTACTTGTTAACAACATTCTGTCACACTTGTGCTACAACCAAAGTAATAAATTACCAAAGTAACCTGAGAACCATGAGCAGCTTGCTCTTTCAAAATTATCCTCAGTATGGCGCAGTGCAGGAAAAAAAAAACAGAAAATTTTCTAGAATTATTATGAAATTGAAAGGTCCTTTTCCTTTGTTACAAGTGCTTTAGAAGAGGTTATCTATAGAAGTATGCACATCACAGAAAACAGTGTCTCATGACAAGTATCACTGTCAAAAGTCTTGGTTTACTCACGTTTGAACCAGGTGCTGTCTCTGAAGCAATAGCTCCTAGTTGTTCAGCCTTCCAAGTACAGGAGGAAACACGATGTTGTGTTTCTCGCATCAGAGACTTTGATAATGGAGCTCTGTCATGCCTCCTTGCTGAAGTTTGCATTGCCTTAGGCTGATTTGGAAGGCAATGGAAATTTTGGAAGCCATCTGGAAATTACAACTGATTAATTAGCTGTGAGTGTGTGATGTGAAGAGGGCAGATGGAAGAACATGGTACTTCATTGCTCCCTGCCCTGCAAGAGCTACCAGTCCAATGCCCTATCCACATCAAGGTCCCAGTCTCTTCCCAGGAAGACTTATAAAGATTCAGATAAGTCTGCCACAATAATTGTCTTTCCTCGGCTGCTTTTTTCACACAGCTCTGGTCACTGGAGATACCAATGCTGATAAAGATGATGTCTAAAAACCATGAGAGAGGGGAGCTGACAACAGAGAGTTTTCAGTGGAAGTCCTACCTTGCAATCCACAGAACTTAGACAAAACCAGCTTTGTTTTAAATTTATCATTCCTAAATGTATTCCCAAATGGGAATGCTGCGGTATTAAAAAACCTAAATTTCGTAAAATAGAAAAAGGCACTGGAGAATATTCCTGGCCCCTGTATGTACCACATTCACTCACACAAGTCACACACACACTCAAGATTACTGCCCATGATTTTCTGGCCAGAGACACGGAAGTCCTCTACCAATATCCTGGTGTTGCAAGTATAACATAAGTATAAAGAAGCAGTTTTAGAATGAGAAGGAGGGAAAAGCTATTTTGCTTTATCTCCCCACTGAGCCCTCCACTCGATCTCTCTCAATACAATCTAAGTGGGAAGGACTAGATGAAAGGAATATCAAGTTGTTCTTCCATATTTCTGAGAACAGAGTTCCTCCCTAATGCTTTGACTTGCTATCCTTGTAGTCAGCTTGAGTTTACAAAGTCAAGAGAGCTAGCTGATCTCTTTGGCTTAACAACAGTGTGAATAGTGTTAACAAATATAATATTAGAAAGACTGGAGATTAAAAAAAACACTCTATTTCTCAGTCTCTGGTTTAGGAAATTAGGTCTGAAGACTAACATAGCATGACAGAAATGGTAAATATATTATTGCTCTTGACAGGGTAATTACATTTTGAAGCTCCAGTCGTGAACCACCACGTTATACAAGGTTTTACGCAAACACAGAGGAGTACATGATGCAAGCACTACAGCGAAGTAAGAGAGACAGGGATTACTTATTCCATTTAGAGTTAGACCCATATGTGAACTACAAGTAATCAAGCAGCTCATCATCTCCTACTGGATGCAATACAACATTGTCACAGATACCCTAATTAAGAAAGTCAAAGTTAGCTTAAAAAGCACATTTATGCCAAAAACGCAAATTATTCTGTCGTTCTCTCGTTACTATTTTGTCAGCTAATTTTACTTGAAAATTACGACAGATAAGCAAAGAGGTATCAACTTTGATAAACCTTTTTTTCTATACAAACAGTACAGCATACCAGCTTACCAGCTTAAATTTAAGTCTCACTTCTTTCAGATTTATTCCTGATGAAATAAATATGAATGACCATAACTGAGAACTGCACTTTCACAGGTTTTCCAAAACTGGTCATAATGAATGATTTAACATTAACTTAAGATCAACAACTTCAAGTGCTTGAAGATAGCTAGTCAGAGAGGGATGCAGAGTTTACATTGCACATTTACAATTAAAGCTGAGACAGAATTTAAGACAGAAGTTCTTCAATAAATGTATTTAGAGATATTTCACTGTACTTGGATTAAAATGATATTTCAGTGAAGATTAAAATATAGGGCTCAGTAACTGTTCATCACATCCTTTTTCTCATTTTAAATTACTTAAAAGCCCATGTTTTGAAACACTGAACTGCTGACTAGAGACAGAAAAAAGCTTCCTGATGACCACTCCAAAAAATCCTTCCTTCCACACTGAAACCTGAAAACAGAGTCAATCTCTGCCTATATTACTCTGGCATAGTTACTGACATCAGCCTTGCCATTTTCAATTTGTCAAACAGCCCACTGACTAGCTATTTTAAACTACATCGTACATATTTAAGGAGCAGCCCAAAGGAAAGAAAAACTTGTATATCTAGTTGGCAAAACCATTCCAGCTCATCATTATTTTCAAAGTGGATAAATCTGAAGATCTTTATTTTTTTTTCCCCGGTAGAATAAATGACTTAAAGAGACCAATGTGAGTCCATACATTAAAGCACTGCAGTTCTTTGCTTGTCCGTAACAAGGTAAGAAGTTAAAAGCTCCTCATATTAGCTAACAGAAATATGCATGTATGAAAAATCTTGTTTGCCTTTCCCTCCTATTTTTCTTTTCTCCTCTTCCTTCTCTGAACCATTTCAGTACCCATATCTTGACATATTGAACTCCACAGGTTAGGTTGCTTTTGATTTGCGAGGAGAGTTACAATACTTAATTACAGAGCACAGTCTTCTGCGACTCTAACATTTTGCATGTATAGGCCCTTGATATAGTCCAGAGCAAGAAGCTAACCCATATTTAATTTGTCCAACACGTTTCTGGTTAAAGTTCCATCAAATGGGTGACTGGAATCCCTCCGATTCAGCTGGAAAAGTCACTTTGAAGGAGGCGTTTATTAGCAACATTTGCCTCAGTCACACCAGGAGGCCCTGAGGGCCTGGGGAAAATCAGTGGTTCCTTATAATAGTCAAACCCGGCTACTCCCCAGGGCATAAAGTGTCAATAATAGGTTAGATATTATTATTTGGAATTGATTTTACAGCGGGTATAAAATTAAAGAAAATGAGGCCGTTTCTTTAGGCAGCACAGGTCTGTGCTTTGAAATGCCCTCTAGCCTGACCCCCACAGCCCCAGGCAGCCCGGGGCGGCTGCAGCGAGGCGTGCAGCAGGGCTTGCCTCCCAGCCAGCGCCCAGCAAACCACAGCTGCTCCCCACAGAGCCGGAGGAACAGTGCTGAGGGCCCGCAGCACTTAGCACAATTAAATCAACAGGCTGTAGCTCATTTCTCCAGCGTGACAGGAAAAAAGGCGCAAACCCCAGATGCCTTTGCTTTCTTCTGTCTTTATGTTTGCTGGAGCGATTTTTGTGAGTGTTTAATCCTCTCTGCGGCCCAACATTCACACAAAAATTTAATGTGCATGTGGTTTTGACTGAAAAAGTCCCAAACCAGAATATCATTAGCTTGCAGTCTTTTCAAGTGATATATTCAGTAGTTAATTCTGAGGGTTTTCTACATTAAAATGATAAACATTTTCAGCAGTTTTGGGAAGGAATATGTTGGGCAGCCTGTGACTGCAAATATTTCTTTTTTCTTGCAAATGATCACTCTGGAACCCTTCTATAGAGACAGCCACAAACTCCTTTGGTAGGTGGAGCACTGTCAGACTGCTTCATCTTGAGGAAAATATATTCTATAATCCTTTACATTGTGTCATTCGTGAGGTCTTCTACAGCATTTTACTCTCTGTTCTTTACTGAACAAGGAGACAGCTTAGTACAAGAGTCCTGCCATATCACACAGACTTTATTACTACTGTGATAATTTTTTTCTTTGCAGAACACAGCAAAGCTATCCCTAAAAAGCTATGGAATAAGAATGACCTTACTGAATAGCTACATTAAACAAAATTGTGGATACATTCTCTCTCTTTAGCGTCCCAGCAAGGTGTGGCAACGAAAAGTTGCTCTTGTTCAAGCCAACAATTGCTATACTTTCCTGGTTATTTCACTGTCCCTAGAAAATTTAATGGATGCTGTTCTCAAAAGCATTAATGTTCAAATGTTTAATGGAACTTAAGCTCCTCATTGACAAACACCTCTAAAATTTAGCCTAAGTCTTGAAATGCTATAGGCCCTTAGGAGCTGAAACCCTGATACTCACAATGACTTTCTGAAAACAGACTAGCTCATAAATCACTGAACATTTTGTCCAAAAAAAAGCTACATTTTTGCCCTGTTGTAATGAGGTACAAATCCACTAGTCCAATTGGACTTATTCCCAGCAATATCAGGTCTCTATTTCACCACCCTATGTAAATCCTTGAATGTATAAAACTTTTTTTCAATCCTGTCTTTTTCTTTTTCTTCCAAGGTAGTTGTGTGGATTCTCTTTTCTAATTTTATTTTATTTGCCATCTTTATTCCTTTTTCTCTTTGCCTCCTTTATACTCTCATTTTACATTCTTCTATTTTGTCAGTGTTTCTACCTTCATTCATTGTGCTTCTTCATTGCCCCTTTTTTATAAAACTTCAAAGATTATTTTTAAGCATGTTAAAACCAGTAAAGTAGGCCTGCATCTCATGATGAACACAGTATTTTGAAAGAAACCAGAGTGTATCTAGAAACAGTTGCAGGTGATTTCTTTTCTTTTCTTTTTAAAAAAGGTTTACTGCTTTACCAGGCTCCAAAGTCCTCTGGGTCTGAAGGTGGAGACCATAGTGCTATTAATGAAAGTATGAAGTGCATGGCCTCCATGAAGAATAAGATGATGGAATATTTGTTCTGTCCAACCAAAATGCATTAGCCACAGGAATGTCTTCTAAACCTGTCAATGCACTTGCCTTTTTCTCAAGGGAATCAAAGAAACATTTGCATACCGGAAATGTTTAAATAAATGTCAACAAAACACAAAGGTTACTAATAGGGGCCTGTGAGCACCACATCCCAGTGCTATGTTCTTGATGTCTGACAGCCCTGTATCAGCCCATCACTCAGCTCTGTCCTGAGCTTTTAGGTGGTTGGATCCAACCAAGAGCGGAGGAAAATCAGAGAACTCTTTTTTCATGCGTATTAGGGTGTCCCAGGGATAACAACGGTAATACAAAGTCTTTGTCATCCAACACTGTTTCACAAACCGTGATGTGGTCTTTCTTCTCACACTATGCTTGTGTAAAGGAAAAGCGTGTCCCGTACTTTCTCTACTTGTGAGTTGCAAACTAATTGTTAAGTCTTTGTGGGAAATGTGTTCTTCAGTAGTGGGGACTGTTCTTAGTTCGTTGATATCTTAAATACGTCTTATATTCACCCTGATTGTCTTCCCTAAGCTGTCACCATGAATCTCAGAGCTGGAGGGACCTTGGTAAATCTTCCTCAGTGTCAGGGATAAGCAAACTTTGAGAAAACAGTGCTGGCATAAATACACATCTGACTTCAATACTCAGCTAAGATGGGAGCTGGAAGTAAAAAATGGCTAGTTTCACAATTAAGTATCCTTCTCCTATCAGACACAGAAAACAACAAAAAAACCTGTCCCAACTTGCTCCCTCACTCCCCATTATCGCTGTGCATCCTCTACTTTACAGAAAAAGAAACAGCCCTTATGGGACCGTGATTTGATTTGCATCATCACATAACCAATACATTACATAGTTATTGGAGATGATTTTTGCCATGTCCTTGGTGCAGTGCTTTCTGATGAAGTGTGCAGAAACCACACATCTGGTTTAAGCAGCTATGGAAACATTGTGTGAACCATATGGTAAGGGCTGATGAAAAAAGAAACCAGTGAAATCTTCCAACATAAATACATTTGCCAAAGTGAAGGGTCTGATTCTGGTAATAGCCAGTACCAAGCTGGGATAACGTAATTAAAAATGTGTGATGTTATATGGGTCAAAACATAGCAAGAGATTCCAGTCTGAAATCTATCATGCCACATGAAATACTGAACTTCATTAGGTGAAGCTTCTAATAATCAGATGACACTTCTAAAAAAAAAAAACAATTTATGAATACAACACATGACAGTTTGAAACTGTGAAGCTTTCCATGTCTCTTTTTACAAAAGTACGAATTTACAGATTTTGCCACTTATGTAAAGGAGCTGCTAGGTTTCTACCTGGAATCAGCATGTCTGACTAACAAATCTTTGAAAATACATTTTATTTTCGTAGATATTTTTGATGTATAGCTTTGTAGCCTATTTTACACTTGAGCATCTCTAAATAGGATATGAATAATTTTTCAAGTAAGCTATTAATCTTAGCTGCTAGTTATATTAAAATAGTTTGGAGCATTTTGGCTGTTTGGAATTGGCAGAAGGAGATGCACCAATAACAGCTTCTGATTATGTATAAACAGTGGCTTCAGGTGGCTTCAAAACTATTATTTGAGATTAGCAATGCCAAGACTCAGTCACACCTTTTTGAGTTTTCAGTTTGATTTCATATATATGGTTATTTTATCCTCATTTTTTAAATAGGAGCAGGTAGCAGTGCTGGGTTCTGGTATTAATTACAAATGGAAACAGAAAACCTGAAGTAAACCTGGTAGCATTTTAAGAATCCAGCTATTGTGAATTCATCTGGAATTCATTGGGCTACCCCTGGCTGTAATAAATTCATGCTGTATTAGTAGTAACATCAGATGTACAGTAATAGATGTTCTACTGAGATCGGTATTATTTAATTGACTCAAAGGATTAGTTTAAGATCAATTTTCTTTTAACTGTATTTTTAACATAGCTTTCTACTGAAGCACAGCTTCCCACAAGACAAAAAGAAGACATCAGAAGAAAAAGATGCATAAGAAAATACACCAAATCTGGCATTTTTGTCTCCTTAGGAAAGACACAAAAATCATTACAGTCTTACAGTCTGTCTCCCATGTAAAAAAATACATTGTGTTTATTAAAAAAATAATTTTCTCTGTGGGAAAGAAAACATTCAACTCTACAAAAGTGAACACATGCAGATTTAAGAGGTACTAAGATGCATCTAAGTAAAAATGACATATCTTATTTAGACTGAAAAAAAAAGATGCAAACAATCTGTTTGTGACAAAGGACTGAACAGTATCATCTGCACATTTCTGCTTTGTCAGGCGCGTGCTGAATGAGAGAACACAACACACACAGGATGTCCGTGCTACCAGTTGCATAACTGGGGTATGGTAAGAATGGAAAAACAATAGCTTGGATCCTTTGGGTTGGAAAGGGAAGATGTTCAGCATCACTGAATAAAGTATAAAAAGTAAAAAACAAAACAAAACAAACTGGTAAAACTGGTAAGCTCACTGCTTCTCAGGTTTTTATGCCAACCTCAGTTATGTAATGAGTCAGTGCTATGCCAAAGGAACAGTAAAATGCAACCACAGACAGGGGAACAAATGTGTCTAAAAAGAGGCCCTCTCTCTCCTAACCAGCCAACAGCCCACTAATGGAATGTGCAGGTACCCGATTAAAAGCATATGACTGGCAATTTTGTTGAATAACACTCATATTTCTACCTACTCTCAGATAGTATATTCCACCTATGAACAGCATGCCTTAGAAATCATCAATATTCCTTACATCAAAACAATACTGAAAGTGAAATGGACAGAAACGCAACAAACAGGAGGAAACACAGTAAGAAGGAGGAGAAGCCAATGTGAATCCAGGTTTGTCTCTGTTCTCTTCAGAGGTAAGAATGCAAAATACCTTTTTGTTGTTGTTTTCAACATTAGTTATCAGATGGAGGCAATATATCTACTTTGTACTAATCTATTTTTCACTTGCACTGACTTCAAATACCAAGGTATTGGCATCTCTTTACATGTTCTGCATTCCTCAGTGCTTGTCTTAATAGCTATTCACAGCTATCCTTTTGTTGTGGTCCAAATTGTTCTCTGAGCTTCAGTGCATGACCAGTAAGTTCCACTCCCTCGGTGGCATTGTTATGAAAACACTTGCATTTAAGGGAAGTATCACAGCAACAAATGGTGTGGCTTTACACTAATCATCTACTACATTTCTGCATGCAAGAATCTGCAAAAAAGCTCAATAGGGAGGTCTGCCAAGTGTCCCCTGGGACAGCCTTTGTGTAAAAAGTGGTACTTTGGAAGTTAATTAGAGACAATCTGGTTTTTATACTGAATTTTAAAAACCAATTAGAGTTAATGGGAATTCAAATGATTCTCATTCAGATTTGTTTGATATGGTTACAATTATAATTTACTTTTCAATGGCAAAACAGCAAAATGGACATTAGAAGTGACTGAACAGTGAAAGAATCCCAGCTTGATGGAATTCAATTTTCTTACGGCAAACTTACCCCTTGTGTAAGAGTTGTGAAGGCACTGGGGATTAATTAAACAGCATAAGAAAGATATACAGAACATATGGACACAACAGAACTACAGAACCTGCTAACATTTACCAAGCAAATCATTCGTACAGGGAAAAGAGACCTCCTTTTTTGGAGCACGCTGCCTCATAGCACATGTGAGAAAGACCCTTATTACAGTGCCTTCCTCAAGCACACCCAACAGCAAGGGAACAGCAACAATCTCCCTTTGAAGACAAATACACACACTCAGAGGATTAACTGAACTAGAAGGGGCAGAAATTATGTAACAGCCACCAACCAAATTATATAACCAGGTTTCCAAAAAGTTTGATCACAGGAAAAGGGCTACACTGTGCAGCAGAGAGCAGATCCTTAAACCTATCACCAAAGGGTCATTCAGTACCATTACCTCTCAACCCCAGCTGCAACTAAATCCAGAACAGATCCCCAAGTCTATTTTAGGACAAGTATCTGCTTTTCTTTGTAAACCAGCTATTGGCATGCAAGGGAAAGAGGCCATGCATACTATGGGCAGCTAGGAATAAGACTTGAGTAACACTGGCAGGAAGTGGGACTCTCTGGAACAAGGGTAGTGGTGAGCTGGGACCACTCGGCACTGCAGATACCTTGCACCCAATGAACCACTTTACTTATCTCACTTCGGCAACTGTAACAGTAATAGGCTCTGCAATGGCAGCACAGATCCCAAACTAATTTTGACACTGAACAATAAGCTGAATCAAAGGTTTCCCCTCTTTTTTCCCCCCCTTCAATAAAACCAGCTATTTTGGCCCAAAATAGGCATGGAGGATAATAAAAAGACATCAACACTAGAATTTCCTATTACAGGTTTTTCTTCACCTTCCTCACATTAAAATTATTATTTAAAATATGTTTTGATGAGCTTAAATTTAGTGTCACATTCTTTTAACAAGTGCCTTATAAAGGTAAAACAAGATGATAAAAAAAAAATTAAGACAATAATAATTAAAACCTTCCAGTTTACACTTACGTATTTGTCTTTTCTGAACTGCAGCAAGAAACCAGTCTGGAAGCTACATGAAATTCTGGACACAAGGTATGCCATGATAAGATGCTAATATTGCTCTGCTTGTGCTTATACAGTCACTTCTCCAGAATTAGCAGAAAGCAAGTTTTTCTGTATTTCTTAAGTATCACATAAAAATTCTCAGCTCTGGATCTTGTGTAGCCTTGTGTGTTGCACTCCCACAATTCACCCCCTCTGAAGCCTCTCACTGCCCTAATGAATTGTCTACTTCATCAGTCCCAGCAACTGAAACACTAGTGAGCCTGAAAGGGTCCTTACCCTGACAAGTGCCTTGGAACCTGGACAAAACAAACGGCTGGGTAGCACAGACAACCCTTTACCTTTCTTGCTTTTAAATATGATTCCTATCTGGAATGCACTCAGATGGAATGCTCTTGAATCCTATTCAATCATTAGTGGAGAATAATCTACCCCTTTGTTTTCAGTTCAGTCCCTGCCTACCTACTTCGTTGTTTCTATTCATGGAGTAGGATGGCAAATTATTAACTTTTTTTGTCAAAATGCTTGCTGAATAAAACAAACATTACATTTTGATGAGAAATGAAATCCCACAAAGCTTCAATGTCTCTGTAAGACTGTGCTCTGCATTAATAAAAATTAAGCTTGGAGCTCTTCCTATCTGAGTGTCTCTATTCCTGTTCCCCCTTTCAGCATTAATAGCCAAAGAGATTTACCAAAGAGCTGATCTCCTCTAGGATAAAATACATTGAGACAAACTGAACATAAAGGGGGAAGAAAAAACTCCTCCTTGTAGGAAATACATAATGCAGCTTTTATAGCATTCACTGTAAACAATGAGGCCAATGTGCTAGGCTTGTTTACTGAGAAAAAGCTGCTGTTTGAATCATTTGTAAACAGAAATATGTGAGCACCAGAATAATTTATTGAAAAATAAATATATTTAATAATGTGTCCAGTTTGGATAACATTAAAAAGAGGATTATCATGTTACAAATATTCTGTATTCTTGTTGCTTCTTTTGAGTAACTGAGAGACATCTGGCTCCATAGGTATTGTGCCAAAGCCTGTTCCTATTTACGTGAATGTAAACGTGGTCTAACTATACCAGTGTCCTTGTTTAACTGAGCTTGCCTTGCTGAACATTCCCATAGGGGAGAAATGAGATAATAAGAATCATTCCTGAAGGTATTCTGATGTGGGTTTTGTCATGTCATGACTAGGGCTGAAGGCTTTCAGTCCTTAATAATCATGTATGATGTTATATTGGCTGTGTTAACTTACCCAAGTGTTCAGGAGAAAGGAGACACTTAGATACAGAAGATGGTTAACCCCAATAGCCCAGTATCAAACACACACTCCATTGTACAACCACAATTCTTGCCACTACTGAGACACCAGAAAGGTGAGGAGTTCCGTTTGGTGTTTTGTTTTCTGGGATAGAAGCAACAAAGATGTCTTCACAAAGATGCCAAGCTTTGCTACTGACGTTCCCATAACCAGGTGCTGAAAGCAGCAGAACCACTGTGCTGTCACTGACAGAGAAGAGGTCACTGAGCCTATCTCTGAAGAAAAAAAGCAAGAGAGATGCCTTTGGAAGACTTAACTCTTCTGTGGACCCGAGCAGTTTCCCCTGTTCCGCCAAATTTCATGAGAAAATAAAGAGACTCTAAGTTTTTTTATGGTGTGTAGGAGATGGCTGGGGCTGTGTACTCTTCAATACTAACAAGAGACAAAGGAGACTGCTCGGTCCTAGAGCCTTTGTGCCCAAAGCCTGTAAGATGCCTATGGTGCACAATGCCCAAAGAAACTGGAAAGAAAAGTGGAGACACAGAATTAAAAAGACCCAACTTACTAGAATTTTGAGGCTTCCTCCCTAGCAAAAAACCTGTTTGGTAAAGTTCTTCATCCAGAGCTTTATAGTGTAATGTTTTCATTAGTGGTCTGGATGATGTGGCAGGGTGTACCCTCAGCAAGTTTGCTGATGATACAGAAGTGGGAGGAGTGGCTGATTTACCAAAGGGCCATGCTCCCATCCAGAGGGAACTGGATCAGCTGGAGAAATGGGCTGACAGGAATTTCATCAAGTTCAACAAGGGGATTGCACTTGTGGAGGAATAAAATAACCCCCATGCACCAGGACATGCTGGAGGCTGACTAGCTTGAAAGCAGCTTTGCAGAAAGGGATCTGGGCACCAGGCTGAAAATAAGGCAGCAATGTGCCCTTGCCTCCAAGACAGCTAACAGTATCCTGGGCTGCACCAAAAGGAATATTGGCAGCAAGTTGAGGGACATGATCCTTCACCTCTACTCAGCACTTCTAACACCACACCTATAGTAGAGTGTCCAGTTCTGAGCTCCCCAATACAAGAGAGAGATGGAGCTACTGGAGGGAGTCCAGCGAAAGGCCACTATGATGATAAAGGACTGGAGCATCTCTGCTAGGAGGAAAGGCTGAGAGGGGAACTGTTTAGCCTAGAGAAGATCTCCATCCTGGGAGATATGCAAAAGCCATCTGGATGTGGTCCTGAGAAATCAGCTCTACTGACCCTGATTGAGCTGAGCTGAGCTGTTGGACAAGATGACCTCCATAGGTCCCTTACAACCTTAACCATTCTGGGGTTCTGTATCTCCTTCAAAGTGCCAGAAATAACATGTGTTATGAATAAGTACATGTTGAATTACACGTGTAAACTTTTCACTTCTATTACCTGCAAAAAGCATCACAGAAAAAGGAAACCAACTCCACAAGAAAAGGTGTATGTATATGTATATATATAAAACCATGTCTGAAATAGAATAATACAAAAGCATATAATGCAGTAAATACAAATGAGGAACATCTGAAACTTGACTTACTAATTACTAAAATTAACATGACTTACTTATGACTTTAGTTGCCACACATCATGTAAATTTATGCCTTTCCTGGTTCCTTACATTATTCAAAACTTTGTTCTCTATTTTCCTCAGATACAGGCAGATGTGGATGATTTATAAAATCTGCCAACAGGCTGTTGCCAATTTTAGTATACATGTGATTTAGACCTGTTTTTACTATAATTGACATTTTGCTTTTGTAAAACACAAAAACTGGCCACTAAGGAAAAAACACTCACTTTTAACAGGATCGTGGAAATATTAGCACCAGCAGTCCATAAATCACTAAAAATTATTTTTAGATTACCACAGAATGATCAGTCAGTATGACAAATAGAATAGAGTTTTGATGGAGAAGAAACATTTTTTTCTGGCAGCCATTATTTTGCTTCACAAAAACGAGTCCAATTATGAAGAGCAGTCCCATTCTAACATAAGCATGGTTTCTAGCATTCTACTTAATATAGTAAACCAAATATAAGAAAATTCATTCTCAAGCACATAAATAAGCACACTTATAGTATACAAAAGAAGACTGGCTCCTTAAAATCTCACCTTAATGCTGTTAAAGATGTTGATAATTCCATGCCACAAAAGAGAAAATAAGGAAGACATGCAGTTATAATACCCAGACCATGTCCTTCACCTCTGGTCTAAGAGAATGAGAATAGAGCAGCAACAAGAAAAAGAAGGAGGGGAAAAAAGGATCATGACAGGGCTCAGTAGGGACAGATACTGCCTGTTTTAAGGAACACCAAGATTTATTTAACAATAGAAATACTCTGTATTTAAAAAAAAAATATATATAAAAAACTGAAGAACCACTACTACTTTGTTTCAGACCATATGAACCAGCTTTTATCCAAATCTGGCCTTAGTAACTTGTGGTCATTATTCATTGATACATGGGTTAGTAGCTGTTAGTGAATTAGAACTTAATCAAGTTTTCCAAAACACTTTTAAAATCACATCCAGAATCAAATTGTGAAGGTGAGATTTGTGTCACTGCCTTCTCAGAAAGTCTGCAAAGGCAAGCATTGTCATCTGCACACAAACACAAGTTAGTCCCTTGTCACAACAGCTCAGACATGAGCTGCCGTACATCTAGAAAAGTAGGTAGAGTTGATTTTTACAAACTTTTAATATACTGAAAGTTGGCTAAATCCTGCTTAATCAGAATTCATCATCTCAAGAAATTGAGCCCTTTTTTAAGTATCTAAATTGTTTGCCTCAATCTTTGAGAAGACTCAAAATACTGTGCAGTTGGTAGTGTCTCATTTGTGATTTCCCCATGCAAATTTAAAGCAAATCACTTTGCAGTTCTGGTTGTGCTTAACAGCTGTAAAATTCAGTTTCTACTAACTACACATACCAAAGCCACTCTCAACAGAGCTGGCTGAAGAGCAGTGCCCAGACACACATCACAGAATCTTTTCCAAACTTAGGTTATTTATGGTACCATGACAACTGCAACCCCATCTTGAAGTAGGTGAAATTGAAGAATGGGGTCAGGGGTAAAAAGGAGGTAACATGACACAGAAAGTCATAGGTAAATGAGAACGAGAGAATAAACCCTGTGCTTCCTGAGCTCTATTTTTTTGCTTACCCCTAAGAATGCACCCATATGTAGGTCATCTCTGTCAAACTATTTTTGTTACTGCATGTTTTAAAGTGTTACACAAAGCTTTTGTTTACAATGCTTACCCACCATTAGATCATGTCCTTTGGTTCTACAGCATCCTGTTTAATGCTGCAGAATATCAATGTAACATGTCTGCTATTGCCGCTTTCCTCTATGTTTTTGTTCAAGTATAGGTCCAGTTTTGTTACTATCAGCAGGTTTTTTTATATTTTTCTCAAAATACCAGTACAGCTATCACTGGAGATGGAGTAATCATGTGTCCTCTACTGTTTGCGGAGAAGTTAGGCAGATTCTTTTTCCCTCTAAATGAATAACAGTGCCATTTACTTGGTAAATATAATGCAAAATCAGCAAGGGTGCAGTGTAAAAACCTACAGGCCAGTTCAGATTATTACAACTTCTAAATTCATGTGCAACCTGGTTGGCCAAAATGTGCCCAAGGACGGAGCAAGGTTAAGGCTGCTATAGAGAGGAAATCTAAACATCATCAGTGTAATGCAAAATGCATGTGAGGCAGCAACTGGAGACAGCCATTCACAGTGAGATAAAGCTTTTGGCAGAGGGAGTTCAGCAATCTGGTCGTGCTGCTGAGTGGAAAGAGCCACATGCAACTTGGGGCATGTTGAAGAGAACAGAAAAAGACACAGGGCATTTTAACTAGCAAATTAGCATAGGCAGCAAGCAGATACAGTGAGACATCCTGCAGCATTTTAGATTATTTAGGTAATAACAACAGGAGACATGCACCCCTACAGTTTACCATGATCACTAGGGCAGCATGACTTTATTATAACTTCTCACTAATACTGTTTTGTATTTTTTTAACATTGTTTACAATGAAAATGTCATATAAACAAATATATCAGTCATTAAAACAAAATATTAAAAGAGATTTTATGTAATGAGTTTAATTCAGAGCAGATTTTACCAGTGCTAAAAAGCTCATGCAAAGTGAAATTATATGGAAAATGAAGTATGTGAAACACAAAATAATTTGGCAGCTGGACTGCACTTCTACACTCTCTTTGCCAGGTCTGACCATTAAAACTCAATCTCTTCCTTTCCCCTTCTGTCTTCAAATGGATTTTCAATTCCCTTTTGTTCTGTGGCACAGTTTCAACAGATGGGATAAAAAATGTTGCCAGCCAAACTAGCCTAGAGCTTGATGACAAGAACAGTTCTCTGGGCATGGGAGATGAGGGTTTGGATATCTTCAGGATGCAAAAGTTATTGAACCTCAATCTTCTCAATGCTAGATGACTGTTCTCGTATCATAGTACTAAATAAGTGAGTGTGGGCATCATCACTGTCACATTTCTAAAAATCCACACAAACAAAAGCTTCTCTGTTCTTTAAAATAAAAGAATGTCAGTGAGCAAGGCATCTCCAAGGCAGAAGCTGCAGAAATGCAATGACTTAAGCCTGCAAGACTTGTAAATCCTTTGTTGGAAACTCTAATCTAAACTGGTTAGCCCAAGTTCATACCAAGATCCTGGCAAGCAAGGGCAGAAATGAAACAGAGTGCTGACTCCCAGCTGCAGCAGCCACAAGGGACAGTGTCACCTTGCAGAACACTGTACAGTCATGTTGCACAGTCCCTGCAGAGTTTGTAACACAGGAAGAAACCCTGGGCCAAAATATAGCTTAAAAAAAAGAGCACAGCAAAGCAATAATGCCACCACTCAATGTAACTGGGTAGTCAGTTATTACCAAGTAATTTTTTCTCATGATGAAGAAGGTCTGTATCTCATAAAAATATTTATGCATATTTATGATTTTTTTTTTGCTCTGAGAAATGTCAGATCATTGTTTAGGTTGCTGCTTTGTTACATGTAAATCCACATTCATGGACTTCTTAATTAACTTTAAAGGCTTAAAGAAACTTATCAGATCAAAGATGTGACTAATCATTCATCTAACACAAATGAAGTACAACTTTGCTTTAGCTCAATGAATTTTCCTCAGTAGCAAGAGTGACCTGAACTTCACAGTAAGTATCTACTCTTGGTCTACCTGTCCACTGTCAGATTATAACCAAGCAGTAGCTTACCTTGAGCCATGTTTTCACTCAAATCAGATTTCAAGAAAGGAAGATTGTAAGGAACAATTAGCATCAAACTGCTACTCACATTACCAAGCCATCTGGTTTCCATTTTTATACTCTTAGCAACATCAGATCATGAGGTCTGGATGAGACCATCCCTTGTGCAGGAGATGCAGATAACTAGTGTGAACTTCCAAATATTGTTCCACTCTTCTCTAGTTTTTCCCCTAGATACATGGCCAGCGCTGACTAACACATGTAGAATTGAATAACATGTCCTTCTGGGCTCATTAAGGACTTAGAAAATAGAGTGATTTTACTCAAATTGTTCTAGTAAATCCTTTCTTCACTTGTGTTCCTAGCTACTTTGCAAACAGTCCCACTGTCCACCTTTAAGTGATTTATTTTAAGGGCAAATAGAATCCAAAACAGTCTTTCCTGCTTTTTTAAGTGGCTGCCAGACTACAAATGCATCAATGACTAAACTCTAGGAAACACTTAATTACTTATTTATTACTTGATTATGTCATTAAAAATAATTAAGAAGCAGGACATTTCACCTTCCATGCGATCTATGCGGTGAATTGAGAGGAGCTTCTTTACACTTGCAGTGGAATGGTATAAGCTTTGGTTTGTACCTGATCCCTCCCAGACCTAGCTCAATGCTGTTCTTGTGCACAGACTTCTTCTTTAATTGCTTTTAAGCTATCAATGTTAGAAAACAATATTGCTCTGATTTTCAGATAAAGCTTTTTTTAACAGTCCCTGTTACTGCTAGACTGCTCATGTTTCTTCTGCTATTAACCGGCAGAGCAGACAAGTTCTGATGAAGACATCACAGAAACTTCAGAAGTCAGGCATTTGTCTCCAAGCTAGAGGATTACAGTTCCCAAGGTAGCAACATACAGTGGGAGGTGCAGGAAGTGAGGTGGAGAGGAACAGCTCAGAGTATAGCCCCCCACATGTGGCCTGGGTGCCTCTTAAAGTATTTTAGCTCATCTCACTGTCATGACACACTGATGGCCATTTCTTCTTTCATTTTTTTAAAGAAAGGTATGCATAAATTTCTCAAAACACATGAAAAAATGATGTTTTTTCTTTAAATAAATTTCATTCTTTAAAAAAGTTCCTCCTTCCGTAAGGGAAGAGATACCATATTAGATAGTCATCCTCTACCATTTTTTTGAGCTGTTCAGTATTTAGGAGAAAGAAATTGAACATTTTGCATGCCTGTTTTCAGTAATGATTATTTTTCTGATACCTGACTTGCCTGGGAAGATAACTGTAGAAAAAAATGCATAAACAATCTCATTTTCAGGAGGAAGATAAGGAATTATTAATATTTTTGCTTCCAATATTTCTAATGCTAATTATGTGCTTTTCACAATGTATTGACCTCTTCAGTCGTCATAATTCTTAGGCATGATGTAAGCTGTATTGTATCCCTTGCAACACAATTAACTGAACAAGTCCACCATGATCATACATCAGAAGTGACATGATAAGAAAGCAATCACAAAATAACAACTGTCATCTAACGTGTTGTCATCATACAAAAGGATCCTATCAAAAGTCCTTATGGTACTATCAAGGTATATTTACTACGCTACTAATCTTCCAGACCCTTCTTCTTCTCAGTAGCTAATGACCCATTGACAGTCTAAATCTCCACTGATAAACCTGTTCTAGAAGTTCTTCAGAAGACTTGTTTTGAATTTAAAGCTAAACTGTGGTATACTGACTTAGTCTAAACTACCAGAGAATTCCTTATTTTTCCGTTAATTTATTAATATGAAAACTTCAGATGTGACAGGAACTCACATGAACTGGATTAACATTCAGCTTTCAAATTATCAACCTTTGGGCGGGAAATAAAATAGTAAAGGAGATTCAATCATAAAGAGCTGGATTCAGTGGATTTCACATTACCTGTTACCACTGTAGCATGACATCAGCAAGCAGTATGGAGTTTTCAAGGCACAGAAAGCTCATTCAAGTTCCACTTTTCCTGATTCAGAAGCAGGATTCCAGTCTTCACTTAAAGCCTTTAAAAATAATTGTTCATCAGTTAAATTGTCTTGAGTGCAACAGCAACCAAAGGTAAACATAAAAACTGAGCATCAAGTTAAAAAATTCCCTCATTCTGAAACAGTGTTTTACAAAATAGCATAAGAAATGCATCTAAAACTTTTCTAAACTGAAATACATAACAGTTGAAGGAATTTGCTGTAGTTTAAGATTAAAATAAAAGGATGCAGATAATATATATGCCTGGTGCCATCTCCTGGTAGTTTAGAGGTAAAACCACCACAAATTAACTACATTTTTTCCTACATATCGTTTAGAAAAACGTTAGGTGCTTGGGGAGAAAGGAAAAGAAGAAAAACAAAACATACAAAAAAACCCTACAATAACGGAGACAGAAAAAGAGATAATTGAATATTGTTTCCCAATAACTTATTTCACTGTATAAGGTGGCCACTATCTGCATGTAGCTACTTTCAAGCTAAACAGTGTTCTTATATTGGCACAAATAGGGAAATACCAAGTATCTGTCTTTTTCTAGAAGAAATAGTGACCTGAATAAGTCTAATTTCAAAATACATTCAGCACCACTAATAATATTTAAAATTAAAATTAAGTTTTAAAAATTCTATATGATGATCAAACCCAAAATGAGGAAATCCCTTTGAGAGCTCTACTCATCATACTAGAAGGTACAGTACAGCTTACTAGCCCATACTGACTAAATAAAAAATAAATTATCTTTAATTCTTAAAATTCAAGACATCCTTTCCCAATTGCAACACTCTTTCATTTCTGCTGGTGAAAGAATATAGTATTGCTATTTGTAATAATATCTCACAGTTTATTTTTTTTAAGAGCATTAGCCAACTTGAAAAAAAATAAAATTTTGTAGTGTTTTGGAGTTACCTGTACTTATCCTGCAAATTTTAATGCTACAAAGATATTGAAAACAAACTTGACCAACAACAACAATTTAGCTTGGTAATAAAATGCCAGTCAAAATGTGCAGTATTTTACATTAATTCTACAGTTAATTCCAGGTAATAATAAATCACTAAAGGAATCCTGGATGAGAGCTGGGAAGACACAATGGAACGCAGTAAAGAAACACATCACACACAGCAAAGTAAAATCACACACAGCAAAGTGATTTAAAGATAACAAAGTGATTTAAAGCTTTAGAAGATTTAGAAACAACTCTTGAATAAAGAAACAGTGATAGTGCTTGGCTGTGCTAGTGGCCTACCCTATGTTCAGGAAAAGTCTTTCCTGGGAACCACCCAGATGACACACCCTCCTATAGGACAGAATCTAAACAGTTGATAAAGGACAGTAACAGTTCCAGCAAAAAATCACGGCAGCTTAGCCAACTGAAAACTGGCTCACCCAGCAGGTGACTTAAAAATACCACAAGCTGGGCTGAGGAAGATAGGGAGTAAAAAGCCTAACCTGCAGAACAAGAATGAGCTCAACATCTTCTAGGAATTTTGAGTGCTGGTAACTACAGGGATGGGCAGCATTCTAAAACCGTAAGGAGACTCAAAGCAATGCAAGGTAAATAGAAGGGAAGAAGGCAAAAGGGCTAGCAATTTCTATGGGCTTGTAAGTACAGAATCTCCTCCTAAAGAGTGGGAAGAAATGAATCAAAAGAGCCTGAGATGTACCAGAAAAGGCAAAGCACTAAAGCTTTGTTGGCCAAGGTCAGACTTCCTTTCTCTGCACAGGAAAAAGTGGTTTTACTGAAGCTTAATATGACAATTCGTTAATGTGATGTAAGGCCTCTTGTAGCAAACAGAACTTTCATTTTATAGACTATTTTGCTATGCTGGAAGGAGAGACCTGTCCACATAATCGAGGGTAAAAAAATATTAACTTCAGAATGAGCTCTACAAGTGGATTATGTCTTCTAGTCTGCTGAATGACTGTGGGAATGTGACCTGGGTAGCCTTAAAAAAAGTTAAGGCATACCAATGATTTGGATTGTCCCAGGTTCATTGGCAATTGCCATGGGGAAGCAATCATTAAATGTTGCAGAAAAGCCAAGCTAAACAGAGAACATTTCCTTCCACAGAAAGAGAGTTAAAAAAACTGTCATAACATCGAGCTATAACGGAGAAACAGAGCAATGACTAAAGAATCGTAAGAGACCTAAATTAAATACAACAGGGATTTCACATTCCTTATGAAAATTAAGGTTTTAGCATGAGATAATTAAAGCAAGGATAGCCAGCTCATGCTGTGCCAGAACATATAACTCAGCCTGTCATCTTCATTCCTGTGAGTCCCTCAGAGTTGGTCAGGAAGCAGGCTGTCAGCCTCAGAAATCATTCACTAACCCACGGCAGTCTCCCTGCTGTTTGCCCTTCCAAGAGCCCTGCAGCCTTCCTCCTGTCATGCAGCTGGACGTGCCCTAAACACAAACAACAGGCATCATCCTGCACGCAGCCTGCCCGTTCAGTAACACAACAGGATGACTTCATGCCCCCATCGCACTTGACTGGGCTACGGTCAAGTGGTGACTGCGCATCAGTTTCGTGTCAGGTCAGCATGGAATCCCTGGGTGCCTCGGCTGGGGGACATTGGAGTGACCCGGCAGAGAAGACGAGTGACACTGACCTAAACAAAATGAAGAAAATTAAGACAAGTGTGGTGGAGCTTGGAACTTGTAACAGAGAACAAGTATGAGACAGCTGGAGACTGTGGAGGGAAAAGCAGCAAACATGCATTGTCAAATAACTAAACCTTCATACGAGTGAATTACTGGTGGAAGGAAAGAGAAGACAATCTTGATGACATGAGAAGGTGAAGATGAAAAACATTCTAGTAGAAGAAATACAAAGGTTAAGAAAAAAAAGACACTCCTTTGTGGAATTCAAAGACTGAACAATGAAGACTGGTGAATTGGGAAATATTAGGAGCCTTTTACCACAAAAGCAATTCAGAAGTATTGAAAATATACAGCTCTTACCATCAGATTACATGACAGCTTATACAAGAAATGTAAAGTGACATATTGTAAAAGGGAAATGTATTTCCCTAAAGAGAGAGAAAAATTCACATTCCAAAACTGTAAGGGTTGTGTTTTTTTTAAAGGGCGGAGAGCAGCACATCAAGGCAGAAACCTTTGTTAACTGCAAAACAGAACTAGGGATGGAGAAGTGATCCAAAACTGTGTGAAATACCATGTGCCACGTTCACTGAAGGAAGCTTAGGGGTTTTAACAAAGGTACAGGGGATCACCATCCCCTCTCAATACCTCCCAGATAAATACTGAGAGAAAAAAAGGAGATGCAATTAACTCTGTTGTTGATAAGCCTATTTGCCTAGTCATGCCAACAACAGATCTTCAAGCCATCTACACTGAAATACAGTGAAACTAATTTGGTAAACCAAAAAACATTTGGATTTTTAATTCCATTTTGTTTTAACAGTGAAACAGCTGGAGGAGAAATGTGTAAATACTAATCATAAGCTCTACTCTTCTTGCCTGGCCTCATGCAACTGGCCTTTCAAGCTCTTCTATTTTTCACAAAAATGAGCAGCTCTCCAAAAACCTCAGGGAAGCAAAACTGATGAAAGGCCAAGCTGAAAAATAAAAGGGGGGTTGAGACCATTTTGGGATAGATTAATAAGAGCATGATAGGACATCAGGTCTGAAGCAAACCAGCTGATATTCACAGCTATAAAGCTTCTCAAAGCTGGGCTTCAGATGGAAGATGCTTCCAATACCATGGGCTTTGAAATAACCACTCTGACACAGAAAATACTTTATGCAGAAGACTAATGTATAACACAATCACTAGTGATCAAGATGCAGAATAAAGTCCTCCAAGTTAATAACTAAATTATTCAGACCCTTTCAGAACTTCAGCACATGATTTCAGGACTATACGATTTGTTTTAATCACAGCAGCATGAACCCTGAAGCAAACTGCAGCTCCTCTTAGAGCGAAGATTGGAGCCAACAGAAAGTCTTGGCTTTTGAGAAAAAGTATTTTACTATGACAAAATAAGCAATCGTGCTGTCAATTCACTCTTGTAGCAGCTGGCCTGCTGCACTGTATAATGACCATATGGTTTTTATCCTATCTTTAAAATATTTCTATTTTAAGGCTGTTCCGATCACTTTCTTTCAAGGTCACTATGGGCATCTAACATAGGCATGTCTTAGATTATAACATCTATTCATTCCATACACTTCAGAAAAATCATATTCAGGGAAGGATTTCATTTGCAGCTATTCCACGCCCAACAAATCCATTCAATTCTCACTTAGCTGCCTGTTGATTGTTTTTCTCAGCTGACTAGCTGGCCACCTAGTTACTATCCAAGCAGATTATGGCTTCCCCTCTTCATTACACTATTTAGGTATTTTGACACTAAACATTTAGTTGCTGTTTCACTTGGTCTCCCTTACCTGTTAACCTCTGCCAGAATTTCTTTCATTTGATAATCACTGCTAGTTGCAGCGTCTTCCTTGGCATCCCTGTAGTAACAGGATTGAAGTGCTTTGACCAACTACCAATTGTCCTTCACTGTGGCAAACTGACAGCAGGGGTGGGTATGTCCAGAACAGGGAACGTGTGGGCTCCCTACCTAAGTGCCTTTTAACCCCTTTTTTTTTATGTTATCCACTATCCTACGGATTTAAGGGAAAAGCATGTTTCATCTTGCTTTCCCAGGCTGTCCCTACCTGCCTTTCGACAGTGCTTGCAGAAAAGACCGATTTTAGACAGCTGCTACAGGATTTGCTTAGTGGACGCTTCATGAGGAAGAATGCATCAAAACAAACTGTGAAATGAAACTTCCAACAACATCTCCATGGCGAGGACTCGCTCCAGCCCCTTCTTCCCTCAGTCCCGCCACAGATGACGGCTCGGCCCGCGCAACCACACCCGGAGCTGGTGAGACACTTAACACGAAAAGACCTTTCTTTCGAGCAGGCAGCTGCCCATCCTGCACCCAACAGTCCTCTCCCCCGATGGCAGCCCGCCCACCCCTACCAAAAAACACGACGGCCCTGCGGTGCGCGGTGCCCCACTCTGCCCTCCCTTAGCCGCCGGGCCGCGTACTGCCCTCCCGCTCATGGCCGCCGCACGAGCCGCACGCATGCGCACCCAGACGGGCGACTCCCCAACAACCCGCGCACGCGGGGGGCGCGGCCTGGCCGTGGCGCGTGCGCGGAGGTGGCTGGAAGCGGCGCTGCGGCAGGGGCGGGGCGCCGTTTGAACTGGGCGGCGGGGAAGCGGCGGCCTCGCAGCCTCCATGGCCAAGCAGCTCAGCCGCGACCAGCAGGGCATCACCCTGCGGGGCAGCGCTGAGATCGTCGCCGAGTTTTTCTGTAAGGGACTACGGGCAAGGCCTCGGGGATCCGGGTGGGTGGAAGGGAGGCCGGCCGGCCGGCCTGCTGGCCGGCCTGCTGCAGGGTGACATGGCCGCCGGTGGGGGAGGGGGGCGGCTGTCTCACACTCACTTCGCCCCTCTCCCGTCCGCGCGTGTTGCAGCATATGGAATCAACAGCATCCTCTACCAGCGGGGCATCTACCCCCCCGAGACCTTCACCCGCGTCCAGAAGTACGGGCTTACCCTCCTCGTCACCACCGACCCCGAGTTGAAGAACTACCTCAACAACGTGGTGGAGCAGATGAAAGGTGCAGGGAGTGGTGCTGTGGGGGCCTCTGCAAACTGCGGAGTCAATGCTGCGGGCGGGGGAGGCTGCGGTGCCTTCTGCGTGGCATCTCTGCTGATGCTTCCTACCCTTCTGGCACTGTACGTAACTGCTGTGGTTTCTTTCAGAGTGGCTGTACAAGTGCATCGTGCAGCGCCTGGTGGTGGTCATCTCCAGTACTGAAAACAATGAGGTCCTGGAGCGGTGGCAATTTGACATAGAGTGTGACAAAACTGCAAAAAATGAGAGGTTAGTAATGGTGTTGTGCACCTGCTCTTCCCTATACTCAGTTCCTGTGCAGGCACCAGATAAATGCGATGCACATCAGCACTCTGCTGGTTCCTCAGAGCAGATAGAACAGCCTTTCTCCGTACGAGCATCAAACCTCAACAAACCGTTCTTACTGAGATTCCTTCTCATTGTCTGTAAAGCAGCCATTATATGATTGAAGCATACATAATCCTCAGGTGTGGTTTTTTATTGATTTTTTGTTTTTTAAATATCAGATAAAAAATTGTTTTTTTAATCTTCAACAAAGCATACAAAATGCCCTGAAGAACGACTGCCTTCCTGTTATTATGCCTAAATGTTCTCATCCATTCTGGGCTGAAAAGAACAGTAACATCCCTTACAAATCTGTGAAGCTTCACAAACCAGGAAAAACAACTGTCACTTAACTTTTCTAAGCTGCTACCTAGGCCTTAAGAGTGCCACTACTATAAAAAACCCTATAGCATACAGACCAATAGAGCTTAGTAGAGATAACTGTTTAAATAAAACTATTAATATAGTAGAAGCTTGCTTTCCTAACAGTATTTTCCTATTTTTCCAGTGCACCACGAGAAAAATCTCAGAAAGCTATTCAGGATGAAATTCGGTCTGTTATCAGACAGATAACTGCCACAGTAACTTTTCTGCCACTGTTGGAAACCGCCTGTGAGTATTCTTAACTCCACTGAAGAAATCCAACATTTTGTTTGGAAAACCTTAGGAATTTTTCTGCTGATTTTCTGGGGCTTTTTAATTATTACACGTCACATACCATCGCATTTCTGAGGCAGTACTTTGTAAGAATGAGATCATGTCTCTTGCAACTGTGTACAGTATAGCAACCTGTACACTGGATCAAATACTTCTAAAAATTATCCTATTGTTTCCTGCACAACAAATAATAGAAATAGTGTGCCATCTCTCATTAAAGGACTTGGAGCAACTTCATGTAAAGGCACTAGTGCTACTTCTCCCCAAAATACTTAAAGGATTTTTTTGTCAAAAGGACCGAGCTCAGAGTGGCTTAACAAACTTAAACTAGTATGGATATTCTGAGGAATCTTAAGTTTTCATAAATAATAGATTATTTTCTGACTCTAGCTGTGGACAGGCATTAAGTAACCATTGAGTTCATGTAAGTGTTAGGTAGAGCTCAGCCTGACAGCATTCCAACGTTCAGAAAAAAATGACATCACACTTGCTTCAGAAAACTAACGTGGCTTCCCAAGGATACAAAACTAGGACTTGTTTTCGTGTTTGAACTACTGTTTCTTTTCACGTAACTAGTATCAGCCCTAGTATATGTCTCAAGTTCTAGACAATGCACTTCAAACATGCAGTCTTAAGCAAGCACTACCGTTAACCTGTTTCCACTTGCTTACAGGTGCCTTTGACTTGCTGATATACACAGATAAAGACTTGGCAGTGCCAGAGAAGTGGGAAGAGTCAGGACCACAATTCATAGCCAATTCAGAAGAGGTCCGTCTGCGTTCCTTCACTACTACAGTCCACAAAGTGAACAGTATGGTGGCTTACAAAAAGGATTCCTTCCCCTAAGACGGGGGGAGGGGGGTTTGTATATATCCTGTCACCTTGTAAATTTTCTGTTTGTAGTGCAGCTAAGTTGTGAACACATCATTACTGTTGCTCTTGCTGAATTATGATGCAGAAAAAAGTCAACATTTTTGTCTGATGATGTGATGTCACACTAGACTAAGCTGGCATTGTTCTTGAGGTTTACATAAGGTATTCATAATGATAGTTCAAGTCTTACTCAACTGTAAGAGCTAATCTAACAATATGCTGAACTGCCACATTGACTAGAAACACTGCCTAAATCTAGAATCTTTTAATTTAGTATTTTAAGATTACTATGAACTGCATTCTATTAGCAGGCTTAAGTTCTCTCTGGCACAAAAAGTCTCACTCCTGACATGCCAGTTCTTCATGTTAAAAGCCTGAGCTGTTTTATTACCAGAAATGAATCAGCAGCACAATTCTGTAGTTACTTGCACCTCTTTACAATGAAAGCAGCTGTTTATCAGGAAAAGCTTCAATATATGAAGCCTTGTACATTAACAACTGCTAGACTCTAGTTCTGGAGCTGGTGTTGTTCTAAGCTGATGTATGTCTCTAGTGTTTGTCAAGCATTTTCTACGTTTGTATTCTTGTTTTACATAATAAAGCTTGAAATTGTATAGTGTTCTTTAATTCAGAGTCTGTAGTACTTTGTATTTTAGATAGCTTAATGAATGCTACATCTGTTAACTATTATACAACTAATACCCCAATGAAATCCTACTTACACTGTTTCCTCTGAGTCTCAAACAAGTGTTGTGAAGTAAATATGAAATCCATTAATGGATTAATAGTTTGCTCCCACTTACATCTTCAAATATTAGGTCCCTGCATCTCTTTATACTGCTGATTAAGCACACTCTTACCTTCTGTATTTGTTAAATAGCATTAAGAATGCATTTCCTGCATTCTTAACCCATTTTTTAGTAGAAGAAATTAGGGATTTAAAATTGTGTTAACAGAACTTTCAGGCTCTTCCATGTTTTTGTTCATCCCCTTCAGCAAATTCACTTCAGCCAGTATTTCACTTATTCCTTCCTTCTAGTGATATACTGTTAGCAACAGTGGTATAATTTCAAAAGTTTATTTAAAAAAGCATTGATTACATGTACTCTGCTGCTGTATTACAAAGTTTCTGGGTTTTCAAACTAGGAAATAGTTCTTTCCAGCAGTCCCAAATTAGCAACTGAAGAGGCAGCCTGGTAGATCAGTAGGACAAAATGGTGGGTTTTTAAAATAAATACAATCTAAATACTGCAGTAACAGAGGAATACCTAGTGTCATCTTCTGCCTGTCAGCAATATTGTTTAACAGGTGACTGCACTTACCCCTTTACACCTAGAAGGAGGTGCAACTCAAGGAAGTTGCACACTTCAAGCACTTCCTCTGGTGGGGATGGGATCAAAGCACTGGGTGCGGGTCAACCCTAACAGAAATTTAAACCAGGAACTGACAACTACTGCTTTATACCAAATATGAGATCAGGAGGCAACTGGTACAGAGCCAGCAGAAATGAGTATAAAAGCCACTTGTTTTACAGAGATGCAGAAGTCAGATTGTTCCAGGAAGTTCAAGTCACTTCTTTGTTGTACCAAATATTGTTTTTCTTCTTAAGAAGGGCCAGCCCATCGCCATCATCATCTGTGTTATTTTTTAAAAATATCTTTTATAGAGGCACCAACAGTCAAGCTCACTTCATAATGTCCATGAAAACAACATGTCACAAGGAACAGGGTATAAATCCTGAAGTTTTCACAAAGACCCTGCAGAACAGGAAAGAAAAAAAAAAATTAGTCACGTTAATGCAATCTCCCGGAAGTCAAGTCTTTATGGAGGTGTCCAGTAGGATTTGCTGATACCTTATGGGACCTACACTCTACAGTAGTTTCCCCTACCTTGGGGTCACTTCTGTAAAGTGCAGAATCAAACCTAACAGAACCCCCTCACCTTCAATGGCAGTATAGTTATTCTTAGGAAACCCAATAAAGGGTAGGATTTAGAAGTTAGACAACAGGCATTCCTCACCTCACTAGTTCAGCTGACGTATGAGCTTGTTGATTGCTTCACCTCTGCAGCCAGGCTTACCCATTTCCTTGAGGAAACCCACTTTGTTACGTGAAGCATGGCGAGCCACTGACAGATGGAATGGCCACAGAAAGTTTGTGACTCTCTTGAAATACTTCCCAGCTGAGTAGATTTCATGAATAAGGTCTTCCAGGCAAATAATACCACAGTCCCCTGCAGAAAAAATAAAATAAAAAAATTTAAGAAATCTCCAACAAAACAACCTGCCACCCCAAACAACATGTACACAAAATGTCCAACTGTACAATCTTTCCTCACACTACTCCGGAATTGCCAGTCCTCTATATATATATAAATTTTGCAAGATTTTTCTCCCTTCCTCTTAGATCAGACTACAAACTCTCAACATCAACCTCTTCCATCGATTTTCTTATCCTCTTCCTCACCTAAATGCTTCTCTATCAGCATATTGTCTGTCAGAGGCATCCTCTTTCTCTTAATCTTGGCTTGGCCCCGTTTCAAGATGAGCTCTCGTACAGATTTCAGGTTAGGATGTCTGTGCAAAAAAAAGAAATCAGATCCTGTAACGGAGAAGCATGATGCAGCAGGACGTTCCATCCTACTTGTTTGTACAAAGGTGGCAAAGTAAACAATTATGTTTAGACCAATGAGAAAAAGGACGGTAAGAAGTTTTAAAGTTGACAAAGTTCTACTGCAAAAGCCAGCTATGGATTTCTGATACCAGACAGAGAATCAAAAACCTATGATATTTACACACAAAGTAGCATCAAGTCACAGGTCTGGTACTTACCCCCACGCCACGTAAGGTTCCACAATCCGCAGCATCTTCAGCGATAAAGGTGTCAACTTAACAAATGTTCCAGTGAAATTTTTCTTCAGCCGCAGCAACTCAATCACTCTTTTTACTCTCCTACTCACTCCCTTAATACTGAGTCAGAAAAAAAAAATTATTAGTAACAACATTTCTCTAACACAGCGACAAAAGTTCTCAGATCACCTGTAAGAAGACATCTCCGGGTTGACCACCCTTCCTTTTGTTACAGATTATATGACAGCTACAAACAGCAGCAGTGATGAGTAACAGAAGTTTCTTACTCTATAATCCGCACCACGAAGGCCAGTTTGTGCTCCTGAGGTACAGCCACTGCTGCCTGGCCAGGTCTCTGCTCCATGCGCCTCAGCCGGACGTTGTCTCGGTGTTTGCACCATGAATCTCGAACAAAAGCCTCAAGGCGTTTAAACTGGATTTGTTTCCCCTTCTGGTGCTAAAGACAAAAGGATAAGAAATAATCGCTCTTCCCCAAAGTTTTGGAGGTTTGCATTTCAAAGCCCAGGGGAAATTCAGAACTTGATCAACTATGCTTTTTCAGTTTTGGAGGCAGTAAGAAGGAAATAAATTCAATAATCTAAGCCCATGGGAGACAGAACTGAGGGACAATGTATGAATACACAAGTAGCTAGCTATAATTATTGAACAGTGAACAAAGAGTTTTTCCCAAGAAGAAAATAAATTAGGTAAATAAAGCAAGACCCTGGATACTTCCAGGCATAGAAGAAATCAAATGGAAGCATCTGAAGCCACAGACAGATCTTCAAAACAACATACACAGCTCAGCCAGTCACTGGGAAAGCCAGAAACAACATATGTACCTGGGTAAGACAGATCCTAGAGCAATACCCTAGCCTGACTCAAAACTACCATCTAATAGAAAATAACTGGGTTTAAAGTCCTTTTCTATAAAGCCACCAATGCAAAAAAAAAAAAATAAAAAAATCCAAGAACTAAAGTAACTAATAAGTATTACTACTTTAAACACAGAACATTCACTTGAAAAAATATTTGGGAATATTATGGGAAAATTTAAACTTTTAAATTAAAAAAAATTATTAAAGTGCCCATTGTTAGCTCAGGAACAAGTATATCCACTTAAACCATAGCGCTTTCTCATATGACTAGGAGCTGAATGTTCACGGTAGTTACTCAGTACTATTTCAGATCCACTACTGGCTAAATTAATAGGCCATCTAAAAATTAAAGTACCTAATGTTCTGTATCTCCTGTCCTATTTCACCTTGTAAATTACCCATTATATTGATTTGAATTTTCAAAGCAGGCAGACCTGATTAAATTATTTTCAATAGGGTTATTTTTCTAATGAGGATCTTAAAAGATGGCTATTTAACATTACTGCTTATGCTTCCACTTCCACCTTCGAAATATAGCAAGCCATTAATGTATATTAAAAACATAAACACAGTACCTAACAACAACGATACGAGTTTTGCACATAATCCCACCACCAACAGGAACAGATTCACTGGGAAAGCTTAAGCCATTTCTGAGACACCTGCTACATTAGCCAAGATACAGCAAAACAGGACTCAGATTCTGAAACAGAAAGGTATGCTGTGCTGTCCCAGCCTGGAAACCAGTGTGCACAGTGAGTCTCTACATTTGCAACATGTGCCACCCTACTCGCAGAAAAAGGCTTCACAATGACCTGTCTATGCTCTAACAGATTTATAGACAGCTAACTCTGAACACACGGTCAGAAAAGCACACTGTCTCCATCAAGGTTTACAGTGGAAGGGTGAACTGGTTTCAGACAGCGCAACCATTTTACCACTTGTGACTATACACACACGTACCTCACTGATCTAGGAGGAACAACGCACAGTCTTCAATAAATTTGTGTTTCGGTATAACAAGCCAAAAAGTATAGTCCTTTTCACAGGGCTGAGACACATGAGGAAGACGCTTAACAACTGAAGAGATGAACTCAAGCTTCCCCTCAGAAATAACCCAGAGGATCATCAGTCTCAATACAGTCTCAGCAACGACCTGACTCCCTCCTTTGCCCATGCACCGATCTCTGGCATCCCCTCTCGCGGAGGAAGCTCATGCTCAGATCATTTGTACAACTGCACGGAATCGCGAGTCCGAAACACACCCAGAACAGCTACAGCGGAACTGCAGATCCTCCCCGGGCACCCCCGCCACAACCGGGCTTTGCCAGCCGGCCGTCACCCGCAGACCGCCGGACCACGACAACACCCCGGGCCGTCAGCTGCCGGCTGTACCCCCAGGCCAGGGACGCCCTCGCTGCCAACCCCTACCTTCCGCTTGTTGAGGAGCGCCTGCTTGGCCTGGGTGGCCTTGATGGCCTGGTAGGCCTTCCTCTTCTTCAGCAAGTTCTCCGGCACCAGCGGGATCCGCCGCTTCGGCCTGTGGGACGCGAGAAACCAGTCACATCCAGCAGCACCGCACCGCGACCCCCCGGGACTACCCTGCCCCTGCCGCCGCCCCCAGCCCCGCCACCGCGCAGTCCCCGCGGATGGCGGCAGATACGCGACCCGCCGAAGCGCAACACTCACTCCTCCTCCGCCATCTTGTCTGGCTGCCGCTACCGGGCGTGCGCATGTGCTGGGGCGGGCAGAGGGCGGTTCTTGTTGTTCAGGCCGTGCTGTCTGCGGAAAGGGGTGTGGACGGGAGGGAGGTTCTGTGAAAGCCTAAAGATTCACGATAGAGCTCGGGAAGCAAGCCGGCATCCGCAGCAGGGACTGCTTGGTAACCAGGTGCTTTTTCCGCCTGGCTTCAAAGCTCCCAAATGTCGAAGGGGAAAAAATAACCTTAAGAAAAGCCTAAAAAAACCCCAGAGATGGTGTCCGTCAGTCCCCTCAGTTCCTCCAGCCCGCGCGGCAGCCTCTGTGCGCGCTGAGCGGAGTGACCTGAGGTGGGGGATGCCGGCAGAGTGGGAGCTCCCCACTCCCGTACACCTCGCTGATCCCGGGAAGAAAAAATGGGCCACTGCAGAGCAGAAGGACAGCTTGCCGGGGTGACCAGGCTGGAGGGTTTGCCTGGGGCTTGGACTTGGCAGCAGTTTTGTGGGAGAACATGGTGGTATTCACATCTGAAAACGCTGCAGCACCTTCCCTTTCTGCCACTCCACATTATGTAAAAGATACCAAGGCCAGCGCTGTCCCTGTGGTGAGCACCAAGAAATGGAAATAACGGGCTTGCAGCGCTGCTGCCCCTGGCAGCTTGTGCGGCCATGTCCCGAACACTCCCTCATGTCCCTCTACCCAACTCTCCCGGCGTGAGGGCGACATCACAGTACACCAGAGGCCTTTGATGGAGAAAACGCCCTTCAGAAATAGTTTTTTTTCAGCCCTGGGGACCCTCACCAGGAGGAACAGGCTGTTTTCTCTGCCTCCCTGGTGGCTTCCAAGTGTGGTAGTCCTGACCCCAAACCGCAGGCCCTGCCTGAAGGACCAAGCAGACCCAGGCGAGAACTCAAAGGCCACACAGCGAAATTGAAGTGTAGGTGAGCAGCTGGTCTCGGTCACTTTTGAAGAAAGGATCTTCAACATGGCCAGGGTCCCGGAAAGCGGGAAGAGAGATGACCTTGCCTCTTGTGCCACACGTGTGGTGTGAGGAGGCAGGACACTATGTCCAGCTGAGTGGAGGAGTGGACTGGTTGTGGAGCAAGGGACTAGGCATGGGGAGTTGCCATGCAGAACTGTAAGCCTTTGAGAGAAAGGGAAACTGGGACAAGTGGTTTGGATGGCACTCTCACCCGTAGATGGTGCCATAGCCTCACACTGTTGTTGCATCTGATGAACTTGTCTTCACAATCTGCTGCCTCTTCTATGCCATGTAGAGTAGAAGAGGGATGTGTAGAGGGATGTGTGCTTATACACTGGACTTGTTACTTTCATTGCATCTCTGATCAATTTGGTTCACACCAACCATAGTGTCCTCTTAAGCACTTGAGCCTTTCACTAGAGAAGGCTCAGTGATGTCAGGGTTTAACTGCTCACTTCAGTGAAGCTGCAGACCTTTATAACACTATGTATTAGGCCACTTGTATTTGACACGTAATACTTGAATATCTGTATTTAGAAACGTCATCCCACAGTCCAGTAGCTGCTTATGCTCTTCAAAGGATACACCCCTTGGTGAGCAAAGCCAGCTTCCTATCAACTATTCTCTGATGCATCCTTTTGGATTATGAGACAGAAAGCAACTTCTGAAATAATTAATATGAGACTTTCCCTGAAGAAACTAGAAGCAAATCCATAACTACATAGATTTCACTCTGACATTAGGATAAGCTGCTCCATATAAAAATAGCTGAAATCTCTGGTAGCTCACAACAGAAACTGTGGCCCATTTAAATCTACAAATTAATGTGCTTTGCTCAACAGAGAGGAAATTCATGGTAAGGAAACAATAAGTAAGTAAATATTTCAAGCGCTGTTGCTATGAAATGTCACACAGCATAACAGCATACATAGGCTGACTTGTTAAACTTTAATAGTTATATTAATGAATGACTATTCAAATGCCTCTTTGCCAGGTTACTCAGGAAAAATATTCTCACTTTCCTAGATAGTAAACTGTTGTAAACTGACCTTCAGCACTCTGAACTCCTGTTCTCTCCTTTTTTTTTTTTTTGACACATTTTCTGAGATTTCCATGAACTGTTACAGACAAATTCAATGAATGCATGCTTATGATAGTAGTGATGGATTAAGTAATTTCTCCTACTTTATAGGTCATTCAGAGTGACAGGTAAAATCCTTTTTAAAAACTGGATGTCTTGTCATGCCCCTTTCAGTCATTGCCATTCAATGAATTCACAAACCAGGTAGTGGCTTCCCGTCAGTATTTTTGATAAAGCTCTGTTGTGAGTTCATTTTCTCCATTCTTTGCCACCACATTTCAGATAAGGCTCAATACCTACCCAAGGGAACTATTTTTGAAAACAAGATTTTATGTAATTCAAACGGGGAGGGTGAGAGGGGAACACAGAGATCACCTTTAAGGACCAA